>CM024707.1:36165592-37503092 GCA_014182895.1 Angophora floribunda | reverse complement strand
CGCCGACCGACCAAGCCTTCGCCTTTGCCACTAGCTTCTTCTCGAACTCTTCATAGATCCCTTCCTGAACATAGACACGAGAGCCCGCTACGCATAATTCTCCCTGAAACAGAGAGTTGAATCGAGAAACCATCATGATTTCAGGTATTCTGAGCTTATTCTTTGTTCTCGCCAATTCCATAAAAAAAGTCAAGACACCTTACCTTGTTATGGAGGACACCGGTTAGAGCGAGATCAGTAGCAGTATCTAAATCAGCATCATCAAAGATAATAAAAGGTGATTTCCCGCCCAATTCGAGCGACACTTGTTTCAGATTGCTTGTTGCTGCAGCCTGCATCACGATGCGTCCCACTTCTGTAGACCCCGTAAAACTGACCTGCAGTGACGTTATCATGCCGCATCAGTCATAAGCGAAAAGTCGATGAGCATATTTATACCGAGTTCAACCGATGTTATGTCATCCCGAAGAAAAAATTCAGAATCTTACCTTATCAATGTCCATATGACTGCTTAACGCTGCACCAGCTGTCGGCCCAAAACCGGCTACGACATTGATCACTCCATCAGGAATACCAGCCTGATACAAAGTAAACCAAATATTTAGGAAGAAAAATTACCCGAGCAATGTCCTGGTATATCATCATTTGTTTTTCTGATAACTATTCCAAGGAACAACTTTGTTATGGCATAAATAATGTTCAGAATTATGTTTTCACTTACTCTTATATTGCTGTCTTCAAAGTTTTGATTAAAAACCTGGGGAGTCTTATTACTTGAACACTTAACCATCACTTCTAGACTAATAAATGATGAAATTATTTCACTTTGTCTGGTGAAAACTAATTCCTAGTAATTATGACCTACTTATTAGAACTAATATTTGCTAGAAATGACATACTGTTCCTCATTAACTTTTCGGAGTCGGATTGACATACCTTCTCAGCCAAGTGAGCGTAAAAGAGAGCCGATAGAGGGGTTTGCTCGGCGGGCTTCACAACCATGGTGCAGCCAGCCGCAAGTGCTGGCGCAACCTTCAGCATGAACACGGTGGTTGGGGCGTTCCAAGGGATGATGTGCCCGACCACGCCGATAGGCTCTCGCAGTGTGTACGCATGAAGCTCACTCGACATCTTTAGTACCTCGCCGTGGATCTTGTCCGCTGCACCGGCATAGTATCTGAGTAGTGTGGCGGCATGAGGAATTTCCGTGGCCTTGGCCAAGCTGAATAGCTTCCCACAATTTATAGTGTCTAGAGCGGCCAATTCGTCTATGTTCTCTTCGATTAAGTCCGCAAATTTCGACATGATCCTTCCCCTTTGCTAGTGATGAAATTTATAATCATATATCATATAAAAATATAAATACATGATATTAAAATTTAGAATGAAATTTGGCTAAGCTATGTTTTAGAGGTTTAGATAGAACTGCATATGAATTTCGGTGTTTGTTTATTCTTGTGGCACTTGATTGTTATGATTATGAAACGACAATTAAAAGACAAAAAACAAAAGAAAGGACTCATGTTACTAATTGAAATAGAACAATGCCACACTCATTCAAACCAATTATGGAAGTTAATTTACTAACTGACCTGTCAAGCTATAAGTGACCTTTTAAACAAGTGAGCCACGTTAAAAAATCCATATAATTTTGACACGTCGTTTTGTAAGTCGATTTTCCCAACTTATTTTATAGAGATAACACTAGACATGTATCTTCATGTTATGCTTCTCTAGACGCAAGAAACCAAAAGCGTATGTTCCTAGCAAAAATGCACTGAAACACATGTTACCTATAATAACTAGTAGTCAAAAAAGGCATCCCTGGCGTTCGAAACAAATGCGAAGACTAAAATAATTAAGAAAACCAATCACATCTTAAGAATAGGTAAACTTTAACCCCCCTCCCTTCCCACGGAAGAAATACACCGATATATACTAAAGGTTTTTTGTCGAAAGAAGTACTCTAAGGGCTTGTTTGTTAACTTCTTGTCCGATTGTAATTGATTTTGTTCTTTTTCTTCCGAGAATAGATTTAGCACAAAAATCCGTTTGATAAAATTCTTGTTCCTCGGAATAGATATAGCATCAGAATGAAGAGTAAAAAAAAAGTTTGCTCTTGTTCCCCGAAACAATTCCAAAAATCAAGTCCAAATTTTTTACTTCTCCTCTTTTTCTCTTTCCTTTTCTTCTTCTTCCTCCGAGTCTACTGCTGCCCCGTCACCACCCATTAGCCATTGTCATCGGTGTCGGTAGTAGCTAGTGAATAGCTAGGTGAGGTTCAACGGGCTCGTCGATTGCCAGACTAGGGAGAGGTCTGGTGAGCTCAGAGGCTCGCCTAGACACCGTGAGACTCGGCCTCACCCAAGCGGTGCAATAGTGCAAGGGCGAGGCTTTGTCTCACTAGGCTAAGTCAAGGCTGAGCCTCGTTGTTGGTTGGGCAAGGCTCTCCTCGCCCAGTCATCGGCGAGCTCGTCAGACCTCGCTAGCCAATCGTTGGCCACTACCAACGACGATGATCAGCCACAGAGGAAGAATTAGAGAACAAGAAAAAGAAAAAAAGAAAAAGAAAAGAAAAACGTGATAAAAGTATTAAAAAATTAAAAAGAAACAAATTTTTTTTTTAAGAATCTTGGGCAGTTACCAAACACATTTTTATTCTTGGGATAAAAATTTTGGGCCGTTACTAAACACTTTCAAATACTTAGAAATTGTTCTTGAAAACGGAATAAAAAAGAATCATTTATAAACATAATTTGTTCATAGATACAGAATCATTATGATGCGCATCTTTATTCTTGGGAACAAAAAAACAAAAGAATAGAAATCTGTTTCATAAATTTTTTGTTCCCAATAATAGATTTGGAACATAATCAAAAAGTAAAAAACAATTATTTCTTTGTTTATGGGAATAACTCCAAAATCAATTCCCACTTTTTCTTTCTTTTCATTTTCTTCTTCTTCTTCATTTCTTTCCTTTTCTTTTCTTCTTCTTTAATGTTTAGCTAATGGCTGGCCTTAGGAATGGCCAATGATCTACCAGATGAGGGCCAATGACCTCATTTGAGGGTCGCTGGTCCCCGGCAAGGTGGAGCCTCATCAGTTGAGCCTTCTTGGTGGTTGGGTGAGGCTCGGCCTTGCCTTAGCTAGGCGAGCTTGGCCTCATCAAGGGCCAATGACCCTCTTGTGAAGTCATTGGCCATCTCGAGGCCATTGACCAGCTAAAGGTTGAAGAATGAGGAAACAAAAAAAAGAAAAGAAAAAAAAAGAAAATATAATAAAAGTATTTAAAAATTTAAAAAAATCAACTCACAAAAGAATTTAAGATTCCTACCAAATGCATTTTTATTCCAAGAATAGAAATTTCAAATTGTTACCAAACACCTTCAAATACCCAAAAACTCATGCTGGAAATCTTAAAGGAAGTTGTTCTCGAAAACAAAATGTTTACCGAACCAACCCTAAAATATTATTTTCCATAAACATTTATAAAAAAAAAAAACTGCAGCTCTGGAATAAATTAGAAACAATCATATAAGTTAATTATGTACTTTAGCTACTATGATTGGTCGAAGGGTCTTCTTTAAAAATAAAAGAATAAATAGAATGAAGTGTTCAAATTTCCAACCAAAAAAAAATCTTAATTTTTTTACTCTTAATCATAACTATAATGCAGATGTCGAATTTCCTCTAATTTTGTAATATAAAATAATCTTATTTCCATCGTTATAATGGCTGAGATGATGCGATTAAAATACGATTTTGAGCAAAATTGTGTAATAAAAAAATTTAGATCTGTCCTTTCCCCTATATTGTGGGGTTAGCGTTTGGCTTGCTTCTTATCTTTTCCCTATCTTGGGAGGTGGCAGACACCATCAATCAGTAGTTCCAGCTCGCCCCACTCTAGAGCAGATGGAGTTTGCCGTAGATAATATAAGACAAATTACAAGTCATTAACCTAAGAAAGTTGTCTTTGGTTTTGATCGGTGTGCTTTTCAGCTAATTGTGTGAATTGTCTGACCTTCCACGTTCGAAAGGACATGAAACACGTTGCCGTTATTTATAGTGAAGTATCAATATGATTGGGAAGGAAGAGGGGGAGAAAAAAGAGCGAAAAATATATATTATCACACCTATCAAATGTAAATTAATCATTTGACAACATGATTTGTATTATACAAATGTCAATTGATATTTTTTTTATTTGAAATTCGAATCTCTCTATTTTTATTAATTGGTGGTCTTCATGTGTCATTGTTAGATGGTGTGTCGTCATATAAAAAATCCCCTGAAATCGCAAATTTGAAGATTTTGGGATTTCTATAAGGGCATTATCTTTTTCCCCTAGAAAGCCAAAAGGACATCGCTCATGTGCTTGAGGGTAAGATTTGGGACGGCGCACCTTACCCTCTTTTACCTGGTTTTATCACTTTTCTTAGCATTAAGATTATGCTTGAACCTGTTAACAATTCTTTAATTAAAATAGAGAGACGGAAGATGAACACCAAAATAAATCACAAAAATCAATTTACTAAATGAGTGTCAAATCCTAACTTCTTTACCGTTGTCTTGCTCAAGTTATCTTATGCAAATATCCCGGTTAGAATCAACGGTGTCATTTCGATAAGATTAGATTCGCAAGGGGATTATGAATTAGTTTCTGGTAGTGTTGTCTTTTTGATTTGATGGCAAAAGAAAGGAAGGGACGTACATAGCCGGGCATGCGCGGCCAGGGGCCGTGATCAAATGCTTGGCGAGCAGCTTTCACAGCCGAATCCACGTCCTCTTTGTCTCCCTCCGCAACTCTCGCCGTCACCTGTCCATTTCTGGGATCTATCGTCTCGAATGTCCTCCCTGTTCATCCAGATTCAATCATCATAACAAATTAGAAACCCAAGAAGAAGAAGAAGAAGAAGAAATCAACAAGAACAAGGCTTTGTTAGGACTGCGAGCGTAAGACTCTCAGGGTCAATCTCAATTCAGATGGGCCTTTTTTCTTTTAAGTACTCTGTTTTGTGTACTTCCAAACAGAGCAACTGCTTGAATGAGACCCTACAGAACGGTTTGTTTATGGCACAACTTTGTTCTTTTCCCATCTCAAGAAAAAGCATAAGCTAACAAGAATAGATCTTAACGAGCACGTCTGCCCGAAGAGGACAGTGTGGGGAAACATGAAACCAAGAGACGAATCTTCATCGGGGAAGTGCAAAAACTTGACAGGAAGCCAGCAAATTCTACCTTTGACAGAATCGATGAACTCGCCATTGATGAAGAGCTTGGTGAACTTAATCTCCGGAACGTGATCATCATAAGTCTTCAGGCTCCCGTTCGCGATGCTCTGGTGCTCGGCCATCTCTCTCTCTCTTCTCTGCACTCAAAATCTCTTTACGTTTATTGGAGGAGGGAGGAGGGAGGAGGGAGGGTCCCTTTATATAACTTTGTAGTCGCTTTCCTTCTCGCAACACGTAGGAGTTTGTTAGGAAGAAAAACCTTCCGTAGCGATTATATATTGGTTATAGGTGACGAGGAAAAATCAGTCGTGATTCACGTTTGTCGAATGACATTGGATAAGGGCTAGTAATTCGTGCCCGCAATGTTTATGATAAGGGCGTATGAGTAAAAAGTGTCGATCACACAAAACCCTTGGATCGGCTATGTTAAGAGTTTAAGACTTTTTGATGTATAACGTAATTCAGGGGCAGACATAGGCAATCTGACTAAATGAACCTATTCAAGCGATTTGTGTTGTGTTGCGCAGCATATCTTTGATACCACTTACTGTGAGTTTGTATTGCTATTCCTCAAAATAGTAAAATATCTCACATTTGCAGGCCTATTCTCCTACGAGCATCACCCATTTTCTTCACTCTTTCTTGTCTCTACGTTTCTTTCTTCGTAGCGCAAGCTAAGAAGGGGCGGCTGCATATTTAAAGGGAAAATTTCAAAAAAGGACTCAAAGTGTCATGAAGTGGATTTTTATTTTAAATAAAAGCTTAAAATACCATCATTTTTTCAAATAAGAGCTTAAAAGTATATCTTATTACAAATAAAGGCCTGAAGTAGTTATATTTATTTTAAATAAATGCATAAAGTAGCTATATCTATTTTAAATAAGAGCATGATTTTCCAACAGTCAATGGCATTTTCATCATTTATCATTTTTTTTCTTCCTTTTTTTTAGTTCTTCTTCTTATTCACCAATGGCCGGCTAGCCATAGGCAATGCCACAACGGGTTGGGCAAGAGTTGTCCTTGCATGATCAAGCAAGCGTCACCTTATCGGCCATAGGGGAGGGATGGCCTCAGCCCTCATCAGCCTTTGCCAATGGCCACTAGAAAAGAAAAAGAAAAAGAAAATTTGGATGACAATGCTCTTGATCGGTTGGAAAATTTAGTCGGCCTTCAATTGACGAGGTTAGACCCTTATTTAAAATAACTATGGCCACTTTAAGCCCATATTTGAAACAATCATGACATGTCTGGTTTTGTTTAAAATAAGATCTACTTCCGACTCTTATTTAAGAATATGATGGCATTTTGAGCTTTTTTTTTGGAATTTTTCCTATTCAAAGATTCCCATGACATATCTATAATTACTCCCCATGTGATTCTCAACCGATCAGCTTAACTTACACGGAGGGATTTCAACACCACAAGCAAGACTACCTACTATAGGTATTTAGCCTTAGATAAATCTAGAAAATTGGAGAGAGAGAGAGAGAGAGAGAGAGAGAGAGAGAGAGTGGCTGTGCTACTCCTCTCTGACTGACTACTCTCTCTTGGCACGGCTCTTGCTAAGACAGGCGATTGTGCCAAGTTGCTTTTTTTCAGCTGCCGTATCATCTTCTTCATTTAACCTTTGGCATTCCTTCTTGGTTTCGCCCGCTTCCGGTTCTAGTTGTAACTTCTTTGGAAAATGATTATCAATGCACAAAAAACATGCCTAAAATCTCGGAGAGTGTGCGAAAGTCACCGTATTTAGAGTAACTATTAGTGGACTGCAAATCCCCACTGTAAATGTTGTAAGCGAGCTCTCTCTCTCTTTTCCCTAACACGATTGATGAAATTTATTATTTGCCTTTTATCTTGTTCCTCTAAATTTATGATTCCCGCACCTTCTTTTTCCCCTTCTGGGTGAAACAAGTACAAGAAAACTGCGCACAAAGCTGCTCGTTTGGTAGCATAAAACAGCTGACATCATCTGAATGCCAAAATGACCTGCATTCTGTTTCTTGTAATTATACCTTAATATTTGAAATTACACATTATTTGAGCCACTACATGATGCAAAGTTCTTTTCCCACGTAAATTTCTCTCAAAGCCAGGGAGAGTTATAGATCGGGGTCACAACAGATTTGACGTGTAGGTATTTGTGGAGGGCGTCCAAACCGAAATCTCTCCCAAAGCCACTCATCTTGTAGCCACCATAGGGACAATCGTTGTCGAACGCAAAGTAGCAGTTTATCCAGATGATGCCTGCTCGGACTGACCTCGTGACCGTGTTTGCCACATCTATGTTCTTCGTCAGTATCCCTGCTGCTAGGCCATACGTCGTATTGTTGGCCCTCTTGATTGCCTCCTCCACGGTCCTGCAATCCGCAGTAAAATGATGAATGCAGCACAATGTAATATAACAGTTCTCAATTTCTGTTCCAGCTACAAATAGAAATGGCTTAGATGCATCGGAACCGGGTAAGCAATAGCTTTAGGGACCACTACTCACTTGAATTTCATGAGCGACATGACAGGGCCGAAAATCTCGTCCTTCACGATCACGTTGTCCTCCTGATGGAAGGAGGGAGTTCGACAAGAACGCAAAGCAGTCATGAGTTCAGTTCCTCTCAGAACAAAGCTTCATGTTCTTTAAGGAATGTGCTGTGGATTGATAGTGTACCTTAACATTTGTGAAGATCGTTGGCTGAATGTAGTACCCTACGGTGCCCAGACGCTCGCCCCCGGTCAAAAGCGTGGCCCCTTCTCTCTTTCCACGCTCGATGTAAGAAAGTATCTTCTCAAACTGCTTCTTATCGACCTAGGATTTACCATAATTCGTGCCAGGCTTACGTCAACCTATGCTTTATCGCAAGATGTAGCCGGTTCTTGCTACTTGCTAGTGTTCGTTCTTACCTGTGGTCCTTGACGGGCATTTGGATCAAATGGGTCGCCGACCGACCAAGCCTTTGCCTTTGCCACTAGCTTCTTCTCGAACTCTTCATAGATCCCTTCTTGAACATACACACGAGAACCTGCAACGCACATTTCTCCCTAAACACAGAGAGAGTTGAATCGAGAAACCATCATGATTTCGAGTATTCAGAGCTATCTTTGTTTTCGCAAATCCCATAAAATGTTCAGACGCCGTACTTTGTTAAACAGGATACCGGTGAGAGCAAGATCAGTAGCGGTATCTAAATCAGCATCATCGAAGACCATAAGTGGCGATTTACCGCCCAATTCAAGCGACACTTGTTTCAGATTGCTTGTTGCTGCGGCCTGCATCACAATACGTCCTACTTCCGTGGACCCCGTAAAACTGACCTGAAGTGATGTTATTATGCCACATCAATAGAAAGCTAAAAAACGACGAGCATATTGGTACCGAGTCCAACCG
This sequence comes from Angophora floribunda, assembly GCA_014182895.1. Taxonomy (NCBI): domain Eukaryota; kingdom Viridiplantae; phylum Streptophyta; class Magnoliopsida; order Myrtales; family Myrtaceae; genus Angophora; species Angophora floribunda. The sequence goes on along the minus strand of CM024707.1, from coordinate 37,494,482 downwards.
ATGTTGTGTCATTCCAAATAAAGAATTCAGAATCGTACCATATCAATGTCCATATGATTGCTTATCGCTGCACCAGCCGTCGGTCCATAACCGGTTATGACATTGATCACTCCATCAGGGACACCGGCCTGATACAAAGCAAACCAAAAATTTAGGCAGGAAAATTGCCTGTACCATTTCCTGGTATATCCTCATTTTTTCTGACAACTGTTTTAGGAACAACTTTGTTTTGGCATAAATAATTTTCGAAATTAGGTTTTCACTTGCTCTTTATTGCTGTCTTCAAAATTTTGATTATAAACCTGGAGAACAAACAGACCCAAAAAAAAGAAAAACCTGGACTAATAAATGACGAAATTCTTTCATTGTGTCTAGTGAAAACTAACTCCTAGTAATTAAGAACTGCTTATTAGTACAATTATATGCTAGAAAATGACTTATACATTTACAAATTAACTTTGTTGCAGTCAGATTGACATACCTTCTTAGCCAAGTGAGCGTAAAAGAGGGCCGATAGAGGGGTTTGCTCAGCGGGCTTCACAACCATGGTGCAGCCGGTCGCCAGTGCCGGCGCAACCTTCATCATGAACATGGCGGTTGGGACGTTCCAAGGGATGATGTGGCCAACCACGCCGACTGGCTCCCACAGCGTATACCCGTGAAGCTCCTGCGACATCTTCAAAACGTCGCCATGGATCTTGTCTGCTGCGCCGGCATAGTACCGGAGCAGCGTGGCAGCGTGAGGGATTTCCATGGCCTTGGCAAAGCTGAATAGCTTCCCCCCATTTATAGTGTCCAGTGCGGCCAGTTCATCTATGTTCTCTTCTATTAAGTCCGCAAATTTCGACATGATCCTTCCCCTTTGCTAGTGATGAAATTTATAATCATATGTCATTTACAAGTTAAAATACATGGACATTAGAATTTACAATGAAATGTGGCTAAACTATGGAGGTTTAGATAGAACTACATGTGAATTTCGGTATTTATTTATTATGTTGGCACTAGATTGTTATGAAACGAAAATTAAAATAAAAAAAACAACAGAAAGGATTCATGTTACTAATTGAAATAGAACAATGCTAAACTCATTCGAACCGCTTATGGAAGTTAGTTTGATAATTGATATTTCAAACAATAAGTGACCATTTAAATTGATAAGCCATATTCAAGAACTTACATAGTTTTACATATCATTTTGTGAATCGATTTTTTTAACATATTCTATCGAGATGACACTAGACATGTATCTTCGTGTTATGCTTCTCTAGACGCAAGAAAATGAACCAAAAGCATATGTTTCCAGTAAAAATGAACTTAAACACATGTTATCTATAATAAATAGTAGTAAAAAAAGACATCCTTGGCATTCGAAACAAATGCGAAGACTAAAATAGTTAAGGAAGTCAATTGCATCTCAGGAATGCGTAAACTTTAGCTCCGGAGGAAATACACCAAACCCGGAATATATATTTTCTTGTTATGATTGGCTCATTCTGAATAGTAATAAAGTTAGCTACACTGAAATATTTATTTTCCTAAACATCACAACAACAAAAAAACCTGTGCAAAACTGCAGCTCTGGGAATAAATTAGAAAAAATCATTGAAGTTGATTATGTACTTTAGCTACTATGATTGGTAGAAGAATCTTCTTCAAAAATAAAATAATAAATATAATGAAGAATTTCCAACCACAAAAAAAAAATCTTAATTTTTCTACTCTTAATCATAAATATAATGCAGATGTGAAAGGCCACCTAATTTTGCGATATCAAAGAGGCAAGGAAGGATGAAAAAGAAATAAAATAATCTTAATTCCATCATTATAATGGCTGAGAAGATGCAATTAAAATTCGATTTTGAGCAAAATTATAATCAAAAAAACAATTCGTTTTGTCCTTTTCCCTATTTACGTGGGTTTAGCGTTTTTCTTGCTTCCTTGCTTCTCGCTATCTTAGGTGGTAGCAGACACTATCAACCAATAAGGTTCCAGCTCGCCCCCACTTCAGAGCAGATGGAGGTCGTCGTAGATAATATAAGACAAATTACAAGTCATGAACCTTATAAAAGTTGCCTTAGGTTTTGGTATGTGTGCTTTTCAGCTAATTGTGTGAATTGTCTGCACTTCCACGTTCGAAAACACATGCAACACGTTGTCATTATTTATAGTAAAGAACCGATATGATTGGGATTGGGGAGGAAGGCGAGAAAAGAGTGGAAAAATATATTATTATGCTTGTCAGATGTAAATTTATTATCAAAGGACATGATCTGTATTATGCAGATCTCATTTGATATTTATTTTTTTGAGTTTCGAATTTTTCTATTCTTATTAATTGGTGGTCTTCATGCGTCATTGCTAGGTGGCGTGCCATCGTACAGAAATTCACTAAAATTGTTAATTTTAAGATTTTGAGATTTCTAGAAAGGTTTTTCCCCTGGTAAGTCAAAGATTCCATTCATGTGCTTGAGGATAAGCTTTGGGACAACCCACTTTATCCTCTTTACCTTTTCTTAGCGTTAAGACTCCACTTGAACCCGTCAACGATTTTTTAATTAAAATAGAGAGAAAAAGACAAATCAACAAAATTAATCTCGAAAATCAATTTACTAAATGAAGTGTCAAATCCTAACTTCTATATGGTTGTTTTGCTCGAGTTATCTTGTACAAATATCCCAGCTAGAATCAATGGTGTAATCATCGTAGATTCGGGAGGGAATTCATGAATTAATTTCTAGTGGTACTGTCTCTTTGATTTGATGGCAAAAGGAAGGAAGGGACGTACATAGCCGGGCATGCGCGGCCAGGGGCCGTGATCAAATGCTTGGCGGGCAGCTTTCACAGCCAAATCCACTTCCTCTTTGTCTCCCTCCGCAACTCTCGCCGTCACCTGTCCATTTCTCGGATCTATCGTCTCGAATGTCCTCCCTGTTCATCCAGATTCAATCATCATAACAAATTAGAAACCCAAGAAGAAGAAGAAGAAGAAGAAGAAGAAGAAATCAACAAGACCAAGGCTTTGCTAGGACTGCGAGTGTAAGACTCTCTCAGGGTCAATCTCAATTCAGATGGTCCTTTTTCCTTTTAAATACTCTGTTTTCGGTACTTCCGAACAGAGCAACTGCTTGAATGAGACCCTACAGAACGGTTTGCTTATGGCACAACTTTTTTCTTTTTCCATCTCAAGAAAAAGCATAAGCTAAGAAGAATAGATCTTAACGAGCACGTCTGCCCGAAGAGGAAAGTGTGGGGAAACATGAAACCAAGTGACGAATCTTTATCGGGGCAGTGCAAAAATTTGACGGGAAGCCAGCAAATTCTACCTTTGACAGAATCGACGAACTCGCCATTGATGAAGAGCTTGGTGAACTTAATCTCCGGAACGTGATCATCATAAGTCTTCAGGCTCCCGTTCGCGATGCTCTGGTGCTCGGCCATCTCTCTCTCTTCTCTGCACTCAAAATCTCTTTACGTTTATGGGAGGAGGGAGGAGGGAGGGTCCCTTTATATAACTACGTAGTCGCTCTCCTTCTCGCAACGCGGAGACGTTTGTCGGGAAGAACCACTTTTTGCAGCGATTATTTATTGGTGATAGAGGTGATGAGGAAAAGTCAGTCGTGATAGGTGTTTGTCGATTGACATTGGACGATGGCTAGTAATTCACACTCGCGATGTTTAATTTAAGGGCACATGAGTTTAAGACCTTTGATGTGCAACATAATTGACGCCGTCAATTTGACGAGCAGATACAGGCGATCTGATCGAATGAACTTATTTAGGTGATTGGCGTTGTGTTGTACAGCGTACCTCCGATATCACTGGTTGACTGAGGCTTGTATTGATATCCATCGAAATAGTAAAATATCTTACATAAACAGGCCTATTCTCCTACAATCATGACACGTATTTTCTTCACTCTTTCTTCTCTCTACGTTGCTTTCTTAGCTGCACAAGTTAAGAAAGGGGGCTGCCTATTCATAGAGAGATTCCCACGACATAGTATAAAAGGATTGCTCTACAAGGGTTCAACGAGGACTCATCTATAATTACAAACTATAACTACTCCCCAAGTGATTCTCAACTGCACGACTTAACTTACACGGAGGGATTTCAACAGCACGAGCAACGACTACCTACTGTAGATGTTTAGTCCTATAAAAATCTAAAAAAGTGGAGAGAGACAGGCGGTGGTTCATTAATACTCCTCACTGACTACTCTCTCCTAACACAGATCTTGCTAAGAAAGCGGCGATCGTACCGAGTCGCTTTTCTCAGCTGCCATATCATTTACTTCCTTTAAAACTTTGGTACTCCTTGTTGGCTTCGCCAGCTTCCAGTTCTAGTTATACCTTGTTTGAAAAAATGATTATCAATGCACAAAAGACATCACTGAAATCTCTCTCTCTCTCTTTACCCAAACGCGATTGATTAAATTTATTATTTGCCTTTTATCTTATTCCTTGTAATTTATTATTCCTGCACCTTAAATTCCAGAATTTGTTCTTCCTGTTCTTTCAATTTCAAGCTAAGTAATGTCCCATCCTAGATCAACGCACACCCCTCCTTCCCTTTCTGGGTGAAACAAGTAGTAGAAAACTGCGCACAAAAGCTGCCCTTTCGGTAGCATAAAACTGTTGACATCATCTGAATGCCAAGATGATCTTTATTCTGTTTATTGTAATTATACCTTAATATTTGAAATTACACATTATTTGAGCCACCACATGATGCAAAGTTCTTTCCCAGATGAATTTCTCTCAAAGCCAGGGAGAGTTATAAATCGGGGTCACAACAGATTTGACGTGTAGGTATTTGTGGAGGGCGTCCAAACCAAAATCTCTCCCAAAGCCACTCATCTTGTAGCCACCGTAGGGACAATCGTTGTCGAATGCAAAGTAGCAGTTTATCCAGATGACGCCTGCTCGGACTGACCTCGAGACCGTGTTCGCCACATCTATGTTCTTCGTCACAATCCCTGCCGCTAGGCCATACGTCGTGTCGTTGGCCCTCTTGATCACCTCCTCCACAGTCCTGCAATCCGCCATTAAACGATGAATGTAGCACAATGTATCATAACAGTTCTCTATGTCTGTTCCAGCCACAAATAGTAGTGGCTCAAATGCATCAGAACCGGGTAAGTGATAGTTTCAAGGACCGATACTCACTTGAATTTCATGAGTGACATGACAGGGCCGAAAATCTCGTCCTTCACGATCACATTGTCCTCCTGATGAAGGGAGAGAATTAGACGAAAATGCAGAACAGACAGAAGTTTAGTTACTCTCGAAACAGTTCATGCTCTTTACCTTAACATTTGTGAAGATTGTTGGCTGAATGTAGTACCCTTGGGTGCCCAGACGCTCACCCCCGGTCAAAAGCGTGGCTCCTTCTCTCTTTCCATGCTCGATGTAAGAAAGTATCTTCTCAAACTGCTTCTTACCGGCCTAGGATTTACCGTAATTCGTATCAAGCTAATTGTCAGCCATATGCTTTAATGCAAAATCTAGCAGTTTCTTGCTTCTTGCTGGTGTTCGTTCTTACCTGCGGTCCTTGTTGGACATTTGGATCAAACGGGTCGCCGACCGACCAAGCCTTCGCCTTCTCCACTAGCTTCTTCTCGAACTCTTCATAGATCCCTTCTTGAGCGTACACACGAGAGCCCGCAACGCATATTTCCCCCTGAAACATAGGGTTGAGTTGAGAAACCGCCACAGTTTCGAGCTTTCGGGGTTTATTCTTTGTTTTTGCAAATGGCCTGAAAAGTTCAGGCACCTTACCTTGTTAAAGAGGATACCGGTTAGAGCAAGATCAGCAGCAGTATCTATGTCGGCGTCATCAAAGACTATAAGAGGCGATTTCCCGCCCAATTCGAGGGACACTTGTTTCAAGTTGCTCGCCGCTGCAGCCTGCATCACCGTGCGTCCTACTTCCGTAGATCCCGTAAAACTGACCTGAAGTGAGGTTTTCATGCCGCATCAGTTCAAGCTAAAAAAAAAACCTCACGAGCATATATTGCCACAGAATTCAAAAGATGTTATGTCGTATGATAATAACTTTTCATCAAAGAAAGAACTCGGAATCGTACCATATCAATGTCCATATGACTGCTTATCGCCACACCGGCTGTCGATCCAAAACCGGTTATGACATTGATGACTCCATCAGGAACACCGGCCTGATAAAAAAGCAAACCAAGATTTAAAGGTAGAAAATTCACCTGAATAATTTTCAGGGGGATCCTCTTTTTCTTTTCTTTTTTCTGACAACTGTTTCTGGAACTACTTTGTTATGGCATAACAGATTCAAAATCATGTTTTCACTTTCTCGCCTATTGCTGTCTTCAACATTTTGATGAGACTATTCTCTTCATAGTTTAACCATAACTTCTAGACTAATAAATGACGAAATTATTTCATTCTGTTTACTGAAAACTAATGCCAAGTAATTAAATTATCTACTTATTAATACAATTATTTTTTAGAAAAATGACTTCTGCTCTCAAAAAAGCATGTTTAAGTCGATTGACGTACCTCCTTAGCCAAATGAGCATAAAAGAGAGCCGATAGAGGAGTTTGCTCTGCAGGCTTCACGATCATGGTGCAACCAGCCGCCATTGCCGGGGCGACCTTCATAAAGAACATGTGGGTTGGGAAGTTCCAAGGGATGATGTGCCCGACCACGCCAACCGGCTCCCGTAGCGTGTACCCCTGAAGCTCGCTCGACATCTTCAGTACCTCGCCATGGATCTTGTCCGCTGCACCGGCATAATACCTGAGCAGTGTAGCGGCTTGAGGGATGTCCACGGCCTTGGCCATGCTGAATAGCTTCCCGGCGTCAATGGTGTCCAAAGCAGCCAGTTCGTCTATGTTCTCTTCGATCAAGTCCGCGAATTTCGACATGATCCTGCCCCTTTGCTGTTGATGAAATTTATAATCACATATCATATAAAAATGGAATTCATGAACATTAGGATTTTTAGAATGAGCTGTAGCTTCCAATAGAAAACTATGTTTTGGAGGTTTAGATAGAACTAAATGAATTTCACTATCCGGTTGTCCTTTCGGCCTCTAGGTTGTTATGATTACATAATGAAAATTACGAATAAATAACAAAAAGAAATGCGTTGCGTTACCGATTGAAATAGAGCAATGCTATATTTATTTAGACCGGTCTACAAAACTAACTTACTAAGTGATATGTCACGCTATAAATGATCATTTTAAACCAATAAACCACATTCGAGAAGCTATAATAGTTTGACACGTCATCTAATAAATCAATTTCAGTTGCCTAGCATTTCCAATTAAGATAATGCCAGACACACACATATACATATATCCATGTACACTTCTCTAGATGCAAGAAAATGAACCAAAAATATATGTTCTCAGTGAAAAATGAATTAAAACATTTGTTGCATATGATAACTAACTAGAATTCCAAAGGGGCATTCAAATGCAGATACCAAATATAAATTCAATCACATCTCAAGAACAAGTAAACTTTTCTCCCAGAAGAATAAACAAAAAGAAATGCGTTGCGTTACCGATTGAAATAGAGCAATGCTATATTTATTTAGACCGGTCTACAAAACTAACTTACTAAGTGATATGTCACGCTATAAATGATCATTTTAAACCAATAAACCACATTCGAGAAGCTATAATAGTTTGACACGTCATCTAATAAATCAATTTCAGTTGCCTAGCATTTCCAATTAAGATAATGCCAGACACACACATATACATATATCCATGTACACTTCTCTAGATGCAAGAAAATGAACCAAAAATATATGTTCTCAGTGAAAAATGAATTAAAACATTTGTTGCATATGATAACTAACTAGAATTCCAAAGGGGCATTCAAATGCAGATACCAAATATAAATTCAATCACATCTCAAGAACAAGTAAACTTTTCTCCCAGAAGAATGCACCGAAACCCCCTATATATATATTTTCATAATGTTTAACTCATTCTACAAAGTGCTAAAGTTAGCTATGCTGAAATATTTTATTTTCCTAATCTAGCATGAACAACTGTAACATCCAAAGGAATACCTGCGCAGCTGCAGAGTCTGGGGATAAAATTAGAAATATCATTTAAGGTTGACTGTGTTCTCTAGCTTCTATGATTGATTGAAGAATCTTCTTCTTCAACTTATTACAATGAAGAGGTCAAATTCCCTACCGAAGAAAATTTCTCATTTTTTAATTTACATAATCATAAATGTGGCCGAGTGGGCCCTAATTTGGTGATTTAAGAGGGGCAATAAAGAGAGGAGGACCATGCTGACCCTAAGAAATAAGGGAGTAAATATTTTCTCCGTGACTATAATGGCCGAGATGATGACAATTAAAAGAGAGAGAAATATCATAAATATCATAACTCTAGCATAGTAATTTTTTTCTGATTACTTGAGTGTCAATGTCATAGTTTTCAATTGATCACTTGAATATCAAATACTCAAATAATCGATTGAAGAGTTAAACGACATTGAAATAATAATAATAAAAAGTTATGGTGCTCAAATGTACTCATGAAAAAAAAATCGTGGTATGCGTCGTACGAAAGTTATAATATTTAAGGTATTTTTTTTAATAATCAAAATGCAATTTTGAGTAAAATAATATAAAAATTAATTCTGTTGGTAAATATTTTTTCATATTTCCCCATCTTCTGGGGGCCCCACAAAAGTATTTAATGGCCCGTTGAAGTAGGTGTCTGACAATGAAATCCACAGGGACTAAGATCATCACCTAAATTACAAGTTGGGAGCATTGAAAGGCTTGGTGAAATTGAGTGATTCCGATTCCGAGGGAATAAAAGATTTACAAATTGATGAATTTTCCAAGTCGATCATTCTTGGTTTGGTTATGTGTCATTTTTGCTAACTGTGTTAATTTTCTGTACTTCCACGTTTGAAAACACATAACACATTATAACAAAGTATTGGTACGATGGGGAAGAACAAAGAGAAAAAAATGATCGGAGAAAAAAAATCTTATCTGTCGGCCATGTATTTATTAATCGGCCCACAATATTAGTTTCTATTAGTTGGTTTTCTTCATGTGCCGTTGTTATAGGTTGTGCCATCAAAGAAAAACATTGTCGTTATCACCCACATGTTGCCCTTTGGCTCAAGAAGGAAAACATAATACAATTATTGCCATATGATCGAAGAGATTGCTTTATTAAGCAAAATAGATACCTGAAATGACATGATTTATTAAAGTCTATACTCATGAATCATGTATTCAACCATGATTTTTCTTAGATTTAAGATTTCACTTGAATTTGTCGACGATTCTTCGATTAAAGTGAATATAAGGCAACACAGAAATCAATTCCTTAAAATCAATTTATTAATTGGGGTGTCTAGCTCTAACTTCTAAATGGTTGTTCCAATCATATCATCTCACACAAACATTTGGCTGGATTCATTGTGTAATTTCAATAAAATTATATTCATAAGTGAATTTATGAATTAATTTCTACTGTTATTATCTTTTTAATTTGATAGAAAAGGAATCTGTGGAAAATTAGAACAAGAAAAACAAGACAAAAGGGAGATGATAAATATAATGAAGAGTTCGAATTTCCTAAACATATTTTCTGGTTATGATTGGCTCATTCTAAAAAGTACTAAAGTTAGCTACACTAAAATATTTATTTTCCTAAACATCAAAAAAAAAAAAAAAAAAACCTGTACAACTGCTGCTCTAGGAATAAATTAAAAACAATCATTTAGGTTGATTATGTACTTTAGCTACTATGATTTAATTTTCTGCACTTCCACGTTTGAAAACACACAATACGTTATCACAAAGTATTGGTATGATAGGGAAGAACAAAGAGAAAAAAAGATCAGAAAATAAAATACCTTATTTGTCAATCGGATATTTATTAATCAATCAATAATGTTACTTTCTATTAGTTGATTTTCTTCATGTGTCGTTGTCACATGGTGTGTCATCCTACAAAAGCTACTATATGTCGTTACATTATTTAACCAAAACAGATAACCGAAATGCAGTGCTTTATTAAAGTCCATCACAAATCATGTATTCAACCATCATATTGTACTTAAATCCATTGACAATTCTTTAATAATAAAAAATGGATATAAGGCAACACAGAAAGCAATTCACTAAAATAAATTTATTAAATGGGTTGTCAAGCTCCAACTTCTAAACAATTGCTCCGATCAAATCATCTCATACAAACATCCCGGCTAAAATAATTGCGTAATTTCCAATAAAACTAGATTCATAAGTGAATTTATGAATCAATTTCTACCGTTATTATCTTCTTACTTTGATGGAAAAGGAACCTGTGGAAAATAAAAACGAGAAAGCGTGGACAAAAAGGGAGATAGAGAGAGAGGAAGGAGACGTACGTAGCCGGGCATGCGCGGCCAAGGGCCGTGGTCAAACGCTTGGCGGGCAGCTTTCACGGCCAGATCCACGTCCTCTTTGTCACCCTCTGCAACTCTCGCCGTCACTCGTCCGTTTCTCGGATCTATCGTCTCGAATGTCCTCCCTGCTCATCCAATTTCATTCACCGTCATAAACTTAGAAAACCCCAGAAGGAAAAAAGAAAACAAGAACAAGAACAAGAACTTTGTCGGGACAGCGAGCTTTTCTATGGTCAACTGCAAATCCTATGTAAGATTCTGTCGAGGTCAATCTCGATTCAGAGGGTCTCTTGTTTTTCTTTCGGTGCTCTGTTTTCTTTACTCCGAACAGAGCAAGTGAATTCCACTCGTCGAAAACAGAGCTGCTTGGATGAGACCAAACCAACTTCAGGACAATTAGTTCGTACGCACAACTGTACTATTTTTTTCTTTCTTAAAGCAGTGTGGTAAAACATGAAACCGAGTAAAAAATCTTCATCGGGGGCAATGCGAAAACTCGACAAGAAGCTAGCGATCGAATTGGAGGGCCCTCATGAGATGCTAAAGAGAGTGAAGAGAATACTTCTTCTTCTTCTTTTCTCCAGAAGAAGAAGAACTAAATTTACTAAGCATACAAACACAGAACTGGGATTGTCCGCTGCCGTAGTCGTTGTTGTTGGGAGAAAACAACAAATCGAACGAGCATTCCGAATTCTACCTTCAACAGAATTGACGAACTCGCCATTGATGAAGAGCTTGGTGAACTTAATCTCCGGAACGTGTTCGTCATAAGTCTTCAGGCTCCCGTTCGCGTTGCTCTGGTTCTGTGCCATCTCTCTCTCTCTCTCTCTCCTCTGCACTCAGGACTCTCTTTACGTTCTCGCCAGGAGGAAGGAAGGAAGGTCTCTTTATATAGCTATGTAGTAGCTTTCCCTCACGCGACGCATAGGGTTATTTTGGGGAAAAAATCACTTTTTTTAACAGTATTTATTTTTTGCTTGTTGACAAGGAGAGGAAAACTCGGTCACGCTGCTCAGTTCACCTAATTTCCATGAATTCCTCCTTGATTTTTGCCTTTGGACTTTAATCCATGAAGAAAAGAATTACGGAACGCCATTGGTCTGATTTGACAAAGGCTTGTAATTCGTATTCATGATATTTAAGTTAAGGGCAAGTACTGGTCGTTTCAATTAAGACAGACTGCAAAAACTTAGCTGAAGCGGTGGCCCACCAGCAGGTCCTCACATAGGACGCACGGGCTCAAGTCCGGCAGTGCAGGAGCTTTATGTCGTATTTACCCAATATTCATGTGATTTTTTGTAACTGTGAGGCGAATACTACAGTTGATTGAGTCGCAAAAATCCATCGAAAGAGCTGTTTGCCCTCGGATTGGGTTACATCTCCCCCAGTTCACCTCTGGAACCTTTATGTACTGATGCCCAATTAGCGGGCCTCCCTACTTTGGAAAAGTTAATGCAACTTCACTTTCGACCAAAAAAAAAAAGGGCATGTACTGGTAAAGTTGTCAATCACATGAACCCCTTCAATTGGTTATGTTTTTGAAGACTTCAATCAAAATTCATGCAAACGTAAATGTATTAATTAAATTTGCGTGTTGGTTTCTCTTGTTACCATGCAAATGATATGTCTAGCATCTTGACAATATCGTGACATGTTTTAGAGTTTCTTTATATTTATAATCATTGAAATGTTTTTTTATACTCATCTGTAGTTTTTTATGACGCAATAATTGTGTAAATTAGATGGAGATTGAGTTCTTAAGGATCCTTATGAATATTACTAAAAAGGGACAAAAAAAGCCCTTTTAAGGATGACTTAAGAAAATCCTTTCAAACACAACTTACTTTTTGCTATGGTTGGCGACATTGGACTTTTCAAATGACGTATTCATCTTTTTTAATTTATTTATCATAAAGTAAGGCCTGGTCAACAAGTGTGTGTATTAGCCGCTCCACACCTCTTGACCATGCCTTATTTTTCTTTAATTTATATATATGAAATTGTTTGAGGTTTAAAAGTCAGCGGACATCAATTAACAGATTTTATTTATTTATTTGATAGATTAAATTTAAATAAAATACTAAATCTCGATATAACAAACACATGAGATGTACTTTAGAATTTAAAAAAAAAAGGCTTACAATTTTGAAATTAATGTGTGGAGTAACTTCTTTTTTTCTTTTTTTCCTTTCTATGGTGCAAGTGTTTTGAAATTAACATCTTTTATAAATTTCGGGCTGCAAGTACTTTGTGACTTATTTTCACTTTTAAAAACTTGAAAAATTCTAAAACATATGCAAATAGTAACATGCTAATTCCCATATAATATTGCATAAGTTTTAAATAACAATTTTTAAAACATCGGCAGAAAAGAAATAACTTGCTTTTCACTTTTTAGAAGCCAAAATAAAAAGTTATTCGACTATGACACAAGGATAAGAAGATACACATCATTAAAAAAAATATAATGGGTAAAAGAGTGCCAGTATCACATTTAATGGTTTGAAAAGTGAAATGAAAGGTGCATTATTATTGGGTTTTAATAATTCAATTGTGTAGGGTTGTGAATTAAGTGCATGACAAAAATTCGGCGATCCACTTGCTATGCTAAGTTAACTCCCTATCACAATTCCTTCAATTGCATTCTACAGTGATTTGATCATTCATGCTCATGTCGTACCGTTTACGGCTTAATCTATCCAAATAAAAGATTTAGTGCGGTCCTTTCTCCACTATATATTTATACTCCTCTATTTTCTCCCTAATTTTATTTTATCAGCAGCACTATAATTTGAATGACAAGAAAGAAAACTCTAATGCAAATCAATCACGCAAGCTGGCCGTAGAATTTGACCAGAACAAGCTAAAAAGCAAGTACAAATCGAACTTGAGCAAGTGAATCCTATCTTTCTATTTTCCATTATAGAAAAGCAAGATTTACCTCATCTTTTCTCAAAATATGCTTTTTTACACCAAATAACATATAAATTTCTTTTCAAAAATTAATCAATTGAACACCGCGACTAACCAAAGGGGCAAAGTGATTTTGTCGAGTTGAGCCGCACTTCAGATACTTTGATTTCGCTAATTAGTTCGATTTGAATAATCGGATTGAAATAGAAATATTCGTCTATATAAGCTTTTGGAGAAACACTAATTGTAATCGATCAATGCTCCATCTTCCACCATTTTGCGGTAGGGCCATGCATAATGAAAGAATAAAAGGGCTTTGCTAGGAGCTAGTAGACTTTGTTACGGAACATTCTTTAGGTTTGTAGGCGTGGCCAAAATACCGTCTCACCATATTAGGAAACGTGTGGCCGAAACACCTTCCCACCATATTAGGAAACGCAAGTTTTGCACATGCATGAGGAAAAGATTGCCAAGTTGCCAACCTTCTTGAAATGATTGCCAACAATCTAATTTATGAGTACGTGGATTCTCGCAATCCCATCGTTTGTCCTTCTATTGATAAGATTAAGGCCCTGTTGTTTTACAATTTAGTTAAGAATGTCAAAGAGTATAGGAAAATGGGCTAATATATTTTCCTCCATCCCTACTTGGAGATGCAGCTGACACTAGGAAAATGGTCTTGCCATTCCTTATTATGTTTGCTTGTGGCTTGGGTATACCGTGTCTCGTGTCGTTTGTGCGCGAGCTTTACAACAGCCTTTTCATATATCCTCAGCTAGCTAGCTTAGCCTTCGATGATATTGGGTATCTAAATGGTCAACTAATCCTCGTAAACTCAGTGATATTGGACTCATAGAACGACAAGCGAACAATGGGCCTGATCTCGAAATTACATCAAATTAAATAAGGTATGATTTGAATAAAGGAATAGCAATCTTATTCCCAAATGTTTCATCGCTCCGGGCTGTCGCAATCTCCTTTCGATAAGTCATTGACATCACTTGTCTTAAAAAGGAAACAAATCGAGATCTGAAAGTGAAACTCAAGCCGCCCGACGTCCGTTACGGGTCCACACCGGTTGATGATGGAGTGGCGCATATGTCGACGGACACGCCGACTCCATTTGCCGAGACAAAGCAACGTTGAATTTGTCAGAATTCTATCTCTCCCCTACGTACGCGTGCACACATAAATTTACATGTAGCTCTTAACTTTTAAGATCTAGCAAGTACACATTGATTTTCTCCACTAAAATAGGACAAGTATCATTTCAGAAGATCATGGAAGGTTCGATATGGTCTTTCATGTAAAGATGTGTAGGGCTTTAAAGGGGTTTCAAAGACCCGCGGAGCTAAAAAAAAATAAAAAAAAATGGGTTTAAACTCATATGATAGAGATAAAAGAAAATTTTAAAATAAAAGCAACTTGGACGTACGCTCAACTATCCCATCAAAGGTTCAAAAGTTTTGATCTCAACTAGTAAAATTTCTATTCATAATCTAATTATACTTATTCTTTTGGACTGAAAATGCAAAAAGGGTCTAAACCCTATGGTTACTTCTTGTTAAAGTATCTATCTCACATTATTGTGTATGATATCTGTTAGACTATTTAAATAATAAATCATGTATTTATCTAATGATTTAAGTTTTTAGAATAGTGGGTTGTAATCCCACAAAATCTTATATGGTATTAGGAAATCCTAAGTTTAAATTTTTCTAAACCCCATTTACCTCCCCCAATTAAATTTTTGCATTTAGTACTAGGCAAAAAAAAGACCAAACTAAGTGTCAAGGGAAGTGTTAGAATATTTAAATAATAAATTACACATTAATCTATTAGTTTAAGTTTTTAGAACAATTGATAGTATTCCTGCAAAATCTTTAAATATCCATATATTGCCGATATAAACATGTCTCATTTCATTTATAAATTAAAGTTTAAGCTTTTAGAATAATTGACAGTGATCCTTCAAAATCTTACAATATCCATATGCGGTCTATATATACATATCTCCTTCCATTTATAAGCTGAAGCTTTTGAATTGGATTTCCAACATTATATCAGTTAGTTCATTTTGGGTGTACAGCCATTTGATCGAGCTCTTTATGTGCATGTCGCCCCTTCTGTCTATAAGTTAAAGCTTAAACTTAACGGTTGGACATTCTAAAATTTTATTTATAGTAACTACAAATATTTTGATTGGAGTTCAAATTTGCAAAGCTAGTTGCAAAACCATTAGTAAATAGATCCATCAATAAAGAAAACTTTTTCCTAGTATATTGTCCCTAAATTTCTGCATCGGCACGCAAAAATATATGTGAAACACTTCGCCGTATCGCACAAGTAATGACCCTTTTAAAGCAATGACTAGCCGTCGATGTGGTGCAATCCTTTTGCTAGCTTACATCCATCCACGCATTGCTGCGTTCATCACCTCCACAAATCTTTCTCGTTTGAAATTTCTTGAAGACTTAAGAGGTATGCAAAAATTATTATATAAGAGTTGATTATCTATTCGCAGACAATAAAATTCAATTGCCAACGATTTGCTCACGTAAGCGATGATGACACTTTCTAATAAAGTGATTATCTGGTGAATTGGCTGGCTCATAAACATACTTTTAGCCACAAGAGAGCAAAGTCAATTGTGTATATTCGAAGGTTTGTTAGATAGTTGACCGTCATTTCTCAAAGTTTACGCGATTCTCGTTGAAAGACCATGTTGAACCAAGCTATAAACTTCATTTAGATCAAGATAAATCAGATAACACGTTAAATCACAGGTTCTTAATCCATTTAATATCATTTTGTCCATGGTCTAGTCAAAGGGGATAATGGGCAGTTTGCGTGGAATTAAGATGCATGGTTTAGCTTTGCCAAAACTAGGGGCGTGCAAAAGAATCGAGACCCACCCGGACTCGGACTGGACTAGCCCGAAACCGATGGTTCCTTAAGGGACCGGTCCGATTCCCAGTTCCAATACCGGTCTGATTCCCGGTTCCATGGGCAGATCCACTTGCCCGCCCACTCGGACCGGACCGGTATTATAATAATAATATATATTAATTTTTATTATAAAAAATAAAAAAAATTTGGTTGAAAAAAAATTTAAAATTTTGAAGCCCCATGTTTAAAATTCTTATTGTTCTACTTGGAGCCCTAATTTCCTATTTGTTGAATAGCCCTAGCAATTCTTATTGTCGAAGTCTTAAAGAGCACAACAAAGATCAAAAACAAGCGACTTGCATAGCGTCTCTTATTTTCATCTTCTCCGTCCAACTCTTCAAGACTTTGACAAACTCGTGTGTAGTTAATTGGTTTGTCTGAAAGAATCAAAAGTGAAGTTATAACACTCTATTGCTTAGCCTAACACAAATGCCACATCAATTTGTTCTTTTGTTGCAAGTTTCTTCGACATTAAAATCAATTTGACAACGCGAGAAATTTCATCATTTTAGTTCTAATCTCAAATCATTCTTTTACCACCTCATGGTCAAGAATTCAATAAGAGATTACTATAAAAGCATGCTAGACTTCAAAAGTTCTTAATGTTACGTGCTTATGAATGTAATTACAATTGAATTTGGTTCATCAATGCATATTGAGTAGGCATGATTACTTGTGAAGCCGGTTTCATGGATCCACCCAAGAACTAAATCATCCACCCAAGAACCAAATCAGACTAGCGGTCTCGTTCTCGAGTGGATCCATGGAACCAATAGGCAGTTTCTGAATCCAATTTTTTGGAACCAACCTTTAGTGGGCGGTTCCCGGTTCTAGGATGGGAACCGCCCACCCGGACCATACACATCCCTAATGGGAAGCACACGCTTTATCATCGAGGCCCGCGAATATTTGGGCCAACTCAACAAGACCAATATTTCTCATTTGGGTAGGAGTGCCAAT
Source organism: Angophora floribunda (assembly GCA_014182895.1). Classification (NCBI taxonomy): domain Eukaryota; kingdom Viridiplantae; phylum Streptophyta; class Magnoliopsida; order Myrtales; family Myrtaceae; genus Angophora; species Angophora floribunda. The sequence goes on along the minus strand of CM024707.1, from coordinate 37,477,238 downwards.
CAAGCTATAGATTGGGTGGCTAAAGCCTAGCATTTGAACTTTCTCCCCTATAATTGAGTTACTCGTCTCCCTGAACTCTTTGCGATTTACTTTCATGATATCCTGATGTTGGGTTCGTATGTTTAAGAACTCTTTTATCCAATAATACTAGCTTTTTTTATCCAAAAAAAAAAAACTTCAAACCTAGCATAGAATTTGCCCCTGTTTGAGAAATCTAGACTCAAAGTTCACTGGGGCGAGCACACTTTGCCAGAACATACAAGAGTTAGAATCGCCAAGAAAGGTACCGTACTTCAAGGTCTTGTTTAACTATCTAAAAGAATTAAACGGTGGATAAGATCAATCAATCATTTTGAAAAGGGAATATGTTTAAAAAATTGACTGACTTGTATTATCGACAAAAAATGAGTTTATTCGATTAGTCAGATAAGTCGTCAATAAACAAAAGATCAATCAATCATTTTGAAAAGGGAATATGTTTAACTTTTAAAAAAATCGACTGACTTGTATTATCGACAAAAAATGAGTTTAATCGATTAGTCAGATAAGTCGTCAATAAACAAGGAGATCGATTTGAGGCATACTGTAATCAACAAGTCATCAAAAGAATCATCGACAATAGGCAAGTGGAGTTGTCGACATAGACTATCGCCGGTCGATGATACTTATCAACTATCCATCACCACCAAAGGAATCAACTATGATAAGTAGAACTAGACCACACAAACACAAGCCATGTCGAAATTTAATCAACGACAATGCTAAAAATTGCAAACTCGATGATATAAACAGATGTAAACAAGTTATGCCGGAATTTAATCGATATCACAGTCTAAAAACACAAATATACTCTGCCAAAATTTAATTGATGACATAGTCTAAAAACACAGATACTATATCAAAATTTAATTGCTAACACAGTACCCAGGACATAGATGCACACTGAAATTTAATAGACAAAGTGAATGTGGAAACTACAACTTAGGGGAAAAGATGCAGCTGGAAGATAAAAGCACAAAAAAGATGGTAAGTTTACCTAGTTTGTGTGGGGGAGTTGTCTGGTAGGTTGCTAATGGTATTTATAATGGGTGTGGTAACTGCTTATTGACGGTTCCAGTGGTTGCATTCTTTCTGAACGGTTTCTCTCGGTTATTCCCGTGTTTCTTTTTTCTAGATACTTTCGAACCCATGATCTCTTAACTTACTTTTTGAGTGGTTATTTTCCTGCCCCGCGATTTTGCTGTGGTGATGATTAGTAATCGTTCATTGGCAATTGTCCCCTAATCTTGACGTTCTATGATCTTATATTTATTAGTGATCAGTTCTAGGGTGGGTAGATTTCAGATCTGGAATCTGAAATCGACCCTATTATAACTGGTTTCCAATTTTTGGAACATGTACCCTACCCCATTTGTACTAAAACCTGTTTTGGAACCTATCATCTTTTTCCAGTTCGGTTCTAAAGTCTACCAGAGAACCTATGTTTCATAACTGCTTTAAGCAAGAAGTAACTACTCGATATCCTATATGACTTTAGATTTTACACAAACCGCAAGAAAACAATATCCTAATTTTTCTAAACTTATAAGCTACTGAATATGATAATCAAGGTCCCTAGTTAATTACTCCATACATAAACAAATTCCTACTAAATGTATAAATCCAATCAACTTGGTTTATGAGCTAGTAACTCCATGATGGTACAATATTAGTGCTTAAATAACATCGAAACGAATCGGCTTGAAACAAATATAATAAACAGAAAAAAATTGAATTGAGATTAAGACTACTTCTCCTGTAAATTGTATTAGAAAAAAAGTCCAAATAAGAAACTGCAAAGTTAAATACTCAATCCTAAGAAAAACTGGTTCCAAAACCAGTTCGGTTCCCAAGTGGGCCTTCCCTTGGAACGGGTTCCAAAAAATGGAATTGGTTCTTGGACCAATTTAAACAAGAACCTATTCCTGAACCTATTTTCCAAGTCTCCGGTCCAATTCTCCCATAAACTTGGTCCAGTTGCACACCCCACATAAATTCTCTCAAAGCCAAAGAGAGCTAAATTGGGGTCACAACAAATTTAACATGTGAGTATTTGTGGAGGGCATCCAAATCGAGATCTCTCCCGAAGCCACTCATTTTGTAGCCACTGTAAGAACACTCGTTGTCGAACGCGAAGTAGCAGTTTATCTAGACGCCCGCTCAGACAAACCTCGAGACCATGTTTGCCACATCTATGGTCTTCGCCAGAATCCCTGCAGCTGGGTTGCACCTCATAGCGTTGGCCTTCTTGATGGCCTCCTCCATAGTTAAATCTGTTGTGACCCCATTTGAATGGCAATTGTTCCCTCCAAAAGTACATGTCCATTTCTCCTCAATCCTGACTGCTTGGTTTCGTTTTATAGTGTGCCTCTATGCTCCTTAAGTGAACCTCTGCCAATTACTCTATTGCTTTCCAACTGCTTCACCTCAAACTGATGATCATATCCCTGTGTTTCTCGTGCTTTTAAAGGTCTCGAATGGCATTCGGCTACTTGCCCATTGCCCGTGTACATATCGATAGCTGTCAGTAACTCAATGTCATGTATCGATAGCTGTATGTCCAAATGCCAATCTTCACGGTTATGGACAACATGTGACTGTTTATGCTCACGTGTCAAACACGTACTTGTCGATGACTCGATCATTTTTTCGGCGTAAACAAGTATCAAGTGACGGTTGACAATCCTGCTGATCTGGGGAGTAATATGCACAAAAACACATGCCTAAAACCTAGGAGAGCGTGCGACAATAACCTTAGTTAGAGTAACTATTTTTAGGGGACCAGTATACCCACAATCAATGTTGTAAGCGAGCTCTCTTCCTTTTCCTAAACAGGATCACTTAAATTCTTCATTAACCTTCCACCTTGCTCCCTGTAAATTTGTTATTCCTGCAACTTAAATATCAGAATTTGTTCTTTTTTTCCTTCGAATATCAAGCCAAGTTATTTCGCATCCTTCTTTTTTCACTTTCTGGGGGAAACAAGTACAAGAAAATTCTTGATGATAGACAACAAAGAAATTGTGCACAAAAGCTGCGTTTTGTGGCATGAAACTGTTAACATCATCTGGATGCCAATATGAACCACCATATGATGCGAAGCTCTTTTTCCAGAAAATTTCTCTCAAAGCCATGGAGAGTTATAAAGCGGGGTCACAACAGATTTAACGTGTAGGTATTTGTGGAGGGCATCCAAACCGAGATCTCTCCCGAAGCCGCTCATCTTATAGCCGCCGTAAGGACAGTCATTGTCAAATGCAAAGTAGCAGTTTATCCAGATGACGCCTGCTCGGATTGACCTGGAGACTGTGTTCGCCACATCTATGTTCTTCGTCACAATGCCCGCTGCTAGGCCATACCTCGTATCGTTGGCCCTCTTGATTGCCTCCTCCACAGTCCTGCAATCCGCCATAAAATGATGAATGTAGCACAATGTACTACTATAACAGTTCTCTATGTTTCTTCCAGCGACAAATAGTGCTTGCTCAATTGCATTGGAACCGGGGTAAGTAATAGGTTCAGGGACCAATAGCGGGTTATACTTACTTGAATTTCATGAGTGACATGACTGGGCCGAAAATCTCGTCCTTCACGATCACATTGTCCTCCTGATGAGGGGAGGGAATCAGACGAAAATGCAGAACAGACAGAAGTTCAGTTACTGTCGAAACGAAGGTTCATGTTCTTTAAGAAATGTGCTGTGGATCGATAAGTGTACCTTAACGTTTGTGAAGATTGTGGGCTGAATGTAGTACCCTTCGGTGCCCAGACGCTCGCCCCCGGTCAAAAGCGTGGCTCCTTCTCTCTTTCCATGCTCGATGTAAGAAAGTATCTTCTCAAACTGCTGCTTATCGACCTAGGATTTACCATAATTCGTGTCAGGCTAACTCTCAATCACATGCTTTATCGCAAAATCTAGCCGGTTCTTGCTTCCTGCTAGTGTTCGTTCTCACCTGCGGCCCTTGTTGGACTTTCGGATCAAACGGGTCGCCGACTGGCCAAGCCTTTGCCTTCGCCACCAGCTTCTTCTCGAACTCTTCATAGATCCCTTCCTGAACATAGACGCGAGAGCCCGCAACACATATTTCTCCCTGAAACAGAGGTTTTAATCAAGAAACCGGTCATGATGTCGGGTATTCAGAGCTTATTCTTTGTGTTCGCAAATTTCATAGAAAGTGTCAGACACCTTACCTTGTTATGGAGGATGCCGATTAGAGCAAGATCAGTAGCAGTATCTAAATCAGCATCATCAAAGATCATAAGAGGCGATTTCCCGCCCAATTCAAGTGACACTTGTTTCAAATTGCTTGTTGCTGCGGCCTGCATCACAATGCGTCCCACTTCTGTAGAACCCGTAAAACTGACCTGAAGTAAGATTATCATACCGCATCAATCAAAAGCTAAAAACTCACAAGCACATATTCATAGAATTCAACCGATGTCATGTGGTATATCAATAGAAAATTTCATGAAAGAAAGAACTCGGAATCGTACCATATCAATGTCCATATGATTGGTTATCGCCGCACCGGCCGTTGATCCAAAACCGGTCACAACATTGATCACTCCATCAGGAACACCGGCCTGATACAAAGCAAACCAAGATGTTATGGCATAACAGATATTCACGATCACGTCTTCACTTGCTCCCCTATTGCTGTCTTCAATATTTTGATGAGACTATTCTCTTCATAATTTACCATGACTTATAGACTAATAAATGACGAAATTATTTCATTTTGTCTACTGAAAACTAATTCCAAATAATTAAATTATCTACTTATTAATGCAATTATGCTAGAAAAAATGAGTCATGCTCTTCAAAAGCATCTTTTCCGAGTTACTTGACGTACCTTCTTAGCCAAATCAGCGTAAAAGAGAGCCGATAGAGGGGTTTGCTCAGCAGGCTTCACAATCATGGTGCAACCAGCCGCCATTGCCGGGGCGACCTTCATGAAGAACATGCTGGTCGGGAAGTTCCAAGGGATAATGTGCCCGACCACGCCAATCGGCTCCATCAGCGTGTACCCATGAAGCTCGCGCGACATCTTCAACACCTCACCATGGATCTTGTCTGCTGCGCCGGCATAGAACCTGAGACACGTGGCGGCGTGAGGGATGTCCATGGTCTTGCCCATGCCGAATAGCTTCCCGGCATCGATAGTGTCCAGAGCGGCCAGTTCATCTATGTTCTCCTCGATCAAGTCCGCAAACTTGGACATAATCCTTGCTCTTTGCTGTTGATGAAATTTATAATCATACGTCATATGAAAACCAAAATCCATGAACATTAGGATTTAGAATGAAATGTCGCTTCCACACAGAAAACTTTGTTCTGGAGGTTTCGATAGAACTTCATGAAAATGAACCAAAATGTACGTTCTCAGTGATTGATGAACTAAAACATATGTTGCATATGATAACTAACTAGTATTCCAAAGGGGCATTTTAAGCATTCGAAACAAAAGCAGAGACTAATTATAAATTCAATCGAGTTGATCACATCTCAAGAATAAGTAAGCTTTACTTCTAGAAGAACGGACCATACCCGAAATATATTTTTTCTCATAATAATTAACTCATTCTCCAAAGTGCTAAAGTTAGCTATATTGAAATATTTATTTTCCTAATCTTGCATAAACAACTGTAACATCCGAAAGAATACAGGGGCAACTGCAACGTGTGGGAATAAAATTAGAACTATCGTTCAAGTTGTACTCTAGCTTCTATGATTGATCGAAGAATCTTTTTCTTCAACTGAACGACGTTGAATTCCCATTTCGTAATGACATGATAAAAAATATAGATCAAATCAGAGTGGGCCCTAATTTGGTGATTTGAAAGGGGCAAGTAAGTGAGAGGAGGACGGCGTTGACCCACAAGAAATAAAGGAAAAAAATTGAAATTAAGAATATCTTCTCCATGACTATAATGGCTAAGATGATGACAGCTGAAATACGAATTTTGAGCAAAATAATATAAATATTAATTCTGTCATTAATTGTTTTGTTTTTCAAGTTTTGCCTATCTTCTGGGGGCCCCAGAAGATAGGGACAGAATTAATGGCCCGTTGAATTGGGAGTTGTGGCACTGTCAATCCAAACCGTAGGGACAAAATTACAAGTTGTGAGCACTGAAAGGTACCACGGAACCAAAAGAATTTTTCAGTTTTCCGATTTGCCAAGGGAATGAAAAAATTTACAAATTGATGAATTTCCCAAAATTGATCTTGTCTGGTTTTTTTGCTGTGTGTTCTTTTGGCTAATTGTGTTGATTTTCTGCACTTTCACTTAATACACATTGTCGTTATTTATAGAAAGGTATTGGATAATGGGGAAGAACAAAGAGAAAAAAGAACGAAAAAAATGTCTTATGTATTGGTCGAATTATATATATATATATATATATATATATATATATATATATATATTAATTGATAGATAATGTTGTTGTTTTTAGTTAGTTTTCTTCCTATGTCGTCATTATGTGGTTTGTCATAAGACAAAATCATAGGCATATCCACTCCACAAGTCGCCTTCCCCAAGAAGGACAAAAAAATTATCGTCATATGTACAACCGTGGAGATTACTTTGTTACCCAAAAGCAGCTACTTTTTTTTTCTTGACATGCCACGTTTTATTATAATTTATGCTCACGAATCATTCAATTTATTTATTTATTAAATTAAGCTTGAATCTATTCACGATTGCTTATAAGATGGATACATGGCAAACATGAAAATCGATTCACTAAAATCAATTTACCAAATGAGATGTCGAGCTCAAATTATATCGCACAAACATCCCGGCTAATTTAAAAGCGTAATTATGATAAAATAATATCCATAAGTGAATTTACGAATTAATTTCCAATAATATTATCTTCTCAATTCGATGAAAAAAGAATCGGAAGAAAATAGAATGAGGACGAAAAGGGAGGTAGATAAGGAGAAAGGGAGAGGACGTACGTAGCCAGGCATGCGAGGCCAAGGGCCCTGGTCAAATGCTTGGCGGGCGGCTTGCACGGCCAAATCCACATCTTCTTTGTCTCCCTCTGCAACTCTCGCCGACACCCGTCCGTTCCTCGGATCTATGGTCTCGAACGTCCTCCCTGCGCTCATCCAATCTCATCCGCAATCATAAAACAGAAACCCCAAAAGGGCAAAAAAAAAAAAGGAAGAAGAAACCAAACGAGAACAGGAATACGATTTAAGATTCTGTCGAGGTCAAAATCTTGATTCAGATGGTCGTTCTTGCTTTGGATGCTCTGTTTTTTATGTGAGTTTCGCTCGACGAAAACCGAACTGCTCGAACGAGACCGAACCCAACTTCAGTAACGCTTCGCTCATGGCACGACTTTACTTTTCTTTTTTCTTTTCGGGAAGAAGGATAAGCTAGCGAGAACAGAACTTCACGAGCGCATCTGCGTAACGAATCTTCATCGAGGCGGCGCAAGGACTCGACAGGAAGATGGCGAAAAGTTCTACCTTTGATGGAATCGACGAACTCGCCATTGATGAAGAGCTTGGTGAACTTGATCTCCGGAACATGTTCGTCATAGGTCTTCAGGCTCCCGTTGACGTTGCCCTGGTTCTCTGCCATCTCTCTCTCTCTCTTTCTCTCTCTTTTCACTGCACTCAAGACTCTATTGGCTTCTTTGCTAGGAGGGAGGACGGAGGACCCCATCATATAGTAAGTCGTTTTCCTTATAGAGGCAAGTGGGGGTATTTTGGGGAAGAAAAGCTCTTGTGACGAGGACAGGAAAAGTGAGTCGCGACACAGACAACCCCTCCTTCTACATGAATCCCTACTTGCTTTTTGGTCCTTTGCGTTTTGGACTCTAGTCCAAGGTAAAAAAGAAATTAACGGTGCGCCAATGGTCGGATTCCACGAAGGCTCGGAACTTATGTTCACGATTTTCTAGGTTAAGGTACACCTAACCCTTGGATCGGTTATGTTAAGAGTTCAAGACTTTCGTCAAAATTCATGTGGACACAGATTTATGAGCTAGGTTTACGTGGGGCTAGCATCCAGAAATATCATGATATTTTTCTCCTTCCTTTTTCCGCACGAGAATGGAGTTTCATTCTATTCACAGCCATTGAAAAGTTTTCATCTCCTCTTGTAGTATTTATGATAAAATAATTATATAAACATGATGACGATTGAGTTTTTAATTATTGATATTTATTTTTATTTTCGTTTTGTCATCTTAGTGATTGATATCAATATTAAGGAAAGGGACAAAACCCTTTCAAGGACAACTTAAGAAAACCCTTTTTAAAGACAGCTTTTTTTTTTCTTTTTTCTTTTTAAAGATGGGCGATATAAGACTCCAAATAACACATTCATCCCTTCTTCTTTTTTGGGGTTTTTATCATAAGGGCAAGGTCAACGTGTGTGTATAGCCACTCCACACGTCTTGATCATGCCTTAATTTTTGTTCATTTATATATATGAAATTATTTGAGGTCTAAAAGTCAGAGGACGTCAATTAATATTTTTTTTAATTTTCATTATAGATTATCGTTTGAATGAAAATACTTAATCTCAGTAGACCAAACACATTAGATTTACTTTAGGATAAAAAGGCTTACAACTTTGCAATTAATGTGTGGAGTAACTTTTATTTTTTGCTTATTGTGGTGCAAGTTTTTTTGAAATTAACATCTTTTATAAATCTTATGGTGCCAGTATTTTGACTTATTTTCACTTTTAAACACTTGAAAACTTCTAAATTATACAAATAGTGACATGCTAATTCACATATAATAATGCATAAGTCTTAAGAATTAGAATAACAATTTAAATGTCAGCGTAAATGAACTGATTTGCTTTTCACTTTTTAGAAGCCAAAACAAACAATATCTAATTAATTATTCCATTGCGACACAAGGGTAAGAAAATATAAATCGTTGATAAAGATTAATGGGTAAAAGAATGTGAGCATCGAATGAAATAGTCGATAATAAAAATGAAAGTAGGGAAAACTTATCAGGCTTTTTTAATGATTAAATGAACACATTTATGTTTTTAAGAGTAATGAATTAGGCGTATGACATAAATTCACATTATAGACAAGCAAGGATTACCTTATCTTTTCTTAGAATATATTTTTGTACACCGAATAATACACATTAATTTCTTTTCAAAAAATAATTAATTGAACACCACGACTAACTAAACGGGCAAAGTAATTTCATCGAGCCAATCCACGCTTCAACTACTTTGTTTTCAGTAATTAGTTTGATTTGAATAATCGCATTGCAATAGAAATTCTAGTCTATACGTTTTTTTATATAAAGCACCCTGTATATTTCGATCAACGCCCCATCTTCGACCGTTTAAATGTAAGGCATGTACCGATCAAAAAAACAAAAAAGTAAGGCATGCGAAATGAAGGAATTGAGGGCTTTGCTAGGTGCAGGTAAAATTGGGCATGGAAGGTTCCGTTTGGTAGAAAGATAAAAATCAGGATAGAATAAAATTTTGGGAAAAAATTACAAGAAATTCTAAATTATGCACATTATAACACATTTACCTTAAATTTTTTTTGTAACACTAAAAATTTAAAATTTATACATGTATAACACATTTATCTCAAATTATTTTTTATAACACCAAACACCATAAATTTATGCACACGTGACATATTTACCTCAAAATTTAAGGCGAGATTATGTTCATTTGAAATCGATTGGATTTTCCTGACTTTATTTGAAATTTCTCCCTCTCATGAGTGCAAATCTTATGTCGTTCTCATTCTCTTCTTTTTCTTTCTTTTTTCTTTCCAATCTGGTTCAACCTTAAACTCTTGTTGATCTGCACCCTTGATCCCAATGTCAAAGAACTGTGCACCCTTTTCTCATTTACCTCTATTCAACGCATTACTTTCTTGGTAAGAGTACTAGCACATGTTGCTGACCCAAAAAAGAGGTACTAGCACATGATCTCTGGGAAGAGTTCAAATCCCATAAACTAAAACTCTATAAATAATATGATCAGGGTTTAAACTCACAATTTCGACGCCGTGAGTTAGTAGATCCATCGTTAAAAGATATCTTTACTAGCATATCGTCCTAAATTTCAGCATTGGCATACTCAAATATATGTAAAATACTTCACCGCACCGCACAAGTAAAGTACCCTTTCAAGCAATGACTAGCCATCCATGTATGGACTCCCGTTGCTGGTTTACATGCTTCCACGTATTGCTACGTTCATCACATCCCTCAACTTTCTTCATTTGACCTTTCTTGAAGACTTAGAGGCAAGGAGATTCTATATATTAAGGAGTAAATCGTCTACTTCACAAGGAACTGAATTCAATTGCACACCATTTGCTCGTGCAATCCATGATGACACTCTTTAACAAAAGTGATCATAAGGTGAATTGATTGGCGCGATGAATGCATTTTTAGGCTCAAATTATTTAAGTTGAAAAACATTTTTCCAAAAAAAACACTTATATCACTTATAAAAATGAATGAATGAAAAATATCTTCCCCATTCATGAAAATATTTATTCATAATTTATTATTGATAATAATAAAAAAATTTATTGACTAATTATGTGAAGCGATATAAGTGATCATTCTAGAAAAGATTTTTTAAATTATTTATTTTCTTTCAAAACAAAGGAAGCCTTCGCCGCTGGAAAGCAAGCGAAATGGGCAAATATTTTATGAAAATAAAGTTTCTTGAGAATGATGCGTGCAAACGAAGGCTGCGGTCAGACAATTAATCGTCTCTTTAGAAAGTTGATTATCGTGCGCGGTACAATCAAAGGGTAAAACAGTTGGTTCAATTAATGCACATCTTCCCACCAATGAGAAATGGTCTTCTTCTTCGGCTGGTCCATGATCATCAATTAAGGTTGACTTTCTCGAAATTGTTTATTGTGAAAACAGTGAGCTCAAGATAACTCTATTTGAAAAATCGACTTAAAAGTATAAACTAGATGTCAAGTACGCCTGGTTGTTCTCGTGCTCTGTAAAATATTCCCATCCGGAAAATGTGTGTGAATATAAATAAGGAAAAAGGATACCAAAAATCCTAAATTATGTCTCTTGGAACAATTTTACCCTGAATTTTTTTTTGTGCCATAAAAAACCCAAAATTATGCCATTTGGAACAATTTTATCCTGAACTTTTTCTTGTGCCACGAAAAACCCTAAACTATGTTACTTAGGATACATTTACCCTAGACTTTTTAATTGAATGGCATTTTCGTATTTTCCTTCTTCTTTTTAATTTTTTTTTTGTTCTTCCCCACCAGCAGAGGGGGAGCTAGCGCCGGCGACAGCCACCCTCGCCGGCGTCGGCGTCCGGCGAGGGTCGCTCCCGACCAAGCAACCCTCGCCGGGGAGGGTCGCTCCCGACCAAGCGACCCTCGCCTGTGGTGGGGCGACCCTCACTTGAGTCGGGCGAGGGCCGCCCTCACCCGGTTGGGGGCGACCCTCCCCGGCGTGGGCCACCCTCGCTGGGCGTCGCCGGCTCCCCTCTGTTGGTCCAGCAGAGGGGAAAAGGAAAAGAAAAAGAAAAAGAAAAAAGGAAAAGACGAAAATGTCCTTTAGTTAAAAAGTTTGGGGTAAATGTGTCCCAAGTGGCATATTTTTTTGTAGTACAAAAAAAAGTTCAGGGTAAAATTGTCCCAAGTAGCATAGTTTAGGGTTTTTTTAGTGGTACAAAAAAAAAGTTTAGGGTAAAATTGTCCTAATGGGCATAGTTTGGGGTTTTTTATGGTACAAAAAAAAGTTCAGGGTAAAATTATCCCAATGGGCATAGTTCAAAGTTTTTGATGGCATTTTCCCTATAAATAATCAAATTGGGCAATGCTTTCCCGAGGAAAAATTTGAAATTTATTGAGGTTTACAAAAGACATCATAATGGAAGAGATCGTGAGCACTTGTGCTTGCCTGAAAATACGGGCAGCTATCGCCATCTAGATTAGCAGATAAGCGGCGATAAGAAGTGAACAAGTGAAGTCTTGAAAAATGGACAGTTTTCATATTTTGAATTTGTAGATGCGCGGCATATGTATTTCTCTAACCGGTTCAATATTTTTAGCAGGTGGTAAGTGTTTGGTGACATTAATAAATTTTAACATGATAATAAAGGACGGGGAAATTAAGGACATTCTCATAAAAACGACAATGGACATCAAATTCAAAAGTTTGATTCACAGTTAATATTCATGCATATACTCATGTCCATGATCATCCCACAACACCATTATCGATTTTAATAATTTCTTCCTTGGTTTTTTTTTCTCGAAATGAAAACTAGCGATGATAACGATGGCCAGACCAATAAATGAATTCGCTCTCGTAGTTCTTGCAGCCCATTTGGTCAGATCGTGGATCTTATCAAATTGATCGGTTACATGAATATATTGGGGAAGTCCCTAAGTTATTAAACAGAAAAAAATTGATAATATATATTATATTATTCTTGGACGTACATAGCTTGTGTTTTATTAGTATTAAGGTAGGGGGGAGGAATCACCTTAAGGGCACCGAATCAAATCACTTATTTTATTGTAACTAGCCAGGTTTAATTATTCAATACAACACTTAAATTTTGTTGAGATAATTCAAGTCTATACAACGCATCGGGTCACCATGGCACATGGTCAACTAACAAAGAAAAATGAAAATATACACATGTGTGTATGTATATAAATTTTGGCATAACTCACGTTCCTTTGGCTTGCACATTTAATATGTGTATTAAAGAATTTTGACAAATTGATGTCACCCGAACGTCGCAAAATAATTCCTTTTTCTCTTATCGATAAATTTATCTAACCGCTATTTTGATCGGTCAATTAGTCTTATCTTCTTGGGTGAGAGTCCAACAACAGAAAAGGAGCAATCAACCTAACGATCCCTTTGCATAATGCAGCCTTGATTCCACCCTCGACATTTGATTTTCAACTTGATCTGTAATTCTTGGATGGTGTGAAAAATAGTCCCTCAAAACGCAATATACTATTAGCTTCGTTATTTAATTTCTCGTTTTTCTTCCCTTTTTTATTGTCCATGTGCATATTAACTTGATGTCTAGACATATGGGGTCTCACATGAAGGACAAGACAACCTTAGAGAAGAAGTCAGGATTATGTTCATTTGAATTAGGGTTAATACCACGAAAAAATCTAAATTAAGACACTTGTATAAATTTACCTCAAACTCCTATTTTGACTACCAAAAATCTAAATTAAGACATTTGTATAAATTTATCATATGTTAGTTTTCATTAACTTTTAATGTCAAATTGTTGAATTAGATTATAAGAGTTAGTTAACGGGTTTACCAATTTAGAGTTTTACTTTCCATTTTGTCACAAATTTACTAGTTTATGATTTTTTGTGATATTAATATAATTTAATCAAAATTAATTGAGAATAAATTTGTTATAAATGTATTAATTTGGAGATTTTTTATCTTAAAAAATTAATTATAGGTGAATTTAAAAAGTATATCAATTTGGTAACCGGAGATAACGTGGGAGTAATAGGATGTCGTAAACTGACACCTTCCACTGTTTGTAAAAGCTGATCTAGAAAATCCTATCTAAGATTGCCTTGCAAACTAGGGTGTGCAACCGGACCGGGTTTACCAGAACCTGGACCGGACCACCCGAAAAATAGGGTCGGGAACCGGTTCCTAGTTAAACTGTCCAGTACAGGTTCCAATTTTTGGGAACCGGTTGAAACCGGTTCGAGAACAAAGTCCAAGCAAAGGCCCACCAGAACCGGTTTTTACCCTGTTAAAAAAAAATCATCTCTCTGTTTAATACTTTTAAGTCTCTTCGTCTTCGAAGAAATCTTAAAAAAAGAAAGATTTTTTTTTAGTCAAATTAAGAGAGAATTGTTTTGAAAGAATTGTTAAAAAGAATTATTCTTATGAATTATTTTTCTTTTTTAATGATCCAACTTTCAACTATTGTAATATTAATTCTCAATCCAACTCAAAAAAGATGTCATTTTAATAAGAGCTCCGTTGCATACACATAAGTAAGAACATTAGGTCATATTAGAAGTATTTGTGGAAATGAGACTAAGATTATATCCATATTTGTTGTTAATGATTATGCATTCTTAGGATTTTTGCTTTGTCTTATAATGTTAGGAGAATTACGTTATTATTTTTTGCTAATTAATGTAAAATTCGAAACCGTATAGAATATCGAACGGTTGCAAAACAAGTTCCAATGAAAACAGAATTGACCCTGTTCCCAGACCGGAAAAACAGGGTTGGGTCCAAAACATGGTCCAATAAAAACATGGTAGGGTACATGGTCCAAAAAAGAAGAACCGGGTATAACAGGTTTAGGTCTGAACCCTACCACCTTGATCCGATCACCCCTATTGCAAACTCTAATTGTCCTTGCCATCTCCTTTTCTTTTCCATTTTTTTTCCTCCCCAGATCTGGTTCCACCTCAGCCTCTCGTCGCTCCGTACCCTCGATCCCAACGTGGGGGTGTTCCTTGCTCAGAGACAAGGTTGGTACATTTCAAACCCCATTAATTGCGCGACTGGTACAAGCTAAAAGATCTACTTTCCCTGACCACAAGAGTTAGATTCACGTCGAAATTGGAGTCGAACTCATCAATCTTTTGCCGATTGCCTTGGTCTTACGTGAGGTCACGGGCCGAAGTGCAAGCAACCACTTAAACCCCATTCCAACATGTACAATTGCTGAAAATGGTCAAACGAATAGAAAGGAGGAGCAATAGCAAGTGCCCACGTATAAAGGGATTGATTTTATCCTTTTTAGTATACAATTTGTGGAGTTCTGTCCCTCGTGTTTTGAAATGGGTCATATGATCTGTTCCCTTAAAATATGGTGCCAACCGGGACCTCAATTTGCTGTATGGGAAGGTCATCACCCACTAGAAATATAGTTCAAATCTGTCTTCATAATCCAACAAGAATATATATATTAGATTGGGAAATTCTTGATTTGTGTAGTTGAGCAAGTTAGGTATGTAATTGATGTCTAGACAACTCGTGATCTAGGGCATGCCATTTCACAAGGACTTTTAGGTGCGGAGAAATAATACACTTCACAAACACATCTCACCAAAAGATAATTATTGAATAAGTTGGTCAGAGTAACATGCGTGCAGATTCCTTGAACATTTTAGCCCTTGAGAGAACACATGCTCTCATAATTACTCGGTTTATAGAGTGAGAATACCGCCTCATGATTATTAGTAAAAAGAAATCATGTGGGTTCAATTTATATATTATGAGATCGCATCTCTGATGATGGTACAAAAGATGAAAATACTATGACATACGATGTGATTTTGTTGACTCCTTCAATACAAATTAACTAATTCACCAAAAAAAAACAAAAAAACTCAACATGTGAGTTATTAGCAAATTGCATAACGACACACAGGATCAAAAGCATTTTGGGATTTCAATACAAATTAATTAATTCACCAAAAAAAGTCAATCCTCAACATTGAGTTGCAATCATAACGCAGGTCAAAAGCCATTATCGAGGCCACACTACGTATAATTGTTCTCGATTTAGTTAAAGATGTACTTTGTCCGGTTTAGTTTAATTAAACGAGGTTTTTCATTAATTTCCCTCGATTAATTTTTTAACATCTTTAACGAGAAAAGAAAATAATGAAAAACTCTAAACAAAACTTCTAAAACACCGGGCCGGGCACGGCCGTCTGACCTTTTTGTGGTTCAATTTATGTTGAGCCGGGGTATGCGTACTTGATAGTGACTCATCAACGACATAAACTATTATAATATTATTGCTTTCATATATTCTTTGGCAGGACCTCAATCAGGTACTCCCCCAAGATAGGGTTTCCTAAATTCCATGCATACATGATAGATAACATATTCTATAAATATTGTACTATATACTAGAAATTAAATATGTATTTTCCTTGAGTAACCCAAGCAAATGTCAGTTTCGTGTTCCTATCAGGACTCGGTCTTGCTTGGTTCTCACCATCCCCGAGTATGATATCTCGACCAATCGACCCGCGACCTCACGAGCATAAAAAAATAATAACTAAAATTATGGACCGCAGGACATTATTACTACTTCTTTTTTGTTTTTGTCTTTTTTTAAAATGGTTTACTTCTAGGGCCAACCCAATTCTTCCACCATCAACAAAAATCCTTCAGATTAGCTGCCATCAAATGCTGCGATGTCGACTCGAATCAAGATCCTGTCGATTTCGATCTTGAGGTAGCATGATAGCTGCTGAGATCACGAGGTTATCAAAATCAATATTTATGGACAATAAAGAATTCAATAGTCCTAGAATCATCTATTTGTGAAAGCGTGCGAGGGCTTGTGATATAAGTTTTCAAATGAAACGGACAGTGCATAAGGGCGATCAGATGTCAACGAGATTATTTATATTGGGTAGGCCTAAAACTGATGCATGTAATTTTGGGCGGCAAAATGTCTATCTCCCTCTTTCTTCACTTTCTACATCTTCTTCAACCTTTAGTTATAGGGAGGTTTGAGCTAATCCCGCACTCCTCTACCTCTCTTATAGATTTTCTTCGAGTTATCCTGCTCTTTCTTATTTTTCTTCTCTCTTGATCTAAATCTAGGAGTTATCTATTTTTGGTTCTAGTTCTAGATATGAGAGTTTGAACTCTCTTGAACAAGTTCTAGACTTTGAAGTTTTCATCTCCCGATTTAGATTTGGGATTTCAATAATGTTTTTGAGGATTTGACTCCCTTATGACCTGTTAGTGTACAAGTCTTCTATCTTTAGTTTGCCTGCAGTTTTAATAGTGACTATAGTAGCTCTAGTATCTCAATAAAATACCAAAATTTGCTCTTCTAAATATTAAATATGTATTTGTTCAACCTATTTTGATTGTCTTCATATGGCACATTGACAATTGGCAACGTCAAAGACACTGGAGAAGGAATTTCCTTCGTATACTCATCAAGTGATCAATTGTCGATCATATTACTTAACAAATCCATTCTTATGAAACAAATGTTTGCTCAACCTTGATGCTATGTTAGTCTTCCTTATTTTCTAGAATTGCCTTTATTTTATAGCATTCTAGGCTTTGCTTCGATTTGCTTTGTTATGGAAGTTCATGTACTTATCATATACCCTTTCGAGCAATGAATAAAAAATTTTCATCCAAAAGAAAAAATGATTTCAAGTTGCACATTGCTGGACCAATAAAAAAGCTGCAAGTTCTTGGGCCTATTGCTGTGCTTGGACTTCCAAGAAAAGTTGGGTTTGCTTTGTAAGCGATGCATCCCACCAGAAGCCCAATCGAGGGGAGTAGAGTCGAGCCCGGTCTCATGAAATGCATCATCGAATCAAGCTCGAGCATTGAGGATTGCATAGTCGAGTCAAGTCGAGTCGAGATCGAATAGCGAATCATGATTTCACAAAATGAAAATTATACTAATAATAGTTCTTTTCATTTGTGCTATTATTATAATAACATGTAACCATCATCATTATAATAATAAGAATGATAATATATTTACAAGAATGATCATTAAATTTCCTGTCATTACATATTCAGGTGCTGCTGAGTGCAAAATCTCTCCGAACGAGCAAATAGAATAAGCCTATAAAGAAATACTAGATCAGGCGTGATGAAAAGATCGTGCAGAAGAAGCCGAGAGAGTCAATGGAAGAGGTACGTGATTGCCAGGGCCACCAGAAGAAGAACGTAAGCCACTCCTTGATCGATCGCTCTCCCTGCATTCAGTAGTCGGGGAGGAGGACTTGTCGGATCTCTCATCGTACGTGATCAAAGACAAAGCGCGAAAAACCATGGAAAACCGACGAAAACAAACGCACCGTCACGGGAAGAACCCTCCGGCGAAGGTGAAGGGGCCGCGCCCCGCCCGCGACCCAGCTGCAGAATCATCATCAGGAACGACACGAAGACGACGGTTCGGACATGGACGGCGAGCGGTCCCATTGGGGCCGTCGAGGAGCTAGCCTTGATGCAGAAACCAATACGCAGGAGAGAGGGTGAGAGAGAGAGAGAGAGAGAGAGAGAGAGAGAACACAAAGAAAAGACCAGAACTGAGAGAATATATATAAATGAAGGTCGAGGAGTGGGTCGGTCGCGAACGAGAAATGCGAGCGAAGAATGAGTTGGTGGCGCGTGGCATTCAACTTTGCTTTGTTGCTCTTTTTTATATTCCATGGCGGATTTTTCTAGGGGACACGTCGAGCGAAAGGCTGAATTTTCCGAGAAAGAAAGAGGGTTGGATTAGAAGGAACGAAACGCGTCGCCAGCAAAGACGCAACCCCTTTTCTTCCTCTGCTTTCCTCTTCTCTCTGCCGGCTGCTAAACTGGGTCGAACACGAAAACGACGGCCAGGGGGGATGTTTCCTCGGACAGATGGAAGTATTTGAAGGTGAAACACTAACCGATAACACTCACAACTCGCAAAAAGAAAGGAATGAGATATATAGACTTTAAGATTGTTTTCACCCTGTCGAAAACCATTACAAGATTTGCCTTTTACAGGCTTAATACATAACTCTAAAACTAAATAACTCATTAATGCAATTAGCATTCCGAGAAGATAAATTTCCAAGAACTCACAAAATATTAATTAAATCTTGAAACACGAATGATCACAATATAGAAATATGAACAATCTTATTAAAAGCAACGCTTCATTGATGACTCTTCTTCAATGTGTGCACCCATCTTAAGAGTCAAACAAACATATTAATGAAGCAATGACTCATTTGCTTGATCGACAACATCCAATGAATTTGGTTTAATTACTAAGAAGGACATAGTTCACTATTTGAGCTCAGCTCAATCTCAAAACTCAAGCCTCAAGAATTGATTCAAGCTCAATCAATCTCATCTCAAATGCCTTTTCCATGAATTCAGGCTTGACTCCATTCGAGTGGATCAATCAATCAAACTCTAGTACCTGCTCGTGCTTAAGCTCGAATTTGGATTTATATTATGAACTAGTGGTGAGTATAGAACCTAGAATCGAGGAGCCGAATCGGTGGATACTATCTAGTTCCAAGTTTTAGTTTTAAAAATAGGGGAACTAGTTTCAATAAATAGGTTCCAAGTAGATGGAACTTAGAACTTGAAGTAAGTATTTGTACTTTTCTTGAAATATGTCTTTACGTAAATCCACGGTATTCCATGGTGTTTGATTATGAGTGTAATCTAAAATCACTAGTCTAAACTTTAATTTTATAATTAAGACTTTACTTATTAATGTTTTATATTCTCCGTGTATCTATGTATAAGTCATGGTTAGTGGATTATAGCAACATGTCATTAAATGTTATGATTACTATAATCATTCAATTAATAATATAAGTGAAATCTAAGTAGATCATAGAATTAACCTACCCTGAAACATATGACAGGTTCTAGGGAATGCTAGGTAAGTTTTAGGTTCCAAAAAATAAGAAACTTATTCTAGTAGGTAGGTTTCAAATTCCAGATGAAATCTATACATAACTTGGGACTGTTCGCCCCTATCATGAACTCGAACTCAAAATTTTCAAGTTGAATCCGAGCACTTCCCGAAATGGAGAGGCCAGAAGATCTTAGTGGGCTGAACATGGACACTCAACCCAGCCCACCAAATCTCCTCCGCCAGCCGGTGGAATGCCATGCCAGTGACTGAAATTTGGAAATCGGGTGGTGCTTTGGACGCGTCGCACGAAACCATTTACACAATTCCAGTGCAAAATGCAACATCATCCCACTTGTTCTGTTGCCTCCACACAACCAAACAAAACTCCAAAATCCTCAACCCAACAGCATCAACACTGTGCAAGATTCTTTTGCTTCTTGCCAGAATCCACTCGCCGTCCTCTGATGTCTCCGTCGTCGTCGCCGATGCAGCCATAAATCACCAATCACCTCCCCTTCAGTTTCCATCACTCGCAGAGTCCTCCCTCGATTCTGTGATTGTGTGCGGGGGGCCGTCTGTGTCAGCGTCAGAGAGAGAGAGAGAGAGATGTCGGGTTCCATCGTGCTCTCGAACCCAATTTCCCACAAGACGCGCCCTTTTTGCCCCACCTCTCGTCTGCTTCCCAAACCAAACCGACCCTCCAGCTCAAGATTTCTCCTTGCCCCACCTGCTCCGTTGAAGACATCCCAATTTTGCCGGAAAGTTCTTGTTCGGACTTCTATCAGGGACAACGACACGAAAGAGACTTCTTCTTCGTCTTCTTCGAGCTTGCCTTTGGTTGGGGAGGACTCGGCGGTGTTTGAATTCGGAGAGCAGAAGATCGTGTCGTGGGTGTACTTTTCGGTGATTCTGGGAGTTGTTCTGTTCGTTCTGAATGTGGCCTGGCTTGATGGCTCTCCTTCAGGGTTGGGGCTTGGCAAGGCCTTCATCGACTCTGTTTCTGGGCTCTCAGATAGCCCCGAGGTACTGTTTTCGCTTCTTTAGCTTTCGGTTAATTCTTGGTTGGTTAGTCCGTATGATATGAATGCGAAGTGAAGCTGTGGAGTTAAAAGGTTAGGATTTGAGTTTGCTAGCTCCAGATTTGTCGTGGCTTGAGATCATGAGTGGATGTGGGCTGGAGTGGAAAAGGCATGTTTGCTTGATTGAGCAATAGAGTTGGAGCTATGTGATCATGTGAGAGTATATGCCTTCAGAGAACATGGAAATTTGATTCCGCCAAGATGTAAGAGCAACAAGGCATGAGTTTCTGTCCTTCATGCGAGAATTATGGAGTTGATATTTTATTGATCGTTTCATACGGTTGAAAACTCAATGACCAAAGAGATGGAACTTTTTCCCAGATTGATGTCTCTACGGTGAATCTGGAGTCAAAGAGATGAATTTTGTGTCCATTAGAGCATGACATTGGATGTAAATAGTGTGGTGCATGGGCTGTCCATCCTATCGAAAGCATCCACAGTTCGTTATGTTAAATGGCAAGGAAGTGAAGGGATTGGCTAAATAAGAGAAAGATTTGGTTCCCCTCAATTGTGGGACAAAATTTAGCTTTATAAGATTATGAAACAACATCCACCAAATGCATTTCAACCACTCATCTTCCATTAGTCTCCTAAATGGAAAAAATCTGAATCCTCGAGAAAGAATTAGAAAAAGGAGGAGGAAGTGGAGTTTGATTGACATGCCAAAATGTTCTGCTTCCTCTGTAGACCTTTGTCTCTAGTCCATTGCTAGCTGTGTTTGCATGTGCCTTGTTGCATGTTGGTACATTAGATTGCCCTTCCGATGTTGTTTCAGGTGCTCTAGTTTCATAATGAACAGCTTGTCTTACCCTTCCAATTTTGCTGCTGATGCCTGCTTTATGCCAAATGCCATTGGAGTAGGATCTTGAAAACAGGAAAGTGATCTTAACTGTTCTTCTGCAGGTTGTAATGTTATTGCTCACTCTCATTTTTGCCGTGGTGCATAGCGGATTGGCTAGTCTTAGGGATGCTGGAGAAAAAGTCGTGGGTGAACGGGCCTTCAGGGTGTTGTTTGCTGGCATATCTCTTCCCTTGGCTGTTAGCACTGTGGTGAGTTTCTTACTTTATGGGTGGATGTTACCCAAGTCTTCTGCCTGTCTATCATTAAATTTGAAGTTGGTGCATTGTCCCAATTTTCACTTCTCATGTTTGCATAATATGTTCTAAAGATTGATTGGGGTTCTTTTACTGAATCTACTCTGACTTTTCGTGATTTAGGTCTACTTCATCAATCATAGATACGATGGAGTACAGTTATGGCAGCTCCAGGGCGCTCCTGGAGTACATCAACTTGTGTGGTTCACAAATTTTGTCTCCTTTTTCTTCCTATATCCTTCTACCTTCAACCTACTAGAGGTGGCAGCAGTTGATAAACCCAAGATGCATCTCTGGGAAACAGGAATTATGCGAATAACCAGGCACCCACAGGTATGAATTCCATCCTTCTTTTATATTCACAATCCACATTTCCATACCCAGGATGGAAAGTTAGTTGAAGACAGTTTAGCGATATCAGAATTTGGTTGAACCTGTTGCAATCTGCTCTCTCTCCTTATGTCCCCATTCGAAGGAAGTTTGAGCTCAATCATCAAATCCCTACTTAAAAGGGAAAAGTGGATGTTATTCTAGAATTTTCCTTAAATGAAGCAAATTTGAAGAGGAACCACATGTATTTGACAGTTAGAAATAATTGCAAGCCTAGCTTCCCACGAGGCATGATTAAACCAGCTGTAATTGTTCGAAACCTTATCCCCGAGAAGGTTCCACTTATTAGTGGCCTGGCGTGAGCAAGTCGTTACTCTAGAATTTATGTACATGGCACCTGGTCTTGAGAATTTCATTGTACTATTGTACACTTCTAAATATCTCTCGTTAAGGTGAGCTATCTTGGAGATGAGGTTGTCACCAGATTCTAACACCTACTACTTGACGGACCAGTCCTCCCTCCTCTGTGATCAATATATTGTATGATTACCATTAAATTCAAGTCGCATTTTGCAAAAAATTAAAAAAAATTAAGGGAGACTAGTTCCTCAAAAGAATGATTTGTGACATGCCCTCTCTCCAATATGCGATAGTTTAAGGGAGAATAAAATGATGAAAGAGTTTACTAATGACATATTCTTCACTCCAGATGGTTGGGCAGGTCATGTGGTGCCTGGCTCACACGTTATGGATCGGCAACTCTGTGGCCTTGGCCGCATCGGTTGGCTTAATTGGACATCATCTCTTTGGCGCCTGGAACGGAGATAGAAGACTAGCCATCCGATATGGAGAGGCTTTTGAGGCTGTGAAGAGCCGGACAAGCACTGTTCCCTTCGCGGCAATCATTGAAGGCCGGCAAAAGTTGCCGAAAGATTACTACAAGGAGTACCTCCGATTGCCATACCTATCGATTACAGTATTAACCTTGTTTGCCTATTTTGCACACCCACTAATGCAGGCAGGAAGCTTTGGACTGCATTGGTAGCATGAACTGTACTTATCATCTGGGGAGCCAATGTTAGCATCTTCCAAGTTGTACATATCGGTTGCCTTTGTGGATCTGTGGAATGAACACATTGCCAGGAAGCGGATCCCTCGCAACATAGTAAATCCAAAAGAAGATAGTTTTTTACTGTTGAGAGAAAAACAGTAGTAGGCGAATGTGATGGTTTTGTTTGAGCAGGTCAGGTCTTGTGCAATGATAATAGAGAACGACTTGCATGCAGTATGATTTACTTCCCAACTATCTGTCGCGATTGCAAGTTAATTTTTCTCATGATTCGATGGTCATTTATCGTGAGGTTTTCCAAATGAAGATGTATCCTTTAGCAGAGAGTTCTCTCTCCTCCTCTCTTGCAATCCTGAAATCTTCACAGATTTCATTTTCGATGCGAAATGTGAATATGAAAGAAGAAGAAGAAGAAGAATCCTGCGATTTTATTTTTGAGCCATTTGTTAGACAAACTGTTTTCCTAATAAGATCTAATGGAATAGAGCTCATGCAAACTCTTCTGGAAGCGCCCATCCCTCTCTTCCTCTAGTTGTCGTCGTTGCCATGGATCTCACACATTGGCACATCGCTGTCAACTTCAGTTTTCCGTAAATCCTAGAGAGATCGTTCTTCCTCAGGAAATGCGATAACAATCTCGATACGAATAAATTATGTTGACAACCAATGTGCCAAGAAGAACGTGGATCCTAAGCTAACTTTTGCTACCGAACAAGAAGAAATAAAGAAGCGATTTGCGCGTACGCTCTTTCACTTTGATGGTCAAAAGAAGAAAGAAGACAAAGGAGTGGGGAAATGGGTAGCATCTGACTCGGAAAAGCATCGGCAACCACCTTGTCACTTTCCAAGAACCAATGAAATCCTCTGTCAAAGCTCACATCCATCCAGCCCTTTTCTCCACACGTTTTCGTAGGAACATTCCTTTGTCGAAACGCCTCCTGGAAACATCGAAATCGCATAATATCCGACCATTCCCGTGACCATTATCGTCGGGACAGATTCAAATTTCAGGATCCTCAGTCACCATTCTTAGGCTGAAAGATAGAGAACTTCAAAAAGAAAAATAAACTTCGCCACCCACTTGGCAGGTGTTGCCCGACTGTTGGCGTCACGTCGATGGCCACCTCAAAACTCCACTGGCCACGTGCCACCAGGTCAGTTGATGCCGAATCTTCCTGAAATTGATGAAAACAACAAAAGCCGAGTTGCGTATAAAACCACTACGTTGTCTCATTGATCAAATGCAATTTCATTCGATCATACGCACATGTTTGTACCCGGAATAGCACCGACATATTTTCCATGGTTTTATGTCCTACCTTATCTCATACGAACTATAAGATTGGTTTTGCCCTTACTCCTCAACGTATGAATCGATCCGTCGCCCAAATTCAGGACAAGGAGGCTGCGACGTGAGGTTCCCGTTTGATGTTCGTCGATGTGACGTGCCGTGCTGTACAAGATCGTGCCAAACTCGCAGCCTTGGAAAACCCAACCTGGAGAGGGTTGCTGTTTAAATACTCGAGTGATTTTGCAAAAAACGAATGGAAGCGAATGGAAGGATTTAATACACGAGTCAAGACTGTCATCAGAAAACTAGCCACGGTTTGGCACCTACCCTCGTGTTATCGTATTAGGCCATCGAGAGGGCGGTGATGGGCAGTTTTTGCTTTTTGAAAAGACACCTCACTCTGACTTCAGAAAGCCAAACCTTTTTTGTCACGAGTCGGATCAAAAGGAGCCACTTGCCTTCCCTTTCCGCTTTATTCCTTCGTGTCTTGACGTTCTATATATCGGTCCACCTCAAGTTCAGACTCTGCTGATAAGCTAGAACATCTACAAAGTTGTAGAAGGAGCACCATAGACAGAGAGAGAAAGAGATAGGGGGGGAGTGCACCGAATATTTTCAATCATGTGCCATCCACGAGACCCTTTGCTCAGCCTGAACGACCTGTCGTCGGTGTTACGAAGGCAGTACCTAGCGCATGGCCTCAGAGCGACTGGAGCCACTGACCAGGACGTTAGCAATGCTCGTTTGCCTGCAGAGGCGGCCGCCGCCGCCATGGCTGGGGTTGATGGGCTTGGGTTGAAGAGGAGATGTGTGTGCTCGCCAACGCAGCACCCTGGCTCTTTCCGGTGTAGGCACCACCGCACTGAGTACGTGTGGGGCGGTGTGATGGTGAGAAATGACCAGAAGATACGTACACACTATAGCTAGCTACTTCAGAAAAAAAGAGAAGAAAACTAAGGCATGTCAAGCCTATCTGTCTGTGAATTGTGACGCCTTTGTCCTTCTAGTTTTCTGTTTTAGTAATGAAAAATGGGTGATTCGGGCAAGCCACTTTCTTTTGAATGTATGCCTGTGATTAGATGAGTAACTTATCGAAAATCCGCCTAATTCCTTCTGTCGGGTCGGTCTCCCAGTCCCCCAGGAAAAGAAGTAAAAGGATCAGCCCCTTCACAAATTCCGCATCTGATATGACAAGCCGGGTTTTAAATCAGGAGTCCAGGAATGACATGGCTGGGCGCGAGTCTCACCGTCGCAGCTCAGCTCCCCTCGGTGGAAGCACCGTCATGCCGAGCCAAGTATGGCATGGTAGGGCAGTACAGAAAATGTACGGAAACTAGTCGTAAATGAACATTCAAGGGTGTTTGTGCAGAATCTCTCCACTTCCAAATTTTGTCCTTTCTGATGAACTAAACAGTAGGAGCTTGGAGGCAAGTCGTGGTTTTGCCTTTCTCTACTTTATAACTCCTGTTTGTTCATTCTTACAACCCTAGTTTACAAACTGGGTCGACCCTTTTCATGAGAAGGAAGGAAAATAGCAGATAGAGCCGTAAAACCAAAATCATTTAGGATGGAAGCGCCAGAAACTCTATTCAGCAGAAAAATGAGAAGGACGAGAACATCTAATGACGTTGGTCGCCTGGATTCCTTAGTGCAACCTTAGATATTTAAAACCAATCTCCATGGTCTGCATATTAGATCGTTCAACAAACAGTAAGTGGGTATTCGGCACAAATAATCATATTCAATATCAAACGAATACTCTGAATATCAACTAACATTATAATTTTGTGAATCGCCAGCATAACCATCATTACCCAAGAGCATTATTTGTACCAGCAAGAACCCTCTGTTAAATGATATCGCCAGTTGAATCCAAGGGCTTAACGTCGGTGGACCGTGCTTTGGGAAGCATGGTTATAAGTTCCAATCCTGGCAAAGGCAATTTTCTTAAGACCATCCTCAAGAATCTATTACCTTTGTAGTTATCCATTTGCAGTGGGATGGGGGAGGACTACCCTATTGCCTTTGTAGTTATCCATTTGCAGTGGGATGGGAGAGAACTACCTCAACTTGACAGGATTGAGGTGCTCTAAAAGGCAAAAACCCTACACAGTTAAAATGAAAAAAGAAAAGAAAAGAACAACGTCGTAGTTGGTTCAGCAAGATGATGCAACACTTTCACATAAATATAGCTCATCCAACGGAAGATTAGAGACAATAGACCTCCAGTTCATGAGAAACATCCACTGACATACTGTGTTCAAAAAAATTATTACTAAAAATAGATAAAGGATATTCATTTTGTATATACAAAGAGTTACAGGTTCTGCTGCTCTATAAATTTTTGTATCTCATACTGTTCATGTCATCATTTGCATGCTGAACCTATAAGTAAGTCGCGGCTGAAAAATGCATACAACCTACATACAGTGACAAAGACCATGATTTAACCCCAGTGCAAACATTTTGGAGTCCAGAGATGAAATCCTTTTGCAATCACTGCAAGCATTCAATATTAGATAAGTATTGACTGCTGGTACTTTCTCCTTAGACGCCAATAATCATAGCCATTGAGAATGTTCCACTGATCTGCTGGGAGTCATAACTAAAATCTGTAAACCCATGTAAGCTGGCCTAATGCAAAGATATCCAAGAGCCATTTGCTGAGGAGAGACTACTTGACAATCAACTCTTTGCTGGCAAGGGATGAAAGAGCTCCTAGAAAAGAAAGGAAAAGAGGAGAAAAAATATCATTCAGTTTAGGCAGGAGTCTATCTGTTAGTTACACAGCACATAGGCATGTTCCTACACACCACTAAAAACCGAAATTATACGGTCATTGCATTCTTGAGTAAAGGATTTCACTTTATGTCCTACACAACATTCCCAAATCTTACAGTTCACTGCCCAGAATCCATGTCCAACTGGTCAACATGGTACAACTATTGCAGTTGGACATCACATATTAGTCCAACCATGCATAAGCCTGGAAGCTCTTGGTCATTACTAAAAAACAGATAAAAGGAGTCCATCTGGATTGGCACAACAAATTCAAGCAAATCAAACCACATGTGAACATCCAAATCAAGAAGCCATGACCATCTGGTATGGATTTAAGTTGGAAGGACATGGGAGGAACATCTAGTACCCTAATTGGCGAAAACAGAAAGGGGTCCGCCTGAATTGGCACAACTTACTCAAGCAAATCACACCACACGTGAACATGCTGATTTATCCTTAAATCAACAACTGGTTTGAGCATGCAAAAACAAGGCATCCTGAGTAGCCAATAATGGTAGATCACTCAAAAAACACACATTACTTGTCCACAAAGAGATATTACACGTAAAATTAACATCAAATTGTAAATCTTCTCACCTCAGGAGAGCAGTTTTGATGGGCAATAGTCTGGTTCTTGACATTAACAGATATCTCACAAGATACCCTTGCCTGACACACATTGAAAGAGAACAGTTCAAGATAAAATCAGTTAGAAAGCCATCATGCACATTTCAGCAGAAGAAAAGTGACCATAATTATCAGTCACATTGTAGATGGTATGCTCCATTGAAGCCATGGGAAAGATAATTAAGACTCGGCACTCACTGGAAATTGTCCTTTCGCACCATCCAACCACATAGCTATAGTATGGCGATGCATATGAGAACTTTCTACATTGATACTACCATATGCTTTATTTGTAAAGGAAAGAACAGCATGCATCATGAATGACAAGATTTTTAGGCCAGCAAAGGTCGCCAATTTGTTGCACAAAACCAGAAACAGAGCCACAAACTCAATTGAGAAGTGAATATCATAGTTCAATCTAGAAGTGCATATCACAGAAAGATAAAATGCAATGAACAAAGCAGACAAGTCATTGACTAAATTAGCTATTTGAAAAAAAAAAGATAAAGTAAAAGTCTTGAGACTATTACATATCACAAGAAAGAAGCCAGCTTGCATACTGGGAAATGCTAAATATCTCTTAAACAAATCTCTAAGTCCACAAAACGCTACATGCCAGTAATAGTATCCGGAGAAGATAACATCAATAATCCAAAAGCCTTCCTTTCACTTTGAGGAGTAGGCTAACAGACAAATGATCAAGTGAGTGCATCTTTTGTTAACCGCTAATCAATGTGCATCAATAGCCTAATCTCATACACCAACTCCATACACTTGCCAACAGGACAGGAAGCAACTATGTATATTAAACATTTCCCAAACACATCAGAATAACCTTCCAACCTCTCAAGCAGATCGACACCTACTGATCCTTCTCTACATCAAACTTCGTTTTCTCTCACAACGCACATGATGCCCTCGTAGCCGATCTCAGTGTGTTACCATGGTCAGCTCTAGATATATGTCATCCATAAAAATCAAATCTTTTTTCCACTACAATGCACATTGCCCTGGTGATCATACCGGCATTTCCCACACTAAGTCTGCCGCATCACTACCACGATGCTCACAAGGTTCCGACTTTACAAATACAAACTCTTAACCAAGTTCTATCAACAATCGAATCATCGGCCTTCACACAGTAACAAACGCCAGCAATTGCCATTTCGCTCAGACCAAAGCGAGTCAGAACAACACACTCAAAAGACAAATTCGATGATACGCACACTACAGTTCGACGATCAAAGTCCGGAAACGCAATTACCTTGATTGGCAAGTCGACGAACAAAATCCCCAACATCCCGTTGACTTTCGCGTCGGCGTCGAACGGCACCACGCCCTTCGCCAAGTCCTCGAGCAGGTAAAACGCGTCGTGGACGACCTGAAGCCCGTCCAGGTCAAGCGTGGTGTCCACGTACGACGACCCTCGCGCCCTGATCATCTCGCCCTCCGACGTGACGAACCCGAGCTCCCTCCCCCGGTAGCTCACCGAGACGTTGAACGACCTCAGGTACATGGAGAAAAGGTCCCGGTTCTGGACCCGTAGGGTGAGGTTGAAGGAGAGGTCGAGGGTGAGGCTCGGGGACGTGCTGACCCGGACGCGGTTGAGCCTGATCCGGGCGAGCTGGACGGCGGGGTCGGAGGGGAAGAGGACGAACGCGGAGGCGGCGACGAGGAGGAGGGCGGCGGAGAAGTAGAGGCAGCGGCGGAGGCCGGGGCGGAGGAGGCCGGGGCGGCGGGGGTAGGGGGAGGACGACGACGGCGACGGTGGCGGCGGCGTTGGGTGGAGGAGTAGGAGGGAGAGGAGTGTAGGGAAAGGAGGTGGCGGGGGCGGGGGCGGTGGTGGAGTGCTTGGAGGACATGTTCGGATCGGCGATGAATTGATGGGTTGTCTTGTCTTCGATCGGGGTGTTTTATCGGGTGCGGCTACACGACTCCTTTTTCCGTACGCTACGTGGGCGTGGCCCAGCTGTTGCAGTCCGATTTACGGAAGGCATGTTTACGGGATGTTTTCAAATTGGACTCTTTTCGTTTTAGAACCGGGAATCGAATCAGTAGAGATCATAACCAGACCTCAACTTCTGAATTGGACAGGTCCAGTTCAGGGTTTGGGCAATGAGCAAATTATATAAAAACATATATTGATTTGGTCCAATTCGAGCCGTTCGATTCTGCACCTGAAATAGGAAATTGGAATGATTATTCTTAATTCAAAAAAATCATCCAAATCCGCTTGGTTTGGTTCAGTCAGGTCCGATTCTTGGTCAGTCCAATTTCCATGATTTGAGAGCAAAGATGAAGCAAATTTGTAGTTGCAAGCTCCTACTCCTATGACATCATGATTAGCATTGGAGTTTATATTATTGAAAGCCGATGGTCTTTGCCTTAAGAGCGTAAGAGTGCTTCTTGAGAGCTTTGTACAATATATCATCACATTAAGTGTCTTGTTTCACAATTTTTGTCCATCTCCTCACGATGTATTGCAATGGAAAACTTGTAACATTTACGACATATGTCGATATGCATACAATATGTGTACACAACTATTCATGCATTTCAAATAACTTGCAACTACATGCATTTCACTTGAACTAAAATGAACAATATGCTTCATTTCACTATTTTCGATTCTCGTGATACAAATGCGTAAGGGTTTATCATTTTTTATCTAAGAACATGTTCTTAAAAAAATGCAAGAATTAAGCCTAAAAATTCCAATAAATGACTTGAGTTTATGCATTTGGAGGATGTTTTAAAATTTCACTATTCTTAACCATAATCCAAGGCATTTTGAAAAATTAAGATAAAGTCATGGTCTACACACCATACCTGGAAAGAAACCTCATATGCTCTCACTTCTTTGTATAGATCCAATTCCTACAAAAGAAAAAAAAATGATGGCCAAATGCAGAACACCATTCATGACGCAACTGATACATATAACCCATCCACTTGTTACCACCAAGCTTTATTCTTGACACATAGCTTTTCAAGTGTTTTCCACTTAATTCGTAATAGTATAGAAACTTTTGTTAATATTTATCACAGAAACCTAGCTTTCCAAGAAAATGTGTAATATGATGAGTACCAACTTTCCCAATTTACCATACACATAAATGATAATCAGAATTCAAAAAAATAGTTTTAATGGCATTTGTGATGTCATGATCTTGATAAGTGAAATAGTCTTGGGTACTTTATTACCTATTACCGCTAAAATGGATTAAAATGCCCAAACAAAAGAAGAAATAATTTAATCCAATAGTGCACAAACAAAGAGAATATTGTTCCAATGATAAATCAAGTTAACAAAAGGTTCACATATCATTGCACTTATTTGTACAATAAGTAGTATCAAATACCACAACATCTCCAAATTTCATAATCTAACCTAGATACACCATCAAACCAAAAAAAAATGGTTAGTCTTTATTCTTTATATAATTGAAATGTATAAGAAAAATTGTTTCCATTTACTTATAAGCAATTAAAATGGTTAATCAGACTTTGCCAATCACCCTAACTAATTTGGTTCCTTTTTTTTATCGTAAGAAATTTAACTATAATGTAAGGTAAAACCAACATTATCCAATCCCCCGCTTCACTACTAAGATTGTGATATGCTTTCGTAGCACCTATACCGGCTACAGTCATAAAAATCAAAATACTTTTATTAATATTTGTTATTTATTGATATTGTTCGCATCAAATATTTTTGTTTATCATCAATAAAAGGATGTATGGACATCCTTAAACTTGGGAACTACTCAAACCCCTTCTTCAGTTTTGAATTTAATAAAATCTTGACCACTAGTTCCCTTCTATGTCCTATAAACAACTCTTTGTTCATTAGGGGATTGGTGGAGAGTGTCTTCACAATATTAATTTGTTATTGTTTGCTTTTCATCCTCTTCGCAATCCAAAAAATCCCTTGCAAATTGTGTATGCACTATCTTTATTATAAGAAAATGTCACGTCAATTCTAAATTCAAATTCTTTATCAACATTATGCATGGTGATCCTTTGAAGCTTCTATATTTAAAAGAAAAGCTAATCATTTCATGAAAAAAGATAAAGTGAAAATAAATTGAGTTGTAAAAGATAAAGTCATATCCGTTTATCTCGAGTTACAATGCTAGGCATAATCTAACACAAGTTTGTGAAAATGTAAGTTAAAAAGAATCTACTACCATAATCAACGCCAACTACAAAAATTATGGTCAGAAAATCTAATAATATTCAGATGAAAAAAGAGGAGCTATCATAACCGAAGAACGAGAGCACTTGAGTGATCATACCGGAGTGCTTAATCGTGCTCAACCTTTGCAACAAATGACTTGGGATAATCTACTGCAAATATGTGACAATGTAAGTTGACAATAATCTGCCACCATTATCCGTCATCACCAACAATAATATATATACATAGAAGAGAACCTATTATAATTGAAATGTCACATCCTTGTGCATCAAGCAACTGTAGATTGCTGAATCGGAAACAAGTTGCTGATGTGTGTGGACATGCAAGGAATGAAGCCATAGGTCTCATAATAGGAATCGGACGAGGCTGAGAACGGGAAATAGAGAGGGGACCGGTAGTCGAGCCGCGAATTGAGGCCGTCGAAGACTGGATCGGCATTGAACAGTGCTGAACCTTCTCAATGGTCCCACTGAGCCGAAGTGCTCAACTCCATCATTTGTGAGGGCACCTCTCTAATGTACTTGATGGTGCTCTTTCGAAACGAAGATGGAATAGCAAAGCTTTTCAGTAATGGAGCGCATTCTGAAATGAAAATGGAAGGACAAATTTTATTTTATTTTTATAAACGAAACGTAAAAGATGGGTTGAAGACGGAGGGATGGGTCTTCAGGCATTTCAATTTTCCAGAAAGCCTGGCAATGATGGTACTTTTACAGATAGATTTACAATTTGCTTTTATTTAAATGCAATTCGTTTGTTCCGTGTCAAATTGTGTGTGGAGCTAATTAAGTGGATACACGCCAGTTGCTGACATGAGATTTGATACCGTTAAATATTTTCTGTTTCGATAAAAAAAAAAAAAAAGAGAGAGAAAAGAAAAAAAATACATAACCCTCTAACTTTCATTTGTACAATCAAATTAGTTCTCACGGCTAATCATTATACTTCAGGCATGTTTGAATTGGATT
The DNA here is from genome assembly GCA_014182895.1 of Angophora floribunda. NCBI lineage: Eukaryota > Viridiplantae > Streptophyta > Magnoliopsida > Myrtales > Myrtaceae > Angophora > Angophora floribunda. The sequence continues at coordinate 37,444,370 of CM024707.1, read as the reverse complement.
GAAAACTCGCAACTCACCGACCGTGAAAGTTTTAATTCGAAATTACTTAAACTTTTACAATACTAACATTTAAATTCACATATGAATTCATAGTTTTTTACACTTCGAATATATTAAATTTTGGTGCAAAAACAAAAGATACATTTGCTCTTACTTGCTTTTAAGTGTCACAAACACACATTTAAATTATAAAAGACTGCTAGTTTGATGGAAATTGAAAAATCGGCGTTAGAAATTCAAACAAAGAATTTTGTAGTCTTATGTTCAAGTGTTGAAAATTGAAACAAAAATTTGTCTCACAGCAATGAAAAATTTGATGACTAAATACTATCAATTGTTTTCAAATATGAAAGTATGATCATTATTGATAGGCATTGTGTCATGATGGTAGTTGGGATATTTGAACTCTAGGCCTCTACTTTCGCACGCCACACACTACCGATTGGTCATATAGGTCCAACTTCATGAAGTGATGTATTCGCAGCAATTACCATATATATAATCAGCACATTAATGTCCTTGTACAATTCAAAGTGTTTATAGTATGTTTCCTCCTCAATGTTATGTCTGTCTTGAAATCTGGATATGATTGAAACCACACCTTGGTTGGTCATTTCAAAAACAAGATAAAAGAAAAAGTTTTGACATACTCCGGTTGATTGGACATGTGATCAAATGAAAAGCAAAGATCATTTCAAACACAAGATAAAAGAAAAGGGTAACATTCGCAAGGTGAATATAAGGAAAGCATCTCCATATTTGCAAAACAATCAAGTTGGTTGGCCAAGTTAGTTAAAACATATTTTCAAATGATTTGAACTCTTTTCAGTTATGGTTTTGGATTCTTTAAGCAACCAAGCCAAAGTTCATGTTGAACTTGGTGCCCTTGTCTTTGCTTAGGTGGTTTGTCCACCTATGAGTGTTGCTTGTGATAATGTTCAAATGGAACATCCAACTAGAACGTGTTTCTTATTTTAATGTGTCAATGCCTACACATCTCACACCCCTTCATTAGTAAGTAAATATTTTTATTCTCCACTAATTAGGGAATACAAAAGGCAAGCGCGATCTCTCATCCTAGGATGGATCTCTCACCTATTACTTCCTTAAGTCTTTTAAGGACTTGCCCAGGTCCAATTCCTTCTCAATGTTATGAATGTCTTGAAATCTAGACATAATTGAAAGCATACCTTGATCATTTCTAAAACAAGATGTAGATGTTTTGACATAGCTTAGTTGATTTGACATGTGATCAAATGAAAAACAAAAGTCATTTCGAACACAAAAAATAAAGAAAAGGGTAGCATTCACAAGGTGAATGTAAGGAAAGCAACTCCATGTTTGCAAATTCATCAAGTCGGTTGGCCGAGTTGGTTAAAACATATTTTCAAATGGGTTTGGAGTCTTTTCAGTCACAGTATATCCAATAGATCTATAAATGATTAACGGAATCTTCTTATTTTTTTTCTTTTTTTTATTATTAGATTTCAATCCAAATTTTTTTCTCTTTTCTAAATGTAGAAATATATCACCCTTTCCTATTCCTATACTAATTGTCATATTCCTATTCCTCTATTCCTACACGAATAAAATTGAAAAGAAAATTGGATTGATTAATTTTATTTGATAAAATTAGGAGTTCATAAAGAAATAAAGATTATTGTGTATACCAAATTAAAATGACTGGCATTATTCTTACTAATCAGTAAAATACATTAAAAAAAAAGGATAGAAAATCTGTCTCTTTTTCGATCTTAAGAAATCTTAATTTATCCATAATGAGGGTTTCCCTTGTACGGCAAGTATCAATTATGACTCAATTTGAACATTATGACTATGGAGATAACACTAATGTTCGGAGAGGACCGCTGACGTCGATCGCCATTGCCCAACTCTTATAGATGTTTGCGAGGTTGAAATGCCCAGGGAGACTTTTGAACATGGACAAACTGACAGGTGGGTGATCCAAGTTTGAGCATGGGGGGACTCAGCCATCATTTATCCATCCCATCGATTCCTTGCCCCATAATGGGTCGTTCTCAAGGGCCCACGGCTCACCCACTGATATTCCCACTCTCTTTCAAATGACAAAAAAATCTCAATCTCTCTCTCTCTCTCTCTCTCTCTCTCTCTCGCCATCTTTCCAGATTTCAACAAGTATAGTGTCTTGGAATCGCCATTGCCATTCAAATCTCATCCCAAAAGAGCTGGATTTTTTCGGTCCATGGAACTCAAGAATGTATTCAAACACACAAAAAATCACCTCTGACCACCATAATATAGTTCCATGTAGATAAGATGATTGATCTTGAGTTGGATTTTCAAATCGTTATCATCTTAGTTAGCCATATATTGAACCATTTGAGCCGGATTTTTCATATATTTATTATCTTAGTCATTTGGTAACTTAGTAGTCGAATCCTTCTTTTCCAATTATTAAAGTCGTTAAAATCATACTTCTTTTTTAAATTGGCATAAAAAAGCTTAAGCTATTAATATCGGAGTAAATATAATTAATGGTATATTGAAATTGAATTCTGCAAATAAATAACGTGAGATGATACTTTAACATTCTTGGAATTTTATAAAAGCTGAAGAGCTCTGGAATGAACGTCAGACATGTACACATGTAATAATCATACAGCATTCATCAACCCTTGTCTTGGACTAAAGAGGTCGAGAGTCTCCAGATAAACCCTCACCAGGTGCGTCCTATTGATTTGGTCAGAAAAAGCAGCCATACCCAAAATCTGAACAGACGATCGAATTGCTGATAAAGCCTTCATGGTTATCTCATATTGCACAATAAGTCAAGTTCACAAAGAAAAAGACTGCATAGATTATAAGTCATGAAAGGGCTAAATCTTTCAGAAGCTGAAAAAGCACATCATCATCATAGTCACACAACACCCTTTCATGAAGTTCCAGCAGAATCGACAGACTTGGGAGAGAGGGAGCTGACGGATGAGCTGGTGCTGTCTTTGGATGTCGGCATCGAGTTCGACCGCTTCATGAAGGCCGAGGTCCTCGGGCGGTGAAAGCGGCACCGGAAAGAGCCCTGGTGCGTGGTCGGCGAGCACAGGCACTGGCCCTTCGGCGAGCTTGGCTGCGCGGCTGTGGTCTCTCCTTTGGGGGAAGTGCTTATGCCGATGCTATGCTTGGAGGCCATTGGAGGAGGGTAGCTGGAACCAATGAACACCAAGTTCAAGGGGAGAGAGAGAGAGAGAGAGAGAGATGGTGAAGAGATGGGGGAATTTGGGATGATAAATATGGAATGGGCGAGGTCAGAAGAGAGAATTCCAGTTGAGTGAGTATTATTTTAGTCTTATATATGGTTTGTCCATAGTGTAACTGACCATTGACCATAGATGTGGTCATGGCCATATACGTACAGGTTCTTCCCTCCAGGTTAAACCTAATCGTGAAGGAACAGTTGAACGCGACTTTTTAACTTTTTCATTGTTCATATTATTGGGGGTGGGGTCCAACGTTAGTTCGTGACAAATTTATAATTAATAAATCTATAAATTTAAGGAAGTGGGTCTACAAAGAGAATAACTATGGTATAGAATATAATCGAGATAGCGGAATCAATCCACAAGCTTTGAAGATAAGGGTGGTCCAGATTAGGTTTATAGTCAATTGACTAAGTCCATCTAAACATATATATAAACTTATTTGAAGTTATTCGAAACAAGAATCATATATCACATGACAGTGATATGTGACGAAACTAAGAGCTTGTTTGGTAATGCTCCCGGAAACAACTGATTTTGTTCTTTTGTTTCCGGGAGCAGATTTAGAACAAAAATGTGTCTGGTAAAATTTTTGTTCCCATAAACAAATTTGTTCCGGGAAATAGATTTGGAGTAGAATTAAAAAGCAAAAAAAAGTTGCTTCTCGCTCTTGAGAACAATTCTGAGAATCAATTTTCTTTCTCTATGTTCTCTTTCTCTTTTTTTCTTGTTGCCACCGGCGAAGCTCGAGCTCACCCAGGTGGCGCAAGGCCAAGCCTCGCCCGATCGCCACTGGCAAGGCTTGAGCTCGCCCAGGTGGCGCGAGGCCGAGCCTCGCCTTGGCTTGGCAAGGTCTCACCTCACCTCGCCCGGCCGCTTGCCAACCACCATCGATGGTGGCGGCCAAGAGGAAGAATGGGAGAAAAAGGAAAAAAAGAAAATTATAACAAAAAGTACTAAAAATTAAAATGATCAAAAGATCAAAAAAATTTATCAAATGCATTTTTGTTCTCAAAATACAAATTTTGAACAGTTATTAAACGTTTTCAAATGCTCAGAAATTGTTCTCGAGAATATAATCAAAATGAATCATTTTTTAGTAGAAATTATTCTCGAGAATATAATCGAAATGAATCATTTTTTAGCATAATTTATTCTCGAAAACATAAGCGTTATCATACATACCCTACTTGATGATATGATCGCAGGAATCACTTCAACAACATGCTACGTGAATGATTGATCCATTTTACCGTCATGTTAATCAATCAGGACACGAGTCGACGCGAGCGGCTACATGAAAAGATGAGGTTCTCATGTGGGGGAGGGGGGTTCATGTGGCTTGTTGCGCACGTCGCAGATTCTCTCCCTTCCTTGATCTTCAGCCACTTTGCAAAATGCCAAATGGATCTGATCCCTGCTCCCTTTCCAGTCCACAGATTATTCCAAACTCATCAAAATCGCAGAGCAATTTCTCGTTAGATCTCGGACCACGTGAGCTCCATCGACAGTATTCTCATACCATGTTATCAGACAACCATTAGCTGAAGCTCTTCCGCTCATCATGTGATGCCGCTTTCCACGTGTTTTGACACCATGAAAAGCAACAAAGAGCACCTGCTTCCTCACTACAAGACGCATGAATCTTTCGACAGGTGACTGTGGAGTCTGTGAAAGCCTGCATGTCTTGGGAAAAGGAAAGGAAAAAGAAATAGAAAAGTTTGAAGGTTCGTCGCACAGGTTGGTATCCTAGAAAACCCTAATGCAGTAGCAATGCAAAAGAAGGCTGACACGCGCAGAGGTTAGTGATTATCGCATCAATATATTATCAAGCTGTGTCTCATCTCATATATGCAATAGGCACCAGGAGCTACCGGAACATGGGATACCATGGATCTTCTGTGGCTCTTCATTTTTTGGACCCCAAAGGACATGCAACAGAGTTGCACTTAAATGGACAAGGCAAGTCTCTCTCTTGATTCTTTCCCTAATCTGATATTATTGGACATATGACTTTCAAGCTTTGGCATCCACTCCGAACACGGTCTTATAGGAAGTGATACCGACGTGGATCCCAACTAATTTTGCTTTTGAACTTCGAAAATGCATATCTTTGATCGACTTGTTTCTTCACATGTCACCGTCTTATATAAAGATTTTTAGTTTTCAATAAAATCGATTCTCAACCTAGAAAAGAGAATTGAAGCAACTAGTTAATGAGTAGACTGCAATGTCACTTTGTTATTTGTCTAAAAAAAAAAATGATGGCGTAACATCATGTTATGCCTTTCAAACCCAAGAAGGCCTACGTTAGTCAAATTCTCAGGCGGGTGCGTTTCATCTCAACGTCCATGATTCAAAATTTGGTTGGTGAAATTTTTACCTTTTCCATTTGAATGAAACAAGGAGCAGATCACCAGACAGTTCTGACCTGGAACCAACCGGTTGTGTCCAAAATCGGGCTATAATCGAACCGACTAATACGGTTGTGGCTAGCTCTGGCTGTCGAGTCAAACCGGCTCATTGTGCGCCACTCGTTGTGCGATGTAATCGTTGCACTGAATACCTTCTCGATGGCAAGAGGTTGGGAGCAGAACAAGACGAGAGAACCTGGGATATCCCGACCCATAGAGTGAATACTTATCAAGTCAAAATCAAATGAAAGTTATCAAGAGGTTGAGGCCTCCAGGCCCAATGCAATTCTTCAATGTGCAAAGCTCAAGTCAAGCTTGTTTACCAAGGTTCAAGAATCTGTACAGCCCGGCCCTCCCATGATGGGCGATCTTGCATCGGCCCGAGTCATTCTGTCATGCACACGACACTTCCCATCGACACTTCGACAGTGCCTCAAGTTCATTAAATGCTTCATTTCATCTGCTTGCTCAGGGATTTTCAAAGAGTTGACTAGGACTTGTTCTGTAGCAAGTCCAAGTCCTAGCCATAATTAAATCAAGGTGGGCCACAAGGGAGTGAGGAAGTCTCGGTAGGGACAAATTAATGTTCCAGATCCACTCTTGAGCAGCATGATGAAGATTTCCATTTCAAATTCAATTCAAACCCAAATAAGTCACTATGAACTGGAATGCTTCTCTCTGGCCAAAGGTCGCAGAGATCAAAACTCTCTGATCGCAAGTCCAAGAAAAGCACAAAGATGTCCCAAGTTATCCGACGGCAAACGTGTGAACTTAGTTCGGCCTAGAACACTACCTGACCGCTGTACAAAGAAAAAACATGTTGGAGTTCTTCGTAGAGCATGTGAACCTAATTATGTGGGAGCTCATACATTTTGAATCTCTGAACTAAAACCAAGATTCTTCTCCGCCGGAAAAGGATCAGCAGCCGCAATGGTTTTCACATTCTTGGCGGCACACACCTTGAAAATGCTTCCTCCTCTCTGGCGGCTCCTCTGTTTTCCACAGATTTTTCCTGGCAAATCTTGATAGGAATTCTTGGGACATCTTTACCACGTGATGATGCTGACACACAAAATCAGAAAAAAAGTGGGTCAATTATTGCGGGGAGATTAATCATAATCGATGATTTCACGCGGATCTCTTAGAAGCAATCCCGTCCCTGTCCTATAGCGAAAGCTGCTTTGAAAAACCAAGCAGATGTTGGTGCTCTAGGGCTAGTGATGTTCTCACGGAATATGCACATACTTTCGGACACTGAACAAAACATAACACGAAACTAATACAAGAATGGAAAGCGTGAAGCAAATGCAACTGCTTTGATATAGAAACTAACATGATTCGGGGCAAGTTCTCAGGGACTATTTACATATTCATCAAGTTGCTTATAATTCGAGATGGTTCTATTCTCAGATATTGATTTTTCTTCAAAGTTTAAACATTCGGGAAACAGCTCATGGTATATATCAAATTAATCTTGTTAACATCTGCCAAGGGATCAAATCAAATGTATATTAACCCAACGGGACAGAAGAAATTTAGCTTTTAGCCCGGGTACACTGCATCAGGAGAAGACCGCTCAGTCAAGCGAAAGATGCATTTGGACTTGTAGAAGAAGAAAAGGCAACATTTTGACTTGGTCAATCCTGTCTGCTTGCAAGTTACAACCCATCAGATACAATCCTTAGTCCTACCGTCCTAGCTAGTCCTCCACACGAAGAAAAAGATGCAAGAAAAGCAGCAGTAAATAACTAATCTCCCATTAAGCTAATTAATAAAAAAAGACTTAACGTGCTTTTCTCATGATCTTGGAATATCCCATATTTTAATCTCTAGTTGGATTATCAAAAGACAACCTTGCATAAATGAGTCCGCTAATTCAGCTCCAACCACTCGATTCTGTCCATACGCAATACTGCAATAAGTAGATGAACATGCATATCTTCTAGAAAAATTTGCAGGGGCCCTCATGCTCCTGTTTTTTAAAGTAAACGCACGTTCGAAGTCTATTGTTTGTAATTTCATCGTTTAATGCGTGAGGATGACACTCAATGATGAAATAATCCCAGCCAGAAAGGGAATTGATGGGGAAAAAAAAGTCAATCCACATGAGAGTTTTGGAGCACCCAATAGAATATGATATGACTTTCAGGTGCCCCACTTTGAAAGTTCGAGCACGAAATTTATAAAAGATATGTGTAGATTAGTCTAACCAGAAAAGATACAGAGAAAATGATCTTGCAATAGCCCCAGTGAGAAAACTCCTAGGCCTTTGTCTTTACTTCTTGTCCAAGACAATTTCACATTCTTGAACCAGACGAGAGCCTGAAGCAAGAACAACTGGTGCAAGATATCAATGGTCATCTTTCTTGCGGAAGAAGATGGCGAAACTCGGAATCCTCCTCCTTGTGCTCTTGTTCTCGTTCATCTCCAGAGCAGAAATTGTATTCCAGCTGATGCAGGGCCAACAGCTGAGGGACTGGGAACACCTTCTTGCTCCAAAGGGTACGTTCAAACTAGGCTTCTTCAGCCCGGGCTCTTCAAGTTACCGATACTTGGGAATATGGTACAGCAAACTACCACATAATCCTGAAGCCATCTGGGTGGCGAATCCGAACAACCCTATTTACAACTCGTCTGGAGTTCTGAACTTGGATAGTGATGGACGGTTGAAGATAACTGCGAATGGTAACCAGACAATTGTGGTGAGTTCCAATGATCCGGTAACAACTAACGTGACGCTCGCTTTGCTAGATACCGGGAATTTGCTATTGAGGGAAGTGAATTCTGATGGAACAGAAGGAAGGGTGTTGTGGCAGAGTTTTGATTATCCATCAAGCACTCTACTTCCAGGAATGAAACTGGGTTTAGACTTAAAAGCCAGGACTAACTGGACGCTCACCTCATGGCTAAGCGACCGTGACCCAGCTCCGGGAGCTTTCCGTCTGGGCGTGGATCCTGGAAGCGGCAACCAGCTAGTGATTTGGCACCGTGAGGAGATATATTGGACCAGTGGAGCATGGGAAAATGGAGGATTTCAGATAGCACCCGAGCTGACCCGAGACAAGACTGCATATGACTTCAGCTTTGTGTCGGATGAAAACGAGAAGTACTTCACTTTCTCTTTGAAGAACAATTCCACCATCACAAGGTGGGAAATCAATCTATGGGGGCAAATAGTACTGTCTACTCTGGCCAAGGATGGTATTACTTGGCTCTACTCAAGTACGAGTTCATGCAACTCAAATGGGAATTACTCGGGTGCCGTGTGTGTAGATCAAAAGCCGTTGGCTTGTAGGAACGGCTCGGAGCTGTTTGTGCCACAGAAAGGCTACTATAATAAAGGGGAATTGCTGTATTCTGACCATAATTCGACCTTGACCCTGAGTGATTGCCATTCCATGTGCTGGAACAATTGCTCTTGCATAGCTTTTGGGAGTCTTTTTACCGATGGAACTGGATGTGAGTTTTGGAACAAGGGAGGACAATATATTCCAAATGATAACTTTGATGTTCTCTATGTGCTTACCTCGGCTCTTGACAATGGTATGTGAAAGTTCTAAATCCACTGTGCATATTGTAACATACTCTAGCCTTGTGTTTTGCTCTTTACTTCTGAAAGGTCAGCTCTCTAACCAATAGTTGGATGCAAAACCCTAACTGCGACGAAGTTCCAAACTGAGGCCCCCTTCACAGCAGCTCGCATAATGTGAAATGGAAGCATGATAGGACTAAATATGGCTATTTGCAATGCATTTTACTTAGAACTGCTTTCACTAAATTAATTCTGATTTGCTATGGATTTCAGCTGAAGGAGGTTCAACGAGCAAAAAGAAGAACAGGTGGTGGGTATGGTTAGTCACAGCCACCGTCCTAGCTGCAGCTATGCTAATATTGGGTTATCTTCTATACTTAAAAAAGAGAAAGCTGACGCTTCTGCAAAACGATGGTTGGGACTTCATATTCTTTTGATGATATTTACTAGGTAGAGAATTTACAGTCAAAGTCTAAATACTCTCTGTTTTGTCTGCAGAAGAGTCAGAAACAAGGCAGAACCATGCATTGCTGAACCAACAAATGATGCCCTCTAATATATTCGGCAGCTCAAATAGGCTGAAACGGAGTAAAACGAGTCAAAGCGACTTTCAGCAGTATAGCTTTTCTGAGGTAGATGCTGCGACAGATTACTTTGGACCTGCTAACAAGCTGGGAGAGGGAGGTTTTGGACCAGTTTACAAGGTAAAAGACTCTATTTTATGATTTGAAATGCCATCCGATAGATGGTCAGGGAGTGCTGAGAGGTTTACCATGCATAGGGTATCCTGCTGGATGGACGAGAAATTGCAGTGAAAAGGCTCTCAAGAAATTCAGGGCAAGGGGTGGAGGAGTTCATGAATGAAATTACATTAATTGCTGGACTTCAACACACAAATCTGGTCAAGCTACTAGGTTGCTGCATTCAAGGTGAAGAGAAGATGCTGATCTATGAATACATGCCAAACAAAAGCTTGGACTCGTTTCTTTTCGGTGAGTAGATAGATCGGTCAATTCAGGGTCTCAAATAGTTATTCATAGTGGATTTCCATTGCTGTAACTAAATTCTTTTGTTGACTGCCAACTTCATTATCGAACCAAAAAATGACAGATTCAGTGAAAAGGAAATTGCTGGACTGGAATAAGCGCCTCAGTATAATTGAAGGTGTCGCACAAGGGCTTCTTTATCTCCATAAATATTCGAGACTGAAAGTGATACACAGAGATTTAAAAGCCAGCAACATATTACTTGACGATGATATGAACCCCAAGATATCAGATTTTGGGATGGCTAGGATTTTTGGGCAGAATGTATCCAGAGCTAACACCAATAGAGTAGTCGGAACATAGTAAGTACAGTATCTCTAAGCAACCTTGCACAATTCTATCAAAATTCTCTTGTAAACAGTTGTTTCATGTTTGACATTTTCCCATTATGATGGGTAACAATATGCAGTGGTTACATGTCTCCCGAGTATGCCATGAAAGGAATATTCTCAGTGAAGTCTGATGTCTTTAGTTTTGGGGTTCTACTTCTGGAGATTGTCACTGGCAGGAAAAATACAGTTTTCGCATCATCCACTCCTGTTGGCCTCATAGAACAGGTATGCGGTTCGAACTTCAGACTTATCAGATTATTCCACTTGCAAATTTGATGCAAACTCCGACATCTATTATGAATATAAAACTTACTGCAGGCATGGGACCTATGGAGTCAAGGTGACATTTTGGAGCTGATGGACCCATCTCTCGGTTCCTTGTGCCCAAAGAATGAACTGATCAGAATCATCCATGTTGGTCTTCTCTGTGTTCAAGAGGGTGCCGCAGATAGACCAACAATGTCTGATGTTATTTCGATGATTACAAATGATAACGTTTTCCTACCAGATCCAAAACAAGCAGCATACTGCATAGGCAAAAGTGAATCTGGAGAATCATCCAGCGGGAAGTCGAATCTTTATTCCATCAATGATGTATCTATATCAATAATGGAAGCAAGATAGAAATAGTCCTTGATACTTCAGAATAGTATTCTACAGTTCCTTTCTTGATGAATATTTGGATATATTGACATGAAGCCTACCAATAATTCCCATTTCTTGTTTAATTGAGGCTAGATCTGGTGACTCCTAATTACAAGTAGGCAAAGAGATACGACTTCGCATAATTAGTGACTGTTTTCAATTTGATAGTTGTCAACAGGATCAGTAAGTCCCTCATTAAGTGATGCATGAAAACATGGGTCAGGCCTCAGATTGTAGAAACACAGTCCTTTGATCGCAGTACCACATTGAGAGGTACACAAATCAATATCCTACACTAGAATCTAAAATCCAGCGAAGTTTCTGAATGTATTTTGAGATTCTCAGTTTTCATTGTATTTGAGTAGGCAGGATAGATCACACCTACTTGTAACGGACATACTGAGCAGTCTCTCGCAAAGAATGTCCGAAGGTTGAGTGACGTTTAAGCACTGAGGAGTCTTCTGCTTACTGCTTCTCAGGCGAGTCCCTCTTTTCATTCTCAGGATTCTCTCTTCTTCTTCATCATCATCCTCCTCTAGCAGATCGTATGGCATTGGTGGCAATAATGGCGTCTTCATGGGACTAAACCGAGGGAAACACTCCTGTAATGTCTATAAGCATACTGCTTAGGATGCTAATTACAAAATATTAGAAGCGAATTCACTAGAGTATTATAGAAGGAAGACAAAATTCTTAACTGAATGAAGGTTCAGTTGCCAATCTGCAGCAACTGATGTGTCCCCGGAATCAGCATATGTAAGCTTAAAAAGAATTTCGGCAGCACAGACAATTATCCTTCTCCTTCCTGACAAACGTCACTAATGTGGTATTCCTTTGAGCATGAGGCTGACCTATATACACTAGGAATCAAATTCCAATAAGTTTGATTAAACTCAGCATAGCTTGTTGATGCAAAATACGTACTTTTGATCCTCGGATAAGACTAACTTCACTAAAACTAAACGAGATTAGATGTTTCCATGGGCCAAGTTTCTGTAAAAAAGCACTAACTTATGTGGCTTTGCCTCTTTTCTTCCATGAATCACGACCGGAACAATTCAACGGTTCCCCTTCTTCCTAGGCTTCCGGTTCTACCTTCAGCCACATTTCTCCTCCAAAGCAGCCTAACGCCGCTCGGTCGTCACAAGCTCAAGCCACTTCTAGAGCAACAGCCATACAATTTACCTAGGAAATTACACGTAGACTAGCCAAACGGAGAGGATGCACTTGTGATGGGGAAGTCGAGGGGGTTCCGGCGAGTCAATTTCTCTTCCTCCGGAGCCCACCGCGCCGTGCGGCGACTCTGCCGCGCTCTGAAACTCCGACCGCCGCGACCCGCGTGTGGAAACTCACTCCACGCTGGGAACAGAGCATCTGCAGGAGCCAAAACGGCACACGCATTGAGAGAGGAAGTCGAAGGAGACGAAGGAGAGGGAATCGCAGGCCCCGCCGACGCCATCACCTCCCTCTGCGGGAGAGCGTCTTCTCCTTCCCCTCCCTCGACTCTACTCACACGACGGGAGAAGACAACGAGACCAAAGTCACCAGACCCGCTCCCCTCGCCGAGCATACCGCGAATCAGCACCGCCATCTCCAATCACCGAATCGGTCTTTTGGGTCCTCAGCAACTGCGGATCATCATTTGATGCCGCAGTCAGAGCCCAGTAAATTTTTGGGTCGTGACCAATTCAGATGGTTCAGTTCATGGGAAGGGATCGAGAGTTTGGGAACTCCATTGTTGATGCTTCTAAGGAGGATTTAAAATCGCATTAAGCTGGTATGGGAGGGTATAAGCCATTTGCAGATGTAGAAAGGCTACAACTTGCTTTAGACCCGACACGACGGAAATGCTGGAGGTACTCTGACGAGAACAATCCTGAAGATGTCCCCTCGTCCGACGGTCGACTGTGATCTTTCGGACCTCTCGTTGTGAATTACTGCACTGCCAGAATAAATACGACAACTTCAGCCGAAGTATTCAGTGTGCTTTCGTCATACGATAGTGTAGTTAAAGATTCGTAATACCTTTGGCATCACCTGTACGATGGTTCTATCCTTCAGTTGCAAAATAATACCGAGTCTGGATATTCTCGCTATAGTTCTGAACATTTTCCCTTCTCTTCCTCCGAGTCCGGTGTAGTTAGATGTTTAGAGTGGTATTGTTAACTTGGTAAAATGAATTAATTACGTGAATATGCTCTCCACTTGCCGCTCTATGCATAAATCAGAAAACTTTTGAAACTTGGGATATTATGGGATAAATTCATAATTTCTAGAGACTAAAAGCAATCCTTTTTTGAAGGCCAAGGAAAGGACGTGCTTGTGGGATAACATAGTTGTCTCATAATTTCATGAGCCGTGTTAGTGGGATTGCCGGATTCTATGTCATTGTCTTCAGTATCAGGTTAATCCACGATTAGCATTCAACAATTTGACACTGACAGCAGACGAGAACTATTCTGAATTAGCAACTAGCATCAGAGAAGGTGCAAATAGCATTTATAGACTCTGTTCCGACATACTTATGCATAAATTTCTCCTTTATGTGGCTCCTGTGCTGAGCCTTAAATCCCTTGAAGTCTGTACAGTGTAGCGGCCTCTTAGCCTGTCAAAACTTTCCAGACTACCGTCAGAACACGACATATAACAACAGGTCATTGTGCTGCGTAAGAACCATGCAGCTTGCTATGCCCTGATTTTAGAATTGGCGATGGGCTTTTGTGCTAACACTGGTTTTTACATCGATGATGCTTTCCCTTCGTCCTCGCTATCTTCACTATCCAACACAATTACTGAATCTGGTGTGGGGAATTTTTTTGGCCCCTTATCCTTAATTTCCATGGCATATTTCGCATTTTGGTCTTGATCTAACCACTTCGTTCTTCGACCATAGTCTGGCTTCATGGGCTTTGATTTGAAACAATCTTTAGAGGCGGCCAAAGAGCAAGAGAACTGACTGTTACGTTTGTCACTCTCTTGCAGTTGAGTAAGAGGACCTAAGGATCACTTTCGCCCTGCAAAACTTTTCTAGAATGGTCAAGGGGTCCTGAAAGCTCTTCTTTGTCAGTTGGTCCAAGATTCTACTGAACTTCTGCGTCTCCTTTCTGGTACGAGCCCTTGAGTCCGAGAGAAAGCTGCCTCCCACCAAGACACAGCTTCTCAAGTCTCGTACCAGCAGAGACATCACATTTATTGCCACTCAAATCATTCTCTGACTCCCCTTCAGTTTGCCTACCATTTCGAGGCATTTCCATAGAACTTTTTGGTGAATTATCCAGGACATTTGAGGGCAATAACCAAGGCATCTTGAGCATCTCTGCTTCAACACTACTGATTGACTGGCATGAACCTGAAGCTGTGGATGGATGCATTTGCTCACTAGATGGTTTCTCTGTATTACAATCCACAATCTTCTTCTCTGAAGTACTGGATTGATCTAGATGCTTCTGAGACTGCACCACAAAAGAATCTGGAGTCCTTAGAAGAGAATGAGGGCTTGATGACAGGTAGCAAGACACCACAGCCTCCTTGTCACAGTCATGATTGTCTCAGAAAACATTTTCTCTTAATCCTAGTGATGAGTTCTGGGCCATCCCATCCAGAGTTTTGTGATTGCTTCCTTCTCGGACAGCTTGCTCATCTCTTGTTTTGTCAACATCCAAACAGTTCTCATTATTAGACAGAGACTCCCAGGGATTACACTTCTCATTCACTTCCCTATCACCATCTTTTCTCTGGTTTGAGCTTGAGCATATCAATGAAAGCTTCCGAGTGAATCCACCCAGGTTCTTTTCACCAGTTTCAAATTCATTGACTCTATCTTGAGTTTTCTTCATACTCCGATCACCTTCTGTCTGCAGCGCAAATTTAATGAAGTGCCAAGATAAGTCAGTAAATAAAGAAGAAATGGACCCAAGAACGATGCTGTAGATTCAAACTCAACGTCAACGTTTTTCCCATTCTGTTTGGAGCCATAAAACCATCTAAGAAGCAATGCCCCAGATAGAAGGTGATTTCATTATAAAAACACTTATAGTGCAACCATGACATCGAGTTGCATATTTATGATACCAAGCTTGGACTGGAATTTAGTTCCGCCCATGGATTGTCAGATGCTTCCACTACAACTGAGACTACCATTCGGCCCGCGCGGTTCTATCATACCCAAGCCTTGGAATGCGTGGTGACCTGTGGATTGGGGCTGAGATAATGGGTGCCGCATCTACTGGAGATACCTCTGTTGCATTTTCAGCCCCAACTTCCAAATCAACCACATCTATTGTAGTATCAGGAATGGCAGTGACGTTGGGGGCAGTATTGGCATTTTCCATGTTGGCATTTTCTCTATTCACAGGTTGACTCCCTTGAACAGCTGCTGTTGGAATTTCCTGTTGATCCAACATTGCATTCCCAAGAGATAGGACAGGAAGCAAAAATTCAGAATAGTCATATTGCTCCCCCTGAAATTGATTCCTAGCGAAAAACATGCGAGCCTCATCAAAGACAACCACGAGAAATATAAACATGTCTAGTACTTGGTTCATAGCATTTGTATCACTTCTTGACATTTGAGTATCCCACAAACACACACTTTCGAGCATGTAGATCCAGCTTGTCACTAGATTGAGAATGCACATGGCACACACATCCGAAAATTCTTAGGTGAGAGATACCAAATTTTCGGCCATAAAGACTTTCAATTAGAACTTTATACCCCAAAACCTTTCTAGGCAAATGATTGATTAAGTAGCAACTAGCAAGGAGTGCATCCGTCCAATATGTCTTGGGTAAATTTCTTAGAATAACAATGCTTGGGTAACCTCAAGCAATTGTCTATTTTTCCTTTTTGAAACTCTATTTTGCTGTGAAGTTCCCACGCAAGAGGTCTGATGTACGACTCCCAGGCTATGCAGGAACACTTGAAAAGCCTGATTGGTGCATTTAGTTCTAATGTATGTATGAAGAATCTTCACCATAGTGTTAAATGATTTTTCACCATATTGCAAAAATCTTGAAACACAGTCATAACTTCACTTTTGGATTTAAGCAAATAAAGCCATGTAGTTTGGGATTTATCATCAATAAATGTAACAAAATACTTGAACCCCTCCTTAGAGTCAATAGGAGAAGCCTCCCAAACATACAAGTGAACTAAATCAAAAAACTATTCTGATTTATGTGTGCTATGTGGAAATAGTAACCTATGCTGCTTAGCATAATGATGATGATCACAACAATTGGATTCATAACTTAAAGTCATATCAAGAGCATATAACATTGGATTAGAGGGATGACCTAGATGCCAATGCCACAATTAAGAAGTGTCAAGAGTCTTATTTTGCGCCATCATCACTTTGTTCTTGAGGTCCACCGATACAACCCATTTTGCAACTGCCCTTCACCAATCATTCTCCCAATGGTCCATTCTTGAAAAAACACCTTTTGAGGCGTAAAAATAACATTGCAATTCCACTCATAAGTATAAGTATATTTGCTAACCGACATTAAATTTAAGAATAGTTTAGGTACCAATAATGCTTCAAAATTATTTGAGAAAAATTTAATTTGTCCAACACCCCTAGTTGGACCTTGTCCACCATTAGCAACAACAATAGGTGAATATGACACACTTGAAGTAGTATTGGATAGCAAGATTGGAGAACTACACATGTAATCAGTAGCCCCAGAGTCAACAATAAATTGAGTTTTGGATAAAGCTAACTAAGCATGAACATTACCATATGTCATAGCCAAATTTTCATTTTCAATGCCGGAAACATTCGTTCCATTGCCATGTATTTGAAGTAATTCTTGAACTTGTTGAGACAAAGCCTCCAACTTGGATTGAAAATTATTCGGATTTTCTTGGACTGCCACCTTAGCTTCCAAACCCCTATCTTTAGAAAGACACAAATGCGGATGAAGGACCTACCACCTCTCTTTGGAATGGCCATTGCAATTGCAATGGTCACAATGGAACCATGTTGGTTTCTTAAATTTTCCTTTGGCAAATCGAGTAGTGGAGTCTCCTTGCTTCACCAAGCTCTCCTAATTCAATTGGAGTTGAAGGCATGATACATCTCCTTGTTTCCTCACTTTGGATTATGGCACAAACTTCATTGAAAGTATGTAGCTGAGGACTTGCAAGAATTTGACATTCGGTGTCCTCAAATTCAGGCCTAATGCTTGCCAACAGTTGAAAGATTTTATCTTGCTCTTTTTGATTGACATAATCCATCACATTATGGGTCATAGTTCTATACTAACGAAGCTCATCCCATTGCTTCTTCATTTTTCCCAAGTGTTCGGTGAAAGATTATATTGCACCTTGCTTAGAACATGCAAGTCCTTGCTACAGCTCAAAGATCCAAGATGCATTTCTAGCTTGACCATACATCTCAAATATTGAATCTCACAATGTCTTGGCCGACTCTGAATATGCAAATATCTCATAGATTTTCGGTTCCATGAAATTGAATATCCAAGACATCACATTGTGGCCATTCATTTGCCATTCATCAAATTTGGGAACTGTCACGGGAGGGGCTTTAATCTTCCTGTTGATGTGACCAAGTTTCAATCTACCACTAAGAGCAATTGTTACAACTTGTGACCAAGGAAGGTAATTTCTTTCGTTTAGCAACAACTAAGTCAACTACTGGTTATTTGTCTCCTACACCTTTGTTGTGTTGGATGCATCCCCTGACTTCTTTAACCCCTCCAAGACGTGTTGCTAGTAATAACAATGATATGATAGCAATAAAGAGAGGAACAAGCACTCACCAAGGAACGTAAATCGTTGTAGAACAGGAACGGACCCAAACATAAGCAGATTAAGACAATCAAAAGTGCAGAAAAACAAACCCAAAAAAAAAATCACAGGTTGAATCAAATTTGCTCTGATACCATGTTGAATTTTAGTAAAGCAATACAAAAAAGAACACAAAAATTATGAGGTTCAACAATGTGCCTACATCCTCGGACAAAACTCTCAACTTCTTCTTCTTTTTATCGTGAGAGTTAAGCTGCCATTATTCTGCAATTTGTGCACAAAGGGTTGCTATAACAAAGGAAACAAGCAGACCCGAAAACAGGAAACTCCAAAAATAGGAAACCTATCAATATACAGATTTGTCTACAATCTCTCGTTTCCTTGAATAAGAGTGCAAATCCCGCCGATATCGCCAATGGAATGAAACAAGAAGCGGATCCCCAGACAATTTTAACTCGGAACCAATTGATCGTGTCTGAAATCAGGCTAGAGTCGAACTAACCAATGCGATTGTGGCTAGCTCTAGCTGTTGAGTCAAAGTGGCTCGTTGCACGCCACTCATCACACGGTGTGACCATTGCAGTGAAAAGTTATCAAGTCAAAATCAAATGGAAGTAATCAAGAGGTTGAGGCCTCCAAGGCCAAACGCAACTCATTAAACGAGCAAAGCTAAAATCAAGCCTGTCTACCAAGGTTCAAGAATCTGAATAGCCCGGCCCTTCCATGATGGGCGATCTTGCATCAGGCCGAGTCATTCTGTCATACACGCGACACTTCCTATCGACACTTCAACAGTGCTCCATGTTCATCGAATGCTTCATTTCACCTACCTGCTTAGGAATTTTCAAAGAGCTGACCAGGACTTGTTCTATATGCGAGTCCAAGTCCTTGCCATAATTAATTCAAGGTGTGCCAAAAGGGAGTGAGGAAGTTTCGGTACGGACAAATTAATGTTCCAGATCCACTTTTGAGCAGCATGGTGAAGATTTCCCTTTCAAATTCAATTCAAACCCAGATAAATCACTGCCAAAAGTCGCAGAGATTAAATTCAATTCAAACCCAACCTTGCATATATGAGTCCGTTAATTCAGCTCCAACCACTCGATTGAGTCCATAGGCGATAAGGCAACAAGTAGATGAACATGCATATCTTCTAGAAAAATTTGCAGGGCCCCTCATGCTCCTGTTTTCAAAAGTAAACGCACGTACGAAGTCTTCTGTTTGTCATTTCATCGTTTAATGCGTGAGGATGACACTCAATGATGAAATAATCCCAGCCAGAAAGGGAATTAATGGGGGGAAAAAGTCAAACCACGAGAATTTTCAAGCACCTGATAATACATAATACGACTTTTCAGGTGCCCCACTTTGAAAGTTTGAGCACGAAATTTATAAAAGATATGCGTAAGATTAGTCTAACCAGAGAAGATACAGAAAAAAGATCTTGCAATAGCCCCAGTGAGAAAAATCCTAGGCCTTTGTCTTTAATTCCTGTCCAAGACAATTTCACATTCTCGAACCGGATGAAAGCCTGAAGCAAGAACAACTGGTGCAAGATATCAATGGTCATCTTTCTTGCAGAAGAAGATGGTGAAACTCGGAACCCTCCTCCTTGTGCTCTTGTTCTCGTTCACCTCCAGAGCAGAAACTGTATTCCAGCTGATGCAGGGCCAACAGCTGAGGGACTGGGAACACCTTCTTGCTCCAATGGGTACATTCAAACTAGGCTTCTTCAGCCCGGGCTCTTCGAGTTACCGATACTTGGGAATATGGTACAGCAAACTACCGCATAATCCTGAAGCCATCTGGGTGGCAGATCCAAACAACCCTATTTACAATTCGTCTGGAGTTCTGAACTTGGATAGTGATGGACGGTTGAAGATTACCGCAAATGGTAACCAGACAATTGTGGTGAGTTCCAATGATCCGGTAACAACTAACGTGACGCTCACTTTGCTCGATACTGGGAATTTGCTATTGAGGGAAGTGAATTCTGATGGAACAGTGGGAAGGGTTTTGTGGCAGAGTTTTGATCATCCATCAAGCACTCTACTTCCAGGAATGAAACTGGGTTTAGACCTAAAAGCCAGGACTAACTGGACGCTCACCTCATGGCTAAACAACCGGGACCCAGCTCCAGGAGCTTTCCGTCTTGGCGTGGATCCTGGAAGCGCCAACCAGCTAGTGATTTGGCACCGTGAGGAGATATATTGGACCAGTGGAGCATGGGAAAATGGAGGATTTCAGATGGCACCCGAGCTGACCCAAGACAAGACTGCATATGACTTCAGCTTTGTATCAGATGAAAACGAGAAGTACTTCACTTTCTCTTTGAAGAACAATTCCACCATCACAAGGTGGGAAATCAATCTATGGGGGCAAATGGTACTGTCTACTCTGGCCAAGGATGCTATTACTTGGCTCTACTCAAGTACGAGTTCATGCAACTCAAATGGGAATTACTCGGGTGCCGTGTGTGTAGATCAAAAGCCGTCAGCTTGTAGGAATGGCTCGGAGCTGTTTGTGCCACAGAGAGGCTACTATAATAAAGAGGATTTGCCCTATTCTGACCATAATTCGAGCTTGGCCCTGAGTGATTGCCATTCCATGTGCTGGAACAATTGCTCTTGCATAGCTTTTGAGAGTCTTTCCTCTGATGGAACTGGATGTGAGTTTTGGAAGAAGGGTGGAACATATATTCCAAATGATAACTTTGATGTTCTCTATGTGCTTACCTCGGCTCTCAACAATGGTATGCGAAAGTTCTAAATCACTGTGCATATTGTTATATACTCTAGCCTTGTGTTTTGCTCTTTACTTCTGAAAGGTCAGCTCTCTAACCAAGAGTTGGATGCAAAACTGCAACTGCAACGAAGTTCCAAACTGAAGCCCGTTACAGCAACTCGCATAATGGGAAATGGGTGCATGATAGGACTAAATAAAGCTATTCACAATGCATTTTACTTAGAACGGCTTTCACTAAATTAATTCTGATTTGCCATGGATTACAGCTGAAGGAGGTTCAACGCGCAAAAAGAAAAACAGGTGGTGGGTATGGTTAGTCACAGCCACTGTCCTAGCTGCGGCTATGCTAATATCGGGTTATCTTCTATACTTAAGGAAGAAAAAGCTGATGCTTCTGCAAAACGATGGTTGGGACTATATATTCTTTTGATGATATTTACTAGTTAGGGTATTTACAATCAAAGTCTAAATACTCTCTGTTTTATCTACAGAAGAGTCAGAAACAAAGCAGGACCATGCATTGCTGAACCAACAAATGATGCCCTCTAATATATTCAGTGGCTCAAATAGGCTAAAACAAAGTAAAACGGGTTGCAGCGACTTTCAGCAGTATAGCTTTTCTGAGGTAGATGCTGCAACAGATTACTTTGCACCTGCTAACAAGCTGGGAGAAGGAGGTTTTGGACCAGTTTACAAGGTAAAGGACTATTCTATGATTCCAAATGCCATCTGATAAATGGTCAGTGAGTACTGAGAGGTTTACCATGCATAGGGTATCCTGCTGGATGGACGAGAAATTGCAGTAAAAAGGCTCTCAAGAAGTTCAGGACAAGGGCTGGAGGAGTTTATGAATGAAATTACATTAATTGCTGAACTTCAACATATAAATCTGGTTAAGCTACTAGGTTGCTGCATTCAAGGTGTGGAGAAGATGCTGATTTATGAATACATGCCAAACAAAAGCTTGGACTCGTTTCTCTTTGGTGAGTAGATGGATCGATCAATTTTGGGTCTCAAATAGTTATTCATAGTGGATTTCCATTGCTGTAACTAAATTCTTTTGTTGACTGCCAACTTCATTATTGAATCAAAAAATGACAGATCCAGTGAAAAGGAAATGGCTGGACTGGAATAAGCGTCTCAGTATAATTGAAGGTGTCGCACAAGGGCTTCTTTATCTCCATAAATATTCGAGACTGAAAGTGATACACAGAGATTTAAAAGCTAGCAACATATTACTCGACGATGATATGAACCCCAGGATATCAGATTTTGGGATGGCTAGGATTTTTGGGCAGAATGTATCCAGAGCTAACACCAATAGGGTAGTCGGAACATAGTAAGTACAGTATCTCTAAGCAACCTTGCACAATTCTATCAAAATTCTCTTGTAAACAGTTGTTTCACGTTTGACATTTTCCTGTTATGATGGTTAACAATATGCAGTGGTTACATGTCTCCCGAGTATGCCATGAAAGGAATATTCTCGATGAAGTCTGATGTCTTTAGTTTCGGGGTTCTACTTCTGGAGATTGTCACTGGCAGGAAAAATACAGTTTTCACATCATCCACTCCTGTTGGCCTCATAGAACAGGTATGCGGTTCAAACTTCAGACATATCAGATTATTCCATTTGCAAATTTGATGCAAATTCTGACATTTTTTATGAATATAAAACTTATTGCAGACATGGGACCTATGGAGTCAAGGTGACATTTTGGACCTGATGGACCCATCTCTCGGCTCCCTGTGCCCAACGAATGAACTGATCAGAATCATCCATGTTGGTCTTCTATGTGTTCAAGAGGGTGCCACAGATAGACCGACGATGTCCGATGTTATTTCGATGATTACAAATGATAGCATTTTCCTGCCAAATCCAAAACAAGCAGCATACTGCATAGGCAAAAGTGAATCTGGAGAATCATCCAGCGGGAAGTTGAATCTTTATTCCATCAATGATGTATCTATAACAATAATGGAAGCGAGGTAGAAATAGTCCTCGATACCTCAGATTAGTATTCTAACAGTTGCGTCTTGATGACTATTTTGTATTTTGGATATGAAGCCTCCTGATAATTCCCATTTCCTGTGTTAGTTGAGGCTATATGCAGTGTGAGTCCCTCTAATTACGACTAGGTGCAGACATTCGACTGTGCAGGAGTTAGTGAGAGTTTAGTTGTTAACAGGATCAATAAGTTCCTCATTAGGTGATTCATTAAAACACGGGTCAGGTTTCCGGCAGTAGAAATACTGTCCTTCGATTGCAATAATACATTGAGAGGTACACAAATCAATATCCTACACTAGAATCTAAAATCCAGCGAAATTTCTAAATGTATTTCGAGATTCTCAGTTTATATTGTATTTGAGTAGGGAGGATAGATCAAACCTATCTGCAATAGTCCTACTGAGCAGTCGCTTGCAAAAAAAAAAAAATAACCAAAGGTGGAGCAACGTTTGATCACTGAGGAGTCTTCTGCTTTCTGCTTCTCAGGCGAGTCCCTGTTTTCATTCTCAGGTTTTCCTTCTTCTTCTTCTTCTCCTCCTAGCTGAATGAGGGCTCTCTTGCCAATCTGCCGCAACTATGTTTCCCCAGAATCAGCATACATAAGCTTAAAAAGAATTTCAGCAGCATAGACAATGATCCTTCTCCTTCCCGACAAACTGCACTAATGTGGTATTCCTTTGAGCATGAGGCTGACCTACATACACTAGGAATCAAATTCCAATAAGTTTGATTAAACATGGCATCGCTTGTTGATCCAAAATACATACTTTGCCAGTTGATTCCTCAGATAAAACTAATTTCAGTAAAACTAAACAAGATTAAGACGATCCCATGGACCAACTTCTGTAAAAAAGCACAAATTTATGTGGCTTTGCCCCAGTTCTTCCATGAATCACGGCCGGAACAATTCAATTATTCCCTTCTCAGGCTTTGGGTTCCACCTTCAGCCACATTTCTCTTCTCGAAACCATCTTGACACGGATCAAACTTCACAAGCTCAAGCCACTTCTAGAGCAACAGCCATACAATTTACGTAGGAAATTACACAGACTAGCCAAATGAGGATGATGCACTCGCGACAGGGAAGTCCAGGGGGTCCCGGTGAGTCAACTTCTCTTCCTCCAGTGCCAACTGCACCGTGCGGCAACGCTGTAGAAACTCACTCCACGCTGGGAACAGAGCATATGCTGGAGCCAAAACGGTGCAGGCATTGCGAAAGGAAGTCAACGGTGACGAAGGGGAGGGAATCGCAGGCCCCGCCGACACCATCACCTCCCTCTGCGGGAGAGCGTCTTCTCCTTCTCCTTCCTCGACTCTACACACATGCCTGAAGAGAAGACGGCAAGACCAGAGTCTCCAGACCCGCCCCCTAGCCGAGCATACTGCGCATCAGCACCATCATCTCCAACCACCGAATCGCTTTATTGGGTCCTCAAGAACTGCGGATCGTCATTTTAGTCGAAGCCTAGTAAAATTTTGGATCGTGAACGATTCAGATGTGGTTCAGTTCATGGAAGGGGTCAAGGGGTATAAGCTATTTGCGGACGTAGAAAGCTACACCTTGCTTTAGACCCGAGACGATGGAAATGCTGGAGGCACTCTGACGAGAACAATCCTGAAGACGTCCCCTCGTCTGACGGTCGACATTTGTGATAGTCCGGGCGACGGTGCGCGAGGAGGAGGGATGGCGGTGCGTCCGCGCCTCGGTCCTCGGACGTGCGCAAGGAAGGGGGGTCACATGTCTCTTGTCTAGGGGGGAGTCCCACATCGCCTAGGGGGAGTCCTGGGATGGTTTATAAGGCTGGGATCCCTCTTCCCCGATACGCGTTTTAAAGCCGTGCGGAGTGCGACGGCGTTGCTGGGCCAGGATGCCGTCCTGCGCGTTTTTGCGTGCCGGTCGGCGACCCCGTCCCTCCTACAACATTGACCTTTCGGACCTCTCGTTGTGAATTATTGCACAACTTCAGCCGAAGTATGTGTCAGTGACTCAGTGTGCTTTTGCGCTCGGTCACAGCATCTTATGAAGATGAATGTGAATCATGTCTTGCTAGTATTTTGGTTTCCTGCGATTGTTTTGTTGAAGATTGTTATACCCTTGGCATCACCCATGCAATGGTACTATCCTTCAGTTGCAAAATAATACCGAGTTTGGATAATCTCGCTATAATTTTAAATACCTCCCTTCTCTTCCTCAAAGTCTGGGTGTCGTTAGATGTTTAGAGCGGCACTGTTAGCTTGATAAAATGAATTGATTACCCGAGTATGCTCTCCACTTACTGCTCTATGCACGGAGAGAACTTTTGAAAATTGAGTTATTTATCAGATAAATTCATAATTTCTAGAGACTAAAAGCAATCCTTTATTAACGGCCGAGGAAAGGACGTGTTCGTGGGAGAACATATCTATATCAGAATTTCATGAGCCATGTTTGTGGGATTGCCACATTCAATTTCAGCATCTTCAGTATCGGGTTAATCCACAATTAGCATGCAACAATTTGACACTGAGCGAATAAGAACTATCCTGAATTAGCAACTAGCATCAGAGGAGGTGCAAATAGCATTTGTAAACTCTGTTCTGATATATTTATGTATACATTTCTCATTTTGTGCGACTCTTTTGTGCCGAGCCTCAAATTCTTTGAAGTCTCTGCAGTGTAGCAGACTCTTAGCCTGTTAAAATATCCAGACTACCATCGGAACACAACAAACAACAGCAGGTCATTGTGCTGCGTAAGAACCATGCAGCTTGCTATGCCCTGAGTTTAGCATTGGCAATGCGCTTTCGTGCTAACACTGATTTAGCCATCGATGATGCTTTCCCTTCATCCTCACTATCATCACTATCCAACACAATCACTGAATCAGGTGCGGGCAATTTTTTCAGCCCCTTCTCGTTAATTTCCTCGGCATATTTCACATTTTGATCTTGATCTAACCGCTTCGTTCTTTGACCATGATCTGGCTTCACGAGCTTTGAGTCAAAACAATTTTTAGAGACAGCCATAGAGCAAGAGAAATGACTGTTACGCTTGTCACACTCTTGCAGTTGAGTTAGAGGGCCTAAGGATGACTTCTGCCCTGCTATACTTTTCGTAAGAGGGTCAAGGACTCCTGAAAGCTCTGTTTGGTCAGTTGGACCAAGATTCTCCTTAGCTTCTGTGCCTCCTTTCTTGTATGAGCCTTTAAGTCCGAGAGAAAGCTGCTTCCCACCAAGGCACAGCTTCTTACGTTTCGTACCAACAGAGCCATCACATTTATTGCCACTAAAATCATTCAGTGACTCCACTTCAGTTTGCCTACCATTTCGAGGCATTTCTGCAGAACTTTTTGATGAATTATCAAGGACATTTGAGGGCAATGACCGAGGAATCTTGGGCATCTCTGCTTCAATGCCACTGACTAATTGGTACGAACCTGAAGCTGTGGATGGATGCATTTGCTCACTAAATGGTTTCTCCAAAGTAGGATCCACAATCTTTTTTTCTGAAGTACTAGATTGATCTAGATGCTTTTGAGACTGCACCGCAGAAGAATCTGAAGTCCTAAGAAGAGAATGAGGGCTTAATGACTGGTAAAAAGGCACAACAGCCTCCTTGTCGCAGCCATGATTGTCCTGGAATACATCTTCTCGTAATGCTAACAATGAGTTCTGGGCCATTCCATCCAGAGCTTTGTGATTGCTTCCTTCTCCAACAGTTTGCTCATCTCTTGTTTTGTCAACATCCAAACAGTTCCCATT
This sequence comes from Angophora floribunda, assembly GCA_014182895.1. NCBI lineage: Eukaryota > Viridiplantae > Streptophyta > Magnoliopsida > Myrtales > Myrtaceae > Angophora > Angophora floribunda. Next base: position 37,417,896 of record CM024707.1, on the reverse strand, counting down.
ATTAGAGACAGACTCCCAGGGATTGCACTTATCATTCACTTCCCCAGCACCATCTTTTCTCTGGTTTGAGCTTGAGCATATCAATGAAAGTTTCCGAGTGAATCCACCTAGGTTCTTTTTAACAGTTTCAAATTCTTCAACTCTATCTTGAGTTCCCTTCATACTCCGGTCACCTTCCATCTGCAGCGCAAATTTAATGAAGTGCCAAGATAAGTCAGTGAATAAAGAAGAAATTTGACCAAGTATGATGCTGTAAATTCAAACTCAACGCCGACGTTTTTCTCTTGTTTGGAGACATAAAATCATCTAAGAACCAATGCCCCAGATAGAAGATCGTTTCATTATAAAAACACTTGTATTTTATAGTGCAACCATGACATCAAGTTACATATTTATGATACCAAGCTTGGACTGGAATTTGGTTCCATGCATGGATTGTCACAGATGCTTCCACTAGGTCCAGCCTTGGCATATTTCTGAGTCATGTATCTTGCTTTTTCGTCAAAAGCTTGTCTGTTATACTTGTATTCCCTGCTCTGCACATTCAGGCATATATGTCAAGCTTTAAGGTAATTCATCTTATTGGGTGAACCAGCCGATGTTGTTAGCAGGTTAACTCACCGCTTCACGCATAAGACCATCATCTGGATTTGGCTCACTGAGTAACAACCCAATACTTGTCAATACTGTTGAAATGTTCAGTGATGGTTGCCATGCCCCCTGTTCAGTTAACAATACGAGCATACTAATAAGGATTCCAATAAACAGACACATTGATACAATCTCAATGCGGACCATCATCGATGCAAATCAGTGACAACAGCAACACTGTGCCAACCACTGTTATGCAGCAGCATTGGCAGTTGAATAGGTACATAACAAATTGCAAAAGACCATTAGCATAGATGGCTTTTCAGTACAGAAAGTGTGTTAATGCCATGCACCTGTAACGGATCCTTGTCAGAGACAATGATCTAACCACAGATAGTGAATATCCAAACAAAATATTGGAATCAACACAACATGCAAAGTTGCAGTCAGCGCGAAAAACTATCAATTAACAGAATGACATGTTCATCAACAAAAGAAGAATACTCTTCGGTGCTAAATTTAAGTGCTAATTCACCAAACCCCATTTTTAATGTGTACGAAAAGGAAATGTGATTGAAAGATGGTAATTTTGCACAAAATGAATAACTAATTCAGGCTCCCGAACTGAAAAAATGCACATGCCTGGATCAACCTTAATGAGCAGCAGCTAAAACATTTCCCTAAAAAGCAACTCCCCAAGCATAGGTACTCATACTGCGGAAAAAGCAAGAAAATTTTCAGAGATTAGTGCTCATTCATCGTTGGAAGATTCTCCTGCAAGCAAATGTAAATGAAATTCCCCGAAATCTGGAAGCACCTGGTAACTACACCAATAATTTCATCTAGAACCAGCAATGGTTGAATGCAGAAAAAACTATTCAGATACGACAGGATGCACAAACTAGACAGGTTGCAGCAAAGCAATTCGAATGAGAAACCCTAGGCCGTCCTGGCGCATAACCCAAAAGGGGACTCACTTTCGGCGGAAGGTTGAGGATGTCGAGGCAAATCCTGCCTCCGTTGTCGATGTTGGGGTGGTAAATCGGCGTCCGGAAGGTCACGCTCGGCGGCTGAAATGGGTAGCTGAGAGATGCCACAAGCCCCGAATCAAACTCGACGACCCACCACCAAAAAATCCCTTCTTTTCCATCCCACAAACCAATAACAAAACCAATAACAAAACACTCAAAACGCACCGCTCGGGAATCTGAATCTTGATCTTGAAGACGCCGGCGGCGTACACGGACCCTTCGGGACCTTCGATTTCTGTGGAACCAACAAACGCCCCGGCACGATCAGCGATTCGGTAGCAAACATTGCGGCAAAAAGTTAGGGCGAGCGAGGGAGGAAGCTTACCGGCGAGGATGGTGGAGAGGGAAGGAGAGAGGTCGGAGGTGGGGGAGAGGGAGGGGAAGGAAGCGCCGGGAGGAGGGTCGGCGAGGAGGAGCTTCACCTCCTTCTGCATCCGGAGGCTCAGCCTCGCCGCCTGCGCCATCTCCTTCTTCTTCTTCCTTCGACTGCGTGCGTTCGATTAAATAGTGCGCGCGCGGGAAGACGCGAATTCAAGAAAATAATATTTTTGAAAAAAAAAAGAAGAAGGAAAAATTTTAGTGTTGAGAGTGGGATTTGAACCCACGCCCTTTCGGACCAGAACCTTAATCTGGCGCCTTAGACCAACTCGGCCATCTCAACCTTGGTGATCCTAATCTTCCCCCAATTATATTTATAACAAAACATTATGGAGTTAGGTGAGCACCAGGGAGATATGATATTTTCTGTTAAATTTGATGAGGAAAGAAAGGTGCGGTCTTTCCTTTCTGTTTTTAATTTATTATGACTAGCAAAAGTCGCACGCTTGATCGTGAAAGATAAACAAATACGTGTGGAGAGATAAATGTTTGAAGACATGAATTAGTTTCAAAAGAAAAGTTCTGGTGATTATGATCGTGAGAAGGTGAGAAATTTTGAATTTAATCTTTAAGAGTGGTATGCTTTATGTGGAAGTTGACAACTATCTTGCTTATTTAAATTCGCGCACTTGATCATGGAAAATAAATAAATACATATCAAGAAATAGATAAAATATTTTAAGATGCAAGTTAATCTCGAAAAAGGAGAGTTTTAGTGATTGTGAGAGGTGAGAAATTTAAATTCAATTTTAGTACCATGATAAATGCGGTTGTATTAACCCCTTCTAATTCCCTCTAAATCATGCAAGGATTGCAACTTTGAGATTACAACTCGAGGTTTGTGGTCTAATTGCGATTTAGAGCATAATTAATCATTTGTTTTAAGGTCGATTCATGGAGATTTTGAAGGGAAAGTCTCTAGTTTCTAGATAAACGGAGCAACACCATTTGCCACATAGACATATGTTGGCATTGAAAATAAAAATAAAAATAAAAATTGCCCAATCAAATTATTGCCATCGAAAATTTATCCACCAATGACAATTTGTATCTTTTCTCGCACGTAAATTGTGGATAATTCAACTAACCAAACCCGAGATGCTTAAATATCCAATTGACCAACGGGCCAAACGTATTGATTCAACCCTACATTATGTGACTGATGATCTCACGCATTCGAGAACTCGATTCAAACCCGACATGATCCCATCCGTTTACCTAGCAAAGACTTAAAGTTATGCGGTGGGCATGCGGGGGCAAATTCAATTTCGAAATTGTCCTCCTTTTTTCCCCCGACCGCAATCATCTCCTTTGGATTTGAGAGCTGATTTCGAGCCCTCACCTGCCCCTTTAGATTTATCCTTCCGTACGTTGACCCATCAACTTTCGTTCCGGGTCAAGAGAACGACAGTTGTCCCGGGATCGGGAGTGGGGGGTGGGCCCCGCGCCCTTCCCCCCTTCCTTTAACTCCGTCCTCCTCCAGCGGGGGACGCGCGGCTCCGTCGGATGCGCGCCGAACGGACGGCGATGCAGCCTCGTGACCACCATCATTGGCGAGATCCGCGATGCAGCGGAGTGGGCCACCGGGAACGGCACGGGAGAGGACCCACCCCCGATCGCCTTTTGTCATTCGCCAATCCTACAGAGCGTGACCGCTCCCTCGCCGGTCGCAGCGCTGCCACCCGAATAATATCTGTTTCGGAATAAAGTAAAGTTAAATATTAACATCTTTTTAAAGATCTTTGGAATATATATGTGAAAATAAAAATATATATAATTTTTTTCCAAAATGGACCCGTTTCTTTTATCTATTTCACAAAGAATGAATGATTTGGAGAATTTTTTTATAATAATCGTTTATATCACTTAAAATAATCGGTCAATTTTTTTTTATCATCAATAACAATTTATACATAAATATTTTCATGAACAAAGAAGGTAAATTTCATTTACTTATCTTTATAAGTGACAAAAGCGATATTTTTGGAAATATAATCGGAATTAATCATTTTCTACGAAATAAACACACTTTAAAATTTAATATGGTCATAACCACGTAAATGCTCTTAATTAATTTATAATTATATTTTTAGAATTGGCTTGTGAGGATAAAACCAAATGACATAACACAAGCTCATACTTGATCGGTACTCAAGCATTCTTTTACAATTCAACTAAAGGTCTAAATAATACATATCCATTGGGCAAATCTATACTATGATATCTCAAATTGCTTAATGAAGCCGATTCATCAAAATTCTAGATTTCGACACTTACGTGTCAATTCGATTGATTTTTTAATTTCTTATAATTCTTACCATCAAGGATTTGTGCGTTGCTGGTTAATAAAGCAACGTGAGGCAACACCTTCTCATGCAAAGGAATCATGACATGAACTAGGGATTAAGGTATCTTTGTCATAAGTCATTGATGTTACTTGAAGTTATATATCTCATCCATACTTAATTCAATAATACGTGCGTGACGAAAAAAAAAAGTGAAATGTTTTCTCAATGATTACAGTAAATTTGGATTAGGTAAAAAGTAGTAAAGGTTCGCATTGAGGGAAGTAAAAAATCAAAAAAGATCATTACGAATTCCTAAAGAAGCCATGCCTCCTGTTTAATATATTGTACAATTATAACATGAGTGGTTGGAGCGTGGAGGGGATATTTGAATTGAGCTTGGACTTGAAGATACTTCATTGAACAGCTTGCCAATCCAAGCAAAGTCAAGTGGTCACATTTTTAAGATTCCCTATATACACACACAAACATCTGAACATCATTCTACTATTTTCTCATGTTTTCAAGATTGGATCTGAGTTTTGTATTAAGTCGAGCTCAAGCATGTTGCAGCACCATGCTCAAGTGGTTTATTCGCAAGCTCTAAAATCATAATATATCATTGACTCGGTAGTAACCTTTGGAATTTTCCCCAAATAAGAACATACTCAATAAAACGGCACATTATATTTCCTAGACTCAACAATATCATGGACCGATTGAAAAAGTGACTTGGCTTTCTGTTGTGCGCAAGTTGATCGATTGAACTACCGGGCCAAATAGTAGTGTCATATGTAGTCGGCAAATTTCCCCAGATAAGAACGCACCCGATGGAATGACATTCTAAATTTCTTGGGCTTAATAGCATCACACACCTCGATGGCATCATAATCTGGGCCGGTCGATGAACCGATCCAGCTTCCATTTCACGAGGTGACCGGTCGGACTGCCAGGCCGGCAGTAGGCCCGGAATTCAAACCGAGTAGTCCGGAGGGCGTAGCTAGCGAACGTATACACGGAGAAGAGCCGAGAGGACACCGGGGAGTACGGAGAGAATCTCTGCCCCCGGGCGTTTCGTTTCAAAATCAGTTCATAAGTCTCTCTCTCTTCTCGTGCAAGACTGCGACAACCACCACTCTCTCTCTCTCTCTCTCTCTCTCTCTCACGAGCTTTTTCTCCCTTTCCGAGCTGCTTCTCTGCTCTTCTTCCCGCCGACGGCCGGCAGCCGGGGCGTGATCCGATCGGCGGCTGTTCGGCGACCGGAGGGAGATGAACGCCGTCGGCAGGCAGATGTCGCGGTCCGGCTCGACGGCGCACCACCACCGCCAGTACTCCGACAACTTCATCGACGCCTCCCTCCACGGCAAATGGCTCCAGTCCGCGAATCTCAGCCAGGTTCTCTCTCCCTTCCTCTCTCTCACTCTTCTCATTTTCACTCTCTGTCCTGTCGTGACCGTGTGGAGGCTCCGTGCAGGATTTCGGAGTCGGAGCTCGCGGCTCGAGGTCGAGCAGGAGCCTGCTGTCGTCGAACCCCGGGACGCCGCCGCTTTACTCGAGGTCCTCGAGCTTGAGGAGGAACGAGGATGATCAGGCGTCCCACGGCCTGTTCGGCTCCGGATTGCTGGATCTCCATTCTTTCGATACCGAGCTGTTACCTCAGGTGATGCGCACCTTCTTGTTTAGAGGATCATCCGACGTCCGCGTCTTTTCCGGTATCTTCAGAGTCGGTACCTAGTGAGCGGATCGCGGGAGCTTTTGTTTTGGGGTTCTATTGCATATAATATTCGCCATGCGTAGTTACCTATGTTTCTCGATGAACTGTTCCGGAGAGCCGAACAATGCAAATAGAGAATCTTATGGGGATATCGATCATGTGCTGGTAGAGTAGGGAGTTCTATTTTGCGGGACCGCACATCGCGACACGAATTGGAACCTGTGGTTGAGCTCTGGATCGTACGTATTTTCTTGTTTATATGGGGAATCCATAGATGATGTTACTGTCCCAGTAGTCTATAATAGACTCTCTGGGGATGTCGGGAATTATTTATTGACTGAAATTATTGAGACGAGAGTTACTACTCAATGTCTGAAGGTTTCATAGGGGTGTTTCGTTCTGTACCCACTACATTCCCCATGAGACCATGACATGTATATCGCAGCGGGAGGACTCTCCTTTCTTTTAATGCCTGTGGATGTGCGCGCTCTGCTGCATGCTTCTTCCTCTTTATGCTCTGGTTGTCCTTCATCCTCCTCATTACGGGAAATCTATGTGAGGAAATTTTTGGACAGATTGAGGAACCACGTAAATGCAGCTTTAATAATGGTTAATCTCCTTTGTGGACCATATTCGTAGAGAATGGAGAATTGTCTTTCAAGATTTAATATCCTTCCCTTTTTTACGGAGTGCACACAGCTGGCATGTCTTTTTAATGTCAGGAAGTAAACATAGTGGAACAAGAGATTTCTTTCATAGAATTTTTATGGTATTTAATCATATTACGAGGCTTCAGGAGAAATAGATGTGAGGCTATAGCCTCATAAATTTTGATGTCTTCCTTTCCATGTTATCACCTTTTTGACAATTGAAGCATCTATGATCTTGCCTTCAGGAATTGAGCCAAATGAGAAAATTCTAATGGTGGTCCTGGATTATGATTGTCTAGCAAGTCAAGTTTCAGTTTTGCTCTGTTGTGCTACAAGCTCAACACAATACTTCCACTTGCCATTTTTTTACCTCTACATATCTTGAATGTTGATCTTACTTGGGCAAATTTGTGTTAGTTTGGATGACACTTTCACCCAGATGTTTCACTGTCTTTCCAATTTTTCTAACTGTTAGGTCTCCTCCAACCAATATGACGAGTACTCCTCACATCCCGAGAACAACCTTCTCAGGAGCTCCATAGCAGATAAAGAAAGGGTCAATAATGTTGCCAAGATCAAAGTTGTGGTATGCCTTATTGATACTATCTGGATCTATAATATTACACAATATCAATCGAGTGCCTTGATCTGTTTTATTTTGTTTCCCAAGTCTTCATATGCATATAGCATAGATGAAAAGAGAGACTTGGAACCTTTCATCTAATTAAATGACTTATATATAAGATGAAGCTTGACACTTTTTGTTTTCCTATAATTTAACTGTTCCAACATGTGATGATTATTCTTCGCATGCAGGTACGCAAGAGGCCACTTAATCGGAAAGAAATAGCAAAGAAAGAGCAAGATATTATTACAATAGAACCAAATTTGAGTTCTCTCACCGTTCATGAAACTAAACTTAAGGTAAGTTTCGGCTCATTGTATTGGCTAAAGCTTCTTCACAGTACTTTGTTTCTTTTTGTGCTTTGGATTGTTGAGCAGTTAGCTCTGATCCTCTACCCATGGCAGAAATGCAGTATATGGTCTCTTATGCAGTTGAGGAGCTGATTATATTTTAATTTTAGCACACTTCTCTTTGTGCAGGTTGACTTGACAGAATATGTGGAGAAACATGAATTTGTCTTTGATGCTGTGCTAAATGAGAGTGTTTCTAATGATGAAGTGAGTGCATCTATGTTGTAAGTCTTCATATATAGAGATTGCAGAATAGGCCCCTAATTTTTCTGTGTCCATTACATATCCCTGTAGGTGTACTCTGAAACTGTGCAGCCAATAGTTCCTTTGATTTTTAACCGAACAAAGGCTACATGCTTTGCATATGGGCAGACAGGCAAGTGCTTTTGCTCTTCTAAAGTGGTTGAAACATGGTGACTGTTCCTGGTTGTTTTCTTTCTTTCATTCTTGTGACTTTCAGGCTTGTCAAATGTTTCTCGTCCTGTTCATTACCATTGATGAGATTAACTTGATCTTATTTGTTTTAGGAAGTGGAAAAACATATACCATGCAACCACTGCCCCTTAAAGCATCTCAAGATATACTGCGGCTGATGCATCATACATACCAAAACCAAGGTTTTCAATTATTTGTCAGTTTCTTTGAGATCTACGGAGGGAAGCTTTTTGACCTTCTCAATGACCGGAGGTATGCTCTTTTATTTTGTTGTAGTTTAATGAGACATGAGTTAAGGTAATTAGATATTATCTTCTGCAGAAAACTCTGCATGAGGGAGGATGGGAAACAACAAGTGTGCATTGTTGGTTTGCAAGAATACAAAGTGTCAAATGTTGAGACAATCAGAGAGCTCATTGAGTTAGGGAATGCTGCTAGAAGTACTGGTACAACTGGGGCCAATGAGGAGTCTTCACGGTCACATGCAATACTTCAGCTTGCTATTAAAAAATTGGCCGATGGCAAGGACTTAAAGCCTGCACGCCTCATTGGAAAACTTTCTTTTATAGACCTTGCTGGAAGTGAACGCGGTGCAGATACTACTGACAATGACAAACAGACAAGGTGCGTTTTGCTTGGATTTATTCGCTAACCTAACAATCGAGAGAAGATTTGTTTACAGTCCTTTGGTGCAATCATTCTGTTTTCCCAGCCCATGCTGCAACATACATTGAGAAAAAAGAGTCATGATATTGAATCTGATTTCAGCATTTTAATGAACAATCAAAATGAAAGAACCTGCAGTTGGATATGGCATTAACCATCCTCACTTCCGTCTTCCAGTAATATGATTTATTCACAACTTAGAGCCCAGGTTTTTTTGAAGATCTCTGGGCTACAAAGATGCGCTATTCTCCTCTTGGTTGAAATATGGAGGAGAAAGCTAGCATGCTGAACTAATTAAAACTTTATCATAGAAACAAAATAAAAACTGAATTATAATCTGTCTTTGATACTTTCTGCAGAATGGAGGGTGCTGAGATCAACAAAAGCTTACTCGCCCTGAAAGAGTGCATCAGAGCTCTTGATAATGACCAGGGTCACATACCATTTAGAGGGAGTAAGCTGACTGAAGTTCTTAGAGATTCATTTGTTGGTGATTCACGAACGGTGATGATATCATGTATTTCACCTGGCTTGGGATCATGTGAACACACTCTTAATACTCTGAGATATGCTGACAGGTACTTGAATGACATTTAAGAACAGATTTTGGAAAATGTCTCTTGAAGTATCTGACTCTTATGAATTTTCCAGGGTGAAGAGTCTATCTAAAGGGAACAGTTCCAAAAAGGATCTGATGTCTTCATCTTTGAACATTAGAGACTCAACTACTTTCCCCCTTAGTTCACTTTCAACCACCGAGTCAAATTTTGAGAATAACATGGATGAAACTGCCAATGAAAAGAAAAATTTTCTTCGGCCGAAACGGATGAACCGTGAAGCCTCTCCACCCATCAATGTGGACTGTACAGATGGCGGATGGTGTGAAGGAAACATGGCAGAATCACTGTATTCAGGTGCTTATAAACAACAGAAAGGATTTCTGGAGGACCCGATTTTGAAAGATACCGATTATTCTGCAGACTACAATGTGCTGGAGAAACCATCAAAGATGTCTATCAACAAGCTCGAGACATCTCAAATTTCGGATATTGAGGAGAAACGGAGAGCAGAAATTCAGCTTGAAAGAAGGGAACTGCAAGAGTTTGATGCAACTAACCTTCACTTGGAAGATGATCTAAATGCATTGCTGAAGGTGATTTCATAGAAGCCATTCTTTTTCAATTTTACTGTATTACTCATCACTCGATTACTGAGTGGAATGTTGCTGTATTTTATACCAGGAAGAGGAAGATCTGGTGACAGCTCATCGGCAACAAGTGGAGCAGACAATAGAGATTGTTAGAGAGGTCAGTCCCCACATAATATTTGCCTGTCTCTTCCTTTTCGTTCTCTGCATGTATATTTGTTTTCATCGAAGCTCTAATGCAGGAGATGAACTTGCTGGTTCAAGCGGATCAACTCGGAAATCCCGTGGATGACTACATTTCTAAGCTAAGTTGCATTCTTTCGGAAAAGGCTGCAGGGATTCTGCAATTACAGACGCGCCTGGCCCAATTCCAGAAGCGTCTAAATGAACGCGGTGTTCTAGTATCTTCAGGTGTGTGAGTTTGCTGGAAGTAGGACAGCTAGTTGTCCTGGTCAGCAGGTGTTTATTAGTCAAGTCGGGTGCATCGCCCGGGGTCAGTATGCGGTTTTGTCTTCTGCGTCCTTGTGGTGCTTCTAGTAAATCGCGTCACAACTGCGAGTTACACGGAGCTTGATTTGCCTGTTCTGTAAATTATGTGCCTTTGAGTTGCTATGAGAAATGAAATATAGAATGGATGAGTTTGTGAGTAATTTCTTTGTGGGCATGACAATGTCATCCGAATGAGCTAAAGCCAATCTCTTTTTTATACTACTGGACTTGAGGATACTTGATGCGTACAAGTCTCTGGATTCAGCAGAACCACTCCTATCCTGTGAATTTGTCCCAACCACACAAAACTGGAAAAGATGGGGAAACGACACCGCACGACGAGGCTAGCAGAAGTTCAGCTCGAGTCGTAAACCGATTAGAAATGCGGTGCGACAAAGTTTGGTGTTATCCGAAGAGGAAATTGCTGATTGCGAGCTATCAAATCTGGTGGGTCTCACGTAAAAGCTGGTGGGACTTACCCGATTTGTAAGTTAGTTGAACCAAAGCGCATGCATCATGAAATGATGCCCTCGATAAGAAGGCTACTTGCATGGAGTTATGTCGGCATATGGACGGACGAAAGGTTCAGACGACAAAGTACTAAATATGATTTAGAAGGAAGCATGGAGGCAGACTTTTACTTGTAATGAATTTGTTGTTGGGCTGTGAGAGAGAGTAACTAAGAATCATAATTGAACTTGTCAGTCTCCTTTTCGATTCTAACTATGTAAATAATCGATGATTGGCAAGTACGATGGTCCTAATAATGATTCCACACGTATTCGGTGTGTATCTCACGGATGATTTATGGTGTTAAAAGGATAAGTTCATATCAAATTCATATAAGTTGAGACTTCCATCTTGCTAGACCCAACTACTATATAGGCCGGCGATTTGACCCCTCAAAAAGGGACTTAACACTCAACCTTTACCCAGAATAGTTCGATGTTCCCCTTCCATAACGACAACATCCGAAACACCGAATCCCAAATTTTCCGAATACAAACATGGTCCTGTCCCCCAAAAGGAGCAATTGTCAAGGTTCCGAGGACGCGAGGCATTCATGCACATAGACTCTTCCGAGTTTGCGCGCGAGTGATAGAGAACAAAAACAATCTCTCGTGAGATTGGATAACCTTCTTGGTTAAGAAGCTCATGAATCTTCGAGTGTCAAGTCTCTTTCAAATCCAATTTCCCCATTCACAGACCAGGATCCTTTTCTTCAACCAGCACTCGACCTTGCCCTTGTCCTTTCATGTGCATCCACATTCATCAAATTGGAAAGACATCGCCGTCTCGGTCCCATCACGGTTTCCCTCATTAAAAGGGAAGTTGATATCATCAAGATCAGAGATAAAACTCTCTCTCTCTCTCTCTCTCTCTCTCTCTCTATCACTAATTGAAGTCGGCTAACTTTTGACAACGACTGAGACTAGGGGTGTCAACTTGCAAGATTGACCAATTAAATAGAGGCGAGCAGGCTGATTAATGAGATGTGATTGGTTAGAGAAATTTGGAGATTTCGCCTGAGAGTTGTTCATCAAACTCTAGAACCCAGATAGAAAAATATTATAATAATCAAATTAGCCAAAATTCAACCAATCAAAAGGCCAATATTTGCTCCCTTCCACATTTTCTAGATTGGTGAGAAAAAAGACAAGAACAGAAGGAGAGGGAGAGGGTCTCAGGATCAATGGCAGATCTCGCGCAGGCGATCACATTGGCTGCCCAACCATACCAAATTTAATTCGGCTCGAAAGATTCTAAGGCTCGAAATCATCACAATCTTGTTGAATTTGCCAATAGGAGCGCTGCCTTCTCCCCAGGGCGCACGATGAGGGCACTTCCACTGCTGGGTTGTCAGCAGAAACGAGCGACGGACCAGTGGGGTGGCGACATGTGTCTGCGAGGAAATAATTGAACCTTGTGATGTGGGGGGCGGGGGAAAGATCCTTTTCCTTTCTTTTTCTTGGCACGGTGGACGTTTTCGTGTGGACGTTTTCGTGTGGACCTTTTGGATGATGTGCACGATGGCATCAGCAGCATTGCGCTGTTGAACCTAATTAGAAATGTGCAATTGACCTCTTCGATTGCGAAGCTAGACGACAGTATGAATGTGGAGAGGCGTGGTTCAAGGGTAGGGTCGGGGCTCAACTCAAGTTCGCAATTTGAAAGAATAAAAAGTCGGTGAGTAATTTGACTTTCTATTTTTATAGCAGAGAACTAATGATAGTTTATGGACCTTTACATAAAATTTTTGACTTAGATAATTCAAGAAAATGAAAAGAAAAATTATTGGACATTTACTTTGATCATTGCAATAGTTTTTCTTTATCAATTTTAGTGAAAACGTCGATTTTGAACTTCCTAAGTAAGTTCTAATTTCGACATGCTACTCATTTCAAAATACGAGCATCAAAATATTCTGACAAGTCCAAACAACCCTTCATCCTTATTTTATGTACTTCTTTTTTCACTCGTTTGAATCTTTTCGATTGGAGTCAAACACGCCAAAGCTCTAGCACGACATCTAGTGCATTTATATCCATGCACACCCCCTCTATTGCTAGCATTTTATCAAGCCAAATGAAATCGCGACATACCCATTCGACAGATTGTTGTCCTATCGATTTATGAATTATTGTGTCACCTAGACCAAATCTAAAAATACGACAGGAGAAAAAAAAGAGAGGCTAATGGCACGACCATTTCCATTGGAAATGAACTGCCACGTGGCGAATGGATGCGCCGACACGTTGGTATGGACCCGAAAAGCAAATCTGACTGCCCATGTCAACCCGAATCTTAAGGCCACTGTTCAGCCCGCTCTTTCGCGTTATCTGATTGGTCCCTACTTGCCTCTCTCTCTCTCTCTCTCTCTCTTTCTCTCGAAAATTATATCTATATCTTCATGTACTTTTCTCCCTTCCCCGCCTCACGCTCTGCAGGCGCGTGCATGATACGCGCGCCTCTTTTGAATTTTGTTCTTTCATCCTCATTTTCCGCAAACAAAATGAATTGTTTGTCTTTTTTTCATTTTTAGGTTGTTTTAACATATATAGAAACATGTGAGCATGGATGTGCACGATCGTAATAATACTTCTTGATATGCTTTCGATGACAATCGATTAGTGGGATATAGAACTTGAATTGATGGAAATGAATAAATTAATTCATGACTGATGATGAAGGATTCCTCGAAAAGTGGAGTATTGGCAATGCTTTCGACAAATTAAATGGGTTCTGTCTTATGCCTATGTAGAAAAAGGTAGTGGAAAGACGAAGAAGGCCGACAGTTCTTTCTTTTTATTGAGGCGTGTGATATGAGAGTCTCGTGCTAGAATCTGAATGGGCGAAACGAACGAGGAATCATCCTTTTCGGCTCCTGCCCTCTTACCTCCAATCACTGTGTTTCTTCCCGCCACTTCAAAAGCAACTGCTTTGGCTTTAGGCACTCGGAATATATTTTATATTTCTTTTCCTTTCTCATTGAACAAACAACATATTTTTCCCAAAAACCCTAGCTGTTCTTCAAAAGAGCACGAATCACATTCACGGCCTCGACCCTTCTCTATCCTGCACCTTTCATTATCAATGGAATAATGGGTGCTTGGCATTAAACGTAGGACAAACCATCTAACCTATACTTTCTCGAAACGTTTTGCTCCATAACCAATGTGAAAAAAGTGTTAAGTGGACCTAAACATGTCCTCTAAGAAACAAGAGAGGCTGCCAAAGCATTGGCAGCACCCTTCTTTGTCCTCACCCCTTTTCCCCAAATTAGAAATTGGGAAAGGGCACTTTGAATAAACAAAGCTTAAACCATGAGAAAATATCTTCTCCTCTTCCAAATATTTTAATGAACCCTCATGACCTCCCACCCCAACTTGGCGTAGTGCCAAGCCTCTCGATTCTACCGACACGTCAAAAGTCGCATTTTCTCTTTGCTCCATATGGCAATGAATGCTCTCATTGGTTGGCTCAAGCGGCCTATCATTGCCCACCCCTGTAGTTTCCCTAACATGTTTTGGTGGGAGGAGGGGGCCAAAAGGGATTTCGGGGCAAAGTCTTAAGTCATTAAATAACTTTCCTTGTATCCGTTCATCACGGCAATATCTAACCTAACTGATTTAAGCTATCATGAAATTAATTGAATGAGTTGAGTTTTTGGGAGGAAAAGATTGATGGTACTATTGCCTCTTTCTCTGGTAGCAAAATTACTAATGGAAAATGGTAAGTTCTTGGTTATCCAAAGATTGGGATTTTGCGAAATCGGGCTTAATTACTAGTGACATCGGCGGCGTTTGGGACCATACTCCTCGTCCGTCCAAACGTAAGGATGTGCGCGTGGGGAAAGCTTTCCCGGATGGCAAAAAAATCTGAGCGCTGGACCGTGACGATGGATGGGGCGTTGATTGGAAGAGAGAGAGAGAAAAAGTGGGGCCCCCGGGCCACGTGGGTCCCATGCCTCGTCGCGACAAAAATCAGCGCCGTCCAGATCCGAGCCACCGTTATACCCTCCGCCTCTTTCCTCCTCCAGCAACTGAGGGACCGCGTCTCCCTTGGCTATCTATAAATACTCCGAGCCCGAGCTCCACCGTTTCAAAGAACAACCTTTGCCTCGTACTTTCCCTTTTCTTCTTCATCTTCTTCTTCTTCTGTTTCTAGTTGTGTCTTCTTGCAGCTTTCGATAAGATGGAGAGCGGGGACGACGCGGTGGCGCCGTTCGTCGCCAAGACCTACCACATGGTCAACGACCCGGCGACGGACGGTCTGGTCAGGTGGGGCAGGGCCAACAACAGCTTCATCGTGACGGACCCTCTCGAGTTCTCCCTCAGGATCTTGCCCGCTTACTTCAAGCACGGCAATTTCTCCAGCTTCGTCCGCCAACTCAACACCTATGTAAGCTCATACGAACAAGATTGAGTTTCGATTCGGTATGTCGGTCGGGATCGATTTCGGGTCGCGCTTGCGATTGCTGAGAGTTGTTTGTGAGTGAGCGAAGCGCATCGCGTGGACCGTGGCTCGATTGTTTTATCGTTTTCTGGTGGAACTGTTGACCTAAACATCGATGATGATTCGTATTATCTTGTTTGTGTATATTATCAGTGTGTTGCTTGCAAGAAAATGTTTTCTTGAATTAGAAATGTGTCTCTTTTATCCGATTACGCGATTTATTTCCCTTCTTTATGCGATGTAGGGTTTCAAGAAGGTCGATCCGGACAAGTGGGAGTTCGCCAACGAGTACTTTCTCAGGGGCCAAACCCATCTCTTGAATAACATAGCGAGGAGGAAGCATAACCCCAGAAGCACTGCTCATTCACAGTCGGTGAACAGTAATGGAGGAGATGGGGAAGATGAAGACGTGGCCATGGAGATAAGCAGGTTGAGACAAGAACAAAAGACGTTGGAGCAGGAGCTTCAAGGCATGAGCAAGAGGCTGGAGGCCACCGAGAGGAGGCCCCACCAGATGATGGAGTTCTTGCACAAGGTCGTGGAGGACCCGCAGTTGATTCTGAGGATGATGCTTGAGAAAGATAGGACGAGGCAATTGCTTTGTGAAAAGAAGAGGAGGTTCTTGAAATCGTCCTCTTCCACTAACTTGTTGTCATCGCCTTCGTCATCCTCGTCGCCGCCGCCGTCGTCTTCTTCCTTTGCTAGAGCACTGGATGTGTCCAACAGTTCTGTCGTGAATGAAGAAGAGAAGGATGACAGCAGGACGCATTTACGGCCCCCGCAGGAGACCAACATTTTTGTGCCCAACTGTCCCGGTGCTAATGCAAGTCTGGGGATGCCGAGTTGGGAGGTCGTGAGCGCAGGTCAAGTTGCCGGCATGGTGAAAGAGCCGGCGATGGCTAATTGGTCACTTCCGCTGGGTGCCGGAGCAAGCGGCGACACTGGAGCTGGAGTGGTGTTGCCCCAGCAACATGGCTTGAGTGGATTTGGCGGCGGCGGTGATAGTGGTTGGCAGTCGGGGTATATAGGAGAAGCGGCCGTGCCATTAGGGGAAGCTCCGCCCCCGCCGCCTTATCCATTTTCTTTGTTCTTCCACTGAGTGAGGATGGGAATTTCTTTTTTTCTTAGGAGGTCAATCACACGATTTGTCCTATGTATTTATTATTTTTCCAGCCTTTTGCTGTTTTCTTGATAAAAGAAAAAAAAGGTCCAACCTCTCATGTATTCATAAAAAAACTTAATATGACTAAAATTGTTAGGGTTTGAATGAGTTATCTCTCTGGCTAGAATGATTTTTAATTATATTGTTAAAATATATAACCGCATTTTCATTTAATAACTTAAATTTGTAAATGGGTTGCTCGAATAAATCTACCTACCTCACAAGAGGCTATTTAGCAAACTAATCAAGTTAGAAGAATTATAGTTTTAGTCTGTTTTGACTACTGCATCACATGCTTTTTATAAAAACTTCATTTATCGTAACATAATGCTATATTAATAATTGGGATAATGCCACGAAAAACCCTGAACTTTACTCCCTATGACACATTTACCCTAAACTTTTTTTTGTAACACCAAAAACCCTCAAACTTTACTTTGTGTGACATCTTTACCCTAAACTTTGCTCCGTGTGACACATTTACCATAAAAAAAATTTTGTGACACAAAAAATCCTAAAATTTGCCATGTGTGACACATTTACCCCAAACTTTTATTCTAAATGGCATTTTCGTCTTTTACTTTTTATTTTTTCCTTTTTTTCCTTTTTCTTTCTTTCTTTTTTTTCCTCCTCCACCGCATCGCCGGAGGAGCGCTGGCGTCGGCCCTCCCCCGACTCAGGCGAGGGCCGCCTCCCCAAATCCTGCGAGGGCGGCCCTCGACCAACGCTGGCGAGGGCGGCCCCCGCCGGATCTGGCGAGGGTTGCCCTCGTCTACTAGGGGCAAGGCGATGGCGAGGGCCGCCCTCGCCAGATCCGGCAGGGGCCACCCTTGCTCGCCCAGGCGAGGGCAGCCCCCGCCGGATCTGGGGAGGGTAGCCCTCGCCTGAGTTGGGGGAGGGCCGACGCCGGTGCTCCTTTGACGGAAAAAAAAAAGGAAGAAAGAAAAAGGAAAAAAAGGAAAAAATAAAGAAAAAATAAAAAGTAAAAGACGAAAATGCCCTTCAGAATAAAAGTTTAGGGTAAATGTGTCACACGGGGCAAAGTTTGGGGTTTTTCATGTCACAAAATTTTTTTTAGGGTAAATGTGTCACAATGGGCAAAGTTTGGGGTTTTTGGTGTCACAAAAAAAAATTTAGGGTAAATATGTCACAAGGGGCAAAGTTTAGGGTTTTTCGTGGCATTCTCCCTTAATAATTTGACATAGCGCGTGTCAAATTTTATTAAAGAAGTGATCTTTCATCTTGAGACATTATCTTGACAAATATAGATTAGACGTTGACTTCAATAGTATTTATAGCAAGTGTAATGATCTTGAGAGAGTAAACTAAGTTAATCGATCTTTTAGATAGAGAGAATCGCAATTTATGGATCTACATTTCTATATGCAAATTTAGTTTTCATAATTACTCAATTTAATTAGTTCCAAGAGAATATTGTTGAAAATAAATCTCGAGTTTGAACCCAAAGAAAACTTTCCTAATTCATGTCGATTTCCTATTTTGGATCCCACTCTTGGGGGTGTGTGTTTATAAGAAGTGTTTTCGTTGTGAAGAGCATTTAAGAAGTGACTTCTTCGTGAATTCACCTTGAGAGCTTTTAGTGAGATTTGTGAACTCTTTTGTGAGATTCAAAGATTATTTCATGAGAAACTATTGGCTAAATACTGTGTGAGTCATTGGGTATAATTGAGGATTGGAAAAATTGAGAGTTTTGAGTGACTCGAGTATGGTTTCAATTTCTATTGTATTGCTTAATCAATAATGGAATTCTTTGATGTTCTTCCTGTAGACATTGGTTATATTGAATGAATCATGTAAATTTAGCATCCAATCTATTTCCTTTTTCTTTTTGTTTTATTGTTCGATCGCCTATTCCGCAACAATTGGTATTAGAGTTTAGGCTTGGTTAAGTTGAAGCGAATTGAGGGTCATAGACCAAAAAAAGAAGAAGATAGAATTAACAGATTTGATGGAAAGAATTTAGGTTTTTGAAGATGTAGATTGAGGATTATCTATGCTAGAGAAATATGCAATTATTACAGTCTGGGAAAAACTAGAGTTAATAGAGCAAGTTGAATAGAAATTGTTGGATAGATAAGCACTAGGTGTTGTTTAGCTGATGTTGGCTTGTAACGTTGCGTTTAATATTGTGAAAGAGAAAATCATTGTAGGATTGATGAAGGTAATGTTGGACATGTACAAGAAGCCCTATACGATCAACAATGTCTATTTAATGCCACATCTATTTAACTTAAGGATAACTAAATTTGTTGATTATATCAATGTTTCAATGTAGTTATTAATCAATTGAGCAATTGAGATTGACTTTTAATAATGAGGTGTGTGCTTTGATTTTTTTTCCGCATTATTTCATAGTTGGAATATTACTATTATTGAGGTGCAGATCTCTAGAGTGCCAAAACATGGCATAAAGATCACTTAAGTGTCTAAAGTTCGAAAGATACACTTAAGTACCGAAATCGGAGTAAAATTGATTAAGTAAGTGCTAATGGCGAGAAAATCTTACCAAAATGTTGACGTGGCATTTTTCCGATGACATTAGTCACAGGCGGGGGAGCCCCCTCCCACCCCTTTGTTGGTTCTTTTTTTTTTCAATTTCATTTTAAATATTATTTAATTAATATTTATATTGAAAATTAAACTTAGGGCCAAAATGGCGTCATTTTAGGTGAGGATAAGCTAAGGTAGATTTTCGGCGAGCTATGTAGGCGATAAAAGTTATTAAAAGATTGCCTTATAGGATTTTTGAGAGGAGTCACTAGAGTTAATACTGAAGTGATCTAATTTGTTTAAAAAATTGCATTAAGGTATACCTTTCGTAACTTTTGGTACTTAAGTGTCTCTCTGTACTAAGTTTTGGTATTTGGGCTGTTCTTCTACCTACTATTATTGTTGTTAGCAATTTCTCTAGTCTAAGCTTAACATTTGATAGAAATTCGAGATTTAATTTTGAATGAGGACATCTGTAAAAGAGAATCTGGTCAACTTGTGCCAATTGCTTTAATATGTGAAAGTAGAGCAAAAGTTTTTTGATGACCCAGGGAACCCCGCACCCCGCCGACAGCCGGGAGAGTAAACCCTGGGGGTCGCACGTGCTAGCTACCACACACATGTAACCAGGTAAGTCATCCTATGACGAAGCTGTGATTTGAACTCTCGACTTTTTGCGAGAGGAAGAGAGCGCAAGCCAGCAACGCCACCCAGGTGGGTGGTAGCAAAAGTTAGTACTCATGTTAGCAAAAATAGTATAAACTTGAAAGTACACTAAGCCAATTTAGGACTGGTGGCACTATCTTTTAGAGTTGTGGTAAGTGAGAGCGTCTTAGAAAGAATTGCCATAAAAGGAAAACTAAGAAAAGTAAGAGAATTAGAGTTGAATCTACAAATGATGTTGCGCATGTTGCTAACTATAATTCAAATAGTGATGATTATGTTTTGTTTGTCACTAATGATTCGCCGTTTGGCAAATGGATTATGGATTATGGCTATTCATTTCAAGCTATGTCAAATAGGAACTAGTTTACTAATTATCACTATATGAATAGTAGTTAAGTGCAATTGGGGAACGATATTGAGTGCGACATTGTAGGTATTGTTGATGTTAGAATTATAATGCATGATAGTATCATGAAGTATTGACTAGAATGAGCCACATTCCAGAGTTGAAGAAGAACCTAATTTCTTTGAGTGTCTTGGATTTAACTAGGTGACGGTGTTTTAGAATGCAGTTGCGTAAGTATGTGGCTAATGAACTAAACTATGCAGATGCTACGACTTAGATCGGAGGAGTAAAGTGCAATTCAATATGGCTATTAAAGAAACCACGAAGATTGTAAAGTTATTTCACTTGAATGTTTACAAGTTGTCATGGTTTCCTTCAAGGAAAGATGTTAGATTTATGCTAACAGTTATAGATGACTACTCGAGAAAGACTCAAGTGTTGGTGTTGAGGCACAAGTCGGATGATGTTGTCACGATTAGGCAATTGAGATCTTTGATTGAAAATGAGACTAATGAGACAATTAAGTAGTTGTGACTGACAAGAGCACGGAGTTCTGTTTGAAGCTATTTGAAAATTTCTACATGAATAAAGGCATAGTGAGACACTATACTAGTTCTAGTGAACCATAATAGATTGCAGAGTTGATGAACATGACATTAGAGATGCCCCCACAAAATGCTCTTTAGTGCTAGTATGACTAAGAGATTCTTGGTGAACGCATTTGATATGGTGATTTACCTAATGAATAGGTCCCTATTGATTGTAATTAGATGTTAGACTCCTGAGAAAGTGTGGTCAGGTTACGTTTTTGATTAGTTTGTTCTTGTAACATTTGATTGCTTGTGTTATGTTCAAGAGAAGGTAAGCTCGATAATAGGATAAAAAAGTATACGTTCTTAGATTATGCACAAGGTGAGTGTCGCTATAAGTTGTGGTGCCCAGAATTAAATTCATTTGTTTTCAAGAGAGAAATTAGATTTGATGAGTTTCCAATACTTTTAAATATGAGTGGTTATGTAGTGTTTATATGAATTTGGACAAAGAGATGGAGTTGTAACCAAAAAATCATAAGATAGTGGGTACTAAAGTGATAAACAACATAGATAGTGCTTATAGTGAGGTGGATCATGTAGAGCTAACGGTTACTATAGCTATTGAGTTTGGAAAGGTATGTGTTTGATTTTTTAATATATATGGACGCAACGATTTTGCTTTATCTTTGGTTGAGGAGATCACGTTGAAAAATTCTAGTGGAGTAGTTAAAGGTGCAAGTGGAATTGGTATTCTGATGAGGACCTTGACCCTTGCAAAGATTAAGTGATACTTAGGATTTGAAAAATGTCTGTAAGAGTTGAGCCCATAAAAGGCTTGTAGAAGAGTAGCATTGAAGTTAAAAATTTTCATAGAAGAGATTGTAACTTGGCTCAAAAATCAAGTCAGTGTAGAGATTGTTGAAAATATGTTTTGAATTTCGATCAAAGAAATCTTTAATAATTTAAGTAAGTTTTCTATATAAATGGTTTTTTTTTTTGTTGGAGTAGGTTTTTTATTTTGGATCCCGCTCGTCTACATCTATATTTGTGTATGTGTGTGTGTGGTGTCTTCACTATGAAGAGCATTTGAGAGGTAAATTATACCTTGAGAGTTGTAAGTGTTGAAGTTAATTAAATCGTGAGTGTAAAATTTGTGAATTCCTTCATGAGATTGCGAGTTTAGTTCTAACATCCCTTATATCGTTTGATTAATAGAGGAATTCTTTATTACTCTCTTCATGGGCATAGGTCACCTTAATCGAACCATGTTAATTTGTGTCTACTATATTATCTTATTTTTTTTTCTTTATTATTCAATCGTTTGTTTTTGCAACAAATATCCCTTTATTTCACTAAACGGTCATCGCTGGTGGATAGTCTTTAATTCCTTTATCTATAAAATGAATTGTTTTGTTGTGCTCGGGTCCGCTGGAAACGCAATTTAACGAAATATTCTATGGCGTTCTTTAACGACCAAACTAGTCAACGAAATAGTGTGCAAAGCAAAACAAGCACTATTATGGATTTTAGATACCGCAAGCCCTAATCAATCATA
The DNA here is from genome assembly GCA_014182895.1 of Angophora floribunda. Lineage (NCBI taxonomy): Eukaryota > Viridiplantae > Streptophyta > Magnoliopsida > Myrtales > Myrtaceae > Angophora > Angophora floribunda. The sequence continues at coordinate 37,395,806 of CM024707.1, read as the reverse complement.
TTCACATGTTCATGATGAAAGTCAATAAATTAACGGCTTTTGAAAATTTAACTCAGATGTGAATTTGTTTTGAATTTGTAAGGTCGAAATAGAGAAGCAAAAGAAAACAACAATCATTGTTACGAAGATTGGTAAAATGATTTCAAAAGAAACAATAAGAAACTAGGGTCATAATTTCGAAGATCAGTAAAAGGAGTTGGGCCACATTGGAAGCATGATAGCAATGAGGGTATCCTCATGAAAACGATTTCCCTTTTTGTGAAAGGGAAATTGGCTTTTTTGATTTTTCTAATTTGAGAGTTTGGTTAGAAAGATAAGACTTTCCATCCATAGACTTGTCTACTCGTGTTCAAACACATGAAGAGTGCAAAAGCATTTTCCTAAAATGGCTTCACGTGAAACAAAGACACCTCGACACTCGCTTTCTTTTTCTGACCAACGAAAGGAAATCGTGTTAATCGCATATAAATAATGCAAAATGTGATAATAGCATTCTAGCTGTATCCAATTAGTAAAAGTGGGTAAATTGAGTATGGACGCGTAAACATAATCGCACTAAAACGACCAAATTATAGACCAAGTCTTGGCTTTTTCCTATAAAAAATTACAACATTTTGGTTGCTGAAAATCATTGTAAACGTGGTGAAAATAAAGAAAGAAAGAGAGCCTCCTCCTTCCTTCCACATTGGGTTAGGCTTGAGGTGAAAATGTGAAAAGAGGAGAACTGACGACGTGGGCCCCGCCCAACGTCCTTTTTTGGGTAAATCAAGACACGTGTCCGTGCAGTGCACGTGAGTCGTGTTGGGAGGGGGACAAAAAGCGCGTAGGTCCTTGTGAGGGGGGACCGATCCTCGGCTCGCGTGACCACATGCGACCCTGTTGGAGGGACACGCGTCGATGGCCTATTCGGTGAGATGGGCGTGATTTAGGTACTTGTCTGTAGGGCAGGAACGGTCGCCGCTGTTGGGGTTTGACCTCTGGGACTTCTTTAATGGGTCCAGTCGCGGCAATAATTCATTAGCTGCCGTGATCCTTTTTGACTTCTTTAATCTTGAATTTTCGAGACTGGTCGAGCTATGCTAAGCCTAGCTTGATTTCACGTGGAGAATGAGTCAATTCTTCAATATGCTGAATAAGTTTTATTTTCGGTTCCAAAAAAAAAAAAAAATTATTTCAAAGGAATTTTTTTTTGTAGGTATACTGTCAGTATAAAAATATATATATGCGTATTCTTCATTGGATGGATTGTAAACATAGATAGAGTTCAGATACATAACTTAGCCCTAAACATGTGTGTGAGAGACATCCCTTCAATGTTGAATAAGTAGATAAACTTTCTGTGTTGACAGTATATTTAATAATTATCCATTTAAAAAGCATTGTGACTTGTAACAGTGGTATATGTAGATGATGTTGTTGTCGTCGTAGGAAATGATGCGGATGGCATTGCTCGGTCAAAGACACGTATGAATAGCCAATTTCAAATTGAGGATTAGGGTTGGTCGTGATATTTTTCCTAGTGGGGAGGTTGTGATTTCTTGACAGGGATACATGTGTGTGAGAGGAAATATGCCTTGGATTTGTTATAAGAGATGGGCATGCTTGGGTCAAGATAAAAAAAAGGTGCTCTAGGAAACAAGATCACTTACATGAAGATCATGGAAATGATGGTGTCATCATACATAAAGATGCTGATTTGCCCGGTTCTCCATCGAATAGAAGATTTACAACCGGATGCCATATATTTGCTAGAGAATAACTTTATCTCCTGCAAGAACTAAATATATCAAGATTGACTGACACTTCATCAAGGGAAAAATCGATTTTTAGGAAATTTGCAACAACGATTGTGAACTCGAATGATTGACTCACTGACCTATTTGACTGAGTCCCTTCATGATCCTCATGTGAGTTACATTGGCAACAACTTGGGGACGTATAAAACATGCATGCTCCAACTTGAGAAATAGTCTCGAGGAACAAAGTGATCTTACAAGTATAAAGGGTTTATGGTGGCAATGTTTGAAATCAATCAAAAAGTGGATGTTATAGATAGAGAAGTGGTGCTCAGAAAATCCTAATCATTTGAACTAATTTTTCTCTATTTGTCTCATAGTTTCTCTTTGATAAAATAGTGAGATTAGCTACCCATCATATAAATGCAAAATTCATTAATCAATGCGATAACGTGATATTATGTGTTTCCAATGCAAATTTAAGTATAGATTCATGACTTAAATCATGGACTAAGTGCTGTGATTGGTAGGTATTAATAGGTCATGATAATTTGTCGAATCCTTTGGTAGTTTTCATTATCCACGATACCAAATTCTTCTATACCAATATATCGTAAATGGGTTCCATGTTGTATTGTGATTAAGCTAGAAATATATTATTGCATATGACCTCGTGAATGAAGTGCTTTATACCCATGGCCGTACTAGGCTGTACCATATATTATTGCATATGACCTCGTGAATGAAGTGCTTTATATCCATGGCCGTACGAGGCTGTACCATCATAAGATTATGATGCAATGCATTATGTTTGTTTTCTATTCTCGATAAATAGTAAGCTGAGAGTTGCCATGAATTTGGGGGAATAATCATCGTTCGAAAACAGGATCGTCTTGATCTTGGATATCTATGTAAAACTCGATCTTTTCACATCTAATTCTGATACGGCTGATAAAGCAAAGTCCTTTGTTATTTTTTAACAAATGTGACACCCAAGCCAAACTCCCTACCAGGCCCAAGAAAAAGAAGACAGAAGTCCCAAAATCTAGAAATACTCTACTTTTTAGGATATCTCTTTTTGAGTGAATGAAGGTTTTTGATCATAGAAATTATCAAAATTACGTAATGCCTTACTTCACTCCAATTCCTGTACTGTTTGGGGTTTGTTAAACGAAGGATTGATCATACACGGCTGGTTTATGCAGCGTCGAAACCTCACAATTTGGCTCAATTCCCAATTCCCAATAGCTTCTCCATTTCTTTTTCCGTCGAAAGAAAGGTTTCATTTCTTTCCTAAGTAACACTCGAGAGGTATATAAAAAATTTTCAAACTTAACAAATTTTAAATTACTACAAAATAACTCTAATCACATTTTCATTTCTAAAAAACAGATCAACCACCATAAACATTCAACGGTGATAAGTACATGCCAAGATCTCTCACTCCATTTGCAACGACTTATGGTGCGCGTTTAGATTTAAAATTCTCACTACCATCGTCATATAGAGACACCAATATCATTATATTGAAAGAACAAATATCAAACACCTCTAAGAAAAGGACTATATTTACATATAGCTCGAGAAAGTCTAACCCCCAGATTTAGACCTAAACCTAAATCGAGAGAGGTGATTGGCCTAATCTCGAAGAGATTGTGGACCCACGTCATGAACATCCTCCTTGGTGGTTGTTAATTGGACGAATGGCTGAATTGATCTTCATGCTCCCCCCAGATCAGTGGTAGAAATTTATTTACACATACAAACTCCCAAAATAGATTGGGAGAGGAAAAAACATTTAAGTAAATAAAAAGAAAATCATAAACTAAATAGGTTATGATCTTTAGAAATTTAAGCCACTGTTTGTTGAGCTAACATCAAGATATTCAAGTAACCCACTATCTAAAAGAGGCCGAACATATAGTCAGTAGAGCGGATCGTCAAAATTCATCGAATTAAGGCCCGTCCTTGTGATTGGCTCATTAATCCCCCTTGTAATTTAAGGAATGAAAGTAGTCTTTTTCACACATAATAAAAAAAATCAGGTATGAATGGCAATCGATTTGAGGTCGGGTAGGTCTTTCATGGAGTCAAGACCAGCCGGTGTAGTTAGAATTTGGAATTTGGAATTAGTCGACGAGCACATAACCTGAAGTCGGTCTAGACGAGCTTAAGAGAGTTTGCCCAACCTCGATTTCGATGGGCAAGACAGAAATTTGACTAGAAATTTTCACCTTTACACTACTCAGCTCAGTTATATGGGACAAGAGCATGACCCATATTTCGAGTGGGCAAATTGTCGTAATCTCACCATGAGCAATGAATTTGAGATAAAAGTTCCTGAATTCAAATTCTTGGTTAGTGCTCCAACACCATATCAGAATATCCCATCTAAAATCTCAAGTCATCAGGTGAAAAGCAACACGTTAAGACACATTATGACCATGTATATATGCAATGTGAGACTATAGTTAACAGGACAGAAGCTCAAAATCAAAGGGAACTTCGATACAAATATGATGAACATTCATCTTTTATCGATGAATTTGAAAATGTGATGAATATAAGGGGCAATCAAATCTGTTAGGTGACTTCCGTAAGGAACACTTGCACGGGTTGTGCCGAAAGCGTAAGTACGTGTCTTGCTCAAGCCATTGGACCGTTGCTGTAGAATCAAGCAGTTCATGCAAACTTACTTGAAAACAGATTATATGTTGATAGCAAACTCACGAGACGCAAACGAGGGGTTAACGCTCCAGATGCAAAGACAGGCGCAAAAACAAAAGAAAGTTTAGGGTTGTGGTTTCTCTCCCCATGGCACTGACACTGCATTTGAAGCGTCGACTATCATGTATCCGGTTTCCCGGTTTCCATTGGAAATTTGAAAATTCTTCTGGCATTCCATATTTGGCAATGATAGATGCCAACACATAACTCCAAAACGAGAAATATATACATGACAATGGGAAAACATAAACATCATTACAATCACTTTGCAAGAGAAGTGACCGTTGCAGTATTTCGGTCATGTAAGTCAGCAAATCAAAATAGTTCACCATATATTACACCAAACAATTGATGAAAATGACTTGCATGCCTGCAAGTGAGATTTCAGTTCAGAATCTCACTGGCTGGCAGAAAAAAAAATTTCTATCCATTGTATGGCATGAACATATCTTGAACATTTCAGACTTATTGACTTACAATACAACCCAGTCATTGTGCTGCAGTATATGCCCAAAACATGACTCACGAATAGTTTTGCCCGGCCATTTTGGTCAACATTTTGTCCAAACTTGTTCTCTGCCTTTGTCTCGAATCTTTTCAATTCCCTGTAAGTAGTAACCAAGAATTAAAATTGTTACAACTTACAACCAGAACCAGTGATTTCTTAATATCACTTTGCTTACTGTTAACATGAATCACTATTCACAAAGACTGATAAAGTGATGGTATAATTCTTTTTGGCTAAATAAATAAAGTTATAGCCAAATGCTCATATAGAGAGAGAGAGACCGATAAAGTGAGGGTATAATTCTTTTTGGCTAAATAAATAAAGTTATAGCCAAATGCTCATATAGAGAGAGAGAGTGCTAGAGATTTGAATTATGGTAGAAAGAAGAATTTATAAGGTCTAAGGTCTAAAGATGAAAGGTATTCACATTAAAATCTAGAAAATGTAACAGATTGAGAATATTATACACTTACACTTCAAAATTTGTCCATATACCCAGCACCTAGCCCATATCTCTTTTTAGTACATTTTCCCCCTTTTAGCACTCAAATTTTTATCTTTATTATTTGTCAACCAAAACTTACATATTTGTCTCACAAATATTTAAAGAGACTTTCAAAGACAGAGATAACTATTACCTTAAACAAAGGGATTAATATGGTGAAGCAAAAGAAAGGCAGAGATTACTGTTACCTTATTATTCTCCACCACTTTAAGGCTTCTTCGTAGACCCACAACCTCTTCTTGATGAACAATTTCCATACCAAGACCCTCGGTTGATCACTCAAAATCTAACGCTTTATAGCTTAACTTTAACTTCTTTCTAAAAATTGAACATATGACTAAAAGAATCCGTCCTAAAGTGATGTACTTTATCTCTAGAATCTCTCCCATAAGAGATATCCAACATAATGATTAGTTCTGGCTCTCAGACTTTCTGAAGCAGCAGCCTCCCCATTCACTGGAATTACGAATGTCCATGACCACAGCTTGCAGCTCCTCAGAACTAGATTTGAATGGTTCTTGAACTCTATTAATATCAAGTGTAAGGGGCATATCATATTCGCCACGTGATGCATCTCTTTTGGTTTCCCCATTATCTGCAATGATCTTAACTCCCACCAAATAACTCCCTTGACTCATTTGAAGTGAGATTTGGAGCCTCTAGCAAAGGGATCAACAGCCTCATTCACCTGATTCTCATTAACTTTAAATAATCTTATCATCCACATCATCGACTTCTTTTCATAAAATTGAAAACATAACCTCAAGTGCTAAAGGAAGTCATCAAGAACAATGAGGACTTCTTTTCATAAAATTGAAAACATAACCTCAAGTGCTAAAGGAAGTCATCAAGAACAATGAGGACTTTTATAATAAAATTAAACTCATAACCTCAAGAGCTAAGGGAGGTCATCTACCTCATGTTCACACTTGAGGTTTGCCAAGTGTCATCAAGAACAATTTTGCTTCTCGTAGTAATGATAATCCTACTTCCTAACCCAAACCAGTTGTGACCTCCAACCCAATCCTTTAATTGATCATTATCATTCATGAGCAAATTTGTTAAAGATGACCTTTGCAAAAGCTATCTTGCCAATACCACCCATTCCATAAATTCCAATGACGATGGTGATAGAATTTTGATGTACAGGTATCATAACATCCTCTATAGGAGAGTTGATTCCGACAAGCTGGTTAATAAAAATCAGTTCAAAGACCTTCATTAACTCACTCAAAACCTTTATAGTAACCAATTTTACCAAGTCTCCTTCATACCTGCCAAATACAATTAGGGGTCAAGTATAGGGCAATGATAATTGTATAGTAAATCTCATTACAGCACATCAACAAACTAACTTTTAAATGGATTGCCCCAGCTTATTGAAGTTGTATATTTCTCACCTATTATCATGTTATATATTGAAATGCAAATAGTCAATGCACAGAAAGTAAAGAAGGTTCTAGTGAAACATTACCTATTGACATCTTTCTCGGCACCCCATCATTTTAGGAACCTAATTTCTATGAGGTCTTTCTCCCATTCATTCACAACGTTTTCATTGACATGCTTCTTATACGACCAAAATTTCTCCCCCAACATCACTAGTCCTATGCTCATCTTGCACTCCTTCAATCGAAGCAATTCTCCAAGACACCATCTGCCAGAAGCACAGTTCTACAAGAAAATAGCAATCTACTCTTTTTAACAGCTTGGAGATGATTGGGTTCACTCAAAGACCAACCAACTAGACATGCCAGGAATGCCTGGTCTCGTCTTTTGCAAGACGTGGCACAGAGACTAGATGAATTAGTTCACTATGGCTACAAAACGAGGCAGGGTTATTGGACAATACATTTCTTCTTTTATCTGACTCTGCCCTTAAATTTCTCCTTTGAACAAACCACTGGGTTTGCTCTGCTCTTAGACAATAAGGGACGACTATATTCCTTTAAGAAGTTGTATATTCTCTACTACATCAGATTGAGGGCGATGCATTGTATTAAGTCGCGTATTATCATCTGGCGCTAAAGTTCTAACTACCATTGTCTGGCACTAAAGTTCTAACTGTAGAACTTGGTTCTACTTTAGTCCTATAAGTTCTAATCGACTAAAATTGAGTACGTATGACTGAATTGCACGATGATATCGAATGCTTATAAACTTCTCATGTACTCATTCCCATGAGAACATTCTTTGCTATTTCTAGACATGCATGGCGTTACTGCGCCACGTTCCTGTATGTTCCTTTCACGACATCAACACCATCGACGCCAGCCACCCTCCCAGCTCCACCCGCCACCGGAGTCTCACCATCCGCCGTCCACCCCCTTGGCACGCGATGCGACCGACTAACCGGAAGCGCCCGACCACCGCTTTCAACGGCGGCGGAGACCAAAAGGACAGTACCGACTCGACAAGAGATGGATCGAGGCTACTTCGGAAATGGGACAGTACGACGATGATTAATTCCAAGAAAAATTGGATATCTGCCTATTGGACAAATCGAGAATTCATTGAGCAAATAGGGACGCGCATACCTGTCGGACCTTGATGAGGATTTCCACATCAAATCAGTAGGAGAGGATGGAGAGAACATCTGAGTAGAGCGAGCTGAGACTTGTGCAGTCCACCGCGAATCGCGGAAGGATGAGAAAGAGGAAGACGGCGACCTTGAGAAAGAGCTGCACTCCGCCTCCCTAAATAGACGCACCCGTAAACCCTAGGAGCTCGCTCGGGCGTTGGGTGGCTTGTCCGAGAGTGGGCCCCCGACCTCTCCTCACCCTTGGATGTCTTCAGTGGGTCCCAGTCAAGCTCAAGGGTCATATTAGGCGTGGGTAAAGGAGTTGGACATGAGTTACCTAACGGCTACTTTTCTCACGTGGGATGAGAAAGGTAGAGAGCTCAATTTTCCTCATTCCCCAGAGTTAGGGGTGGGGATACACTTTACAAAAAGGCAGGACAAAGGAATTGAAAATATCTGAATTTGATCAAACTAGTGTTTCCCAATTGTGCCTAGGGAACCATCCCTCAAATCTATATATATCATTTATAGTTTTACTTGCCTACCTTCAAAAAAGAAAGAAATCCGAGTCACTAGTTAGTCGTAGTCCTCCTCATCTTGCTATAAAGACTTGCAAGAGTCTACTCTCATAAAAGAAAGAAACCCAAGTGGCTAGTTAGTCTCCTCCTCATCCTCATCTTGCTAAAATGACTCGACTCATCTCACTTTAAATATGTCAGTCATCTAGTCTCTCAACGAGTCAATTGAGCTCTTAATCTCACATCCAACCATCTATCGTGACGTCACAGTTAGGGGTGGCGGAAGGGTTGCTACAGGTTCCGCCGAACCCTGGAACCTACCTCGAGCACGGGTTCCTCGTTTTGGAACCCACTAAGTCGAAAATCTGGAACCTAGAACCTACCCTCTTACAGTTCCGGTTAGGTTAGGGGTCCAACATGTTCTTTTTTCTTCTTTTTTTTCATTTAAGTGGAGCCGGTTCCGATTCTCGAAAAGAAGAACCGGGAACCGGAACCTCCTCCCTAGAATCGGGGAACCGTGATTTTCGAATTTTTGATTTTTTTGGATTTTTTATATTATATATAATATTCGGGTAACGGGTTTGGACCAGGTTAACCCGATCCGCACCGACAACCCTGGCCCGGCTACCCGGATCCTACCCGATCGGACTAAAAAAAGGAAATTTTAACAATTTTTATTATTTTTTTAATGTTTTAATTGTTTAATATTGTTTTTGTCTTTTTCTTGTTTTATCTTTTCTGCTGCAGCTTTCTTCCTCCCCCATGCAGCGTCTTCAACCTCCCGACGTCCCTCACCCGCGTTTCTTCTTCTTCCTCTATTTCTTTTCTTTTTTTTTCTTTTTTTTATCCGAAATACCTTCGACTCCAACCGAAAACCCCATGGTTCCTCTCTCCTTACCGAGACACCACCCTTTTATCAGCCACTCATCCCCGTCGACATCGGCCACCGCCGGCCATAAACTCCGGTGGCTGCGAAACCCTCACCGATTCGACGATACACGGGTTTTTCATACGAATCATCATGGAACCTCGAATATGAATGAATACATAGTGATTCTATAGATAAAAGAGCATGAAAACAGATCGGTTTTCGACTAAAAGTATGAACCCCCTTCGGTTTTCTATAAGGCATTTCATCAAACACTTGGCGGGCATGAATAAACCGAAGGGTTTCCAACTCGAACCGAACTTATACCGGGACTAGGCTTCCAACTAAACATGGCAGCATGCAAAGGAAATTCAGTGGAGGGACGACAAGGGCCGGGCTCACGCGAACTGCTCCGCGCGAGCTCCGGCCCAACGCCTTACAAAAACCAGGTATTCCGGTGAAAAAGGTAAATAAATAAACAAACTAACCTGGTTCGTTCGGTGGTTGCGACGGGCGGCGGTTACTAGGTGGTCCTCCGGCAACAATAGAAGACCCTCTCGAGCCTCCCTCTCGCACTCAGATTCCCGGATCTTTCCCTTCTCTCGGTCGCTCTCCTCTCTTGAAGCTTTTTCACTTGTTTTCTCCCTGTCTTTTTCAGTCAACACACGTCTCTCTCTCACTTTTATCTCTCGCTTTTTTTTTTCGTTCTCTCCTTTCTCCTTCCTTTTCTCTCTCGGGCTCTCTCCGATCTCCGCCCCTCGGTCTCTCTCCTTCTCTAGCTCGTTTTTTTTTTAGCTTTTCTCCGGTCTCCCCCTTCTTTCTTCTCTCAGTTCTCGGTTTCTTTTTCTCCCCCTCCTCCTCCCGATTTTTCTCTGAAGAACCTCTCTCGAGCAGCTCCTCCGAAACCGGCCCTTATCCTCGGCAACATGCTGCTGCCGTCGACTTCCTCTCGCCATCGACTTCGCCGACCTAACCCCCGTCGTGTGACCTTCTCCCGCTTTGCTTCCTCGACTTCTGCTGCTTGCTTTCCATTTTTTTAATTTCCCTTCCGGTTCGGCCGGTTCCGGTTCAGTTCTATGAGGAACGGGAACGGAACCGGTCTCCCTAGAACCGGGAACCGGAACCGGTCTCCCTAGAACCGGGAACCGAACCGGACCCTCCGGTTCGGTTCTCCGGTTCTCGGTTCTACCCGGGAACTGCGCTCACCCCTAGTCACAGTCATGCCTTACCTTCAACCCTTCCTCACAATCAACCTCGCCTCCTCCTTGTAATCTCACTCAAGCTCACAAGTGTGAAGCCTCTCTCTTGCAATAATAGCTATTAACCAAGTAACACCAATCGCTTTGCTCGGTCATTAGATGACCTCTTCTCTAATAATACCGAAATCAAACGTGTTTTAAGTTGCTCGTCTGATTTCGAATTTCCTAGGTTGATAGAGTTTGAATTTGGTTATGAATTTGAGTTTGTAATGTCTATAACAAGTTCCTTAATTGATTGCATATAATATGTTTGATAGAATGCCTCTAAAAATATGGATCAAAAATAGTTTGAGATTTTATCTGATTTGATGGCAAGTTGCTTGATTCGGGCAGGTGTTCTATTAAAATGTCAATTGAAGTGAAGAAGATGGGAAGACTCTTAGAATTTAATCATAATCACCAAAACATGGCAGGCTGCTTTTGTCGTAAACATAGACCTTTGTTAAAAACAGAGAGAAAATCGGTTCCATGCGGGATTGTGGTGATTATAGACTAGTTCCATGTCCACTCGAGACTCGAACCAACTAATAGTCTGATTCATGAGTGAGTGCATGGAATCATAGGATGATACTTGGTACTCATTTTGTGGAATCGGCCCATATTAGGTGGTTCCTAATTTTAGGTGGAACTAATATCATTAGTCCGTATCACCATCGCCTGCCAAAGGACCACCAAAGTACCATCTTTTCTAGGCTATAACAATGTCAAACTCAGCCACTCCTCCACTTAGGTATCTTAGTAGGTCTAGTCAAGGTTAAGTCAAGGTTGATTTAGCAAAAATGAATAATTTGGAATATATTTTCATAAAAATAATTAATTTGTATTCCTTACAAAAATGAATGAATGAAAAAATAATTTATCATCCATGAAATGATTAAAATATAAAATCGTCAATAATGAAAATATTTTCATTGACCATTTATTCCAAGCAATATAAATAATTATTTTTAAGAAATCATTTTTTAAATCATTTTTTTCTACAAAATAAATGAAGCCTAAGTTCAAATTGTTATTCTTAGAGTTCAGTTGACGTGAATTGATTGTCAGCTTTTTTTGCATGATACCTTTTGGATGGCATTCGTAGATGCATCATCTTCGACTCAATCGAAATTATAGATTGAGGGATTTTTGAAAAGACCCGTGCGTTCAAGGACTTGGTTGCATAAATGACAAGTTTGAAGACTACCCCGGAAAAATAGCGCCGGTTCAGAAATCAAATGTGAACTTTATAAGAAAATATCCTAACATTTGAATGGATATGGCATATCCTCCTTTGGATAAGGGTTATACGTAAGACCAAAAGCTTGAAACATTGCTAGCGAAAGTAGAACCTCAACTCATGATAGCTAAATTTAAGTGGACTAGGCAGTCAGCCACGGATTTTGGATTTTAATGACCCCATAATTTTACTTTTATTTTTGCAATTGTAAAAATGCATCGTTGTGTTTGCTACGTCAACATTTTGTAAAAAGGAATGAACTTAGGCTCCATGTGTTTCGTAAAAAATGAACAATTTTGATAACATTCTCTAAAAGAAATGATCACTCAAATCGCTTGAAATAATTAATCAAAATGATAAAAAAATATTTTTCTTTATTTATTTTGGCAAGCGATATAAATGATTATTTTTAAAAATTATTTTTTAATTAATTTATTTTTTACGAAATAAATGAAGCTATAGTAATAGCTTGAGCTTCCCGGGGATGTAGAGATGAAAGTTGAGAATTTGTGACAGGAAAAGAAAGTCGCAAATTTAATTGGTCAATGTGGACACAAGGAAGGGTCTACCGACTGAAACCTGGGCCTCCAAATTGGGCTCGACAATGAAAAGGTTGACAGGCCCTTTACAAAGCAATCCCATGATAAATATCGAGGCCACCAATGAATGATCCATCCTTCTAAAAACGGTGTCGTTAGGAATGAAGATGCTGCAGAGTACCGCTAGGCCGAGAAGATCAAGCCCTTTGACGATGCACACTGTACAAGGAAGAATACCATTCGAGCATTACGGAAGAAGAGGAAGATGAAGGCATCAACGAAGGGCGTCGGAAAGGGGATAGCCGGAGCTGATAATGGCGATTTGCGGTACCGTTCACTTACTTCCAAGCTTAGTAAAAAAAGAAAGAGGACACAAAGATTGGAGAAACTTTCTCAAGTCAGTGCCCGGGACAACATAAGAGTGCGTGAATTAAACTTTCCACTTTTCACTTGAAGACGGAAGGAAGTGAAAAGCATGCTTTCCGTCAAAACATTCTCGCATATATTATAGTCATCAGTATATTTTAGATTGTATTATTTTTCAAACGATAACGATGTGACAACTCTTTGATCAGTTTTTTTTCTCCTCCCTCTTTTGAACATGTGGATACTCAACCTATACATTAAGATATCTAGCTGTCTTCTTTTTTTAAAATTTATGATAAGGATGCTCATCTCAAGTGGGTAATCCCTAAGATCATGAGATATTCCAATAACTTCATGGACCAACTAAGGCAGGACCTCGAAGGGCAAGATCCAAATATGGAATGGGAAACATAATTCGTGCTATGCTCCCAATCCATACACGCATAAATTAGAGGGTTTTGCTAGAATAATAGCCTTTGGATTATTATGAAAATAACAGTATGTTATGAGCCATAAATTTTGAAGAAGTAGACTCTACAACAATTTATGATTATTTGTAATTTGTTTTTATGGCCCAAATAAAATGATATTCTCACAATAGGTTAAGAACAATCATATAAGCATTTCTTTAAATAAGATGCTTAACCACATCAGTCCCATGCAATGTCGTAGTAATCCTCTTGGCCTACCACAATCATGTAGTTAGAGGACTAAGTGTAGTTATTTGTGCAAAGTTGTTGATCTCTTGATCAGTCTTTCTTGAGAATTGATTTTGTATAATTGATCGATTAAATGAGATTTGTCTTCTAGGATCTGTTTATTTTGCAAGAAATGAATGATTTTGAAAAATATTTTCCTAAAAATGATTATTTATATCATTTGAAATAATTAATCGATTAAATTTTTTTTTCATAATCGGCAACAATTTAAGTCCAAATATCTATACAATTTTGGATTTATAAGATATAAGATGCAAGCTAGCAGTTTTTTTTCACTAACTACTCATTTTAGGTAATACAAATAATCACTTTTAAATTTATTTTTCTAAATTCATTTATTTTTCTTGAGGTAAATCATCTTTAGTAAATAAACAAAAGCAACTCGTCCAAGGAAGTGGAGCCATCACATCCATGAAGAAGAAGAAACGTGGCACCTTCCACTTCCAAATTGCGTGCCCTTGAATCCAGCAGCACATGAGTCGAGGATCGAAAAATACGGCAGTTGTTGCGCAAAATGGGGTGCGCATGGTCGGCGGCTCTGGTCAAAGTCAAGAGCAGTGGGCATTCAAGCAAACTGCGAGTACATGCTCATTCCAAAATCTCGTGCAGCTTCCTCATCGTGCTATGCATGTCTTGCCACTTTCATCATTTGAGAAATGAGAAGGGCACGTTATACAACGATGGATTGCGAAATTGACATTTATAGAAGTGAGCCAATTTCGATGAATTGAGACGAAATGTGTCACAAAGGAATCACCGATGCCACCATGAAAGATCAATCTGCACCAACCAAACCGTAACAATCATAATTCAAGACCTTCATTGACTTTTCATGTTGTTGAGGCATTGATTATTTCGAAGATTAGACTTTTGGCTAACATGTATCGGCACAATTAGCTTCAATTAGCCAAAATTGGCAACTGAATGACTTGATTTGTAAAAGTCTATTCAAAATTCAATGAGTGGATTGTAGGAGTACAATACAAAAGAAAGTATAAATTTAGGGACCGAATTTATCAACACTATTTTGTGTTTTGGAAAAGTTCCAAAGAACTCATAAATCTATTACAATAGTACTAATTTAGTCTTAAACATTTCAATTGGACTAATTTAGCTATAAATATTTTATATTTGTACCAATTGAGTCAATCCGGCTAAGAATGATCAATTCTATGTTTCTTATAGGTTTCACTTAGAACCCAAAACCTACTAATTGGAACAAATTCCTCATTTTGTAGAACCCGTAACCTATCTTACATATCCTAAAACTTGGAACTTACTCTATCATAGGTTTCCGGCCCCACCCAAGTTCCATTGATGTTGTTAATTAGACAATTGTAATAAATTATCACATTTGATGACCATTATTGCTCCACTTCATTTATTATAATTTAATAAAGTAAAAGTCTCAATTATAAAATGGAAGTTTAGATTAGTAGTTTCATATTATACACTCATCATCAAATACTATGGAAACATAAACTAAGAAAAATACAAAAATTTATTCTAGATCCTAGGTTCTAGGTTCTAAGTTGCGGGTGTGAGGTTCCTCCAACTTAGAATATGGATTTTGCTCGACAAAATAGGTTTCTCAATTTTTGGAATCTGGAACTTACTTGCTTTCCATTGGTTCGGTTTTCAAGTTTCTAGTTTCACTCCGGAACTATGCTCATCCCTACATCTAGCTAATATTGGCGAAAATTACTAACATAGATGCTAATCATCTTACATAGTATGGCCAACATTGAAGTGAATAATTTTTTTTTATTTTTATGAATTTTTTGTTACATTTTTGTTTATTCCTTTTTCTCTTCTTTCCCTCCATCTTTTTTTTTTTTTTCTCAAATGTCGGTTACAATGTCATCAGCCTCAGATGAGAGCCAATGACCCTTGATAGTCATGAGTGAGGGCGAGGGCATGGAGACCCTCGCTTGGATCTAGACAAGGGCCGACACTCTCACCTATTGGCTGGCGAGGGCCGTGACGCCCTTGCCAAGATCCAAGTGATGGTCGTCCAGAGAATACCGACCCACAGTGTGATCCGTGATTTGTTTTACAAACAAACCATCAACGTACACATCCAATAGGATACCGAGAGTTGGGTTACATGTTCAGGGTCAGTGTGGTCGACCATCCTACAAACAAGACAAGATTTCTCTGAAGTTGGTGTGCGGTGGCAACGGTGATTCGGCTTTTGGTCATTACTTAATTGGCGATGCTATTGAACTTTGGATGCACCTAACACGTCACGACAACACATCTTGTCTCTTCTGGTCCACCCGCAAACTGCTCGCCGAAGAAAACCGAGGAGTGGGTTCTCTTGTCTCCATCGGTTACGCTAATCTTGTCGTTGACGCCTTCTCGAATCAACATTTTTCTCAGCCGCAGGAAGAAAAGTCCAAGATCCGAAGGCGGAAAATGATCATCACCATTAGTAGCCCTTTCTAGACTGCGGAAACATATAATGGGAAAAGAAAGATAGGAACCGTACGTCATGTTGGTGTTGAATAAATTAGGTCTTGCTGTATGACATTTACGTTTTAAACTAGTAGCAGCTGGTACGCTTTGGATCCCAACGAGGCAACGATGCATAAGTTCGGTGATTGGATCCTGCATATTTAATAGGACGATGTTGGGTACAACTGAAGGTAGACATAGCATATGAAAAACTCAAATTGGGTTTAAAGAATTGGCAAGCTGTTCCCATGAAGACCGAAAGAGATTTGAGCCGATCCTTTGTCATATGAGTAAGATAGTTGAGTCTATTTGAGCTTATCTTACGAAGGCTAAGTCTTATCCGTTTTGTGTTAGAACATTTAAATAATAAGCCGCGCTTTCATTTTATCAATTTAAGTATTCAAAATGGATAACTTTGATCTCATTGAATTTTCATATGGTATTATAGCAAGGGTTTCCAAATTGTAATATTTCTAGGTCTCCCGTTGCTTCTCTTATTATATATTTCCTTGGGAGTATCAGGATTATATTTACATACAAAGTTTTCATCTATCAGCTTAAAATTTTAAGATAGCTAGCAATGGTTTTACAAAATATTTTATTTTTTTGATCTATGTGTAATATGAATTACCTTTTTCATGATTTACAAATTAGTTACCTTAGAGGTAACAGTTCCATTACCGGATCTCTTCTGCACTCGAACAAAAATACAAGATCTTATGTCTCTTGGCACCAACATTGTCATATACCAAAGAATTAGGTAAATTGTGAGTGTCCAACTCCAAATGAATGAAATCCAGCTATGGATTAATTGGCCATTATATGAACTTCAACGAGGGGTTTTCTCCTTCTCGAATCCTACTGTAAATGACTCATGGTGAGAATTTCTTCATTATTTGTATATTTAGGATTATCTTGTGTTGATGCTAGATAAGTTTGTCGGGGAAGTCCTAAGCATTGGAATGCATTTTAAATGAGATGGAAGACAGCCGTTTAAATCATTTGTCAAACCATGCAGTTTCTTGTCTTCACTTGCTTAGGGTTCGGTGGTGCGGGGACGTGCGCTTAATTTCTATATTCACTGCGTCTCAATAGATATTCATTTGTCTTGACTTTGCAATATTAACACGCACACACTCTAAATTGGTGTGTGTTTTGTCCGTTTATGGTTGGTACAAGAGGGAAGCAAAATGCAATTAGTGCAACCTCAATTGCTATTAGAAAATGCTTTTAAGTTCGATTGAGCTTGGAAAGTCTCCATGACATTCTTTATCTCCTCCATCAACAATCTCAATTTGCTAATACGGCGGGGGACAAAGGCACCGACCCACATGGAAGATCCACGTCTCTAAAAGCACCTTACGGAAAACTCATTTAAACAAAATGTGCCATTCTTGTCAAGATTTTTTAAGGGGTGATGCAGTCACTTCTGGGCTCCGATGGATGGGAACATCTCCACTAGAAAGTACCTAAAAAAATCTCGTATAAATCCTCGTATCTTTTGATTGCGTAAATCATGTGAAAGTTATTACTGAAGTGCTTTGCCGATCAAAAATTGTTTACATGCTTCTCCTTCAACCCGATAACCATTTACTTATCTCTAGTTTTGCCAACGCCATTCACATTCCTCGAATTACTGATCTTTGGGTTAAATGTGAGATGAGTTTTCGATATTCATGGAAAATTTTCACTTAAGAGGTGCTCGGGCGTTGCGCGCTAGGTATCGCGATTCATGAAGTCACGAGTTTGTCCCCTCGATTGTGAACTCCTTGAGACCATTCGAATTACGAAGCCCGTGAAAGAACGCAGCTGGAACGATGAGATGACGATGACGATTGGTAAAGCCATGCAAGAGAAACTTCCCAAATTTGGCCAATCATCCGCCAAAAGGAAAACGGAAACGAAAGCTACAAGAATCGGACAAGATGATGATAGGAATATACATTGCAAAACTACGACGATGATCCCCGGCGGATCGATCGGTCAATCCAAGTTAGAACGCTAACCACATATCTCTCTGCACACGACAACACCCGACAACGAAAGACACGAAAGAGAAAAATGCAGGGCTGGTCGTCGTCTTCTTCCTCACGACCGGCTCGAGAAGAGGGCCTCCCAGATCTCGGCGAACACCTGCAGGATCACCCCGTGGTGGTGGTGCGAGTTCAGCGCCAGGAAGCACTCGAGCAGCTTCTGCAGCTCCTCCGCCCCGAACATCTCCTTCTCCACTATCATCTCCACCATCGACCGCCGGAAGTCCCCCCGTGGGTCGCTCGACCGCTTCACCACCGCGAAGCTGTCCTCGATTTCCCCGCCAGCCAGCGGCAGCAACCCGACTCCGGCCGCGCCGCTCCTCCTCCTCCTCCGGTGCCGGGGCCTGCGGCGGGTCTCCGACGAGTCCGAGGAGAGGGAGCGGGAGGAGGAGAGGCGCGCGTCGCTCTCGTCATCGTCGCCATCGTCATCGCTGCTGAACCAGTCCTCCTGCGACGTGGTCGACGAGCTGTACGGGCACTTCTCTTTCTCCCCCTCCCCCGTCGCCTTCTTCTTGGTCTCGGTCTTCTCGGTGGGTTCGACTCCGCTTCTGGCGTTGATTTCTCCGAGGGAGGGCACCGGCGACCGGGGTAGTCTTCTGATGAAGGGAGTTACGGGCGTCGGAGGAGGGCACCGGCGGCCGATGTAGTCGTCGTCCCTGAGGACGGACGGCGGATACCGCTCGGAGGAGGTTCGGCGCTGGGGCCGGGGGTCGGGAGGGGTCGGGAGGGAAACGACATCGGAGTCGCCGAAGATGGTCCGGGAGGAACCGGGCCGCGAGGAGGGTCGGGGAATGACGACGGAGCGGGGGATGACTTGGTCGATGGTCCGGGAGCTGCAGGAGGCGGCGAAGGAGGGCCGGAACATGCGCGAGAACCGCAGCTTCTTCGCTCGGAAATTCATTGCGTATGGAGAGAGAGAGAGAGAGAGAGTGAGAGGGAGGGAGAAAGTGATTTTATAAAGAGAGGGTGACCATGCTTTCAAGAGCTGATGATAAGTGATGTATTTATCAAACTATCTAAAAAATATTAATATTAATATTCGATATAAATATAGGTGCGCTGAGACCCGTTAATTTATTCGATAAATTTCGAACAAAAAAAAATTCAATATATAGAGTGACATTACAGAAAAAATAAGTCGGGGTCTCAAAAGAATTTGGAAAGAAATGTTGAATAAAAAATTCTGAAATATTGGACAGTATTAATTTTTGCCAAAAAAATTCAAACCAACAAGAAGGAAGTATATTTTATGCTTGTGAACTAATTAATACTTTGACTAATGACTTAAATTTTGAATAAGAAACTAACTACTTAAAAGTAGAACCACTAGTATTTGCCTTAGTAGTCATCCTTCCTCATGGGAATGGAGGGTGGGGGATTAGAATCACTACATTCTCGGAAGAGTTGGGACAATGAAGATTTAGTTTCAAGTATAGATTTCGACTCCCATGCTTTGTCACGAGATATGGCAAAAATCTGAGAATGAGAGTTTGAGTAAGAGTAAGGTAGGACCAATAAAAAAAACGTAGAATTCAATTTTTTTTGTAATGTACTGGCAAAAACATTTTTAGTCATTGTAGATACAAAGAAAGTCAAAGTAGTAGCCAATCACGTATTTTAACCTAATTTAATGAATTTCAAGGTATAGACGAACAAGGGGGAAAATTTTGAAAGTAGGTCGGCATGGTGAAAAAGTGAGGTTGTGCGGAAAGAAAAAAAACAGTGAGGCAAAATTTTTTGTTAAAACGAATCCGATACACTCACAAATTTTAAATAAATTCCAATTTGGCCTAGTCACGAGATGGTCATGAGTTTGATTTTCAAGTTAACTTGAATTATCATGCCTCAAGTAGAATTTATTGATGTTTTAAGTTGTGTCAATTAGGTTATTCGAGTTTCAAATTTAGCAATTGTACTCATTTTGTTAAATAAAGAATATTTTTTTCTTTCAGTTTTATATTGAAGATGTAATTGATAGAAATTCCACATTTGTTTTGTCTAGTAATAAAGATGTATAAATTGTTCTTTTTACATTGAATGTTAAAATATTTTATATTGATGATGTTCTGGTAAGTGTCTTTTCTCTTTCCTTATCTTTTCTTTTGATTTATTATTTTTTTAAAAAAATTTGTCCGATGTACTCGGTTAAATCTATGGTGGAGGCAGCACGTTTGCTTCCCAAGGAGTAATCATCCACTCATTTTTCTTTGATAAATCACTTCATCTGTTTACTTGATAGACCCTTCTCAACTTATATGTATCATTTAATTAGTCTCCGATGGACTTTGAAGTCGCTCCCATTCCTACACCCATTTGCTAACATACAAACATCATCGATGGCTGAATCTTGTCAAGTCATGTAAAGAGAAAGGACATGTGCGACTATTAAAACTTTGTTAGAGAGAAGGGTAAATATTATTATCACTTCGGCAATTCCTATTGTTGTAACAGCCCAAAGTCCAAAACATATAACAAACACACTCAACACCTGTAGGAAAGTACGGATCAAACTCGTCTTCCATAAGTAGGTGTGATCAAATGTAAAGAACTGTACTCAAAATCTCTAATTTTGACATTAATTCTTGAACGTGCGCATCGCTATGATCTTCAAAACCCTCGAACCCTATGCGAAATACGTTCTATAGCATCACAATCATACAGCATTTCACTAATTTCCACATTAAATTTTTTTCCCTACGCGTTCACTTACAACTTAGAAGAAAGAGTAATGAAGATCCATGGCGTGACCACCCACTTATATTTATTTTTTGAGCTTCTTGTCGTTTTCTTCCTTGTCCCGAATATAAAAAAAATGTCGGTAGGAGGAGACCTTTTGCATAGGAGAATCTTACATCAGGGACATCACTTTCATCCTCAAATGCCCGTTTCCCAATTCAAATTATTGTTGTTTAATGTCTTATTTTGTTGTTGGGCTTCTGTATTTTTCTATCTACTCTCAAATCATAGCTTGAGAAAATGAATTAAGAAAGTCCTCAAAGTCTCAATGGTCACGAGCTCCTATTTTCTTTATCTTTAATCATTGGGTGATTTGAAATGTTCAATTGACTAGGTTCCTGTTCAAATCTACATCAACATACACATTCCGAGTATTTTTTTCAATGTTATGTTTGAAATAGGAGTTAAATATGGATACTTTTATGTTGCATTTGAAATAGGAATTTAATATACATAACAATGTTGTGAATGGAATCAATCACGCCCTGAACACTTATTTATCTAGACCTACATGTCCATGTACATCCTCTTTTAAGTAACGGCAATACTGGTTCAAGTTTCATAACCAATTTGCTCAACCGATCTTCATTTCATAATGAATACCCATGGATATGGTCTCGAGACAAGCTTGAATGTGCTATTGTCAGCCAAAACTAAGTTCATTAAATAAACACTCCCCAAGAACTAATTTGTCATTAAAATCTTGTAAACTAGCACAAAGAAAAGCAGTCTATCAAGCAAATCATTCATGGTTCAGTCATACATTAATAGCTTTGATTTTTCGGATTCAAACCTTGAAGGAAGCTCATGACTAAGATGTGGCAATGGACATGCTCTTTGTTTATCTTGAAAGATGAGCCGCATAGGTCGGCTTTTTATGTATCATTAGCTTTGATTACTTTCATGGCTTAATTTAATTTAAAAGTAGGATATAAAGTGCTGGAGATTATGTGACGATTTCGAAGGAAATTGATAAATAAATGTTGTCATTTGGATTATGTAAAACGCTACATTCGAATGGAATATTGTGGCAGTGCTAATACATATGATGCTGCAGATATCAACAGATTGACTTTGGGCTTTGAGATTTATTTTTTAATTTTTATTATTTTCTTGTTATTTTATCTGTATTCCGTAAGCCCAATGAATTCTTTCGTCACGTCCTGATGATGATTAAATATATATATATATATATTTTTTTTATGGCTCATTAACATTCTGATGATACAACTCTATATTGTTCTTGCAGAATAAGAAGAAGAGTAAACTACAAATGCTTGCAATTTGATCCCATCCTATTAAATGTTGGTTGATTATAGGAATATTTTTCGTTCATTTATTCATCTTTAAAATCAAAATAAGCTGTTAGGTTTAAAAAATACTTTTTATCGTTTATTTTTTGCAAAATAAAAATACCTATGATCCATTTTTTTAAAATTTGTTGCTATTCTCTTTTTGGTATAAAATTTTCTATCCAAATTGAAGTAAATTCCTACCCACCAAATGACCTATAAATCATGGTCATTTAGACGAAAGCTTACAGTCCGAGGATAGCTCAAAGATGCCGAGAAAAAAGCACTACGACATTCCTCAAATTGTCTCCGAAATAACTTTCCTTTTTAATTTTTTTTCTTATGATATTCGAAATTTAGCTCATACTTGGTACCCTGTGACTCAAAATCTTGAGAAAAACAAAAATATAAATATCGACATATAAAGTCAATTATTAAGAAATTTAGCTTTCATTTATCGTGCCAATTCCTACGGTTGACATTCAATGCTATCTTGATCCATTGGCCGAAATGCTTTGTCGGTATCGTGCGTGGGAATATCGCCGTGTGAACGAGTGCGGCACAGTAGAAAAGTCCTCGACTCTGGTAATGCGAATCATGTTTCACGTCGGCAAATTTGGGGTTCGTGGTCGTGTCGGGATCGATCCGATAAACTAATGGGCGACAAAGAAACTCGACGAACTGCTGATTTATCAGCTGTCACGCCGCACTGTCTCTTTGAGATTTGGAGAGAATCTGAGAAGTCACAGAAGCTTCCAAAAATGTAGATACACACCGCGGGAAAGCTGCAGTTGAAAATGTCTCTTGCACAATCGCTTCGACCTCCCCAATGACTTGAAATGGTGATTGGCGTCTTCGTCTTCCCTTACGCTGCCACAGACAACGAGAAGATGCCGTTTTTCTCACTGGACCCAATTCGTGTTTTCTAAATTCTATATCGATATGCATCAGATTCAATCTCATAATGTTTTTTCTTTATAAGGGTTTGCGAGAGAGATCATGGTGTTAAAAGGCACTTTTGCTACACGGCAAACTAGTTTCAGGGCGATATAGAAGAACTTTGCAATACCAAAGTGATGAACATAATATACAGAAATTTTACATGACTTTCACGTAATGTGATAAATATTCCATAGCTATTACATCAAGCACTAAGGTTTTGTTTGGCAACGCGTCTATTTATTTATTTATTTATTCTTTTGTTTCTTAGAATAGAAAAAGAACAAAAATCCATTTAGTAACGCTAACTAATTTTTTTATTCTCTAGAAATAAAAAGTTATTCCCGAAAATAGATTTGAAGTAGAAATGAGAAAGTAGAAAAAAAGTAGTTTTTGTTCTTGAAAACAATTTATAGAAACTATTTCTTGGGTTATTACTCATGACCAATTGCCGTTCGCCAATCACCGCCCATCGACCTCCCACCGCCGGCCGCTAACCACCATCAACCGCCGGCCGTCATCGACCTTCGACCACTGGAGACCATCAATCGACGGTTGACCATTGCCCTTGCTCAACGACCGACGGCCCGGCGTTCGACAACTAGCAATTCGACAACCTATGGCTCGGTGACCGGCACCTAGTGATCGATGGCCCGGCGTTTGGCAATCGGCATTTGGCCGCCCAGTGTCCAACGTTCAATGTTTGGCGACTTACAACTAGCGATCGGTGTCCTACGGCCTTGTGTTGGCGGGGGTGGCAGGCGGTGACTAGCAATCAGTGGTAGGCGGTGACCGGTGATTAGCAATCGCAATGGCTAGTAGCTCGACAACTAGCGTCCAGCGATCGGCGACTGTTGGCCCAACGATTGGCGGCCCACGCAACTAGCTTTTGGCAACCTACGATCGGCGACCAGCATGTCGGCGATCGACATCCTGTGGCCTACCGTCCGACGGCTAACAACCAGCGTCTTGCAATGGCAGGGGGCAGTGACTAACGGTGGCAGGGGGTAGCAATTGACGAGCGATGACTGGCAATCTACAGCCGCCAACCGACGTGCAGAGTCAACGGGCAGCTGTTGCCAATCAACAATCACCGATCACCGTCGCCAATCGCCGGTCATTACCCGCCACTCCCGTCGATCACCGCCCGCTGCCCTCACCACCACCATTGAGGAAAAAAGAAATAAAAAAATTTTGTTGGTACCAAACGCATTTCCATTCTTTTTCTATTCCGAGAATAAAATTTTTTTGTAATTACCAAATGCCTTATTTTACTTAGAAATTGTTATAGGGAATAGAAATAGAAAAAAACTATTTCTCAAAATAAATTGTTGCTAGAAGTAGAAATATTACCAAACACACCCTAAACGACCAAAGGAGATAGCAAAGGTTATTCCATATTAGTTGTGGAAGGGGATAGCAATCAATTTATAAGTATAAGAGAAAATCTCATTATTTAAGCTAACTTTTGGAATGAGAGAAGCTCAAGATCACTCAATATTAGCATCAAAGTCAATAATAGATTGGTAAGCTTCCTATCTATTCCGGTGTTCTATCAATATCTTAAGAAAGGAATTTGGTGAACAACATGATTTCCAGGGGGTAAGTGTTATGGTGTAATAAAACAGGCTTGATCACAGACTTAATACCTAACACTAAGTTATTTAATGGGACAATTAATGCTGTAGGATATGTGGATTAAGGGGAAGGGGAGTAGACCTATTACTGAGCTCTCACATGAGGATATTTGGATTAAAGGAAAATAGATCTAATACTAAGCTCACAAGTGAGGATACCTAGATTAAGGGGGAGCAAACCAAACAAATATCTCACACATGAATGGGAGATGTAATGTGAGTTGTGTTAGAGAAATCTTACATTGGAGAATTGGCATGGTGTGGAGTAATTAATATATTCAAATTTGTCTACTTGTGAGTGAATGTTGGTCTAACTGGATATATTAATGAGCTTGAACTTGAGCTCATTGTTAACAATTTGCCAAGTGAAGGTATTGGACTTTTGTTTTACACTCCTAACAACTGGTATTAGAGTTCAGGTTACCAACAAGTTTACACCCAATAGTCACATAAGAGATGTAGGTTGCTACTACTTCATCCTAGAGATCGGTTTCTGAGATTATCCCACATTGGTTGTAAAAGGAGCTAGTGAATTAATTTATAGGTGTGGGAAAACACACAAACAATATATGAAACAAAGACATGAAGTCGTGATTTGACAAAAACCATTAGAGTTGGTACATACAGACATATATGGCCCTATTGAGGAGGAATTATTCAGACAAAAAAGGTATGTGCAAATTTTTGTGGATGATTTTACCAGAATAACTTGGGTATATTTTTTCAAAGAAAAATCTGAAACTTTTGGCAACTTTAAAGAATTTAAAGTCTATGTTGAAAAAAATAGTGGATTTAATTTGAAGACATTGAGATCAAATAGAGGGAAGAATTTACCTCAAATGAATTTGACAAATATTATAAAATTTATGGAGTGAAACATTAGTTAATTGCCAGTTATACCCTCAGCAAAATGGTATAGCAGAAAAAAGAACATGATTATTTTTGAAATGGCAAGAAGTATGTTAAGAGCTAAAAATTTACCTAAGAAATTTTGGGCAAAATTTGTTTCATGAGCTGAATTTGTGTTGAATAAGTGTCTAACAAAGAGTGTTCTTGGAAGAACCCCATAAGAGGCTTGAAGCGGCAACAAGCTAGATGTTTCATTCCTACAAGTATTTGGGTGCGTGGTATATTGCCATGTACCAAATGAATGGAGGAAGAAATTGGATGACAAAAGTGAAAATTGTATCTTTATTGGTTATAATAACACAACTAAGGGTCATAAGCTGTATAACTCAACGTAATCATCAGTAGGGATGTTCACTTTTTAGAAGATAAAGTTTGGGACTGGAACCGAAAGGATGAACAGCATTTTTTCAAAATACAAAAAATCCATCTTTGTGGGCAATTTTAAGAAAAAAAAATTGCATCATTCATAGATTTTAAAAATTTAAAATCGATTTTATTTATAAATAAATAAAAAGAAAGGTTATGAAAATCAAATTTACAAGCTGAAAAGTATTGTATGAGCTAAAACAAGCATTCCGTGCTTGGTACATGTAGATCGACACATACCTGTTAGAGCACGGTTTTCAAAAGTGCTCGTATGAGCATATATTGTGTATCAAGTCAAATATTAACAGTGATATAATAATTGTGTGCCTTTATGTTGATGACTTGATATTTATAAGGAGTTGTGAAAAGATGTTTGTTAAATTCAAGGAGGATATGGCTAGCTAGTTCGAGATGATAAATTAGGGATTGATGTCTTGTTTTCTTGGACTTGAAGTGAAGCAGACAAATGATGTTATAATTATTTCACAACAAAAATATGCTAATGATATTTTGAAGCAATTGAAAATGGAATTGCTCAAACCAATCCGAACCCTTGTAGTGGAACGATTGGAGTTGAAGAAACAAGGAATCGATGAACTACTACATCCCACTTAGTTCAAAAGCATTGCTGGTAGTTTGAGATATTTGACTTCTACTAGGGCAGATATTAACTATGGAGTAGAAATTATTGGCAAATTCGTGGAAAAGTTGTACCAATCACATTTGCAAGCAACAAAAAGAATTTTACAGTATGTTAGTGGAACTCATTATCACGGAATTTTATATTCTCATGCTAAAAATTTCAGTTTAGTGAGGTATACAGACAGTGATTGGGTAGATAATACTGAGACTAAGAAAAGCACTTCTAGATATGTTTTTTTGTTGGATGAGGAGTAATTTCATTGTCTTTGAAAAAACAAGAAGTTGTTGCACTTTTGACAACTGAAGCAAAATACACGACGTTAACTTCAATGGCATGTCAAACAATATGGCTTCATAGGATGATGTGTGAAATGAAACATGAACAAATAAGTCCTACCATAATTAGGTGTGACAATAAGTCAACTATTGTATTAGCCAAGAATCCAATTTTCATGGTAAGAGCAAACATATCGACATCAAGTATTACTATACTTGTGAGCAAGTAAAAAATGGTGAGATTGAGCTTAATTTATGAAGATTAGAAGATTAAATTGCGGATATTTTGATGAAATCATTGAAGGTAGATTTCTTCGAAAAATCAAAGATGATGCTCGATGCTTTCAAAATCAATTTTAAGGGAGGCTAATAGAAAAATATAAAATTGATTATTAGATTTAAGCACGTTCATGACTTGTGTCTTGATTTATGGTGGGCTATGTTTGGGTAGCGCCTCCACCATTCAACAAGGAGTAAATGCTTTCATAGGGAAAATGGGAGGTCTTGTTTGTTTATTTGGCCAAAGACGTGAGGTTTCCTCATTGTCAGAAGGAGGAATGACTTCATGCCTTCATTTATCGTTTGTGCGCTTTTTCTTTTTACTTTGTGGACTTTTGTTGTTTCATTTTTAACGTTGTCAGAATGAGTGCTCAAAGAATTCATGTGTGTATTAAGTGTGTGATGTTTTCACTGTGTTATGCTATTATATGAAATAGAGGGTAAGTGCCGTGTATCGATTGAAGCCACTATTATAAGAAAATTATTCTAAGAACAATTTCTCCTTTCAATTTGTGCACTCGTTCTAAATTTTCAAAGTTGGCATTATGTTTTTATTCATTCCGTCTCAATGGAATGCAGTCTGAACCATCGTACTCATATCCTCCGAAGGGTTTCCCGAATTTGAGAATGCAATGTCTGCAGACAACAAAAGTTTATTCCATCGGATCATGACATAATGCATGTAGAGTTCTGTACACGGGGAAAGAGGGACCCACTAACTGAGTATGGTCATTAATTAATTCTGTCTGACCAGCCTTTATAGGCACGACACTCGGCGTACTAACAATAAGGGATATAGAAATAGAATCGAAACTCGGACGAGGAAAAAGTTAATAAGAAATCCCTATGACGATTAGAAAAATCGGAATGACTAATTGAGATCACCCGGGGAGCGAAGATCTCTCTTTATCTCTAATTAGATATTTTTAATTTCTACATATATTGCCTTAAACATATCGAATTGAATAATTATACGAAAAATCATATAATGTGTTGCGAAATAAATTTCTTATTGTTTTCATCATTGATATGTGAGAATTCACATCTAATATGCAATCTAATATGCAATTCATGCACTACAAGTGTGTCATCTCTTTTGCCCTAGTGTCATCACCTTCCCTCTTGTTCTCAAAGAGAGCACCGATCTCTTCCAACGTCTTGCCCTTTGTCTCGGGCAGGAAGAAGTAGAAAAACAGGCTTGCCAACACCATCACTCCGCAGAGCACGAAGAACATGCCCCCGAATGTTATCCGGTGGCTGATGCTCAGGAATGACATCGACACGGCCCCGCTCACCAGCCTGTTCACCGAGATCGCGAGGGCTGAGCCCTGGGCCCGCAGACGGAGCGGGAACACCTCCGACGAGTAGACCCAGGTGATGGGCCCAAGCCCAATTGAAAAGAACGAGACGTCCGCGCACACCGCCACAATGCTCACTGCAATGGCCCAGCCCGGCTTGCTCGCCGAGTGCTCGAGGAACTTCGAGCCCAGGCCCAGAGCCGCCAGTGAACAGGCCATCCCTACCGAGCCCAGTAGCAAGAGCGGGCGCCTCCCAAACCGGTCCAAGAACAGGGCCGAGACCATCACGAACGCGGCCTTGGAGCAGCCCATGATCACGTTGATCCCGAACAGCTTCTTTTTGTTGTGAATCCCGGCGGCTCGAAACACTTCTGGGGTGTAATATATGACGGCATCGTTCCCGGAGGCTTGCATGAAGAAGTTGATCCCGATTGCGGCAAGGAGGATCCGGCGGAGGGCGGGCGAGGGATGGAGGAATTCCCTCCATACTCCTCGCCCGCTCCATCCGTTTGAAGAAGCCAAATTGGCATCGTCCTGAGCAGCTTGGGTGATATCATGGAGTCTCGATTCAGCCTCTTCCTCATCGCTTGAAGTCTTCAACAACACCCCTTTCGCCTTCTCAATCCTGCCTTTCATGACGAGCCAGCGAGGCGATTCGGGCATGAAAATGACGCCAAACCCGAGGCCGATCGCCGGAATGGCAGCAATCCCAAGCATTATCCTCCAGTTATACCGTTCAGGGAGTCCGGCAAGGGCGTAATTGCAAATGTACCCGAGCAAGATCCCGGCCACGATGAAGAACTCCGGGAGGGAGGTGAGCATCCCCCTCACCGAGGCCGGGGAAATCTCTGCTGTGTAGAGCGGCGCGATCATGAGGGAGTACCCGACCCCGATACCGGCCACGATTCTGCCAGCCATCAGGAATGCGTACGATGGCGCGAGGCCCATCAACAGGGCGCCGATCAAGAAGGTGGACGCGGCGAGGACGATGGTGTAGCGCCGCCCGATGAGGTCGGAGGTCTTGCCGGAGGCCAGAGAGCCGACCAGCGAGCAGAGGTTGAGTATGCCCACGAGGAACTGTTCTTGGACGTACGTGATCTTGAAATTCTCTCTGATGAAGATCACCGCACCGCTCATCACCCCGATGTCTGCAAAACCAAACGATCGTTACCACCTCACTTCGGAATTTCCCAAGATTTCTCCGAAGAAACCGCAGCAATTCCGACTCTAAACGCTACCCAACTCGCCAATTCATGACCATTTCTCATACCCAAGTGGGCGATTCGATCAACAGATCACCGAAAATCGCGTCCTTTTTCGAGCCCATCTTGCGAGAAAACATGACCCCCTTACCCATCTCCCCATTCCTAACTCGAATCAAACTTCGTCTCGAGAAAAACAACAAAATCTGCGCAATTCGAGAAAAGAGACAAGGACGAGACGATTACTCACCGTAGCCCAAGAGGATCGAGTTCGTGGAGGCCAGAACGGCGCAGAACAGAACGTAATTGTTCGCCCGCGGCCTCTTCTTGTGATCAGGAGCAGCGAAAGTTGGCACCTTCGGGTCATCCATCTCGGCCAAGTTTCTTCAGTCACTCCCGCAGTCGCACAGAGAAGAACGAAGGAAACTGCGAGTGATGCAGAGAGAGATGGAAAGAGAGGCGGAGCAGAGTGTGAATTGGTGACGCCAGGTGGTTGAAGGGATACATGTTGAGGGGGAGCCGAGCCGGATTTGCATGAAAAGCGAAAAGGTAAACTATGGATAAGGGCATAAATGGTTATAAATATATAACGTGGTGCCCGAACTTTTAATTTATTTAATATGATATCTAAATTTGATCCCAAATTTTTTAGCATAGGCTTAAGAGGAGCAATGCTCAATTATCTTAACCTTTTGAGCCACGGCAAATGTAATTTATCATGAAGAAAGGTAAATCCTGTGAAATTTGAAGTGAGTCAAATTAGTAAATCACGTAAAGGGTAAGGACAGATATTTCTCGCCAAAAAATCGAAACTCTATATTGCAATCAAAGCAATCTTCACGCCATGGCTCATGACTCAGTTTACCATTTGTCTTTTTCCTCTAATAAGGAACATGCTGGTGCTCTGTAACTTCAAAGAGGAGCATTAACTTTCTAACCTAGCAAAATTGGTATGACATTTCATTTCCTTCTCTCCATCCTATGTCAACTACTTCACGGCAAAGATATACTTATCTGGAAAAGCATATTAAAAAAAAGGTTAATATCACGAAAATATCCAAATTGATATATATATATATGATAAATTACCCCAAACTAGTACACTCGTGACATATTTACTTTTTGTAACTTTTGCCAAATTTTACATAAAATTGTTGAACTGGATAACATATGGCAAATAACTCAATCGCCATAAAAATCAACCTTAATTTGAACTTTATTACAGGTGTATCAATTTGAAATTTTTAGTGATCCAAAAATTAGTATAGGAAAAATTCGTTATAAGTGTATCAATTTGGAGTTTTTCTATGGTATTAACATATCTCCAAAGCTGACTCAAAAAAAAAAAAAAAAAAAAACATTTAAAGAAATCATGTAGAGAAAAGCTGAAAATACGGAAGAAACAGCTACCTACACACAAAGAGAAAAAAAAAGAAAAAGAAAATGTGGCTGCAACCCAGAAAAGCAATGAGACGGCTTAGACAACATCAATCGAAAAAAGAGACAAATTCAAAGTACCTCTTGGAAGCTTGAGCTCAGTAACACACATGACGCACGTAAGAAAAACAAGGTAACCGGAAACCATGGCAGATTCCGGCGATCGCTCAACCCCCTCAAAAGAAAGAGAGAGAAAAAAAAAAAGGTAAAAGAGAGAGAAGATAGCACCAAAATGAACGATTTCCGCAGCTCCTCAAACCCCCGGACGGACCAATCCACATTTTCCGCAGCTCCCGCAACTCACCCCTAAAAATAGCACGTTATCCAAAAGAGCGAACCCAAATCTTGTATTGCTTATCAGCAGTAGATGGGATTCTGGGCCGGGCGGAAATACAATGGGCCCCTCGAATGGTTTATTCAAGACTGCCGTTCTCTTTCAGCCCAGTTAGATGGAATTGAGCTTAAATATATTCCCAGAGAAGAAACGAGGCCGCCGATTGGATTGTTAAGACCCATCGAGATGGTTTCCTCCCCATGAACTGGATCGATCATCCTCCCCATTTCCTAGTGTTAATTTTATGTCTTGATTTCAGTATTTTCAGTAACCTTCCTTTGGGTTGGTAATGAATATCATTATTTCAAAAAAAAAAAAGAATCTTGTACGCGCACCGCCCAGTCCCAGTCCCCCCTACCATTCGACAACGGTCTCAAATCTCCCGCACCGCGAATCTTCTACGAAGCAGAATCATCGTCGTCTGCAACCCAAAAAGATTGGAGAAAACATGCGGCGAGAAAAACAGGGGAACACAGGGGAGGGACTAAATTTATTTTTCACTTGCTTCGCTCGACCGGTGCATCTTCCTCTAGCGATCGTGCACCGGCGGTCCGGCGGAAATACTGAGGATTCGGCCGCAGGTAACATTTCGTGCGCGATGTTTTCTTGAATACGCGTTCATCTTCTAACGTTTGACTATTGTTGTGCAAAGTACAGGGCTCTATCCTTTTGTAGTTTGCGTCGCTTTTCTAAGAAAGCGGTCCTCTCCTGAGGAATACACATTGCCAAAAATAACTTTTCTGAGTTTATGACCGCTCCTCTAAGTTTCATTTTATTGATGGACAGAAACCATTTATTAAAATTTAAGCCGCATTTGTATCAGTGTTTGCATCCTGTTTAGGCATAAACAAAAAATAATGATAACCCCTCTCTCTTTCTTTTCTTTTTTTCTCCTGGAGAACGTTGGGTTGCGACTTAACCTCAATAAGATTAACCAACGAAAAATAACTTGGTATAAGATCCGAGGAATTAGGTATTCTTAATCCTGTAAACCCCCAGCACAACCCCCCTTCCTCCGGTTTTGCGAGAGATGGGTGCGTGCTTTAGAGGAAGCTCACCGAACCCGTTTTGGTGACACTTGGGCTTCATGAACTCTTCCTTTAAATTACAATACGATCCTTAAAATTTTGATACACATTCGATTTAATCAATAAATTTTAGCCTAATATGTAATGTGGCTCCTACACTTTTAATTTGTTTAATATGATCTCTAAAATTTTGATACATATTCAATCTAATCTGGATAAATTTTCACATATTTTCTGGATTAAATTGAATATGTATTAAAAGTTCATGAATAATATTACACATTAAATTAAAATTCATAAATCATATTGAATATATTAAAATTTAGGGATCATATTATACGTTAAGCTAAAATTTAGATATTATTTATAATGTTATCTTTACATGCAACGAGCCACTTTGGGAGGGGTCAGCGCCCTAAAGACTGACAATGGACTTTTCTTAACTGAGGAAAAGGAAAAGGAAAAGGAAAAGGAAAAGGTAGGCAATTAACAATAGTTTGATAGAGCTAACGGGAAGAGATGAAGACGGAGGCTCACTGATATAAAGGGCACGGTTGCCCGCTACCTTCATTCGATAATAGATGACGACAGGGATGCTGCAGAAGATGTGGGTTTGGGTTAATCGGGAATAAGGAAAATTGCCAGAGATAGGCCATGAAGACAGAGGTGACTTTTGCAGTGAGAAAGGAGGCTAAGCTCACGGTCCTCTTTTCAGATGATGATGTTGATACCTTACCTCACAATCATATCAAGAAAATTTGTGGTTCAAAGACAATGCCTTAAAGGAAGATGGAAATATTCAGTAGTTGCAAAGTGCTACGTCATGTTTCACTCTTACACACTTATAAATCGGAATGTGGCTACTAATACATAATAGGAAAAAAGAAATGATTGGATAACGATCTTTAATTTAATGTGAGAATAATGGTATATTATGTATCACAAAGAAAACCACGGAGGAGGAAGAAAAAGAAGATTTCAAAAATCATGAAAGAAATTTTAGATCTAAAGGGAGGAGAAGGATTCAAAAACTATGAATGAACTCCAGATCTAGAGCAAAAGGTGGACAAACTCGCAGAAGCATGTGGACGAACTTCAAATTTGGGGCTATGACCCAAGCAACTGTCCATGGCTGCGAGCATGGTTTTTGGGAGAACTCCAGATCTGGAGCAGTAGTAAGTGACCGAGCTCCAAATCTGAAGGCATGGTCATGAGCAGCACAACTTGTTCACGGATCTGACAACGAGTAGCTAGCCATGGACAAGCAAAGGAAGATGAAGCATCCTTGGCCGAACTCTATGCAATTTATGGACTGTTAAAATATTTAAATAATAAATCA
Organism: Angophora floribunda; assembly: GCA_014182895.1. Classification (NCBI taxonomy): domain Eukaryota; kingdom Viridiplantae; phylum Streptophyta; class Magnoliopsida; order Myrtales; family Myrtaceae; genus Angophora; species Angophora floribunda. Next base: position 37,362,117 of record CM024707.1, on the reverse strand, counting down.
TGCCTTCATTTAACAAGTTAAGTTTTTGGAACGGTTGACAATAATCCAACAAAATCTCACATGGTATTAGAGTTACAGAGATTTTGAATTCAAATCCTTCTAGATCCCATTTACCTCTCCAATTAAAGTGAGTACTAAAAAAAGACTATATTAAGTGTGAGGGACTGTGTTAGAACATGTGATTAATAAATCATACATTCATTTAACTTTTTAAACTTTTAAAACAATCAACAATGATTCTAGAAAATTTTATATAAATAAGCTGCCGTCTATGGCCACCCCTTGATAAGGTACATAAATATTTGATAGCTATCGCACCAAGCACTAAACGACCAAAGGAGATAGCGGGGCGTCCCTAGCCCTCTTCATCATTGCTTTTGTGTTCTTATAACAAAAGAATAGTTTAGAAGCATCTCTTTACTCCCTAGCCCCAAAAGTGGGGATTGAACTCCCCACCTCCGAGCAGGCCTTGCGATTAACATTAATGGGCACACTAAAACAAGGCGATGATGGCCTTGGAGTCATCTGAGGAGGCCTATCGAGTGTCACCAAACTTGGATTTGTGGGGAGAGTAAAAGGCATATCAATTTGAATCATTGAAACAGACCAGAATGCCGATTTGATCTAATTTCCAAAAAATTTGATTTTTGATTTTAAAAGTGATCAGTGATTTTTATATGGTTTCGGTTTCTCGAGAACTAGAATAACTCTTTTTTTAAAAAAAATTATAATTTTTAAAAAATTACAATAAACCTTAAAATAGTAATAACTCTAGTACTTTCTTAATTTTTAAATCTTTTTGGCTAAGTAACCGATTTTAATAGACCATATCAAGAAGCCAATCTTATCGGGGCGAGTCAGGGTTGGTGGAGGACTAAGATTTTTGTGGCAATAAATTTTTCACGCGGTTTCGATGATGGGGGTGGGTGGAGATTGCGATTGATGCTGAATATGGTTTTGACCAAGGCAGTCGCTGGTCGACTGGATTCTTTGTCGCGCCCGAAAGACGGTTTCGACTGACTTTAATGGCGAAGGAAGACCAATTCATGCCGTCTCAATTGAATGCTGTCTCAGCCATCGTATTCATGAACTCAGAAAGGCTTGCCGAATTCGAGAGTCTAACGTAAGCAGGGGACAAAGGTTCATTCCATCGGATCATGACGAACTAAATGTAAAAGAGCTATGCACGAGAAAAGGCGGACCACTAACTGAGCATGATCATTGATCAGTTCTTTCTCACCTGCCTTAGCATGCAATCTGGATGATTTGGGCCGTCCTTTTGGGGGCACGACATTGAAACGGAGTTCGGATGAGGGGAAAAGTAAATAAGAAATGGCTATGACAATTAGGGAAATTAGAAGGACTAATTGAGGACGGTATCATCAAAGAAAATGTTTTGATAAGATCACCGGGAAGTGAAGATCTCTCTTTATTTCTAACTAGATATCTTCAAATCCCTAAATATATACCTTCGACATATCAAATTGAATGATGATGCGAAAAATTATATTGTCCTACGAAATAAATTTCTTTCCTTTTGTTATTTATTATAAATAGAATATAGTTCACATATATTAATTTAAGAAATCAACTTTATGAATCAAAAGACTGCCCTATTTACATCTATGATGCGCAGTAGCAATTGTTGATCAAGAGGAAAAAATATGTGTCAATATAAGGGGAAAATGACAAACATGATATCTTGATTTTGGCATAATGTATAATGTAATTCCTAAACTTTTAATTTGTTCAATTTGATCTATAAACTTTAATCCATGTGGAAAAATGATACTTGGATTTTTAATTTATTTAATGTGGTTCAAAAATTTTAGTACATATTTTTAATTTATTTTGGGATCACATTAAATCATTATTTTGTATTTTCTCCCACTCTCTCACTACTAAGCAAGTTCCCACCGCTTCTAATGCAATTAAAACCTACAAGTAATATTTATAATGTATAAAAGAACCGATAATTTTCAATTTCCAACTAGCAAAAGATTAATATAAATATTGTCATTCTCATTATTAATACATGAGACTTTTAGTCTCCACACTTAAAACTAGTGCTTCAATTTTTCATTACTCTAATTTAAATATCATTACGCAAGCCCATTGTCTAATAAACAAACTCACTTTGCTCTTCTTAGCAAAGTCCATCTAGAGGAGATGATATGCAATTTCTCATGCCCTACAACTGTGTCATCTCCTTTGGTTTAATGTCATCATCACCTTCCTTCTTGTCCTCAAACAAAGCACCGATCTCTTCTAATGTCCTGCCCTTCGTCTCCGGCAAGAAGAAGTAGAAGAAGAGAGTCCCACACACCATCACTCCACAGAGGACAAAGAACATGCCCCCGAATGATATCCGGTGGCTGATGCTCAGGAACGACATCGACACCGCCCCGCTCATCAGCCGGTTCACCGAGATCGCGAGGGCTGTGCCCTGCGCCCGCAGGCGGAGCGGGAACACCTCCGACGAGTAGACCCAGGTGATGGGCCCGAGCCCGATCGAGAAGAAGGAGACGTCGGCGCACACCGCCACGATGCTCACCACGATGGCCCAGAGCGGCTTGCTCCCCGGGTGCTCGAGGAACTTCGAGCCCAGGCCCAGAGCTGCCAGGGAAAAGGTCATCCCTACCGAGCCCAGTAGCAGGAGCGGGCGCCTCCCGAACCGGTCCAAGAACAGGGCCGAGACCATCACGAACGCGGCCTTGGAGCAGCCCATGATCACGTTGATCCCGAACAGCTTCTTTTTGTTGTGAATCCCGGCGGCTCGAAACACTTCCGGGGTGTAGTAAATCACGGCGTCGTTCCCGGAGGCCTGCATGAAGAAGTTGATTCCGATGGCGGTGATGAGGATCCGGCGGAGGCCCGGCGAGGGATGGAGGAATTCCCTCCATACGCCTTGCCCAGTCCATCCTTTTGAAGCGGCCAAATCGGCATCATCCTGAGCAGCTTGGGTGATCTCATTGAGTCTCGATTCGGCCTCTTCCTCATCTCTCGAAGTCTTTAACAACACCGTTTTCGCCTCCTCAATCCTGCCTTTCATGACGAGCCAGCGAGGCGATTCGGGCATGAAAATGATGCTCGACCCGAGGCCGATCGCCGGAATGGCGGCAAGCCCTAGCATTATCCTCCAGTTGATCCGCTCGGGGAGGCCGGCGAGGGCGTAATTGCAAACGTAGCCAAGCAAGATACCAGCCACGATGAAGAACTCCGGGAGGGAGGTGAGCATCCCCCTCACCGAGGCCGGGGCAATCTCGGCCGTGTACAGCGGCGCGATCATGAGGGAGTACCCGACCCCGACACCGGCCACCACCCTGCCCGCCATGAGGAAGGCGTATGACGGCGCGAGGCCCATCAACAGGGCGCCGATCAGGAAGGTCGACGCTGCCAGCACGATGGTGTAGCGCCGCCCGATGAGGTCGGAGGTCTTGCCGGAGGCCAGAGAGCCGACCAGAGAGCAGACGTTGAGTATACCCACGAGGAACTGTTCTTGGACGTAAGTGATCTTGAGATTCTCTCTGATGAAGATCACCGCGCCGCTCATCACCCCGATGTCTGCAAAATCAAACGACCATTACTACCTCACCTCGGAATTTCCCGAGATTCTCAGCAGAAATTGCAACAACTCGGACTGTCTTACTCTACCCAACACGCCAATTCATAACCATTCCTCATACCCAAGGGAGATTCGATCAACGGATCACCCAAAATCGTGTCCTTTCCAAGCCTATCTTGTGAGAAAACACGACCCCTTACCCATCTCCACATTCCTAATTCGAATTAAACTTCGGCTCGAGAAACAAACCTGCGCAACTCAAGAAAGAGATGGGAACGAGTCGATACTCACCGTAGCCCAAGAGGATCGAGTTCGTGGAGGCCATAAGGGCACAGAGTATAACGTACTTGTTTGCCCGAGGCGGCTTCTTCTGGGGACCCGAAACAGCGAAAGTTGGCGCTTTTGGGTCATCCATTTCAGCCAGTTTCTATTCGCTCTCAGTCACCCACAAGAGAAGAAGAAGAAGAAGGAAGGAAACCGCGAGCAAGCAAGAGAGAGAGAGAGAGAGAGAGAGAGAGAGAGAGCGGAGAATGAGTTGGGGATGTTAGGTGGCCACAGTGATATATGTTGAGACAGTGGCAAGCCAGATTGCATGAAAAACATAAATAGGAAGAAGTACAGAAAGACTCGGAGGACGAGCAGCAAAAATTCTTGCATGCAACGAGCGCACATGAGCCCACTCCACCTAACTCATCAAATTGCTCGGCTTTCGCACAAGATCTATCAGCATTCGACGATCGAGATGCACCGAGCTCCCATGCCCGCCGGAGTCGCTCTCGGCCCGGTTGCCATAGAAAGCCAACGTGGTGCATTTGGGTTGCCCCCCACAATGATTGTTCTTGAAAGATCCTCATCACCTTACTCGTAAAGGAGTAGACTTTCTGGAAAGATTCCAATAAGGCGAAAGAAGAGTTGCTCTCAAGAAATGACCTCTTTAATGCACAGCCAGTCATGCCAAACGGTGGTTGGACCAATCCATCGCCCCGAGATGATATGCCCGCGACAGGTCTCTTGTAGCCTTCTGCGAAAGTGGAGCACAGCGTCGGCAATTCGTGCTCGAAAGTACGACGGCGACCTGGAGTTTTTACATGGAGGGATGGAATAAAGCCGGGGATAAGACTATGGGGACGAGTCGTCCCCGTCCACATCGAAAGGGGCTTTGGATTCTTCCCCTTTTTACCTCCCTCGCTTTGGATCTTGTCAGTGGAAAAAAGAGTGTACCAAAGGTATGATGTGGATCGACTTTAAGTCAATTATGGTCCCCTGAGTGGATCCCGAAAGTCGATCGGCTGTCCCGGGCCATCGCGTCGTGCCAAGAGTGGAAAAGGGACTTGAACGCGTCTTTTGGGGCGAACGAGCTAAGTAGGTTCCCCCGCCCTGCCCTCTTTACGAGCTGTGGGGTGTGATTTTTATAGGACGCTGGGGTGGGTCAAATCTAAGTTGCCGAAATTTTCTTCAGGTGGAAAAGTTGGGCCAAGATTCGACCCTCGAGGTCAAATGGATGGGATCGAGGGTACTATTTGGATCGTTGGTATCTAGTTACCAAAGATACTGTTTGGATCCTAGGTGTCTTATTACAAAATAACCTCACCAAACAATAACCCTCACAGATAATTATCGTATACTAGCGAGATTGCGTTCCTTATTTTTATATATCAATGCCGGCACGTCCAAAACCCCCCAAGTTTCTCTTTGTATATTTGTCTTCCCAAAGAAGAGGGAATACTCTCTAAATATTTTACACCTAGAAGTCTCGAGATCCAAATTGAATCAAAACAAAAAATTTTAAGGGCTTGCCTAGGTCCAAGAGTTATCAAATTTTCTTGTGGTGGATATGTTGACCTGATATCCGACCTTCAAGGTCAAAAGGGTGAGAGAATATCTTTAGAATTTTGAGACGTGCCTACCTAGGGAAAATACTAGGAAATATAGACCATTGGGTAGAGTCAAGTCTTTAGAATTATAGAGCCAAACAAGCTCCAAATTGATATTTAGTTAAGAGGGTACCTCACCAAAGCAAGGGAGAGCCTCATGAACTGTCCATTGCATTACTAAGATGGTGAGTTGTCGAGATGCATTTCTTATTGAGCCTTGGTCATGATTTTGCCCTCTAATTGCTTTACATCCTAGGGATTTCGAGGTCTGAACGAGGCCCGGGATGAAGTCTTTTAATGACTTGCTTAAGTTGAAGATATGGGACAATTGAGAAAGATGAAAATATGGAAAGAATTGTCCCACAAACTTATAGGCTGTCCTTGTGCCTTTTTTCATATTTCATTTCATGATTATATTATCACACATAATTAATCAAAAACATATATTTATTAAAAATACACAACTAGGCAGATTCGTATGTTAGGGCAAGACTTATTACCAATGTTGTCCTTGCCGTGCCTTGCTTAATACCTTGTAGGGAAAATCCACCCCCCCCCTCCGGGCGCACGGACGTTCAAAGTGATGCCTTTAGATCTAAGCAAGTCCTTAAAAAGTTTAAGAGAAAAAAATCCAAGAGTGAACTACTTAGCCCATTATTAGAGTCTCCCATATTCTTTGGTGTTGGAAATAAAAAGATACACTCACTACTTTGGGGACCTTGAGGTGGGGAAAGTAGACTTCACATCAAGATTTCAATTTTAGCTACCGTCGAGTAGGCAGAATATAATAATCTGCTATGCCTAAGGTGAGTAATGGTGGGTGCAAACCTCATTGCTCTCTTAGTAGCCCTTCATGCAAGGTCTGAATAACCGACTATCAAGTAGGGTATATATTTATTTAAAATACATAAATCAGGCTGTTCGTATGGTAGGGCAAGATTACTATCAGTGCCATCCCGTGCTGTGCTTTTGCTTAATGCCTTGCGGGGAAAATTTGCCCCGTTCAAGGTAATGCCTCACGGGGTACAGATTACGCCAACATGTGTTGATCTACAAAATCTTACTTCTAAAGGCAAATGGACAGGTTAGGAACACCGTGACAAAGCAGTCCGAATGTGTAGAATGCGTAAGCTACTTCATCCCCATCATTTACACGTACGACATAATTAATTTCAGTACAAACCTCACTTTTCATTATAAAGGAGAAGAAGATCATTACCCTCTGGCAACTAGCACATTGACTAGACAAAATAAGTAGTTAATAAAGCTTAATTTAAATCGAAATGACACTACAAGCTGTGGATGTATAATCAAATCAATTCCACATAGCAATCGGACTGGATCACTTGAAAAATAAATTCATGAACCAATTACCATTGGAACTATTCCACGAACAAGTTCCAAATTTTGAGTGAATACCTATTTAGGAACTGGACCAAACTTCCCTATTAACTAGTTTCAGAATGGGTTTTATAAATTATAAAACCAAAGCTCTAATTTCTTTTTCCCCTAAATTCTAACCTTAGCTCTCATTCATCCATTCTCAAAACTCCTCACCAATCTCTTCTCTTTCTCTAAATTTTTTATGGAAATGAGAAATGGAGTTTTATAATTCATATTTTATGTTGAACTTTTCATTATTTATAATTGTATGTGTGACTACATATTCATCTTATAGATTGTTATTTTTGGCAGATATGGATTTCTATTATTCGTCTTTTATTTTGAATCGTTTTGTTATTCACAGTCTCATATAATTTTGCCATAAAAATGAAATGATAATTCCGTCAAAGAGCCTGGGGGGCTTTTTTTCATTGAATTTCAGTTAGCCGAATCTGCTTCTTTTTTAAAGAAAAATTGAAGTCCAATATGGACAAAGCACAGGACCACGTTGCACTTGTAAGTAACTTCATTCGAGAAAAATTTGCGAAGTGGACCAACGCAGGGGATGACGATCGGCTCCACCGCCTCAGGCCACCGCCATAGCAGCTCCCGTAGTCTTCGCTCCCCTGTTCTCGCAAGCTCAGCACCGAGTCACTGAGTGCAGCCTCCAGCATCGGTCCCCCACCCATGGAATTGAGCCCAGATCCGGCTTCGCCAACCTCGAGCAACCTTAGATAGAGCGTCGCCCGCCACCGGAAATGCCGTCTGCATCGATCACAAGCCTCACAGAGAGAGAGACAATGACACAAATCGTGGGCTAGCCGATGGGCAGCACCTCAGGGCAACGGCATAGGGATCGAGGTTTGAGAAACAAAACGAATTTGCAGACAGTTGTGAAACGGCAGCGTTCATCTCTCATTTTGCTGACTTCACTGTGCTGGCGAGTCATGTTGGACTGTTTATTTCAAATCAATGCCATGTTGGAATTTTCCAGTTACTCAAATCATCGACAGCACTGATATAAATGTCGTATGAAAATTATGGTATCCATAGTTTCATACTCCCAACTTAATACTATATGTATATTACAAACCAGCCCAAGGAACTATTGCTTGATCAATCTCAATTTCATGAGATCACGGTGTCTTCATTCTCAAAAAGGGCCCAAATCTCTTCCAAGCTCTTGCCTTTGGTCTCGGGCAAGAAGAAATAGAAGAAGGCGGTCGCCAACCCCATGATTCCTGCGAACACAAAGAACATGCCCCCAAACGTTATCTCCCTCGAGATGCTCAAAAACGACATCGCCACTGCTCCGCTCACCACCCGGTTCACCGCCACGGCCAGGCTCGTGCCCTGGGCCCGCAGCCTCGTCGGGAATATCTCGGATGAGTAGACCCAGGTGATGGGCCCGAGCCCAATCGAGAAGAACGAGACGTCGCGCAGACTGCCACCACGCACAGCGCGATGGCCCACGTCGGCTTGCTCCCGGATCGCTCGAGGAACTTGGAGCCCAGGCCCAGGCCTGCCAGGGAGACCGCCATTCCAGCCGAGCCCAACATCAAGAGAGGCCTCCTCCCAAAATGGTCCAAGAAAAGAGCCGAAGCGAAGGCAAATAATGTCTTGACAAGTCCCATGATGATAGTCACCCCCAATAGCTGTTGTTTATTGCTAATCCCGGTATCCTGGAAGACGTCCGGACTAAAGTACACGACGGCGTCGTTCCCCGATGCCTGCATGAAGAAGTTAAGTCCGATGGCAGCTATGAGAATCCGGTGGACGGGCCTCGTGGGCCTCCAGAGGAGCTCCTTCCAAACACCCTGCCCGTGCCATTGGGCCGAAGCAGGGCCCGCGGAACCATCAACCCCTATGTTGGTCTTCATCTGATTGAGCCTCAATTCAGCTTCTGCCTCATCTTCTGATGTCTTGATCAGCACCCTCCTTGCTTCTTCGAATCTGCCCTCCATGACTAGCCACCTCGGCGACTCCGGCATCGTCATCACGCCTGCCCCGATCGCAATTGCTGGCACTCCGGCTAACCCAAGCATGAGCCTCCAACTTATATCAACCGGTAGGCCTGATAATGCATAGTTGGATACGTACCCAAGTAAAATCCCAACATTTATAAAGACTTCAGGCAATGAAGACAGGAATCCCCGGGTCATCGCTGGAGAGATCTCGGCAGCGTAGACTGGGGCGATCATGAGGGCGTACCCGACCCCGATCCCCGCGACCACCCTCCCAGCCATTAGGAACGTGAAGGACGGAGCAAGGCCCATCAGAAGTGCACCGATGAGGAACGTGGAGGCAGCAAGGACTATCGTGTATCGCCGGCCGATCCAATCGGAGGTCCGGCCAGAGGCGAGAGATCCGATCAGCGAGACCACATTGAGCGAACCCACCAAGATCTCAACCTGGGTTGGTGTGATCATGAGGCTCTCTCTGATAAATAGCACCGCCCCACTCATCACCCCAATATCTGGACACATTTATACACACATAAATTCAACATCAAGTTCAACCATGGCTCTGCTTTCCATCAAACAGGTGGTAGACCAAATTTAATACACCAATTAATCCTACCATGGACCTTTCCTCTCTTTTGGGGCAGGATGAAGACACTACGTACATACTGAAAGTAAAATAAAGGAAGCAGTTTGTGCTAAGAACTCACCATAGCCCAACAAAATAGAGTTGGTGGAGGCCAAGACGGCGCCGCCCAGAGCATATCTGTTCAGGCGAGGCTTCCGGCGACCGCCGCCTTCCGCCGCCGCTCTACGTTCTTGGAGCCGGACTGCTTTCTTGGGGCTCGCGAGATCCTCTTCAGAAAAAACGGGGTATGACTCGGGAACTAGAGGATCGTACAAGTATTTGAGGGAATCCTGCATAAGTGGAGATCGAAATGGTTGAAGAGTTGAAGCTCGGATCGGTTCTGGCGATACTGCGAGTTTTCAAGAAGAGGGCATGTGAGGAAGATGATCATCCGAGAGAGAACAGGTCTTTGCTTTTTATACATAAATTATTTTGTCTTGATGCTCCTTAAGGACTAGGAAACGCAAGGGGGTCTAGACAGCTATGCAAGAAGACAAACCACAAAAGATTGGAAAGTGTCTCTATGTTCTCTCGCTCAAGCCATGTGTAAAAAGAATCAAATTTGTAAACCTTCTTGAACTGGATAATTCAAAGGGTCAACCATAAATCGATTTCCATTTCGAATATTTTTTGAATATTCGAAGTCAGGCTACGAACACCTTACAAGAAACTATGGAGGTAGCATTTGAACAAGTCACTTCTATTTATCGAGTTGGAAATCATCGAACGGCTCGTAATCTCCAACGTTTCATATGCTTAGTCCTCTAAAACTACCTAAAGATGGATGCTCGTTTTATGCCAAGGGGCAAGAGAACAACCACGACTGTGGGTTCATTGATGAAGATTAATCAATTGCTCAAAGGATTTCGAAAGTGTACAAGAGACTATGCACCACTCATCCATCAATAAAAGGTATTTCTTCTGGTGGTTACTCTATGTGACAACAACGAAGAGTAACAATCCAACTTAAAGTGTGTGATCTTTAAATTTAAATATTATGTAGAATGAAAAGCATAATGTGCAAACAATGTGACTGGTCAGTTGCATCATGTCAATTTATGACCAACATATAAATCACTTTTCCATTAATCATAAAAAAATAGAAGATTAATCAAGATTGAAATATTTTGGATGTTAAATTGACTCTAAAGTGATTGGTAATACATAATCATTAGCTACACCATAGATGCAATCATGGAGTGAACGGCTAGGCATGTCTATAAAAATGTTATCATCTTAAAACCACGTCATTGCTCGATCTATGGAGATCCAATCGCTTTGCAATTGGAATATGCTTTCCTGTGGAGGCCACGCACACGGAAGTTGCAAAGTCAAATGCAAAGTTCAGACCAACGAAAGAGTCATTTTGTCCTGTCTATATTTTAAAAATACAATACATTCGGAATAAGAGAAAATAGATTCTTGAAATGGCGAATAGATATCAATGTGCTTTGCTTAGTCTATAAAATGGTAGATTATAGAAGTCCAAAAAATTTATATTCCTGACTTTTAAAATTATAAGTGGGTTTTAACTTTTTATCTAGTTAGTGTTTGCTTTTAACATTATAATTGTAGCATTTTTCACACGAAATACTTTACATCTTTAACATAGTGTAAAAATTCGAAATTCTAATTATTAAACATTTTTGAATTTCGAGAAGTGCTTTTTGTGATATTGATTTGCTTTTTCAAAGCATGTTTTTTGGCATGCGACGCATCACGGGGAGCGTGCTAAGGAATAAAATACCTTCTCCAAAAGACAGATAGACGAGATGGTCCTTGGATCAAGGTGCATCATTCTTCTCACCTTGAAACAGGTGATCGTCCTCTCTTTCTTTTGCTTTTTGGAGGAGAAAAGCCACTTTGCCTCTGAAAAAGCAAGGGAAGGTGGGCGTGTGGGCAACACACAACTCTGGAGCAGCACCAACCGGTTTGACAGTGATCGGCATGGATTGCGATGCGGACCCAACACAAAAAGTCACTCGAACACGACAATGGACTCCGCGTTTTATCGATTTTTTCAAATGTTCTTTCACCTCTGGAGGTAAAGATGGACTAGGCAACCGGCAAGTGTCGCCATCCATGCATGCGAGTAGGGTTCCTCAGAGCTGTGCAAGAGACCGTCCAGATGCTTCGTGGAAACTATTATCTTATGACTTCTTGGGGGAGGAATCTTGGCATGTTCACACTTGTGTGGCGTAAAAGAAAAAAGTTTGTCAAAGTTTCAATATTTGTTTGATGGGAGAGTAGCCATCAACATAGATTTTTTCCTGTATACGGGATAGAAAAAATGGGGGCCAAAGGAATAAACCTTGGAAGGAAAAGGTTTAGGTATAAATCAGATTTAATCTCTGTTATCAGACGTCAAAGTCTCTATTCACCTTCTCCCAAGTACAAATTATAGGAAAGAACAACTAGAGGAGACTATTATCGAATGAGATTGATAGATAGTTACATGAAAGAAAAACGCAAATTTAGAAGTGTCATATACAATTGCATTGATTGGACCAAGTCATATTGGAAGTGAGAGGATGAGCGAGCAATCCTTGCAAGCTCGAGTGCCATGTGGCGTGCAATAGTTGTAGAGGATCTAGTGAGGTTCGCACGTGATTTCTCATGCTGAGGGAAGGCTATCAGTGCTCACACGACCTATAACAATAAGCAGAATGAAGTAGAGAGGCTATATGTAACTGTCACGGGCTGATACTTGATCATGCAACAACTTAGGCTTCCTTTGGTTCTTTGGATCGTCTAAAGTTAAGCATTTTCTCAATGATCGAACGCTTACTCGCTAGCCCACTCCAAGCGTACTCGATGCCAAATCGCGGGTTAGGGATGTTAGGTTGTTTGAAGTTGTTGAAGTGTTATCCCATATCAATTGACAACGGGTCTTAAATACTCTTTATGTTCATATGATCTCCTCCAATTATAAGCTTAAACTTTTGGATTGGACATTTTAACATGGTATCGAAGCCATTTATCTCTTTGCGCGAAAGTGCGTGGTAAAAAAATTCCACATGCAACTTGTAAATCGACTTACATGTGAGTGGGAGTGTTGAAGTGTTATTGCACATCAATTGATGATGGGTCTTAAATATTCTTTATATTCACATGATCTCTTCTACCTATAAGCTTAAGCTTTTGAGTTGGACATTATAATAGAAGTAGTTGAAAGTTGAGAGATGTTTGTAGGCAATATGCAAGTGTCATAGGCTAATACTTGATTATGTGACGACTTAGGCTTGGACATTCTAATATAAAGAGTTGGAAGTTGAGAGATGTTCGTAGGCAATATGCAAGTGTCATGGGCTGATACTTGATCTTGCAACAACTTAGGCTTCCCTTGGTTCTTTGGATCACCTAAGTTAAGCCTTTTTCTCAATGATTGAACGCTCGCTCATTAGCCCACTTGAATCGTAAAAAGAGTGTGTTTAGAGAGAGAAGCTCTAGGAGAGAATGCATTTTTATTGCTCAAATATTAGGTGATACGAATAAGGGGGACAACAATCTTATTTATACACGAGGTCTTCCAATTTCATTGTCCTAACTTATTGGGGCCACCTCACCCTCGGCCATGAAGGCCTTGGTCAAGGCCATATGGGTTTGGCCAGCCACTAGTGTGGTCACGATGCCCTTGCCTAGGGCCTTCACGGCCAGATTTAAGTGAGGGCCACCTCACCCTTGCTGCGAAGGCCCTAGACAAGGCCATCGAGGCTTGCTGCCGCCGACAAGGCCTCGAGGGCATCACGACCTCGCCTGCTTTGGGCAGCATCGCCTACGATCGCCTAGAGCTAGCAAGGGCAATGGGCGAGGGTTTTGTAGTGGACAAGGGTCTCCAGTAGCTGTCGTTGGCCCTAAAAAAATGAAAAAAAAATCAAAATAAAAAATAAAAAAAATTCCACGTTGGACGTTTGGCTGGAAATGACACTCAAGTAATTAATTTTATTTCGATATGGCACTCAAACGAGTGAAAAAAAAATTCACTCAAATGAGCATCGTGTGCAAAAATTTTAGTACTCTTGGTGTTCTTCCGCCAAAAGCACATATATAAATGTCATGTTCGGCTACTTTATAAATTTGTCAATTACAAATCTAAACATCTTATACATGAGATAAGGTGTGATTGTACGATATTTCCTATGAACTATAACTTTTTAATATGTTTGGACCTTCGCTACCTAAAAGATTGCTTTTCATAGCAAGGTAGACGCAATTCGATATGTAACCTACGGATGAAAATAAAGATTCCAATCGTTTTCAATGCGCCCGCTAAAACTATAGTAATTTTTTCCTTTGACGTGAAAAATTTTATATACATTTGCTATAGCGTTTCAAATTGTTAACGCACGATACAAAAGGGAAACAACTACTCCAGACCACAAATTTCTTGTGAAGTAGCATATTTTGATATCCTGGTATAGGGCATAGGGCTACGCCCTAAGCACGAGAGTCGACTCCAGATGGCTTGTTGAAATCTGATTCTTTTTACAGAATAATCGGATATGCATTTAAATTTTTTTAATAAATAAATATAGAATAGAGAATTAAAAAATAAAAAACAATGATGATCAATGAAAGATCCATCTATGGAGTCTGGCCACATTCGTTCCGTTTGGTCTTAACGCAATTTAGCCCATCACCTCAAATTGACAAATACAGCTCGCAATCGCTCTGGCTCTGGATTTCAGTTCCAGGACTGAAGTTTCTTTTCAATGGAGTCATCTTCTCCTCAGCAAGCACAACCTTCATAGACGGAACTCTCTTCACTTTGCCACCGCCAGTCTCAAGGTCGATGGCAGGAATCGATCCACGACTCGCTTTCGTCGCCCCAACAAAACCAGTAGGATCTTCATTGGATCCTGACATGTTTAATGACGGAATCGTCATCACACACCGCTTCAAAGGCTTCATTGCCCTAGTGTCTCCTTTCTCCTACAGAAGTTGCATTCCACTTTCCAAATCAAAGAAACTGATAAGCGATGAAAAGCCAAAGCTGAAGGGGAGAATCACGATTGTCCTCCCACAAACTGGACAGCGACTAGCTGGTACGATGGGTAGACTTACTGGACCAAAAGAAACGATCAATCTCGTTCACGGCAATAGACTCAGCAATGATCCAGTAAGATGGTACATAGGAAGGCGGCAAAACAGAGCATAGATCAGGAGGCAAAATCCAGAATGAATCTAAAATCTTATACTAGAGTTCAATCAGGAAGAAACAACCTGGTCTGTGCCATCGCATTGCTTAGCGACAGGACAAAGAATAATCGTTACTCGACAATGCTCCAGTGAAGTCTCGGTAGGTTTGGCACGACAATTCAGTGGCGGTGTCTGTGAGGTGACCGGCATGTTAGGCTCTGGCGATAGAAATGGTTCAGCAATAGTGGTGATTGTGAACGAGGATCGAACAAAGGCGGTGAGAAGGGGATGATTAACATCTTCAAGGGGGTAAGCAATCGCCAGCAGAAGCAGCATGAATGCCACCGTAGCTCTTATGTGATGTGGTTATAGACGAACTGAGAATTTATCATCTTTTAATACTGTATTCTTTAGTTAGCTTTAAATTTATAATTGATGTCTAAATGCAAAACTCAGGGAGGTAGCTACAGCACTTCGCATATGGAGTAAGGCCAAATTCCAGAATTCTCAAAAATAAATTATTCAGCTCAAAACAAGACTCACGCAGCTTACTAATGAAGTAACAGGGGATCAAAATGGGAAGGAATCCAGAAACATTATTACAAGAATTGAAGAATTATGGCGTCAGGAAGAAATGTACTGGGGAATGCGGTCCCGAATAAACTGGCTGAAATGGGGGAATCAAAATACTAAGTATTTCCATGCTACAACAATTCAAAGAAGACAGAGGAACAAGATCACCATGCTGAAAATTAATGAACAGACTTGGTGCAGAGATCCCCAAGTTTTAAAACAGCACATTTGAAGTTTCTACCATAATTTATTTACATCGGTGGGAGATTGAAATTACCAGCAGATCCTTGACCAATGCCCTTGCACTATCCCCAACGAGATGAATGAGGCGTTGATTATGCAAGTGTCGAGAGAGGAGGTCAAAACAGCTAAATTTCAGCTAGGAGCCCACAAAGCACCTGGACCAGATGGATTTCACGGCCTGTTTTACCAAAAAAACTGGTCAACATTACATGAAGATCTCTACAATATGGTGCATTCATTCCTACACCTTGGCAGGTTTGATTCAGAGCTAAACAGAACACATATTGTCCTTATTCCCAAAGTAAAAAATCAAGAAGAAATCACCCAGTTTAGACCTATTAGTCTGTGCAACTTTACATACAAAGTCATCGCGAAAGTATTGGCTAATAGGCTGAAACCGTGGCTCCCAAGGATCATTGCAACGGAACAAAGTGCCTTTGTTAGTGATAGACAAATCCAGGACAATATTTTCATTGTTCAGGAGGTGCTACACCAACTAAGAGTAAGGAAAAGAAAGCGAAAGTTCTAAGCAATCCTGAAACTCGACATGCAAAAGGCCTATGACAGAATTGAATGGGATTTTCTAGGGGCTTACATGAGAAAAGTGGGTTTTGATGAGAAATGGATCCATTGGATTCAACAATGCATCTCAACAGTAACATTCAGCATTCTAGTGAATGAGGAGCCTACGGTGGAGTTCAAACCTTAGAGAGGGATAAGGCAAGGGGACCCTCTCTCGCCCTATCTATTCATTATTGTTGCTAACGCCCTATCTACCATGATGTCCAATGCTGTTGCGGAAGGGACCATATGAGGCATCAGGCTAAATCCCACATGTCCCACCCTATCCCATCTCCTATTCGCTAACGATGCTATCTTCTTCTTGAATGGCACGGTAATGGAAGCACAAAACCTAGCCAGCATCCTAAACCAATACTGTCATGCCTCGAGACAGGCCATCAATTTAAATAAATCAGGTCTCCTAGTTAGCAAGGAGTGTCCTCAGCTACTCAAACAGAACATAGCAGCTGCATTGAGGGTGCCTCTAATCAACAAAACTGGGAAATACCTAGGCATTCCATCAGAATGGGGACAATCAAAGAAGCACATGTTCAACCGGATCCTAACTAGAGTCGAGAGTAAGCTAGAAAGCTGGAAGGAGAAGCTAATTTCCAAGGCGGGGAAAGAAATCCTTCTAAAGACAATCATCCAAGCATTACCCCAGTACTCTATGTCTATCTTCAAAATCCCATTGTCTATATGTCGAGCTATTGAGAAAAAAAACTGCCTCATTTTGGTGGAAACAACATGTATCAAGGAAGGGTATTCATTGGAAAAATTGGGAGACTCTAAAATGCAGAAAGGACCGTGGTGGCCTCGGATTTAGGGATCTAGCAAAATTTAATAGAGCAATGCTAACTAAGCAGGACTGGAGACTAGTCCAAAAGCCGGATGCGCTATGGAGTAGAGTGTTGAAAAGCATTTATTTCCCTCGAGGAGATTTCTGGAATGCACCAAAAAGACAGCAATCATCGTGGGGCTGGCAAAGCTTATTACTGGGTAGAGAGGTCTTAGAGCCAAACACTAGATGAGTAGTGGGAATTAGTGAAAAAATCAGAATCAGAGAAGATCAATGGTTATCATCAGGGAAAATTTATGCCCTTGCCAACACCCTAGAACCATGTGTGGTAGCTAAATTGATAAACCAACAAGCAAGGGCATGGGACTTCAACTTACCGACTTATTTGATGCAAGCATAATAAAGGAAATCATGGCTATTCCGCTAAGTACAAATCCCAGCCCAGATAAATTGACGTGGACAGCAAATAACTCTGGAGACTACACTGTAAAAAGCGGAAACAACAGCATTCGCCAAACAGGGGAATCCTCAACAACAAACACTCCCACTACCTCCTATCAAACACCTAAAGCCCTTTGGACAAAAATATGGCAGCTTCACACCAATCCAAAAATCAAATTCCTTCTATGGAGTATATGTTGTAATGCTCTACCAACGAAAGAAAATCTTCACAAACGGCAAGTATTACCTGATCCTCAGTGCCCTCTTTATCACAGTGCAACTGAAACGGCCGAACATCTTTTTATACTCTGTGACTGGACCAAAGAGATTTGGTCAGATCAAAACCTCCGAATCAACAACAACCCCTCTAATGTAACACGTATAGACAAGTGGATTCTTGAGCAACTATCTTCATCAAAGGACTTACCGTCGAAACCCCTGTTCACCGGTGTCCTGTGGCAAATTTGGAAGCAGCGCAACACTACTATGTTTCAAGGACACGCACTGAACCCACGGGTTGCCATCACCAATGCTCAAACCCTGAACCTTCTATATGAAAGATGGAACTAGCCACAACCACACAAAACTCAGCAAAGAAAACCAGAACAACAAATCTGGAAAGCACTGCAGCACAACCAACAAAAGCTCAATGTGGATTGCTCGAGGGAAAGTTACTCGCTTACCGGATCCATTGTTGGGGTTTGTAGGACTGAAGCTGGGCTGCTCATTGCTGGTTTTGTTCGCTCGATCCACGCCCCATCTGCTCAGATTGCTGAAACCCTTGCTGTGAGAAGTGCGATGATGTGGTTGAAGGAGAAACACACGAACAT
The DNA here is from genome assembly GCA_014182895.1 of Angophora floribunda. Classification (NCBI taxonomy): domain Eukaryota; kingdom Viridiplantae; phylum Streptophyta; class Magnoliopsida; order Myrtales; family Myrtaceae; genus Angophora; species Angophora floribunda. Next base: position 37,344,120 of record CM024707.1, on the reverse strand, counting down.
AACTGATCTGATGTAAGACTCCCCTGATCTACAAGTCTGCTTATCGATAAACAACTCATCTGTCTGTAATTGGCTGATGGGCCGCGAAACTCCTCCATGGGCCGCCCAATCTCTCATTTCGGACTGCAGAATTTTGCTGCATGAGCTAAAATGGGTCCATGTCCAATACAACCCACAAAAAACCAATCAAGCCGCGAACTGGGTCGCAAAAGCCCATCGAGAAAATATCCTCCCCGCAAATTGGGTAACTCAACCCCCACACCAGCTATGGTCTATTTTATGTCTAGATTTCCCAATGTTACAAACTTCAGTTATGAATGAGTAGTGCAAGCTCTTTATTTCGATCGAAAAAATTTAGATTTGACGTGATTCGCTAGGTGGGATGACGCGTCTTCCCCACGGATCCTGGACGTTACATTTCAATCCATGCCAGTCAAAGGCGGCGCATTACGTCAGAAATGGCCAGTTGGGGGTCCCACCGTTTCTGTCTCTCTCCATGTCCGGTAGGACTTGGTCTCTGTCCAAGCTCGATTAAACAAACCTCTGTTCCTTTCCCGCCACTGCAATGCATAATCAAAATCTCTCAGACCCGTTACCCTAATCGCGATTAATTAATCTTAATCTTTTCTATATCAAGCATCGCCCCACATGCAGATCGTTCCCACCGTCTCCCTCTCTCTCTCACTCTCTAGCGGCATGTCTTGATATTAAATTAACATGAGATTATCGACCAGAAAAAAAAAAAAAAATTACCGTGAGATTCCTTATATTCCCGCTGATTACGGCTTCTCCTTCTCCTATATCTCTCTCTCTCTCTCTCTCTGAGTTTCTGCATTTCATTCTATCTTTTCCTCGAAAGCAATGTCAACCCCACTTCCGGGCTCCTCGACGTCTCCGCCGGCAGCGAACAACACCACTGCGCCGCCGCCGGCCAACACCAACCCAGCGTCTCTTCTACCGCCAGCTTCTTCTGGGTCCTCTCCGCCTCCTTCGGCCGCATCGACGGGGCTCATGGTGGGGATTGCCAGTGGTGTAGTGGTGCTGGTGCTGGTGGTGATGAGCTTGCTGTTCATATATCGCAAGAAAATGAGAAGGTCGCATCGCTCTTCATCCCCTACCGTTCCTCTCAGCTTCGGCAGGGGGCCTTTCACTTTTGACCAAGTACAAGAGTTCACTGGTGGCTTCTCAGAGGCAAATCTACTAGGACAAGGCGGTTTTGGGCACGTGTACCGTGGAGTTCTTTCCACCGGGGAACTTGTAGCAGTGAAGCGACTGAAGGAGAGGAGCGTACAGGGAGAGCGGGAGTTTCTGACTGAGATCGAAATACTAAGCCGAGTTCATCACAAGCATATCGTGTCTTTGAATGGATACTGCACAACAGGATCCGAACGCATGCTCGTGTACGAGTTGGTGCCTAACAACTCCTTGGAGTACCACTTACATGGTGAGTTTGGATCTTCAGTACGGATTCCTGCTGCGAGCCTATACCTTGTCCCCTCTTTCTTTATCTGTCTTATTTTGGTATTCGATTTAGTATTTGGGGGTAATGTGAGAAAAGAAAGTGAAAACTAATCAGAGAACTTGGCGCTTTGTGCGTTTAATTGAAAGGATTCTGATGGAGAGTGATCGTTGCAGGAGAGGGACGACCGACCCTAGATTGGCCAACTAGACTGAAAATTGCTTTGGGGTCCGCTAAAGGACTAGCATATCTTCATGAGGATTGTAAGTTTCAGATGTACTTTTGCCTTGCATCTTTATTGAATCAATAGCTGACTAAAACTGTGAATCCTAGAGCTTTGCTTTAACATACATGAGAAACGTTCCTTATGCAGGTCATCCTAAGATCATACATCGAGATATCAAGGCAGCAAACATACTTGTGGATAATGAATTTGAGGCAAAGGTAAAAACAAATTTATCTTGATAAATTTAATTTTTGACTTCAATTGGTTAACTCTCAGGGCAAGTAGATTGCACAACCTCTAAATTCCTAATGCTTTTCTCTCTCAGATTGCAGATTTTGGACTTGCAAAATGTACTTCCGAATCAATGAGTCACGTGTCTACATTGGTGAAGGGCACCATAGGGTAAGATTTTCTCCATTCATATTTTGATTTGGAAGACTGAAATGTGAGCTGGTTATCAATTTAACTCTTAGATGTTTCCAAATGTTTATAATGAGCCAATTAGCTGGGTAAATCCTTAACCAAATGTCTTAGATGGTTCCAAATGTTTGTCAAATTAGCTGGTTAAAATCCCTCTTATTTTCTGACCCCAAAAAAAAAAATCCTTGGCGTTTAATTTCTTATCCAAAATCCACAAAAGACCTTCACAACCTTTTATCGATGCATAACAATTCATCTATATTCTGAAAAGGTACTTCATCATCTTTTAGGTGAAACACACATAAACCCTAATTCAACAATTCCCATTCAAACGAAAAAACAAAAAAAGCAATAAAAATTAGAAAATAAAATTAAGACCAAGTCGGCCCTATTCACCAGTCAAAGAGGCAACAAAGCACCGAAAAATATGAGCGACAAATAATCCTGAACAAGTTTGTTAGGATCGCATGATTTGTTTAATGGGAGGGGCAGCCATCGACCAAGATTTCTTGTCGAAAGTGTTGTATAATAGCAAATAAGTCAATAGGAGCGAGTCGGAAAGGAAGTGAGAGGATGAGCGAGCAATCCTGGCAAGCTCAGGCGCCATGTGCTGGATGACAGATGCAGGGGACCTAGGTCAATTCCGAGTGATTTGTCGTACGTAGGGAGGGCTATGAGTGTTGCACACGTGCGATAACAACGAGCAGAATGAAGTGGAAAGGCTATGATAGGACGAGCAGCCGAATCCAGCATATACCCGATGCCAAATTGCAGGTGAAAGGTGTTAGGTCGTTCGAAGTAGTTGGAGGACGAGAGATGTCATTAGGCAATACTTAAGCTTAGAGCTCCCAATCGCAAATATTGCTCCCAGAGGTCCTCGACAGTGGTTCTGCACGAAGACTACTTTAAGGGAATAATTTAGTCTGTACATGTTAATACAACGGTCAAAAGTTAACTTCAAGATATTGAGTTGTTAATGTCATTCGATTAAACATATCAAAATCATCTTCCCTTTCGCTTTTAGCTTTTTCTAGGACTCTTTACTAAAAAATTAAAACATAGAGTTAGATTGAGCTTATCTAGGTTCTTCTTTTTGTTATTATTATTTTTATTTTTTTATTCAATCAAATCAGCAAATGTCATGAACGACAAAATAGTCGGTATGCTTGTCTTGCCCCGTCAGCAAATATAGAGAGAGAGTATGATCATACAGTGGCCATGTGCCCCACTCGTGGTTTCCACCTTATCTTAAAATATATATATTTTCCCTTCATTTGACTGCTGAAAGTGCCTACGTTAGGACCTAGGCATGGAATTTCTCAAGATGTTTGGAAATAGACTAATGGCATCTTTCTTTGTTAATTCATTTACTATATTAGAACCGCTGGGAAAATATACAATTAAAGAATCGATGGCTTTCTTTTTTCTTCGATAAAATAAACGGGTTTCCCTTTTCTCCTTCTCTTGTTTCTCTTGATCAAAGCCTTCTTCCTTGCAGAGTACATATGCAAATGTCACGTTGGACTACTTTATAATTTTTTTGATTATAAATTGTAATGTAGTCTTCTAAACATCTTGTCAATGAGATAAGATATGATTATATGATATTCCCTACAATGATAGTCAATTATAAATATGTAATATGTTTGAAGCATAGCTATCTAAAGGATTCGATTTCATAGCAAGGTAGACACATTTTGATATGTGATGTACAAATAGAATTATAAGATTAAAATCACTTGTAATTTGTTCGAGAAAAGAAAAGTGATTTATTATCTTTGGTTTAAAAATATTTATACTTTTGTTATAGAGTTTCAAATTGTTGACGTACAACACAAGAGGAAACAACTATTCCGAATCGCAAATTTCTTGTGAAATAGTGTATTCTCGCATCAAAGGTATATGGTTACTTGGGACGTTTATTGACTTATTATGGCCTATATCTCGAGCTTCCGAACAAAGGCTAAGTCTTAGAGTAGATGACGCGAGCCCCTCCTCAGGTGGAATCCTCTTTCCATGGGGTGTTAGCAGCCGTTTCCGGCTGTTGTTCCCCTCCCAAGGGCAGGCTCACCTTCGGAGGTTTTTAACTATTAAAAAAAAAAAGAAGGGTTGTCAAATGCCCAAGCATATCTCTAAAAATCGCATCTTTCTCGATCTAACACTTAAATATCTTAAAATTTTCTATCAGAACCTCGTTCATATGCAACAAAATTAAGTAAGATTGTTTCTCCTAACGAATTCAGCACTGAATATCAGCATTAACCCTTTTTTTTTTTGTCAAAAGAAATTAACGAATTCGGGCTGAAACGTTGGCTGGTTATTAATCTGTCTTAGATGTTTCCAAATGGTTGTAAAATTAGCCATTGTTCGCTAGTTCACCTTCTGCTTCCTTTAGTAAAGCACAGTTTTTAAGGTACTTCTATAGCTTGGCTAGTTCGAATATGTTGAAGTACGGTTTATTTCTTGCTTGGAGGTATCTTGCTCCAGAGTACTTCTCGAGTGGGAAACTAACAGACAAATCAGACATTTTCTCTTTTGGGGTGGTGCTCCTGGAGTTGATTACTGGTCGCAAACCTCAGCGTTCAGCGGAAAATTCTATGGATGAAAGTCTGGTTGATTGGGTAAGTCAAGCAATTCTCAAGTTCACAGTTATAGCCTCAAGCTACCTATCAGACCCTCATTCTTTTCTTGGGTCCTGTTAGGGAATATTGAGATAGAATCGTTGTTATGATCATTACAGGCGAGGCCTCAGCTCACCCGAGCTCTGGAAGATAGAAACTTCGATTCTCTTGTTGATCCTAGGCTGCAGAACGGTTATGATCATGATGAGATGGCTCGTATGGTGGCATGCGCTGCTGCTTGTGTACATCATTCGGCGGGGCGTCGACCAAGAATGAGTAAGGTGATATTTTAGTACCAAAAGCTTAAACTCTCTTTAATAGATGCCACATACTGCGTTCATCACTAATGACAGTTCTTTTTGTTCACTTACTCATGTCTAGTTCATTTAAGATCTCTTAAGATTATCTGGAAATAGGAATTCTGACAGTCAGGTTTTTAAAAATCAACCAGATTGTTCGAGCCCTCGAAGGAGATCTACCTCTTTCTGACCTTAATGATGGGATCAGACCCGGGCTGAGTTTTATGTACCGTTGCTGTGGAAGCTCGGACGTCGGCACCAGCCAAGACCCCAGAAACTCCAGAAGGATTCCATTAGCTAGTCAAGAATACAGCAGCAGCCATTACAGCGAACCTGCATTTGAATGTGGCTTGCATCAATCTGGCTCGAGCAACGAGAGTCCTAGTCACCAAACAACCGGAGATCTGGAGATGGCAAGGACGGAGAGAGACAGTCAAGGTTTCAGTGGATGCTCTTGAGCTCATGTGTTGTGGCCCTGTATAGTTTCCAAGCCTCCTTGTTTTTACACGTCACAGTGGATGGCAAGACAGGCATCTGATTTTCAAGCATTGACGACGAGATTTCGGTTGTCAGGGATTTAAATTTATTTCGGAGTAGATGGATCATAATAAAAGCAGTGGTTTATCAATCGTGGGTGCAGAATTTGGAGATACCAATCGAAATCACAGCTGGATTCTTAAAAATGTTAAAATCAAGGGATTGATAACTCTTACACTATAATGATCTTTTTCTTCATATTATTTTTCATTGTTGTATTGTTTCATTTAACAGTTTGTACTATCTTTATATGTTGAACATCATTTCAACAGTTTACGTTGAGATCTTATTCTTTTGCTACTTGGAGTTGCAAGCTCTCAGCTATTAAGACAGACCTCCCAAAATATCTGCTGTAATTGGTTTTGTGTCCAAGTGGCCCTCTCCTTTGCGTATTGTGTCCTTCAATTTGCCTCTTTTTTGTAGACCAATTTTAAGTTGAACACTGAATATTATGAAATTGGGCAGGAGTGTGGCAAATTCCTTAGAATCTTGAGGCAAAGTGCGAGTAGTGGTGGAATTCAATCACAAAGTTATTATCGACAAAGTGATGGACCTAATCAATGATGGCGTGAGAGGTGTTAGGTTGTTCGAAGTAGTTGGAGGACGAGAGATGTCCATAGGCAATACTTAAGCTTAGAGCTATCAATCGCAAAGATCGCTTCCAGAGGCCCTTGACAGTGGTTATGCATATATGATTAACTCTGCTTTTCCATATATCACCGTAACACAATGCACCGAACGCACAAGATGGCCAAACCTCTCTTCCTTGTCAATAAAATAACCTTAAAAAGCCTTTAGGGGAACAGTTTAGTCTCCGTTAATACATGTTAATACAACGGTCAAAGCTAACTTTAAGATATTGAATTGTTAATGTCATCCGATTAAACATATAAATATTATTTTTCCCCTTGCTTTTGGCTTTTTCTAGGACTCTTGACAAAAAGCTAAAACATATCGTTGAATTGAGCAAATCTAGATTCTCCTTTTTATTTTTAGGGAAAATCCACTAAAAACCCCAAACTATATCCCTTTGGACAATTTTACCCTAAATTTTTTCTTGTACCATAGAAAATCTTAAACTATGTCACTTAGGACACATTTACCCAAAACTTTTTAACCGAAAGGCATTTTCATCTTTTTACTTTTTTTCTTTTGTTTTTTTTCTCTTTCTCTTCTCTTTGAGCAAAGGGAAGCCAATGAGGGCCACCCTTGCCGCCGCCAGCGTCCAACTAGGGCTGCCCTCGCTCAGGTGGGTGAGGGCAACCCTCCCCAGCATTGGGTGAGTGTCACCCCCACTAGATCCAATGGGGACGTCCCTCACCCGTTCAAGGGCCGCCCCCGCTAGATCTGGCGAGGGCGGCCCTCACTTGGTCGAGGGCAACCCTCCCTGGCGAGGGCCACCCTCACCGAATAGCCACCCTCTCCGAACGACGGTGCCGGCGAGGGTGGCTCTCACCAGCTTCCCTTTGCCAAGCAGAGGGCGAAGAAAGGAAAAAAAAAAAGTAAAAGGATGAAAATGTCATTTAGTTAAAAAGTTTAGGGTAAATGTGTCCCAAGTGGCATAGTTTAGGATTTTTTGTGGCATAAGAAAAAGTTTAGAGTAAACTTGTCTCAAGTGGCATAATTTAGGGTTTTTTGTGGCACAAAAAAAAGTTTAGGGTAAAATTATCCTATGTAACATAGTTTGAGGTTTTTTATGGCATAAAAAAAATTCAAGGTAAAATTGTCCCAATGAGCATAATTTGAGATTTTTGGTAGCATTTTTTCTTATTTTTATTATCTTTTCACATGATATGGTGATTAAAGTCATATCGGATATTCTCGTAACTCTTCCAAATTAATCTTATTAATAGTGTTAAAGGAAATTAATATGGTGTAACAATTCAATCATATTACTAATATAATATGTAGTTTTGATTATCTAACATTTGAATTTCGAAAAGTGCTTATTTTTGTTATATCGATTTGCTTTTTCGAAGTATTTTTGACCCGATAAGCATCACGGGGAGCGTTCTAGTGAATAAACTACCTTCTCTAAAGATCAGATAGATGGTCCTTGAATCAAGGGGCATCATTCTTCTCACCTAGAAAGAGGTGATCATCCTCCTTTCGGAGAAAAGCCTCTTTGCCTGTGTGGGCGTGTGCGCAACGCACGATCTGGAGCAGCACCAACCAGTTGATGCTGATCAGCATTGAACGCGATGCGGACCCAACACAGAAAGTCACTCGAACATGACACTGAACTCCACATTTTGTCGTCTTCTTTTTTCAATAATGTTTTTTTTTTACCTCTAGAAGGACCAAGAGGGACAAGGCAACCGGCATGAGTCGCCCTGGATGGCGACACCCGCATGCAAATGGGAAATAACGACCATTCAAAGTTGAAGTGTTTCTCTTCTATTTTATCATTGACTTAATAAGATTGCCCCTCGCCTTTGGCATTGAATATCCACTCCTTATGTGAGGTTAATTATGCATCAGGATTAATAAGAAACTCGAACGCTATTTAAAGAGTTTTAAGTCGCCCTAAAACTAAACATCTCTACCCCCACCTCCTCTTTTTCATATAGGAAAAGTGGCCACATGAGTTTGGACTCTTATGCCTAGCAAAGAGATGGGATGAAAGTCTAAGAATAAGTTAAGGATTATAATAGGACAGACAAAAAATAGACCCTCTCATCATAAGTAAAGTTTTACTTGGTCCACACTAGCCAACCTTATTTAGGCTAATTAAGAATTTTTATATCTCACCTTATCATATTGATCCTGTAAAATGGTAAATATCAATTTCAATTAATATAACCTAGGGGTGTCAGTGGTTCGGTTCCGGTTCGGTTCGGTTCGGTTCGGTTTTTTGGTTTTTCCTAATTTTTTTTAGCAATTTTGATTTAGCTCACGAGGAAGCGATTTTCCTCAAACCCAGAAAACTCCTCCCCGCCACATCCCAGATCAAGCTCCCCAAGAACGCTTCTCCTTCTTTCGTGGAACATTCTCTTGCTCCTCTGTCTCCTCTTGCTTCTTCCCATCCTCTCTTTCAGCTTCGACTCTTCCTCCGCCGACCCTGGAGTCCCCACGGCTTCCTCAGTCGAAGACATCGTTGCTCCTAGCTTTGCAACTCCAGCATCGACATTTCCGCATCTGGGGCATCTCGGAAGCGAGTCTTCGGTAGTTGTAGCGACGGGCTTGGCTCGTGCTGCTTCCTCCTCAAGTCCATTCGCCTGGTTCTTGACGGGCTCTTCTCCTTCTCCTTCTTTCTCTTCCGTTTCTTCTACTTCAGCAACAGGAGACAGGGGCCGAGATCTCGAGAGGACGTTGCTGAAGAACCAGAGAGAGTCCAAGCTCTCCACAGCCCGCAAGCAGCCTCCATTCTCGCTCCCCCGTGAGCGTACGAAGGAAAAGCTGCTGAGAAAAGGGGAGATCTGCCAACGAAAGGAGAAAGGCCGATCTACGCTGCGACCTTTTTGTCTCGGACAAGACGGGACGCGAGTGCGGAATCCTTATCGGTTCAATTCGGTTAATTGATATGGTTCAGTTAACCGAATTGGATAGAATCTGAATTATGAGATATAATTTGATTTTTTCGGTTAACCGAACCGAAACCGAACCGAAACCGAAAATGCATGAAATTTCGGTTCGGTTCGATTCGGTTTTCGGTTTTCGGTTCGGTTACTGACACCCCTAATGTAACCCACACCAGAGCAAAAAAACAACTCTTATATGGTTCATGGAGCTATCATCTCATGATTTCTTGAGAGAGGAATCTTGGCGTGTTCACATTTTTGTGAAGTAAAAGAAGGAAGTTTTTCAAAGTTGCAAGATTTATTTAATGGGAGGGTAGCCATCGACAAAGATTTGTTTCTGTATTCGGGATGGAAAAAATGGGGGCAGAGGCATAGATCTTGGAAGGAAAAAATTTAGGTATAAATCAGATTTAAGCCGTGTTATTAAATGTCAAAGACTCTATTCGCCTCCTCCCAAGTAAAAATTACAGGAAAGAACAACTAGAGGAGACTATTATGGGATTGATAGATAGTTACATGAAAGAAAAAATGCAAATTTGGAAGTGTTGTACCGTAGAAATAGTGTTGGTTGAACCAAGTCGAACAGGAAGTTAGAGGATAAGCGAGCAATTTTCACAAGATCAGGTGCCACATGCCAAGTGATTGCTGTAGAAAACTGCTAAGCTCGGTTGAGTTATGGGGAAATGGTTTTCCATATCTCCCAAAATCTTTGGCTCAAGGTGTATTGGTTTTTGACCTTTTGTGTGATTTTTTTGGGGTGAATTGCTAAAAAAATCCTAAACCTATTGAGGTTGTGCCGGATCAGTCCTAAACCTTTTTTTTGACCAATTCAGTTCTAAACCTTTTGCAATTGTGTCAATTTAGTCCATCCGGCCAAATTTGGCCGGCCGGAGTTGACGTGGATGCCGGCGCCGGCCGGCGACAATATTTTAATATTATTTTTATTATTTTTCGATTTTTTTATTATTTTCCGAATTTTTTTTATTATTTTTAAAATTTTTCTGTTTTCTTTTCTTTTCTTTTTTTTTCTCTCCCCCACCCCGCCCGGCGGCAAGTGGCCGGCCAGCTCCGACGAGGCTGGCCGGCCACCGCGCGAGGGCGCAAGCCCTCGCCGGCGGCCGCCGAGGCCCCTTCGGGCCGGCCACCCTCGCCTTGGTCCGTGCGAGGCCGCCGGCGAGGGTCGCGGCCCGGCGGCCTCGCCCTGCACTGGCGAGGCGGCTTCGCCCAGATCCGGGCGAGGCCACGGCCCCGAGCCTCGCCCGGTCCGGCGAGGCCGCGGCCCCGGCCTCTCCCCGGTCGGGCGAGGTCGTCGGCGGGGTCGCGGCCCCGGCGGCCTCGCCCCGGTCCGGGCGAGGGTCGCGGCCCCCGGCGGCCTCGCCCCGGTCTAGGCGAGGTCGCCGGCGAGGGTCGCGCCCCCGGCGGCCTCGCCCGGTCTAGGCGAGGTCGCCGGCGAGGGTCGCGCCCCCGCGGCCTCGCCCGGTCCGGGCGAGCCGGCGGGCGAGGGTCGCGGCCCCGACGGCCTCGCCCGGATCCGGGGCCGGGCGAGGCGGCTTCGCCCTCGCCCGCCTCGCCCGATCCGGGGCCGGGCGAGGCCGCCGGCGAGGGTGGCCGGGCCCGACGGGGCCGCGACCCTCGGCCGCCGGCGAGGGCCCGCGGCCCTCGCGCGGTGGCCGGCCAGCCTCGTCGGAGCTGGCCGGCCCACCGCCGGCGGGGGTGGGGGAGAGAAAAAGAAAAGAAAAGAAAAAAAAAACAGAAAAATTGAAAAAATTAATAAAAATTAATAAAAAATTCGGAAAATAATAAAAAATTCGAAAAATAATAAAAATAATATTAAAATATTGTCGCTGGCATTTGCGCCGGCGGCCCACGTCGGCTTCGGCCGGCCAAATTTGCCCGGATGGACTAAATTGGCACAATCGCAAAAGGTTTAGGACTAAATTGGTCAAAAAAAAATGTTTAGGACTGATCCGACACAACCCCAATAGGTTTAGGACTTTTTTGGCAATTCTCCCGATTTTTTTGCAAAGAAGCTTTAAAGTTAGAAATAAAAAAGAAAAAATCCAAGGGCTTAGGTGAGGGCTCGTAGTGCCACCATGAGCTCAAGAGAGGGTTTCAAGGTCGCACAACCTAGGCACGGCAACGTCAGGATCACACAACCCTAGGGGTCGCCTTGTGCAGCTACACTTGACAAAAGGAGACCATTGAACAATCCCAAAAGTCACCTTGGTGCTCAACCATCGATTCTCGGCCATCGACAATGCTCGACGCTCGACCTTCAAATCCCGTCTAACAGTCGTGACTCGTGAGCAACAACTACGTTGGAGTAGATGAACCAAGCAAAGACCCAAGCATAGAAAAACCAGAACTTCAACGGGTCAGGGAAGACAGACAAACAGTCACCAGCGAGGGCAAGACTAGAATATGAAAATATCAATAGGGGCAATTTTGGACAAAAGTTCATTAACCTTAGAAGCCTTCCAAAGATGTTGAAAGCAGAAAACAAGTGAGAATTTGTCTTGGATTTTTAACTTTGTCAATGTTGACATTTCCCAAAGGTGATCCAAAAAAAGCTACTAAATGTCCTAACTTTTCTCAACGGACTTTAGAGGGCATCAAAAAAGTTGAGCCAAATGCACCATGTGAGTTTGCATGTAATTTCTCATATCAAGAGAAGGTTATTAATATTGCATGTGAGCAATAAGTATGAGCAGAACGAAGTAGAGAGGCCACGATGGGACAAGTAGCCATCTCTTGTATGCTCAATGCCAAATCCCAATTGAGTGGTGTTCTACCATTGGAAGTATTTGGAGAACAAGAAGTATTCATAAGCAATATGCAAGCTTAGGGCTCTTGATGGCGAAATCACTCCCCAAAAGTCCTTAAATGAATCAAGGAAGTATACACCACAAGAGAATTACAACGGGAGACAAATATGATCTTATCATGTGGAGAATCCATGGTTAATGAAATCCACGATGGATGTTCGTGAGGCACATCGGTCGATAAAAGATCGCAACATATCACGATGACATGAACTCGATATAAGTTATCGTGGCATAAGGATGCTAATTGACACGAAACCTACTGGAAAAAGGGTCAGGAGATTGGTCAGACCTTTAACTAGCTTCGTTCCAATGCTATCAAGCCGTAACTCTCCATGACATCCTAACATTACTAGCTGGATGTACCCAGTTATATGGGCTACCATTTTTGTACTTTCTAGCCCATGGTATCGCAAAAAACCACCCTAATCTGGGCTTTAAATGGCAAAAAGTAAAATTGGGCTTGAGCCCATCTGCTGGGAGAACGAATTGGTCTTTTTGCTCAATAGCCATTGTATCTTGACCACCCAAACAGGCCAAAGTCCAGCCCACTCATATCGTAGAGAGAGTGTGTGTTTAGAGAAAGAAACCGTAGGAGAGGCTATGCTTCTATTAGAGTGCTTTTGCTTCAACTTTTGGGGAAAGCCTATGGGAAAATGCAAAGCCCTTTAACTAAAGAGGTTTTATGAAAGCAAATATTGTTTGATAAACTGAAATTAAAAAGTGCCTTGGAAAGTAACCTTGGAAAAAAAAAGCTATTTGGTAGAAACATATTTGAAAGGTCTTCTAATGTGATTAATTTAAGTTTTTTAATTTTTAATTTGTTTAAAATTGAAAAAAAAAACGATTATAGCATTTTTTATGGTTTGAATGTTGAAAGCAATGTAGAACATTAATAGATGAAAAAAAATCACCTTTCTTTTTTGGTTAAGTAATATGGAAAGTCTCAATAGAATATTGAAACAGGTGAAACCCATGGATTAAATCATTCCTCTTCAAGCATATGTACCAAGTCAATTAGTAAATGAAATTAGGATAGCCTCCTTTGTGTTTTAGGATTTGAAATGGCAGGATTTGAGCTCAAAGGACAATGGTGATCTGCGAAACGGTAGCTTAATCTCGAGCTATTTCATCAATGGCCTTTGAGTAAAGTGTACGTGAGATCACAAATTTAAAAGGTTTGAATCGTAAGGCATAAAGGATCACATGCGCGTAAGATTTTGGCCAAACCCTATAATCTCGACACGTCCTCTCTCCAGATAAAAGGATGAGAGTGGGCCAACGTCTCATAATAAGAACACAAAAAGTTCTCACATTAGTTAAAGGGTAAAAGCCACACAAAAACTCCAAACTATGTCTATTGTGACATATTTTCCCTAAAATTATTTTTGCGATTTAAAAATTTTCAAATTTGTACATGTACAATACATTTATCTTTTGACAAGGTTACGCCAACAAGCACTGTTAAAAATCTTCCTACTTGGACGTCAAAAAGCAAACAATGTTGATATGACTCCCACATGACTTTGTGATATAAAATTGACATTGGTTAGTACAAATTGGATATAATAGGGAAAAAGTCACAAAAAACTTAAATTATGCCCATTATGTTACATTTATCCCAAATTTTAATTGACACTCAAAAAATCCCAAATTATACCCGTGTTACATATTTACCTCAAATTATTTTTTATGACACTAAAAATCCCAACCTTATACAATATATTTATCCTATTTAGGGTTTTTGGCATGACAAAAAAAACTTTTAAATTATATCAATTGCAACACATTTACTTTATATTTTATTTGTAACACAAAAAACCTATAAATTTATACCCGTGATATATTTATACACTGCATCTTTTTTGTTTGTTTCAAACAAGATGGCTCTTTCCAAGTGATTTGGGGAACGACGAGGACACCCATGGCATGGCCACTCAACATCCCGTCCTGGGCGGGCCAGCACCTGGTGACTGGATGGGGAGAAGGAGAGCCAAGGAGGGGAAAAAAAATCAGATTTGTATATGATTCCACGTCAGATGCTGAGCTGACAAAATGGACACGTGTTAGTTGCATATGGGTATGAATAAAAATTACACATCTCATTACCGTGACTTGCTGGCGTGGTTGAAGTCGGGATAATTAAGTGCGATTTTTATTTGACTCCGCGTCAGCAGTTAAGGTGATTAGGTGGACACATGTTAAATTATAAGTGGATATGTATAAAAATACACATCATGTTACCTGTGCAAAGGTTTTAAATCAGTCAACATATTCGGGTCAATTTTATAAAAAATAACCCAAACTTTAAGTTCAATTCAAAATTATTCTGAATTTTTTTGTCTTAGAAAAGACATTAAACTTTAAGTTTAGTCCTAAATCTACCTCAAACACCTTTTTTGTATTAGAAAAACTCTAAACTTTAGTCTAGTATCAAATTTGTCTCAAATTTTGTTTTGTCTAAAAAAAAATCAAAATTTTAATATATTCTTAAATTTTACTAGTACCACTATTAGGGGTGTACAAAAGAATCGGGACCCGCCCGGACCCAAACCCCTGGAACTAATGGTTCCTAAAGGGACTGGTCCAGTTCCCATTAGAACCAGTGGTACCAGTCCAATTCCTGGTTCCATGGGCAGATCCACCTACCTGCCCACCCGGACTAGATCGGTATAATAATATATATATATATATATATATTAATTTTTATTATAAAAATATCTTTTTTTGTTGAAAAAAATTAAAATTTTGAAGCTCCATGTTTAGAATTCTTATTATTCTATTTGGAGCCCTAATTTCCTTTCACCGAATAGCCCTTACAATTTTTATTGTCGAAATCTTGAAGAGCACAACAAAAGTCAAGAAACAAGTGGCTTGCATAGCGTCTCTCTCCATCCAACTCTTTGAGACTTCGACAAACTCATACATAGCTAATTGGTTGATCTGAAAGAATAAAAAATGAAGCTATAATACTCTGTTGCTTAGCCCAATACAAATGCTACATCAATTTGTTCTTTTGTTGTAAGTTTCTTCGACATTAAAATCAATTTGGTAACGCGAGAGATTTCATCATTTTAGTTCTAATCTCATATCATTCTTTTACTACCTCATAGTCAAGAATTCAATAAGAGGTGACTATAAAAGCATGTTGGACTTCAAAAGTTCTGAATGTTATGTGCTTATGAAAGTAATTGCAATCGAATTCGGTTCATCAATGTATATTGAGTAGGTGTTATCGCTTGTAAGGCAAATTCAATAGATCCACCCGGGAACCGGACCAGATTGGTAGTCCGGTTCTCAGATTGATCCATGAAACCAACGGGTGGTTCTCGGATCCAATTTTTTGGAACCCATCATTAGTGGACAATTCCCGATTCTAGGATGGGAACTGCCCACCTGGACCATGCACACCCCCACCAACTATCGATAATAAATATACATCAGCAAAACTATTCTAAGATATAAATATTAGGGATGACTAACTACGACTTTTGGATAAAGGGCTAACGAGGCAAATTTAGAACTAGAGCAAAAATTGATGATTTTCTTTTTGACGAAAAAAAAATTGGGATGCATTTGGAATTGGACCTAAAGTTTAGAGATTTTTTCTAAGACAAAAAAAAGTTTTGGGCATATTTGGAATTGGACATAAAGTTTAGGTTTTTTTTTTGGTAATTTGCCCCAAATTTTTTTGCTAAAGTCAAGATCATTAAGTAGGGGCTAATATTGAGATTAAAAAAAACGAAAGTGGGGGTTACTCCTTAGTAGGATTGTACATACAAACCGATTCTACCTAGGAATCGCACCGGACCATAAAAAAATAGATCCGCAAATCGAATCAAACCACTCTATTTTGGAATTTATTTCAAAACCAATTTTATAAGCTAAAAAGCCAAAATCCTAATTTCTTTTTCCTCCATATTCTAGCCTCAACACTCTTTCGTCTTTTGTTATTCCTCAAAACTCCTCACTAGTTTTTATATCTTATGGATTGCTATTTTTGGTGTACTAGAATTTTCGCTGTTCATCTTTTACTTTGAATCATTTCGTTACTCATAACATCATATGATTTTACTATAAAAAATGAATAAAAAATAAAATGAGTTCTCAAGTAGACTTTGGAACCAGATCGGAAAAGAAGGGTAGGTTCTAGAATTAGTTCGAAGCAAACAAGTTCCAGGATTCAAAATTTTGGAGCCAATTTGTTTCCAGATTCTAGCTTTGGAACCTACCCACACTACAACCGATCACCTGTATTGCTTAGTCGTAGTCCCCCTAAAGCCCAAACCACTACTTGAATTCATGTGCTTATCATTTAATCTTATATTGATTTGTGAAATTTTGTGGGATTATGTCAACTATTAAAAAAAACTTAAAACGGTTGAAAAATGATTAGGCAATAGTTTTAACCTACTACGAGAATACCAATCTATTTTGAATCATAAAAAATCAAATAATAAATAATTATAAATAATTGTGGGATCCACATTTTGAAGAATTTATAACTCACAACAAATTGTTTTATTAGCAAAGTCTAAACAATTATAGGGCTTTGACAAAAAAGAAACTATTATCAAGCTTTGCTAGCAGAATGATAGTTGGATTACTATAAAAATAAGGGAAAAAGACACCAAAAAC
Source organism: Angophora floribunda (assembly GCA_014182895.1). NCBI lineage: Eukaryota > Viridiplantae > Streptophyta > Magnoliopsida > Myrtales > Myrtaceae > Angophora > Angophora floribunda. The sequence continues at coordinate 37,327,577 of CM024707.1, read as the reverse complement.
CCCAAACTATGCCCATTGGGACAATTTTACCCTGAACTTTTTTTTGTGCCATAAAAAACCCCAAACTATGTCACTTTGGACAATTTTATCCTGAACTTTTTTTTGTGCCATAAAAAACCACAAACTATGTCACCTAGGACAATTTTACCCTAAATTTTTTCTTGTGCCATGAAAAACCCTGAACTATGCTACTTTGGACACATTTACCCCATACTTTTTAACTGAAGGGCATTTTCGTCTTTTCCTTCTTCTTTTTAATTTTTTTTTCTTCTTCCCAGCAGAGGGGAAGAGGGAAAAAAAAGAAAAATAAATAAAAGATGAAAATGCCCTTTAGTTAAAAAGTTTGGGGTAAATGTGTCCCAAGTGGCATAGTTTAAGGTTTTTTGTGACACAAGAAAAAGTTCAGGGTAAAATTGTCTCGAGTAGCATAGTTTAGGGTTTTTAGTGGTAAAAAAAAAAGTTTAGGGTAAAATTGTCCCAATGGGCATAATTTGGGGTTTTTTATGATACAAAAAAAAGTTCAGGGTAAAATTGTCCTAATGGGCATAGTTCAGGGTTTTTGGTGGCATTTTCCCTAAAAATAACAGCTTGTTGTAAACCACAAATTCTTGAAAAAGTGGACCCCACAATAATTTATAATTTTTGTATAGTTCAAAACATATTGTTATTTTCACATTATATTAAAGACTGGCGTATAATTATTTCTCAATTTTATATGAAGACATAATTTATTATTTAAATATTTTAATGCTTTTTTTTATCAAATATAGGTTATATCATGTGAAATTTTGTAAGATTATTATCAATTATTTTAAAAAATTAAAGAAGTTCCACTTTTAAACCCATATATTATTTGACCCAAAAAAAACCCATGTATTAGCTTCGAAAAAAAAAGGGAACACTACATTAGGACGTCTCCCCATTCCATCGACCCAGAGCATTGACCTTTTTCCTCGCTCCTGAGGGCACCGCTCCTTTCTGGGTTTTCGTCAGCGACGGCTTCTCAGAGGCAAATCGACTCGGAGAAGGTGGTTTTGGGCGGGTGTACCGCGGAGTCCTTGCCGCCGGGGAAGAGGTGGCCGGGAAGCGACAGAAGGCGGGGAGGGGATGGGAAGAGCGTGAGGTTCTGACTGAGGTTGTAATAATAAATCCGACTAAATTACCAGCATGTCGTGCCTTTGGTTGGAAACTGCACAGCCGGGTCCGAGCACATGCTAGTGTACGAGTTGGAGCCTCAGTACAACTTGGAGTTCCACTTACATGGTAAGTTCAGATTTTCAGTACCAATTTATATGTCGCCCCTTCTTCCTTTGGCTGCCTTTGACAATCACTTTCTCGACAAATCTAACCGCCGGCAAGCCAGATCTATTACTGAGGTCGTGTGACCCCACCAGTAATAGAGGATGAGACAACTAGCTATGATCTACAAAGAGAAATTAAGTTAAAGACACCAATTCACCTCTAAATGGGAACGATCTAAATCTCAATCCATAACAGAAAGCATCTAAATCACAATCCATATGTCCACTTTTTTTGTAAATACTACGTAGACTGTATAAAGAGGCCTGCCAATATGGAAGATCTGGACGGCCTCATCTTTTGCATGACCAGCTCCCATCACAATCCTCCGAATCAAAATATAAACGGAACATATTCTTCATGAGTGTGGTGATTTAGATTTGTCTGCGGAGGATTTCGGTTTTTTTCTTTTTTTCCTAACATAATAGCAAAACTTCTTTACAAGTACTTGATTTTTCTAAATATCTTTTAAATCAAATCAAGGTTGCTTTATTTTGTCTACTTATTTTGATATCCCAATTAACATCTGGGGTTATGTAAAAAAGAAAAGAAAAGGAATATTATTTCGAGAGCTAGGCGCTTTGTTCTTTTAATGGAAAGTATTCCGATAGAAATTGCCGTTGCAGGAGAGGGACGACCAACACTGGATTGGCCAACTAGACGAAAAATCACTCTGGGATCTGCAAGTTTCAGACGTACTTTTGCCTTTCATCTTCATTGAATCAATAGTTGATTAAAACGGTGAATTCTAGAGCTTTCCTCGAACCAGACGAGCGCCAATTACATTGTCGGATTCACCTGCTGCAAGCGCGTCGAGGATCACTGCTCCTACTAGGGCTGTAAACGGTTTGGTTCAATTCGGTTTTGGAAAACCGAACCGAACTGATAAAAAATGATACCGAACCAAACCAAACTATTTCGAACCGAATACAAACCGAAATCGCATTTTCGGTTCGGGATGGTTTTTCGATTTTCCTATTTTTACTTTACTTATTGGAGTTTAAGTAAAGAAGAAATAATAAAGAAGAGAAATTTTTCAATTTTTATTAAGAATTCCGATTCGATTCGGTTAACCGAACCGAACCGAACCGATAAAAAATGATACCGAACCAAACCAAACTATTCTAAACCGAATACAAACCGAAACCGCATTTTCGGTTCGGGATGGTTTTTCGATTTTCTTATTTTTACTTTACTTATTGAAGTTTAAGTAAAGAAGAAATAATAAAGAAGAGAAATTTTTAAATTTTTATTAAGAATTCCGATTCGATTCGGTTAACCGAACCGAACCGAACCGAAAAGGTTAACGGTTATTTTCGGTTAACAGAACCGAAACCGAACCGAACCAAAAATATACGAAATTTTGGTTAGGTTCGGTTTTTTATTTCGGTTCGATTTTCGATTCAGTTCTTAACACCCCTAGCTCCTACCTTGAGGCCAGGGTGCGACCCCTTGACCGGCAATGGATCGAAAGGTAGAATCCGGTGTCCGAGTACCAGATCAACTTCAGGCTGGTGCCGATCGAGGAAGATAATTTTGTGATTATCTCGTCAGCTCAATCCCACATATTACCCACGTTTGACTACTTCAGCGTCATGGGTAAGTTAACAGTCATATGGATTTTGGAATTATTTAGAGCAGTGAGCCCTATCATATTAGTCATCACTGTGCTTTGCCATAATTCCTTGTGCAGTTGTAGGTCCAATTTCGAATATGCCGGCTGTTAGGTTAAATTAGTTTTCAAAACTGTCTTAAAATAATATTTTGTTGAAATTAGCTCCGCAGAGAAAATGATGTGATTATCTCATTAGCTCGATCCCACTTATTACACATATTTGACTACTTCAACATCATGAGTAAATTAATCACGTGTTGATTTTGGAATTATTTAGAATAGGGAGCCCTATCGAATTAGTCATCGTTGTGCTTTGCCATAATTCCTGGTGCAATTATAGGTCTGAATTTGAATATACTAGCTGTTAGGTTGAATTAGTTTTCAAATTATTTCCAAAAACAGAATGGTTATCATATGCACATTTAATTACCCAAATTGGTCTATGTGACTTAATTTTCGAGCTACTGATTGGCGGGCTTTAAGTACATGTACATAAGATTACAAGTTCAAAATGTCTAAATTATAGGCAAAGAGGAGGACTGCGAGCACGTAAGACTTTCGCAAACGCTATGAAAAGCATATCGTTGGCGGCGCTAATCAATGACTTGATCGCGATGCGGACCAGCACACTTCGCCTCTGAAAAAGCGGCGAAGGCGGGCGTGTGGGCGACACACGCCACTGCAGCGGCACCAACTGATTTGACGGTGATAAGCACTAGGGGTGTGCAATCGAATCGGATTTACCCAAAACCCAGATCGGATCACCCGAAAAATAGGATTGAGAATCAATTCCCGATTAAATCGGTCATTGGAACCAGTTCGGGAACAGGGTCCAGGCAAAGACCCACCCGAAACCAGACCGGTTTTTACCCTGTTAAAAAAAAAAATCATCTCTTTGTATAGTGCCTTTGAGTCTCTTTGTTTTCAAAAAATTGTTAAAAAGAACCGTTCCCATACATTATTTTTCCTTTTTAATAGTCTTACATTCAACTATTATTATCGTTGTGGGACAAGTGTTACTAACTATTATAGCACTAATTAAAGTATTCTCAATTCAACTCAAGAAATATATCATTTTAATAACAGTCTCGTCGCATATATATAAGTAGGCGTATTAGATCATATCAGAAGTATTTATGGGAATAAGACTAATATTAAATCCATATTTGTTACTAATGTCTATGCATTATTAGGATTATTACTTTATCTTATAATGTTAGGAAGATTAAGTTGTTGTTTTTTCACAAATTAATGTAAATTTTGAAACCGTATATGATATCAAATGGTTGCAAAACATGTTCTAATAAAAATAGGGTTGACCCTGATCTCGGACCAAAAAAAATAGGGTCAGGTCCAAAATAGAGTCTAATGAAAATAGGGTAGGGTACAGGGTCCAAAAAAGAGGAATCGGTTATAACAAGGTCGGGTACAGGGTCTAGATTTAGACCCTACCCACCCTGGACCCGATCACCCCTAATCAGCATTGGATTGCGATGCGGTTCCAACACAAAAAGGTCACTCAAATACGACACTAAACTCCTCATCTTATCGATTTTTATAAATAATCTTTCTCCTTTCGAAACACCAAGATGGACAAGGCAACGGGCAGGTGAGTCGCCATGGATGGCGACACCTGGATGGAAGTGGGTTTTCCTCAGAGCCGTGCAAGAGGCCATCTTGATGCTTCATAGAGCCATTATCCTTTGATTTCCTGGGGGAGGAATCTTGGCATGTTCGCACTAGTGTGGCGTAAAAGAAGGAAGTTTGTCAAAGTTTCAAGATCTGTTCGATGGGATAGCAGCCATCGACAGAGATTTGTTTCTGTATTCGTGGTAGAAAAAAATGGGGGCAAATGGATAAATTTTGGATGGAAAAAGTTTCGGTATAAATCAGATTTGAGCTCTATTATTTAGAATCAAAGACTCTTAACGCCTCCACCCAAGTACAAATTTCCTACGAGGAAGAACAGCAAAACGAGACTATTACGGAATGATATTGGACAGTTACATCGAAGAAAAACGCAAATTTATAAATGTTGTATACAGATTGGACCAAGTTGGATAGGAAGTGAGAGAAGATAAGTAAGCAATCCTCACGAGATTAGGTGCCACGTGCCAAGTGACATGTGTAGAGGATCATTAGACTGCATTTGGTTGAGTATTGGAGAAATGACTTTCTTCAAAGATCTTTGACTCAAGGTGCTAGCATCAATTTTTTTGTGTGAATTTTTACAAAGTCATCATAAAGTTGAAAAGAAAAATGAAAAACAAAGGGAGCTACTCTTCATCGTCTCTAAGGGCTTAGGTGAGGGCTTGTAGGGCCATTGTGAGCGTAGGAGATAGTTCCAAGGTCGTGCTACCAAGGCACAGCAACGCTGGGCTCACACAACCCCAGGAGATTGCCTCTTGTGACGACACTTGACAAAAGTTGACCATTGCGCGATCCCAAGAGCCGTCTCAATGCTGGACCATTGACTCTTGACCATTGGCAATGCTCGACCATCATCAACGCTTTCCCTCCAGATCTCATCTAACAGTCGCGAGCGAGGGTGACACTGGAGAAGATGAACTGGGCAAAAACCCAAGTGTCGCGACCTTTGGCAAGGATCCAAGCATGGAAAACTCATAACTTCAACAGTTGGAGAAGAAGAATAGTCATGAGCATGGGCAAAACAAAAATATGAAAATACCAGTTGAGGCAACTTTTGGAAGAAAAAAAGTTTATCAACTTTGGGAGCCGAGAATGTTGAAAGCCCAAAATAGGTGGAGAATTGTCTTGAGTTTTGAGCTTTGCCAAAGTTCACATTTCTCCAAAGCGGTACAAGAAAGTATTACTAAAGCATCCTAGCTGTTTTTTCAAGAGACTTTAGAGAGCTTAAAATCCATTGGAAAGCTAAACCAACTCATCCTTGGTGAGTTCATATGTAATTTCTCACATCGAGGGAAGGTTATGAAACCCCAAGGGTCAGGAGATTGGTCAAACCTTATTTAACAAGTCTCGGTCCAAGACTATCAAAGCCAAAACTCTCCGTGACATCCTAATAAGTACACCTATCAAAATGGGTGTATAACTCATTTATGACCCATTTAAATATTAAATGGGTCAGGCTTTCTTTTAATATAACTCATTTATGACCCATTTAAAGAAATCATGACCCATTTAATAGTTAAATGGGTTATACACCCTTTTTGACAAGTATATCTATAATGAGTTTAAAAATTAAAAAAACTAAAATATATGGGTTGTTAATGAACTTGAATAAGTTTAAAATCTTTAAAAAAAATTATAAGAATAAGTTTTCCTAAGTTTAATTAAATAGAGAAATGTTTTAACAATATGGGTCGAGTCAGGTATGGGTTGGGTATGGATCAAAACTTTTATACTATGTTTAAATGGGTCATAAACAGGTTAATGGGTCAATTTGGGTCGGACCCGACCCAAACCCGACCCAACCCACCCGTTTAACAAGTCTACTAATAAGACTTGTCTTTGATTAGTTACTACATGGCTATAGCTACTTATATGGGCCACCGTTCTTGTCCTTTTTCCAGCCCATAGTATCGTAAAACCACCCTAATTTGGGCCTCAAATCACAAAATTGGGCTTGAGCACATCTTCTGGCCGATTTTCCTTAATACAGGTTGTCATTGAACCCAACGATAACATGGTCCGAATTGTTCTTTTTGCTCAGTAGCCCGTGTGACTTGATTACCCAAATGGGTCCATGGGAATGGCGGAGGACAGATCGGGGCTTTGGTTCGTGGGAATAGAGTCATATCATTGGAGGACAGCACAAGTATGCCTGGATTTCGTAAAGCAATTTGGTTAGCCGCTTCCAGTTTTAGGATTCGAAATGGCAGGATCTGAGGTCAAAGTGCAATAGGGGTAACTGACTAATTCTTAACCTATGAAACATTTGCTTAATTTTCGTGCTATTAAGGGCATGCATGAAAACACATATGTTTCTCTATTTCTCTATTCCGGATAATAAGTTTGGAATAAAAATCCGTTTGATTACGTAATTTCATTTTTCTATTTTTATAACAAATTTCTACTTTAGAAATAGATTTAGAACATAAATCGGAAATTAAAATTTTCAACTTATTTATTTTTGGAGTAAAAGTGAGAAACAATTTCTTGAACAAAAGTGAGAAACCAAAACTTATATCATTGCTCAATCTCATTATCGCTTGCTAGTCACCTACTGGCTGCCTCCCCCCACCGATACCAGCTGCCGCCACTCGGGAATGGGAAATTTTATAATATTGTCAAATAAATTTTTATTCCGAAAACATAAATTTTATATCATTATCAAACACCTATTTTACCTCATAAATTCATCCAAGGAATAGAAATGTTGCTACGTGTGCCCTAATTAACGGGCTTTGAGTACACGCTCATGAGATTATGAATTCAAAAGGTCTAAATCACAAGGCAAAGAGGAGGACCACATGCACATAAGATTTTGGCAAACACTATAAAAGCATAAAAGTTTGTGCAATGGATTAAAAACAATATAGAAAGAAGTTGGTTCAACATCGGGAATTTGGAACCATAAAAGTTTACGCGACCAATTAAAAGCGTATTGTTAGCGACGCTAATCAACAACTTGTGAAACAATACCTATGTACATGCAATTGGCATTGTTTCTCCACATGTTATTATAAACACGAGGCACTAAGCATGTAAAGAGGTGAAACACCACGGTGACAAAACCTTATGATGCATTTATTTCATGAAAATTTAATAATAAAGGAAAATACTTTCAAGGAATATAATTAGTTTTCTTTATTTAGTGATATGTGATCGAAAATATTTTCTAATTTTTTAATTTCATTGAAAAATGATTTCAATGTCGCGACGTTATCTCCGGTAAAAAAATTTTAAAAATCAAATTTTAATAATTTTTATTTTTTAAATTTGGAAATTTGTCAATTTAGTTTTTCTCTTTTCTTTCTTTTTCTTTTCCCCCTACCTCCACCTTTGTCGACTGGTGACTGCCACAGGCAAGCTTGAGCTTGTCGACTTTGGTGAAACCTAAGCCTACAAGCTTGTCGAGACTAGGCAAGCTATGAGCTCCATGACCTCAACTGAGCTCAAGCTTACTTGGATTTGGTTAGCCCCAAGCTTGCCTAGATCTAACGAGCTTCAAGCTGGTTGGACTTGGCGAAGCCTAAGCTTGCTTGGATTTGGCTCGTCAGGATCAAGCAAGTGGTGAACTTAGCAACTTGGTCAAGCTTGAGCTTGCTTGGCTCTAGTGAGCCTCAAGCTCATCGGCTAAGCCTTGAGCATGCTAACCCACGTCATAGCCGATCACCGAGGCACACACCCCTCAAAGGAAGAAGGAGAAAGGAAAAGAAAGAAAAGCGAATGAAAGAAGAAATAAAAAGCATATAAAAAATATTAATATTTTTAAAAATAAATAATAATTAAAAGTTGATTTTTTTAAAAAAAAATTATACAGATAAATGATTTATTATCCAAGAACCCTAAACGTAAGAAAACATTTTGGAAAACGTTTTTCAAATTATTTTAAAATGAGAAATCGTATTTTGAATTTAAACTTTAGTAAAAAACATATTCCGTTGACTTATTTTTCGAAGCAAATCATACATAGGAAAATAAGGAAAATGTTTTTCATGAAACAAATGAACAGAAAACATTTTTCCAGTAATGTTTTCCTTGTTTTGCAATATTTGGTTTGCTTAGAAAAATGAGTTAACAGAGAATATTTTCCTATTAAAGTTTATTCAAATAAATGATTTTCCCTTTTAAAAAATCGGAATTTTTTTTTTCAAAAGAATCGGAAAACATTTTAAGTCTTAGAATTCTTAGTTAATGAGAAGTTTATTCTTATAAAATAGTTTTCTAAAAAAATGATGTTTAATTATTTTTATAATTTTAAATTTATTATTGTTTATTCTTTTCTTTTCTTTTCATCTTCTTTCCTCTTTTCTTTCTTTGCCTGTGGCCGTAGACCCTCGCTGCTTCTACCCTCTCTTTTTCTCCTTCGCCTCCTCCCATTCGCCGCTGGCTCCAACCCTAGCTCCTCCCCCGCTCCCGTCGGCTTCGATCCCTCCTCTTCCTCTTCGTCGGCGTCCAATGCTCCTTTATTCCTCCACGGATTCGGCTCCACACCGGCGACTTCGGCGCCGACGCTCTTCGGTACGCCGTCGTCGGCCGCGTCCGGAGGATCGTCGCCTTTCGGAATGGCTTAGCCTGCCGCGAGCTCTGGTCCGTCGCCGTTCGCGTCGAGTTCCCCTTCGCCATTGTTTGCCTCGTGGGGAGCTCTGGTGCTTCTCTGTTCGGTTCGCCTGCGCCTTCTTCCAGTGCGACTGCAGGTTAGTCCCCGTTTGGGACGCGAGCGCCTGCGCCTCGGGCGCGATCGAGGCTCGCCGGCCCGTGCCTGTGCTTCGAGCTTGGCCGAACTTCGGTAGACGGAGTCGGCGCAGAGGGAGGCGAGGTCGTCGGAGATGTCGGCGTGGCGGTGGACGGGAGGAAGGAGCGATGGGTGAGGTGGAGAGGCAGATGGGAGAGGAGGACAAAAAAATAAAATAAAAAGGAAAAAGAATAAAATAAAATATTTATTTAAAAATTTAATTTTTCAACCTGAAATAAAGTATTTTGCAATAAAATCCAAACATCAAAAATCATTTCAAAAGAAAATTAATTATATTGTTGAAAAATATTTTTTATTTTTAATTTTTTTATGAAATAAACACAGCCTTTGATAAGTGATATACGATTGAAAACAGTTTTTACATAAAAGATACACAATTTTATTTTCTTCCTCCTTTCGCGAGTCATTTCGCTATTTAGATAATTAAAGAATTTGCGCGTGGTACAGAATTACATTTCTATTTTACGGAATAGATTTCTATTCCGCACATTTACGGAATAAATCCGTTTGGTAAAAAATTTCTCATTTCTATTTTAACAAATTTCATTCCGAAATAGGTTTGGAATAAAAATCGAAACAATTTTTTTTTATTTCTATTCCGAAAAGAAATCGAAATTGTTTTCTCTTTCTTACTTACTCACTCGAAGAAATTTTTTTCGTCCGTTGCTCACCACCACCACCACCACCCTCGCCCATCGCCGCCCTTGGCCGCCGCCATCGCCGCCACCGCCGCCGCCGCCGCCAATCGCCGCGCGCCGCCGCCATCATCCGCCCATCATCCCGATCTGTCGCCGTCCACGGCCGGCGACCGGCGACCGTCCACCGCCGCCGGTCCCCGCTCCTCCCATTATCACCGCTACTTAGAAAAGTAAAATTTTTTTGATTATCAAACGAATTTCTATTCCAAGAATAGAAATTTTTGTTTTTATCAAACGCGTTTTTAGGCCGTAAACTCATCCATAAATATAAATAGAAAAATCTATTTACGTTACAGAAATGATTTAATGAAATGTTATCATTCGCGCCCTAAGAGGGCCGCACAGTAAATATGGAGGATGTCTATGCAACTCATCGCCACCTTGTTAAGAAATCATCGCCAGCTTTTATTTGGGAATGAAATGTCAAATCCGAACTTCCCCTTGATCTTAGTACATCTTCCTCTCTCTTTTTTTTTTACTTTTACAATTAGCCTTCTATAATAGTATGCATTTTGGAAAAAACTCAAATGGGTATTCTCATGACACTTATCCTAAATTAAAATTTTCTTTTGAAAAAAATGTCCCGACAAATGGAAAAATACGAAAATGGGACAGAGGTGGGGATTATTCTTTTAGGAAGTGTTTAAAATATTTAGAAAAATTATGATGTTTGTGTATTTCTCAAAATCATGTGAATATTCTTTATAATTGTGTGAATTTTGATTAATATATTATTTTTTTTATCTCATAAAACACATAAACATAAATTAATTGCTTATTATGATAATTGGGTTAATTCCAAGAAAAAAATGAGTATCAAATCTAGCCCAAACCTTTGATCGAGAAATAAATTTAATTCAAAAATTTTTTGTCTAATAGACAAACACAAACTTTAGATGAAGTGTTAATCTGATCAAAACTATTTTTTATTTCAAAAAAGCATCAATTTTAACTTAAAACCTCGATCTAGCCCCCTTAGATCCATTGATCGTCATCGGTAATAAATGTGGATTTAAAGCATTTTTCATTATTCGAGTTCAACTTGGAGAATAACGATGAAATTATTCATCATCTCCTGCACTTTACTGAAAAGTAAAAAAAAATCTCTAGATTAAATCCATTTAATCAGATTGTCCTAAAATAAAGCTGTACACTATTGCCCGTCAAGAAACATTGTGGATGAGATCCACCAAGCTCAAGACTAGCGCATTTTTTTTCCAAGAAACAATATTGACTTCAAATAGAGAGTTAATTGTATGGATCGAATTGGGGGAGAAGTGTGAAAATTTATAATTTTTGATGAAACAAAAAAATGTCAAGCCAAATTGTCACTCTTTTTACGAGACAAAAAAAAGTATGAGCCAGATTTTATACCTAATCTAAACCTAATGTCTTTTTTGAACAATTAGCCCTATGATAATCGAATTACACGGGAGAATTCATCGATTCTCTTTTCTATTTTACATTCAAACTGGGAGTAGCGTTGGAATTTTCGATCGCGGGTTCGAGAGATTCAAGATGTCGCCACCTCGTGAACCCTAATTTTCAACACTCCCAATCGAGGAGGCGAAAGAAGAAGGGAAAAAAATTTAATATTTTGAGAGTGGAAGACACGTGAAACTGGATAATAACGCGAGGGGCTACTTGTCGCTTTGTGGGCGCCGCCAACCACTATCGATTGTCGCCACCTTTTCTTTTTTGGACATCATTCATCATCCACTCAAAAAACCCCACTTTGCGTTTCGCTCCCATCCTTTCAAATGCCATTTGCTTTTTTGACTTTTCTCACGCCCCCATCCTTTCAATTATCAAAGATTATTTTCTCCATTTGCTTTTTTGACTGTTTCCGAGTCTACTTTGCTAGATTGTTTTTTTCCTTTTGCTTTTTGACTTTTTCGTAGTCTACTTTGCTAAAAGACGAAACATTTACAGCTGGATGGAGCCAATCAAGAATCTCCTTTTTTTGTCATTATTTTTTATTTTGTTTTCTTTTGCTCTTTTTCTTCAGTCTAAACGGCGAATGTCACGCCCCTAATTATGCGAGACAGAGTGTAATAATTGCGTGACCATGTGCAACGATGAAACGTGTACAGATGGATCGAACTAATCTAGAATCACCTTGTTTATTTTTTATTAGTTTTACTTTTTTAGAGTTATTATCATAAAAAAATTTTGGCAATAAAAAATTATAGATTAGTACAATTATAATAAATTTATCTTAAACTAATTTTTGACTCCTTAAAAAATTCCAAACTTATATATTTGTGACAAATATACTTTCTATTAAATTAGATTAATATTATGAAAAATCATAAAATTGGGATTTTTATGACAAACGAAAAGTAAAATCGCAAATTCATACACTTTTAACTTTATTGTTCATTTAATTTAATAATTCGATAATAAAATTTAATGAAAATTAACATGTGGTAAATTTGTCGCAAAGTATATCAATTTGGGGTTTTTAGTGATAAAAATTAATTTTAGATAAATTTAGTCACAAATATATTAGTGTGAGATTTTTATGATAAAAAATTAATTTGAGATAAATTTATTATAAATATATCAATTTAAAATTTTTCATAATCATAAAATTAATTTAAAATAAAATTATTATATATATTAATTTGAAATTTTTCATGATTTAATCATATCATCTATTAGGTCAACACAGCAAATGCCGTGCCTCTAATTATGAGAGAGAGAGTATAATAATAGCATGGCCATGTGCGAACTCCACCGAAGCCAGACAGCCAGCTGCTTTTTTCCACGTTTGAATATTTTTCTCTGTTTTCTTTTCTTATTTCTCAATTCTATTTATTCTCTCTTTCTTTTTTTAAACATTCAAATATGTACATTTTGCCAATATAAGTAATATGTATATTTCGACACGGCGACATGCAAAAATGAAGCAGATGCTTCCTAGTCACAACATAAAGAGCCCCTTTTTTAATTGTTGAAAAATATTATTTTTTCCTAAATTTAAATTAACTAATATCGGCTGGTAAATTGGCCGATGAACTATCCAAGGCGAAGAAGTTTGACTTCCAAGGAAGTTTTCCGTCGTAAGTGACTAAAAGAGAGGCTCCGAATCTCCAAATTGGGAAGAAATTTAGCATGAGTCTCGCCAACCGAAAGCGTAACAAGTTGGAAAGAATGGGGTTGTCGAGTCGTAGCACCCAACCCAAAGTCATCTTCCCTTTCACTTTTTTTTAACATTTGTGGGTCATTTTGACATTCTTGATAACTAGGAGGGCTGCGCTGTAAATGTGGAGGATCTCTCTTGCCCACCATGTTTGGGAATCATTGCAAGCTTTATTTGGTAATATAACCTCAAATATAACCTCTCATGATCTCTTGGACTTAAATATATGTTAAATTGTTTTGTGAGATCTCGGCATTCCTCATATGTTAAACATTAGCGATGTGCAACCGGACCAGGTTTACTCGAGAATCAGATCAGACCACCTGAAAAATGGGGTCGAAAACCGGTTTCAATTTTTGGGAACCAATTGAAAGCGATCCAAGAATCGGGTCCAAGCAAAGACCCACCTGGAATTTGACCGATTTTGGAACCGATTTTTACCTTGTTAAAAAAATAAAATCGTCTCTTTGTGTAATGTCTTCGAGTCTCTCTGTCTTCAAAAAATTATTAAAAAAAAAGAAGCCTATTGCTGAATCAAGTTAAGAGATTATTATCTTTGAAGAACTGTTTTCATACATTATTTTTTCTCTTTTAATGGTCTCACCTTCAATTATAATAATAGTTACCAGACAAGTGTTACCATTTGTTGTAACACTAATTAAAGCATTCTCGATTCAACTCAAGAAAGATATTCTCTTAATAACAGCTTCGTCGCATGCATATAAGCAGGTTCATTAGATTATATCAGTAGTATTTGTGAGAATGAAACTAATATTAAGCCTATATTTGTTGCTAATGTTTATGCAATGTTAGAATTTTTTCTTTGTCTTATAATATTATGAGGATTACGTTATTTTTTCGTGAATTGAAGTAAAATTTGAAGCAGTATATAATATTGAACGGTTTCAATAAAAACAGGGTAAACCCTGTTCTTAGACCAGAAAAACAGGGTCCATGAAAACATAATAGGTTACAGGGTCTAAAAAAGGAAAACCAGTTATAGCATGATCGGGTATAGGGTCCAAGTCTGAACCTTACCCACCCTAGACCCAATCACCTCTATAAACACCTCGAAAATATTTCCTCTTCCTTGAGAAGGAAAAGATTCAAGGAGAAATTGAGAAGCTAAGACGTGCGGGGACACTAGCACGTTAAAATGAGGAACACATTCCTACTAGATTGCCAACAATAATTTCGTTGAATAGGCGAGGTGGCTCTCAGTGATGTTAAAAGACACTTACTTCTCAATGAGGATGCCTCTAAATAATTGATTATCCAAAAAAGTAACCCTAATTTATAGATATTGGCACACCTACCCTTTTCCTGGTATATTTACTAGTAGCCTTCTAACTTAATTCAGGAAAAAACAAATCCTATACTGGTACCTCACGGAATATTTGTCTCAAATTAATTTATTAGCTCATTGCGCATTTATCCGAAATTACTCGTCGTCGCCTGAAAAGAAACATCCATATGTTTATTGGATTTCAGGTCAGCTATCGAGATGGACACGTGTTAATTTGTAAATGGCTATGGATAAATGGTACACATCTGACGGGGAGGTTTGAAATCTGTGAATAATTTATCACAACGTCGGCATACTTGGGTGAGGGTACCGCTCAGCTGTGGTCCCCCCAAACCAGCACCATCCCGTGCTCATCATTTGAGATTGTAGAACAAGTTATCTTATCTCGAGATTCCTACATTCACACGTTACATTAGTCCCTTGGTGAGATACTTCCCGTTGTCTCTCTCTCTCTCTCTCTCTCTAGTCTATAAATTTTATCTCAATATATAATTTGATCTATAAAACTTTCAATTTATTAGTTTGGATCCTGAATTTTAGGTTAATGTGTAATATAATTTCTGAACTTTTAATTTGTTTAATGAAATCCTTTAATTTTTTAATTGTATGAAAATATTCAATGCAATCTCTGATATTAAATTAATGGAAATTGACTATTTTAAATATTTTCATATAATTCATGAACTATATTAAACATATATAAAAAATTAAAGACTATATTGAATAAATTAAAAATTTATGGATCACATTACATGTTAACCTAAAGTTCAATTATTAAATCGAATAAATTAAAAATTTAGATATCAAATTATATATTAAACTAAAGTTCATGGTTATCTATATCATTTTTCCTTTCATGTTTTTGGGTCAGAATTCATTACACACTTGACGTGGAGGTTTGGAATCGGTGAATATTTTGTCTGAAAGTCCACATAATTAAGTGGGGATACTGCTCAGCTGTGGGTCCCCCAAAAATCACCAAATTCAATTCATTGTCCACACCCAAAGCTAATTGGTTTATCACTTAATATTGGGAAATGCCTAAGGTCGCTTTCTTACATAAAGAAAATAACAGTGCGGTCATGCCAACCCCGTCCAAAATTTTTTTGTTAATGCCATTAGAGAACTCCATTAAAATTCTAGAATATTTGCTTTACCTTTTCCATTATTCATATTTTATGAATGGATATCAATTATCTATAAATCATTATCTTTTTACTTCGAATTAATTTTTCCCTAAAAACCGAGTTCTTTTCCTTAAATATGCACTCTGATTATATACAATAAACAGAAAATTTGCCAAGCGATCACAGTATGGTTATCCTAGCAAACCTCTTTGACATTAGCGACTCAAAAGGATTAACGCGGAAATTCCTGTATTCGCACGCCACACTTGTCCCAATAAAGGTCAAAAGAAGTGGGGTTAGAGAGGGGGCATTATTACTTGCAATAAGATGGTGGTTCTACTTTTTGTTTTCCGTCCCTGCTGGGCTCCACCATTGCGATGGTGGTTCTACTTTTTGTTTTCCGTCCCTGCTGGGCTCCACCATTGCGCGTTATCTGAACGCCTCTCACGCTTTCATGCTCCACTGATGGATGCTTTTTCAAATAATTGGGCTAAAGTGCTAAACAGAGGGCTGGTCATTATTGGGGCGGAGGGGGGACGGTATCATGGGGGCCCGTTCGATGCCGACGAAAGTGCTAAACAGAGGGCTGGTCATTATTGGCGGGGGTGCATTATTGGGGGGCTGGTCATTATTGGCGGGGGGCGCATTATTGGGGGGGCTGGTCATTATTCGTTGGATGCCGGCGAATTCGAGCTGTCTAGGTCAATAAAGCTGTCCGAAAAAAAAAAGTCGGCCGACCCATTCCCCCATGAGTTGCCAACGGATAAGGCGGCTAAAACGTAGTCACTTCGAACGGACAACAAATATCTGACATCGCCTCTGCAGCCAAAGATAGCAGGAATGGAATGTCCATGAGGAAACTGGAGATCAAAGGCGAGCGTCTGAGAATAGTCTTCAATTCGAAAATCTATATGCTGATTTTCTCTAAAGATTGTTGCCACCTCGCATACGTGTGGAGCATTGGAAGAGAGATGAAAGTGATCTTGCTTATTTTTTACGGAGCGGATGCCTCCCATGTTAAGCTCCAAAACCAGACCCTCTTTTCAATGGCATGGAGAGAGTTTGGTGATGATATGGCAAAGCAGCGGGAGAAGGTTATAAGAGAGGTCGCATGAATCAAGGGATGGAGCTTAAAACATCATAGGTATTGCTGCTAACTTCTGCACTTTGATTCTTAAATTATATCGTTCTTTCTTAATCATGAAAACTCAATCTCACTCATTCACTTGCTCTTATACATTCGAAGAATTCCACGACATTGCAAAAAACGATGGCCCTCTAAAAAAGGAGGCGTGATGAGCTACAAAATGAAGAACTGTTGTCCGAGGGAGGTGATTTCGCGAAAGTGGCAGAAGTCATCTTTGAACTCCGTCCCTCTCACTCGCAGTGAGCTGATCATTTAGGGGGAATAAAAAAAAAAAAAAAACCAAAGAAGCCCGTTGGATGCCGGATGCCGATGGGTTTAAGTTGCCTACGTCAACAATCCCGTCAGACAAAAAAGTCAGTTGCCCCTTTCTCTTATAAGTTGTCAACGAGTGCCAGGTTACCGGAAAGTTGCAACTTCGAACAAACAAATTTGTTTGATATCGCTCCTACAGCCAAAGATAGCGGCAATGGAATGTCCTAGAGGACACTAGAGATCAAAGGCCAGCTTCCGAGAGTAATCTCCAATTCAAAAATGTACATGCCGATTTTCTCTAAAGATTGTGCTTCAAGTAATTGTTGCCGCCTCACATACATGTAGAGCGTTGGAAGAGAGACGGGAAAGTGATCTTGCCCATTTTTTACGAAGTGGATGCCTCCGATGTTAAGCTCAAAACCAGACCTTCTTTTCAAAAGCATGGAGAGAGTTCGGTGATGATTTGGCAAAGCAATGGGATAATGTCTTTAAGAGAGATCACATGAATCAAGGTATGGAGCTTAGAAGATCACAGGTATTACTGCCAACTTCTACCCTTCCCTTCTAAAATTCTTCCCTTCTAAAATTGTATTACCGTTTCTGAATCATGAAAACTCAATCTCGCTCGCTCACTCTTATACATTCGAATACTTCCACGACACTGTGAAAAACGATGGTCCTCTAAGAAAAGAGGTGATGAGCTACAAAATGAAGAAAGGTTGTCCGAGGGAGGTGATGAGCTACAAAATGAAGAAAGGTTGTCCGAGGGAGGTGATTTCGCGGAAGCAGGTGGAGGTCATCTTTCTTTGCATCTCCTGTCCCTCTCACTCTCAGTGAGTTGGTCATTTAGGGGGGCCAGAAAAAAACCAAAGAAGCCTGTTGGATGCCGACGGATTCGAGCAACCTAAGTCAAAAATACCGTTGGACGAAAAAAGTCAGTCGACCTTTTCTCTTATACGTTGCCGACGGGCGCCAAGTAACTGGAAAGTTGCAACTTCAAACGAACAAACATATTTGATATTGCTCTTGCAGCCAAAGATAGTAGGAATTGACCGAAGGAAACTAGAGATTAGAGGCGAGCTTATGAGAGTAATTTCCAATTCGAAAATCTGCATGCCGATTTTCTCTAAAGATTATGTTTCCAGTAATTGTTGCCGCCTTACATACATGTGGATTATTGGAAGAGAGACAAGAAAGTGATCTTGCTCATTATTTACGAAGTGGATGCCTTCGTTATTATGCTCAAAACTGGACCCGCTTTCCAAAAGCATGGAGAGAGCTTGGTGATGATATGGCAAAGCAGTGGGAAAGGGCCTTAAGAGGGGTCGCATGATTCAAGGGATGGAGCTTAAGAGATCAAAGGTGTTACTGCCAACTTCTGCACTTGGATTCTGAAATTATGGTTACATTTGGTTCGGTTTTGGGGAAATGACACGGGGAAATGCAAATACCTTTAAGCTAAAGGGGATTTTCAAAATAGAAATATCATTTGGTAAATTTTGCATTGTGAAATAATTTTAGTCTAAATGCCGTTTGGTGATACTACATTTTACTAAGAGACTTTTGCGAAATTTTTTATTAAAAAAATTATAAATATTTTTTTCTTTTAAAATCCATTTTCGGCGGACAATTTTGGCAGCCGGATGGCCGCCGGCCACCTGGTCGCCGGAGGGCCGGAGCTTGACCAACGGCCAAATCTGGCCGCCGGAGGTGTCCGGCAGTCACTGGATGGTGGTCGGAGGATGGCCGGTGGTCATCGGCTCCGATGGCCACGCGGGGAAGATGGATTCCGAAAATACAAGTTGCAAATGCTGAACCAAACGGGTCCTATATTGCCGTTTCTTAATCACGAAAACTCGATCTCACTCGTTCTTATACATTCGAAGACTTCCACAACACTGCGAAAAACAATGGCTGTCTAAAGAAGGAGGCGTGATGAGCTACAAAATGAAGAAAGGTTGTCCAAGGGAATTTCTTTCCATCTCCTGTCCCTCTCACTCTCAGTGAGCTGGTCATCGAGGGTGGCCAAAAAAAAAAAAAAAAAAAAAACCAAAGAGGTCCGTTGAATGCCGATGGATTCGAGCTACCTAAGTCAACAATCCTGTCGGACGAAAAAAGTCAGTCGGCCCTTTCTCTTATAAGTTGTCAACGGGCGCAGGGTAACTGGAAAGTTGCTACTTCGAACCAAAAAAAAAAAAAAAGTTTGATGTCGCTCCTGCAGCCAAAGATGATGGCAAGAATGGAAAGTGTTGGAGGAAAGTCTCTCTCCCTTGATGGGGGATCCTCATCATGGTCTAATAGGGACTATGAGGTGTTGTTGAGTTGAAGAGAATCCAACATTCGCTTAACCATTATTGACTCACTTTGCCATAATCCAGGTTGGGATATGCGTATTTGAAGAGGCCAAACAACTTCGTGTTAGAGGAGATAAGAGGGGAGCTTGTGAGAGTGGTCTCCAACTCGAAAATCTACGTACTTGATTACTAATTTGAATAACTACTTAATGTAAAACTCAATTTTCTATAGTGTACTCATGAAAACATTTTCACCAATTGTAGCTAGAATGAAAGTCAAATTAGTGATCAAGCATGTATTTTAACCTAAGTTAAGGAAATTTCAAAGTATTTTTGAACAACTGAAAAATTTTGGAAGTTGGCTTGAATTGTGAAAAAGTGGGCTTGTATGAAATGAAATGAAAAAAGTAGCGTGAAAAAAAAAAATTCAAGCAATACCTAAAAACTTGACATTAATTTCATATTTTTAGACAAAAGAAAAAAGAAATAAACTTCATTTTTGTTTAGTCACAAGATGTTGATTATTTTGATTTTTGAATTATCTCAGATCGTTATGTCTCACAAAATTGATAAATACTTTATGCTGTGCAAATTAGGTATTCAACTTTTTAATTTTGGCAAAATTATATTCATTTTGCGAAATGATGAATATTTTTATTTCACAATTTTAAGTGTGAAAAGCGTGTTGTAGTGAAGATGTAATTAATGAAAATCCTACATTTATTCGGCCCAGCAAGAAAGACGTTTGAACCGTTCTTTTTAAACGTTTTATATGGATGATGCTTAAGTATCTTTTCTCTTTATTTTTTTTCTTCATTTGATTTATTGTTCTTCTTTTTTAATTTTAAAGTGTCTACCGTCAGGCGTAACGGTGCCGTCATCCTCTCCTTTTCCTTGGTTTTAAAGGCCTTATCACTTTCGACAATCCAGTATCACTCGAAAAGAATAAAAACAATTATCACGAGATCCCGATAGACGCAAGGTACGGTTGTCCCCCTGGTCATCAGAGCCTTAACCTTTTCCGCTCTCTCTCTCTCGTTCTTGAAACGCTACACCTTTTCATTCTCCATCTTTTCCTTCCTTTTTTGAAATCCTTTTCCTTTTCGTTTTCCTCGGGAGGCTCGCTATGTTTCCCCGGTCACTTCAGAGGCACTGTTCCTCGTGCGTTTTCACACTTGTTATGGCCAAGTTCAGGCGTGCGGTGGCTTCTCAGAGGAAAATCTACTCGGAGAAAAGTGGTTTTGGTTGATTTTGCATATTTAGCACCAATTTATGCTGCGAGGTTTACGACCAGATTTCTTTTTTTACTTTTTTGTTATAAAAGTATTGGAGTTCACCGGTGGCCTATCCGAGGCGGATCTACTCGGAGAAGATGGTTTTGGTTGGTTTTTGATTTTCAGTACCGATTTATGATGTAGGTTTTCGACAAAAAATAAAAAAATCCATTTTTTTTATTTTATTTTATAAAATAGTATAGGAGTCATTCGGTGGCTCCTCAGAGGCCAATCCAGTCGGAGGAGACGGTGTTTGGCGGGTGTACCGCAGTCTTTTCCACCGGGCGAAAGAAGGAGAAAAAAGCGACCGGGTAGGTGGGGTAGCGGACAGGGAGATCGTTAGTTTCTGACCGAGTTTGGAATAATACCCTCATTTCTTATATTAGAAAACTGCTAATTTGTTTTCAGCACGTCAACACAGTCCATAATTATAGGTAACCAAACTCATGTGTTGACTGTTAAGCAAATTGGATATCATTCTCTTATGTAATTAGATGTGGCCCATTTAGTGGGTTGATTCTGTTATTAATTTGGATTAGATTTGCATGGATCATAAATGGTCCAATCCAATTTCGCTAGTTTAACTCACGTTACTCATTTCTTTATGTTCATATTCCGACTCAAATAATTTGCTATCTTTTAGTTATTGCAAAATTTTAGAATTGTATTAAATGCTGAGGCCGAGCTGTCGTTGTCCTCGTCCCTGTGCACCGCTTACCCGCCAAAGCTCCACAGCTTCGAAGAGGAAATTTCGAGGACTTGGAGAGGGCTCCGGCACGCGCGGTTCCTCCCGGTTGGGAAAAAATTCCTCCTCCAATCATGGCGGCCACGTTGTTCCTCTTTGCCAACGCAGAGATACGCTGCGGGAGTCCTGTTCGGCCTTGCGCTCCAGCAGGCTCAAATCCACCAGACGCGTCATCCGACGAACGGACCAGCAGCGACTCTGTCGCCGAGCGGCCAGTTTTAAAGTGAGTATGATCCTCTTCTTTCTTCCCTTTCTGTCAGATCACGTTCCCGAGTTAGGTAGAGATTGATCTTGATCATTTTGTGGCTTATCCGGTGGGATTATGATCTCCATCTTTATCATAATTTAGCTCAAGGTCGGTCGTATGGCGATCTTATCCAGCAGTTACCATAATCAGTGAAAATCAGTTGGTGGTAGTGGAGGTTAGACCTATCAAATGGGTGGGTTGAGTCGAAAATGGTCTAACCCATATCGACCAATTTAACCTGTTTTGACTCATATTTATGTAATGTAGACCATACCTAACCCGACTCATATTCTTTAAAAGCCATTATTATTATTAAAAAACCAAACTCACTCTAAACTCTATATTAAATGAATAAAATTTCAAATCAAATTTTAAAAAATTAAAAAATATAAAAAAAAAATAAAAAATGTAAAAAAACCTATAAATTGAAATATTTTTAAAGAATTTCACCAATTAAATATATCTTTGTAAAAAACCTATAAATTGAGATGGGGTGGAGACGAGCGGTGGAGTGTCGCAATCACTAATAGATCACCACCACTCACTGAGCTTAAGGATGGCTCAAAGAAAAAAAAAATGTTACAGTTGGGTTAAAAATGGATAAAAAATGAGTCGAAAATGATTCATGCGTTCTATAATTAGGTTGAAAATGGGTTACACATTCTGATCCATTTTCGACTTATTAAGATAGAACATGACTTACAAAATGGGTCAATAACCCATCTTGACGCTCCTAGTGGAGGTGGAGGTTGAAGCGTCCAACCAGATGTTGTGGCGCGAGCAGGAGGAGAGTTTGGGCCTAATGAGTTAGAAATGGATTCTAAACTGGAGCTATTTAGGCCCATTCATCTTAGGCTTCAAATTTTAGAACCCATTAAGTATAGGTTTTCTAAATTTGAAGTGAGTTATATATGACTTATTTAAAAAAAAAAATAGGTAATATATGGATTTAAGGCCTATTTTGATAGGTTTAGGTTGGATTAAGTTTTGGTATAACATTTGGGTTTGGTCCCTTTCAGTAGTTACCCAAAATGATAATAATGATGACGAGGACGACGATAACTATACCATTGTTTTAACAAATCTTCAAGTTTCCACTTAAGATAATGACTTATTGCAGATTCTGAGCTTTGAACCGCCAATTATATACGCCGTCTTCGGGAGTTCAAAGTACATAGCGATCGGGACTGTGACCGTGGCTGCAGCTTCACAGTTTCCAGCTGCGACCATTCAAGAGAACATGTCGCCGGGATACTGAGCCCCACTTGTATCTCAACTTGATCTTCATCGAATTTATGAACAGACTGGGGATAATTTTGGTCGCACTCAACGATCGTGGGCTTCATAAGTGGGAATGCGACTATAACATCCCTGCAGCTGTTGAAGGGCATCTCTGGACCGGTTCACTTCACCACAAGACATGAAGTGTTCGAGCGCCAAGATGAGGTGCGCGACAATTCAGTGATTAAATTATCTCCATTCATTTGCTTTTCTTGGGTTTATAGCATTTTTATGTTATGATTTCTAGAGGCCATCTTGATGCTCCGTGGAAATAGTACGTTATGATTTGTCGATGGAGGAATCTTGTCTTGTTCACACTTGCTTTAGCCATCCAATAAGAGGGATGGTTCGTATTGGGTGAAGTAAAGAAGGAAGTTTGCTAAGGTTTCATGATGTGTTTAACGAGAGAGTAGCCATGGAGAAAGATTTGTTTATGTAAATGTGAGAAAATATGGGGGTAAAGATTTAATCTCGGAACAAAAAATATTTAGATATAAATCAAATTCAAGCTCTGTTATTAGATGTCAAGGACTCTTGCCGCCTCCTCCCTAGTACAAATTACGTGAAAGGGAAAAAAGAAACTGAGACATTTGGTGAAATTTGAAAGTGTTGCGTATAGTAATTAATGTCAATTGGACTGAGTCGGAAAGGAAGTGAGAGAATAAGCTAGCAGTCCTTGCAAGCTCCGGTGCCGTTTGCCATGTGATAGGCGTAGAGGACCCAATCTTGACTGAACTAAAATTTCGTACTGCTGATCTTTAGTTATTTTTATGGTGGTGGTATAATCTTGAGTTTGATCGAGTCAAATTTCACTAAGTCACTCCAAGTCATGATGAGGCCCCAGTCCGAGGAGGCAATTTACGAGAGGCGTGATGAGTTGTGGGACTTCACCCACAACTTAGTGGAGTCCACAGGTCACTAAACGAGAGTAAACACTATTGCACACGAGCAAGCGCAGCATAATTAGCGGAATAAAGTAGAAAGGCTCTTCATAGGATGAGCAGCCCAGTTTGGCGTACTCGATGCCAAATTGCAGGTGAGTGATGTCATGTTGTTTGAAATAGTTGGAAGGATGAGAGAGCTCTGAAGGCAATATGCAAGCTCAGAGCTCTCCATGGTAACATCACTCCCAAAAACGGGCCTAAAGGAATAAATCAAGGGAGTATTACAATGAGAATGTTATAATGGGAGATGAACATGGCCTTGCTAGGGTGGAATCCATGTTTGATTGATGTGTCTCTATGACGTTAGTCAATAAGAGGTTGTAATAGTTCGCGATGATGCAAACTCAATATGAGTTTTCGTGTCATGAGAATGCTAATTGACATGAAAATGGGTAATTAGCAGTAAGAAAAGTAGGAAAAAAGAAGAAGAGCAGTCCAACTTGGGCCGAAGTATGATGTTCGATTCTTTATAGAATGGGAAAAATTAAGCTTAGTGGTAGCTTTGTTCAATTACAATACTTATAACATATGCTTCCAAAATCTTGTAATTGATATAGGATGTGATGGTATGATAATTTATGATATTTTTAAAGCATAGCTGTCAAGGACTCTTGCATGGCAATAAAGACACCTTTTGGGTATGTAACCTACCAATAGAATTAAGATAAGGGTTGACTCTTCCATCGGAATCTAATGTAGCAGGAGCATGAATATGATTAGGCGATAAACATGAGAGTTGAATTGGGACATGCTATTGACTTATGATGGCCAGTGTCTCGAGCCTGCAAATTAGCTGTTTTCCATTATTTGAAAGAAAAAAAAAAAAGTAGCCAAATTCCCGCGCTTATCTTTAAAGCTGGCATCCTTGTCAAACTAATACTGTCCCAGAATTGTCCATTAAGACTCATGTTCGTGCAAGAGAATCGAGTAAAGATTTTTTCTCCTAACGAATTCGGTGATGTATATCACCTGTAAGCCTTTTTTTATTAAAGGAAAATAACAAGGGTATGAATAATTATGATATTATGCTTTGTCCGTTACTTAGCTTTTTTGAAGTGTGAAGCACGTTGGAGGACTTGCGAGCTATTAAGGGGGAAAGTGTCCACATTTCTGTCGATACTTCTCTCTCTTGTTTCTAGCTGTTTTGCATTACTTGGGGGTCCAAGTTTAACGTCAAGATGAATAAGACTGGAGGGATTAATTTTGACCTAATGCATTATCAGAACACAAATTAATTAAAAAATTTAACGCGGCAATGGGGGAGAATTCTGAATTTAATCCAATCAAATTTCACTAAGTCACCGAAGTCTTCATTTCATGATGGGGCGTGGTACGGTTGTGGGACATCTCTCCCAAACGCTGATCATTCCCCCGGTATGTATCTCCCTCTCTCTCAATCTACTTGTTCTACTAGTTACCGGTCCGGCCACTGGTTAAATCCTTCACCATTTCCTCTCTGGCACTCCCTCTGTATCTCCCTCTAAGTCTCTGAGTTCCTGCATTGCATTCAATCTTTTCATTGAACACAATGTCGGCTACACTGCGAGGCTCCTGGCCATCTCCGATGGCAGCGGACAACACCACCACACCACCACTGGCCACATCCCCCCCAGCATCTCCTCTACTGCCAGCTTCTTCCAGGTCCCCTCTGCCCCCTTCAGCCTCATCTCCTTTGCGTCGGTCCACCATATCGTGCATTGCAATTGCTGGAGCGGTGGTGCTGGCAGTGAGACGTTGGCTGGTTAGTTGTTGCCAGCGAAGGGGATTGCCTAGCATTCCTATCAGTTGCAGCCAGCGCAATTTCACTCTTCACGAAGTAAAAGGGTTCACCCGTTATTTCTCACAGGATAATGTTCTTGGAGAAGGCGGTTTCGCGTGTGTGTACCGTGGAGTCCTTTCCAACGGGGAAGCTGTAGCTGTGAAGCGACCCAAGGGGCCGAGTGGACAGAGAGAACTTGAGTTTCAGGCTGAGGTTGAAACGGTAGGCCGCATTCATCACAAGAATGTTGTTTCTTTGGTTGGATACTGTACAGAGGGGTCCGAGCGTATCCTCGTGTACAAGCTGGTGCCTAGAGGGTCCTTGGAGTTCCTCTTACATGGTGAGTTTGGATTTTCAGTACCAATTCATGCTGGGAGCTTTTATGTTGCTACTCTTTCTTTATTAGTCTTATTTCAGTATCCGATTTAGCAGTTGGGTCATGTAAAAAAAAAGAAAGGGAACACTAATCAGAGAACTTGGCGCCTTTTGCGATCAATGGAAAGGATTCTGATGGAAAGTGATGTTGCAGGAGAGGGACGACCGACCCTAGCTTGGGAGGATAGAATGAAAGTTGCTGTTAGCTCTGCCAAAGGATTGGCATATCTTCACGAGGATTGTAAGTTTCAGATGTAGTTTTGCCCTTCATCTTTATTGGATTCATAGTTGATTAAAACCGTGAATCCTAGAGCTTTGCTTGTGTTCATGAAAAACATTTATCGTGCAGGTAATCCGGCAATCATACATCGGGATATCAAAGCAGCAAACGTCCTTGTCGACTCAGATTCTGAGGCAAAGGTAAAAGCAGACTTATTTGATAAATTTAAGTATGGCAATTGCTATTTCCACCCTCAATTGTTTAACTCTCAGAGCAAGTAGATTGCTGAATTCCGAATGCTTTTCTCTCTCAGATTGCAGATTTCGGATTTGCAAAATTCAAATCTGAATCAAATCGTTGTGTGTCTAGGCTGGTGGTCACCCATGGGTAAGATTTGCTGCGTTTGTATTTTTGATTCGGAGGACAGGGATGTGAGCTGGTTGGTTATTAATTTGTCTTAGAAGTTTCCAAATGTGTATAAAACGGGCCATACTTCGCCTTGAGCTTTATTTGTTAAAGCACAGTTTTCTAGGTACTTTTATGGTTTTTCTTTTCTCTTATGGCTTGACTAGTTCAATTTTGTTGAAGCGGTGTTTATGGTCTTACCTGTAGGTATATTGCTCCAGAATGCGTCCGGGGTGAGGAACAAACGGAAAAATCAGACACTTACTCTCTTGGGGTCGTGCTATTGGAATTGATCACTGGTCGCAGACCTATTGTTTCAAGACATGATTCTGTGAATGATACTCTGGTTGATTGGGTAAGTCGCGCAATTCTCACGTTCACAATTAAAGCCCAAGCTACCTTCCTATGAGATTCCAAATTTGATGTCTTTGGCCATCGAAATCGCAATATTGAAATGGAATCATTGTCGTGATTTACAGGCGAGGCCTCTTCTCAAACAAGCT
This sequence comes from Angophora floribunda, assembly GCA_014182895.1. Classification (NCBI taxonomy): domain Eukaryota; kingdom Viridiplantae; phylum Streptophyta; class Magnoliopsida; order Myrtales; family Myrtaceae; genus Angophora; species Angophora floribunda. The sequence continues at coordinate 37,300,541 of CM024707.1, read as the reverse complement.
CTGAGAGATGGAAACTTCGACTCTCTTGCTGATCGTAGGCTGCAGAACAATTATAATCACAGTGAGATGGCTCGAATGGTGGCCTGCGCCGATGCTTGCATTCGTGAATCAGCGCAGTGTCGACCAAGAATGAGTCTGGTAATATTTCAGTAGCCGGAGCTTGGTCTTTCTTTCGTAGATGCCACTTGCCACATCCATGACTGATGACAGCTATTTTTGTTCGTGGACTCATGTCTAGTTCATTTGAGATCGTTAGGTTATCTAAAAATAGGAACTCTGACAATCAGCTTTTGAAAAATTGAGCAGATTGCTCGAGTCCTCGAAGGGCATCAATCTGCTGCTGACCTTGATGATGGGATCGGAGCCGAGCCAAGTAACCTTGACCTCGAGTGCGGCAACAACCAATCCAGGGAATCTACAGGTGAAAGTGGCTTTTACCCATCTGGCTCGAGTAGCGCGGGTCCTAGCCGCCAAACAGTCGGAGATCTGGAGATGGGAAGGATGGTGGCCTTGAATAGTTTCTGAACCTTGCTTGTTTTTACACCTAACTGGGGATGGCAAGATAGGCCCTGGACCTGCCAAAATGTATGGTATAATTGGTTTTGTGTCCAAGTGGCCCCGTACTTTGCGGTAGTTTGAAGTGTTTAGTGGTGGAACTCATACATATATTGTATAGTGTGTTAGTGTCGCTACGTAAAGCTTTTATAGTATTTTCTTGCACCGACCTTGTCAAAATCGAAGTTGATCAATGCATCGACGTCTTGTCGTCGTATTCATATTCTGAACTCAGATGTTGATGTTCGTTCATTGTGTCTAGTGGCGAACAGAATTTAAGTCCAAGCCGGGCCCCATTCGCCAATCAAGGAGGCAAAAGAAAAAAAAAAGCATCGAAAAATATAAAATAACAAATAAAAGTGAACGCGCTTGTTAGGGCCTCATGATTTGTTCAATGGGAGGAGCAGCCGCCATTGACCGAGGTCTCTTCCGTTCGAAAGTGTCGTGTAATAATAGCAAATAACGTCAAGTCAGAGCGAGCAATCCTGGCAAGCTCGAGTGCCACGTGCCGTGCGATAGGTGCGAGAGGGCTAACGAAGTTTCGCACACGAGCAACGACAAGGAGCAGCATGACGTCAGAAAGGCTATGATAATTGATAGCACGGGCGGCCGAATCCCAGCGTGTGTACTCGATGCCAAATTGCGGGCAAGAGGTGTCAGGTTGTCTCGTCCGAAGAGATGTCCGAAGTAGTTGGAGGGCGGGGGGCGTCCGTAAATGAAGGGATCGAGGAGGGAGTAATTGCGACGAGAGAGTTATGACGGGAAACCAAAATGGTCGCGACATTTCATCATGACACGATCTCAAAGGGGAATCGTCATATCATTAGAGCTATGACACGTGCTACAAAGCAAAATAGAAGGGTAATGATTAGTCCCAACATTTCATTACCCAATTATTTTTGTCCTCCGGTTTCGTCCTTTCTAGCCCCTGGTATTGCAAAACCACGCTGCTTTGGGGCCTACATCGCAAAACAGTAACGATGAGCTTGAGCGCATCCTCTGTCCGATTTTGCTTACTTTGCGTCGTTAATGAAAGCCCAACACGGTCCCACTGTTGCGGTCCCCCCACCTACACCAAAGTCAGACAGCCTGCTGTTTTTTTACACGTTTGAATATAATAATTATTATTATTATTTAGATATGGCGACATGCAAAACTGATACAGATGTTTCCCTGGCCACCGCACAAAGAGCCCCTTTTTAATTGCTTAAAAAAATTAATTTTTTCCTAAATTTCAGTTGACTAATGTCGGCGGGTCAGTTTCCTGCCTTCGTTGGTTGCTGATTGTGCTTTCACATGGTTGAAGCAGTCTCCTCAAGATGCATTAAAATAGACCCGAGGGCCTTCTCGGCTTTTAATCATTTATCATGGGAAACTTTATAATTGAATAATTTTACTACCTTTTTTCCTTTAAAAGTAAAGACGGTTTCTTTTTTCTCCTACTTTTTTTTTTTTGATCAAAGGCTTCTTCCTTGCAAAGCACATCTTGAGATGTCACATTCAACTACTTTGCAAATGAAAAAGAAAAAGTAGGTTAAAGGCTAAGTAGCAATAATATTGACATGTGACATAACATGACATAACATACCAATACAGTATTTATTAAAAAAATATCGAATTTCGACATGTTAGAACACATTATATATTAAATATATATTTTTATATTATAATTATTTTAATCAAATCAATTTATAAATAATAAAAAAGAGCCTATAATAAATTTACAGGAAAATTCCAAATAATGGCCCGAAGATTTACGTTTTTCAAATAAGGGTTTGAGTAGACCTTGTTTTAAATAAGGGCCTGAAGTGCCATCACTTTTTTAAATAAGGGTATGAAGTGAATCTTGTATCAAATAAGGGCCTAAAGTCACTATGTTTGTTTTAAATAAGGACCTAACTTTCTTGTAATTAAGAGTATTTTCATCATTTATCATTTTCCTTTTTTTTTTTCTAGTTCTTCTTCTTCCTTGTCACTGATGGCCGACATTGGCCATAGGTGAAGCCGCCCCTTGCGGCCAATCGCCCTCATTGGCTGCAGGCGAGGGTCGTCGAGCTCTCGCCAGATCTAGCGTGGGGGGCCTTGCCCACGGTCGACAAGGGCTTGCAAGCCTTCGTCGGCCTTGCGGTTGGTTGTGAGGGGTGGCCTCCCCAAGTGAAGCCACCCCTTGCCTATGGCCAGCGAGAGTCACCCTCGCCCAACCCTCTATAGGCATCACCAGTAGCCGATCAACTACTGGTGAAGAGAAAGAGGAAGAATTAGAAAAAGAGAAGAAAAAAAAAAGGAAAGATAAAAGATAAAAAAAGAAGAAGATTCGAACTAAAATATCCTTGACCGATCGGAAAATTTATCCAAATGGCAACCAGCAATGCCCTTATTTGAAATAATCATGGTCATCTCAGACCCTTATTTGAAACAACCAAGGCCATTTCAAGCCATTATTTGAAGTAAGGTCCACTTTAAGCCCTTATTTGAGAAAATGAGAAGACTTTGGGCCATTTTTTGGAATTTTCCCTAAATTTACACTAGAAATATTAATCCATCATTTGTTAATATTATTTATTACTTCAATTTGACAAATTCAACTCCATTCCAATAATCCATAAAACTTGGAGAAAAAATAAGCAATCCACATTATGAACTCGCATGTTAGAAGAGAAGAGAGAAAAATAAATTTGGGAGGATGGATTGTGTGTCGCAGAAAGTAAGAGTAAAAAAAAAAAGAGAAGAATGAGTTTTTTTCTTGGATTCTCGTCCTCGCAAAATACCTTTTAAATTTTTTAATTTCTGGATGTCCCATCCAGACTTCTCCTCTATTGTTTCTCAGGTATGGGATAGCAATATTTCAGGAACATTGATGTTTAAGCTATACTCTAGGCTTAAACTTTTGAAAGTTAGACTCAAGCTTCTCAACAAACACAAATTCTCGGACATCTCTCTCCGAGTGGCTGATGCTAAGAGGGCTCTTCACTCCACTCAAGTTGCTCTACTTAGAGAGCCTTGCAATAGTGATCTGGCGGCCGCCGAACATGCCCATGCTCGGTCTTATTATGAACTCCGGTCACTGGAGGAATCCTTTTTTAAACAAAAGTCACGTATTCGATGGCTTAAGGAAGGTGACCGGAATACTAAATTCTTTCATCAATCGGTCAAGCATCGACAACAACGCAGGGGATCATCTTGGTTTTAGATGATACAGAAATATTATCTCGGACCCAGGTGAAGTACCACAAGTTTTTGTATCCTATTTTCAGGATCTTCTGGCTCCTGTACAAACTTCTCTGCGGCCTACTACTCTAGAGGTCAAGGGAACTCTTTGTCACATTTTGAATGATGACCAGGTTCGTTTTCTATCTCGAACCCATTCTTCCCAGGATGTGAAAGTGGCTATGTTCTCCTTGGCGGGGAGGGAAAGCCCCGGGACCGGATGGTTATAATGCTGATTTTTTTAAAAGAAACTGGGACATTGTTGGGCCCTTGGTTACTGAGGTGATCCTAGATTTCTTTAACACGGGTCAGTTGCTTCGGGAAGTTAATTGTACCATTCTTGCACTGGTTCCCAAAACCCCGAATGCTTCATCGGTTGCTGACTTTCGGCCCATAGCTTGCTGCAATACGGTGTATAAATGTATCTCTAGGATCCTTTCTAATAAACTTGCAACTATCCTCCCCTCCATCATCAGCCCGACTCAAACGGCCTTTGTGAAAGGTAGAAGGATTAGTGACAACATTCTCCTTGCTCAGGAATTATTCAGTGGATTTCATTTGGGTAATCAATCTCCCAAGTGTGCCATTAAAGTTGATTTTAGGAAGGCCTATGATACTTTGGATTGGGATTTCTTGGAGACAACCCTTGAAGCATTTGGGGTTCCTTCTCACTTTATTCATCTTATCATGGTATGTGTTCGCAAACCTAAATTTTCTGTTTCACTAAATGGCGAGATGCATGGGTTCTTCTCTAGTGGTCGTGGACTAAGACAAGGAGACCCAATATCTCCCTATCTTTTCACAATGGCGATGGAAGTCTTCTCAGGGATCCTTGAGCTTCAGACTCGTCGCCCGGAGTATTGATTTTATTGGAGATGCAAAGCTTCTCGGTTATCCCATCTTTTCTTCGCGGATGATGTATTCATATTCGGTGAAGCTTCGTAGCTTCAGTTTCTTGTATGAAAGTTGGGCTTGATATATTTTCCGGTTGGAGTGGGTTAATCCCCAATACTAACAAGAGTGAAGCCTTCCTCTCTCGGTGGTCATGGGGACTTAAGAACACAAATTTTGCAACTGTTAAATTTCAGAGTTGGGTCATTTCCAATTAAATACCTTGGTGTCCCTATTATTACTTCAAGATTGACCAAATCAGATTGTCACACCTTGGTATGTATTCTGACGGCTCGTGTCCAATCTTGGACACATCGGTTTCTTTCATTCGCAGGACGTCTTCAACTCATTAGAACCGTGTTGCATGCTATTCAAGTATACTGGGCGTCCATTTTTTGGCTACCGGCTGCTATAGTAGATAAGATTGAGCAAATTTGCAGGCAATTCCTTTGGAAGGGACCGTCTCTGGGCTCGGGCGGTGCAAAAGTATCCTGGGAGGATGTATGCCACCCAAAAATAGAAGGCGGCCTTGGGCTTAGGAGAATTCGAGATAGCAATAAAGCTGCCATGGTTAAGCATATCTAGATTCTATTCACTGATAAAGAATCCATGTGGTGCAAATGGATTCATACCACGCACCTTAAAGGGAAGAATTTCTGGATAGTAGCCACTCCGACTTACTGTTCTTGGGCCTGGAGAAAAATCCTTGCAATGAGGGAAATTGTTATAGGTCTGTTCAAATGGAAGATTGGAAATGGTGAGTCTACCTCCTTGTGATTTGATCCGTGGCTAGATATGGGTCCTCTCAATTTAGTTTTTCGGATCTCGATATCTCTCTATCGGGTCTTACAAGAGATGCAAACGTAGCTGATTTATGGACTCTGGATGGGCAAGCTTTCTTTCATGAGCTACAAGCATGGCAATTTACTATCCCTCCAGTTAATCATTTGTCGGATATATTCACTTGGGTGCCTCACCCATCGGGCACCTTTTCCAGTGCCTCGACATGGTCAATTATCAGGAAGGAAGCCACTAGGGTCTCCTGGGCATCTTTTGTTTGGAACAAAGCTATTGTTCCGAGACATCAATTTCTTCTTTGGTTAATACTACGAAATCGGCTTCCCACTCAGGTTTTTCTCATGTCTCATGGAAGAATCCCTCCTAGGCAGTGTGCTTTCTGCAACTTATGTCCTGACTCTATTGATCATTTATTTTTTGAATGTCATGTCACAAACTCTCTTGCTACATTTTGGGCTGCCAAATATAATCTCCCTTGGAGGAATCGAGGTTGGTCTGGAAACCTTAGATGGGCTATTCATACCTTTGATGGTAATGGATTCTATTTTGACATGATTCGGTTTTCCTTTGCCCTCTACTATGTGATTTGGAAGTCCAGGAATGATATTATATTTCAGGCTTCCAACTTATATGTGCCATCCATGAAGCTTCACCTGATCAGAGTAGTCAAGGACAAAGCACTCACGTTTAAATATGTTGTAGCCTCTTCCTAGGGATAGAAGACTACTGGCATTCTTTGGGGATTTGACCCTCAAGTTTTTTGTGAGGAGACGTGACGGGGGTGGGACCCGTCCGTTCTAACTCTTTTGTAAAAAGCTATTGCGTGTAACAATTATGTCTTCCTTAGTGAACTTGGCCCCCTCCACTCCAAGGACATGTTGTCCTACTTGAGTGAGTGTTGGTGCCGGGTCCCACTAGGTTATATAATTGATTTGCTGATTTATATTACTTACCTTTACCACACACAAAAAATGAGTTTTTTTCTTTCCCCATTTATTATTTTTAATATTTTTTACATATTTATATTTTGACCACTCATTTATTTAAAATTTTTAAAATTGACCCCGCATGTGTCGAAATTTCAGACTCGCATGTCAGAGAGTGTTAGGAGAGTTGACTAGGTATTCCTGTCGATTGCATGTTAGAGTGTTCGACACGATATAAAAGCTTCTAGAGAGCATCAGCGCTTCTTAGTTTAAAGGTGACTTTTGTTGATTATAAATTTACGATATAAAGGTTCGAAACATCTTTTAATATGGATAAGATATGATAGCTCGATATTTTCCAGAAAAATGCCAATTGAATATTTTAATGCTTTTGAAGCATTGCTATCTAAAAGACTCTATTTTGTGACAATATAGACACACTTTGATATGTAACATACCGGTAAGTTAAGATTACAATTATTGTTAAGGTGTTCGTGGGAGGTGAAGTGATTTTATTTTTTTGGTTTGAAAATTGAAAATGATACTTTTTTTTGGATACGTTCATTGAAAATTTTAAAATTTGCCACAAAACTATAATTGAGTCCTACTTGCAAAAAGTGCAATCAAGTCGTAGAATTCGTCAAATTGGTTCAATTGTGTCATTCCATAAACTTTATCCAATTTAGCTAACAAAAAATGCTGACGTGGTTTTGTTTACAATTTTCTCTCCTAAATGGCTAAAATGATGTAGCTTTAGCCCAAAATCTGATTTTTAATATAATTTGTACTTAAATTAAATTAAAAATAAGCTTCTTTTTTTTTAAAAACAACTAACAACAAGGACTACAACCCTTGCCAACTACAGGCGAGGGCCACCAATGGCGGCCCGCCCCAGCCATTGGTAGCCCTCGGCTAGAACTAGGTAAGGGTTGTGCCTAGACCTTGGCAAGGGCTAGTAGGCCATTGCCTATTGTTAGCGAGTGTGGTAGCTTTTGTTATGGTTGTTGCTGTTCTTTTTTTTTTTAGGGTATTATTAATTTAATCTAAGTAAAACTCATATTACAAATCAGATTTGGGCCAAAACTAAGTTGATTTAACCTCGTCATCGTCACATAAGAAAGAGAAAATATTAAACAAAGTCACATTAGTATTGTTCATTAGCCAAATTGGATAGAACGGAAGAACTTGATTGTAATTTTGCGACAAGTTTTAGGACTCAATTTAACTTTCATATCAATTTTTAGGATTTCCTATGCACATATTCCTATTTTTTTTAAATGCGTTTTTAAATGGTTAACGTACTACACATAATAAAACAACATTGCAAACTGCAAATTTCATGTAAAATAGTGTAATTTGATATTAAGATATAGCAAAACATGCTAAATATGATAGGTAACTCGAGACGGGCTGTTAACTCATACTTAAAATTCTCTTAAACATATCTTAGGTAACCAAATACGTAAGCATAGAGCAGAACATACTTGTTCGCCTGAGGCTTTTCGTGATCAGAAGCAGCGAAAGCTGGTGCTTTTGGGTCATCCATTTTAGCCAATTTCTTTTGTCACTCTCACGATCACACAGAGAAGAATGAATGAAACTGCAAGTGATATATTTAATAGGGAGTTGAGCCAAATTGCATGAAAAGCCAAAATAGGAAGAAATCAGGATAATTTTGTCCCTAAACTTGAATTAATGGAATGATTATCATTGGATATTATTATATAGTTCATGGATTAAATTGAAGATGCAAAAAATTTTAGAGATCATTTTGCACATTGGATAAAGTTCAATAACCATATCTAACAAATTAAAAGTTTAAGGAGCATATTGCACATTGGGATATTTTTATCATTATCCTAGAGAAATACAAAAGGCTACGAGCATAAGAGAGAGAAAAGCTTTATACTAAAAATTCTTGCATGCACTGAGTGCGTGCCAACCTGCTTCATCTAACTCATCAAATTACACGGCTTTTCATACGAGATGTACATCATTCCACGACTGAAATGCACCAAGCTTACATGTTTAACGGAATCGCTCTCGGTTGGGCCCCCATAAAAAGCTAATCCTTTTAATAGGTGGAAGGTTGCTCTCAAAGATGCTCTCTTCAATACACAGCCAGTCATACCAAAAGGTGTGGACCAAATGAAATGCTGATAACGTCGGAAATTCGCACTCCAAAAGTACGAGGGCGACCCCCGGTAGAACCGGGGGATAAAGCGGGGGATACGACTTTGGGGACGACGCGTTCCTGTCAAGATCAGAGGGGGCTTTGGATTCTTCCCTTCTGTTCTTCCTCTATTTGGAACTCGTCAATGGAAAAACAGTGTCCCAGAGGTATGATGGGGATCAACTTTAGTCAATTAAAGTGGATCTTGAAGTAACTGAATCGTGGTCGCGGTCCATGGCATCGTGACAAGAAAAAAAAGGGACCCGAACGCGTTTATTGGAAACTAAATAGGCTCGCCTGCCCTCTTAATGATTTAGGGTATGGTTTTTAGGATACTTGACCCAAATCGATTTGCCAAACTTTCTTGAGGTGGAAAAGTTGGGCCAAGATCCTAACTTCAAGGAGAAATGCATAAGGAAATCTGTAGAATGTAGTAACATGATATTATAAAAGGAAATTACAATCAATCAAGATTACGATTGGAAAGTATTTTGCCGGTTTTAGTTCCTATAATGAAAAATCTTTCACTGAACGGTGCTTTTCGATTTTATTAGAAGAGACACGGGTTCTATATTGAATCTGAATAGAAGATGTCAAATGAAAATGCAACGATTATATCCAATTTGTATATTACAATCCCGACGACCAATATTGAAGATGACTCGATGACTAACAACTTTTGAGAACAAATTATACTAGAATCTAATTAACGACACCGCTTGTACATAGCCTATTGTGAATACTAAGGATAACTTGATGACTGACAACTCCTAGGAACAAACTATGTTAGAATTCAATCAACGACACAATTTATAAGTAACTTGTCGTGACTTAGAACTTTGGACCCAAACTATACAGGAATTTAATCGACGACATAACTTGTTTAGGTGTAAAGTTGGAATTTAATCAACAGCAATAGCCCTTGATAGGAATCACAACGCATGAATCTAATCGATGACGCTAGGTTTGAGGCGCAACATCGGAATCTAAATGATGCTAAACCAAAGGTAACACGCTAGAATTTAATTAATGATGGAAACCTGAAAACCATAGCTAAAGTACGATAAAGTAAAGACAATTGTTGCGATGTTCAGGGGCTCTCTGTTGGATGGCTTGCAGTATTTATAGGATCACTTAGTAACTGTCGGTTGGTTAATTCTTCCTTGAAAGTCTCTCCCCCCTCGTCCTTTACTCCTTCCTCAATCGCCTTATCCACATCTGATTGTTCCCTCACTTGTTGAAATGCTCGCACGACTTTGTCTAGCAAACAATAACCGCTCTTATAATTGCGTGTTCTCTTTTGTGTACCAAATGTTCTTGCTTGAATTTTGACACCGATTCTACTTGAATTTTTCATCTTCAATAGCATCTCAAGGCCTAGACAAGTGGCAATTAGCTACATAGCCATTGAACCACGCATCTCCATTCGCTCAACCCAAACATTCTTGAAATCTTGGCCATCCTTCGACTCAAATGGGCTAGATTGCTACTGTTATTACCCTCATGACCAGCATGTGATGGCAAAGGTAAATTTGGGTGTCAACATATGCCCCTTTTGAAAAGAAATTTTTTTAAATTTATTTCTTTCAAAGGAATACCTTATCCTTCGTGCAATCTTCCAAGGATGATGATCATGCCTTTCTGTCTTTTGACGTCTCTTTTTCTATGTGCGGTTGATTCGAATTCCAGTCTTATGTATTATTTTGACACGTTGCTCCGAATTCCTACAGATAATTATTTCCTTTTTCAAATCGCCGTCGTTCAATTGTATATATCTCCGGGATTTCTACTGTCACTTTGTCTTCTCCTTAAACCCTAAACCTCTCTTGCAATTTTCTTCTTGTCTCTACTTCGTCATGGCACAGAAAGCTCCTGAATATAATCCCAAGAGCTATATTGCTAAATTCGATGCTCTCCAAAGGGGTCAACACGCTGGCAACTGTTGCTTTAAGTTACTAAGCACTGTCGATGATGACCCCAATTGCTTCCTCCTGGGCCCTAGTCTCATCGATCACCAAATTGTCATTCCATCTCTCAAAACCTACTTTCGTACTAAGTGTAATGAGACTTTGGCTCTTCAACACTTCCCAATCTCGGATATCTGGTCTGTTGCATCTCCTCAATTCCGTGGCTTTCCTTCATTCAAAGCAGATTTCCACAAGTGGTACCTACGTCTCATGTCGAGACTCGGCTTCTCTGGGTGAATGCAGGGATTGCGATGGCACTTGAGGTCAGTATGTCAACACACGACTTGACTGAAGGATTGGTAGGTTCTGTTATAAGCTTCTGGTTCCCATCAACAAATTGTTTATTTTTCTCTTGGGGACCCATGATTGTTACTCTTTTGTATGTAATTACCATATCAGGCTTTGAACTGGTTGGACTCCCCATCGAGGACATACCCCTAATAGAAACGCCTTTTATCTCAGAAAGGGCTCTTTCCTACAAGAAGTTTCTGGAATGATTTGGTCGTGAATCCGGGCCTATCAAACCTCCCTAGCGTGTGACTTTCTTGCTATATATTGGTTGTCGAAATATGTATTCCCTAATCCAACACTCAAGGTTTCTAAAGATTATCTCCAAATTGTTGTAAAGCTGGCAATTTGCACACGTATTGCCTTAGCTCCACTTATTCTGGTTACTCGATACCGAGCTTTTACTCATGCCTCGCTATAGATGAAATCTAAGGGGACTGGCACCATATCTAGTCCATTTTGGATCCTACAGGCATGGATGGCCCTGTATTTACCCTTTCTATTCAGTGCTTTCTCTCGTGATCTTCCTTATTATTCCTTGCTGAATTCCGAAAGACCTCAATCTTTTCCATTAGGTTGTCGACTGTTGAGCCGTTTGCCCGAGGATACACCCTCGCAACTTTCTCCTTTCGCCTTTTATCTTCAAATCCTCTTGGGAGTCGCCCATAACAATATCGAACTCTTTCCTTATGATTGTGAAGAATTTTATTACCTTTTTGATCAGCATGCTGTGCATGATTTTCAAGGTTTCTGGATTCGCGCATTATCCCCAGTGAATCTCCCGTCATGGCTTTCTTCGAAAGGCAAATTCTACGATCAATATTTGTGACACACATCAGTCAATAATAGATGATAACATATCATGAATTCGCTATAAGTTATTGCGTCATAAGGATGCTAATCAACACAAAACCCACTAGAAAAAGGGTTAGGATATTGGTCAGACCTTTAACGACCCTCGTTCCAATACCATCGAATCAAAACTCTCCATCACATCCTGACATTACTACCTGGCTATAGCCAGTTATATGGGCCGCCGCTTCTGTCCTTCTTTATAGCCCATATTATCGCAAAAAACCACCCTAATTTGGTTCAGAGGTTATTGCGCCTCCAACCGAAGCCCGATTCCTTGCCCTTTGAGCTATCTTTTGGGGTGAGAGAGGCCCACCCAACTTTAAACTAACTTTTGGGTTGAGAAAGGCCCACCTAAAAGATAGTGGTTATGCATGTATGATTGGCTTTGCTTTTCCATGTATCACCGCAACACAATGCACCGAACGCAAAAACAGCAAAACCTCTCTTCCTTGTCAATAAAATAACCTTAAAAAGCTTCCAGGGAAACGGTTTAGTCTCCAATAGTACGTGTTAATACAATGGTCAAAAGCTAACTTTAAGATATTGAATTTTTAATGTTATCGGATTAAACATATTAAAATTATTTTTCCTCTTCCTTTTGGTTTTTTCTACGGCTCTTTGCTGAAAAGCCAAAACATATACTTGGATTGAGCAAATCTAGATTCTTCTTTTCATTATTATTATCTTTTCACATGATATGGTGATTAAAGTAGTATAGGATATTTTTGTAACTTTTCCAAACTAATCTTGTTAATAGTGTTAAAGGAAATTAATATAGTATAACAATTCAATCATATTACTAATGTAATAAGTCGTTATCTAACATTTGAATTTCAAAAAGTGCTTATTTTTGTTATATTATTTTGCTTTTTCAAAGTATTTTTGACAAGCAACGCATCACGGGGAGCGTTCTAGCGAATAAACTACCTTCTCTAAAGATCAGACAGATGGTCCTTGAATCAAGGGGCATCACCCTCCTCACCTAGAAAGAGGCGATCATCCTCCTTTTGGTTGATTCTTAAAGGGAGAAAAGCCTCTTTGCCTCTATGGGCGTGTGGGCAACACACGCTCTGGAACTGCACCAACCGGGTACTGTTGATCAACATTGAACGCGATGCGGACCCAGCACAGAAAGTCACTCAAACACGGCAGTAAACTCTGCGTTTTGTCAATATATATATTATTTTTTATGTTTTCTTACCTCTAGAAGGACCAAGATGGACAAGGCAACCGGCATGAGTCGCCATGGATGGCGACACCTACATGCAAATGGGAAATAATGACCATTCAAAGTTCAAGCCTTCTCTTCTATTGTTATTTTATCATTGACTCATCAAGATTGCCCCTCACCTTTAGCGTTGAATATCCGCTCCTTATGTGAGGTTAAGTATGCATCAGTGTTAAAGGAGAAACTCGAACCCTATTTATAGAGTTTTAATTCGAATTGAAATTAAGCATGTCCATCCCCATCTCTTCCTTTATATGTGGGAAGAGTGATCACATAGGTTTGGACTCTAACGCCCTGCAAAGAAATAGGGCAAAAGTCTAAGAGTAAATTGAGAATCAGAATAGAATTGACAAAAAATAGGCAATCTCATCACAAGTAAGGCTTTATTTGGTCCACACTAGCCAACCTCATAGTAGACTAATTAATAATTTTTATATTTCACCTTATTAGATTGATCCTGTAAAATGGTGAATATCATTTTCAATTAATGTAATCCACACCGAAGGAGGAGGAAAAAACTCTTAACGATGCTTCATAGAGCCATCATCTTATGATTTCTCGAGGGAGGAATCTTGGCGTGTTCACACCTTTGTGAAGTAAAAGAAGGAAGTTTTTCAAAGTTTCAAGATTTATTTAATGGGAGTGTAGCCATCGACAAATATTTGTTTCTGTATTCAGGATGGAAAAAAATGGGGGCAGAGGGATAAATCTTGGAAGGAAAAGTTTAGGTAAAATCAGATTTAAGCCGTATTATTAAACTTCAAAGACTCTATTCACCTCCTCCCAATGGAATGGGATTGATAGATAGTTATAATAAAGAAAGCACGCAAATTTGGAAGTGTCGTACCCTGGAGATAGCGTCGATTGAACTGAGTCGAATAGGAAGTTAGAGGATAAGCGAGCAATTTTCACAAGAACGGGTGCCACATGCCAAAATACAGGTGTAGAAAACTGCTAAGCCGCATTTAGTTGAATTTTGGGGAAACGATTTTCCATTTCTTTCAAAATCTTTGGCTCAAGGTGTATTGATTTTTGACCTTTTGATTTTTTGCAAAGAAGCTTTAAAGTTAGAAATAAAAAGAAAAAAAATCAAAGGTCTTAGTGAGGGCTCATAGAGCCACTGCGAGCTCAAGAGAGGGTTTCGAGGTCGCACGACCTAGGCGCAGCGACGTCAAGGTCACGCAACCCTAGGGGTCGCCTTGCGTAGCAACACTTGACAAAAGGCGACCATCGATAGATAGTTACATGACAGAAGAATGCAAATTTATAAATGTTGTATACCGATTGGACTGAGTTGGATAGGAAGTGAGGGAGGATAAGTGAGCAATCCTCACAAAATTGGGTGCCACATGCCAAGTGATATGTGTAGAAGATCAATAGACTACATTTGGTTGAGTTTTGGGGAAATGATTTTCCCCCAAGGATCTTTGGCTCAAGGTGTATTTGCTTTGATTTTTTCTGTGAATTTTTGCAAAGTGGTCATAAATTTTTATAAAGAAAATGAAAAACAAAGGGACATCGACTCTGAGGGCTTAGGTGAGGGCTCGTAAGGCTCGTAAGGCTCGTAAGGCCACCATGAGCCCAAGAGAGGGTTCCAAGGTCACACTACCTAGGCTCAGCAACACCGAGGTCACATGACTCCAAGAGATTGCCTCATGCGATGACGCTTGACAAAGGTTGACCATTATGCAATCCCAAGAGTCGTCTTGACGCTCGACCATCGACTCTTGACCATTGGCAATGCTCGATTGTCATCAACTCTTTACTTTCAAATCTTGTCTAATGGTCGTGAGCAAGGGTGACATTGGAGAAGATGAACCGGGCAAAAACCTAGGCATCATGACCTTTGGCAAAGACCCAAGCATAGAAAACTCTGAATGTCAATGGTCATAGAAGGAGAACAGTCATGAGCAAGGGCAAGACAAGAATAAGAAAATACTAGTTGAGACAACTTTGGAAGAAAAAAAGGTTTATCAACCTTGAAAGCTGTCTTCCGAAAATGTTGAAAGCCCAAAAGAGGTGGGGGCTTGTCTTGAGCTTTTGGCTTTGTCAATGTTGACATTTCTCCAAAGTGGTACAAAAAAATATTATTCAAGCATCCTAGCTTTTTTCTCAAAAGATTTTAGAGAGCTCAAAATTCATTGGAAAGCTAAACCAAACTCATCCCGGTGAGTTCGTATGTAATTCCTCACGTCGAGGGAAGGTTATGAAACCCGAAGGGTTAGGAGATTGGTCAGACCCTATTTAACAAGCCTTGTTCCAATACTATCAAAGCCAAAACTCTCCGTAACATCCTAATAAGACTTGCCTTTGATTAATTACCACCTGGCTATGGCCAATTATATGGGCCGCCGTTCTTGTCCTTTTTGTAGCCCACGGTATCCTAAAACGACCCTAATTTAGGCCTTAAACCACGAATTTGGGCTTGAGCACATCTTCTGGTCGATTTTGCTTAATTCATGTTGTCAATGGACCCAACAATAATTGTTGAACAATTACATGGTCCGAATTGTTCTTTTTTGCTCAATAGCCCATGTGACTTGGTTACCCAAATTGTTCTACGTGACTGGCGAAGAGCAGATCGGAAGACAGCACACTTGTGGATTTCGTAAAGCAATTTGGTTAGCCGCTTCGAGTTTTAGGATTCGGAATGGCAGGATTTGAGCGCTAAGAGCAATAGGCGTAACTAACTACTTCTTAATCTGTGAAACGGTAGCTTAATTTTCAAGCTCCTAATTAGCGGGCTTTGAGTACATGCTCATGAGCTTACGAATTTAAAAGGTCTAAATCACAAGGCAAAGAGGAGGACCACATGCACATAGGATTTCGGCAAACAATATAAAAGCATAAAAGTTCGTGCGATGGACTAAAAACAATATAGAACGAAGTCGGTTCAACATCGGGAATTTGGAACCACAAAAGTTTGCGCGACCGATCAAAAGCACATTGTTAGCGACGCTAATCAGTAATTTGTGAAACAATACCTATGTACATGCAATTGGCATTGTTTCTCCACATGTCATTATAAACACAAGGCACTCAGCACGCGCAGGGGTGAAACACCATGGTGAAAACCTTATGATGCATTTATTTCATGAAAAATTTAATGATAAAGGAAAATACTTTCAAGAAATATAATTAGTTTTCCTTTATTTAGTGATATATCATCAGAAACATTTTCTAATTTTTGAATTCCATCGAAAAATGATTTCAATGTCATGACTTTATCTCAAGTAAAAGAAATTAAAAAAAATTCAATTTTTAATTATTTTATTTTTTAATTGGAATTTTATATATTTAGTTTTCTCTTTTCTTTCCTTTTCTTTTTCCCCCTTCCTCCACCGCCGCGGACTGGTGACTAGCATAGGCTAACTTGAGCTTGCCAACTTTGATAAAGCCTAAGCCTACAAGCTCACCGAGACTAGGCAAGCCGTGAGCTCTACGGCCTCAATTGAGCCCAAGCTTACTTGGATCTAGTTAGCCCCAAGCTTGCCTAGATCTAACGAGCTCCAAGCTGATTGGACTTGGTGAAGCCTAAGTTTGCCTGGATTTGGCGAGTCGCAAGCTCGTCGAGATCAAGCAATTGGTAAACTTAGCCACCTTGGTCAAGCTTGAGCTTGCTTGGATCTAGCAAGCCTCAAGCTCATCGGCTAAGCCTTGAGCTTGCTAACCGGCATCATAGTCGATCGCCAAGGCACACACCCTTTGGAGGAAGAATGAGAAAGGGAATAATAATTAAAAGTCAATTTAAAAAATAAATAATAATTAAAATTTGATTAAAAAAAAATCATACGAATAAACGATTTATTAACCAAGAACCCTGAAAATAAGAAAACATTTTGCAAAACGTTTTTCAGTTCTTTTAAAATGAGAAATCATATTTTTGAATTTAAACTTCAGTAAAAAAACATATTCTGTTGACTCATTTTTCGAAGCAAATGAAATACCGGAAAATTAGAAAAATATTTTTCGTGAAACAAACGAACATAAAACATTTTTCCAATAACTTTTTCCTTGTTTTGCAACATTTGGTTCGTTTAGGAAAATAAGTTTACGTAAAATATTTTCCTATCAAATTTTAAATTCAAGAAAATGATTTCCCTTTTGAAAGAATCAGAAAACTTTCTTCAAAAGAATCGAAAAACATTTTGAGTCTTAGAATTCTTAGTTAATGAGAAGTTTATTCTTATAAAATAGTTTTCTAAAAAAACGAATTTTTAATTATTTTTAATTATTTTTATAATTTTGAATTTGTTATTATTTTTTATGTTCTTTTCTTTTCATCTTCTTTTGTCTTTTCTTTCTTTGCCTGTGGTCGTAGACCCTCGCTGCTTCTACCCTCTCTTTTTCTCCTTTGCCTCCTCCTATTCGCCGTCGGCTCCAACCCTAGCTCCTCCCCCGCTCCCGTCGGCTTCAATTCCTCCTCTTCCTCTTCATCGGCGTCCAATGCTCCTTCATTCCTGCATAGAATCGTCTCCACACTACGTCGACGCTCTTCGGACGCTGTCTTCTACCGCGTCCGGAGGATCGTCACCCTTTGGAATGGCTCAATTTGTCGCGAGCTCTAGTCCGTTGCCATTCGCGTTGAGTTCCCCTTTGCCATCGTTTGCCTCGTCGGGGAGCTCTGCTACTTCTCTGTTCGGTACGCCTGCGCCTTCTTCCAATGCAAGTGCAAGTTAGTCCTTGTTTGGGATGTGGGCGCCTGTGCCTCGAGTGCAGTCAAGGCTCGCCAACCGGTGCCTTTGCTTTGAGCTCGGCCGAGCTTCGGTGGACGGAGTCGGCGCAGATTGAGGTGAAGTCGTCAGAGATGGCGGCGGTGGCAATGGATAGGAGTAAACCTATCAAATGGGTGAGTCGGGTCGGGTCAAGTCGAAAATGGTCCAACCCATATTAATCCATTTAACCCGTTTTAACCCATATTCATGCAATGTAAATTTAGTGACCCATACTCAACATGACCCGTATTGCTAAAAGCCATTATTATTATTGTAGAAAAACCTAAACTCACTCTAAGCTTTATGTTAAATGAATAAAACTTCAAATCAAATTTAAAAAATTAAAAAATAGTAAATAAAATAAAAAATGTAAAAAACCTATAAATCGAAATATTTTTAAAGAATTTCACCAATTAAATATATCTTTATAAAAACCTATAAATTGAGATGGGGTGGAGCTGAGCAACAGAGTGTTGTGGTCACCACCACTCACTAAACTTGAAGACGACTCAAAGAAGAAAAATATATTTTACAGTTAGGTTAAAAATAATCAAAAATGGGTCAAAATTGGTCGAAAATGACTTATACGTTATATAGTTGGGTTGAAAATGGGTTACACATTCTTACCCATTTTCGACCCATTAAGATAGAACATGACTCACAAAATGAGTGCATGACCCATCTTGACCCCCTAGGTGTACCTAATAACTCATTCAACCCATATTTAACTTTCACTTGACACACATTTAACTCATATTTAACTTTCACTTGACACATATTTAACCCATATTTAGCTTTCACTTGACATATATTTGATCCATATTTAACTTTTATTTGACCTATATTTGACCCATTTAACTAAAAATAAGTCATAATATGAGTTTATGACTCATTTGACACCTTTAGACAGGAGAAAGGAGCAATGGGTGAGGTGGAGAGGCAGGTGGGAGAGAAGGAGAGAAAAGAAAATAAAAAGGTAAAAGAATAAAATAAAAATTTATTTAAAAATTTAATTTTTTTTGTCTGAAATAAAATATTTTTCCATGAAATCTAAACATTAAAAACTTTTGAAAAGAAAATTAATTATACTTTTGAAAATTATTGTTTTATTATTAAGTTTTTTTGCAAAATAAGCGCACTCTTTATTGGATGATATATATATTTAAAAATATTTTTTATGTCAAAAAAGACAATCTTATTTTCTTCTCCCTTTTGCGAGTCATTTTGATATTTTAGATAATTAAGAGGGCCTTGCAGTAAATATGGAGGATGTCTAGTCAATTCCTCGCCTTAAATCCGAAAATCCCCTTGATCTTAGTACATCTTCCTTTTTCCTTTTTTTTTTTCTTTTTTACTTTTTTTCAATTAACTTTCTAAATTAGTATGCATTATTGGAAATTATTCAAATCAATATCCTCGTGACACATTTATCTTAAATTAAAATTTTCTCATGAAAAAATGGGAAAAATACAAAAATGGGTCAGAAGTGGGGATTCATCTTTTCGCCTTTGAGGCAAAGAGTGAGTGTTAGAGCTATTTAGGAAAATTATGATGTTTTTGCATCTCTCAAAATTATGTGAATATCCTTTATGATTATGCATATTTTAATTGATACATTATTTTATTTAATTATATAATAAAACCTACATATAATCTAATGTAATGTTCATTATCATTATCATAAATTGAATTATACAAAAGTTACGTAGAAGATTAGAAATTTCTAGTTATAACAACTACACAATCAATTGCCTATTTTTTTTATTCAATATTTTGAGGGAAATTTTATTTCAAAGTCGAAAATTAAAATTTGATCTAATTATCTAGCTGATTTTGACATTGTGAATTTTTCTTGTAATAAGTTTGTAGGTTTGTAAAGTTACATCACTGATTTGTGCTTTCTTTTGAGCTTTTTACATTTTAATATGAATTGCAAAATGGGGGTCAAAATTTTATGTACGCCTTCTTCGCTTTCAAACTTACATAAGATTTTATGAGGAAAATTTTAAGCATATTTGAAAGTTTTGATACACTTGATGTGAGATTGAATCTACAATCAATAGTAATTACTTTCTTCATAATTATAACAAAACAATAAGAGGATTCTTTTTTCCCCTTTCCGTGCTTATATTTTGTTAATATTT
This sequence comes from Angophora floribunda, assembly GCA_014182895.1. Lineage (NCBI taxonomy): Eukaryota > Viridiplantae > Streptophyta > Magnoliopsida > Myrtales > Myrtaceae > Angophora > Angophora floribunda. Next base: position 37,280,794 of record CM024707.1, on the reverse strand, counting down.
AGATATGATAGATATGATCTAAATATAACTATGTTTAACATTTGATCATGCTTTTAACAATTTAACCTTTTTCATATTTTGATCAAATGTTCTTTTCCATTTTTATCAAAGATTAGTTAGACAATTAAATTGAATTTTAATTTTCCACTTCGAAACATAGTTTGGCTTATACTATTTGATATAAACAGGAAATTAATTATGTGTTCATAGAGGTCCTTTTTGTCGGAAAAACCAAATGTCCTAACTTTTTTCTCGAATGATTTTAGAGGGCCTGAGGTCCATTAAAAAAAGCTGAACCAAATATAGCCCAGCTGGATTCGCACGTAATTTCTCTTAACGAGGGAAGGTTATTAGTATTGTGCGTGAGCTATAAGTATAAGCAGAGCTAAGTAAAGAGGCTCTGATAGGACAAGCAGGCTTCTCTATCATGCTTGATGCCAAATCCCAGGTGAGTGGTGTTCTAATATCGGAAGCAGTTGGAGAATGAGATGTATTCGTAGGCAATGTGCAAGCTTAGAGCTTTTGATGGCGTAATGGCTCCCCAAAAGTCCTTAAGTGAATCGAGGGAGTACATGCAACAAGAGAGTTGCAATGGGAGACGAACATGGTCTTGTTACGTGAGGAATTCATGGTTCACGAAATCCATGATCGATATCCGTGAGGCACATCAGTCAATAATAGATCACAACAAATCATCCCGATATAAAATATCGTGTCGTTAGGATGCTAATTGACACGAAACCCCATAGAAAAGGGGTTAGGATATTGGTCAGACCTTTGACGAGCCTCGTTCCAATACTATCAAAGCCAAAGCTCTCCATCACATCCTAACATTGCTACCTGGCTATAGCCAGTTATATGGGCCACCGTTTTTGTCCTTCCTTCTAGCCCATGGTACCGCAAAAAACCACCCTAATTTGGGCTTTAAATGGCAAAAAGTAAAATTGGGCTTGAGCCCATTTGATGATCAGGAGGAATTGCTCTTTTTGCTCAAAAGCCCATGTGTCTTGACCACCCAAATTGGCCGAAGTCCAGCCCACTCGGATCATAAAGAGAGGGTGTTTTTAGAGAGAGAAGCTCTAGGAGAGAATGTACTTCTATTACTCAAGTATTAGGAGGGGAGCACCCTTATTTGTACATGAGGTCTTCCAATTATTATCACCCCAACTATCATCTATCCTACTAAATACAAGACTATCATTTACCTCATTAAATATAAGAAATATCTTTAATATGTTTCCTATATTGTCCTTAGGAGTATTATAAGATCCTCATGAAAATTCTAGAGCCCAAGATACTTCAAGTCTTGCCAATCATCTAGGCTATCTCTCCGGTTGGTCGGGTCTCGAAACCTCTGGCCCGTGACACAAGCCTATAGCTCCCGACGGCAAATTTGTTCCCAGAAATTCCTCGAATGAATGAATCCACCGGGAGGAGGGGGGGGCCTTATGATGAGAGGGTTATAATGGGAAACTTACATGGTCTTGCTACAGGCGAATAAATGTTTGACAAAATCCATGGTTGATGCATCAAGAAGACACTAGTCGGATGCAAACATATCATGAATCCATGACGACAAATTTAAACTCAGCTTGGGTTATCACGTCACAAGGATTGCTAATTGACACGAAACCTGCTAGAAAAGGGTAAGGGGATCAATCAGAGCTTCCTTTAAACAAGCCCGCCAATCCTAGCCAAATCTCTCTTTCCCATCCCTAACAAGACATCGCTAACACCCAAGAACGTCATGAAATGGAAAACCAACCCCATTTGGGCCACAAATCGCAAAGAGTCAAGTTGGGCTTGAGCCCATCTGCTGGGCAAAACGAATTGCTCTTTTTGCTCAAAAGCCCATGCGTCTTGAATGTGACTGGCGAAAGAGCAGATCAGGGCTTTGGCTCGTGGAAATGGAGTCGTATCCTTAGAAGACAGTACGAGTGTGTTTGGATTTCGTAAAGCATTTCGAGTTTTTAGGATTCGAAATGGCACGATTTGAGCTCAAAGAGTAATAAGGTAACTAACTACTTCTTAATTTGTGAAACAAGAGCTTAATTTTGAGCTACCGATAGGCGGGTTTTGAGTCCACATTCATAAGATTGTGAATTAAAAGGTCTTAATCATAGGGTGAAGAGGTGGACTGCATGCACATAAAATTTCAGCAAACATTGTGAAAGCAATAACAACATATTCTCTTTTGCATAGGGGTGTCAAATGGATGGGTTGGATTGAGTAAAAAATGATCAAACCTATATTGATTCATTTAATCCGTTTTGACTCATTTTCATGTAATGTAAATTTGTTAACCCATATTTCATCCGATCCATATCCAAATCAACCCATATTAATATTTAATTTAATTTAAGAAAACCTACTCCCACTCATTTAATCTACTATAAACTTTTCACATATAAGTTACTTCAATAAAAATTTCACATCAAATTTATTAATTAAATTAAATAATAAAAAAATTAGTAGATAAAAAAATGTGAATACCTTATAATTTTGGAAAATAATTTTAAAAAATTGAATTTTAAATATTTTTGAAAATTTAAAATTTTATAGTATTATTTCTTTTCTTTTCTTTTCTTTTTTTTTTTCTTCTTTTCTTTTTCCTTCCTTCCTTTTGCTTCCCCCTTTTTCTCCACTAGTGAGCTCGATCTTACAACTTGCTTGCCCAGATCCAAACAAGCCGGAGCTTGGCCAAGGCAAGCAAACTGTTGGCAAGCTAAATCCAAGCTGAGTTCTAGCTAGCAATGGCGAGCTCATGCCTCACTTGGGGCCAATGATGGTGAGCTCGAGATCAGCAATGGAGATGGCGATGTGATGGCAAGATCGACAACGAAGGTGGGGGATAAGAGAGGAGGAGAGCATTGAAACTATGGATTCAAAGTGGGTTTCCCTAATAACTCACTTGACCCATATTAAGACCCATTTCTATTTTTGCGTTGCTTTCTAAGACTTATTTATAATCCATATTTAATTTATATTTAACTTATATTTGGCCAATTTAATTAAAAATGAGTCATAATATGGGTTTATAACTCATTTTGACACATTTACAGTTTTACACAAATGATATAGAAATGAGAGGATTTGTTCAACATCTAGAAATAAAAAGCATACTATTAGCAATGCTAATTCATATTTCAAGAACAAGTATCAATGCATGTGTGATTGGCTTTGTTTCTTAATGTGGTGCCATAAACACTGTCCATGAGCATCCGAAAAGGCAAAACACCTTGACGAGAAAAACCTTAAAGTGATTTTTGAAAAGAGATCAGGGCGGATGGCTTAGTATCCGTTAATGTACGTTGACAGAACGGTCAAAGGCTAAACTTTATAAAAATATTGAATTGTTAATGTCATTTTAATTAAATCTATCAAAATTAATTTGACCTTTTTGCTTTTGGCATTTCCCGGGGGCCTCTTCTCTTTGCTAATACGCTGAAACATATAAATATTATTATCATTTTCCTTTTTTATATATATTCCAGTCAGAACAGCGAATGTCATGCCTCTAATTATGAGAGAGAATGTAAGAAATAGCAATGGCCATGTGCAAGCTTTCCCGTGGTCCCCACCTCAGCCAAAGTCAGACCAGACCAGTCTGCAGCCTTTTCTACACGTTTGAATACAATGTTCTCCCCCGTTTTCTTTTCACAGTTTCTCATTTTTATTTATTCTCTCTCTCTCTATAAAAATTAAAATATGTATATTTCGCCAACATGGGTAATACTCTCTTTATTATTGTTATTATAATTTCCATGCGGCGACATGCAGAAATAATGCAGACGTTTCCTGGCAAAAAAAATAAAATATAAAAGATCCCCTTTTTTCCCTATTAACTGCGAATTTTTTTTCCCCTTAAATTTAGATTAGGGAAAATGCCACCAAAAACCCTGAACTATGCCCATTTGGACAATTTTACCATAAAATTTTTTTTGTACCATAAAAAACCTCAAACTATACCCATTGGAACAATATTTTACCCTAAACTTTTTTTGTACCACTAAAACCCTTATCTTCTTTTGAGACGATTTTATCTCGAAATTTTTCTTTGTGTCATGGCACAAAAACCTTAAATTATGCCTTTTCATGACACATTTACCCCAATTTTTTTTTATTAAAGGGCATTTTCGTCTTTTCCTTTTTTTTATTTTTTTCCTCTTCCCTCTGTTGGGAAGAAGAAAAAAATTAAAAAGAAGAAGGAAAAGACGAAAATGCTCTTCAGCTTAAAAAGTCCGGGGGTAAATGTGTCCAAAGTAGAATAGTTCGGGGTTTTCGTGGCAAGACAAGAAAAAGTTTAGGTAAAATTATCCCAAGTGGCAGATAGTTTGGGATTTTATGGCAAAAAAAGTTAAGTAAAAAGATCAAGTGGCATAGTTTTTTTTATGGACAAAAAAAGTTAGTAAAATTATCCTAAGGGGCATAATTTAAGATTTTTGATGTCCTTTTCCCTTTATATTATTAATATCGGCCAGCGGATTGACCGAGTTGGAGAAGTTTGACTTCAAAAGAAGTTACCTGCCTTTTCATTTATTGCCGAACGCGCCTGCCCTGGCTATAGTTGAAGCAGTCCTCTCAAGATGCTTGGAAACAGGCCGGAGGGCATTCTTGTCTTTTGATAATTTAGTATTGCAGAACTGCCTGGAAAATATATATAAATTGGAGAATTTTCAATAACTTTTTTCTTTTATTTAACAAAAAAGGGTTTCTTTATTCTCCTCCTGTTTTTTTTCTTTTGATCAAAGCCTTCTTCCTTGCAAAGCACATCTGGAAATGTCATGTTCGACTGCTCTGTAAAAAGGAAAAAGAAAAAGTAGGTCGAGGGTAACTTTTGTCAATTATTAAATCTACAATTAGACTATTGTTCACATGCAAGAATTCAGTACTATATATATCACCACTATATATATCACCGTTAACCCTTTTTACTTCGATCAAAAGAAATTTAACACATCTAACTCGATTAATTATGATATCCTTTGCATGTCATTTAGCTTTTCTAATAAAATAATGGCAAGTTGGAGAGACTTTGTCATATTTTAGGGGTGGGAAAATTGTCCACATCTTGTGTGGACATATTGTCACCCATTTGTTTCCAATTGTATTTTGTCTTTTACTTGGAGTAACCATATATATTTGTTGAATTTTGACTTTCAAATTAGTGATGAGGGTATTTTAGACCATATATATTTGTTTTAGGGTTTTTTGAATGGAAACTATAAAATGAATGTATTTAATAATGCATATCTAACCCTAGCCTCAACAATATTTCCCTTCCTTAGTTTTTCCTATTTTTTGTTAGATTTTTAAATCTTGTGGCTCACCAAGTGGTTTTTCGAGTTTTTTTGAATTGTACTCTTGTATTTGTTATTGAAGATAGTAAAACTCCTTTTTTCTCCCCGTGATTTTTCTCATTTTGAGATTCCACGTAAATTTTGCGTCTCGTATAATTTTGATTTTGCTTTTATCCTTTGCTACTTGTGCTTCGATCAATGCATCTTTTGGCATTATTCCGCAATAAACTAGTATCAAAGCAAAGCAATTTCGGTCTTTTTGTTCAAAGCGTCATCTATCAAGTTCGCAGTGGCACCCTTCGATGGTCAAAACAATTTTAGGCTATAAAGGATCAAGATGAAGGTGTTGTTGCGTCGCCAAGAGCCTTGGAGGGGACTATTCTGATGACAAATTAGAGCTGAGATCAAGGAGATGGAAGAGAGAGCGCATAGTGCCATCCAATTGTCGCTATTTGACAAGGTGCTTCACGAAATCACTAATGAAAAAATAACTTAGGGATTGTGGAATAAGCTTGTGATCTCTACATAAATAATTTTTTTACGACAAGATTATTCTTGAAGTAGCGTCTTTACACGATAAAGATGCACGAAGGTACTCCTGTTCAAGAATATCTAGATGAATTTAATAAGATCGTTATGGATATGAAAAATCTAGATTTGAAATTAGATGATGAAGATCAAGCCCTAATTGTGTTATGTTAACTACTGAGCTCGTATGAAAATTTTGTGAATTTTATGGTGTGTGGAAGGGATCATAACTCTTGAGAATCCGAAGGCCTCGTTGAATTATGTGGAAATGCGTACAAAATTGAATGTGAGTAGTAGTAGTGGTGCTGATAAAGCCGATGGCTTAATTGTCAGGGGAAGGTTGAATCATCGTGATAAATGTAGCAATAGTAAAGGATGTGCAAAGTCTAGATTACGCCGGAATAAAAGTAAGGTAGAGTGTCACTAGTGTCATAAATTTGGACACTATAAAAGTGAGTGTCCTGTGCTTAAAGCTAAGGGGAAGAAATCGATGGACAGTTCCGATTCGACTAGTCTGGTGAAAAATAACGAGTCATATAATACATATAATGTTTTTACTGTTTTGCCTTCAAATTATCATATGACGAATGGATTTTAGATTCAGCATGCTCTTACCACATATGTCCATATAGAGATTGGTTCCACACGTATGAAAAAGTTGATGGTAATTCAGTTTCGATGAGCAACAATGCAGTTTACAAAATTGTGGGTATTGGTATAGTGCAAATTAAATGTCATGACAAGGTAGTAAGAAATTTGATAAATGTTAGGCGCATCCCATATTTGAAAAAGAACCTTAGTTCTTTGAACACTTTAGATTCCATTAGGTGTGTGTACACAGGTGGAGGTGGAGTTTTGAAAATTTCAAAAGGCTCTTTGATTGTGATGAGAGGTAAAAAAAACAACATTTACGTTCTGCAAAGAATTACCGTTGTTAGTTCTTTAAATATATCATCCTCTTCAAATTTTGAAAAATTCAGATTGTGGCATATGTAGTTGGGCCACATGAGTGAAAGATAAATGTCTATCTTGAGTAAATGTGGTTTACTTTGTGGGGATCATACGATCTCACTTGACTTTTGTAAACATTGTATTTTTGAAAAGCAGCACAAAATTAGTTTCAGTATTGGGGTGCACTCAACGAAGGGCACAATTGACTATATTTACTTCAATTTATAGGGACCAACATAGGTAACATTTAAGGGTGGTGGGGTTTATCTTCTGACATTTATTAATGATTTTTCTATGAAAGTTTGGGTTTATTTCTTGAAGCATAAAAGTGACATTATTGATACATTCAAAAAGTGGAAGATGTTGATAGAAAATCATACTGGGAAAAAGATAAAGTATCTCAAAATGGACGATGGTCATGAGTTTTGCATAAGCGATTTCAACAAGTACCGTGAAAATTCAGAAATTATTCAACATCACAGTCAGGCACACTCCTCAACAGAATAGGGTGGTAGAGCGCATAAACCGAACACTTTTAGAGAGAGCTAGATTACTGCTCTTTAATGCTGGACTTGGGAAAGATTTCTAGGTTGAAGCTATTAACATGATGTGTTATTTAGTGAATCGTTTTCCTTCAACAACAATTGAATGTAAGACTCCTAATGAGGTATGATCAAGTATACCTTATGATTATTCTAATTGAAAAATATTTGGATGTTCTACTTATTATCATGTAAAAGAGGGTAAGCTTGAACCTAGGGCAAAAAAATGTAATCTCGTTGGTTTTGCATATGGGTTAAAGGATATAGGCTATGGTGTTCTAACCCTCAGTCATCAAAGTTTATAATTGGTAGAGATATTACTTTTGATAAAAATTCCATGTTGGAAAAAAGAGAGAGATTGTTACCGAGACTACAGGTATTTAGGAGGAGAATGTTGGGAAAGAGGTGAAGCTTCATATCGAGCATCCGCAAAGAACATATAGAGATGTTCCTATCCGGCCAGAAAGTGACAGTGAGCAAAAAGTTTCGGATTCTATTAAAGATGAAGTATAATAAATCAAGCAATCTCAAAGTTTGGCTGCAGGGAAGGCTAAAGGACAGATTAGATTGATATTGAAGAACCTTCTACATTCCATGAAGTTACTATTTGTTCTAAATCTAAGAAGTGGCTTGTTGCGATGAATGAAGAGATAAAGTCTATTTATAATAACTAATATTTGCTATCATCAGTTGCATGTCAATCTCAGTATCAGTAACTTCATCCAAATAACTAATATCTAGAAACACTTGAGTCCAAAAAATATTGCTATGTTGTTTGAGCCCGAAAAATATTTTGATATCAATGTCCATGAATTGTGTTGTTCACTAGAGTCTGGTACTATCGATTAAGTCTATTATTGTTGATCATAACAATAAGAATTGATCATATGTGGGTGTCAACGCTTTTATTTTCTCTCGGGCTATTGTACTTGGATGAGGAAACCCTTTTCACTAGGGTTGATTGGTTCCCGGTCCGGTCCGGTCCGGTGGAATTGATAATTTTCTTTTTCGGGAAAAAATTTGTTAATGTTAGAGTACGTTTTAAAAGACAACCCACTTTGTTTATACACTATTTTATCGATTTGTCATTTTAATCTACATGTAATTATATTTTCCTAAGACTTTGAAGAATTTTCTTTTTTTTTTTTGAATTCTTAAGAAACTTTAATATATATATATATTAAAAACTACCGATCCGATCCGGTTGGTCCGCTCGGTCCAATTCCCACCTTAGAACAGGACCACTGGCTTTGGGAACTGCTCGAAACCGGGTGGTCTGGTCCGGTTTGGGTAGTTTCCGAGTTGGGCGGTTCCAGTTGCACACCCAGAATTTGGAAAAATAACGGGAGGGAGTAGCGGTGGAGTTCGATGACAAGGAAGACGGCATCGCCGACGTTACACCCCAACAAATTACCGCAACCCCATAAACCCTAATTTTCAACGCTCCCCATTCACACGAGCAAAAAAAAAATTGCGAAAATTAAAGAAATAAAAAATAAGAAGAAGCGGGCCCCATTCACCAATCGAGAAGGGGAAAAGGAGGCATCGAAAAGATACAAAATTAAAAATATGAACAATCCAATAACGTAGACGTTATAATGTTCGGCCACGAAGGATACGTGCTAAGTTGTGGGTGGATAATCACGTTAGCCTCTCTGAGGAGAAAATATTGAGTGGTTTAGGACCGCCAAAATCAGCGTGTGACCGGACCAATCATAAATCGACACTTGGCTCTAGGTGATCGAGCTGAACTCATTCGGATCACATTTGCATTTCGATGAGCTGTCATTTTATGTCGTGGGAGTGTCGTCTTCTCAGTGTCAATGGATGAAAGGGGACATGGCTTCAGTTGACCGATCTAAAACTCCTTGGTTAGTTTTCACGGGTTAAGTACATTTGCTACTTGGTGATCGTGAGTTTCGCCACTTGATTATGCGTACTCTCGAACTAAAAGAAAAATCTCATGACAACAGAGATCAGGTGCAACGGTTGCTTTTCGCAGGCACAAGCCCAAAGCCGAGAGCTTGAAGTTGTCGAACAAGGCAATACACCGCTCACGTTGAGCTTCTTCTCCGATGACCTGTTCTCGGAGACGAGCTCGTCGAACTTCTTCTTGACGCGGAGATCTCCGACTCCTTGCGCTCCACCTCGGTTTCCATCGTCTTCGCCGTGATCTCGAAGGTCCATAAAGACTACTGTTCCTGAGTCTCCGCCAGCATCAACGTCACTTTTGGGCCCTTCTTGAGGAACTTTGTCCATGGCCTTAAAGGGCAAAAAGATACGGACGAAAATAGCAGGAGAGAGAGAGAGAAACGAAGGAGGGGGGGGTAACCGAGCAGAGAGTGAAGATGCGAAGAGTTGGCCCGAATTTGTTACATGTCGATCTTTGTATGCAACACTGCGCTACCCCATTCTTCATAATAAGTGACTCTGTCATTAATGATGGGAAAAGTGGGACTCACCTAAAATTTTCTCCGATGGTATTTTAGGCCATATACTCCCACATTCACTAAACCCCTCAGGTCCTCATAGGGTCCTCAGGATGGGCAAAACTGAGGACCCTTTGCTTTGCCCAGAGCGAGGGCAGAAGTGAGAAGGGAAAGGTTATAAGTGAAGGGGGGTCCAGGTTAAAGTCATAATGAAAAGTGAGGGGAGTGAGAATGAGAAAGGGAAATTTCACTTAGAAGAGGGGAGGAGTGAGAAAAAATTGTCACTTTGAACTTCAAAGTGAAGAGGGGAGGAGTGAGAAAGGGAAAGGTCACTTAGAAGAGGGGAGGAGTGAGAAAAAATTGTCACTTTGAACTTCAAAGTGAAGAGGGGAGGAGTGAGAAAGGGAAAGGTCACTTAGAAGAGGGGAGGAGTGAGAAAAAATTGTCACTTTGAACTTCAAAGTGAAGAGGGGAGGAGTGAGAAAGGGAAAGGTCACTTAGAAGACGGGAGGAGTGAGAAAAAACTATCACTTTAAGGCTGTATATGGTAATCATTCTATTTCTATTTCTAAAATATATTTATATTTCAAATCTGTTTTTAGAATAGAAATTCGTTTGGTAAAATAATTTTATTTTTTATTTTTGGAACGGATTTTTATTCCGAAATAGGTTTGGAATAGAAATTAGAAATAAATTTTTTTGACTTTTTATTTATGAAATATAAATCGAAATTATTTCTCTCTTTCTTATTTTTCACCCTAAGTAATTTCTTGTTGTCCGCCACTCACCACCACCCCTCGCTTGTCGGTAGCTTGCCGCTGTCGCTCCTTGGCCGCCATCCCTCCTATTGCCGTCATCACTTGAGAGAGTGAAATTTTATTCATTATCAAACGAATTTCTATTCCAAAAATAAAAAAATTGTATTGTTATCAAACTCATTTTTGATTTAGAAACTCATCCAAAAATAAAAAAATAAAAATTTATTTATCTTCTAAAAATCAATTTTTAATTAAAAATATTATCATTTTTGCTCTAATTATCACTCTCACTCTAAGGGAGGAGTGATAAATGCCGCTCCCTTAAGACTCACACCTCCCCTACCTACATTTCATGAAATTGTGCACCACAAATAGGAACTAATAAAGAGACCTGAGAGTGCCACTCTCAAGAGGGAGGAGTGAGAAAAAGAGACTAACAAGACATGATAAATGTCACTCTCAATTTCTCTTCTCTCGATGAAACTTTGAGAGAAACTCTCAAGAAGAAAAAGAGTCCCAGCAAGACATGATAAATGTCACTCTCAATTTCTCCCTCTTCGAAGATTGCAAAAAATGACACAAAAAAAATTGTAATGAAATGTCACTTCACGTTGAAGTGTTTTGTCGTTGAAGTGACATTTCATTATAATTTTTGGTCATTTTTTGCAATCTTCGAAGAGAGAGAGAGTGACATTTATCATATTTTTGCTGGGACTCTTTTTCTCACTCCTCTCAAGAGTGACATTTGTCCTTTTTTTTTTTTCTTCTATTGGGTGAATAGAAAAATAAAGATAAGTGAGGGTTCTCGCTCCTCCTCATTCTACACAAAGCGAGGGGGCACAGTATAACTTTACCCTCGGACCCCTTCTCATTTCTCCCCTCTTGGCCTTTCTCTCTCCTTTCTGGGTTTTCTGCATTTCATTTAGTCTTTGTTTGGGCCAAGTACAGGAGTTCACTGGCCTATTCTCAGAGGCAAAATCAGAAGGTGGTTTTGGGAGCGTGTACCGCGGAGTCCTCACCACCGGGGAAAGATGTAGCGGCGAAGCGACTGAAGGTTGGGAGAGGACAGGAGAGCGTGAGTTTCTGACTGGGGTTGAAATAATAAGCCGAGTTCATCACCATCATGTCGTGTCTTTGGTTGGATCCTGCAAAACGCGCATGCTTGTGTACGAGTTTGGTGCCTAACATCTTGAAAGTTCCACTTGCATGGTGAGTTTGGATTTTCAGTGCCAATTTATGCTGTGAGCTTATGTGTTGGCCCCTCTTTCTTTGTTGTGCCCTTCCTTTCTTTGGCTGCGTTTGTTAGGCAACCACTTTCTCAAAAGTCTTTGCGCCATTTTTTTTTTTTTTTTTTTTTTGAGAGTTTTAGAAAAGGTACAGCTGATACATCTTTTTTTTCCCTTCTAGTTTTGTCTTCACTAAATTTTCATAGCTGCAGAAATGGCCTCACCCAGTGCCTGTACACAGATCTGACCGCCGGCAAGCCAGATCTGGCGGATGAAACAACACCGGCATGGATGACAGCGGCAAGCGGCAGTAGATGGCAGATGAAGTTGGCGCTAGCGATGAAAGTCGAGTGGTGGCGATAGATGGGCCTTGGTATTGCGTGGCTAAAGAGATTAAGGATCGTGAAACTTAAAATTTCCTTTGATGCGTCTACTTAGATATCCTGTGTGGTTAACGATTTAAGGTACTTGTCTTGTGGCCATTGAATATACGATGCCCTTAGTTATAATCAACTCAGAGAAAGTAAGTTAAAGATGCCGATTTTCCTGTGAAGGATCTAAATCTCATCCCATAACGGAAAAGACCCAAATCACAGACCATATTGTTTATGTCCACTAATTTTGTAAAAAGTCTATGTAAACCCTTTTTGTTTTTTGGTCAAGAATGTAGACCGTATATAGAGGCCTGCCAAAATGGAATCACTAGACGGCTTCATCTTTTGCATGACCAGCTCCCATCACAGTCCTCCGAATCAAAATATAAACGGAGCATGTCTTCATGAAAATTCTGATTTAGATGTATTTCGCTGGCAAAGGTTTTAGCTTCTTTTTTTTTTTGCAAAGATAGCAAAAGTTCTTTATATTTCCCTAAAAACTTTCTTTAAAAATCAACCAGATGCAGCCTTTATCGTCTTTTTTGGGTACCCAAATTAGCATCTGGGCTTAGTGAAAAAGAAAGGGAATACTAATTAGGGAGCTTGGCGCTTTGTCCTTCTATGGAGGGGATTCTCATGGAAAATGATCGTTGCTGGAGATTGGCCAACTGGACTGAAAATTGCTTTGCGGTCTGCCAAAGGACTAGCATATCTTCACGAGAATTGTAAGTTTGCAATGTGTTTTTGGGTCCCTTAACTTTGACTCAATAAGCAATGTAATCCCTGAATTTTTAATTTGTTCAATATGATTCTGAACTTTTGGTACGTATTCAATTTAGTCTCTGAACCAAATGTTTAATGTTATCCTTCCATACATTCTTGAATTTTTAGTTTCTTCAATATGTTTCTTGGACTTTTGGTACATGTTCAAATTAATCCTTGAAAATATAGTTCAGGTATTAAGTTGAACATATATCAAAAGTCTAGGGACCGTATTGAACAAATTAAAAATTTAGAGATCACATTGCACATTAAGCTGAAGTGCAAGGTATTGCATATTGGGCATTTTATGTCATTTTCCGTTATTGAATCAATAGTTGATTAAAACTGTGAATCCCAGAGCTTTCCTCCTGTATACATGAGACACATTCCTTGTGCAGGTCATCATAAGATTAAGATTATATATTGCGATATCAAGGGAGGGAGGTAACATACCTGTGGACGTCGAATTTGAGGCAAAGGTAAAAACAAGCTTTTTGGTAAACTAAAGAGTCTGCATTGATGTTTCCGACCTCAATCGGTTAACTCTCAAAGCAAGTGTCATGTTCATGCATTTGAAAGTGTAATAACTATACCATTGTTTTAACAAATCTTCACATTTCAACTTAAGATATTGACTTATTGCAGATTCGAGCTTTGTATGGCCAGTCATATAAGCCATCTTCTGGAGCTCAAAGCACATAGCGATTGGGAACGTGGCTGCAGCTCCGCTGCTTCTAGCTGCGACCATTCAATGTCACCAGAGAGTGACCGCAAATTGTATCTCAACTTGATCTTCACCAATATCTTCCAGTCAGTCTTAGGGTTCTTAAGGTATATATAGGAGTGATCGTATCTATTTTCTCCTTTAATCCATTAATCACCAAAGAAACTAATCTCCTCTTTTCTTCATCGAATTTAAGCAGACTGGGAATTATTGTGGACTTCTCGTTGCACTCAACGATCGTGGGCTTCATAAGTGGGCCTGTGACTATAATATCTCTGCAGCAGTTGAAGGGCACATTTGGACTGACCCACTTCACCATCAAAACCGATGTGATATCTGTCTTTCAAACCATGTTGAAGCACCGAGACGAGGTGCGCGACAGTTCAGTGATTAAATTATATCCTTTCATTTGCTTTTCTTGGGTTTTAAGGATGTTCACTAGGGATGATGTGACAAAAAAATTCTGTGGACGAGAACTTAGATGCAGAGAATGGGGAACAAAGAGACATGAAATGAAATGCATGAGATTCACTTAAATAGTTTCATTAGCACCTGAGGTTTTATAAGAAGAGATCATATGTAATATAGTTATGGACCAAACAAAGAAAGATAAACATGCACCAGAATGATATAGTGTGACTAGAATGAACCCTCTTAAGATGACACATGTTTAAACATCGGTCGGTTGTTGTTGTCAATATGGAAAGGCTAAGGAAAGACCAAAAGGAAAACATCTCGTGGAACCTAAAATAAGACGGAAATCCTGGCTTGTGCTTTGAAAGCGAAAGTTGGAATTTACACTCTTTCTTAGGTTAATTGCAAGTGTAAAAGAAATTATGGGTTTGTTTTCTTTTCTCTTTCCTTGGAATATGCTGATTTAAAAAGATTATTGTACTTTTGTGCAATGGACATGAGTCCCCTTGGATGGTGAACCCTGCATGCAAGTGGGGTCCCTTAGAACTGTGCAAGAGGCCATCTAGATGCTCCTAGAACTAGGATTTTCTGATATCTTGAGGGAGGAATCTTGGCTTGAGCACAATTCTTTAGCCATTCAAGAAGAGGGATGGGTCAGTTTGTGTGAAGTAAATCAATAAGTTTGCTAGGGTTTCATTATTTTTTGAGATAACAACACAAATAATTCTCTAATTTTGGCCCAATGTGGAATATGATCTCCGAGTATTAAATTTGTTCAATGTGGTACTTGAATTTTAATTCAATGTGCAATGTTATTCCTGAACTTTTCATTTGTTCAATGTGAGTCTTTGAGTTTTAAATTTGTTCAATGATGCTGTATCATAACTTTAGGTCAATGTATAATATTGTCCTTGAACTTTTTATTTGTTTAATATTATCTATGGACTTTTGGTATATATTCAATTTAGGACTTTCGATACTGTTTAATTTAATGTAAATTGAACATATACCAAAATTTTAGAGACCATATTGAATAAGTGAAAAATTCAGGGATGACATTGTATATTGACCTAAAGTTTAAAAATCATATTGAACAAATTTAGAACTCAAATGACCAAATTACATATTAGGCCAAAATTCAATGACCATTCGTGTCATCTATCATTATTTGTTTAATGAGAGAGTAGCCAAGGAGAAAGATTTGTTTTTGTATATGTGAGAAATTAGGGGGGGAAAGTTAATCTTGGAAGGAAAAAATTTAGGTATAAATGAAATATAGTCATTGTTATTAGACGTCAAAGACTATTGCTGTCTCCTCCCAAATACATATTACGGGAAAGAAACGGGAAAAGAAACCCGACACCATTAAAGAATGAGAGAGATACATAGATAAGGAATTAAGGTCGATAAATATACATGATAGCCAATTAAAAATTTGAAAAATTGAATCAATCAAATCATGTACAAAAAGATTTGCACTAAGTTTCGATGGAATCTGAAAGCGTTGCATATGGTAATCAACTTCAATTGGACCGAGTCGGAAAGGAAGTGAGAGAATAAGTGAGCAGTCTTTGCAAGCTCTGGTGCCATTTACAATGAGAGATAGTTATAACGGGAGAGGGACATGGTCTTGCTATGTGGAATCCATGTTTGTTTGATGTGTCTAGAGGACGTTGGTCAATGAGAGGTGGCAACATTTCATGATGACATATACTCATTAGGATACTAATTGACATGAAATGGGCAATTAGCAGTAAGAAAAGAAGGAACAAAAAAAGAGCAGTATGACTTAGATTAACCAGTTTGAGGATGGATAGATTCCAATCTAAGAACCTGAAACCTATCTTGTCATAAACGATTTCTGGTTCTTGAAACCAAGAACTGAACTGGCCAATCTGAAATCGAACCGTTCAGTTCCATACCGGTTTTATGGTCAGCCAAGGAACGTTTCAGTTCTTTTATGCACGGTCTAAAGAAGTGAAGTTAAGAAGCTCTCTTTTTTTTTCCTACCTTTTTCAGAAAGTGCTAGGAGTCTTTGAAGAGGTGAAGTTAAGAAGCTCTCTTTTTCCCCCCTTCCTTTTTCAGAAAGTGCTGAGAGTCTTTGATTCCAAAATATAAAGAACGACAGGATTTGTCTGCTAATTCTGTTGAGATTACAAGTCCGAGAACAACTTTGGATAGGTAGTATATAATAGGGGACTTCCTATTTTGAACAGACATGTTTCTATTAGTTTGGAGATATTCGAAAATGTTGTCAGGCACTGTCTTGCGAGCTATGGTTAGGGTTAACGCCTCCATCGGAGTCTAATGTAGCTGGAAAATGTTTAGGATTAGGCGCTAAACATGAGAGTTGACTTGAGGTATACAATTTGACTTATGATGGCCAATGTCTCGAGCTTATAAAGTAGGCTCACTTTCAGATGTTCTCCATTATTTGGAAAAACAAAGAAGTAGCCAAATGCCCAATGCTTTATCTCTAAAGCTCGCGTCTTTGTTGAACTGAAACTAAAATGTCCCAGAATTATATCAATCAAGAGTCATGTTCATGCAAGACCCACACGCCAATCACTCTTCACTGTCTCTCTCTACCGACAATGTCTTAATATATCAAACATGTTAACGTCCTCCCATTGTCTAAAGCCTTCCGACTTTTCCTCTCTCCACTCTCTATTTCTCTCTATGAGTCTCTGAGTTTCTGTGTTTCATTCAGTCTCTTCCTCAAAAGCAATGTCAACACCGCTTACGGGCTCCTCACTGTCTCCGCCGGCCACCACCACCCTGGCATCTCCTCTACTGCCAGCTTCTTCCAGGTCCCCTTCAGCCACATCTTCATCTAGGTCCAACATATTGGGAGAGCACATGGAGGTGGTTGCGGTGGAGGTTGGAGTGGTGGTGCTGGTCCTAGTGCTGGTTGTGATATGCTTGCTGCTTATATATTGCAAGAAAAGGAGAAGGGAAAGGAGAAGGCCGCTTCATTCTGCATCCCCGAGCATTCCTCTCAGTTTTGCTGAGCGTAATTTCACTTTTGACCAAGTGCAGGAGTTCACCGGTGGCTTCTCAGAGGCAAATCTACTCGGAGAAGGTGGTTTTGGGCACGTGTACCGCGGAGTACTTCCCACTGGGGAAGTTGTAGCAGTGAAGCGACCGAAGGTGGGGAGTGGACAGGGAGAGCGCGAGTTTCTGACTGAGGTTGAAATACTAAGCCGAGTTCATCACAAGTATGTTGTGTCTTTGGTTGGCTACTGCACAGCCAGGTCCGAGCGCATGCTCGTATATGAGTATGTGCCTAACAGGTCCTTGGAGTCACACTTATGTGGTTAGTTTGGATTTTCAGTACCAATTTATGCCGAGTTTTTATGTTGCCCCCCCTTTGTTTGTCGTCTTATTTTGGCATCTGCTTTAGCATTTGGGGTTATGTGAAAATAGAAAGGGAACACTAATCAGAGAACTTGGGACCTTTTCTGTTTAAATGGAAAGGATTCTGATGGAAAGTGATGCCTGCAGGAGAGGGACAACCGACCCTAGCTTGGGAGGATAGAATGAAAGTTGCTGTTAGCTCTGCCAAAGGATTGGCATATCTTCACGAGGATTGTAAGTTCCAGATGTAGTTTTGCCTTTCATTTTTGTTGGATTAATAGTTGATTAACACTGTGAATCCTAGAGCTTTGGTTGTGTTCATGAGAAACATTTGTCGTGCAGGCAATCCGGCAATCATACATCGGGATATCAAAGCAGCAAACATACTTGTTGACTCAGATTTTGAGGCAAAGGTAAAAACAGACTTATTTGATAAATTTAAGTATGGGAATTGATATTTCCGACCTCAATTGTTTAACTCTCAGAGCAAGTAGAGTACTGAATTCCGAATGCTTGTCTCTCTCAGATTGCAGATTTTGGATTTGCAAAATTTAAATCTGAATCAAATCGTTGTGTGTCTGGGCTGGTGGGCACCTTTGGGTAAGATTTGCTGTGTTTGTATTTTTGATTCGGAGGACAGGGATGCGAGCTGGTTGGTTATTAATCTGTCTTAGAAGTTTCCAAATGTGTATAAAACGGGCCATACTTCGCCTTGTGCTTTATTTGTTAAAGCACAGTTTTCTAGGTACTTTTATTATGGTTTTTCTTTTCTTTTATGGCTTTGACTAGTTCAATTATGTTGAAGCGCAGTTTATGTCCTTCCCTTTAGGTATATTGCTCCAGAATACGCCTTGAGTGGGGAACAAACGGAAAAATCAGACACTTTCTCTTTTGGGGTCGTGCTATTGGAATTGATTACTGGTCGCAGACCTATTGTTTCAAGACATGATTCTGTGACTATTACTCTGGTTAATTGGGTAAGTCGCGCAATTCTCATGTTCACAATTAAAGCCCAAGCTACCTTCCTATGAGATTCCAAATTTGATGTCTTTAGCCATCGAAATCGCAATATTGAAATGGAATCATCGTCGTGATTTACAGGCAAGGCCTCTTCTCAAACAAGCTCTGAGAGATGGAAACTTCGACTCTCTTGCTGATTGTAGGCTGCAGAACAATTATAATCACAGTGAGATGGCTCGAATGGTGGCCTGCGCCGATGCTTGCATTCGTGAGTCAGCACAGTGTCGACCAAGAATGAGTCTGGTAATATTTCAGTAGCCGGAGCTTAGTCTTTCTTCCATAGATGCCACTTGCCACATCCATGACTGACGATAGCTATTTTTGTTCGTTGACTCATATGTCTAGTTCATTTGAGATCGTTAGGTTATCTAAAAATAGGAACTCTGACAATCAACTTTTGAAAAATCGAGTGCAGATTGCTCGAGTCCTTGAAGGGCATCAATCTGCTGCTGACCTTGATGATGGGATCGGAGCCGGGCCGAGTAACCTTGACCTCGAGTGCGGCAACAGCCAATACAGGGAACCTACAGGTGAATGTGGCTTTTATCCATCTGGCTCGAGGAGTGCAGGTCCTGGTCGCCAAACAGCGGGAGATCTGGAGATGGGGAAGGATGGTGGCCTTGAATAGTTTCTGAGCCTCCTTGTTTTTAAGCTTCACCGTAGATGGCAAGATAGGCACGTGACATGCCAAAATATCTGATGTACTTGATATTGTGTCCAAGTGGTCCCGTACTTCGGGGTAGTCTGAAGTGTTACACAGGCGAACACATGAACAGGTTGTTTGGTTCGGTAGCGTCGCGTCGTGAAGGTTTTTAGTATTTTCTTTTTTTGGTAAAGAGCTTTTTAGTATTTTCGTGCACTGACTTTGTTGGAATCGAAGTCGATCGACGCGTTGACGTCTTCCGTCGTATGCTGAACTTGGATCTTGGTGTTCGTTCATTTTATGCAATAGCAAATTAAATGAGAACCATGCCATGAGCGGGCTATCCTGGCAATCTCGAGTGCCACGTGCCGTGCGAGGGGTGTAAAGTACAGAGGACCTGGTTGGTTCGCCAGTGATTTCTCCTACGTAGCGAGAGGGCTATAATGAGCGTCGCCTACGAGCAAAAGAAGAAGCAGTATAACGTAGAAAGGCCATGATAGGATATGACTGGCAGCCGAATCCACCGTGTACTCGATGCCAAATTGCAGGTGAGAGGTGTCAGGTTGTGCGAAGTAGTTGGAGGGCGAGAGGCGTCCGTAGGTGGGATTGTCATACCATAAGGACGCTAATTGCTGCGAGACGTGCTACAAAGCAAACAGGAAGGAAATGATTAGTCCCGACATTTCATTTCCCAATTATTTTTGGCTTCCGGTTTCATTCTCTTTTGCCCCGGTATTGGAAAACCACTCTAGATGGGGCTTATAATTGCAAAATAGTAATGATGAGCTTGAGCACATGCTCTGTACGATTTTGCTTACTTTGTGGTGTCGAAGAAACCCAACACGGTCCCCCAGTTCTTTTTCGGCTCGAAAAGTCCATCCGATTAACATCAACACTAGAGATAAGACTTTGGCAAAGCTTTGTGAATAGCAAAACAGTGAGCAACGGGAGCACCGACTGCACAAAGAGAGCAAAACCCATCGTCCTTGCCAGTGACAACCTTGAAAGGCATTTTTGGGGGAATGGCTTGGTATCCGGTAGTAACACGTTAATACAACTGTCAAAAACTAACTCCGAAAGTATTGAATTATTAATGGAAAGTGGGGAATGGCCTCTGAGCGTGCATACATAGGATTCCCGATTCAAAAGGTTTAAATGATAAAGGTAAAGATGAATACATGCATATAAGCTTCCGGCAAACACTATCATTGATAAAGCAATTTCGTTACGCCCATAAAAAGAAGAGAACCAATCAATCCCGGAAAATAAGGAACCTAGAAGTTCACACATGGAGTAAAAGCATATCGCGAGAGGGATGGACCCATAAGAAAACATTGACCCATGACAGTGTTTATACATGTGTGTTTGGCTCTTATTTTCCATGTATCGCCACGGCACAATGCACCAAATGCACAAAGACAGCAAAACCCACCTTCCTCGCCAATGACAAACTTAAAAGGCATTTTTGGAAATTGACTAGGCCTCATTTGATTCAACTTTTCCAAAGAGCTCTGGGCCTTAGGAAAAATATGAAGAGTTTGGCAAGTATTTTTAGGACTCCATTGGCTAAATACTAGTATTTTGGAAGCTGAAAGCCTAAGTTAAGTAGGGATTTACTTTAAGCTTTCAGCATTTTGAAAATGCAAACTCCCCTCCACTGTTCATCTCATGGTTGACTGTTCATCTTCTCCGATCCGACAACCGCCACTTGAGTCACATGTCTCCGACAACCACTGTCTGGAGGTCGTGCGTCCTTAGCGACCACCACCTCAAGCATTGCCTTGGCTCGTGCAACCCGCCTAGGCGGATCGGGCAAATCTAGAATCTCCTATTATTATTATTACTGCTTTTTCTCTATTCATTCAAAATAGCGAATGTCGGCCCTCCAATCATGCAAGAGAGTAAATAATAGCATGGCCGCGTGCAACCTCCACCAAAGTCAGACAGCCTGCAGCTTTTTTACCCGTTTGAATACTTTTCCCTCCGTTTTCCTTTCTCGTTTCTTAATTCTATTTATTCTCCCTTTTCTAAACTTTAGAATATAATATATATTCTTCCAACATAGATAAAACTCTCTTTATTATTACTATTTAGATACGGCGGCATGCAAAAATGATGCAGATGTTTCCTGGTTACAAAATAAAGAGCCCCTTTTTTAATTGGTGAAAAAATATCATTTTTTCCTAAATTTGAATTAACTAATATCGGCCGGTCAATTAACCGTATCTTTTCCAAGGCAATTACCTGACTTCATTAATTGCTGAATGTGCCTTCACAAAGTTGAAGCGGTCTTCCCAGGATGCTTGGAAATAGAATAGAGGGCATTCTTGTCTTTTAATCATTTATCATGGGAAAATTTATAATTAAAGAATTTCGCTAGCTTTTTCTCCTTTACAAGTAAAGAGGGTTTCTGTTTTCTCCTTCTCCTTTTTATTTCTTTTGATCAAAGCCTTCTTCCTTGCAAAGCGCGTCTTAAGATCTCACGTTCAAGTTGAACGGTTCAACTGCTTTGTAAAAGGTAAAGAAAGAGTAGTTTAAGCACTAAGTAGCACTAACATCGATACGTAACGTGACATGATACAACACAATATGATGGTACATTGTTTTTCAAAATATAGAAGATTTCGACACGTTGATATTAAATATATTTTTTTATATAATTTAATTAATTCATAAATAATAATAAAAAGCATAGAATGAATTTACATTAAAAATATTAATTCACCATTTGTTATATCATTCATTATTTCAATTTGACAAATTCAACTCCATTGTAATAATCCATAAAACTTGGAGGGAAAAAAACAATCCACACTCTAGAGTTGCATGTCGGAAGAGAATAGAAAAAGCAAACTTGAGAGGTGAATTATATGTCGCAAGAAGTGAGAGTCAGAAGGAAAAAAAAATTAGGTTTTTCTTCTTTCCCCTTTATTATTTTTAATATTTTTTACATATTTATATTTTGACCCCTTATTTATTAAAAAATTTTAAAATTGACTCCGTACGTGTTGGAATTCTAGACTCGCATGTTGAAGAGTGTCGAGAGAGTTGACCAGATGTCGGATTTTTTGACACTTATTGATCGCATGTCAAAGTGTCAGACACAATATGAAAGCTCTCAGAGAGTGTCAGTACTTTTTAGGTTAATGGTAACTTTTGTTGATTATAAATTTACAATATAGGGGTTTGAAACATCTCCTAATTGGGATAAGATATCATAGCTCGATATTTTCTAGAAAAATCCTAATTAAATATTTTAATGCTTTTGAAGCATTGATATCTAAAAGACTATTTCATAGCAATATAGACACTTTGATATGTAAGGCACCAATAGAATTAAGATTACAATTATTGTTAAGGTGTCTATAGAAGGTGAAGTGATTTTAATTTAGTGAAAGTTTTATAATTTGTCATGAAAGGGTAATTGACACCTAAAACTTGCAAAAGTGTAATCAAGTCGTACAACTTGTCAAATTAATTCAATCAAGTTATTTCCATAAACTTTGTCCAATTTGGCTAATGGAAAATGTCGACATAACTTTGCTTACAATTTTCTATCTCCTACATGGCTAAAATGATGTAGTTTTAGCCCAAATCTAATTTTTAATATAATTTTTACTTAAATTATATTAAAAATAAGCTAATTTTAAATATAAAAAAAACAACAACCAATGGCAAGGATTGCAACTCTCATTGCCACCGCCCCACCATCGCTAAGAATGGCTAGTGACAATGGGGAATGGTCATCAAGGGTCGCCAAACCCTAGCTAGGGGCTAGTGACCCTCGCCAATCGCAGGCGAGGGCCATCAATGGCAACCCACCCCAGCCATTGGTAGCCCTTGACTAGAACTACGACAAGCGTTGCACCCATATCTAGGTAAGGGCTTGTTGGCCCTTGCCTATGATTGGTGAGGGTCATAGCCTCACCATAGCTTTCACTATGGTTGTTGATGTTATTCTTTTTTTTAGGTTATTTTTAATTAATCTAAGTAAAAATCATGTTAAAAAATCAAATTTGGGCCAAAACTAAATTGTTTTAGCCACATCATTGTTGCATAGGAGAGAGAACATATTAAACAAAGTCATATCAACATTTTTAGTTATCCAAATTTGACGGAGTTAACGGAAGAACTAAATTGCAATTTTGTGACAAATTTTAGAATTTGATTACACTTTTTGTAAGTTTAAGGATTTAATTATACTTTCATATCAAGTTTTAGGACTTTTAGTGCACATATTCCTATTTTTTAAAGCATTTTTAAATGGTTAACGTACCGCATAAAATAAAACAACATTTCAGATTGCAAATTTCATGTAAAATAGTGCATTTTGATATAAAGATATAGGAAAACGTGCTAAATATGATAGTTAACTCGAGACGGGCTATTAACTCATACTTAAAAATCTCTAAAACATATGTTAGGTAACCAAATACATAAGCATAGAGCATAACATACTTGTTCGCTTGACGCTTCTTGTGATTAGAAGCATGTTGGAAGCGCACAACAAAAATCTAATACTTTTATTTAAGGAGATCTCTAAAGAGAAAGCTCAAACGCAAGTCCATCAATATATCAAATTGGACCCACTTTCATTCACAAGCTTAAGCTAATAAGTTATGGGACAATTATAATATATTAACTAGTCTACACCACATCAATTATCCAATCATAAAGAGGAAGCTCAAAGGTGAGTCCATCAATATATCAAATTGAACCCATATTTACTCATAAGCTTAAGTTAATGAGTTATAAGCCAACTACAATATATAAACTACTCTACGTCACATCAATTATCCAATTATGAAACTTCTCTAACACAACTCACATATCAATTATCCAATCATGAGATTTCTTTAACACAACTTACACGTATATTCTAACAATCTCTCCCTCACGTATGAGCTCCAGTATTAGATCCGCTCCATCTTAATCTAGGCATCTTTCTAGCCCCACTTCAACTTTACGGGCCCGCGTTGTTATGCCACAATGCCCACCTACCCGAAAATTGCAACCATTTGTTGGGAGCACGCAACAGAAATCTGATACATTTACTTAGGGAAATCTTCAAGGGGGAAACCCAAGCTCGAGTCCATCAATATATCTAATGGATCTACTTTCATTCAAAAACTTAAGTCAGTAAGTTATGAGCCACTTAAGATATATTAACCGCTATACACTATATCAATTCTCCGATGTTAAACTTCTAACTAATGTGTGTCCTAATAATTCCTCCTCATATGTGAGCTCTAGTGTTATGTCTGCTCCCTCTTAATTCAAGTATCCTTATGGCCCAACTTCAACTTTACAAGCTCACGTCGTTACACTACAATGCCCACTTAGCTAGAAATCGCAAATATCGGTTCCCATACCATTCTTTAGGTGCGTGCAACAAAAGTATGGTACATTTACCTAGGAAGATCTCCAAGGGGAAAGCTTAGACGAGCCCATCAATATCTACATTTACTTAAAAGATTAAGCTAGTAAGTTATATGCTAGTTATGATATATTAATTCCACATCATATCAATGTGTATAATATACGTATGAGTTGTGTTAGAGAAGTCTCATATTAAAGAATTAATATGATATGATATGATATGATGTATGTATGTATGTATGTATGTATGTTGAGAGGGAGCCGAGCTAGATTGCTTGAAAAGCCAAAATAGGAAGAAATCAGGATACATTTATCCCTGAAGGTAAATTAATGAAATGATTATCATTGAATATTTTCATACAGTTCATGGATTAAATTGAACATATACCAAAAATTTAGAGACCATATCGCACATTAAATAGAGTTCAAGAACTATACCGAACAAATTAAAAATTTTAAAAAATATATTACATATTGAGATCATTTTTGTCATTATCCCAAAGAAATACAAATGGCTGTGAGGATAAGAGAGAGAAAATCTTTAGACTAAAAATTCTTGCATGCACTGAGTGCATGCCAACCTGCTTCATTTAACTAGTCAAATTACACGGCTTTTCACGCGAGATGTACATCATTCCACGACTGAAATGCACCAAGCTTACATGTTTGTCGGAATCGCTCTCGATTGGGCCCCTATAAAAAGCTAATAACTTTAATAGGTGGAAGAAAGGCTGCTCTCAAAGATGATCCCTTTAATACACAACCAGTCATACCAAACGGTGTGGACCAATCAATCTCGCTTAGTCTCTTGTAACCTAGCGTAAAAGCGGAAGCACAACGTTGGAAATTCGCACTCCAAAAGTACGAGGGACACCCGGAAGGGTGGGGGAAATAAAGCGGGGACGACTCGGGGGACGACTCGGGGGATGACTCATCCCTGGCGAGATCAAGAGGGCTTTGGATTCTTTCCTTCTGTGTTTCCTCTCTTTGCATACTGTCAATGGAAAAAAGAGTCCTAAAGGTGCGATGTTAACCAACTTTAGTCAATTAATTGTCCCCTGAGTGGATCTTGATGTGACAATCCTGGTCCCAGTCCATGGCATCATGCCAAGAAAAAAAGGGACTCGAACGCGTCTTTTGGGAACTGAAAAGGCTCTCCCGCCCTCTTAAAGAGTTTGCGTTATGGTTTTTAGGACGCTAGACCAACCCAAATCGAGTTGCCAAATTTTCTTGAGGTGGAAAAGTTGGGCCAAGATCCTAACTTCAAGGAGAAATGCATAAGGAAATCTATAGAATATAGTAATATGATATTACAAAAGGAAATTACGATCAATCAAGATTACAATTGAAGAGATAAACAGAATCAAGTAATATATTTCCAACATTTAACACATGCCTTCTTAATATATATAGATCACGAGGTAGAGTCAAATCTTTAGAATTATAAAGTCAAACAAGCTCCAAATTGATATGGGACAATTGAAAAAGATGGAAATATGGAGAAGAATTGTCCCACATTACTTATAGGTTGTTCTCAAGTCTTGTTCATGTACAGACGGGCAGATTCGTGTGGTCTCTATGAGGAAAGTTTTCCCCATTCACGGGGCACAGATCCCCGGTGTCTCATACCCATCCTTGACAAATACTCACAGAATCAATTATTTTACGCCAATATGTGATCATCTACAAAGTTTTACTTCTAAAGGCGATTAGACAAGTTAAAAACATTGTGACACAACGATCCATACGTGCATAATGCATAAGCTACTTCATTCCCATCATTTACTTGTAAGCCGTAATTAATTTTAGTACAAACCTCACTTGCAATTACAAAGGAGAACAAGATCATTTCCCTCTACCAACTAGCACATTGAGTGCCACGTTGATGAAAGAACGGTCACTGGTGATATATTCAGTCAAAAAGCCTAGGATTGAATTTTGGAGTTCAACAAATCCTTTTATAAAAGAAAATTTAAAGTCCAACGTGGACAAAAGACAAGGCTACGTGGCATTTCTAACTAAACACATTTTATCCAAGGAAGAATTGCTGAGTCAACTACGTAGGCGATGACGATCCGCCATAGCAGCTCGTGCAATCCTCGCTCCCCCGTTGTCGCAAGCTCAACACCAAGTCACGAACCGCAACCTTGAGTATTGGTCCTCAAGCCATCGAGCTTTATCCTGTGTCTTGTGCATTGTGCGCCAACATCTCGAGCCCAGATCTTGCTTTGCCAACCATGGGCAACCTTAGATATAGTCACCCCCAAGGGTCCCGCCGTATGTGTTGGTCATAACCCTCAAGTAGAGAGATAATGACAAATATCGTAGGCTAGTCGATGGCAACGCCTAGGGCAATGGCCGTTGGGTGAGAGTTGATCTGAATTTATCAATACATTCAGAAAGAAAGACATATAAGACTCGATCATTACAATGACGAGTTTATTTAAACTACCAAAACAGTGCTATCCTTTCTCACTCAACCAATCCACATAAGATGGATTTCACTGCTAAATGGATTACCTTTTGTATTATCCTTTGAGCACAATATTGGCTGAACCTCACGCAAGTTACAAGTCATTAAATCATATAGCCAGGAGCAATAACGCAATTCCTACTCTAAAATTTTTTGGCCAAGACTGGAATGAACCAACCAAAACCGAAGTTTCTCACTGGTAAGCCTTTGTGCATTTCACAAAGAGAGAAACTGGCTCTCAAAACGAGAAAACTGCCACCCTCAGGTTCTTTGCCTACCAAGCAAAAGATTGACGATGATGGCAGCCCTACGGGGCCTAAAATAAAGGTCGGCGGTGACTGAAGATGGTGGAGAGACACAGAAAGAATGTGGAATTGAGGTTTGAAAAACAAAACGAATTTGCAAACAAATGCGAAACAACGTTGTTTTCCTCTTAATTTGCTGACTTTACTTTACCGAGGAGTCATGTTGAACCATTTATTTTAAATTAATGCTATGACGGATTTTCGACCATTCAAATCGTCAAATCATTGATAGCATTGAAATGAACGCTAGAATAAATTCCATTTACATTTTTAACTGCAAAACGAAGCCCAAGAAACTTCTTACATGAAAAGCTATGCTTGATCAATCTCAATTTTATGAGCTTGCAGGGTCTTCATTCTCAATGATAAGTGTAAAGCAGAAAATCAAGGTGGTGTGCTTATTTGCACTTATTTTGCACAAACTTAAACCTTTGAGTAAATGACATTGGAAATCCATGAGGTATAGACTTATTCGACTAATGTGAACAAAAGATAATTGGTAATCAAAAAGACTTGTACAAAGCCATCTAATTTTCTATTAAAACAAAATTGCAGATGATAGTAGCGAAGAAGAGTGTTAATCTTAGTCACGTCCACGCTTTACTTGTGAATAGGACATTTTCTCTTAACAGAATTGCTAAGATGTCACGACCTAGCATTATCTTTAAAAGAAAGTGGCATTCAAAAATCCATGTAGTAAAACTCTAAGAGCTAATTCAATTTTGATTCCAATTTTCATCAAGATTTTCATTTTTTTTACGCTAAACTAATTCTTAATTAGAACTATCACTAAAATATAGTAAAAGTACTAAAAATCTAATTACTAATATTTTCCTAAATTTCTAAAAATTTTAATTTAAAAAAATAGGGACTCGGATTAGGGTAGGAGACATGGTCTAAATGTAGGTTTCACTCAGACCTTGTGGCAATTGTGTAAAGATAAGCATCAGGTTATGCTGAGCTTATTTCTTTAAAATGATCAGGTTCGAGTCTCTCTTTTGATCTTCGGTCACGCCAACCATTTGGGCATGTGATCGATGCTATTGAAGCTTTCCACCGTGGAATCCATAAGAATATAGCACCGCTTGTGATACCCTTTTTACTCTATTCAATTTGGATCTTTTCCGATCTTATTTTTCCATGTTTCTACGTTTGAAATAAGGTTTATTTTAAATTTTTATTTTAAAAAAAAGATATTTAGGGTCTTTTATTCAGAATTTTTCTGAGAATAAAGGGAATTAAGAAATGAGAAAAGAATACAGAGAGAAAAGGCTGCAAGCCTGCCTGACTTTGGGGGAGGTTGCACATGGACAGGCCATCATTGCTCTCTCTCTCATAGTTTGAGACGTGACAAGACATTTCGCTGCAAGCAAAAATACAAGAAAAAACATTGGAGAAAGGGAGATTGCAGAGTACCTCCATCCAGCTCCACACGTTTCAGCCTTGAAAATAGCCTCGGAAAAAGCCAAAAAACCGGACAATAATTTTGATATTTGAAAGGATGGAAGCGAAACGCCAAAAAGTGGTCCTCGAGATTCTCTGTGTGGCGCAGTACAATTACTAATTCCAGTAGAGCGAGAGCGACGAGTCCGGGGCGCAGAGCAATCGAAGTGACCACAGGACCAAAGACACATCCAATCACGTGATGTCTGGGGACCATCAATGAACATCGTTGTATTTGTACGCAAGTGGGATTTGTCCATCGCTCATGTTAAGAGGCACCGTTGCTTTCCCAAGTAGGTGAAAGTGCCGCTTTAAATTCGCTGTTGATGTTTACAAGTGGGATGAAAATGGGGGTTGGTGGTGCTTCCGGAGTTCTACCATTCGAACACACGTGCCTGGGGAGTGTTGAAAATTAGGGTTTATCTCTTTGAAGCTGCCCACCTTGTGAATCGAATTCCACCGCTACTCACTTTTCTTCGCCTCACTGGCAAAAATTTGAATCCCTACCTCCGACCCATTTTTTGTATTTTTCCGTCGGTCAGTGTATTTTTTTCAGAAGAACATTTTAATTTAGGATATCGATTTGAGATTTTTCTTTTAATGGCAAAAGTTTCATAAAAAAGACGGAGATGTCCTACTAAGATCATGGGGGAGATTTTTTTTTTTTTTTCCCTGTGATCATTGTGGGGTGGAGGATTTAACATTTCATTCCAAATAAAAGCGGGCAGTGATTCTTTAACAAGGTGACCAGGAATTGACCAGATATCCTTTATATTTACTGCACGGCCCTTCTAATTATAAATAATAACGAAATGACATGCGAAAGGAAGAACGAAAATAAGATTAAGGGCCCAGTGATTTGGTTTTCGCGGAAATATTTTTTTTTCTTTTTTGGCATTTGATTTTCTTAGAAAAATGAGCTAATGAGAAATGTTTTCCTAGTTAATGAAGATGATTTTAAAACAATCTATCAGTTTTAGGGTCATTGGTTAATGAAACATCTAGCCATATAAAAATAATTATTTAAAATTTTTGAATTATTATTTATTTTAAAAAATTCCAATTTTTTTAATTATTATTTTTTCTTTTCTTATTTCTTTTTCTATTCTTTTCCTTTCCTTGTTCCTCTATTGACCAGTGCCTTGGCGACGACTAGAAGCCTAGTGACCAACTATGACGGAGGCCGATGAGCCCCACTTGACCGAGGTTGCCGAGGTTGCCGAGCTTAAGGCTTGCTAGGTCCAAACGAACTTGTGGCTTGGGGCTCAATAGATCTAAGTGAGCTTAGCTGAGGCGGAGGCTGCTAAGCTTACAACTTGCTTGATCCCAGCTAGCTTGCAGCTCGCCATATCCAGGTGAGCTCAGGCTTTGCTGAGGTCAACGAGCTCCTAGCCTGTGGTAGTCATCGGTCGATTGTGGCAAAGGAAGGGAAAAAGAAAAGAAAAATTAAAAAATCAATATTTTAAACATAAAAAAATAATTAAATCAAATCAATTTATTTTTCTTTAAAATTTAAAAATTGATTTTTTTCACCAAAGATAAAGTCATGATATTAAATGTATTTTCCAATTAGATCGAAATATCAAAAAACGTTTTCAATCATATATTACCAAACAAGGAAAACTAATTGTATTCCTCGAAAGCATTTTTCTTCATTATTGAATTTTTCAAGAAATAAACACACCATAAGATTTTTTCCTCATAGTGTCTGTCCTATTTGTGTGCTCAGTGCATCATGTTTAAAATGACACATAGATACTGTTTCATGAATTATTGAATAGCGTTGCTAACAATATGCTCTTTTATGGTTCTTATTTTTCGATGTTGAACCAATTCTCTTCCTTCTATATTGTTCGTGCACAAGAGAATGTATCAACACTACTTTTATAGTGTTTGCCAAAATCTCTTGTGCATGTGGTCCTCCTCTTTGCCTTGTGATTTAGAGCTTTTGAATTCGTACTCTTATGAGCATGTACTCAAAGCCCGCTAATTAGTAGCTTGAAAATTAAGCTACTGTTTCACAGGTTAAGAAGTAGTTAATTACCCCAATTGCTCTTTGAACTCAAAATCCTGCCATTTCGAATCCTAAAACTCGAAGCGGCTGACCAAATTGCTTTACGAAATCCAACCATACTCGTGTTGTCTTCCAATGATGCGACTCCATTTCCACGATCCCAAGCCCAAACCTGTTCTTCGCCGGTCAAAATGACTATTTGGGTAACCTCGTCACATGGGCTACTGAGCAAAAAGGAACAAGTCGGACCATGTTATTGTTGGGTTCATTGACAACATGAATTAAGCAAAATCGACCAGAAGATGTGCTCAAGCCCAAATTGGTGATTTAAGGCCCACATTAAGGTCGTTTTACGATACCATGGGCTACAAAAAGGACAAGAACGGTGGCCCACATAACTGGCTATATCCAGGTAGTAACTATTAACTAATCAAAGACAAGTCTTATTAGGATGTCGTGGAAAGTTCTGGCTTTGATAGTATTGGAATGGGGTCTGACCAATCTCCTATACCTTCGGGTTTCAAAACCTTCCCTCGACTTGAAAAATTACAGACAAACTCGCCACGGATGAGTTCGGTTTAGCTTTTCGATGGATTTTGAGCTCTCTAAAGTCCATTGAGAAAAAGTTAGGATGCTTAAGTAATGTTTTTTTGTACCACTTCGGAGCATTGACAAAGCTCAAAATAAGTCCCCACTCGTTTTGGGCTTTCAATATTTTTGGAGGGCGCTTCCAAGGTTGATAAACTTTTTTTCTTTCAAAGTTGCCTCAACTGGTATGTTCATATTCTTGTCATGCCCTTGCTCATGACTGTTCTTCTTCTCCAACTATCGAAGTTCTGAGTTTTCTACGCTAGTGCCCTTTCTAAAGGTCGTGACACCTGGGTTTTTGCCCTGTTCATCTTCTCCAATGTCCACCTTGCTCACGACTGTTAGACGAGATCTGGAGGTAGAGCATTGATGATGGTTGAGCGTTGCCGATGGTTAAGAGTCAATGGCCGAGCGTCGAGACGACTCTTGGGATTGCGCAATGGTTGACTTTTGTCAAGCATCATCCCAAGAGGCAATCTCCTGGGGTTGTATGACCCCGGCGTTGCTGCGCCTAGGTAGGACGACCTTAGAACCATCTCCTAGGCTCGCGATTGCCCTACGAGCCCTTACCTAAGCCCTTAGAGACAATAAAGAGTAGCTCCATTTGTTTGTTTGTTTGTTTTTTTTTTTTTGTGAACTTTATGACTATTTTGCAAAAATTCACACAAAACTCAACTAAATGCAGTCTAATGATCCTCTACACGTGTCACTTGGCATGTGGCACCCGATCTTGTGAGGATTGCTCGGTTATCCTCTCGCTTCCTATCCGACTTGGTCCAATCTGTACACAACACTTACAAATTGCGTTTTTCTTTCATGTAACTGTCTATCAATCTCAGTCCATAATAATCTCGTCTTGCTGTTCTTCCCCGTATGTAATTTCTACTGGGGTGGAGGTGTTAAGAGTCTTGGACGTTTAATAACAGAGCTTAAATCTGATTTATACCTGAACTTTTTCCATCCAAAATTTATCACTTTGCCCCCATTTTTTTCTATAACGAATACAGAAACAAAACTCTGTCGATGGCTACTCACCCATCGAACAAATCTTGAAACTTATGGCATACTTCCTTCTTTTACTTCACACGAGTGTAAGCATGCGAAGATTCCTGCCCCAAGAAATCATAAGATAATAGCTCTATGAAGCATCTAGATGACCTCTTGCACAGCTCTGTGGAAAACCCATTTTCATGCAGGTGTCGCCATCCATGGCGACTCACTTGCCCGTTGCCATCAAACCGGTTGGTTTGATAAGATTAATTTGGAAGAGTTATGAGAATATCCAATACGACTTTAGTCACCATATGATGTGAAAAGATAATCAAAATAAGGGGAAATGACATTAAAAATTTCAAATTATGCCCCTTGGGACAATTTTACCTTGAACTTTTTTTGTGTCATTAAAAACTCCAAACTATGTTACGTGGGATAATTTTACCCTAAACTTTTTTTGTGTTACCAAAAATCTCAAACTATGCCACTTGGGATAATTTTACTTTGAACTTTTTCTTGTGCCACAAAAAATCCTAAACTATGCCATTTGAGACACATTTACCCTAAACTTTTTAACTAAATGGCATTTTTGTCTTTTTACTTCTTCTTTTTTTTTTCCTTTCTTCCCCCTCTGCCCGGCAAAGGGAAGTTGGCGAGGGCCACCCTCGCCGGTGGCGTCGTCCGACGAGGGTGGCCCTCAACCGGGTGAGAGCCGCCTTCGCCAGATCTAGTGGGGGCAACCCCTGACCAGGCGAGGGACGCCCCCACTAGATTTGGTGGGGGCGGCCCCTGATCGAATCCGGTGGGGGTGACCCTTCACCAGATTCAGCGGGGGCGACCCTCGCCCAATGCTGGGGAGGGTTGCCCTCGCCTAATGCTAGGGAGGGTTGCCCTCGTCCTAGGCAAGCAAGGTGGCCCTCACCCGACGTCAGGGAGGGCCGCCCTAGCCGGACATCACCGCCAGCAAGGGTGGCCCTTGCCGACTTCTCTCTGCCCAGAGGGAAGAGGAAGAGAAAAAAGAAGAAGAAAAAGGTAAAAAGACGAAAATGTCATTCAATTAAAAAGTTTGGAGTAAATGTGTCTCAGGTGGCATAATTTAAGGTTTTTTGTGGCACAAGAAAAAATTCAGGGTAAAATTGTCCCGAGTAGCATAGTTTAAAAAAAAGTTTAAGATAAAATTATCCCAAATGGCATAGTTTGGGGTTTTTAATGGCATGAAAAAAAGTTTAGGGTAAAATTATCCCAATGAGCATAGTTTGAGGTTTTTGGTGGCATTTTCCCTAAAAATATAAAGGAGAATCTAGATCTGCTCAATTCAACTATATGTTTTAGCTTTTCGCCAAGAGTCCTAGAAAAAGCCAAAAGCAAGGGGAAAAATAATATTTATATGTTTAATCGGATGACATTAACAATTCAATATCTTAAAATTAGCTTTGACCGTTGTATTAACATGTATTAACGGAGACTAAACTGTTCCCCTAAAGGCTTTTCAAGGTTATTTTATTGACAAGGAAGAGAGGTTTGGCCATCTTGTGCGTTCGGTGCATTGTGTTACGGTGATATATGGAAAAACAGAGTTTATCACATATGCATAACCACTGTCAAGGGCCTCTGGAAGCGATCTTTGCGATTGATAGCTCTAAGCTTAAGTATTGCCTATGGACATCTCTCGTCCTCCAACTACTTCGAACAACCTAACACCTCTCACGCCCTCATTGATTAGGTCCATCACTTTGTTGATAATAACTTTGTGATTTTTTTTTTTTTGGTCAGAAATTTCATTTCATTCATCACGTTAAAGTCTGAACATTTTGACAATTCAAATCAGAACATAATAAATCTAGGAGACTTGCCGGAGGATAAAGGACCCAATTAGTCGGTAAAATGCGGTTGCGTTGGGCCTTGACCACCCAATCTACTACTTGGTTTGCCTCTCTTTTGCAATGGACTATTTTCATGGACTGCAGAAGTTGTAGATGGGTCTGGGCTTCGCTGATAAGTGCGCGAACTTCCCAGTTAACTTGATCTGTGGGAGTGCTTATCATCTCAACTAGTTCCAGCAAGTCAGTTTCTATCTCCAGCACCGTTCGGTTTACTTCAATTCCTTTAGCTGCTGTTCTTCTTAGGGTTTCCAGTAGGGCGAGAGCTTCCGCGTGGACGGCCGAAACCGCGCGCACCGAGCTCGCGAAGCCATCGATCATTGTCCCAAGGTGGTCTCGACATACCCCTGCAATTGCAGCTTCTCCAGTCTCTCCGACATATAACCCATCTGTATTCCATTTGAGGACGCCACGCTTGGGAGGCCGCCAAAAGAGAGGTTCTTGCTGTTTCTGAGCTGATCTCCCGTTTGTTTCCTGCTGTTTCTGAGTGGATTTGTTTTGTGTGCTGTTTACCCACTTGTTGATGGTCTGATTTTGTGCCATGGCTGCTGTGATGATGTTTCGAGGGTTGGGTTGGAGGTTCCGGAACACGAAGTCATTTCGGGCACGCCGAGATCGCCACAAAAGGAGAGTAAGTAGTTCAAATGAGATGGTATTATGGGAGAATCGTGCAATCCATGCCTCTATTCGTGTTATGTTTCGAAAATCACAATATAGTTGGATTTCTGAATTTTCCCAAACTGATTTCGTCCAGGGACAGAGTAAAAGGAGATGCTCGCTTGATTCGGGATAGTGCTGGCACAAGGGACAAATGTCGTTAGGTATTACATGCCGTCGTTTAAGGTTTGAGCGGGTAGGGAGGGCATTATGACTGAGTTGCCATAGGAAATGTTTGAGCTTTGGTTGTGTATTCGCCTGCCATATCCGTTTCCATAATGATGTTGGGGTCTGGAAAGATGATGATGCCTCACTCTGTTTGCTTATGTTCTGATTTTCTCGCCTTATGTGATAGGTGCTTTTAACTGTATAATGGCCTGCTTTAGTAGGTGTCCAGACTAGGTAATCTGTTTGCATGGCTTGGCTTAATGGGATGGACATAATCTGCTCGGTTATGTGCTAGTCAAATAAGTCCTTGATAGTCTGTTCTTTCCATTTTGCTTGTGTCTCATCAATCAGCTCTGCCACCATGATAGGATCATCCTTATTAGCTGGACCTCCAATAACACCTTTAGGCAACCACTGATCTTGACGAATATTGACCTGCTGCCCATTGCCAATAATCCATCGCAAGGATGGTTTGAGAGTATTTCGCCCTGAAATAAGGCTTTGCCATCCCCAAGACGAGTTGGTACCTTTTCCAGCCGAAAAAAACCGACCATGTGGATAATATAGGCCCCGAAAAATCTTGCTCCATAGGGATTCGAGGTTGCTGGATCGAGTCTCCATGCTTGCTTACCAAGCATGGCTTTGTTGAAAAGATATTATGTCTCTAAACCCCATACCGCCTTCAACTTTTCTATCTTTTAATATCTCCCATCTTTGCCAATGTATTCCTCTCTATGTTGATCATTAGTTTTCCACCAAAAATCTGCAATTTTCGTCTCAATTGCACGACATATAGACAGTGGTATTTTGAATATAGACATTACAAATTGAGGAATAGCTTGCACCATCGCTTTAATAAGTATCTCCTTCCCCGCTTTAGACATCAACTTCTCTTTCCAACCTTCAAGTTTTGCTTGCACTCTAGCTATGGTCCATGCAAACATTTCCTTTTTTGTTCCACCCCAATCCGATGGTATTCCTAGATATTTCCCTGTTTTTTCCATTTCAGCCACTCTCATTTCAGTCGCTAAATTTTGTTTCAAAGCTGGGGGGCAATTTTTACTGAAGAATATACCAGACTTGTTCAAATTAATTGCTTGTCCCGATGCATAACAAGATCTTAGGTTAAGAACAAGCGAGCAAAGTTCTGGCCTTCAGATACTTTTCCATCCATAAACAAGATTAGATCATCCGCAAACATTAGATGAGAAAGTGTGGGGCAAGCCCTATTTAATCGAATCCCTTTAATACTGCCATCTTCTACTGCTTTGTGAATCAAATGAGATAAGACATTTGCGACTATAATAAAAAGATAGGGGGAGAGTGGGTCACCTTGGCGTAATCCTCTTGAGGGGGTGAAGAAAGGTTGGGGTTGACCGTTTATTTTGACACTAAAAGCCACGGTGGAGACACACTGCATAATCCAAGTAACCCAAACATCACTAAATCCCATTTTTAGCATGCTAGCTCGTAGGAAATCCCATTCTACCCGATCATATGCTTTTCTCATGTCGAGTTTTAGAATTGCTGGAATTTTTTGCGTCTCTTCCTTGTTCTTAACTGATGAAGCACCTCTTGGACAATTAGGATATTGTCTTGTATTTGCCTACCCTGGACAAATGCACTTTGTTCCATAGTGATCAGCCGGGGCATCCATTTTTTCAGCCTATTAGCCAACACTTTCGCAATAATCTTATAAGCAAAGTTACATAAACTGATGGGTCTGAATTGATCAATCTTTTATGGATTTGGAACCTTGGGTATGAGGGTAATGAGAGTTTTATTCAAATCTGAGTTGAGACGTCTCGTCACCCAGAATTGATGAATCTCTTCATATATGTCTTTGTTAATATCACTCCAATGGTATTGATAAAACTGTCCATTCAGCCCATCGGGCCCTGGGGCCTTTAGAGCTCCCAACTGGAAAGTGGCATGTTTGATTTCATCCATTGTGACTTCTTTTGTGAGGGCACAATTCATTTCTTCCGTCACCACACATGGGATCTGATCTAGAACAGGCTGAAAATTACGTTCCCCTATTGACTTGTATAGCTCTCGATAGAATTCAACGGTCATATTTTTAATCTGGTCAGGGCCTCTGATCCACTCGTCTTGTGGATTTTTCAGCATGGTTATTTTATTCCTCTGTCTTCTTTGTACCACTGTCGCATGAAAGAATTTTGTATTTTTGTCCCCCCACCGTAACCATTGAATACGTGACCTCATCCCCCAGTAGATTTCCTCTTGTCTCCATAGTCGTTCTATTTCCTCCTTTAGCCACTGGACTCGTTCCTTGTCATATGGTTGCACAATACTATTTGTCAATAATTGCAATTCTCCCTTTAGAACATCAATTTCCTTGCACGCATTTGAAAATTTTTTCTTGCTCCACTTAGTAAGCTACCCAGTAACATTTTTGAGTTTGCTAGTCGGTCCGTTGTTGTTTTCCACAAGTATGTTCCATGAATCCCGCACAACCTGCTCATACTCCTCATCCTCTAGCCAATAAGCTTCGAACTTGAATTCCTTTCTCCTTTTTTCCACTTGAGGATATAAATCCAGCAGTAATGGGCTGTGATCTGAGCCTACTGCTGGTAGGGCATAGACTTCAGCTATCGGGAATTCCACTCTCCATTCCATGTTACATAGGGCCCGGTCAAGTTTTTCCTTCACAAAATCATCCCCATCTCTATTGTTAGCCCATGTAAAGGCGCAGCCCTTGCTTTCGATGTTCATAAGGCTACAAGTATCTAGAAATTCCTGGAAAGCTTTCATTCGGTAATTCTCAGCCATTCTCTTACCTACCTTCTCCCATACATAGAGCACATCATTGAAGTCCCCTACGCACACCCAAGGCACAGTATGTAGACCCCGAGTGTTGCTGATTTCTGCCCAAATTCTCAGTCTCTCCTGAAAATCAGTCGGTGCATGGATAAAGGATACATTCATATGCTTGTTCTGCTCCCCATAATAGCATGTTAAGTTTATAAAATGCATACTGCTTGACTCTACTGTAATTGAAACTAGGTCGCTCCAGAAAACAGCCAAACCCCTTGCAATTCCTCTTGGATTTACTATAAAGCTGTGATTGAAGTTTAATCGACGTTGTAGCCTCTTACAAACATCCTCCTTGTTTTTTGTTTCCATTAAAAAGAGAACAGCGGGCCTCTCTTGAGCCACTAGGGCTCTAATAGCTTGAATTGTCAGAGGATTGCCCAGCCCCTGACAATTCCAGCTTATGAGCTTCATTTGGTACTTGGTGGCTTATTAGGGCAAGCCACCAATGCCCAACTACTTGTGTCTTCTGCTGTAAGGATAGGAGTGTCCATCAGGTGTGATTCATCTAGTATTTGCTTACTCGACCCCTGGGACACATAGGGAGAGTAACGTTTTTGCTTCTTTTGACCTGGTAGTTTAAGTTCCTTACCATGCTTCTCTCCAGCTGTGCTGAGCCCCTTTCGCAAGCTTTGGGAAGGCGAGCTAATGGAGTAGCCCAAGCTTGATTTTACCTGGATTGGATTCGTTGGAGTCCAGGGCATATCCTCATTAGCTACTTTACTTTTTCCTGTGTCTTTATGCTGGGGGAGTCTATCTTCTTTGTATTGTTCATATAGAACCATCTCCCCTGAATGTACTGGTGATTCATGGGCCTCATCTCCTTCTTCGAGCAATTCTTCCACAGTTTTACCATAGAAAACCTCCCAAAATGGGCTAGGTTCATTCGCTTCTGCCTTCATCCAGGAGCCAAACAACATATCTTTCCTATTTAAAAACCTCTCTTCTTGGTATGGAACATCTAAACAATGCTGAGCGTAATGCCCTAACTTGCCACAAGAATAGCAATAATGTGGCAAACGCTCATATCGGAAATCTAGCCATATTTTTTGACCTTTGTTGCTAAAAAGAGCTCTTGGTTTCAGAGGTTTCAGCATATCAATAGTAACTCTGGCTTTGCCTATTATATATGGCATATAGCCTTTTGCCTCTATTTTCACTTCTGTTACTTGCCCTATTTCTCCTGCTACACGTTCTACTACATCATCATCAATCCATTCTGTAGGTAGTCCATGAATATGGACCCAAAAATTGCAAGCATCGAATTTATAACATGCTGGAGGGGTGTTCGGTTCCCAGGGTTTTAGTAACAGAAGGTGACTTGCGAAGGACCAGGGGCCCATTGACATTACTCGTTCTCTGTCCGAATCTGATGCAAACCGAAAAGCAAATAAACCTGGTGTGAGTAGATTTATATCAACGTTTTCCACCTTCCAAACCCTTTTCATTGTAGTCTGAAATGCTTGAAAGTTAATTTTAGGGTTTTGATACAGTTGTCCGATTAGGGTTTGCTGACATTCCCTTATCTTTTCTGCAGAAATTACATCATCCACCTCTACAATAGCTTGGTTCGACCAGAGTTTGCCTAACCTTTTGCAAAGTGCGGCTAGCCGGACATTCTCCTCTTCAGCTCCCGCCATTCTGAGAACTCCTGCGGCTGTGCAGATTTAGAAGAACTTGTCTGCCAGTTTGAAGAGATAGCAGAAGCTATATACTCAGCTTGAAGAAGACGGCCACTCCTTTGCCAAATTTCGGATAGGAGGTCTGGGTAGGTATTGCGGGGCAAAGAAAACCAGTTGCTGGACAAGGACGAGTGATTGTTTGGTTGAAATTTTGGGGTTTGTGGAGAGGGATGTGGAGATCTGAGTTATGGTGGAAATGTATGATGAGGAAGAGGGTGTATACTGGCCATTTTTAAGATGAGGAAGAACTAGGGTTTTGGGTTTTTTGGGGAAGCTACCACAAGAGGTAGAGAGGAAGATTGAATTCCACCACTACTCGCACTTTGCCTCAAGATTCTAAGGAATTTGCCACACTCCTGCCCAATTTCATAATATTCAGCGTTCAACTAAAAATTGGTCTACAAAAAAGAGGCAAATTGAAGGACACAATACGCAAAGGAGAGGGCCACTTGGACACAAAACCAATTACAGCGGATATTTTGGGAGGTCTGTCCTAATAACTGAGAGCTTGCAACTCCAAGTAGCTAAAGAATAAAGATGTTCTGATTATTGATCTCAACGTAAACAATACAACAATGAAAAATAATATGAAGAAAAAGATCATTATAGTGTAAGAGTTATCAATCCCTTGATTTTAACATTTTTAAGAATCCAGCTGTGATTTCGATTGGTATCTCCAAATTCTGCACCCCCGATTGATAAACCACTGCTTTTATTATGATCCATCTATTCCGAAATAAATTTAAATCCCTGACAACCGAAATCTCGTCGTCAATGCTTGAAAATCAGATGCCTGTCTTGCCATCCACTGTGACGTGTAAAAACAAGGAGGCTTGGAAACTATACAGGGCCACAACACATGAGCTCAAGAGCCTCCACTGAAACCTTGACTGTCTCTCTCCGTCCTTGCCATCTCCAGATCTCCGGTTGTTTGGCGACTAGGACTCTCGTTGCTCGAGCCAGATTGATGCAAGCCACATTCAAATGCAGGTTCGCTGTAATGGCTGCTGCTGTATTCTTGGCTAGCTAATGGAATCCTTCTGGAGTTTCTGGGGTCTTGGCTGGTGCCGACGTCCAAGCTTCCACAGCAACGGTACATAAAACTCAGCCCGGGTCTGATCCTATCATTAAGGTCAGAAAGAGGTAGATCTCCTTCGAGGGCTCGAACAATCTGGTTGATTTTTAAAAACCTGACTGTCAGAATTCCTATTTCCAGATAATCTTAAGAGATCTTAAATGAACTAGACATGAGTAAGTGAACAAAAAGAACTGTCATTAGTGATGAACGCAGTATGTGGCATCTTTTAAAGAGAGTTTAAGCTTTAGGTACTAACATATCACCTTACTCATTCTTGGTCGACGCCCCGCCGAATGATGTAAGCAAGCAGCAGCGCATGCCACCATACGAGCCATCTCATCATGATCATAACCGTTCTGCAGCCTAGGATCAACAAGAGAATCGAAGTTTCTATCTTCCAGAGCTCGGGTGAGCTGAGGCCTCGCCTGTAATGACCATAACAACGATTCTATCTCAATATTCCCTAACAGGACCCAAGAAAAGAATGAGGGTCTGATAGGTAGCTTGAGGCTATAACTGTGAACTTGAGAATTGCTTGACTTACCCAATCAACCAGACTTTCATCCATAGAATTTTCCGCTGAACGCTGAGGTTTGCGACCAGTAATCAACTCCAGGAGCACCACCCCAAAAGAGAAAATGTCTGATTTGTCTGTTAGTTTCCCACTCGAGAAGTACTCTGGAGCAAGATACCTCCAAACAAGAAATAAACCGTACTTCAACATATTCGAACTAGCCAAGCTATAGAAGTACCTTAAAAACTGTGCTTTACTAAAGGAAGCAGAAGGTGAACTAGCGAGAAATGGCTAATTTTACAACCATTTGGAAACATCTAAGACAGATTAATAACCAGCCAATGTTTCAGCCCGAATTCGTTAATTTCTTTTGACAAAAAAAAAAAAAACGGGTTAATGCTGATATTCAGCACTGAATTCATTAGGAGAAACAATCTTACTTAATTTTGTTGCATATGAATGAGGTTCTGATAGAAAATTTTAAGATATTTAAGTGTTAGATCGAGAAAGAGGCTATCTTTAGAGATATGGTTGGCCATTTGACAACCCTCTTTTTAATGGTTAAAAACCTCCTAAGGTGAGCCTGCCTTTGGGAGGGGAACAACAGCCGGAAATTGCTGCTAACACCCCATGGAAAGAGGATTCCACCTGAGGAGGGGCTCGCGTCATCTACTCTAAAAGACTTAGCCTTTTTTTGGAAGCTCGAGATACAGGCCATAATAAGTCAATAAACGTCCCAAGTAACCATATACCTTTGATGCGAGAATACACTATTTCACAAGAAATTTGCGATTTGGAATAGTTGTTTCCTCTTGTGTTGTACGTCAACAATTTGAAACTCTATAACAAATGTATAAATATTTTTAAACCAAAGATAATAAATCACTTTTCTTTTCTCGAACAAATTACAAGCGATTTTAATCTTATAATTCTATTTGTACATCACATATCGAAATGTGTCTACCTTGCTATGAAATTGAATCCTTCAGATAGCTATGCTTCAAACATATATTTATAATTGACTATCATTG
Source organism: Angophora floribunda (assembly GCA_014182895.1). NCBI lineage: Eukaryota > Viridiplantae > Streptophyta > Magnoliopsida > Myrtales > Myrtaceae > Angophora > Angophora floribunda. Next base: position 37,238,726 of record CM024707.1, on the reverse strand, counting down.
TAGGGAATATCGTATAGTCATATCTTACAAGATGTTTAGAAGACTACATTACAATTTATAATTGAAAAAATTATAAAGTAGTCGAACGTGACATTTGCATATGTACTCTGCAAGGAAGAAGGCTTTGATCAAGAGAAACAAGAGAAGGAGAAAAGGGCAACCCATTTATTTTATCGAAGAAAAAAGAAAGTCATCGATTCTTTAAGTGTATATTTTCCCAGCGGTTCTAATATAGTAAATGAATTAACAAAGAAAGATGCCATTAGTCTATTTCCAAACATCTTGAGAAATTCCATGCCTAGGTCCTAATGTAGGCACTTTCAGCAGTCAAATGAAGGGAAAATATATATATTTTAAGATAAGGTGGAAACCAGCAGTGGGGCACATGGCCACTGTATGATCATTCTCTCTCTATATTTGCTGACGGGGCAAGACAAGCATACCGACTATTTTGTCGTTCATGACATTTGCTGATTTGATTGAATAAAAAAGGATAAAAAATAATAATAACAAAAAGAAGAACCTAGATAAGCTCAATCTAACTATATGTTTTAATTTTTTAGTAAAGAGTCCTAGAAAAAGCTAAAAGCGAAAGGAAAAATGATTTTGATATGTTTAATTAAATGACATTAACAACTCAATATCTTGAAGTTAACTTTTGACCGGCTTCATTTAACTAGTCAAATTACACGGCTTTTCACGCGAGATGTACATCATTCCACGACTGAAATGCACCAAGCTTACATGTTTGTCGGAATCGCTCTCGATTGGGCCCCTATAAAAAGCTAATAACTTTAATAGGTGGAAGAAAGGCTGCTCTCAAAGATGATCCCTTTAATACACAACCAGTCATACCAAACGGTGTGGACCAATCAATCTCGCTTAGTCTCTTGTAACCTAGCGTAAAAGCGGAAGCACAACGTTGGAAATTCGCACTCCAAAAGTACGAGGGACACCCGGAAGGGTGGGGGAAATAAAGCGGGGACGACTCGGGGGACGACTCGGGGGATGACTCATCCCTGGCGAGATCAAGAGGGCTTTGGATTCTTTCCTTCTGTGTTTCCTCTCTTTGCATACTGTCAATGGAAAAAAGAGTCCTAAAGGTGCGATGTGAACCAACTTTAGTCAATTAATTGTCCCCTGAGTGGATCTTGATGTGACAATCCTGGTCCCAGTCCATGGCATCATGCCAAGAAAAAAAAGGGACTCGAACGCGTCTTTTGGGAACTGAAAAGGCTCTCCCGCCCTCTTAAAGAGTTTGCGTTATGGTTTTTAGGACGCTAGACCAACCCAAATCGAGTTGCCAAATTTTCTTGAGGTGGAAAAGTTGGGCCAAGATCCTAACTTCAAGGAGAAATGCATAAGGAAATCTATAGAATATAGTAATATGATATTACAAAAGGAAATTACGATCAATCAAGATTACAATTGAAGAGATAAACAGAATCAAGTAATATATTTCCCACATTTAACACATGCCTTCTTAATATATATATAGATCACGAGGTAGAGTCAAATCTTTAGAATTATAAAGTCAAACAAGCTCCAAATTGATATGGGACAATTGAAAAAGATGGAAATATGGAGAAGAATTGTCCCACATTACTTATAGGTTGCTCTCAAGTCTTGTTCATGTACAGATGGGCAGATTCGTGTGGTCTCTATGAGGAAAGTTTTCCCCATTCACGGGGCACAGATCCCCGGTGTCTCATACCCATCCTTGACAAATACTCACAGAATCAATTATTTTACGCCAATATGTGATCATCTACAAAGTTTTACTTCTAAAGGCGATTGGACAAGTTAAAAACATTGTGACACAACGATCCATACGTGCATAATGCATAAGCTACTTCATTCCCATCATTTACTTGTAAGCCGTAATTAATTTTAGTACAAACCTCACTTGCGATTTAGTACAAACCTCACTTGCAATTACAAAGGAGAACAAGATCATTTCCCTCTACCAACTAGCACATTGAGTGCCACGTTGATGAAAGAACGGTCACTGGTGATATATTCAGTCAAAAAGCCTAGGATTGAATTTTGGAGTTCAACAAATCCTTTTATAAAAGAAAATTTAAAGGCCAACGTGGACAAAAGACAAGGCTACGTGGCATTTCTAACTAAACACATTTTATCCAAGGAAGAATTGCTGAGTCAACTACGTAGGCGATGACGATCCGCCATAGCAGCTCGTGCAATCCTCGCTCCCCGTTGTCGCAAGCTCAACACCAAGTCACGAACCGCAACCTTGAGTATTGGTCCTCAAGCCATCGAGCTTTATCCTGTGTCTTGTGCATTGTGCGCCAACATCTCGAGCCCAGATCTTGCTTTGCCAACCATGGGCAACCTTAGATATAGTCACCCCCAAGGGTCCCACCGTATGTGTTGGTCATAACCCTCAAGTAGAGAGATAATGACAAATATCGTAGGCTAGTCGATGGCAACGCCTAGGGCAATGGCCGTTGGGTGAGAGTTGATCTGAATTTATCAATACATTCAGAAAGAAAGACATATAAGACTCGATCATTACAATGACGAGTTTATTTAAACTACCAAAACAGTGCTATCCTTTCTCACTCAACCAATCCACATAAGATGGATTTCACTGCTAAATGGATTACCTTTTGTATTATCCTTTGAGCACAATATTGGCTGAACCTCACGCAAGTTACAAGTCATTAAATCATATAGCCAGGAGCAATAACGCAATTCCTACTCTAAAATTTTTTGGCCAAGACTGGAATGAACCAACCAAAACCGAAGTTTCTCACTGGTAAGCCTTTGTGCATTTCACAAAGAGAGAAACTGGCTCTCAAAACGAGAAAACTGCAACCCTCAGGTTCTTTGCCTACCAAGCAAAAGATTGACGATGATGGCAGCCCTACGGGGCCTAAAATAAAGGTCGGCGGTGACTGAAGATGGTGGAGAGACACAGAAAGAATGTGGAATTGAGGTTTGAAAAACAAAACGAATTTGCAAACAAATGCGAAACAACGTTGTTTTCCTCTTAATTTGCTGACTTTACTTTACCGAGGAGTCATGTTGAACCATTTATTTTAAATTAATGCTATGACGGATTTTCGACCATTCAAATCGTCAAATCATTGATAGCATTGAAATGAACGCTAGAATAAATTCCATTTACATTTTTAACTGCAAAACGAAGCCCAAGAAACTTCTTACATGAAAAGCTATGCTTGATCAATCTCAATTTTATGAGCTTGCAGGGTCTTCATTCTCAATGATAAGTGTAAAGCAGAAAATCAAGGTGGTGTGCTTATTTGCACTTATTTTGCACAAACTTAAACCTTTGAGTAAATGACATTGGAAATCCATGAGGTATAGACTTATTCGACTAATGTGAACAAAAGATAATTGGTAATCAAAAAGACTTGTACAAAGCCATCTAATTTTCTATTAAAACAAAATTGCAGATGATAGTAGCGAAGAAGAGTGTTAATCTTAGTCACGTCCACGCTTTACTTGTGAATAGGACATTTTCTCTTAACAGAATTGCTAAGATGTCGCGACCTAGCATTATCTTTAAAAGAAAGTGGCATTCAAAAATCCATGTAGTAAAACTCTAAGAGCTAATTCAATTTTGATTCCAATTTTCATCAAGATTTTCATTTTTTTACGCTAAACTAATTCTTAATTAGAACTATCACTAAAATATAGTAAAAGTACTAAAAATCTAATTACTAATATTTTCCTAAATTTCTAAAAATTTTAATTTAAAAAAAAAAAATAGGGACTCGGATTAGGTTAGGAGACATGGTCTAAATGTAGGTTTCACTCAGACCTTGTGGCAATTGTGTAAAGATAAGCATCAGGTTATGCTGAGCTTACTTCTTTAAAATGATCAGGTTCGAGTCTCTCTTTTGATCTTCGGTCACGCCAACCATTTGGGCACGTGATCGATGGTATTGAAGCTTTCCACCGTGGAATTCATATTCAGAATATAGCACCACCTGTGATACTCTTTTTACTCTATTCAATTTGAATCTTTTCCGATCTTATTTTTCCATGTTTCCACGTTTGAAATAAGGTTTATTTTAAATTTTTATTTAAAAAAAACGAAGATATTTGGGGTCTTTATTCAGAAATTTTCAGAGAATAAGTGGAATCAAGAAATGAGAAAAGAATACAGACAGAAAAAGCTGTAAGCCTGCCTGACTTTGGGGGAGGTTGCACATGGACATGCCATCATTGCTCTCTCTCTCTCTCATAGTTTGAGACGTGACAAGACATTTCGCTGCAAGCAAAAATAGAAATAAAAACAATGGGGAAAGGGAGATTCTAGAGTTACCTCCATCCAGCTCCACACGTTTCAGCCTTGAAAATACCTAGGAAAAAGCCAAAAAACCGGACAATAATTTTCTGACAAAAAAAAGAAAAAGAAAGGGTGGAAGCGAAATTCCAAAAAGTGGGAACCTCGAGATTCTCTCTCTGTGGCGCAGTACAATTACTCTTCCAATAGAGCGAGAGCGACGAGTCTGGGCGCAGTACGATCGAACTGTCCACAGGACCAAAGACACGTCCAATCACGTGATGTCTGGGCACCGTCAATGAACATGGCTGTGTTTGTTCACAAGTGGGATTTGATCATCGCTGATGGCAAGAGATGTTAGGGCCCGTTTGGTTCAATTTTTGGGGAATGAATTTGCATTTCTTCAAATATTTTTAATTCAATGAGTATTTGGTCAAAGCAAAAGTGTTTGGTAAATTGAGTTTTTCAAAATGAGTATGAGTATTTGATGAAAGCAAATACCGTTTGGTAAATTTGCATTTACAAATAGCTTTTCTTATTTTTTTCTTTTAACCAGGCCAGTGGCCGGCCAGATCTAGCCGGCGTTGCTGTCCGGCAACCAAATTTGGCCGGCAGCGACTCCTGGGTCGCGCGAACCCAGGCGTCGCGACCTCCAGTGGTGGCGCGCCTGGGTCGCGCGAACCCAGCCTTGTAGCCGGAGGTCGCGAACCCGACCCAGCCGCCGCCGCCGCCAGAGGTCGCGATGCCTAGGTTCGCGCGACCCAGGCGTCGCACCGCGACCTTCGACCTCTGGCGGCGACGCCTGGGTTCGCGTGACCCAAGCACGTCGCTGCCGAAGGTCGCAACGCCTGGGTCACAGGAACCCAAGCGTCGCGCGACCCCGGCGACTCCAGGCAACGATCGCCGGGGGTCGCCGCCGTCGGAGGTCGCGCCCAACAGCCGCTCCACCCCAATGGTTTCTAAACAAGCCCGCCAATCCTAGCCAAATCTCTCTTTCCCATCCCTAACAAGACATCGCTAACACCCAAGAACGTCATGAAATGGAAAACCAACCCCATTTGGGCCACAAATCGAAAAGAGTCAAGTTGGGCTTGAGCCCATCTGTTGGTCAGAACGAATTGCTCTTTTTGCTCAAAAGCCCACGCGTCTTGAATGTGACTGGCGAAAGAGGAGACCGGGGCTTTGGCTCGTGGAAATGGAGTCGTATCCTTGGAAGACGGCACGAGTGTGTTTGGATTTCGTAAAGCAATTCGAGTTTTTAGGATTCGAAATGTCACGATTTGAGCTCAAAGAGCAATAAGGGTAACTAACTACTTCTTAATTTGTGAAACAAGAGCTTAATTTCGAGCTACCGATAGGCGGGTTTTGAGTCCACATTCATAAGATTGTGAATTTAAAAGGTCTTAATCATAGGGTGAAGAGGTGGACTGCATGCACATAAAATTTCAGCAAACATTGTGAAAGCAATAACAACTAGGGGTGATCGGTTCCCGGTCCGGTCCGGTTCCAAGGTGGGCAACGGAACCTGACCGTTTCCCAAATTCCAGGGACCGTGGACCGAACCTACGATCCTGGGCAGGGAACCGGACCGACTAACCTGGCCCCGGTCCAATGAAAAGGTAATTTTCTTTTTCGGTAAAAAAAAATTGTTAATATTACAATACATTCTCAAAGACAATCCACTTCATTTATACACCGTTTTATTAATTTGTCCTTTTAATCGTATATAATTGTATTTTCTTAAGACTCTAAAAAATTTTCTTCTTTTTTTTTGAATTCTTGAGAAACTTTAAAATATTTATATTAAAAACTATCGGTCCAGGTCCGGTTCCCACTTGAACCGGAACCGGACCGACTAGCTACCGGTTCCAAAAATGGGAACAGGAACCGGACAGTTAGCTATGGGAACCACCCAAAACCGGCCTGGGCCCGGTCCGGTTTGGGCGGTTCCGGGTTGGGCGGTTCGTTGCACAGACACCCCTAATAACAACATATTCTCTTTTGCATAGGGGTGTCAAATGGGTGGGTTGTATCAGTTGGATTGAGTAAAAAATGATCCAACCCATATTGATTTATTTTACCTGTTTTGACTCATTTTCACGTAATGTAAATTTGTTAACCGATATTTCATCCAATCCATATTCAAATCGACCCATATTGGTATTTAATTTAATTTAAGAAAATCTACTCCCACTCATTTAATCTACTATAAACTTTTCACATATAAGTTACTTCAATAAAAATTTCACATCAAATTTATAAATTAAATTAAATAATAAAAAAATTAGTAGATAAAAAAATGTGAATACCTTATAATTTTGGAAAATAATTTAAAAAAATCGAATTTAAAATATTTTTGAAAATTTAAAATTTTATAGTATTATTTCTTTTCTTTTCTCTTCTTTTCCTTCTTTTCTCTTTTCTTTCTCCTTCCTTTTGCTTCCCCCTTTTTCTCCACTAGTGAGCTCGATCTTGCAGCTTGCCTACCCAGATCCAAACAAGTCAGAGCTCGACCAAGGCTGGCAAGCTCACAGCTCGCTTGCCCAAATCCAAGCTGAGCTTTGGCCGACAATAGCGAGCTCACGGCTCGCTTGGGGCCAATGATGGCGAGCTTGAGATCAACAATGGAGATGGCGATGTAATGGCAGGATCGGCAATGAAGGTCGGGGATGTAGAGAGGAGGAGAGCCTTGGAACTATAGATTCAAAGTGAGTTTCCCTAATAACTCACTTGACCCATATTACGATCAATTTTTATTTTTGCTTTACTTTCTAAGACCTATTTATGATCCATATTTAACTTATATTTAACTCATATTTGACCCATTTACTAAAAATGAGTCATAATATGGGTCTATGATTTATTTTGACACATCTGCAATATTGCACAAATGATTAGCAATGAGAGGATTGGTTCAACATCTAGAAATAAAAAAGCATACTATTAGCAACGCTAATTCATATCTCAAGAACAAGTATCAATGCATATGTGATTGGCTTTATTTCTTTATGTGTCACCATAAACACATACCATGAGCATCCGAAAAGGCAAAACACCTAGACGAGAACCTTAAAGTGATTTTTGAAAAGAGATCAAGGCGGATGGCTTAGTATCCGTTAATGTACGTTGACAGAACGGTCAAAGGCTAAACTTTATAAAAATATTGAATTGTTAATGTCATTTTGATTAAATTTATCAAAATTAATTTGACCTTTTTGCTTTTGGCATTTCCCGGGGGCCTCTTCTCTTTGCTAATACGCTGAAACATATAAATATTATCATCATTTTCCTTTTTTATATATATTCCAGTCAGAACAGCGAATGTCGTGCCTCTAATTATGAGAGAGAATGTAAGAAATAGCAATGGCCATGTGCAAACTTTCCCGTGGTCCCCACCTCGGCCAAAGTCAGACCAGACCAGCCTGCAGCCTTTTCTACACGTTTGAATACAATGTTCTCCCCCGTTTTCTTTTCACATTTTCTCATTTCTATTTATTCTCTATCTCTCTAAAAATTAAAATATGTATGTTTCGCCAACATGGGTAATACTCTCTTTATTATTGTTATTATAATTTCCATGCGGCGACATGCAGAAATAATGCAGACGCTTCCTGGCAAAAAAAACAAAATGTAAAAAGATCCCCTTTTTTCCCTATTAACTGCGAAAAAAATTGTTTTTTCCCCTGAAATTTAGATTATTAATATCGGCCGGCCGATTGACCGAGTTGGAGAAGTTTGACTTCAAAAGAAGTTACCTGCCTTTTCATTTATTGCCGAATGCGCCTGCCCTGGTAGTAGTTGAAGCAGTCTTCTCATGTTGCTTGGAAACAGACCGGAGGGCATCATTGTCTTTTGATAATTTAGTATTGCAGAACTGCCTGGAAAATAAATAAATTGGAGAATTTTCAATAGCTTTTTTCTTTTATTTAACAAAAAAGGGTTTCTTTATTCTCCTCCTGTTTTTTCTTTTGATCAAAGCCTTCTTCCTTGCAAAGCACAACTGGAAATGTCATGTTCGACTGCTCTGTAAAAAGGAAAAAGAAAAAGTAGGTCGAGGGTAACTTTTGTCAATTATTAAATTTATAAAATAAGGGGCCCTAAACATCTTGTAATTGGGATAAGATATGAAAGGATAATATTTTCTAGGAAAATAACAATTGAATGTACAATTGTGTATTAATGAAAAGCGAATTTATTTTTTGGTTTGAAAATCTGGATATGTTTATTTCAAATATTTTAGATGGTCAACATAAAACAATATTCCAAATTGCAAATTTCATGTAAAGTAGTGCATTTTGAGAGTGATAAATGTCACCTTTGGGGAGGAATGAAAAAAAGAAATCTAAAGATATGTGGAGGGAGAAAAATGTCCGAGATGATCTCGGACATTTTTCTCCCTCCTTGATCTAGAAAATGTCTTCCCCTCAAGGAGGATCAAGAAGACATTTTCCCCTCCTGCAGGACAAAGATGCACCTGCATATGTGCACACAAATAGAATTGGTTGTCGAAACAAATTGCAACTCATACACAATTTTGTGCTAGGATGACCAATTTAGGACCTGAAATGAAGTTGCTGCTCCTATAGAACCCTCGGTTGAAGCATGGAGAGCAGAGGACAGTGCCCACGACCTGTGCAGATCGGAGGTTCTCCTCATCAGCGGCCCCGGTACCGTGAATTAGCCCGAAAGTTGAAGAAATAAGTTGATTGGTGAAAGTAAATGAAATGAGGACAAGTATTCTTTTAGAAATCCCCCTTCCCCCTCAATTGACTAAAACAAGGAAGAAAGCGTGGAATTGATTTAACCATGGTTAAGGCATTAATTGTCTCAAGGTTAGAATAATAAGTATATGGGATAAGTGTTCCAATGAAATTAATTCATGTGCCCTTATGCTAATAGCTAGGGTGCAAAATGGCTTGATATCACAAGCCAAGAGAAGAGATATTTATGTGAGGGAGAGAAGACTTCGTTTCATTTCGTCAAATGTGAGCAATAATCATTTCGAACATTAATGAGCCAAGGCCAAATTTCATTAGGCAATACATGCCTCATCACTACTAAGCTTCATATCTTCAAGAGGAAAACGCGAGGGTTAAAAATACTTAGGGAAAATAGAAAAAGAAAAAACACATTTGGAAAAATTGCCAATTGGTTCGATTATAAAATTTTCATAATAAATATTTGGTTTGGTTACCAAAGTATCTACTAAATTAATACATAACAAGGGAACGGTATCTATTCTCAATACCCATAAGTCCGAAAATATTATTACTGAACACAAAAATCTTTGGATCTCTCTCTTTCCCCCTCCTTGCACAATCAACCACCATATCTAAATCAAATCTACGTGCATGGTGAATTCTTCACTCTCACTTAGTTGGATTCTTGGAACCTTCAAGGACAAAGGTCTGTCATCATTTTTAGTTCTTCTTTCTTGATTTCTGGAAATACCTCACTATATATGTCCATTATCTTTCACAGCTTCATTGGAGCAAGCCACCTCGAATCAATATCCATTATCTTTCACTGTTTGCATCCATTTTCTCTAAAGAGAGATGTAGATCTTCTTTGCAGCATCTTCACTCTCTCACCAAACACCTGATTTTGACCCTTTCGTAACACTCACCTCTCAATCCCCCTCTTTCCCCTCACCCTCCACTCTTGCTCCACCTCACCGTGTCGTGCTCATCCTCGCCTCTCATCTCACCCTCTCCCACTTCTTCTCCAACCCAACCTACAACCTGTGCCCACCCTTCCCCTCCTCTTTCTCTCCTCCTTACCCCTTCTCCACCTCCCCCTCTCCTAGCTAGTTTCATGGAAACGATGAGCGATTTCCAATTTCAAGGTGGGCCCAAAATTGATCACCCCTAATTTTGAGCTATTGATTGGTGGCCTTCAAGTAACATTAGAGGTGTCAAAATGGGTCATAAACCCATATTATGACTCACTTTTAGTTAAATGGGTCAAATATGGGTCAAGTGAAAGCTAAATATGGGTCAAATATGGGTTAAGTGAAAGTTGAATATGGGTCAAATATGGGTCAAGTGAAAATTAAATATTGGTCAAATATGAGTTAAGTAAAAGTTAAATATATGTCAAATATGGGTTAAGTGAATCATTTAACATAGAGTTTCGAGTGAGTTTGGGTTTCTCTACAATAATAATGGTTTTTAGCAATACGGGTCGGGTCGGGTGTGGGTCGGGTTGGGTATGGGTCATTAAATTTACATTACATGAATTTGGGTCAAAACGGGTTAAATGGGTCAAGATGGGTCGGACCATTTTCGACCCGACCCAAACCCGACCCGACCCACCCATTTGACGGGTCTAAGTAACATGTACATGGGATCACGAATTCAGAAGGTCTGAATAATAAGGGGATGAGGGATGAGGATTGCATGCGCATAAGATCTTGGCAAAACACTATAGCTGATATAGCTGCATCGACACGTCCTCTCCTGAGATAGAAGGAAGAGAGTCGGCCAACTTCCGACAATGAGGAACACCCACAAATGATAAGGAACGTCAATTAAAAGTATAACGTCAGAAAGATCGATTCATGATAAAGTATTTGCCCGTGAAAGTATTTTATGCATGTACGGTTGGCTTTGTTTCTTCCCGTGTTCACTGCTACACAATGCACCAAACAAGTAAAATGGCAAAACACCTCATGCTTGTCGATAACAATCTTAAATTGCATATTGGAGAATGACTTAATATTTAATGTGGGTGTCAGAACCAAATCGAAAAATCAAACTGAAATCGAAATCGAAATCAAATCAGAATTTCGTACATTTTCGATACGATTCGATTTTGATTATGATAATGGAAAAATAATGATTTCTTTTTTTCGGTTTAGATTATTTTGGTTCGATTGGGTTTAGTTTAATTAACCGAACTGAAATTTACACAATCTCTCTCTTAGTTGCATTTGAGAAACCCTAATCTTCATCTTTCTTTTCCATTCCGCACCTTATTACGGTACAAACGTCTAAGTTGCTGGTCCCTTTGCAAGACTTCGCCGGAAAAGCTTGGCAACAAGACCGGTGCAACTAGACAGGGGCTGATCTGTCACTGCAATGGCCATCGGAGCTGCTGCTGTCGTTGGGTTAAAGCACAGGAGCAAGCAGAGACGGGAACAAGCAGAGAGGGAAAAGCCCCTTCAATGTCTGCCCCTCACTTGACAAAACAAGGAGAGGGGACACATTTACTGAAAAGTAGTCGGTACGGACAGAGAAAAAAGTAGAGAGAGAACGAGGTAAGAGTAGAGAGCAGTAAAAAGTTGTCTTGGGACTAGGGTTTCACCATCAATGTTCTGGTATTTTCTCTTAGGGTCGCGCCCCTGCTTCAACTCTTTATCCGTGTAGATCTAGCCCTTCAATCTCCGGCCGCCGATCATCGCAACCAGTAACCTCAAAGCTCGTTGTTGTGCGGTTGTTTAGGGTGCAAATAATAATATTTTTGTCAAAAATTGATTTTTATAAGGGAAATAGATTTTTTTATTTTTGTTATTGGACGCGTTTTTAAATTAAAAAACACGTTTGATAATGAAACAAAATTTTTATTTTGAAATAGAAATTTGTTTGATCATGAATAAAATTTTATTTTCCCGAGTGGCGGCGGCAATGGGAGGGATGGCGCCGCCGACCGACGACCGACGACCGGTGGATCGGTGATCAATGATCGATGGCAATGGTGGTGGCGGCTGGCGACTGACAACGGCAGCAAGCAACTAGCGACAACAGCAATGACTGGCGATCGAGGGTGGTGGTAAGCAAAGTGAATGATAAGAAACTCATTCGAGTGAGAAGTAACAAAAGAAAGAAATAATTTCGATTTCTATTTCGAAATAAAAGGTAAAAAAAAATTTGTTTCGATTTATATTTCAAATCTATTTCTAAAATAGAAATTTATTCGGAAAAAAATTATTTTACCAAATGGATTTTTGTTCTAATTTGTTCTATAAATAGAAATATAATGGTTATCATATACAATCCTAGTGACAATTGAGTGGATCCTTAGGAGTATTGCATCTCTTTCTCTATCTTGAATGTCTGGCCGTCTCCTCTCATGTGGGTAGAGCGTCAAGCGTTTTCCAAAAAAGAAGCGCCTTCAATGTCAGAATGTGAAGACCTCACCTTGTGCGATGGGGCAAAGAGAAAAAGGAAGAACACTAAAAAACTAAATCAATCTGGACCGAGCTAAATTATTGATACCTCTAATATCCACTGGAACACGTTAATGGAACGATCAAAAGCAAACTTTAAGATATAGAATCATTCAAATATCAAAATTATTATTATTTCAAGACGGCAACATGCAAAAATAATCCAGATGTTTCCTGGATAAGACATAAAGAGCCATATTTTTTATAGGTGGAAAAATATTATTTCTCCTAAATTTAAAGTAACTCATATCGGCCAAACGGATGGACTGTTCCAAGGCGGACAAGTTTGACTTCCAAGGAAGTTACCTGCCTTCGTTGACTGCTCAATGGGCCTAGCGGGTACATTAGAAGAAATCTTCTCAAGATGCTTGGAAATAGACTAGAGAGCATTTTTATCTTTTAATTATTTATTATAGTAGAACTGCCTAGAAAATAAATAATTGAAGAATTTCAACAGCTTTTTCTTTATTTAAATGAAAGGGTTTCTTATTTCTCCTTCTTTTTTCTTTTGATCAAAGCCATCATGTTCGATTACTTAATACATTTGTCATTCACAAATTTGTAATGTAGGGCTTCTAAAAATCTTGTGAATGAGATAAAATATGATTATATGATGCTTCCTATGATGATGTCAACTATAAATGTGTAATATGTTTGAAGCAAAGCTTCCTAAAAGACTTGATTTCATAGTAATGTAGGCGCATTTTGATTTATAACATATAGATAAAACTAAAGATCACAAACGTGTTCATGAAAAGTAGAGTGATTTTTTTCTTTGATTTGAAAATATTTATACATTTTCCTAGTGTTTCAAATTGTTACAACATGAGGGAACAACTATTTTTTAAACTACAAATTTCTTGCTAAATAGTGTATTTTAAGAACTTACTTAGGTCATTTGTATTTTGATATCCAAATACAAGGCTTTGCGCTAAACATGATAGTTGACTCGAGACAAGTTATTAAAATTTTTTTCTAAAAATAAATATCCTGTTTTTTTTTAGATAGCCAAATGCCCAAACATATCTCTGATGATGCATCTTTCTCAAACTAATAATTAAATATCTCCAAATTTTCAATCAGACTCTTATACATGTGCATGGGAATTCGGCAAGATTATATCTCCTAACGAATTCAGTGTTGCATGTATCATCGTTAACCTTTTTCGTCAAAAGAAATCACATATTTAATCCAAATAATTATAATATCTTTGCATGCCACATAGCTTAATTAAAATAATGACAATTTGGAGGACTTGCTATATTTTATATCATGATAAGTACATTAAAAGCCCTAAAACTTATAACAAAAATACAAGTAAATCCTAAAATTTTTAAAAAATGCAATTAAATTCTAAAACCCATCACGAAGGTGTAATCAAATTTATAAAACTTTCAAAAGATGCAATCAACTCTTAAAATTTATTATAAAAATGCAATCGAAATCTATAAAATGCCATTAACAAAATGACTTGATTTGATTAATTTGACGAATTTTAGAAGTTGATCGTATTTTTAAAAAAATTTAGAACTCGATTATATTTTCATAATAAATTTTAGAACTTAATTATATATTTTTAATAATTTAATGGAGAAAATATTTGATGCATCTCATAGGCAAAACGCTCTATTAATCGGCGGACATGTGGCAAAATGGGTCCCATTTGTCAATCAATGGCTCCCTTCTCTCTCACCGTTGCTCTCCCTCCTCCCCTCCGTTACTGACCTGTGACTCTCTCTTCCCCTGTCCTCTTTTCTTTCCTCTTGCGTCCGCCATGGCTCGAGTTCGAGCCCATGGCTCATGGTCGCTTTGACCACGGAGCTCGACCTTGAACCCGGAGCTTGGGGTAGCTTTGGTCGCTCCAGTTTCGAGCTCGGCCTCAAGGTAGTGGCAATGGCCACTTGAGATTCGAGCTTGTGGCCATGGGGGGTCTGAGCTTTATACTCCCGTCCATGGCCGCTAGATTGAGAGAGAGAGCAGTGGAGGACTATGTTGCTGAACTTAGCAAACTTAACAGCAAACAGAGGCACAAGGTGGCCGACCGCACCGTGATATCTCCTGTGAAATCGCTATTAATTCCCCTCAGATCGCCATCTCACCGCAAACGAATCTCGACCCAGTCTCCACGCTCCTCAACCTTTCGACCTCCCGCTGAATCGCCACCCCACCCCCCTCCGAACACCCCCATCGCCGCGTCTGGCGGCGTGCCGTCCCTCCTCAACCTAAAGCGGGCATGAGCCTTGGACTCGAGCTTGAGCCACGGCGGACACTACAGGAAAGAAAAGGGAACAATAGAGAGGAAGAGAGAGTCACGGGTTAACAGGGGCGGAAGTGGTAAAATTTTTATTTTAAAAATTAATTTTTATTTCTATTCTTCAAATGAGTAGGTTTTTAATAGTGATATAAAATTTATATTTTTGAAATAAAAATTCACTTGACAATGTTATAAAAATTTTCCTTCCCGAATAGTAGCGGCAATGATCGGTGAGTGGCCGGCGACCGACTATGATAGGCAACGACCAGCGATGGTCAGCAATGATCGGTGGCAAGTAGGTAATCGGTAAATGATAACAAAAACAAGCGATAAAATAAGTTTTTGATTCACACTTTTATTCCAAAAATTATTTCTCACTTTTACTCTAAAAATACAGAAGTAAAAATTTTAAGTTCTGATTTTTATTTCAAATTTATTTTGAAAATAAAATATAAAATTATATTATTAAATGAATTTTTATTTTAAATTAATTTTTTTGAATAAAAAAAAAAAAAAGAAACGATAAGGGAGGAATGATTTCAGGCGCGCGAGGGCGGAGGAGAGAGAGTAACGATAAGAGGGAATGGAGGCATCTATTGATTGGTGGAACCTATATTGCCACGTGTGATCATATAATTGAGTGTTTTGTCTGTGAGATGCACTTAATATTTTCCCCGGAGGAAGTGCGACATCTTTGTGGACCCATTGTCACCGTGACCAGTTTTTTTCCAGCTGTCTTTGTCTTTTACTTGAAGTCGCCGCCAACGTAACGATTGGCTGAAAAAAAATTAAAAAAAAATAAAGATTAGAGAACCACCTAATCTTGACCTGCTGCATCCCAGCCCAGATTAATTGACTTCATAGGGTTTAGGATGATATTCACTCAACTTGTAGTCTATCCACTCATCTTCTAATGGAGAATCATGAATTTAAGGAAAATTGACGAAATTAGAGCGTTCTGGGTAATGACAAATCAAGTTTTACTTGGATAGGAAAAGCGACAATATCTAAATAAGTAAAATATTCCGACCAAAAAAAAAAGTAAAACAATTATCAAAAAGAGAAAAACTAATAAAGTAGTGCCTCAAAAACCGGTTCCTCACTAAATGCATTTGCTAATAACCATTAAAAGTAAGGTTAAGAGGTATCGTATAGGGTTTTATGGCCATGACTTGTGGCATCAATATCAATATGTAATAAGTGACACAATACGATATGCTACGTCAACACGCTATCTATCAAAAAATAGAAAATTTCGAGACTTTAAAACATGTTGTATATTAAATGTATATTTGTATATATATAATTTTTCACTATTATTTCAATCGAATTAATTTTGATTCAAATTCGCAAAAAAATAAATAATAAAAAAGTGTAGAATGGATTTTTATCGGAAACATTAATCCACCATTTGTTAATATCATTTATTGTTTCAACTTGACAAATTCAACTCCATTCCATAAAATTTGGAGCAAAAAACAAGTAATCTACATTTTGAACTTGTGTGTTAGAGTGTATCGAAAGAGAAGAGAAAAAAATTTAAAAGGTGAATTGTGTATCATGAGAAGTGAGTCAGAAGTAAACATAATATTAGATTTTTCTTTTTTCCTCTTTTATTATTTTCATTATTTTAAATTTTTTTACATATTTACATTTTGCCTCTCATTTATTGAAATCTTTAAAATTGATTCCATGCATGTCGGAATTTTGAACTCGCATGCTAGAACTCCCAACTTGAGTGTCAAAGAGCATCAAGGAGAGTTGATCAAGTGTCGGAGAGTATTAGATATGTGTTGAAGTATTTGACACTATGAAGGCTATCAAAGAGAATCACTGACAACAAGACACTGAATGGGCACTAAAGACTATTCATGGAGTATTATTCATGACTGACGAATGGTCAAAAGTGAGGTCACTGGGGATTATTCAAATGTCTATGATTGATGAATAATCTCTCCATATGAATAGTCGAGTCCATGAATAATCCTCCATATGAATGGTGGGAGGACTCCATATAAATAGTCGATGAATAGTCCTCCATCCGAATAATCCTCAGTGATGGCATATTCATATAGAGGGATTACTCATGGACTCGACTATTCTAATGAATAGTTGATAAATAGTCTACATGAATAAAGTCGCGCATGGTAACACTTCTGTTTCCGAGAACAATTTCTATTAAGAAATGATTCTTTTTTATTCTGTTCCCAGGAACAATTTTTGAGCATTTAAAGATGTTTTGTAATCGTCCAAATTTTTTATTTCCGAAATAGAAATGCGTTTGGTAAAATTTTAAAATTTCTAGTCCAAAATATTTTCTTTTTATTTTTTCATGATTTAAATACATTTTTCTTTTTCTTTTTTTGTCTTTTTGTCTTTTTCTTTCTTATTTTTCCCTTCCTCCATTGTGGCTAGTTGCTACCGTCGGCAACTGGCTAGGCAAGGTTTGGCGAGCTTGGCCTCATAGATCTAGGTGAGGCCGAGCCTTGTCAGTGGCCAAGCGAGCCTCGTTGGGTCGCCGGTGAGGGTCGACCTTACCCAGGTGGCGCGATGTCGGCCTCGCCAGACCTTGCCCAGCCGCTCGCCGGCGCTAGTGACGGTGGCGGCGGGTGGCGATGGGGCGGCAGTAGATTGAGGGAGGAAGAAGAAAAGAAAAGAAAAGAGAAAAAAAAAGAAATGGAAAAAAAACTTATTCTTGAAATTGTTCCCAAGAATAAGAAGTTTTTTTTTTATTATTGATTACGTTCCAAATCTATTTCCAAAAACAAATTTATTCCTGAGAACAAAAATTTTAACAAATAAATTTATGTTCCAAATCTATTTCTAGAAACAAAATAACAGAAATTTTCACATTTTAACCGGTTACCAAACAGCCATAAAAACTTTCAAATGTCTCTCTTAGAGGAGTGAGAAAAAGGAAGACATTTGAGAAAAGAATACAGAACTCTCACGAGGGTGGGTGACGTCCGATGACGTCACTTTTGAAAAAAGAAGACAACTCTCACGAGGGTGGGGTAATGTCCAATGACGTCACCCGGGCGAACGAGCTGAACTAATTTGTATCACATTTGCATCACATTTGCATTTCAACGAGCTGTCATTTTATGTCGTGGGAACGTCGTCTTCTCAGTGTCAATGGATGAAAGGGGGCATGGCTTCAGTTGACCGATCTAAAACTCCTTGGCTAGTTTTGATGGGGTAAGTACATTTGCTTCTTGGTGATCGTGAGTTCCACCACTTGATTATGCATACTCTCGAACTAAAAGAAAAATCTCATGACAACAAAGATCAAGTGTGACGGTTGCTTTTCGCAAGCACAAGCCCAAAGCCGAGAGCTTGAAGTTGTCGAACAAGGCAACACACCGCTCGCGTTGAGCTTCTTCTCTAATGACCTGTTTTCAGAGTCAAGCCCGTCAAGCTTCCTTCTCGATGCAGAGATCTCCAACTCCTTGCACTCCACCTCGATTTCCATCTTCTTCGCCGTGATCTTGTAGGTCCTCATAAGACTTTACCGTTGGAAATTTCCTATAATAGACTTAAATTAATTAATTAATTTTCTATTTTAAATAATTGGGTTAATGGATATTTTAATATATGTTAAACCCTTGAGTAATTAAATTGGGTTTTAGAATTTATCAATAATGATCTAGTTGAAGATAAAGTGTATGCAATTATGTTAACTGAAAGTCTGTAATGGAAAGGGTCCAGTTGACACACTATTGATTATCAATTGCTTAAATTTTATTAAAAGTTGCTATACTGAAATAGGTTATAGAGAAGAAGATCTAACATTCTAATAGATCACTGATTACTGTCAGTTTGATCTATTTTTTTTCGAATAAAGTTATAGCTTAAACATATATGTTTTTAATTTCATTATATGTATATATTTTGATATTTTATAGTCATGTATAAATCTGATTTATTCTTGATTTATTGATTACATCTACTGCACCTGAATCACCGCCAGCATTAGCGTCACTTGTGGGCCCTTCTTGAGGAACTTAGCGTCGTTTATGCCTCAAAGGGCAAAAAGATAAGGAAGAAAATGGCAGAAGAGAGTGACGGAGGAGCGAGGGGTAACCCAGGAGAGAGTAAAGATGAGAAGAGGGGGTAGCTGAGGAGAGAGAAAAGATGTCAAGAGTGGGCCGGAATTTGTCACGTGTCAATCTCTGGATGGACCACTCTGCTACCCCATTCTTCATAATAAGTGACTCTCTTATTAATGACGGGCAAAAGTGGGAGTCACATGATATTTTCTCCGATTTTATTTTAGGCCATAAGCTCCCGCACATTTACCAAGCCTGTCGATCTCTCAGCAAGTGAGGACCACTGGGGAGAGGAGGCAAACGTGAGGACCGAGGATACGGATGCGCACAGTGGGCAAAAGTGAGGTTCGTTTTGTTCGATTTTTGGATAAATATCCTTAAGAAAATATAAATAATTTTAGATTAATTTTTTTTTCGAAATGCAAATATCATTTGGTAAAATAAAAATTTTCATTTAGTCTGAAAGAACCTTAACTTAAATGTCGTTTGGTAAATATTACATTTTGTAAAACACTTTTACTAATTTTTTTTAATCTATTCACCAGTGACCAAATTGGTCGTCGGCTACCCTTTGGCAGTTAGATTTGGCCACTGGTCAATCTTCGACGGCTAGAGATTGGGCGACCTCAGGCGGTGGTTAGATTTAGCCATCACCTGGGTGCGCGACCTAGGCGAACACCGCTAGGGCCACGCGAATCCAAACGACAGTCGCCTGGGCACGCGACCATTGCTTGGGTCACGCAAGCTTGGGTGGCCGTCGGTGGGGTTGAGTGACCCCTTAGCAGCGAGGACCCCTTAGCCGCCAGTCGTCGGCCTCGTTTGCTCATCGGAGAAGATGATCAGTAATTTCGTGAATAGTATCATTTGCATTTCAAAGTGGTTCCGGACCTCCTTTGGGGTAAAGGCCTTTAGAGTTCTTTAGAGATGCAATTATATTTGGCCAAAATCCTTCAAAAATCAAACCAAACGGGTTTATATTTGGCCAAGGGATTGACCCCTTAGGAAAGCTGAATCAAATAGGATCGAAACCAATGAGGGAGAGGAAATCGACGGATATAAATGGATCCATTGCACACATTTACTTTTTGGATTACCTTTTTTGGGAGGGGGAGGGGAATCCAAAAAATAAATGTGCAATGGATTGCTAATGCCCAATGAATCCATTGTGCATAATTACTTTTTGGTGGGGGCTCCTCGAAAGTATGTGTCCAATTTTAATTACAGATTTACTTTTGGGAAAGCTTTTCCCATTACTATACAACATTATTAATGTTTCAACATCAGGTAAAGCTTTCACTATTCAACACTATTGATGTTTCAACATCAATGATGTTGAAAGATTTACTTTTGGGAAAGCTTTTCCCAATACTATACAACACTATTGATGTTTCAACATCATGTTTTTTGAAACATGATGTTGAAACATCAATAGTGTTGTATAGTATTGGGAAAAGCTTTCCCAAAAGTAAATCTTTATGTTGAAACATCAATAGTGTTGTACAGTATTGGGAAAAGCTTTCTCAAAAGTAATTCTCTGCGCCTCCACTTTTGTAGATCCTCGCCTTTTCTCATTGCACACCCTTGGCACGACGAGTTTATTGTACCAAAAAACCAAACCCCTCACCTTTGCCCATCCGAGAGGACTGGCCCTCTTTCTCTCTCTCCTTCTTTCTCGGTCTCGCAGCTTCACCGCTGCTTTCTGGGTTTTCTGCATTTCATTCAGTTTTTGTTTTGGCCAAGTACAGGAGGTCACTGGCCTAATCTCAGAGGCAAAATCTACTCTTGGAGAAGGTGGTTTTGGAAGCGTGTACCGCGGAGTCCTCACCACCGGGGAAGATGTAGCGGCGAAGCGACTGAAGGTGGGAAGAGGACAGGGAGAGCGTGAGATTCCGACTGGGGTTGAAATAATAAGCCGAGTTCATCATCATCATGTCGTGTCTTTGGTTGGATCCTGCAAAACGCGCATGCTCCTCTACGAGTTTGGTGCCTAACATCTAAAAGTACCACTTGCATGGTGAGTTTGGATTTTCACTACCAATTTATGCTGCGAGCTTATGTGTTGCCCCCTCTTTCTTTGTTGCGCCCTTTCTTTCTTTGGCTGCGTTTGTTTGACAACCACCTTCTCAAAAGTCTTTGAGCCTTTTTTTTTTTTTTTAGTTTTTTAGAAAACGTACAGCTGATACATCATTTTTTTCCTTCTAGTTTTGTCTTCACTAAATTTTCGAAGCTGCAGAAATGAACTGACCCGGTGCCTATACACAGATCTGACCGCCGGCAAGCCAGATCTGGCGGATGAGACAACACCGGCATGGATGACAGCGGCAAGCGGCAGTAGATGGCAGATGAAGTTGGCGCTAGCGATGAAAGTCGAGTGGTGGCGATAGTTGGGCCTTGGTATTGCGTGGCTAAAGAGATTAAGGATTGTGAAACTTAAAATTTCCTTTGATGCGTCTACTTAGATATCCTGTGTGGTTAACGATTTAAGGTACTTGTCTTGTGGCCATTGAATATACGATGCCCTTAGTTATAATCAACTCAGAGAAAGTAAGTTAAAGATGCCGATTTTCCTGTGAAGGATCTAAATCTCATCCCATAACGGAAAAGACCCAAGTCACAGACCATATTGTTTATGTCCACTAATTTTGTAAAAAAGTCTATGTAAACCCTTTTTGTTTTTTGGTCAAGAATGTAGACCGTATATAGAGGCCTGCCAAAATGGAATCACTAGACGGCTTCATCTTTTGCATGACCAGCTCCCATCACAGTCCTCCGAATCAAAATATAAACGGAGCATGTCTTCATGAAAATTGTGATTTAGATGTATTTCGCTGGCAAAGGTTTTAGCTTTTTTTTTTTTTTTTTTTTTTTTTTGCAAAGATAGCAAAAGTTCTTTATATTTCCCTAAAAACTTTCTTTAAAAATCAACCAGATGCAGCCTTTATCGTCTTTTTTGGGTACCCAAATTAGCATCTGGGCTTAGTGAAAAAAGAAAGGGAATACTAATTAGGGAGCTTGGCGCTTTGTCCTTCTATGGAGGGGATTCTCATGGAAAATGATCGTTGCTGGAGATTGGCCAACTGGACTGAAAATTGCTTTGCGGTCTGCCAAAGGACTAGCATATCTTCACGAGAATTGTAAGTTTGCAATGTGTTTTTGGGTCCCTTAACTTTGACTCAATAAGCAATGTAATCCCTGAATTTTTAATTTGTTCAATATGATCCTGAACTTTTGGTACATATTCAATTTAGTCTCTGAACCAAATGTTTAATGTTATCCTTCCATACATTCTTGAATTTTTAGTTTCTTCAATATGTTTCTTGGACTTTTGGTATATGTTCAACTTAATCCTTGAAATATAGTTCAGGTATTAAGTTGAACATATATCAAAAGTCTAGGGACCGTATTGAACAAATTAAAAATTTAGAGATCACATTGCACATTAAGCTGAAGTGCAAGGTATTGCATATTGGGCATTTTATGTCATTTTCCGTTATTGAATCAATAGTTGATTAAAACTGTGAATCCCAGAGCTTTCCTCCTGTATACATGAGACACATTCCTTGTGCAGGTCATCATAAGATTAAGATTATATATTGCGATATCAAGGGAGGGAGGTAACATACCTGTGGACTTCGAATTTGAGGCAAAGGTAAAAACAAGCTTCTTTGATAAACTAAAGAGTCTGCATTGATGTTTCCGACCTCAATCGGTTAACTCTCAAAGCAAGTGTCATGTTCATGCATTTGAAAGTGTAATAACTATACCATTGTTTTAACAAATCTTCACATTTCAACTTAAGATATTGACTTATTGCAGATTCGAGCTTTGTATGGCCAGTCATATAAGCCATCTTCTGGAGCTCAAAGCACATAGCGATTGGGAACGTGGCTGCAGCTCCGCTGCTTCTAGCTGCGACCATTCAATGTCACCAGAGAGTGACTGCAAATTGTATCTCAACTTGATCTTCACCAATATCTTCCAGTCAGTCTTAGGGTTCTTAAGGTATATATAGGAGTACAGACCAAAAACAAAAGGTATATATAGGAGTGATCGTATCTATTTTCTCCTTTAATCCATTAATCACCAAAGAAACTAATCTCCTCTTTTCTTCATCGAATTTAAGCAGACTGGGAATTATTGTGGACTTCTTGTTGCACTCAACGATCGTGGGCTTCATAAGTGGGCCTGTGACTATAATATCTCTGCAGCAGTTGAAGGGCACATTTGGACTGACTCACTTCACCATCAAAACCGACGTGATATCTGTCTTGCAAACCATGTTGAAGCACCGAGACGAGGTGCGCGACAGTTCAGTGATTAAATTATATCCTTTCATTTGCTTTTCTTGGGTTTTAAGGATGTTCACTAGGGATGATGTGACAAAAAAATTCTGTGGACGAGAACTTAGATGCAGAGAATGGGGAACAAAGAGACATGAAATGAAATGCATGAGATTCACTTAAATAGTTTCATTAGCACCTGAGGTTTTATAAGACGAGATCATATGTAATATAGTTATGGACCAAACAAAGAAAGATAAACATGCACCAGAATGATATAGTGTGACTAGAACGAACCCTCTTAAGATGACACATGTTTAAACATCGGTTGGTTGTTGTTGTCAATATGGAAAGGCTAAGGAAAGACCAAAAGGAAAACATCTCGTGGAACCTAAAATAAGACGGAAATCCTGGCTTGTGCTTTGAAAGCGAAAGTTGGAATTTACACTCTTTCTTAGGTTAATTGCAAGTGTAAAAGAAATTATGGGTTTGTTTTCTTTTCTCTTTCCTTGGAATATGCTGATTTAAAAAGATTATTGTACTTTTGTGCAATGGACATGAGTCCCCTTGGATGGTGAACCCTGCATGCAAGTGGGGTCCCTTAGAACTGTGCAAGAGGCCATCTAGATGCTCCTAGAACTAGGATTTTCTGATATCTTGAGGGAGGAATCTTGGCTTGAGCACAATTCTTTAGCTATTCAAGAAGAGGGATGGGTCAGTTTGTGTGAAGTAAATCAATATGTTTGCTAGGGTTTCATTATTTTTTGAGATAACAACACAAATAATTCTCTAATTTTGGCCCAATGTGGAATATGATCTCCGAGTATTAAATTTGTTCAATGTGGTACTTGAATTTTAATTCAATGTGCAATGTTATTCCTGAACTTTTCATTTGTTCAATGTGAGTCTTTGAGTTTTAAATTTGTTCAGTGATGCTGTATTATAACTTTAGGTCAATGTATAATATTGTCCTCGAACTTTTTTTTTGTTTAATATTATCTATGGACTTTTGGTATATATTCAATTTAGGACTTTCGATACTGTTTAATTTAATGTAAATTGAACATATACCAAAATTTTAGAGACCATATTGAATAAGTGAAAAATTCAGGGATGACATTGTATATTGACCTAAAGTTTAAAAATCATATTGAACAAATTTAGAACTCAAATGACCAAATTATATATTAGGCCAAAATTCAATGACCATTCGTGTCATCTATCATTATTTGTTTAATGAGAGAGTAGCCAAGGAGAAAGATTTGTTTTTGTATATGTGAGAAATTAGGGGGGAAAAGTTAATCTTGGAAGGAAAAAATTTAGGTATAAATGAAATATAGTCAATTGTTATTAGACGTCAAAGACTATTGCCGTCTCCTCCCAAATACATATTACGGGAAAGAAACGGGAAAAGAAACCCGACACCATTAAAGAATGAGAGAGATACATAGATAAGGAATTAAGGTCGATAAATATACATGATAGCCAATTAAAAATTTGAAGAATTGAATCAATCAAATCATGTACAAAAAGATTTGCACTAAGTTTCGATGGAATCTGAAAGCGTTGCATATGGTAATCAACTTCAATTGGACCGAGTCGGAAAGGAAGTGAGAGAATAAGTGAGCAGTCTTTGCAAGCTCTGGTGCCATTTACAATGAGAGATAGTTATAACGGGAGAGGGACATGGTCTTGCTATGTGGAATCCATGTTTGTTTGATGTGTCTAGAGGACGTTGGTCAATGAGAGGTGGCAACATTTCATGACGACATATACTCATTAGGATACTAATTGACATGAAATGGGCAATTAGCAGTAAGAAAAGAAGGAACAAAAAAAGAGCAGTCTGACTTGGATTAACCAGTTTGAGGATGGATAGATTCCAATCTAAGAACCTGAAACCTATCTTGTCATAAACGATTTCTGGTTTTTGAAACCAAGAACTGAACTGGCCAATCTGAAATCGAACCGTTCAGTTCCATACCGGTTTTATGGTCAGCCAAGGAACGTTTCAGTTCTTTTATGCACGGTCTAAAGAAGTGAAGTTAAGAAGCTCTCTTTTTTTTTTTTTTCCTACCTTTTTCAGAAAGTGCTAGGAGTCTTTGAAGAGGTGAAGTTAAGAAGCTCTCTTTTTCCCCCCTTCCTTTTTCAGAAAGTGCTGAGAGTCTTTGATTCCAAAATATAAAGAACGACAGGATTTGTCTGCTAATTCTGTCGAGATTACAAGTCCGAGAACAACTTTGGATAGGTAGTATATAATAAGGGACTTCCTATTTTGAACAGACATGTTTCTATTTGTTTGGAGATATTCGAAAATGTTGTCAGGCACTGTCTTGCGAGCTATGGTTAGGGTTAACGCCTCCATCGGAGTCTAATGTAGCTGGAGAATGTTTAGGATTAGGCGCTAAACATGAGAGTTGACTTGAGGTATACAATTTGACTTATGATGGCCAATGTCTCGAGCTTATAAAGTAGGCTCACTTTCAAATGTTCTCCATTATTTGGAAAAACAAAGAAGTAGCCAAATGCCCAATGCTTTATCTCTAAAGCTCGCGTCTTTGTTGAACTGAAACTAAAATGTCCCAGAATTATATCAATCAAGAGTCATGTTCATGCAAGACCCACACGCCAATCACTCTTCACTGTCTCTCTCTACCGACAATGTCTTAATATATCGAACATGTTAACGTCCTCCCATTGTCTAAAGCCTTCCGACTTTTCCTCTCTCCACTCTCTATTTCTCTCTATGAGTCTCTGAGTTTCTGTGTTTCATTCAGTCTCTTCCTCAAAAGCAATGTCAACACCGCTTACGGGCTCCTCACTGTCTCCGCCGGCCACCACCACCCTGGCATCTCCTCTACTGCCAGCTTCTTCCAGGTCCCCTTCAGCCACATCTTCATCTAGGTCCAACATATCGGGAGAGCACATGGAGGTGGTTGCGGTGGAGGTTGGAGTGGTGGTGCTGGTGCTAGTGCTGGTTGTGATATGCTTGCTGCTTATATATTGCAAGAAAAGGAGAAGGGAAAGGAGAAGGCCGCTTCATTCTGCATCCCCGAGCATTCCTCTCAGTTTTGCCGAGCGTAATTTCACTTTTGACCAAGTGCAGGAGTTCACTGGTGGCTTCTCAGAAGCAAATCTACTTGGAGAAGGTGGTTTTGGGCGTGTGTACCGCGGAGTCCTTGCCACCGGAAGAGCTGTAGCAGTGAAGCGACTGAGGGTGGGGGGTGGACAAGGAGAGCGTGAGTTTCTGACTGAGGTTGAAATAATGAGCCGAGTTCATCACAAGCATGTTGTGTCTTTGGTTGGATACTGCAGAGCCGGGCCTGAGCGCATCCTCGTGTACGAGTTGGTGCCTAACAACACCTTAAAGTTACGTTTATATGGTGAGTTTGGATTTTCAGTACCAATTTATGCCGAGTTTTTATGTTGCCCCCCCTTTGTTTATCGTCTTATTTTGGCATCTGCTTTAGCATTTGGGGTTATGTGAAAATAGAAAGGGAACGCTAATCAGAGAACTTGGGACCTTTTGTGTTTAAATGGAAAGGATTCTGATGGAAAGTGATGCCTGCAGGAGAGGGACAACCGACCCTAGCTTGGGAGGATAGAATGAAAGTTGCTGTTAGCTCTGCCAAAGGATTGGCATATCTTCACGAGGATTGTAAGTTTCCAGATGTAGTTTTGCCTTTCATTTTTGTTGGATTAATAGTTGATTAACACTGTGAATCCTAGAGCTTTGGTTGTGTTCATGAGAAACATTTGTCGTGCAGGCAATCCGGCAATCATACATCGGGATATCAAAGCAGCAAACATACTTGTTGACTCAGATTTTGAGGCAAAGGTAAAAACAGACTTATTTGATAAATTTAAGTATGGGAATTGATATTTCCGACCTCAATTGTTTAACTCTCAGAGCAAGTAGAGTACTGAATTCCGAATGCTTGTCTCTCTCAGATTGCAGATTTCGGATTTGCAAAATTTAAATCTGAATCAAATCGTTGTGTGTCTGGGCTGGTGGGCACCTTTGGGTAAGATTTGCTGCTTTTGTATTTTTGATTCGGAGGACAGGGATGTGAGCTGGTTGGTTATTAATCTGTCTTAGAAGTTTCCAAATGTGTATAAAACGGGCCATACTTCGCCTTGTGCTTTATTTGTTAAAGCACAGTTTTCTAGGTACTTTTATTATGGTTTTTCTTTTCTTTTATGGCTTGACTAGTTCAATTATGTTGAAGCGCAGTTTATGTCCTTCCCTTTAGGTATATTGCTCCAGAATGCGCCTTGAGTGGGGAACAAACGGAAAAATCAGACACTTTCTCTTTTGGGGTCGTGCTATTGGAATTGATTACTGGTCGCCGACCTATTGGTTCAACACATGATTCTGTGATTATTACTCTGGTTAATTGGGTAAGTCGCGCAATTCTCATGTTCACAATTAAAGCTCAAGCTACCTTCCTATGAGATTCCAAATTTGATGTCTTTAGCCATCGAAATCGCAATATTGAAATGGAATCATTGTCGTGATTTACAGGCGAGGCCTCTTCTCAAACAAGCTCTGAGAGATGGAAACTTCGACTCTCTTGCTGATCGTAGGCTGCAGAACAATTATAATCACAGTGAGATGGCTCGAATGGTGGCCTGCGCCGATGCTTGCATTCGTGAATCAGTGCAATGTCGACCAAGAATGAGTCTGGTAATATTTCAGTAGCCGGAGCTTAGTCTTTCTTCCATAGATGCCACTTGCCATATCCATGACTGATGACAGCTATTTTTGTTCGTGGACTCATGTCTAGTTCATTTGAGATCGTTAGGTTATCTAAAAATAGGAACTCTGACGATCAACTTTTGAAAAATTGAGTGCAGATTGCTCGAGTCCTTGAAGGGCATCAATCTGCTGCTGACCTTGATGATGGGATCGGAGCCGGGCTGAGTAACCTTGACCTCGAGTGCGGCAACAGCCAATACAGGGAACCTACACGTGAATGTGGCTTTTATCCATCTGGGTCGAGGTGCGCCAGTCCTGGCCGCCAAGCAGCAGGAGATCTGGAGATGGGGAAGGATGGTGGCCTTGAATAGTTTCTGAGCCTCCTTGTTCTTAAGCTTCACCGTAGATGGCAAGATAGGCATGTGACCTGCCAAAATATCTAATTTAATTGATAGTGTCCAAGTGGCCCCGTACTTTGCGGTGGTCTGAAGTGTTGCATGAGGGAACACATGAATAAGTTGTTTAGTTCGGTAGCGTCGCGTTGTGAAGCTTTTTAGTATTTTCGCGTAGAACTTGTGGGAATGAAGTCGATCGACGCGTCGACGTCTTCCGTCGTGTGCTGAACTTGGATGTTGGTGTTACGTTCATTTGTGTAATAGCAAATTAAATTAGGACCATGCCATGAGCGGGCTGCCTGACAATATCGAGTGCCACGTGCCGTGCGAGGGGTGTAAAATTTTGAGGACCTGGTCGGGTTCGCGAGTGATTTCTCGTACGTAGCGAGAGGGGCTAATGAGCGTCGCCCACGAGCAACAAGAAGAAGCAGTATGACGTAGAAAGGCCATGATCGGATAGGACGAGCAGCCGAATCCACCGTTTACCTTAGCCAAATTGCAGGTGAGAGGTGTCAGGTTGTGCGAAGTAGTTGGAGGGCGAGAGGCCTCCGTAGGAGGGGTTGTCATATCATAAGGACGCTAATTGCTACGAGACGTGATACAAAACAAAATAGGAGGGAAATGATTCGTCCAGACATTTCATTTCCCAATTATTTTTGGCTTCCGGTTTCATCCTATTTTTGCCCCTGGTGTTGCAAAACCACTATAGCTGGGGCTTATTATCGCAAAATAGTAATGATGAGCTTGAGCACATGCTCTGTACGATTTTGCTTACTTTGTGTTGTTGAAGAAACCCAACACAGTCCCACTGTTCTTTTTTTGGGCTCGCCAAGTCCATCCGCTTACCATCAAACACTAAAGGTAGACCTTGGCAAAGCTTTGTGAATAGCAAAATGTGAGAAACGGGAGCACCGACTGCACAAAGTGAGCAAAACCCATCGTCCTTGCCAGTGACAACCTTGAAAGGCATTTTTGGGGAATGGCTTGTTATCCGGTGGTAACACGTTAATACAATTGTCAAAAACTGACTCTGAAAGTATTGAATTATTAATGCACAAAGTGGGAAATGGCCTCTGAGCGTGCACACATAGGATTGCGGATTCAAAAGGTTTATATGATAAAGGTAAAGAAGAATACATGCATATAAGATTCCGACAAACACTATAATTGATAAAGCAATTTCGGTACGCCAATAAACCTAGAAGTTTACACACGGAGTAAAAGCATATTGCGAGAGGGATGGATCCATAAGAAAACATTGACCCGTGACTGTTTATACATGTGTGTTTGGCTCTTATTTTCCATGTATCGCCACGGCACAATGCACCGAATGCACAAAGACAGCAAAACCGATCTTCCTTGCCAATGACAACCTTAAAAGGCATTTTTGGGAATTGACTAGGCCTTATTTGATTCAACTTTTTCAAGGAGCTTTGGCCTTGGGAAAAATATGAAGCATTTGGCAAGTATATTTATGACTCCTTTGGCCAAATGCTAGCATTTCGAAGACTGAAAACCTAAGATAAGTAGGGATTTACTTTAGGCTTTCAGCATTTTGAAAATGCAAACTCCCCTCCATTGTTCATCTCATGGTTGAATGTTCATCTTCCCTGATCCGACTACCACGGCTTAAGTCACATGTCTCTGACGACCACCGTCTAGAGGTCGCGTGTCCTTAGCGACCACCGCCTCAAGCATTGACTAGGCTCACACAACTTGCCTAGGTGGATCGGGCAAATCTAGAATCTCCTATTATTATTATTTTTTCTTTTTCTCTATTCATTCAAAATAGCGAATGACGCGCCTCCAATTATGCGAGAGAGTACAATAATAGCATGGGAAATTTTCAAAAAAGGATCTGAAGTGAGCCTATTTTCTCAAATAAGGACCCAAAACGGCTGTTGTCTCAAATGAAGACCCCAAGTGGCTAAACCAATCTCAAATAAGGACCTCAAATAGCCGGCCAGCCAAATGTTCACTGGCCGGTAAGCATGTGGCATTTCCGATGGCCGGAATAAAGGCAATTTTATCAAAAAAAAATATTGATAGAAATTAACAAACCCTAAAAAAAAAAAAAAAAACCCAAACTCTTCATGTTCTTTTTCTGCACTTCATCTTCTAGGTTCTTTGTCCCCTCTTGCTTGGAGAACCCAATTTTTTTGTTAATGGAGCAAGATCCCTGACTCTCTAAGTTCCAAACGAACGTGCCAGCCCCCCCCTCTCTCTCTCTCTGGAAGTGGATTCGAATTGTGCCCGAGATGTGGGTCCTCAACATCAAGATGTTCTCCGTCTCTTGGTTGGGAAAAGATGATGAAGAATCGAGACTCTCATGTTACATACGAGTGTCTGAATAACAAAAATGTGGTTTTACTCGAGATTTGTCTTCTTTGTTGGAAAGAAATGAAGACAAAAAAAGAAATGAAGAAAATGTGAAAAAACGAAAGTAGGGGTTTCTTGTTGTGTTTCAATTCGTGCTCCATTAACAGAAAATTTGAGTGCTCCAAGCGAGAGATGACAGAGAATGGAGAAGATGAAGAGCATAAGAAGAAAACGTGAGAACGTGAAAAATTTGGGGGTTTTGTTTTTAGGGTTTTTAATTTCTATCAATATTTTTTTTGGTAAAATTGTTCTTATTTTGGCCTCCAGAAATGCCACACTCTCGCCGGCTGGCTAACATTTGGCTGGCCAATGATTTGAGGTCCTTATTTGAGATTGATTTAGCTACTTCAGGTCCTAATTTAAGACAATGGCCACTTTGGGTCCTTATTTGAGAAAATAGGCTCACTTCGAGTCCTTTTTTGAAATTTTCCCTAATAGCATGGCCACGTGCAACCTCCGCCAAGGTCAGACAGCCTCAGCTTTTTTACCCGTCTGAATACTTTTCCCTCCGTTTTCCTTTCTAGTTTCTTAATTCTATTTATTCTCCCTTTTCTAAACTTTAGAATATGTATATTCTTCCAACATAGATAGAACTCTCTTTCTTATTATTATTTAGATACGGCGGCATGCCAAAATGATGCAGATGTTTCCTGGTTATAAAATAAATAGCCCCTTTTTTAATTGGTGAAAAAATATTATTTTTTCCTAAATGTAAATTAACTAATATCGGCCAGTCAATTAACCGTATCTTTTCCAAGGCAATTACCTGCCTTCATTAATTGCTGAATGTGCCTTCACATAGTTAAAGCGGTCTTCCCAGGATGCTTGGAAATAGAATTAATCATTTATCATGGGAAAATTTATAATGAAAGAATTTCGCTAGCTTTTTCTCCTTTACAGGTAGAGAGGGTTTCTTTTTTCTCCTTCTGCTTTTTATTTCTTTTGATCAAAGCCTTCTTCCTTACAGAGCGTGTGTTGAGATGTCACGTTCAACTGCTTTGTAAAAGGAAAAGAAAGAGTAGTTTAAGCGCTAAGTAGCACCAACATCGATATGTAACGTGACATGATACAACACAACATAATGATACATTGTTTTTCAAAATATAAAAGATTTCGACACGTTGAAAAAATATATATTTTATATAATTTAATTAATTCATAAATAATAATAAAAAGTATAGAATGAATTCACACTAAAAATATTAATCCAACATTTGTTATATCATTCATCATTTTAATTTGACAAATTTAACTCCATTATAATAATCCATAAAACTTGGAGGGAAAAAAACAATCCACATTCTGGAATCGCATGTTGGAAGAGAATAGAAAAAACAAACTTGAGAGATGAATTATGTGTCACAGGAAGTCAGAGTCGAAAGAAAAAAGAAAGCTAGGTTTTTCTTCTTTTCCCTTTATTATTTTTAATATTTTTTATCTTTTACATATTTATATTTTAACCCCTCATTTATAAAAAAAAATTAAAATTGACTCCATACGTGTTGGAATTCTAGACTCGCATGTCGAAGAGTATCAGGAGAGTTGACTAGATGTCGGATTTTTTGACACCTATTGATCACATGTCAAAGTGTTCGACACGACATGAAAGCTCCCGGAGAGTGTCGGTACTTTTTAGGTTAATGGTAACTTTTGTTGATTATAAATTTACAATATAGGGTTTGAAACATCTCGTAATTGGGATAAGATATCATAGCTCGATATTTTCTAGAAAAATCCCGATTAAATATTTTAATGCTTTTGAAGCATTGATATCTTAAAGACTATTTCATAGCAATATAGAAACTTTGATATGTAAGGTACCAATAGAATTAAGATTACAATTATTGTTAAGGTGTTTATGGAAGGTGAAGTGATTTTAATTTTTTGGTTTGAAAATGATGCTTTTGTTGGGATATGTTTAGCGAAAGTTTTATAATTTGTCATGAAAGGGTAATTGACACATAAAACTTGTAAAAAGTGTAATCAAGTCATACAACTTGTCAAATTAGTTCAATCAAATTATTTCCATAAACTTAGTCCAGTTTGGCTAATGAAAAATGTTGATGTAACTTTGCTTACAATTTTCTCTCTCCTACATGACTAAAATGATGTCGTTTTAGCCCAAATCTAATTTTTAATATAAATTTTACTTAAATCATATTAAAAATAAGCTATTTTTTTTTTTAAACAACCAATGGCAAGGGCTGCAACCCTCATCGCCACCGCCCCACCATTGTCAAGAATGGCCAGTGACAATGGGGGAATGGTCATTGAGGGTCGCCAAGCCCCAACTAGGGGCTAGTGACCCTCACCAATTGCAGGTGAGGACCATCAATGGCAACCCACCCCATACATTGGTAGCTCTCAACTAGAACTATGGCAAGCGTTGCACCAAGATCTAAGCAAGGGCTTTTGGCCCTTGCCTATGGTTGGTGAGGGTGACAGCTTTCACTATGATTGTTGATGTTATTCTTTTTTTTTTTTTAAAGTTATTTTAAATTTAATCTAAGTAAAAATCATGTTAAAAAATCAAATTTGGGCCAAAACTAAGTCATTTTAGCCATGTCATTGTTGCATAGCAGAGAGAATATATTAAACAAAGTCACATCAACATTTTCTGTTATCCAAATTGGACAGAGTTAACAAAAGAACTCAATTGTAATTTTGTGATAAATTTTAGAATTTGATTACACTTTTTGTAAGTTTAAGGACTTAATTGTACTTTCGTATCAAGTTTTATGACTTTTAATACACATATTCCTATTTTTAAAAGCATTTTTAAATGGTTAACGTACTGCATAAAAATAAAACAACATTTCAAATTGCAAATTTCATGTAAAATAGTGCATTTTGATATAAAGATATAGGAAAATGCGCTAATTATGATAGTTAACTCGAGACGGGCTATTAACTCATACTTGAAAATCTCTAAAACATATGTTAGGTAACCAAATACATAAGCATAGAGCATAACATACTTGTCTGCTTGAGGCTTCTTGTGATTAAAAGCATGTTGGAAGTGCACAGCAAAAATCTAAAACCTTTACCTAATGAGATCTCCAAAGAGGAAGCTCAAGTGCGAGTCCACCAATATATTCAATTAGACTTACCTTCACTCATAAGCTTAAACTAATGAGTTATGGGTCAACTACAATATATTAACTACTTTACACCACATCAATTATCCAATCATGAGACTTCTCTAACACAACTCACACTGTACTTTAACAATTTCCCTCTCATGTGTGAGCTTCGGTGTTAGGTTTGCTTCCTCTTAATCTAGGCATCTTTTTGGCCCCACTTCAACTTTACAAGCTTACGCTGTTACGCGACAATGCCCACCTACTCGAAAATCGCAACCAATTGTTGGGAGCACACAGTGGAAGTCTGATACATTACCTAGGGAGATCTTCAAGGGAGAAACCTAAGCCCGAGTCTATCAATATATCTAATTGAATTTACTTTCACTCAAAAAATTAATATCTAGTTATGAGCCAATTATGATATATTAACTGCTCTACATTATATCAATTCTTCGATGTGAGACTTTTCTAACACAATTCACATATGTGTCCTAACAATTCCTCCTTACGTGTGAGCTTTAGTGTTAGATCTGCTCCCCCTTAATTTAAATATCCTTATGGCCCAACTTCAACTTTATAGGCTCATGTTGTTATACTACAATGCCCACCTAGCCAGAAATCACAAATATTGGTTCCCATACCATTTTTTAGGTGCGTGCAACAAAAGTTTGATACATTTACCTTGGAAGATCTTTAAGGGAAAAGCTCAAACGAACCCAGCAACATCCACATTCACTTAAAAGCTTAAACTAATAAGTTATAGGCCAATTATGATATATTAACTATTCCACATCATATCAATTCTCTAACGTCGTACTTCTTTAATACAACTCATACATGTATCACACATATAAACATGTCCCACTTTAGAGAATTGATATGTATGTATGTTGAGAGGGAGCCAAGCCAGATTGCATGAAAAGCCAAAATAGGAAGAAATCGGGATAAATTTTTCCATGAAGTGAAATTAATGAAATGATTATTATTAAATATTTTCATATAATTAATGGATTAAATTGAACATATATCAAAAGTTTAGGGACCATATTGCGCATTAAATAGAGTTGAAGAACTATATTGAACAAATTAAAAATTTAAAAAGTATATTACATATTTTTGTCATTATCCCAAAGAAATACAAATGGCTGTGAGGATAAGAGAGAGAAAAGCTTTAGACTAAAAATTCTTGCATGCACTGAGTGCATGCCAGCCTGGTTCATCTAACTAGTCAAATTACACGGCTTTTCACACAAGATGTACATCATTCCACGACTGAAATGCACCAAGCTTACATGTTTGTCGGAATCGCTCTCGATTGGGCCCCTATAAAAAGCTAATAACTTTAATAGGTGGAAGAAAGGCTGCTCTCAAAGATGATCCCTTTAATACACAGCCAGTCATACCAAACGGTGTGGACCAATCAATCTCGCTTAGTCTCTTGTAACCTAGCGTAAAAGCGGAAGTACAACGTTGGAAATTCGCACTCCAAAAGTACGAGGGACACCCGGAAGGGTGGGGAAAATAAAGCGGGGGCGACTTGGGGGACGACTCGGGGGACGACTTGGGGGATGACTCATCCCTGGCGAGATCAAGAGGGCTTTGGATTCTTTCCTTCTGTGTTTCCTCTCTTTGCATACTGTCAATGGAAAAAAGAGTCCCAAAGGTACGATGTGAACCAACTTTAGTCAATTAATTGTCCCCTGAGTGGATCTTGATGTGACTGAATCCTGGTCCCAGTCCATGGCATCATGCCAAGAAAAAAAGGGACTCGAACGCGTCTTTTGGGAACTGAAAAGGCTCTCCCGCCCTCTTAAAGAGTTTGCGTTATGGTTTTTAGGACGCTAGACCAACCCAAATCGAGTTGCCAAATTTTCTTGAGGTGGAAAAGTTGGGCCAAGATCCTAACTTCAAGGAGAAATGCATAAGGAAATCTATAGAATATAGTAATATGATATTACAAAAGGAAATTACAATCAATCAAGATTACAATTGAAGAGATAAACAGAATCAAGTAATATATTTCCAACATTTAACACATGCCTTCTTAATAAATATGCTACTATATATATAGATCACGAGGTAGAGTCAAATCTTTAGAATTATAAAGTCAAACAAGCTCCAAATTGATATGGGACAATTGAAAAAGATGGAAATATGGAGAAGAATTGTCCCACATTACTTATAGGTTGTTCTCAAGTCTTGTTCATGTACAGACGGGCAGATTCGTGTGGTCTCTATGAGGAAAATTTTCCCCATTCACGGGGCACAGATCCCCGGTGTCTCATACCCATCCTTGACAAATACTCACAAAATCAATTATTTTACGCCAATATGTGATCATCTACAAAGTTTTACTTCTAAAGGCGATTGGACAAGTTAAAAACATTGTGACACAACGATCCATACGTGCATAATGCATAAGCTACTTCATTCCCATCATTTACTCGTAAGTCATAATTAATTTTAGTACAAACCTCACTTGCAATTACAAAGGAGAACAAGATCATTTCCCTCTACCAACTAGCACATTGAGTGCCACATTGATGAAAGAACGGTCACTGGTGATATATTCAGTCAAAAAGCCTATGATTGAATTTTAGAGTTCAACGAATCCTTTTACAAAAGAAAATTTAAAGTCCAACGTGGACAAAAGACAAGGCTACGTGGCATTTCTAACTAAACACATTTTATCCAAGGAAGAATTGCTGAGTCAACTACGTAGGGGATGACGATCCGCCATAGCAGCTCGTGCAATCCTCGCTCCCCCGTTGTCGCAAGCTCAACACCAAGTCACGAACCGCAACCTTGAGTATTGGTCCTCAAGCCATCGAGCTTTATCCTCTGTCTTGTGCATTGTGCGCCAACATCTCGAGCCCAGATCTTGCTTTGCCAACCATGGGCAACCTTAGATATAGTCACCCCCAAGGGTCCCGCCGTATGTGTTGGTCATAACCCTCAAGTAGAGAGATAATGACATAAATCGTAGGCTAGTCGATGGCAACGCCTAGGGCAATGGCCGTTGGGTGAGAGTTGATCTGAATTTATCAATACATTCAGAAAGAGAGACATATAAGACTCGATCATTACAATGACAAGTTTATTTAAACTACCAAAACAGTGCCATCCTTTCTCACTCAACCAATCCACATAAGATGGATTTCACTGCTAAATGGATTACCTTTTGTATTATCCTTTGCGCACAATATTGGCTGAACCTCACGCAAGTTACAAGTCATTAAATCATATAGCCAGGAGCAATAACGCAATTCCTACTCTAAAATTTTTTGGCCAAGACTGGAATGAACCAACCAAAACCGAAGTTTCTCACTGGCAAGCCTTTGTGCATTTCACAAAGAGAGAAACTAGTTCTCAAAACGAGAAAACTGCAACCCTCAGTTTCTTTGCCTATCAAGCAAAAGATTGACGATGATGGCAGCCCTACGGGGCTTAAAATAGCGGTCGGCGGTGACTGAAGATGGTGGAGAGAGAGAGAAAGAATGTGGAATTGAGGTTTGAAAAACAAAACGAATTTGCAAACAAATGTGAAACAACGTTGTTTTCCTCTTAATATGCTGACTTTACTTTACCGAGGAGTCATGTTGAACCGTTTATTTTGAAAATTAATGTTATGACGGATTTTCGACCACTCAAATCGTCAAATCATTGATAGCATTGAAACGAATTCTAGAATAAATTCAATTCACATTTTTAATTGCAAAACCAAGCCCAAGAAACTTCTTACATGAAAAGCTATGATTGATCAATCTCAATTTTATGAGCTTGCAGGGTCTTCATTCTCAATGATGAGTGTAAAGCAGAAAATAAAGTTGGTGCAAACTCATTAAACCTTCAAGCAAATGACATCAGAAATCCATGAAGCATAGGATTATTTGACTAATATGAACACAAGACGAATGGTAATGTAAAAGAGTTGTTCATTGCTATCTAATTTTCTATTAAAACAGAATTCTAGATGATGGTGATGAAGAAGAGTGTTGATTTTAGTCACATCCACACTCTACTTGTGAAGGGGACAATTTCTCCCGAGTGACCTAGCATTGTCTCTAAAAGAAAATGGCATTAAAAAAATCCATATAGTAAAACCCTAAGAGCTTATTCACTTTTGATTCCAATTTTCATCAAAATATTTTCACATCTTTTTAGCTAAACTAATTCTAAACTAGAATAAACACTAAAATATAGTAAAACTACTAAAAATCTAATTACTAATTTTTTCTTAAATTTCTAATTTGTTTTTATTTTTTTTGGAAATTGGGGACTAAGATTGGATCAAGAGACCCAGTTCGGATGTGGGTCTCATCCGGACCTTGTGTCAATTATGTAAAGATGAGCATTAGGTTACACTGACCTCATTTTTTTAAAATGACATTGTTTCTCTTTTTGTTCTTGGGAACAAAAAAGTAATTTTTTTTTACTTCTTATTTTTGTTCTAAATCTATTCCCTGGCTACTAATTTATTCTAGGGAATAGAAAAATAAATTGATATATATATATATATAAACAGATTTTTGTTCTTTTTCTGTTCCAAGAAAGAAAAGAATTAAAAAATAAATAAATTGAAATGCTACCAAATAGGCCCTAAATGTCAATTTCTTCTCTCACTCAAATAGCATGTAAAAAGAATCAAATTTGTATATCTCTTTCATTGGACAATTCAAGGTTACAATCGAAGAGGTCTGGCTATTAGAGATTCGAGGAACACCTTGTAAGAAATTATGAATTCGTTGAATCCATACCTTTTGTCATGCAGAAGTTTGTTTTGACTCAAAACGGTTGGTATAGGGTGGGTAATATTTGAAAGAGTGACCTCTAGTTATTCAGTTGGAAATCATCTGGTGCCTCGGAATCTTGACCATTTCAGTCCTATAAAACCACGAAAGGATGGACACTCCTTATATGCAAGGGTGAGAGAATTGTCACGATCACCCATATGTTAATAAAGATTAATCAAATGCTCAAAGGGTTTTAAGAGTATACAAGAAACGATTCACCACCCATTAATCACAAAAAGAAATTTCATCACGATGTATGCAACAACCTTATTCAAAGCAAGTGACCTTTAAATTTAGAAGCTATGCAGAATGACAAGCACACCGTGTGAACGATGTGATTGGTCAATTGCTCCATGTCAACTTAGGACCAACATGTAAATCACTTTTTCATTA
Organism: Angophora floribunda; assembly: GCA_014182895.1. NCBI lineage: Eukaryota > Viridiplantae > Streptophyta > Magnoliopsida > Myrtales > Myrtaceae > Angophora > Angophora floribunda. The sequence continues at coordinate 37,199,958 of CM024707.1, read as the reverse complement.
ATCATACATAAGAGAAGGTTAATCAAGATTGAAATATTTTAGATGTTAAATTGCCTATAAATTGATCAAGAGTACATAATCATTGGCCTCACCCAGAGGGGCCAAGGGCCACCGCTAGTTGTGGTGGGGCTACAGAGTACTGGCCAAGGCCTGGCGACTTTGCCCCACTATCATTGGCCCTCATTGATTCACTGCCCTTTTCATTTTTTTCAATTTGATTAAATTAATATTTATATTAAAATTTTAATTTAGATCACAACGAAGTTGTTTTGGGCTTATCTAGTCACATCAATGCCACGTGGATAATTATTTTTAAAGAATTGCCATGTCAGTAAAAAATCTTGCCAAAAAAAAAAAAAGCCACGTCAGTAGTTTGGCTAGAAATTATCGCTGTTTGCAATTAAATATTTATTTTTTCTTCAATTTTAGCACTTAAATCTATATTTTTAGAAGAATCGGCACTTATATATCCATTCATGCCAAGTTTTAACACTTGGAGTGTTTGACACTCTAAACACAAGCAATAAAAGTCACATCAAATTCTCTCATAACTCTTCTAAGTTAATTTTAGTTATAGTGCAAAAAAAAATTAATATGGTGTAAAAATTCAATCATATTACTAATTCAATGTGTAGTTCTATTAACATTTGAATTTCAAAAAAGTGCTTTTTCCTTAATATTGAATTGCTTTTTCGAAGTATTTTTTGGTCACGCCATCACGGGGAACGTTCTGGGGAATAAAATACCTCCTCCAATGATCAGGTGGATGGTCCTTGAATCACGGTGCATCGTTCTTCTCACGAAGAAAGAGGTGAGCATCTTCTCTTTTGCTTTTTGGAGGGAGAAAAAGCCACTCTGCCTCTCCAAAAGCAAGGAAGGTAGGCTTGTAGGCAACGCACGCCTGTCGAGCAGCACCGACTGATGAAGATCGGGATAGATTGCGATGTGGACCCAACACAAAAAAGTCACTCAAACACGACACTAGACTCCACCATTTTTCGATTTTTCAAATGCTTGAGCAAGGGAGAATTGGCGAGCTTCGAGAAGGCCCAGCCAACCCGGTGGCTATGGCGGCAGCCAATAGCGAGGCTTGGCCATATATATGGTGAGTTTGTCTTTCTTTTCTTTTTTAAATTTTCAGCTTTTTATTTTTTAATCTTATTTTTGTTTGTATTTTCTTAATTTTTTAATACTAATGTGAATACAAGATAATTGGTAATGAAAAAGACTTGTACAAAGCCATCTAATTTTCTATTAGAACAAAATTGCTGATGATAGTGGTGAAGAAGAGTGTTAATCTTAGTCACATCCACGCTCTACTTGTGAAGAGGATATTTTCTCTTAGCGGAATCGCCAAGATGTTGCAACCTATCATTGTCTTTAACAGAAAGTGGCATCCAAAATCCATGTAGTAAAACTCCAAGAGCTTATTCAATTTTGATTCCAACTTTGATCAAAATATTTTCATTTTTTTATGCTAAACTAATTCTAAATTAGAATTATCACTAAAATATGGTAAAACTACTAAAAATCTAATTACTAATTTTTTCCTAAATTTCTAATTTTTTTTTTTAAAGAAAATGGGGACTCGGATTGGGTTAGGAGACTTGGTCTGAATGTGGGTCGCCTTGCGCAACGACACTTGACAAAAGGCAACCATCATCTAATCCCAAGAGTTGCCTCAACTCTCGACCATCGATTCTTAACCATCGGCAACACTCGACCATCATCGACGCTCGATATCTAGATCTCGTCTAGTAATAGTCATGAGCAAGGACAATGTTGGAGAAGATAAACTAGGCAAAGACCTAGGCATCGCAACCTTTGGCAAAGACCAAGTGCTCGATGGTTAGGAAAGATGAATAGTCGTGAGTGAGAGTAAGACTGAAATATGAAAATATTAGTGGGGGCAATTTTGAATGAAAAAAGTTCATTAACTTTATAAGTTGCATTCCAAAAATATTGAAAGCCCCTTGGGCTTTTAGCTTTGCCAATGTTGACATTTCTCCCAAAAAATTCCAAGAAAGTTAATCAAATGTCCTAACTTTTTCTCAAACAACTTTAAAGGGCCTGAAGTCCATTAAAAAAACTGAGTCAAATGTACCTCCGGTGGATTCGCATGTAATTTCTCTTAACGAGGGAAGGTTATTAGTGTTGTGCGAGACCAATAAGTATAAGCAAAACCAAGTAAAGAGGCTATGATGGGATAAGGAACCGTCTCTACCATGTTCGTTGCCAAATCCCAAGTGAGTGGTGTTCTACCATCGGAAGCAGTTGGAGAACGAGATTTATTCATAGGCAATGTGCAAGCTTAGAGTTCTCGATGGCGGAATCGCTCCCCAAAAGTTCTTAAATGAATCGAGGGAGTATTTACAACAAGAGAGTTGCAAAGGGAGACAGAACATGATCTTGCCATATGGGGAATTCATGGTTCATGAAATTCACGATTCATGTTCGTGAGGCACATCAATCAATAATAGATAGCAACATATCACGATGACACGAACTCAATATAAATGATCGTGTCATAAGGATGCTAATTGACACGAAACCCCTAGAAAAAGGGTTAGGAGATTGGTCAGACCTTTGACGAGCATCGTTCCAATACTATCAAAGCCAAAACTCTCCATCACATCCTGACATTACTACCTGGCTATAGCCAGTTACATGGGCCACCGTTTTGTCCTCCCTAATTTGGGCTTTAAATGGCAAAAAGAAAAATTGGGCTTGAGCCCATGTGCTGCTCAGAAGGAATTGCTCTTTTTGCTCAAAAGCCTATGTGTCTTGACCATCCCAATTGGCCAAACTCCAGCCCACTCGGATCATGAAGAGTGAGGATGTACTTCTATTACTCAAGTATTAGGAGGGGTGCAAGACTATCGTTTACCTCAATAAATACAAGAAATATCTTTAATACGTTTCCTAGATTGTCCTTAGGGGTATCATAGGATCTTCATGAAAACTCTAGAGCCAAGATAATTCAAGCTTTACCGCTCATCTAGGCTATCTCTCTGGTCGGTCGGGTCTTGAAACCTCTGGTCCATGGCTCAAGCCTACAGCCATTGATGGCAAAATCACACCGAAAAATTTCTCAAATGAATGAATCAATTGAGAGGGGGGGGGGTTCATTACGATGAGAAGGTTATAATGGGAAGTGTACATGGTCTTGCTACGTGAGACTCCATGTCTGACAAAATCCATGGGCGATGCATTGAGAAGACGTTAGTCGATGACAGGCCGCAAACATATCCTGAATCCATGATGATGGATTTAAACTCAACATGGGTTATCATGTCACAAGGAATGCTAATTGACATGAAACCTGCTAAAAAAAGGTGAGGGGATTAATCAGACCTTCCTTTAAACAAGCCCGCCAATCCTAGCCAAATCTCTCTTACCAATCCCTAGCAAGACATCACTAACACCCACGGACGTTGTGAAATAGAAAACCAACCCACTCGGGCCTTAAATGGCAAAGAGTGAAATTGGGCTCGAGCCCATCTGCTGGTTATAACAAATTGCTCTTTGTGCTCAAAAGCCCATGTGTCCTGACCACCCAAAATGGTCGATGTGACTGGCGAAGGAGCAGATCAGGGCTTTTGGCTCGTGGAAATGGAGTCGTATCATTGGAAGACAGCACGACTGTGTTTGGATTTCGTAAAGCAATTTGAGTTTTAAGGATTCGAATTCGCAGGATTTGAGCTCAAAGAGCTATAAGGGTAACTAACTACTTCTTAATCTGTCAAACAAGAGCTTAATTTCCGAGCTACCGATAGGCGAGTTTTAAGTACATGTTCATAAAATTGCAAATTCAAAAGATCTTAATCATAAAGTGAAGAGTTTCGGCAAACATTGTGAAAGCGATACCGACACGTTCTTTTTTGCACAAACAATATAAAAAGTAAAGGATCGATTCTACATCTAGGAATAAAAAGCATATTGTTAGTGACGCCAATTCATAACTCAAGAACAAGTATCGATTCATGTGTGATTAGCTTTGTTGCTCCATATGTCGCCATAAACACGATCCGCCAAGCATCCAAAAAGGAGCCTCTTTTAAGTGACTTTCCAAATGAGTTCGGGGGATGGCTTAGTATCCGTTAGTGCACGTTAACAGAACGGTCAAAGGCTAAACTTTATAAAAATTGAATTGTTAATGTCATTTTGATTAAATTTATCAAAATTAATTTCACCTTTTTGCTTTTGGCGTTTTTCATGGGCCTCTTCTCTTTGCCAATACGCCGAAACGTATAGCTGGAATGAGCTCATCTAGAATCACAATTTTTTTTTTTCTTTTTTTAATATTATTATCCTTTTGCTTTTCTTTTTTTATTCAGTCAAAACAGCGAATGTCATGCCTCTAATTGCGAGAACGAATGTGAGAAATGGCAATGGCCATGTGCAAGCTTTCCCGTGGTCCCCACCTCAGCCAAAGTCAGACCAGACCAACCTTCAGCCTTTTCCACACGTTTGAATATGATTTTCTCCATCGTTTTCTTTCTCATTTTCTCATTTCTATTTAATCTTCCTCTCTCTCTTTTTTTTTATTAACATTAAAATATGTATATTTCGCCAACATGGGTAATGCTCTCTTTATCATTGTTGTTATAATTTCCATGCGGCGACATGCAAAAATAATGCAGACGCTTCCTGGTCAAAAAAATAAAATATAAAAAGATCCCCTTTTTTCTATTAATTGCGAAATTTTTTGTTGTTTTTCCCTGAAATTTAAATAATTAATATCGGCCAGCCGATTGACCGAGTTGGAGAAGTTTGACTTCAAAAGAAGTTACCTGCCTTTTCATTTATTGCCGAATGCGCCTGCCCTGGTAGTAGTTGAAGCAGTCTTCTCATGTTGCTTGGAAACAGACCGGAGGGCATTATTGTCTTTTGACAATCTAGTACAGCAGAGCTGCCCGGAAAATAAATAAATTGGAGAATTTTCGATAGCCTTTTCTTTTATTTAAGAAAAAAAAGGGTTTCTTTATTCTCCTCCTGTTTTTTTCTTTTGATCATAAAGCCTTCTTCCTTGCAAAGAAAGCACACCTGGAAATGTCTATGTCCGACTGCTCCGCAAAAGGGAAAGGAAAAGTAGGTTAAGGGTAACGTTTGTCGATTAAAAATTTAATGCAATATTTTCAGAAAAATGACAATTGGATATTATAATACTTTCGAGGCATTGCTATCTAAAAGACTCTATTTCATAGCAATATAGACACATTTTGATATGTAACATGATGATAGAATTAAGATTACAATTATGTTTTTTTTTTTTAAATGAACTTGTTTTTGGTTTGAAAATTTCAACACATTTATATTAAATGTCTTTAGATGGTCAACGTGCTGCGCAAAATAAAACGATATTCCAAATCACAAATTTCATGCGAAGTAGTGCACTTTGATATCCAGAAATAAGAATACGCGCTACATAGAAGAGTTGACTCAAGACGGGTTATTAACTAAAATTTAAAATATCTTTTTAAAAAAGTATCTTAGGTAACCGAATACCCAAACATATCTACAAAGATTACATCTTTCTCAAATTATCACTTAAAATATTTCAATTAGACCCTTGTTCACACGCAAGAGAACTAAAGTAAGATTATTTCTCCTAACGAATTCGGTGCTGTATATATCACCGTTAACCCTTTTTATTTCGTTCAAAAGAAATTTAACACATCTCATTCGATTAATTATAATATCCTTTGCATGTCATTTAGTTTTTTTAATAAAATAATGACAAGTAGGAGGACTTTGCCATATTTTAGGGGTGGGAAAGTTGTCCACATCTTGTGTGGACATATTGTCACTCGTTTGTTTCCAGCTGTGTTTTGCCTTTTACTTGGAGTAACCGCTACCGTCAAGATTGAATAAGATTGGAGGAAAGAAAAAAGATTTTAAATTTGAAGAACCACCTAATCGTGACCTGCTGCAGCATCATCAACCAAATTAATTAAGATTCTAGGGTACCTGCTTATCTTTACTTAATTTGTAGGCTACATAATTCGGGTTCTCGAGGTACTTCTGTTTCCCGATTTTGGTTTATAACTGCTCGTTATTAGGTGTGATTAGATTTGGAATCAATATTTTTACCGTACCAGAGTTGGTATTAGGATTGACAAGGGAATCGATTTGCTTTTTATTGTTCTCTATCACGTGTGTTGTTCTGCAAAAGTTCTCAATCGTGATGCCATAAAATGTGTGACATCGATATTCTTGTCAGAATTTCTCGATTAAGAGATTTTTTAGGTTTGATTTTGAATTGGCTCTGCCGTGGAGAAACCGATACGAGGCCGAGAATTGGGAAATACAAACTGGTCAATGCCGGGCTCTCGAAATTTTTCTTACTAGAGAACCGAGCTGGCTCGGAGAGCACCTGAAAATCCGGACGTGTTGGAAACGGAGGGCACACGAGAGACCGAGAGAAGATCCGAATCGAACGGACTAGGAAGAATATCACGAAATGTGTATGCGCCATATTCTTGCGGATTTCGCGGAGGAATGGCTCTAATTGCACCGATCACATGCCGAAATCGGGTCGGCGTGATTGAAGATCGAAGGAGAGACTCAAATCTCTCCAAATTCGGGGAAGAAAATTAGCGAAAAAGCCCCTCCCACCAACCGAAGGCGTGTCAAGGTCGCAAAGAAGGAAAGAAAGAAGGAAAGGGATGGTGGAATTGCAGCACTCTCTCTCTCTCTCTCTTAATTTTCTTCCTTAATTTTCATGGGGGCCATTTCGTAATTATTGATAATTAGGAGGGGAGGTGGCGCAGTAAATATGGGAAGGATATCTGGTCAATTCCTCGCCACCTTATAATTAAGGAATATTGATCATTGCCAGCCTTTTTTATTTTGGGAACCAAATGTCAAATCTCTCCTCTCTCTTTTTTTGGGTACTTTTGTTACCAGCCTTCCAAATTCATAACTGAGCTGTCAATGTAATGTTTACCCTCGAATTGATTCCGGTCCATAAAAATCTCAAATCGATATCATCATCACATGCTTGTTGGTCCTAAATTGGAAGTATTTTTTTTGAGGAGGAGTAAAAAAAAAGCAAAAAAAGAAAGAGATCCCGACCGTGGGGAAATTTAGGAGAATGGGTCGGAGGTGCGGATTCATTTCATAATGGGCGACAGCTTCTCGCGTTGCATCGATCCGACGTTTGCCGCGACCACGTAAAACCTCAGTTGGGAAAATATTAAAAAGTAAAAAAGAAAAGGACAAAAAGAAAAAAACGGGGGAAGAACGAGCCGGCCCGGTTCAGTTCACACGCCAATCGAGGAGGAGGAGGAGGAGGCGGAAGATGGCATGGGAAGAATACAAATCGAGAAAGCGAAAAAGTAAAAAAGAAGAAATTTATTATTTTTTTTTTTTTTTTTTGGGGGGGGAGGGGGAGCGGAGGACGCGTAAATCGAGCGGATGATTTACGCGGAGGGAGTCGGGGTCTGTGGGGCCCTCCAACCACTGGACATCACTCCATCATCATCATCATCATCATCATTCGATCTTCTCTCTCTCTGCTTCTTCTCGCATGTGGTGATGTGAATGCAGCAAGAATCCATTCCTAAAAACACACCACCACCTTCCTCATTCTCTCTCTCTACTTTCTCTCTCTCTCTCTCTCTCTCTCTCTAACGGGTTCGTTGAAAAGAGCACACTTCGATTGCAACTGTGCGAGACGCAGACAGGGGAAGGATAGGAGAAGAGAGATAAAGCGGAAGCAGAAGCGAAAACCCCCACTTTGCCTTTGCCTTTGCGTTTGCGTTTCCCCTCGGAAAACTACACCTCCCCTTCCCTTTCTGGGCTTTTGTTCCTCCCTCTCGGCATTCCGTTGAGGGCGATGTCGTCCCCGGCTCCGGGATCCTCCCCGTCCCCGCCGGCGACCAACTCCACCGCGCCCCCGCCGGCCACCCCCGCAGCCCCGCCCCCGCCACCCCCGCGCTCCTCCCCCGCCACCCCCGCCGCTCCGCCCCCGCCACCCCGTCCGCGCCGCCCCCGCCACCCCGTCCGCGCCGCCCCCGCCACGCCCTCCCCGCCGCCGCCGGCCGCCAGCCCGCCGCCCACTACCACCCCGGCGTCTCCCCCGCCTCCGGGTTCTACCGGGTCCCCCCCGCCCCCTCCGGCTGCTAAGAGTCCTCCCCGCCTCCGACGAGCCCCGGGACGCCCACGACCAAGAGCCCGCCTCCGCCTGCCACTGTCGCGTCTCCTCCGTCCGGCTCCACCACCATATCGACGGGGCTCGTGGTGGGGATTGCCATTGGTGGAGTGGTGGTGCTGGCGGTGCTGACCTTGATGTTCATATGCTGCAGGAAGAAGAGGAGAAGAGACCGGGATGAGGAGTATTATGTGCCCCCTCCACCCCTCATGGTCCCAAAGGTGACGTCTTTTTTCCTTTATCCTCCTCCTTTAAGGGTTCGAGGTGTTCAGGCTCTTTTTTCCCTTAATGAAATTCATTACTAGGCGTTACATATTGAACGTTTTAGTATTTTGGTTGCTGTGGGTTGGGCTCAGATCTGTGAAATTTTGCTTGAGAATGTCATTATTCTCAATTCAGCTAGGTTATATTCACCACAACTCAAGTGAGATTACCCAATGTTGACTTAGGCATTTGAATGCGGTGTTCGATCAATGTGAATGCTGGAATGCATATTCTTCGTCATATACTTGGGTGATTTCATTGAGGTAGCCGACTCGGTTGACGGACGGCAAATGTTTGTCTTTACCACTCGGTTCGAGCTTTATCTTCCTTGCATGTGATGTTTTAATCTTGTATTGGAGAGTGAAACCATCAAGGATAGGAGGCCACTGCGTGAATTTGATTGCCTATGAGTGCCGTTGTTGATATATGAAGTGAGGATGTCGGGTGATGCAATCTGTTGGACAGCATTCAAGTCTAGCGTCGCATGAAGTGAGTGTTTTAGTGCATTGGCTGAATCTGTAGTTATTTCTGTTGATCACCAGCTGATCCTTACGGCGGCCCACCGCGAAATTGGCAACAAAATGCTCCACCACCTGCTGACCATGTTGTCACCATGATGCCGAAACCTAATCCTCCTCCAGCAGTCGCGTCTCGCCCGCCGCATTCACCTGGTCGTGGTCCTAGTCCGACACCTCCGCCGCCTGCACCTCCTTTAATGAGCAGCAGTGGAGGCTCTGGTTCCAACTATTCAGGGCCGGACCAGGCATATCCTCCTCCATCCCCTGGCATTGCTCTCGGTTTCTCCAAAAGCACGTTTACTTATGAGGAACTAGCGATGGCGACTAATGGCTTCTCAGATGCAAATCTACTCGGACAAGGTGGTTTTGGGTATGTGCACCGTGGGGTCCTTGCCCAATGGGAAAGAAGTAGCGGTGAAGCAACTGAAGGCTGGAAGCGGACAGGGAGAGCGTGAGTTTCAGGCTGAAGTTGAAATAATCAGCCGAGTCCATCACAAGCATCTTGTGTCTTTGGTTGGATACTGCATTGCTGGAGCCCAGCGCATGCTTGTGTACGAGTTTGTGCCTAACAACACATTGGAGTTCCACTTACATGGTGAGTTTGGATTTTTAATCCAATTTATGTTGTGAGCATATGTTGCCCCCTCTTTTTTTATCGTTTATTTCGGTATTGAGTTAGCATTTGGGGTTTATGTGAAAAAAGGAAGGGAAAATTAAATAGGGAACTTGGTGCTCTGTGCTTTTTATGGAAGGGATTCTGATGCATGATGGTTGTTGCAGGAAAGGGACGACCGATCATGGATTGGCCAACCAGACTGAAAATTGCTTTGGGGTCTGCCAAAGGACTAGCATATCTTCATGAGGATTGTAAGTTTTAGATGTACTTTTGCCTTTTTATCCTTATTGAATCTATAGTTGGTTAAAACTGAGAATTCTAGGGCTTTACTCTTATATACATGAGAAAAATTTGTTGTGCAGGTCATCCTAAGATCATACATCGTGATATCAAGGCATCTAACATACTTGTGGACTTCAAATTTGAGGCAATGGTAAAAACCAACTTATTCGATGAATTTAGAGTTGGCATTGATATTTCCTTTTGCAACTGGTTAAATTTCGGATCAAGTAGATTGCACCCTCTTGGATTCTGAATGCTTTTCTGCTCTCAGGTTGCAGATTTTGGACTCGCAAAATTTACTTCTGAAACAAATACTCATGTGTCTACCAGGGTGATGGGCACTTTTGGGTAAGATGTGGACCATTTATATTTTGATTTGTAGGACTGGGATGTGAGCTAATTGCTTAGTCTGTCTAAGATGTCTCAGCATGTTTGTAAAATGAGCAATTGCTTGGTAATTCATCTTTTGCTTCATTCATTGAAGCACAGTTTTCTAGTTACTTCTGGAGCTCGTCTAATTGAAATATGTTAATGGTTTGTGATGCATTAAAGCGTTTATTAATCATCTTTTTCACTGCTCACATGCTTCTTACTTGTAGGTATCTAGCTCCAGAATATGCCTCGAGTGGGAAGCTAACAGAAAAATCAGACGTTTTCTCCTATGGGGTCATGCTTTTGGAATTGATTACTGGTCGCAAACCTGTGGACCAGACACATACTTTTATGGATGATAGTCTGGTTGATTGGGTAAGTCATGCAATTCTCATGTTCACAACTATAGCCCACCCTACCTATGAGACCCGCACTTTTTTGTGGGTTCTCGGATGGGATTCAAAATTTTATGTTTTAAGTCATCGAAATCGCAAGATTGAAATAGAATCACTGTTATGATTTACAGGCAAGGCCTCAGCTCACACGAGCTCTGGAAGATGGAAACTTCGACGCTCTTGTTGATCCAAGGCTGCAGAACAATTATCACCACAACGAGATGGCTCGCATGGTGGCCTGTGCTGCTGCTTGCGTGCGTCATTCGGCGCGGCGTCGACCAAGAATGAGTCAGGTGATATTTCAGTTCCCGGAGCTTAAACTCCTTTGTAGATGCCACTCACTATGTTCTAATGACAGTTCTTTTTGTCATGGACTCATATCAAGCTCATATAAGATCTGTAATGGTATCTGGAAATAGGAATTCTGACAATCAGCTTTTGAAATATTGAGCAGATTGTTCGGGCCCTTGAAGGAGATGTATCTCTTTCTGACCTTAATGAAGGAATCAGACCCGGGCACAGTGGCCTCTATAGTTCCTATGGAAGCTCGGACTACGACGCCAGCCAATACAACGAAGACCTCAAAAAGTTCAGGAAGATGGCATTAGCTAGCCAAGAGTACGGGAGCAGCGAGTATAGCGAACCTACCAGTGAATATGGCGTTACCCATCTGGTTCAAGCAGTGAGAATCCTAGCCGCCTAACAACCAGGGAAATGGAGATGGGAAGGATGAAGAGAGACAGTCGAGGTTTCAGCGGAGGCCCTTGAGCTCACGTGTTGAAGCTTTGTATAGTTTCCACCACTCATTTTTTTTTTATGCTCCACCCGGTATTGCAAGACAGGCATGTGATTTTCAAGTATTGACATAGTTTTTTCCTGTCCTTTCAATTTGAATTTAACAGCTTTCACAATGTAATTAGCATTGAGAATATAAGAAAATGACGGATTCGCCGATTCTTTGATTTTTCCGTGTAAGTAATTTACGATTCCTTTTGGGTTGAAGTTGCTATTGTTTCTGCTTGTATTTTATTTTGCAAGAGTGAAACAGAAGTTGCTTGCATTGGTTTCAAGTTTTTAAGAATTTGGTTGTCTTGCCAGGGGATTTAAATGTACACCAAGCTGTTAGGATTTTTTTTCTCGAGGTTGTCTTCTAAGTGGAGTGATGGTGCCATAGCTGTCATTGACCAATAGCCAAAGTTGTTTCTTTGCTTTCTGTGTCTTGTGCCAACAGAAAAAGAAACTTATGTAGAATGGGTTGTTGGAGTAGATGGGCAGATGCTATTTGGAGTTGGCAAGCTCTCGCCATTATGAAAGTCTCGCCAACACATCTGGTGTGATTGGTTTTATATCCAAGTAGCCCTTTTCTTTGTGGTTGGTTGGAGTGATTTATGGTGATGAAACACTAAGAAGATGAGTTGTAGTTTGGTAGCATCGGGTTTGAAACTTTTAGCATTTTTGATTAATGTGTCGATGTCTTCTGTTGCATCCTGAACTTAGATGATGATTTAATTGTTCTTCCATTTGTGATTAGGGCTGTAGTTGAAGGTTCCTTCCAAATTAAGACTAAACAGCAAGAGCTGAACAATATTTTTCCTTCTGGAAGTGAGTTTTATTTAATGGGCAGTGACCCACAAACCCAAAGATGCCATAGAGGAAAAAGCAGGGCACCCTATCCGTTAGAGTCAAAAGGAAAGTTTCGTGCAAGACGGTCTAGAATCATTTGAAGGGGACAGGATAGTAGACTCCATTGGCCGGAGGAGAAGATGGCCAGCTCACACTCTTTTCATTTTAATATGTTCCTGCACATGGCTCAAGAAAACAACGAATCAATGATGGTCATTTGCAGATTGGCATTTGGTGGCTTAATTGGACCTCACTGCCTTTTGTCCGAAAACGTTGGCCTGGTCTTTCTTTAATTTTAAAAGGAAAGAAACAAAAGAAGGAGAAGAAGAAAAACCTTAAAGAAGGAAAAGAAGAAAACATAGCCGTTGGCCTAAGAAAGTTCACATGCTGTGTCTCTTGTTTTAGAGGAGGTGAAATCAATGTCCCATCATCTTGATAAATTGAGCAATTGTCATGATCCTGGAGAAGGGCAAGTCAGTGGAGATAAAACCGGTGTGAAGGCATTATGATACGCAAGACTCCAAGGAAATATCAAATTCAGACAATGTAAAATGACAATGACATATATGCAGAGCCCCCTCTAGAGTATTGACTTTGCTGAGGAGATTTATGATGTTGTCCCTTCCTTCCTTCCGAAAAATAGGGCAATTTTCAACGCATGATATCTAAGTCAAAAGCAACACGGTTACGATAAAGTCATTGATTATGCATATAAAGTCATTATGCAACACTTTCGAAAAGAAGAAAATATCGTCTTTTGTCACAATCATGTTCCTTGGCATCAAGGGAAGTCTGGCTTGTAAGAAATGAGATTTTTAGAATTCGGATTTTAACTTGATTGAGATGCATATTAAATGGCCAATAGGGCTTTTCGATTATAATAAATTAACCATAAATTTGATGAACTAAGGAAAAAATACAATCAACATATCTCACATTTTATCAATGAGCTCTTCAGTACCTTTAATTTTGATGATATCAAATACGTACATGAGTTTAACCTTTAAAGATCCATTTGCTTCTCCACATCAATAATCCTCGTGTTTCTATCTTACGAAATCGTCATTTTCTTTCTAATAATGTCTATCTCCTACACCCTAAATTCAACTGAAGCCTAAGCCACCTGAACCCCAAACTAAAGAAGATGCTAATACGAGGTTGCAACGGGGAGCCTTTCGGTCCTTTTCAACGTGGGGTTTCGTTTAGAGGTAGAGTTACGTGAGTGCCTTTCGGTCTTTTTCAATGTAGGATTTTGTTTGGAGGTAGAATACAGTCACATAAGTGATTAGCAGGTCATACGTTATCTAATGTTTTTTTCCGTTTTCGTTTTGAGCTTTGAGGTGGTTGCCATTGTTCTGTCGCTGCTGACATGTACAAAGACCAGTAGTTGCCATATGATGCCCAATCATTGCCTGCCGGTCTCTGTGATCGGTTTTTTTTAACCTTAACTAAATGATAATGAAATTTGTAAAGTTGTCCCCATTGAGAAATATTTGACTACAGCGAATATCTGAGCTGCACATTCTATCCTATTTTTCGATTCCTTTAAATAAAAAATAGAACTTTGTCCAACGACATTTAGATTTTTGGGAAAATATCTGTAAATGCGCAATCCCAAAGGAAGCCCTTTGAACATCCGTTGATCCCTGGCCAAAAAAAGACAGCACCCTTTGATCACCGGAGAGAGAGAGAGAGAGGGTTGCGCGCAGATTCTGTGAATTCGCAGAAATGGCTTCTCGGAGACGCATGCTTCTCAAGGTCATAATCCTTGGTGACAGCGGGTATGTTGCTGATCATCCTCCTTTTTCTTCGTTTCTTCTTTTGTTGTTAGTGTTTATGCGTTTTCTGTTTGAGGCCCGAGAAAATTGGAGGTGGAATGATATGATAATCCGAAGGTTGATGCGATGTGAAATCCTGTTCATGTAGCTCTGTGATTCTTGAGAGGAAGATCGGGAAAAGGGGAAATAGAAAGTGTTGGACTTGTCAGGCTCAACTTCGTTTGTACTAATCATTTTGCTGGAATTTTGAGGTTAATGAGAATTTGTGTCTAAATTTATGCTCGCGACTTGGCTAATTGTCCATCTGGAAGATTTGTTGCAAATGGCGTTTAAATGGTGAGATAATTAGATGGGCAAATGCCAAATCAGGATACAATTCAATTTTATGCTGCTAGGTTTTGTGACACTGCACTCGCAGTTGTGGTGACTGAGTGAATCTTAATATTGTTTCACTCATTGTTGCAAGCAATGAGAGCTTGTTCTGGGTTTCTGGTTGTGTTGTTGTGAGCGAATCCATTATTCTTAATTTGTTTTATTTCTTTAAATTTTGGTCATTTTCGTTTTGCAGGGTTGGAAAGACTTCTTTGATGAATCAGTATCCTCAAATTTGATCTGTTCAGTTTGTTATTTCAATCTCAGCTCGTACTTAAAATGTGCCTTTTTTTTTTCAAAAAAAATCTTGTGTTACCCTTTCACTCTGCTTCTAGATATGTGAACCGAAAGTTCAGTAATCAGTACAAAGCAACCATTGGGGCAGATTTCCTTACCAAGGAAGTCCAGTTTGAGGATAGACTTTTCACATTGCAGGTGAGCCATTAAGTGGAGTATCAAATTATGAATTTCTCTCTTTGCATCTAGATGTTGACATGGAGTTCCATAGTTTCACCGGGGCTAGTAGTTTCTTATTTGACGGATACTTGCAAATTTGTGTCATTCATTATGCACTGTAACATAAGTATACTTTAACTTGTAGCGACTGTATATCTGAGTTCCATGTCTTCTACACTTGCCATATAAACAAAGGCATAATTGTATTTTCTATGAGCTTGATATTGGCTAGACTTTGTGTAGGTCTGTCGCATGATTCCATGGTGTTGAAAATTTACTTTTTCCTGCTTTAGTTTCCTGGGAAGTGTCTTGAAAATAAGCTAAACATAAGCTGTGTAAGCCATTCAGCCAGGTGAATTGTTAGAATGATAATTGCTTACCCTGCCTGGCATTCTCTTTGGAGAACTTGATGTCTAGAATCATGAATTATAACTAAACCTGTGGTTAGGCTTCTATCTGCTAGTCTGGCCATCAAGGAGATAGACGCCCATTATCAATGGAAACAATTGTTTGCTTTTGGGAAATATCATGTTCAGTATGTGTGGTTGCAAGCCTGCCATTTGTTTCCGTGTTAGGATTCTGAGAGTAGTGGAAGTTGGATAAGTATGATAATCAAGAAGAACTCGGAGGAGCTTTGTCTATTTTCTTTCTGTGATTGTTGTATCCTCATTCCTCTCTCGAGCATTTAAAGCTAGTTTGATGAAAGTTGGAGACAGGAGGGCTCTCAGGAGTCTAAAACCTTTTTGTTGATAGTTGGAGTAGTCAGGACTAGAGAGAGTTGTCCAACTTTTAATTCTCTGATTGTCATGTCCTCTCTAGAGTGTTTGTACCTTGTTAGATGACCTTTGCAAACTCTGCAGGTAGGAT
This sequence comes from Angophora floribunda, assembly GCA_014182895.1. Taxonomy (NCBI): domain Eukaryota; kingdom Viridiplantae; phylum Streptophyta; class Magnoliopsida; order Myrtales; family Myrtaceae; genus Angophora; species Angophora floribunda. Next base: position 37,184,260 of record CM024707.1, on the reverse strand, counting down.
AACAACTCTTATACCAGGACATTTCTTTGTGATACTTACGGTGTTAATACCTTCAGATATGGGATACAGCGGGGCAGGAACGGTTCCAAAGTCTCGGTGTTGCCTTTTACCGTGGAGCTGACTGTTGTGTTCTTGTATATGATGTGAATGTGATGAAATCATTTGACAACCTTAACCACTGGAGAGAGGAGTTTCTCATTCAGGTAGCTGTTGAACACATTCACATCCGTGTGTTTGCAATGCTAGATATGATAATATAATTTTTGCTGGTGTTTCCAGGCCAGCCCTTCTGACCCTGAGAACTTCCCATTTGTTGTGTTGGGGAACAAGATTGACATCGATGGTGGCAACAGTCGAGTGGTGAGATGTCTCTTCACTAGTCCCAACAGCATGGATATAATTTGAAATGACAGAAAGATGTGATTAGGTCTTAGAAAATGTGACCTGCAGATTATTTACATTTCTGCTGGGGTGACTAATGAACAAATTAATAAGATTTAACTTGTCATTTGTATTCACATTGTTGTGCATGTTCACTCCTTTTTTGGTAAGATAGAGTGTCATGGGTACCGTTCCAACCTCTTTTGTGTGGTAGCTTTACTTATTTTGAGCTAGCACTTACCATGAATCAATCTTTCTGCCAACCAGGTATCTGAGAAGAAAGCGAAAGCATGGTGTGCCTCTAAGGGAAACATTTCTTATTTCGAAACTTCTGCAAAAGAAGGTTTTAATGTTGAAGCAGCTTTCCAATGTATAGCCAAGAATGCTCTAAAGAATGAGCCTGAAGAAGAACTGTGAGTACATTGCTAAATTGTTCGCATGTCTCTTCTTTGCCACATTTAGTTTCTTGTATATGTACCAATTATGTCAATGATGCCGTAGACTATTATGATCCATCAAATGCTGCATGTCAAATCAGCTACCATGCTTTCTGGTCTCTCTTTTCATGAAGTTTAACTCAAGAATCAGATTGCTGCTGACCAAGAAGTTTCTTACCATTGTTACCTTCAGAATCAGCTTGGTTTTGATTAGCCAGTGCTTTGAATTTGATGGCAAACATCTGAAATCATCTAGAGCATCAGAATAAGTTTGCAAATTAATAATGTGTGATTAATTACTGGAAATGTGATGTGCTGTCCTATGGCGTAGTTTCATACATCACCCGAAGTTCCATGATATACGTATCAACATCAATTGAAGTTTGAATAAAATGCTTATTCCTGAATTTTGTTTCAACGCAGCTACCTTCCTGATACTATTGATGTGGGCGGTGGACAGCAGCAGCGTTCTTCAGGCTGTGAATGTTGAAGAGTTTTCAAGTTTATATTTGCTGATCTCTCGTGGAAAGACTTGCAAAAAACGGCCATCATTTTACTTCTGCCGACTGTGAATCGTCAGTGCACTTCTGGTTGTTGGAAGTGCCATGTATATCCTTAGCAATGTTCTTCAGTTTAGCAAAATATTTGCAGTTTCATCGTTCCCAAATCATGCATTGTGAAATTGGTTGTGTATAATCTCTAGAATCCGAAGGCTTATGGGTCATGCAAATCTTTCTAATTTGATTACTGAGATGTTCAAGAGATGTGCACTTTGTTTTCTCTCACTGGCGATGATTGCTTTGCCAATCTACCCTTCTCCGGCATGATGCCAACATGGAACTCACATAAGCTCGTTCAACTTTGTGATTTTGACCCTGCAAAATGTTTTAAGGACGTCATCTCCATTCTACGCATCGCAGCAATCTGTACTCAAGAAAGATTTAGGTTTTACATATGATTTACAGGCTGAAGATTAATCATCAAGAGACCGATCTTCTGATCCTGAAATCTCCATCCTAGCCGATGCCAAAGGTTCATGATGGTTGCTTTCTGAAAATCTAAAACAAGAAGAGCAGAGTCACTAGATAAGATTAGATCGCTATCCCACCTATCGACTCCTTCAGCTGGGACGGCGTGCAACCATATGCTCTCGGACATACCAGCTATGGACGATGGACGAGTCCAAATGACTCGAACGTTGATTTCGCCATAAACAATTAGCGGGGGAAGAAGGAAGAAATTGGCAGACGCCACATGGCAAGGCGGAACCAAAAGATCAAATTAATAGTAGAGCAAAGCCTCCCATTGCATCAAATATTTCATTACTGCCAGAAAATTTGTGCCGCCAAAAAAGCATCCACATCCTCGCACAACGTGGTAGAAAAAAAAATCTATGTACTTCTCGAGAAACTAATTCCTATGATGAGAGAACTCTCCTCTGGGATTAATGATTGTTACACTGAAGGATCTCGTTTGTGCGTCTACAAAGAGAAATTCTATCAAAACTTGTATCCTTCTATCACGGATTTGCCATCCGAACGGAGCTAGATCCCTTTCTTCGTCGACGTCGCTTCTGGCGAATTCTCCAGAAACTAAAAAATAGGAGGATCCCTAGGAAACAGGAAATGAGCCAATTAAACATAGAACTGTATGAGAATACTTTTTTCAGTTCTTGGATGTACAAAGCTAATTGCACTCACCCGCAACTGCAATTACCGCAGGAGCAAGCCAATGACTAGCAACTAGCACGGGCATATCAAGCTGCATTGGGAAAATAATAACATCACATGCGGCAATAGATTATGGTTGAAGCACCTTTGCAAGTCACCAACATGATGATGGAAGAAATTCAAGGACGAGTTAAGTTTCTCACCTCATCTCTATAGAATAGACCACCCAAGTACCCATTCCCACCAGAGTCGCCCCTTCTCTTCTCCCTCGACTTGGGATGAGTCTTGGGGAAAACCTCAGCCGTGGAATTGAGACCCCTTCCCAAATCAATAACAGGATAACCTGGAAGCCTTCTGTTTCTTCCTCTAACCTGTAAATTGTAGCCTTTTGTACCCCATACTTCAAATCTGGAGTCACTCCTGCAGATTAACTCCTTCCCCACAACAGAAGAATATGTCGAAAAATTAACATCAGTTCTCCGAGAAGGCAGTTGGTTGTCATCTATGTACAGAGGATTATCCTGTTTCACTGATGGCGAGAAAAGCATAGGATCTCTGATGTTCCCACTGGTAAAATCAGTATTTTCCTCAGAAGCCAGTAACAATTGGTAACCATATGACTACTATCTAAGCAGTTGGAGTCTCCATAAACTGCAACCCGACCTTCTCCAACCTCAACAAGGCCAAGAATTGGGGAGTCTGCCTGGTATATATCAACAGAAGTTCCATAAGATTAATTATCATCATGTATGTTCCAAGATTTAAACTCAGAAACTGCAGCACAGAGTAACTTGAAGCAAATTATAACTCAACCTATTCTTACAGCTGGTCACTATTTATTATCATTCTGACTGTCGTCACAGAAAGATGTTGAAGCTGATTATCATGGGGTACTTATTATCATTCTGACTATTTATTACTTAACGGTCTAAGAGTTTCAGAACACTTCCTACTCCTCATTGCAAGAACAAAACCAGAAAAGATTTTGCATTTAGAAAACTTCCTCCTTCACATGGCGAGAAGAAACGCACTCAGAGGAGCACAGAAACATTTTGCAGTAGAAATGTCATTTAATGTAAATGTTGCAACAATTAAATTTCTGTCTATGACAATGGAAGAGTAAACAGACATAAAGGACATCTGACGGTTTCCACTTGATAAACTAAACTTTGGCATACATATAGCATACAGACTACAAATGAAAGCTCAACCGTTACCTTGGTCATCCCAGCAGACAAAAGTACATTTTGAGTAGCTCCACTCTCGGAACTATCTAGGAAAGGAAAGCTGTGAACATAGCCACCTCTGGGGAACTTAACTATATCAGTTCCAGATGCATAACGGCTCTGTTCACCATCCATAGAAAAATCGCCATTCAATATCTTATCTCCAAAAGCAATTCCAAATGGAGCTAAAAGATCATTCAGGGCTGGAACATTAGCACCTCCAGTTACTGGTGTCCACCAGCTCCTTGTGTTATCATCAAAAAACCTCATCTTCACCATCGTGTCCACATTATACCAGTCGGCAAACACAGCCAACCCCAATCCAGAGTTAATTACATCACCCCTCAGCTTCTCGATTTCTTCTTCAAAGTATTCATCTTCAAGATCCACCAACAGAAGTGTTCCATACTGGTGAGCATCAAAGCAGGTAAGAGGTGAGCCAAGTGTTTCTACATAGTACCCAGAATCACGCAACATGTTGAACACCAGGTGGAAATTTGTATGAAGGTGATCTCCATGCCAGTCAAGAATGTCATTGCGAACATCCAAAGAGTCTCTAGGAATGTAACCTGGAGGATACTTTATACTATGAAACTGATCCCAGAGAATACGTTTTGACCTTGGTGGAGTCGGAACCACTTTTAGTCTTAATTGAAGAACGCAGGTGCTACTTCGAGGACTCTTCTGACCTTGAGAAGGAGGACTGTATACCTTAACAGTTACATTCCCTTCTATCTCTCCAGAATACTGGGCTCCTTCTTCCTTGATCTGCATGTGCAAGGCCAGATACCCAGTCCAAGGCCATATGACTTCGGAATATGAAAAATGAATACTTAAAAGATTCCCTTCTTCATTTGAAGGATGCCAAGTTGGTGGTCCGTCAACATAGCCAATTACACCCATACCATTTAGAATGGTAGCATTAAAAATTACAGGCATTGCCCCCGCATAGAGAGGTTGACGACAAAAGGGCCAGGAATAAGGACAATCTGAAAAATCAAGAACGTTGGGGAAGATGCTTGCCCGAGGTTGGTAGCTCTTCAGTATCTCATATGATTCTAACCTGAGAAGCTCCAAATTAGAGCTAATAATGTAAAGAGCAAGGACTGCTAGAGGAATTCTTTAGTAAACACAAGAAATTCAACAGCCATACGAGGTATATATGGAAACTTACAAAGCGACTCTTCCAGCACCCTGTTCATACATATTAGGACCAGAAAGCTTTGCAGCTCCTTCCACAAGTGCTTGTTTCATGCTCGCTGGATTTAAAATCTCCTTTCTCTTGTTTTCAGGAATTACACTAACAAGCAAGCATACCACGCCAGCAACTACAGGACTTGCCACGCTAGTTCCAGATAAGCTTTTACAGCCAGTACTGATCTTGGACCCCATGATCTCCCTTCCATAGGCAACTACATCAGGCTTTACTCGACCATAACTGTACAGTCACGAAAACTTTAAAAATCTTGAACAAGCCAAGGTCAGCTTATGACGTATAAGAAAGATATAACCTCTTGAGAAAGCATAAACAGAACTTCACTTTCAACTGTTCAATTAATTGCAAAGAAGCACTAAATCAAGCAATACATTCATCAATTTTGCCTCCCATCAACTGCTGTTAGGCCCAGAAGTCCTTAAGAACAGTGAAGCCCCATAGGAATTTTGAACTTCTATTTCCTTTTTTGTGAAAGCAGGACATGAAATGGTTGGAAACTGTTTTGAACTGAAAAACAATCAAATCTGCTTGTACTTCTACAACTTTTGAGAGAGTTTCTTCTCTTTCTTCTGTCTAGGAACAAATTCATAATTTCGCAATGGGAACTGATGAACAAAAAGCACACAACTAAACATATTTTCATAACTTTCATTCAGTTACAGAATTTTCATTTTCATGTATGTAACACATTTAAAGAAAAAAGTACATGGGAATGGGAAACTATTTTTATTCTTGCTTTCTGCAGAGATTAAAAAAAATCAAAACAAAGACGTGCAAAGTAAAAGAGTCCTGCTCACCAACAAGATAATAAAAATTGCCTTAGTAGTTAAGAACCCCAATATTAGCATCTTTCATAACGAATGCCACGCAACAGAAGAACAATTGATTTCAGTGAGTTCAAGAAGACAAACTTATTTCCTTTTCATCATTCTTCAGTCACCAAACAGTTCTTTGGATGTAAGCATATTAGGAAGAGGTCGGCTGACAGATTGGGTCTCAATTAACTAATGTCGTCACTGGCATATGACAAGAACCATGTGCAGCCACTGTTTGACTACTACTCATGCAAACAAGGACTTGACTTGAGATGTGAAGTACAGATAAAAATGATGAAAACTATGCTCACTAAAGATCTAATGCCAAACTCAGCTCAAGAATTGAGAAACAATAGAGCTTTTGTAACCTACCCAAAGCAATCGTAATTCCCATGATTTTTTCCTTCATTAATCCCATTAAATTGTCCGAGCAAAACCAAATAGAAAAAGGCAGTAGACCAAGTCTTAAATAATTTGAAGTAAGTAACATCAATTACCCGTGAGGAATCTCCCAAGTACTCATGCCACGTGAGGAAAATGAGGCTATATGGTCGCTGTAATCAATACCACCAACACCAATAACGTCACTCTGATCAGCTGGGTTATTCAAAGTGCCATAAAGTGGTCCATCATTTCCTATTGCTGAAACCATAATGATGTTGTTTGCTGTTATTTCCCAAACCTGGGAAATGGATTTTAAGTCAATAACCCATTCTACATCCCATATATACCTAGGAAGTATGCTAAAATATGATGATAAATTTAAACAAAGTACACTACTGAGAAACTCATGCTCATGACAGTGGAAACGTTTGCAAAGCAGAAATAGGACGAGTTTTACCTTCTTATGGTTTACAAAGAATTCTGAAAATTAAATCTAAACAAATAAGCAAGACTGATCAACCTTTGAAACATGAAAAAGTAAATGGGAGGGCAGTTTGGACATGCAAAGAATAAGTTGATAAACTTTTCTCAGCAGCAGTTCTAGAAAGTCCTCAACTCGATCATTAAAGCAAATATCAAATTGATCCAGACAAAGGACATCGACTAGCCATGCTACTCTAATTTCTAACAACCACATAAAAAGCCCATAATGATCCCGGCATTCTGTCACTGCAATTAATTATTTTTGACAGATAACAAAAGCCTACCTTCTCCACAAATGGGAGGTCCAGGTAATCAGGTCCACCTATGCTCAAATTTAGCACATCCATTTTAGTTGCGATAGCATAGTTAAATGCATCCAGAAACCATGATGTGTATGATACCTGCAGTAGGCTGAATACACAATTATCATCATCTTGCAAATAACATATAAATGTACACTGCATATGCCACAATATTCCCATGCGAGGGAAGACAAAACAAAGCAGTCCACAACTAGCCAACCCAGACAAGAAATTCTTTAATGTTCCCAAACGCTATGCTATTAAGTTGGCACTTTGGTGTAGAAACCCACTACGCATTTATGGGTGCAACAACTCACTTGGATCTTTAGCCATATATGATCCAAAAGAAGAATTACCTGTGCATCTGTGAACACACGAAAAGCATAAATTTCAGTATCAGGTGCAAATCCTAAGCACTCTTCATCTATACCGGCAATGACACCAGCAACAAAGGTCCCATGACCAAGATTGTCATTCAAGGTATCCTCGTTGGTCCAATTTGTGCGCTCCTAATAGTCAGCCAAATTTGATGTTAGTGGCAATACCAGAGATGGAGCTTAAGAAATTGAACATTTAGACTTGGTACCCTGCAAAGTTCCATTCACTTCACCTCTGCAAACTAATGCTTAGCAACCAAGAACAAGTTCCATCAAAATGAGTACCTTTATATTGCGGAAATGTGGATGATCAGCCCGAATACCGGTGTCAAATATGGCCATTTTAACCTTTTTACCAGTATAACCTTTTTCCCAAAGTGTGCTGGCTCCAAACATGGATGTGACTTGAGATCTCTGAACAACAAGAAATTTAAAATAGAAAAAAGAAAAAAAAAACAGTTATAAGGCCACGTGAATAAGAAAAGTGGACATCCAGCAATAACAATCTTGCATATTCTTCTCCGAAGAAACAGGAGGAAAAACCCAGACATCCCAAAGTCAGAACATTCATTCATGGAAACCAGGAAACAAAGTATAAGATAGCAAGTATGCAGGGATTTACAAGGATTCTGCCAATGATGGAAGTATAAAATTCCCCATTTTCAATCAGAAACGCACAAGAAATCTGTGATACTATCAGGTCAAATGCCAAAATCTGCAGGTCTACACCAAATAAACAAAGAAATAAAGGATAGAGTATCTTCAAAATCTCGACTGCGTCAGTTACATTGATCAGATCCAGGGAACAATTCGAACTGAACATGCAGACATCAGTTATCAAAATGACAACATTTAGCTAGCTAAACAAATAATCGTCACACTACGCCTACTCCCACATTCGCTTAATTAGATTGAGCAAACCAGAAACCTAGAAAACGCAATTTTATTTCGCCGAATAACTGAATGCATCTCACCGGCGCCAACAGATGCCGTCTCCAGCTTATCGAAGAGTTGCTAATCGCAGTGTAGTACTCCCCCTGGCCCTCGCTAAACGACATGGATGTGAAAATCTTGCCCGGCCGCTTCATCCCATCGACGAACGCCCCGAGCCTCTCGCCGTTCTCCCCAAGCAACCCTCTCCCGTAGCTCAAATCCAGGCTGACGTCCTTCACCAGCCCTAGCCTCCCAATCTCCCCGATCAGGCCCTCCCTCGCCGGCCCTTCCTCCATCGCCACCAGCCCGAAGTCGGTCGGATACTTGGACGCCGGGTTCCGCCTCGGGATCCATCGCCAGCCGGGGGACCGGACCCTCGCCTCGAGGTAGGACCGGTGATCCTCGGCGCGCTCGTAGCGGGTGAATCGGACGATGTAGTTGGCGCTCGTGCGGTTCGGGGCCGGGCCGAGGGTTTCGGGAGGCCGGGGAGAGGGGACGAAGCGGAGGAGAGAGACGGATAGGAGGGCTAGGAGGAGAGCGAGCGGGAGAGAGACTCGACGAGCGGTCATGGCGGCGGCGGCGGCGGCGTTTGTCAGGGGGACGATGGAGTCGCCGGAGGCTGATCGGCCCGGCGAGGAGTTCGCGACATCGGGAGGAGGCTCTTCGAGCTCCGGCGACCGGCGGCGGAGGCGATCGCGCTTCGTGTAGGGGTTAACGCCCGGAACGGCCGTCGGTCGTACTTTCTTTTCGTCCTTTCGATTCGATGGTGAAAGCTCTGCAGAGATCCCGGGTTCGCGCACGAACTGACTTATACAGTCGGGCCCCCGATTTGTAAATTCGCGATGAAAGGGGGACGTAAAAATAAATAAATATTTAAACACAAATATTTTTAAATACTATTATTTGGAATTATAATATAATCAATTGACTATAAAAAAAAAAACACTGCAAAATGAATTTTGTAGATTCGACGTGAGAAATACGACTTGGAAAGTTTAAACTTGCGATTTTACTAAATGGGTGTGCGGCAAAGAATTAGAAGAGAAAAGTTTGAATGTTATTTTATCTTCCACAAGAAATTCGATTCTCATTTTTATTCTAAAAATATATTGATTTGAGTGTCGTGTTCTCAAAATGTCATTTTTCATTCAATGTTTTGAATGACTAGAATCCAAATTTAGTATCGCGTTTCCTTATTCATTATTTAAATGTAATTTCTTTATAATATCTAAAAATTATGTGTGAACATTAAATTAAGTGAAAAAATTTGAATAGAGACATTAAGTGCCTTGCATTTTTTTAAAAGAGGGTCCAAAGTATATCATATTTTTAATAAGAACTTTAAATGACTTATTTAATCTCAAATAGGGCCTAACTCACTCATTGGCCAAATCTTTGCCGATTAATAAGCACTTGCATCTCTGTATTGATATTGACGACACAATCGGGGCATTTTCATCTCCTTCTTCTTCCGCACCATATTGAGCACCCTTAAGTGCATGTGTAGTCGCAAGTCTTCAAGCTCATGGATTGGGCAATTTTATGTCTCAAGCTCACCTCTAGATTTGACGATAGTTGATTGTCCATGGTCATAAGCCTTAATGAGTTGCAAGCCTTGATGGCTAAGTTGAGTTCATGCCTCCAAATCTAGAGCCAAGACATGGCGATGGCACCTTGTCGACAAATTTAGCAACAGTGATAAGAACAGAGGAGATTGTCCCGAACAATAGATGTTGACAACAACGGCGATGACTAGCGAGGCTATGTTGATGGCTCTAGCAAGATGAGCACGGGACATAAACTAACACAGTTTGGTTTGAATTTCTAATAGTGACTTTGGACTGATGAAACGTGAAGAGAGTGAGGGAATTGGCTCTAGCTTGAAGAAGATAAGTTTCTATTTGAAAAGGGCGTCCCTTGGCGATGAAGTAAGGTGCCCGGATGAGGTGCTCTCTCTTTTTGGGTTTTTCACAACCCCATGAATTTTGTTCCTTTGTTTTTCCTTTCTGAATGAGGTGATTTTGGAACCTTCAGGAAGAAGGAAGAGCAAAGAAAATGATGAACGGTAAAATGGGAAAAAATGGAAAGAAACGCTTTTAGACGAAAATGCTCCTCACCGTGCCACCGAGATTAGCGCGTAAGATACTCATGCTTGCCCGCCAGTGATAATTTGACCGATCGATGGGCCAGACTCTTATTTGGGTAAGTAAGTCAATTATTATTTCAAATTATATCCACTTCGAACTTCCTTTTTCTTTCTTTCTTTTGTAAAATGAGGACGTTTCCAATCTCTATTTGAAATTTTCTAAGTGCATGAAAACCTCGGCCCTCCCTTCTTTGACTTTATTGAATCAATTCGAACTAAGTGGATTTAAGAAAAGATATCATATTCGTTTCAATCTCTGCTGATTTCGACCATACCCTCTGCCTCTGGGCCGCGTTTTTTCAAGGACATCAAAACGAGCTTTTTATGTGAATTACCAACAAAATAATTAAAAACATAAAAAGAAGGGGGAAAAAGGAGAAAAAAAGCCACCTATTGCCATGACGCCTACCGTACTTGGCAGATCTACAGCGACGAATACAACATTGTCAATCTGAGTCCCTGCTCTTATGGAAGATTCAAGATTTCATTCCGTTGACTGTGGAGGGAGGGAATCAAACCATTTCAGTTTTCTGCGTTGCATTTTAAGCAAAGAGCCAATCTGCATCTGTGAACTAAAGAGATTGAATTGATTGCCCCTCCATCGACAGCTTTGTAATGCACAAACTCGGACCTAGTTTTCTCGGGACATGTTATAAATCACCTGCGTCGCCCACTCAGGCACAGATGAAGGGTCGAAGAAGATTCTCGTCATCTGCCCTGACGTCCTCCTTCCTTCAAGGAGTAAAAAGATGTGAACCACTGCTTCCAAGAAGCGTCCTTTTGTTGCTCAAGCCACGACAAGAAAGCGCTATCTAGCAAGCAGAACATATTGACGTAGAGGAGCTGATATCTGACTGGGACGTATCGGAAGTTGGCAATCTGAACGAGAGGCCAAACTCCACCCTCCAAAATCAAGGCCGGGAGAAAGTCTCTCTTCAAGTCTTCCTTCACTTGAGTGACGTTTTTGCCGGCAGCAAATCCCATGTAACTGAAGAAAACAAACAAGTCAAAGGGCCCGAAGATGATCCCATCCATTGCCACTTTAGCAGCAACAAACTTGGCAGACTTCGGTGGTAATTGCAACCTGAGTCTTATAAATTTGTCGAGCCCATCATACCTAGAAGAGAACAAGATTGTCAAATGCAGGCCGTATCACTTCTTTGCTTAATAATGCACAAAATTCTTATTCGTGGACGCACAGTTCATTGGTCATCTCAGTTCATCTCAACCCCCATTGAAAAACAAACACATGTATCATATAGCAAGTAAAATGTGATGATAAGCTAGCTTTCATCCCGGGAACTAATATAGGCAGTCAACCATAAATGAATACCACAGTCCAGTTCTGACGTCCGTGCGAATCATAATCTTCCATACATGCAATGACCTCGCACCAAAATTTTTCCCTGCTTTGAATGACTGATTAATCTTCCATACATAAACACCAAATCCAATACTACCCAACACAAAGTCAAAATTCCCCAGAACCACATTTTGTTTGGAAAAATTGCTCTCAAGACCATCATGCTTAATTTGCAAGTTCCAGACTTACACTGTGGTAGTATCACAAAGCTAAGGGCCACTTCACCTGTCTTTTGTTAAGTAAAAATTAGTTATTTGAATTTATGGCCAAAATGGAAGACAAAATGATTTTAGAACATAATGACAAAATTCCATATAAATTTTGACAACCTAAAGTATCCATATGTCTAATTTGTTTAAAGATTTGGGTTATTTAGTAAAAAAAATAGGCCAAACCCTAGACAATAAAAGTAAAAGTGGAAATGCAAATGACAGGATGGTAAACAGCTTAATAGAAGAAGCAACATGATGGAGACTGACCACAAATGGCCTAGAGGGCCTACAAAGCCGAACCCAAACAAACTTGTAATAGCTGTGCGTTTCCAGTTAACTTTGAATTTAGCATCTTCTTCCTGTAAATTTACACAAAGGTTATGGTCTTCCCAGCGAACAAAGATATCTCAGGACAAACTAAGCGGGGTTACAATAATCATAAGCTAGACTTTGAAGCTAAGCCCATTAGAAACAGCAAAATAGTATTCAGCAAAGACTGAGGAGACAATTGTGGAACCCAAAAATCTTGAAGTGCTCACTCAGAACATTAAAAAGCAATATCCAATTAATTCATAACCTTGGCATCACAAAAGATTGCGAGGCAACAAAAATGGAAAAAAAATAAACACATTTTTATCTATTTTGGTAAATGATGCGTCAAGAAGGATTTTTATTGATTATCCTATAATGCTAGAGATTTGCTAAATTGTTTTTTTTTAATAAAAAAATTGATGTTATTCTTCGATTTGCAAGTGTAGCTTGAGCTTACCAATCATACAGAGGGGTAAAATGCAAACAATCTTGAGTGTGGGAGCTGACTTACTAGTCTTCTGATGAAATGAAATCAACCTAAAAATGCATTTGGAAAGGAGAGGAAATTTACATAATGCAGAAGTAGGTGCTCCAGCCTTTAGAAGTAACAGCATCTAATTATATGGTCAAATTTATTGATTCCTGTCCTAATTGTGATTAAAAGAAACTAACTTTTTCTAAAAGGGGATAATAAAGAAAAAAAGGATCTAGAAATGATCTATTTTGTTTGCTTGGGCTAAGATTTGCTGTGAATGTTAAGACACTGACACCATTTTTTTCTTTTTTTAATCCCAGCACATGACAATAGTCTTTTGACTACCGAGCAAACTAGAAATGGGGTGATCAAAAGGTTTAATTGGAACTTTAGGTTGCAGCATCCCAACTAGACATTGCATTTATCATTTTACGTCCAGGTTACTATGGTTGACAGACAAAAACAACAGGAGAACACCGCAGCAACAAATACACTAACTCTTGACCTAAAAATTTTCTAACAGCAGTACTGCATCTGACAAGAGTATGGTCCGAAATGACAAGTACAATATCTCTACATCCAGATTTACCTGAAACAAATTGGATAAAGAAAGTTCAACACATAAATTCAGAACTTAATCTATATGCAGTAAGAAGATGCCATCTCCCAGTTACAGCCCAACTTCAGTTTCTTTTAGATGCTACTGAAGCTACATTTGCGGCAGTGAAATATCTTAGCAGGACCATGTAGCATCTACATCACGTCACAAAAATATAAACCTCAACAGAGGAATGGAAAGCTCCTACTTTTATGCATTTATAGCGGGTAAACTCTTTCAGAGAAAAAAGAACTAAAAGGGTCTAATACACTTCTGATCCTCAAGTTTCTCAGTGATTCTTTCTCTTTATCCTCGCCCTAGTTTTTACTTTAAAGAGTACAATTACCATTTCAATTTGAGACCACATGTTCCTTTCAATGTCTTTGCAAAGTTGACCTCTCAAATTGTAATACACCTGACGTCGAGAGCAACCTGATATTATCTATAAACGGTCAATTGATTGGTTGAGACATTTTAACCACAGAGCTAGTGAAATAATTGCGGCCCAATAAGAAAAAGGTGATCTGACATAATTTCTGGAGCCCTTCTGAAAGATAACAAGCACTGTGGTTGCCGTGAATGAGATATCTACTTTCCTTGAAAACCTTAACTTAGACTTCTCCAGTAATCCGTCGAGATGATGCCATCATCCAGAGAAAAATCTGTTTCAGCATTGAAAGGAAAAACTAGTCATGGCTTAAAAATTCCTGGAGTCGAATTATCCACTCCTTTACACAAAAACGTGCGCCGATGCAAAAGTGACTAACTAATCCTCCAGTGCCAGCACCACAAACAGATGATAACAGGAAAGCTCTAATCAGCAGATGCAATTCAGAAATGGACATCAAATGTCGAATGGAGAGAAACCTCTTCAACAGCTCCTATCTGCCAATACATCCACCTCACCTCAAATCAATCGGCCCTCGGGACCTCGATTTCATTGACCTAACGTTAGCTAAACCAATGCTCCGCACAGGACGACACCAGTCGCGGAACCATCGCTCCCGCGAAGCGGCGCTCGGAAGCGCTCGCCAGACAATCCCAACCGGAGCAAACGCAAACGGACGAATACCGCAACCGCAATCGACCGAAAATCCGGCCGAGAGTACGGGAATAGAGGATAGTCACATCATCGGAGCGCGAAAACGGACAAAAAAGAAAGAAAGAAAGCCGCGACGGAGCGGAGAGAGACGGCGGCGGGACTCACGGAAATCTGGAGGCGCTTCCGGGCGGTGGAATGGGTGATGTACTGGGCGGCGACGTCGCCGACGCCCCAGAGGACGCCGGAGCTGATGACCTGCGTCTTCACGGGGTGGACCGATAGGCAGCTCTGGTACCATTTCCAGACCTTCAACATATCTCTAGAGAAAGTAAGAGAGAGAGAGAAAGAAAAGAGAGAGTTTTGAGCTATCGCTTATTTATTGAGAGAGTGGGAGTCTTCCCTGCAAATCTTGGTTGGAGTTTGCCATGGATTAGGAGAATGAGACGTAATTAGTGTTGATCAACATTAATGGCTAAAGAACTTTGGTTGCTTCTTCTTCTGCTTTTTTTTATAAATAATTTCTGCTATTTATTTAGTGAAGTATTTTTGCGGGTCCCTTTCGTTGGGTTTAATTAGTAAACGGAATAAAAAAAATAGAAATTAGTACACTAATGATGTGGTTGGTAGAGTTTGGAGGGTAATTAGGGACCATTCACATTAATCGTACAAAAAAAATTATCGATTTCGTTTGCTTCATGAAAAATGAATAAGTTGAAAAATATTTTTCAAGAGATGATCGTTTATATCGCTTAAAATAATTAATCAATTAATATTTTTAAAATCATTTATTTTTTACTAAATAAACGCAACCTTAATCATACTAGTCTTTCTCGCATAAAATTAATTGAGATAATCGAGTTCTTGAGGGTATTACTTATATTTGTCCAATTGTCGTTGCAAGATTTCTCCTGTCGTTATTGTTAAAGTCCTGCCTCTCTCTCAGATATGGTTTTTTTTTACTTGTGAAAATTCTCATAGGTAGCCCTCAAGAATCGATGCACATTAATTAAATTTACTTGTCAACAAATCTATGATATAGTATCGGGTTTTGGATATTTAACTCATTTTGTATACGAATTCATGAAATTTCATTTTTCTAATTTTTTCCCCGAGAAGCGCCCCATGATCATCGAATTTGCTTTTAAAAAAGGTTCGATGGAGGCATTGGTAGATAATAAATTTTTTTTTTGTAGTATTATTTATCGTGGAATTTTTCTTTTGGGAAATTGGTGATCATACGGATGATATGGGTTTGGATGGTTTAATTATGGACAACTGTTGGATTCCGATTCTTTCCGTTAATATTCTTTAATGTGTTGGTTGAGTCTAATCTAGGAATAGTGCAACGACAAGAAAAGAAAAGAAAAAGGTTTATTCAATGTGATTCTCCCTTCAATGTTCTCGACAGTGGATTACTTAGATTTGATCATATATTGATTTCTAAAATGGAAAAAATGGTATAAATGATTGTTAAAATTTGACTCAAAATATAATATCATCCTTGAATTTATAATTTATTCAATATGTCCTCTCAATCATTAGTAAATATTTGGTCTAATTTTTAAAATTATATGAAAATATTCAATATCGTCATTCTATTGTAATTCAAGTCAACTGAATATACTGAAAATGGCTCCCTATTCTTAAAATTTGAATCATGGATAATAAAAAAAGGAAGAAGTCACACGAGAATTATCCAACTAAGACATTCATCTCAAGTTAGGATATAAATTCAATAATGGATAATGTTAAAGCCCTAAATTTTCTCTTTTTCTTTTCCGAAAATAGATGAATAAAATGATAAACATGTTGACGTCATTATTTTTAAAAATCCACACATGAATTTTCACGTCATCATTTAATATGGTGTTTGAGCAAATTGAAGAACTATTTGGAGTTCATAGGCTATATTAAATAAATTAAAAGTTCGGGAAAGATAATATATATTACGCCAAAATACAGGGATTATTTAGGTAAAATTTCCATTCTAATTCTTTGAAACTTGTTGGAGGAAAGAGGGAAAATTCGACATTGGTTAAGTTAAAAAGGCATCTGCAGGACCATCCCTTCCCCAAAAAACGAAAAAGATAAGAAGAAAGAAGGGGGAATCCCATCGTGCCTCTTTTCAAAATCCTTCAGAAGCTAAGTTTTGCATTTCAGATTCCAAATTCAATTTGGACGAGCATGGATTATACGGATCACAAGACTCGCGAGCGCTGATCTTACTTATCATTTTGGACGAGCTTGGACAAAAATTCATACCGACAAAGGGAGGCAAAGGCGGGTTAGGTTCGAAAGCTTTAACGATTAGATTAGACGGGATTTGGACAAGTGACCTTAGTTATGAGGTCAATTTGACCCAATTGATCACCTTAAATCTCCTAATATTAGGTTGTTTTTTTTAAGGATACTAGGGGCTATAAGCCATGTTGTAGGATATCCATCAATGTATTTGAATGAATTACGCTATACTAGACTTGATCGTGGATTTGGCAATGGCCCAAGGACACGTCTAAGCAAACACTTTCTTTCTTTTTGCGTGGCCAATTGTTGGATGAAGAAACTTTTAACGTTTCTAAGCTATGGGCAGACCGCGGATTGACTCGCCAAAGCCCACCGTTATGAGTCCCTCCCGCTTAATTGGATTTTAATGCCCCCATGTCCTCTTTCGCTTATTCTATGTTTGGACTATGACAACGAGTGTAATTGTTCTCTTTCGTAAATGATAATGCAATATTTATGACCAAAAAAGCTATGGGCAGACCCGAGCAAGAACATTCAGGTCCAATACATGGCTCAACCTATCGATCTAAGTATACATTTTAATGTAGAGAAAGACACTAAAAGTTTCAAAAGTTATATAAGACGCTCACTTTAATACCAACAATTTTCATCAGCTCATTTAAACACCAAATTGGAGAAAAAAATGATCATTGAAATGCCTCTGACAAGAAATTTTGGCTCGGGAAGTTATGTGGTTTTTATAATAATTTTTTTTATTTAAGGTGGCATTTTTTTGATACTAAAGTAGTTACTTTTTCATTGAAATTGATACTAAAGTGATCACTTTTTAACTTGTTATACACTGTCATTTGAGAATTATATGCTAATTGGGCATGATGCCCAATCACGTGGGATTGAGAAATTAATTAAACATGCCATGTCGAATTTCCGAATATCAAGATTGGAATTAGCACTTAAGAGACCATTTTTAAAAAGTACACTTAAGTGATTAAAAAAAAACTTTTGGCACTAAAGTAAGTGCTGTATACAACTTTGATACTTCTAATGTCATTCCCTTACTTTAACCTATATGAGCTTGTAATTCAGCATATCAACTCACATATTTCTATTCCTATAAATCACTTCATTTTTTGGTAGTTTGGTATGAATAAAATTTTAAAGCTCAAAACTAAGGTTTGCCCTATTCGCAAGCTATATATATTTTTTCAAAAGCTCGACTCAACTCAACCACAATGGAGGTCAAATGTTCAATAACCACGATGGCACATGAGTGGTCGACAATTGAAGGGCTACAATGCCGAGTAGAGATGAGCGGTTCCAACATTTATATAGGTTCAACTTGAAACTTGAAACCTAATTGCTGGAATATCTTCCTCATTTTGTGCAACCAAAAACCTACCTTACATACTTTACAACCTATAACCTACCCCATCATAGGTCCTAGGGTCGATTCCAAGTTTTACTTTGATTCCACTTGTATTATTAATTGAACAATTACAATGAATCATTATTTTTAATGATTACTATTTACTGTTACAATTCACTAATGTCAACTTATATATAAATGCATGAAGAATAAAAAAAAACAAAGTAAAAGTCTTAATTATAAAATGGAAGTTCAAATTAGTTCTTCCAAATTATTCCTTCATCATCATACGCTATTGAATACTTTAGGATCGCATCAAGGCATATGACAAGGAAAACACAAAAACTTGTTTTAGGTTCTAGGTTCTAAGTTTCAAGTTTCATTGACCAATAACTTGGAACCTACCGATCGAAATAAGTCTCTAAATTTTTAAAACTTATTTTGTATATTTTAAAACTTGGAATTGGATAAATTTCTACCAGTCTGGTTATTTAGTTCTAAATTCTACCCCGGAACTATGCTCATCCTTAGCACCGGGGCACTTCTTTAAATGGTTAGAGGGGCTCGTTTAGGGCATGTGCACAAATAAAATTCGAGCGAAAAGAAAAAAGTAGCTAAAAAGCAGTGTTCCAATTAGCCGTAAGATTAATAAATAGGATGTGCTAATAAGGAGCCAATTAGATTAGTCTTGACAAAGATATAACAACTCTACTCTATTAATTAAATAAGATAATGCTAGCGAGCCAATGTTGATGTGAATTTGAATTGTATCTTCACTTTCTCGAAAAAGAAAAATAAAAAAGAAAATATCCACGTAGCGTATGAACAGGCGTGGAACAATTTCCTCCCCACGAATGGCGGAGTCCCACGTCAGCACGTGCTCACTGTTCAAGTATTTTCACGGCCTCGGAATTTATCTGAGAATATCTTATTCCGACAAATGTTTGTGGATAAGAATCTCCGGTGGGCACCGCCACACACACTCCCGGATCCAGCACCTCGCTACCCTCCATTTTTCCTTTTTCTCTGCAAAATTCTGATTTTCGTGGTCCATGCACTCTCTCTCTCTCTCTCTCTCTCTCTCTCTCTCTGTGTTAATAAGAGGTAATGCATGCCCATCCCCCCACCCTGTCTGTCTGTCTCTCTCTGCTTCTTCTCAGCTCAACAGGTACTGCCCAGTTCACTGCTTTTCTCAATCTTCTTTGATCATGGCTTGTGTGGATGTTTACAAGCGAGTGATGATCTTGAAAATAGTAATGGGGGCTTGTAGGGTGATTTCGTCTGGTTTCTGGGTTGTTCTTTATGCTTACAGTAGAGTCGTTGCTTCTTTATTCTTATTTTTTCTTGAATCTGGGGCTTTGGCAAGATGAAGTTCCCTTGTGTTCTGTCACTTAGCTGCACTTTCTGATGCTGTGGAAGTTAGTGAGGCTGATTTGCGGTGATTGAGGATGTTTACATGCAGAATTTTCACTCGGACAAGTGATGATTTTAAAAATAGTAATGGGGGTTGTGGGATGATTTCTGACTGGCTTCTGGATTGCTCTTAATGCTTATGGTAGAGCTGTTGCTTCTTTATTCTTGTTTTTTTTTCTTAATGTGGGGTTCTGGCAAGATGACATTCCATTGTGTTCTGTAACTTGGCTGCACTTTCTGATGCTGTGGAAGTTAGTGGAGATGATGTTGAGGTGAATGTGGATATGAGTTTGCTGAACTTTAGGCTTCAATGGCTATGGTGGTTCTTGTAATCATTTGGGCTTTCACATTTGGGGAAACTTTTGTAGGTAATATTGTCAAAATGATAATGATCTCCTGCAGATTATTGATGATTATATGTGTAGAAATTCTGGACTTCTCTTTCTGTTTTAGTGAATCAGAATTCTCAACTTTCTGAATCTTATAGCATATTCATGGATTACAAATTCTCTGAGGAAAAGTGAACTTGGTCCCGTTGTCTTCATTTTTTATTTGGCGCTTGGTGAATCGGTACTTTTCTTGACTGATTGTGAGTATAGTGTGTTTATGCCTTTTATTTTTATTTTTAAACAATCCAATTAGGCTTCATGCATTTAGCTTTTAGGCTGTGTCCAAGTTTGTTTCGTTGTTGCTTATTCAGTATGTCACCAGGGCTTTTGTCTTGCCATTAGGATGTTGACCATCTGCAGTGCAAATGTTGCAATTTGACATTAATTGTCCCGGGGATTCCTTTATTGGAAGTTTTATTTCGAAGGGCCTCTTATGTTACTTCCAAGATGCTGAAGAAAACATTAAATAAGTTTTGCTTGGTTACTAACTTTATGTTCATTGTGCGGACTGTCTCAGATATGATCATTTAATATAATTCTCACACTGTTCGCTGAACTAGGTTGGAAATTTGAAGACAATTTCACAGCATAGTAGCGCACACATGAATCTGAGTAGGCATGCATTGGTACACTAGTAAACTCAACAGCCGGTTGGGTGGATTCAGAAGAACCAGGTTGCAGTGTGTACTGCCATTTTGCCAACATGAACAAACAGCAGGAGGGAACCATTTCAAGCAAGAAGCAAGTCAAATCGTCACCAATCATGGTATATCACCATAACTCTTTCTCACTGACTGACTTCACTATTTCTATGCATCCATTTTTCCCTATTTTGGTTCTCAGAAACACCTCATTGAGCCTTGCCATGCTGCTGTAAAATGTTGTTCAAATTATGATCTTTGCCTCGATATTGTTTTACAGGAAAGGCTTCTTCAAGAGGACAATCACTTTCAATCAGTTTCAAGTTCAAGTAGCTTACAAAACCAATCCTGCTGCCTCGTCTGCTCGAGCAACAACAGTTGCAGGACAGTTCGTTCGAGAACTAAGCTGATGAACATCTTGATAGAAAAAAAGAAACCTCAAGAAGCTCATTCCATTTTCAATAGCTTAACAGAAGATGGACACAGACCGACTCTCATAACGTACACCACTCTTCTGGCTGCTTTTGCCCTCCAGAAGCGCTTCGACTCCATCGCTGCACTTATCTCTAAGGTCGAAGAGAGTGGCTTGAAGCCTGATGCAATATTCTATAATGCTGTGATCAATGCTTTATCTGAATCTGGAAAGATTGGGGAAGCTATGAAAGCATTCCGGAAAATGAAGGGCAGTGATTGTAGGCCTACGACTAGCACATTTAATACTTTAATTAAAGGGTACGGAATCGTGGGTAAGCCTGAAGAAGCATCGAAACTACTAGAGCTTATGAAGATAGAGGAAAATTTGAAACCGAATGAAAGGACATACAACATTCTAGTCAGAGCTTGGTGTAACAAGAAAAATATCACGGAAGCATGGAATGTTGTATACAGAATGGTCGGGTCTGGCATGCAACCTGATGTTGTCACTTTCAACACGTTGGCCAGAGCTCATGTGCAGAATGGAGAGACGAGCAAGGCCGAGGGCATGATACTCGAGATGCAGAACAACAAAGTCATGCCAAACGAGCGTACATGTGGCATCATCATAAGCGGCTATTGTAAAGAAGGTAACATGACAGAAGCCATGAGGTTCATGCACAGAATGAAAGGTCTCGGGGTGCATCCAAATCTTGTTGTCTTCAACTCACTTATTAAAGGATTCCTAGACATTACTGATACTGATGGCGTAGATCAGGTGAGTCTCATTTAACTCATCATATTGTTGATCTGTTGCATCTCTATATAATGTTGTTGTACATCTCTGAAAACTTCTGACATTTGAGTTGTCAAAGAATTTGATAAACCGTTTCATTAGGCATTTTGATGAAGTCTACCTATGAAGATACAAAGCGAATTGCCTTTGCACTTGCCGAATCTTTTCTCTAAAGCTGGAATGTTACATAGAAGCATAAACATTTTGTAAGTGGTTGTAAAAGAGACTCATCTTCATAACTTGTTATCAGGCACTGACATTGATGCAAGAATTTGGGGTAAAACCAGATGTCATAACATTCAGCACCATAATGAATGCTTGGAGCTCAGCAGGACTTATGGAGAAATGCCAAGAAATCTTCAACGACATGGTGAAGGCTGGGACAGAACCTGATATCCATGCATTTAGTATCCTAGCCAAAGGCTATGCACGTGCTGGAGAACCCGAGAAAGCTGAGTTGCTGCTGACTTCCATGGCAAAATGTGGATTATTCCCAAATGTTGTGATCTTCACTACCATCATCAGCGGATGGTGCACGGTCAGCAAAATGGAGCACGCAATGAGGGTGTACAAGAACATGTGCGATGTGGGCATTTCCCCGAACTTGAAAACCTTTGAGACCCTTATCTGGGGATATGGAGAAGCAAAACAGCCATGGAAGGCTGAAGATCTGCTTGAAGCAATGGAAGGGCAGGGTGTGTTTTCTGAGTTGAGCACTATCCAGCTGGTGGCGGATGCATGGCGCTCGATCGGTCTAGTGCCTGAGGCCAAAAGAGTCCTGAACAATTATGAGGATAAACTAGAGAACCAGTCGAAAACCAAGAAGGATAAAACAGCTATGCAGAGCTTGGATAGGATATATGAAAAGCACAAGCTTCATGCTTCTCACTCTGATCATCTACCAACGTTGGGCTCAGTCATATCCGACAAAGATGGATTGCCCGCCACGGCCTGCGGAAGTACAATGCTTCCGAAAGGTCGCATTTCTTCGTCGGTGAAAATGTGGAAGGCCACCAAATCCGTTCTCCTGAAGAACACGTGTTTGTTCAGGGAACGACCGCCTCAATGCAGGAAGCAGCATCGGAGTCAGGTTAGGCTTTGCAGTCACTCTGCGAGTTCATACAGGATGGTGGTCTTACATTGATTGGATTGCCGTGACAATGCCGACACCCATTTCTCCATAGAATTCGGTGGCGATGTTATACTTGATCGCTTTTCTTCAAGTTGTAGATATCAAGAATACAAGAGTTTTCGATTCGCCTACATTTCTCCTCACTCTTTGGTTGTATGGTGCTCTGATTCGATTTGTATGTAATTGTTATGGAGTACCTGTTTACAAATCCATGCATACAGAGTTGACCTCCAAGGCCAAACATTTGTACTGTGAATTCTCTTGAAAAGGAGTACAGTTATTCTTACTGTAATTCATCGATCTTCAGAGACGGTATGAGGTAATAATCAGTACTATCTACATGGCAAATGGTGTTTTCTTTTCAATTCACGGCAATAAAGTATTTCACAATGAATTACACATTTTTCAACATCTGTTTCTGCGATGCAAATTAATATAGAAAAGAAAATCTATTTCGAGCTCATTGAAAAAATAGACTTTTCTATTTTACTGATAGGGTTGTGAATGATTATCAACTAAAATCATATCTAAGACATATCTATGTAAAGTAAAATTTTCAAATATGTACTTGCTTGGCAACAAAAGTAATCATCTTTAACCAATTTTCATATCTACTAAAAAATAGACCATCCTATTTCATCAAGAGGGTTGTGAATGATTATTTTCGTGTAAATTCAGATCTTTCTGCACCACTTATCATGAATGAAGAACGCTAGCTTACTTAGCAACTAAAGTTATCATTTTTAACCCGATTTTCACATTTGCTTTTAGAATTTTATATACTAGAATTTTCTTTTATTTAGCGGGGGATATTTGAAATCTCTTAAAAACATACACATACTGATGTGTAAAATTATTAATTATTTTTCCTGAATTATTCCGAAATTCATTAAGAAGAATTGTGGTAAAAGTAGAAAAAAAGTTAAAAAAGAAAAAGAAAAAAGAAATGGTCAAAATAGAGACCTGTCTTCTACCTTCTTCTCCTTCTATCTATCATCTGGAAAGAGCTTCAATATCTTACTTGAAAGCGAGCAGCTCTGCTAGAGAGACAAAGAGAAATGGTGGCGTGTCTGCACTTTCTCTCTCCTTCGTCCCTGCAAAACCCTAATTTCGCTTCGCCGAATCCCTTCTCTCCCGTCGAGACCGCCAGCTTTGCTCCTCTCCGCCTCTCCAGACCAGTCAGCCCTTCAATCGCACGACCCGCACGACCCGCGCGACCCAATCTCACGCATTTCGCTTCCTCCTCCGTTTCCTCCGGCGCCGGAGCCCGACCTCGCCGCCCCATTTGCAGGGCGCTCAAAGGCTCCGACGAGGAGACCGAGTCGTCGGCGCTCGACGCTTCTGGCGGGGACGGCGGGGGCGGCGGAGGAGGGGGCGGCGGCGGCGGCGGGGATGACGAGGGGGTGGAGGAGCAGGGCGGGATTCTGCCGGATTGGTTGAACCTCACCACTGACGACGCAAAGACGGTCTTCGCGGCGCTCGCGATCTCGCTGGCGTTCAGGTCGTTCGTGGCGGAGCCTAGGTACATCCCCTCGCTGTCCATGTATCCTACTTTCGATGTTGGTGATCGGATTGTTGCGGAGAAGGTATTGGTTCGAAGTTGACCTTGGCCATTTCGTTTATCCATGGAATGAATAGAGTTGCTCTCGCTGTTCTAGTGTTCATGGATTAGCGTAAATTGAAGAATGTTGTTTATCAGTGGATGAATTGCTTCTCGTAGCTGAGTGTTTGAGACTTCGAGCTGTGTCATTTGTAATAGGAAAAATATTTATCCGGAAATGTGAATAAGAAAAGATGGTGTTTTTGGCAATCAACATGATGATGGTTCATTAGCATGATGACAAAACTGGGAGAGTCACCAAGTGATAAAGTTAGTAGTTGCAGTGCAAAAATCAGAAAGTTTCTTATTCATAGGGAAAGTTGCTACTCTGAAAATTCAGTCTTGGAATCTTATGGTAATTGTTGATATTAAACGTATAATTACAGAGAGATTGCCGTGTTGGTTACATTAATGGTGTTTCTGCCATGGCGTGAATTAGGCTCTCTGGGTTTTGAAGATGATTGGGAAAAGTAAAGCACCTAGCTTTAGGCAATATGCTGTGTATGATTGATGTTTCAATGCTGCAGTTGGTGATACTGGCTGTAACTAGTTTACGAGTGTGCTTGTGTTGTTAAGCTGAAATTGCTGTTTATGGTGATTGATTACATTTGGACTTCTGTTAAAAATGTAGTAAACCGAACATAGGAAGCTAGAGTGCACGGGCAGGTCTTTGATAGAATAGTTAGGTGTTACTTATCTTAATTGTTGCTTTACTTGTGCCTTGTAGGTTTCATACTTCTTTAGAAAGCCATGTGCCAATGACATAGTGATTTTCAAAAGTCCACCGGTGCTTCAGGAAGTAGGATATACTGATGATGATGTTTTCATCAAAAGAGTGGTTGCAAAGGCAGGTGATGTTGTTGAGGTGAGGCTGCTAAATGATGAATGTGGATTCTTATATTCTGTGTGTTTTATGCATAAAAGATCAAGGAGTAATTGGAGATCATCCTATTCTCCTTTTATAATGCTTGATAGCATGCTTGGGGTGGGTTCTCTAATGCCTCGTACAAATTGAGGATACACGTATTTTGTCAGTTTCTACCGCCCCTTTTTTTTCTTGTAAAAACTTAATTTTTTTCCGTGACGGATCCACCTGGACTAATTGGCTTTAATGATGCATGCAAAGTAATCTATTTCTTGAACAAAGGCATTTGCTCAACTGATTTAATATGTTCTTCCTGCCTTCTCTGCGTCTGGTTTCCAGGAATGGAGTTTGATGTAAATTGCTACTATCTCAGGTTTGTGCAGGAAAACTTTTCGTTAATGGAGTTGAGAGAAATGAGGGTTTCATTCTTGAACCGCCTTCGTACAACATGACACCTATTGTGAGTACAATGATAGTTTGTGCACTCTTTGAATCGGCATAAATCTCTTTCCTCTAAATAGAAATCCAATCCTATTCTTTAGCTGGTTATTTAAGACTTGCTCCTTGTACCTGACTTATATATCTGGATAATCCATTTGCCAGCGTGTACCAGAGAACTCAGTGTTCGTAATGGGAGATAATCGTAACAACAGTTATGATTCACATGTATGGTAAGACCACACGATCCTCTGAAGTCCTAATCGTTTTTTCATGGCATCAAGACCAAAAGATGCCAAAAGTTGTCCTCTTGTTGCTGATAAGTTGGATTATCTGCACAGGGGGTCGCTTCCAGCAAAGAATATAATAGGAAGATCAATATTTCGGTACTGGCCACCCAATAGAATTGGTGGAACAGTTCTTGAAAAAGGCTGTGCTGTTGACAAGGAAGAGACCATTTCACCATCTGAACAAAAGACTCAGCCTGAGGCTTCCGCTCAATGAGGGAATAGTGCCATTTTTTCAGTATATGATTCTTTAGGGGGAATCATTTCTTTCCTTGTCCATGCCTCTTGTTTATATTTATCGGTAGGGTTTAAACTCATAAAAGTTATTGTTACAATGAGAAATGGAAGCAGATCAGAAGTACTTCTGCTGCTCAGGCAGTCAGCAGCTCAGATTTCCTGCGTCTAAATATTTACATAGCTATCATATGTGATCAGCCAGCGTGTTCGGCGGTGCCCCCTCTGGAGATTCTGATGAGAAAATTAATCCGAAGAGGTTGCAAATATTTGGGACTATGATATGATGAGTGCAACATAGAATACAGCACAAATAGTTCTTCAATGTTGTTATATTCCAAACTCATTCGACTGCTGATACGGCATTTTTTCTGCTCTACAATACAAATTAAGCTCCAGTACATTTCTCACTCCATTGTAAAAGCTATGTATTTTATAGAACACTCTGTTTCCTCTTCTAAAAGGGCAAGCAAAAGCAGATAGCTGAAAGCAAGCAAGCAAAGCTGATAGCTAGAATGAGTTCCCTCACTGGCGTAAAGAGCCATTTACTAAGGAATTGTGGATCAATCTAGACTGATCAGTCGTATGTACATGAATCCTCCTTAAACTTGATGATTCTGTTGCTATGTGGGTTCACAACAAGAGAGCAAGATATGCGCTTTCGGTGCATTGACCTGACAAGCTTTCCTACCACGTTCCCTTGCGACCGGACTTCAAATACCAAAGTCAACGGAACTTCTCCATTGTTATCAGAATCGGTTAGACTTGCCCCGGCTCCATAAAGCGGAACTTTATCCCCCTCAAGGACCACGACCACCGTCCTATGGCTCTTTCTTGGTTGATAATACTTCCTAAGCTGTAATCAAGCAATGTGTTCACATCAGAGAATAGCGGTTGAGGCAATTCAACATGTTTCACGCCCAAAGAAAGACCAATAATGTTTCCGTCTTTGGCTAAGAAATGGAGTCAATTATGAATGTATCATGAAGCAAGAAAGACAATGGGTAATTTCACTTTTCAGAATGCTGTCTATACCTCGTCGACATTTTAATAGCCATGTGATTGAAACACACGCACGAGAAGATGTTGGGAATTCTTACCTGACCGGTTGCAACTGCAATCTTTGAGAACATAATATTGACAGGTGTAGAGGTGACGTGAATGCCAAAAAATGTGGCCTCGTTATACACCGTCATCCTCATCGAACAATTCATTGTCACCATCTTAGTCGGGACTCCAGTTGTATCTGATCCTTCCCCAACATAGAAGTTATGCACTGTGAGGCTCTGTAGGAAGAGAGACAGAATGGTATGAATACTGAGGTATCTTTACCCTTCTGGCCAGTGGTCTAGACAGAAGACAGTCGACAGAAGCAAAAGACATCACAAAGCATACACTTCTAAGACAATAATAAAAAGCAAAATCTTCTTTCCTTCATTTTCTGCACGATGAAATGATTAACATCAGAACTAACGTGAAAACAAAGTTCAAAAACTCATTGTCCACAGAGTTGTAATGATCTGAAGATCAGAATTCAGAAAGCGTTTTCTGGCAAAGCAACCCTTTTAAGAATTCTGAAATCCAAGGTAAATTTTGCAGGTAGCCCTTTAAATAAACACCATTAAGAATCTTAAACTTGACATAAGAATGATAATGGTGACCTAAAGCAAGTGGATGTCTAAGAAGTCTGACACGCCCTGACAGCTGATTCGTGCAAAGTTAAATGCTTGAAGATTTTCCCATTCAAGCATTTGCCAATGGGAAAAGCCTGAGTGATTATCAAAATGTGACTAGTTTTAAACTAGAAATTATAAGAACAGAGGAAGTGAAAAAAAAAAATACAAATCCAAACCAAACCGCTGGAACTGAAACTTAGATTCAGCACCCACCAATTATTATTGCATTTTAGTGAAAAAAACTCTGCTTTGTGGGTGGGTGGTTGGGTTTTTTTTGGAGGGGGAGGGGGGAGATAGAGAGAGAGAGAGAGGATATCAGGCGAAAAGCCTCATGGGTCACATTCAACGGACATGAATTGGTTTCCTCCAGACTATAACAGAGAACTGAGGAGCCTTAAGACAATGGTGTTAGAGATATGACAAACAGAGTTTCTTCTATTTGTTAACACTTCAATGGATGGGGGAAGAATCATTCCGTTCTTTCTCCATCTTCACTTCAAAAGAAAATTAAAACCTTTCAAAGCAACTAATAAACCATGCCAAGAAGAGTCACTGCTTCCTAACATTTTAAAATTTGCTAGCTGCAACAGGAAAAAGGCAAAAGATTATGAAAATGGACAATCAACATGAGTAAATTGGACATTTCACAATCATCCACCAGAAAAACAACAATCTTTAGTTCCTAAAGACAGTACAAAAGCGAGATCTCATGTTTTGTCCTGGGAAAAGCCACAAGAAATGCTGTTGCCATACATTCTGCAATGCCAGATTTGAGAACTCAATTCCTACTGAAGCTCAAATTGAACAAATGGCCAGGCTTAATAGCTCTTCCCCAAGTTGTGGAAATGTGATATACAAACAATAGCTGATTGATTCTGTCTTTAATTACCAAAACATTGCAGAAGTCTCACTAGACTAAACCATATTGGTACAAATTAAACATGAACTCAATCAATATTCAAGCTTCTGTATCAAGAATATGACCAATATACTAAACAAAACAGTTACCCGTAATAAAATATAGCATCTGTCCAGTTGCAGAATCACTTAACTGATTAGCAACGAAATAATATTAAAAAAGCATATATATTAAGCAAACCTTAACACTGATCTGAGCTTTGTAAGGCCTGCTAGCACCCCA
The DNA here is from genome assembly GCA_014182895.1 of Angophora floribunda. Classification (NCBI taxonomy): domain Eukaryota; kingdom Viridiplantae; phylum Streptophyta; class Magnoliopsida; order Myrtales; family Myrtaceae; genus Angophora; species Angophora floribunda. The sequence goes on along the minus strand of CM024707.1, from coordinate 37,155,252 downwards.
AATGATCAGGCAAAAAACACTAAAAATCACCACAAATCCAAGAACACCCATCAGAACCTGAAACCTTCTTGAAAGCCCATTATCCCCAAACCCATCCTTATAATCACCTTCTTCCTGGATCACATCACACTCAGGCCAACCCTTCTCATTCCTCTTCCTCCCATTAGTCCCTTTGGTCCAATAAGAAGATCGAAATGGCCCCGAAAACCGGCTCTCCGAAGAGCCCCGAGAATGGCAGGGATGAGAAGGAGACTCCATGGGGCTGTTATATGCAGGGGTAGCGTGCATCAGGGACGATTTATCCCCATCATTGGACTCTCTTGAAGGGCTTTGGTAGAAGTAAACCGGGCGCTTTGGGGATCTTGGGGAAGACGGGTCTAGGCTCGTGACATCAGAATCAGACTTGGAGTGCAGCTGCACCATCTTGCAAAACACAACTTGGTTGGGGGAGGAGGGGGGGTTTGGAGAAAGATGACGAATTGGTGATGACCCAAGAGAGTCTGTTGGCTTCAAGTAACTTTTCGTTGGAAACTATCACTTCCAAGTGCAGAAATTCTTGAAATTCGCAGGTTCTTTCCCAGAAAAGGAAAAGATGAAAGCTCCAACCCCTGTTTCAATGAGCTAAAGAGAAGGACAAGAACACGGGGGTTCTCTTCACAATCCCACGGAAGAGATTAAGAGAGTACCGAAAGGGGAAGCGGAAGAGACAACAGAGAGAAGTGAAGAGTCCCAATTGATACCGTTTCGTAGCCAGTGGGGAGACCGAATAAATAAAGCAGAGAAGATGGGTTCATCACTTACTCAGAGAGAGAAACAGAGAGAGAGAGAGAGAGAGAGAGAGAGAGAGAGAGCATTGATTCGTCCCTGAGCCATGGACCCGAGTCACCAGTGATGGCAACGGGCGTAAGGGTAAACATCAGGGCCCTCCATTTTAATGGCGTCTCCAGTTGATGCTGTCGATGGTTCGATATGGCAGTTGGGAGGCAGTGAATGCGAGTAATGCGGTGTTGCCATGTTGCTCGGCCAAAAAGCAGGGAGGCAAATGCTCGTGTCGTTGGGCGGTCATCATCCATATATAACTAACTTCATTTTGCTCAAGGTGGAAAGATTTGCATCGTAAGTTAACTGGTGATGGATGAAGATAATCCGACTTCGTAGCATAAGTTCGGACTTTTGTGAGAATGACATTCATGACTTTTGGACTTTCACTTTAAATCACCAAATGTATGGTTTCTAAGCAAATCTTGCCACATGACAATGGGTCTCAATGTAAAAGTGAACACTTTAGTGGAGTGAGGGGAAACTTAAAGGCAAAGGAGTTCCTTTTCATAAAACCAAACAAACAATGGGAATTTCCCCAAGTATCATTCAAGCATCAAAGAGCTTTTGCTCTTTTGGCAGACAGATCGACAGAAGTCTCAACAGGGACAGTGTTGTCCATAACGTTAAGAGTCCTAAAAATCTCAATAGAAACCAATCTGGGAATGAATGTCACTGCTTGAATTATTCATCCAAACATCAACTGATGGATTCATAAATCATAATGTCGACATGATAAAGACTTCTAGCATCACGCCAACCCTTCATATTGTTTCCAGCAGAATCGTATTTATTCAGCAATTATTTTTAAGGTTGACTTTTTTGCTTTTTTGATATTTTGACCAATCTCTGAGATGGCTTCCATTTCAAGATTTTTCATATCAATTGATTGCACATAGTCATGGATTCTATTATCACATGTAGAGACCAAAGTGCAGAAAAGATATGTATATGGGTGGCAAACATTCTAACTAGAAAGTTAATTCAACACATCATATGACAAGTAAAATAGCTTTTCAATTACAAGAATCTACCGACCAAAAAAAGAAAAATTACAAGAATCTGGACATAAGTACACTCATGATATATTTGGTCTTTTTAGCTAGTCATTAAGATAATATATGATTCTATGCTATAGTTTTTAAAGCTTTAGAATCCAAGCAATTTGAAAAAGAGAAAATTTCAAATAAAGACTCAAAATGCCATCATTTTATCAAATAAAGACCTAAGGTGGATCTTCTTTTAAATAAAGGCTTGATAGTAGTTATAGTTATTTCAAATAAGGGCCTAACTTTACTAGCTCACTGGTCGACAAACTATTTCGGCCAATCAGGAATATTTTTGTCCAAACATAAATTAAATTTAAATTTAAATTAAATTGGATTAAAATTTTAAAAAATAAAACTTAAAAAAGGAAAAGGAAAAACGTAGGCCCCCTGTCGCCCCATCGTTGGTAGGGTGGTGGCAATGGCCGACGAGGTTGCCGGCGCCTAGGCAAGGGCCTATTGGCCCTTGCTAGAAGTGATAGAGGGTGATTCTCCCAATCTCTCATGCAAGCCTAGTGGCTAGCCTAGTGGCCTTGCTTAGCGCCCCTAGACTTGGGCATTCCTAAAGGTTATAGGGTTCCAACACACTACTCCAAACCTGACACAAGACATGCACACTACTACGCAAACACCTTAAGCTCCAAATTCAAAAAATATAGCATGCAATGCCAACACATTTCAACTAGTGCCTGTACCCATGACGACATGGATTTGACTTGGAAAAGAGGTCCGCGGGCGCTAGGCAAGGGTAGGTGACCTTTGTGCAGATCTAGGAGAAGGTTGTTGCCTTCTCCTACTTTTGGTGAGGGCTAGTGGGCCCTTGCCTAGGCACCACCGATGCACCAACCATTGCTGCCACCTAGCAACCACAGGCCCCTTGTGTTTTTCCTTCTTTTTTTTTTGAATTTTTTTTTTTTTATGAGAATAAAAAATAGAAAAAAGAAAGAACGGAAATTTTAAAGACAAAATTACCCTCTATAGCAAGTGAGTTCAAGCCCATTTTTGAGATTAAAATGGGCACTCTAGGCTCTTATTTGAAACAAGGTCTACTTCAAGCATTTATTTGAAAAAATGAGTGCACTTCGGGCTCTTATTTGAAACAATGTTTACTTCCAATCCTTATTTGAAAAAATGAGGATACTTTAAGGCCTTTATTTATAATTTTCCTTTTGAAAAATGGTCTACAAATTCAAGCTTGACTAATAAAGTGAGGTAGGCGTTGTAGAAATTGTCGATAAGTTATTACAAAGTAAATGTTGGTAATTGACTAGCAATCTAATGCAAGAGTTCATAATTTTTTTTTATTTGTCTTTAACTCTCAACTGATTTTTAAACTTTTGCTCGGCCCTTTTGCATAGTGTGGAGTCAAACCTACCCTTAGTCTCCCCTGAAAAGGTGGGGAATTGATTTCCTCACCTTTGGACCACTAGGGTAACCTTGGTGGTAGCAAGAGTTCATAACTTAAGAAGGTTGGTCCTTAAGAATGTTGACACAAAAAAAAGTTGGCATTTATTCTAAAAGTGGGTAATTAACCAAATAATGTTAGCACACTACTCAAATAAAAAGTTGGTAACATAATAGGAAAAAAGGTTGGTAAATAGCTTGAGTGAAATTTCATAGTATGACACAAGAGTTAGTAATTTTAAAACATTAGTAAGTTATGCAAATCAAAGTTAATGATTTATTTTATATGACAGGTGAGTTAGTAAACATTAGTAAGTTCTGCAAATCAAAGTTAATAAGTTATTTTAAATATGGATATATTCAAAACGACCAAATAAACTTTGGTAATTAACTCAAGCATGAGTTAGTAATCTTAGACAACTTTGTAACTTATTCGAAAAGAAACTGGTAAATATCACCAATAAGAATAGTAATTTGACATAAATTGTTCATGAATATGCAGGCAAATGATAGTGACGAAAAGTAAATAAGTAATTCAAATAAGAAGTAACAACTTAAAATTGATTGGTAACTTAATTGAATAAATATCGGTAATAAGATCGGTATTTTGCATAAAGTTGATAACTTCAACACATCACCTAGCGAATTCAAGCGCACTACACCATCATGGACGTGCATTTTCATTTAACAAAGTTCTGTCTACAATATTAAAACAACTAATTCATTAGCAAATAATGACATTGACGTAATATATTACATTTTTTCATGGAGAGAGAGAGAGAGAGAGAGTACAAAATAACATAAATGCTACATGAGAAATTAGACAAAACTAATAGGGAGTACATACTTAGTGATAAGCATGAAGAGGTAAACGCTAGGAAGAGGCTTCCTATTTTAGTTGTGGATGAATGTCTTTGCCGGGCTTCTTGGTAGGCATTGACCCTCCCATCCATCCATTCCCAAACCAACCCTCCACCATGTCACTCTCCCTCCCCGAAAGACCAACAAAAGAAAACATGCACCCCACGTCCATTTTCATCCACATTCAGACAACCAATTCAGTTCTCAACCCACAACTCCTGCAAAAGATCAACAAAACAAAGGCCAATCTCCGTACTTGTTCCTCCTCTCCATCCCCTGTTCCCCTTCGTTCTCTCCACCTTTATCACCCCCATCCCTTTCAGATTCTACAGGGTCCTCCAATTTCTTAGATTGAATCATCAATGGTTCGGGCCCTCGTACACGAGCGTAGCATGCAGAAGTCAAAATCCTTCCATTTCAAGCGCATATTCGATCGGCACAACCAAGGCCATGCGGTTCTTGATAACAGCTTCGCGGATGGGCTTCAGTTCAGGAGCCAAGGCTCGAGAACTGCGGAATTGATGGAGAACCAAGACATTGGTTGGGTTTTTGATCGGAGTAATGATCCTGTTTCGGGCCTTGAAGGAGATGAAGCGAAGACAGCTAGCGCAACTGCCGTGGCATCATCATCAGGTAGGAACATATAAGCACAGGATATAGACATAACCGCAATTAAACTTCTTCCCTGTGTTGACCAATCTGAATTGGCCTAAATCATTTGAATTCTTGAAAAATTCAATCTGAATATTCAGGGTAAATTAGAAAAGGTGACACAAATGATAAATCAATGTATAAATGATATGACAATGCCGGTGAGAAGCTAGTGACAGGAATTCACTTTTGGTTCTTTTTCTTGCAGACATGGAGCTGATGAAAGAAAGATTTGCCAAGCTGCTCTTGGGTGAGGACATGTCTGGTGGTGGAAAGGGCGTTTCTTCAGCTTTGGCTCTCTCAAATGCAATCACAAATCTTGCCGGTATTTTATATTCTCTCTTCTCACAGATTTTCAATTTTGGGCTTCTGCTTTTAAAAATTGAGATGTGCCACCTGCAACAAGGAGACCTAAAGCATCGGCAATTCATTACAATTATGTAATAAAAGGTGAAATACATGGCAATTCATGCTTTGTTTTGTGGTAATGCAGCTTCCATTTTGGAGAGCAACATCGGTTAGAGCCAATGTCTCCTGAGAGGAAGGCTAGATGGAGAAAAGAAATCGACTGGCTTTTATCAGTGACTGATCACGTTGTTGAATTTGTTCCCTCGATGCAAAAGTCCCAAGATGGAACCAACATGGAGGTCATCTCTCTCTCAAGAGTGCATTATTTAAAGAAAAAAAGAATTTCTTTCTTAATCAATCCTGAATAGTGCAAATCCCAATTTGCAGGTGATGGTAACACGACAAAGAAACGATCTTCACATGAACATCCCAGCACTGCGCAAGCTCGATGCCATGCTAATGGTCAGTTCCTGCAATGGCTCGACTTTCTAAGAAAGAAGGAAGAAAAATACCTTCAAAGCTGTATTAACATGGTTTCTTGTGATCATGAACAGGGCTATCTGGACAACTTTGGCGGTCAAAATGAGTTCTGGTATGTCTCTAGAACTGCTAATGAATCTGAGAAAGGGAAAGCACCGAGGGAAGATAAATGGTGGCTACCCACTGTCAAAGTTCCTCCAAACGGCCTATCAGATGGCTCGCGGAAATGGCTGTTGCACCAGAAGGAATCAGTGAACCAAGTTCTAAAAGCAGCAATGGCCATAAATGCTCAAGTATTGTCAGAAATGTTGATTCCCGAGGACTACATTGAGTCGCTTCCAAAGGTGCAACAAATACGTAGTCCAACTAATTAATCAATGACTCAGCATATCTCTTGACTGTATTTAAGATTAGTAATTCATTGTCTGAAGGCAAAAGAATAAAAAAATAATCCTATTGGCTACGTTGTGCAGCCAACTTCTCGGTTCAAATGATCTAAATTGAAAAATTGACTATTTTTTGGCAGAATGGTAGAGAAAGACTCGGTGATTCAATCTACAAGTGCATCACAGTGGAGTACTTTGATCCTGATCAATTCTTGTCCACGGTGGACTTATCAACAGAACACAAAGTCCTGGACTTCAAGGACAAGATCGAGGCCTCCATTGTGATCTGGATGCGGAAGATGCACCAGAAGGATGGGAAATCAACATGGGGATCGGCTATAAGCTTGGAGAAGAGGGAACTCTTTGAAGAGAGAGCTGAGACCATCCTCCTCCTCTCAAACAGCGGTTCCCTGGGATACCACAATCCTCTCTCGACACCTCAAAAATCCAATTTAACAAGGTAAAGAACAAAATGTCTAAATCGTTAGAGACAAACTAAAGGGCAGCACGTCATCGAAAGAAACATTGTTAACGGAACTAGACCGTCGAAGGAAATGTTTCCAAGAGCCGCTTATCGTACCATAACATACTCTCATTGGTTCACCCTTACCACTGGCTCTGCAAAGTTTATCTATACATTTGCTCACATGGGAAACAGAATCTATGTTATCTAGCCGATGCTTTGTTTATTGCTCTTCTATTACCTTCTCCTTGCTAAAACCTTCTAAAATCGACAGGACGTGGGACAGTCAATCCTCGAGAGCTACTCAAGAGTCATAGAGAGCTTAGCATTCACAGTAATTTCGAGAATAGAGGATGTACTTTACGCAGACTCTCTGGTCCAAAATCCATCACTAGCAGAACCTGACCAGTCACCCTCAAATGATGAGGAAGAGGCAGAAGGCTTGCAAACTGTAGAAACACCAAATTCAAAGACACTGTCCGACTTCATGGGCTGGAAATTTGGGAAGCAAGAGAGTATGGTGATGAGGGATAGCTCAATAAGCAATTTCGAAAGTTTCGTTGTAGATGATGGGGGACATATTGTGAGCAGATCGCCTCATGTTCCTGTAAAGAAGGTTTCCTATTTAGAGAAGCTCGAGAACTTGAGTGGCCTAAAAAGCCCAACGGATCGGCACTGATGAGAAAGAGGAGAGATAAAAAAGAGGAAAAGGCAGAGAGAGATTCAGATTTTGAACGTGTAGAATGCAGTGAGAGCGTATCAAATGTATATATGCCGATTGTGTAAAATTTTTAGGGACTGGTATATCCTCCAGGGGAAGTCTTGGGGTCCAATTCATTCTTGTGGTGTCTATACTCATCTGTTCTTCCTCTACTCAAGTCTCTTTTGGACCCAAAGCCATCTATGTAACTGATCAGCTCAGGAACTTTCGCACTAATTGGCTAATGAGTAGGCGATATTCTAATTTTTGCGTGGAAGGAGGAGGATATATCAGTAACCACACTTTTATCTTTAATGCATTAGTTAACTTTCTCAGATGCCGTGTCTTACGATTCCAATTTCAAGAATCCAAGTCATCAATAAATAAGATAGTTGAAATAACTAATACGAAGCAGATTTCTTAAGGAACATCACCGGTGCCTAGAGATAAAGAGACTTGTCACAGCGTTTGGGTAATGAAAATAATTATAGAACGGATTGTTATGCATAGATCGAGCATAAATGGAAATGAAATTTTAATGATCCTTTTCAATTGTAGCCAATATCTCATTACAAATAATTTTGACAACTTTAGGAAGAATAAATAAAAGGCATTTACCTATTAAAGAGATGGTGCAATTTGATTAAAATCAAGACCATGCAGCAACTTAAGCTTCCTTTGGTCACAGGAACCTCATTGACTGACTCCAGATTTTAATAAACGAGATCACATCTCCTCATTTAACAAATGAGGCTTTAGAACATGACATGTCATCTTGCTTGTCCCTAAGAATGTTTCGGAAACCCTAAGCAATCCTAAGCGTAATTTTGGACTGTCTTCTTCGATCAAGCACGGTCTTTTTGTCACGGGAACCTCAAAACTGTAAAAAATTTTAGTGGACATTTCTCAAAGGGCAATGGTGTTTTTTTTTAAATGAAAACAAAATACAGAATGTGATGGCGTAACGAGGGGAGAGCACTCCTATTTATACAATCGTCTTCTCATTACATCCATTGATCTCTACATCTAATAGATGAGATTGCATCTCCCCATCTAACAACTACCAACATTTAAGCCAAAAATGCTCCAGAAATTAGCACAATTATTGTCTCACCCATCCTTGATAATATTCCGGAAATCCTAGATAACTTTGAACGGCCTTCTTCAATCAAGTATGGTCCTTTGATCACAGGAAACCAAACCTCAAGACCACGACAGACTCATGTATGCTTAGGCAAGCATTTCCCTACCTTAGCAACTTAGGTACAGTTATTATGAAGAAATTTTTAGCAGACATATCTCAAACGGTGACAATGTTCTTTTTCTTATAAAGAAAACAAAATACAGAATGGGATGGCATCGCGATCTAGAGAGCCAAAGAGTGTAACGGCATAAGATTTCCCAACTGAATAACGATAGATTATTTTCCATGGAAAGAAACATGATTAGTGAAGAGGCATCCTCTTAAAATGGAAAAAGAAAGAAGAAACAGCAGCATGAATTCTACTGGAGAGCATTATATGAACTATTTAGATGCCAAGTAGAGTAAAGACGAGTTACCTTAAACTATCTAGCTTTACAGCAGAGAAGTTTGGACAGGTTCTCTGTAACGAATATTTCTGTCACCATCCAATTACGTGTAATATTCAACTGCTAAAATATGTCACCTAAAACTCTGCGGAAACCTATACGTTCAGTGAACAGTGACCATACAAATTGAGCTATTGAAAATGATAGTTATTCCCGTAATGGAAGGAAAAGAAAGGCAAAATTCTACAACACTGATTTGGCAGTTCGCATAAAGTCATGCTCATTCCTTATCAAACTGAAACCAGATCCTCATGCATCATTTCTGCATAGGAATTAAAGCAGCGTGATGATGTAAAAGTTACCAGCATGGCTCATTAGTTTGAACTATTCAAACTAGACTGAATAAAAAATCTCAAACATGCAATTAGCGTCCCTGACCAAGAAAAACTAGCCACCTCAAAAAGTAGCTGCTGCCATGGACTGTCATAAAGGCATTGAAATTCCTGAAAGATGGATAGAGGAAAATATTGTTAAGAACCATGCAGATTTGCCAACTCTATCTCAATTACATCATACAAATAATCCATATAGTCATTTCCAAATGTTCCACACAATAATAACTGATGCATTGCCTCTAGTAAAGACAAAATGTCTGTACAATTTATGTCTAGAAGGCAAGACAATATAAAACACAGTTTTCCAAATAGAAGGAATTTCAAGGTTATGGTAAAAATAGAATAGCCTAAAAATCACATCCAAACAGATTCATCTCTTCTATGGGCCAGATGAGCAAGCTAAAGCTAGGACACACAAAGGCAGAGAACATCTCATAACAACAGAAGTAGCTCTTGTATTCTTGATCAGTGACAAGAAACAGTATTGCTATTTCATAGCTAGCCTAACCATGATGACACTCTAAACAAGCATGCATGCAGAACTCTACTTCCAAAATCAACTATACTTTGATTTTATTTGATGTACCATATTCATCTTGAATTACTACAAACTTTAATGGTTCCCAGTAACTCATAAAAAAGAGTAGAGCTAATTCCACTGGCAGCTCCAAGATCATTTCAACAGGCGGTAAAAATTTTAAGTATCAATAAATTTGAGCAAAAGCTTAACTATATACCGAGGAAACTTGATGCTGTTGAAAAGAGTATCTATCAAATTCCATCTCCACCAAGTTAATTTAACACTTCATAATCAATTTCCAGATGCTCTGCACAAAAATGAGGTGATGCATGTGCCTCTAGCTGGACATGTTATCTGATCAATTTAAGTCTCCCAGGCAAGATTGAATCCACTTTTCTAAATAGAAACTCTTTCCAGATTAACCCCCCCACCCCAAAAAAAAAAAAGAGCCTAACAGATTCAAACAGATTCGTCTCTTTTATGGACCAGATTAGCAAGCTCCAGCCAGGAGACACAAAGGCAGAGAACAAAAGCTTAAGTACAGATAGAGGAAACTTGATACTGTTAAAAAGAGTATGGATCGAATTCCATCTCCACCAGGATAGGGAAGTGCAAGGCCACTTGTGTGCAGCCATGCCACCGAACCAAAGTGACGGCAATCCTTTTCCTTACCCCAATGTCAGGGGATACTGCCAATTACCAATGCTGGCTACTAATTATTTTTCCTTGGCTGGAGAGGAACTACTACTATTTGTTTAGAAAAGCTACAAAAGTTGGACAGTCATGAAGACATCTTCTTATATGCAATATAGCCTGCCTGGACTTCTTCAAAGCAGACTTGCAAATTTTGAAATGAAAGATGAACATCACTCAATTAAACATGTTAAAAATCGTCACTTAAAATATCTATATCACGCAGAAGCTTCAGATTCCACGGGAAAGCAGCAAACAAAAGAAGAGAAATCCAAAAGATAGAACAAAAGGAAGGGCTAAGTACATTAGAGGAAAGAAGCAGCCGAAGTGACTGAATCATACATGTAATTTAAGTATATCAAGCAAGCATGCTGCTCAGTATTTCAAACAATCATCCTCACCCACAAGCCATGTTCAGATTATAAAGTAACCTTTTACATTCCTTTTACATTTGTTCTTCATTCCTCCAAAAAGATAATGTCAGATCTAAACATTTACTTCAAATTTGATTGTCATCCAAAAAAAACATCCATTCTTCAAAAAAGAGGAAACCTTTATTTTCTGAACCATACAGCCCATCTACATTCGAAGAGGAGAAGCGCTCTATGAACAAGGCAGATAATGTTGGACTCTATTACAACCGCACCATGTAACTGGATCCTATGTCATCCATAAAAGGAACTTTCTAATGTCCTTACACACATGTCCAACGCACATAAACAAGTTCTAAGAAGATTATATACGATCTGGCCGGCGCAACAATCTAAACCATCTCAATGGACAATGCTCAGAGAACCAAAACCACAAGACATACATCAATATCGCTTAGCTCGGAGCAACTCAGTGTTTTCACCAGTCCTCTCACACGGGTCATAAAATTCCACATTTCATCGGTCACCACACAACCAAAACATCACTCGAGAAGATATAGAGCGATAGTGTAACCGGACCTTGAGGCACTAATCCCCAGCTCTGAGACTCCATTGCCAAGCTCGACCGGAGCCTTGCCGAGGCGATAGCGCTGTGGAGAGGCATCAAGGATTCGACGCCGCCGCTCAACTCCAAGGGCAACCTAACACCACAGATCACCACAAACAAAACGCACGGTGAATCTGGAGACGACCCAAGAAATCAATACGAACATTCATCAAGGGAGTAGTGAAAAGACGGATGCTTTGCTCCTCCGGCGTCGAAATTAACGCGAATGCCCATGCAATGAGTGCGATTTGAGGCGATTTTTACCGCGAGAAGGCGCGAGAGAAGCGCCTGGAAGAAGCGGAGGCGGAAGCGGAGGCGGAAGCGGCAGCTGAGGACGGGAGCGGAGCCGAGGGAGAGAGCGGGGAGTGATTGAGCTTGAGCGAGAGAGGGCGTAATCGAGAGGATAACCTGGAGACGACCTTCGAAGACGCCATCGCCGGAGGTTTTTGCAGGGTTTTGTTTTTCTCCTTTTTCCCTGCGATCTCTCTCCCAAATGGCCGCCCTGCACAAGCTGATGCTGCTTCGGGCGGTTTTGCTAGGTCACTGTCCTTTGTGTCACCGACCAATGGCAGTCGTTGCATTATTCTTTCCTTTTTTTTTTTCCATGTATCGATAACGATAAATTGACACATCCGGTCTATAAATTTTAATCCAATACGTAATTTGATGCTTAAAATTTTAATTTGTTCATTGTGATTTATGAACTTTAACCCAATATGTAATGTGATCCATAAACTTTTAACTGGTTTAAAATAATTCATGAATTTTTAGTATATGTTTAATACAGTTTTTGAACTGCGTGAAAATTTTCAGTACAAGCTTTTCATTTTATATTAAAGATTTTCATATAGTTCATGAACTATATTGAACATTATCAAAAATTCACGGGTTATATTAAACAAATTAAAAGTGAAGGGATCACATTACACATTAGGTTAAAATTCAAGAACTATATTAAGTAATAAAAAATTTATGGATCAAATTGCACATTGGGTCAAAGTTCAAAAATTGCTTGTATTATTTTCCCGTATCCATAAATCCGCCTCTTGAGTTTGGCTTGCCTATGCTTGCTAAACCTCATGAATATATTAGCCAGTTCAGAAAAAAAAAGCTCTATGTTGAAAAATGTCTCTTTTATACCTTAAAAAAAATGGTAGTATTAGATATTAAATTAGAATTAGACCTGATAAGTAGCCTGGTTGATCTAGCTTGACCCACCCATATGAGCAAATCTATCAAGAAGTCCATGGTTACGCCACTTATCGACTCAATTATTTGAAACCTGTATTGAAATTGCATCCTACCGAGAAATTTTCAAACATATTAGCTGATGCATTGTCTAAGAGACCTGTGCCTCGTTGTTTGTATGTGAAGCATAAGTATTACTCTGCGAAAAGGGTGCTAAGATATTTTCACAGGCCAATCACTCGAATCTTTATCACCCACAACGTCATATAACCATTTCGCTGGAATTGGAACCAAGTCAATTGAATGTCCAATGGAAAAATTATGCACAGTCAAAATTTGGTCAATTTCTACAAAATATTACTCGGAAAAAGATCCCACATGGGGTATATTCCCTTCCTTTCAACATCTGACTTATCTACCCAAAATCTGAGTGTGAATTTTGAGCCATAAAGCCACCCCCGGCCAGGACTCAAATTTTCCGCAAATATGGTCGACATGTCAATTTGAATGAAGACTTGGAAAAGTAAGTTAACCATGACCAACGATCGAGGCTTATGTGGCTCTGCGCTGTTCCCTTATCATCCCCCACGGCGATTTAAAAGGGAAAAGACTTTTTATCTTGCAAATATATCATCAATGAGAAGGACTTGTTCACCGGAAAATGCGGTCCAGCTGTATAGGAATTGTCATAGAGGCTTCGGGGGAGTGATCTTCCAATCTATAAGTATGGTCATCTATCTTGTTAACTGTATCCAGGCCTGAACCATTTCTCACTTCCCAAAACCCAACCATCCCCCGAGCCACCCAGTCTCCTTTAGCTATCATCTTCTTCTGGCTCTTCTTGGTTGGCACCCCTTCATCCGATGGTGCAGGCGTTTCTGCTTCCTCCACTCATTTTTCCACTATCCACACGACCGAGAATAAGGATGGAGCACTGGCTCTCCTGAATTGGAAATCTACTCTTGACAACCATAGCCAATCTATCCTCTCTTCATGGCACGGCGACAATCCTTGCAGCTTTACCGGTGTCACTTGTGATGACTCTAGAGCCATTGTCCATCTAAATCTTTCCAATCTCAATCTGAGAGGAACTCTAGACGGCCTCGACTTCTCGTGCTTAACCGATGTGGTTAGCTTTGAACTTGCCAACAACTTGATCTATGGCTCAATTCCCTCAAGTATCGGTAACGTTTCCAAACTCAACTCTCTTCATCTTCACTTCAATGAACTATCTGGGGACATTCCTCCAAGTCTAGGTATGTTAGAGAGTCTTCATTATTTGAACCTATTTGCAAACAACCTGAGTGGACACATCCCTTGGGAGATTGGACAGTTGGATTCTCTTTTGGAACTTGATTTTGTCGAAAACAAGTTCACCGGTCCTATCCCTGCTTCACTAGGGAACTTGAGCAACTTGATTCATCTTTATCTATGGAAAAATCAACTTTCAGGACCCATACCTTCAGAAATCGGGAGGCTCACTTCTCTTATTGAACTTGACCTATCAGATAACAAATTTAGTGGCTCAAGTCCTCGTTCCATTGGAAACTTGACGAGTTTATCCATTCTTTACCTCTCCCAAAATGGACTTTCAGGACCCATACCTGCTACTCTTGGAGAATTAGGCAATTTAACCGAATTAGACATTTCCCGCAATAACATTTCCGGTTCCATTCCGATAGAGATAAGTGACTTGAGGAATTTGAAAATTCTTCACATATGGCAAAATGGACTTTCAGGATCCATACCTTCAAAAATCGGGAGGCTCACTTCTCTTATTGAACTTGACCTATCAAGTAACAAATTTAGTGGCTCAATTCCTTGTTCTATTGGAAACTTGATGAGTTTATCCATTCTTTACGTCTTCCAAAATGGACTTTCAGGACCCATACCTTCAGAAATCGGGAGGCTCACTTCTCTTATTGAACTTGACTTATCGAGTAACAAATTTAGTGGCTCAATTCCTCGTTCCATTGGAAACTTGACGAGTTTATCCATTCTTTACCTCTCCCAAAATGGACTTTCAGGACCCATACTTGCTACTCTTGGAGAATTAGGCAATTTAACTAAATTAGGCATTTCCCGCAATAACATTTGTGGTTCCATTCCGATAGAGATAAGTGACTTGAGGAATTTGAAAGTTCTTCACATATGGCAAAATGGACTTTCAGGATCCATACCTTCAGAAATCGGGAGGCTCACTTCTCTTATTAAACTTGAACTATCAAGTAACAAATTTAGTGGCTCAATTCCTCATTCTATTGGAAGCTTGACGAGTTTATCCATTCTTTACCTCTTCCAAAATGGACTTTCAGGACCCATACCTTCAGAAATCGGGAGGCTCACTTCTCTTATTGAACTTGACCTATCGAGTAACAAATTTAGTGGCTCAATTCCTCGTTCCATTGGAAACTTGACGAGTTTATCCATTCTTTACCTCTTCCTAAATGGACTTTCAGGACCCATACCTTCATAAATTGGGAGGCTCACTTCTCTTAAAGATTTAAATTTTGGGATAAATAATTTGACCGGTCCTATCCCTGCATCAATTGGAAGCCTAGCCAATCTATCTCAATTAGGCCTTGCCTACAATAAATTCTTTGGTTCCTTGCCTTCTAAATTCAATAAGTTAACACAATTGACTGCTTTGTTTCTATATTACAATGAACTAGAGGGGGAACTACCACAAAGTGTATGCCTTGGGAGATCATTGCAATATTTCAGCATCACCGATAATCATTTTACGGGTCCCATTCCCACGAGCCTAAAGAATTGTAGCACATTAATAAGATTGAGGCTAGATGGAAACCTACTTACTGGAAACTGTAAAAGATAATTGTTTTCACTTACTTCATAAAGAATAGGGTTACAAATATATATATGCTTATATGTGCTTAACCTTACTCACAAACTAAGTTACTATTTTACCCTTATTACTCACAATATTTTCCAACACTCCCCCTCAAGTTGGGATGTAGATATCAAATAATCTCAACTTGTTACATAAAAAGCTTACTCTATTCCCCCGTAGAGATTTGGTAAAAATGTCTGTGAGTTGATCCTCCGTCTTTGTGTGTTGAAGAATAATCTCCCCTTTCTGAACTTTTTCTCGCACAAAATGACAATTAACCTCAATGTGCTTAGTTCGCTCATGGAAGACAGGATTAGATGCAATATGAAGAGCGGATTGATTATCACAGTACAAGGTTGACGGATTTGAAGGTGACATTTCAATCTTTGATAGTAACATTCTCAACCATAGTAATTCACTCGTCACATGTGCCATTGCTCGATATTCAGCTTCAGCGCTTGATTGAAAAACTACATGTTGTTTCTTACTTTTCCATGCAACTAGATTACCTCCAAGAAACACACAATAGCCTGAAGTAGATCTCCTATCCATAGGGCATCCAGCCCAGTCAGCATCAGAGAAGCCTGTAGTGTTTAGATGGCCATAATTCTTAAACTGTAGTCCTTTACCTGGTGCTCCCTTCAAATATTTAACAATTCGAAGCACCGCATCCCAATGAGTAGTACGAGGAGAACTCATAAACTGACTTACTACACTAACTGCGAAGGATATATCAGGTCTTGTGACGGTAAGATAGTTTAACTTACCAACTAATCTTCGGTACTTCGCTGAATCATGTAGTAATTCTCCATGTTCTGCATCAAGTTTTATATTGGGATCCATAGGAGTATCTACTGGCTTTACTCCAAGATATCCAACTTCACCAAGGATGTCTAGTATATACTTCCGTTGTGATAAGTTGATACCAGCGTGTGAATAGGATACTTCAATACCAAGAAAATATCGAAGACGTCCAAGATCTTTGGTATTGAATTCTCTATGAAGAAATTGCTTAAGTTTCTGAATACCACCTGAATCACTGTCAGTAATGATGATATCATCCACATATACAACTAGAAGAATACAACCTGCTGAAGATACAGAGCTGAAAACTGAATGATCTACTTGACACCGCTTTAATCCAAATTTGATAACCGCATCACTAAATTTACCAAACCAAACACGAGGAGATTGTTTAAGTCTATACAAGGCTTTGTGTAAACGACATACCATATTCTCCCCTTGAGCAACAAACCCAGGTGGTTGCTCCATGTAAACCTCCTCAGCTAGATCACCATGTAAAAAAGCATTTTTTACATCCAATTGATGAAGGATCCAACCAAATCGTACAACCAGTGAAATAAAGACACGGATAGATGGAATTTTGGCCACTGGAGAAAATGTGTCATCATAGTCGATACCATAAGTTTGAGTATACCCTTTTGCAACTAATCGTGCCTTCAATCGATCAAGAGTGCCATTCGGATGAATCTTAATTGTGAAAACCCAACGACAACCAACTGGTTTTTTATCAGTAGGTAAGGAAGTAAGTTGCCAAGTTTGGTTCTGAATTAGTGCTTGCATTTCGTCCTCCATAGCACGACGCCAACCCGGATGAACAAGAGCTTCAACAACACTGCTAGGCATAGAAATAGAAGACAACGACGAGACAAAGGCAGAAAAGGTAGGAGATAAACGCTCATAGGACAAAAAATTAGAGATAGGATGACGCGTATTAACACAATCAGAAAGACCGGAATAAGGAGCATAACGATCAATAGGCCGACCAACACAAGAACGTGTACCTTTTCGAGAAGCAATAGGCGGATCAGAATTAGAGGATGTCACCGTAACTGATGGGGGAACAGATGAATCAGATGCTGATGAAGACTGTACTGTCATAGGTGGAGAAATGGAAGGCAGTGGAACCATTGGTAGGACACAATCGTCACTATCACCATGTGTTGATGAAACCACCGGAGAAGAAAAATATGACTGATCTTCAAAGAATGTCACATCTGCAGACACAAACATACGACGGCGAGTAGGATTGTAACATTTGTATCCCTTTTGAGTCCGAGAGTATCCCACAAAGACACATTTTTCAGCACGAGGAGTCAATTTATCAAGACCTGGAGTAAGAGAATGTACAAAACATACACACCCAAAGACTCAAAGATGTAAAGAAAAAGGAGGACGATTTGGATGTAAAATTGAGAATGGTGTCTCCCCCTGAAGGACAGAAGTTGGAAGTCTATTAATTAAATAACATGCTGTAAGAATAGCATGGCCCCAAAAATGTTTAGGTAGATGCATAAGAAACATGAGGCAACGAGCAACATCAAGAAGATGGTGATTTTTACGTTCAACTATGCCATTTTGTTGTGGAGTGTATGAGCAGGAAGTCTGATGAATAATACCATGGGATTCAAGAAATGGCTGGAAACCAGAAGTGGCAGCTAGGTATTCTCTAGCATTATCTGACTGTAAATATTTGACAGAGATATTATATTGATTCAACACTTAGAAATAGAACAATTGAAAGCAACGGAAAATCTCAGTACGGTCTTTTATTAAAAATAACCAAGTCATTCGGGAAAAATCATCCACGAATGTAACAAAATATCTAAATCCAGAGACATCAGACACACGACTCGGACCCCATACATCTGAGTGAACCAACTCAAATGGATTAGACATACGACTTTGAATGCGAGAAGGAAAAGAAGCTCTATGATGTTTGCCAAGTTGACAAGCTTCACACTGAAAGGAACTCATAGACTCAGATTCAGGAAATAGACGTCGAAGTATGTGCGGTGGTGGATGACCAGCACGACAATGCATCCGATATACATCAGTAGATGTATTCTTCGTAGCTACAGCAGCTAAAACCTTCTTATCAAGATAGTACATACCATTTGATTCATGTCCCCCACCAATCATCTGTCCAGTCCTCAGATCCTGAAAGACACAACGTGAAGAGGAAAAGGTTACAGAGCAATTCAGTTCTTTGGTCAACGAGCTAACAAAAATCAAATTATAAGGAGATTTTGATAGGTGAAGGATAAATGACAAAGAAAGGGAGGAACTCAAATGAGCAACTCCCATACCAGTAACTTGAGATTGTGACCCATTTGCTAATGTAACTGAGTTTGATAATGAAGGAGATGTAGAGTGAAAAGAAGATAGTAGGTTAGAGTTACCAGTCATGTGATTGGTAGCTCCAGAGTCTATAACCCAAGAATCAGACGCTGCAGATAACAAGCAAGACGAACTACCTTTAGAAGTTTGTGCCAGAGTTGCAGTAGGAGCTGAAGATCCTATCACTTGTTGGGAGCGAACCAATGTATCATACTCAGCACGTGTCAATGTAACGGGATCACCTGTCTTCTCGACTTTAGTCGAATTTGGTAGAACCGTGGAGGGAGGACCAAGAGAATCTTCAATCTTTGCATATGCAGCAATGGATGGTTTGAGCTCCGGGTGAAGCGCATAACAATAGGCTTCTGTATGTCCAGCTCTTTGATAATGATGTCAGTAGCGAAAACTACGACCATTCCCAGAACCAATGGTACCACGATTCCCAACTCTCGCTCCACGACCTCCACTATGAACAAAACCGTGTCCACTATAACCTCCATGACCTCGATAACCACGACCTCGACCTCCAGTCCACTTAGACTATGAGAAAGCATAGCACTAGTGTCCGCTATTGGTGTGGAAGGAATTTTCTCAGGAATTGTAGAACGGAGGGCTTGGGAAAAGACTCCATCTACTGTGGGAAGAGTACTTTGGGATGTAATATGTTGACGAAGAGATGAATACTCAGGCCCTAAGGACTTAAGATATAGAATTACCCTCAAATCCTCTTGACGTTTAGTCAAAACATTTAGATCATTCGAGGCAAGAAGATAAGTATCCAATCGTTAGCAAAGAGTTGTGAATCGAGCATAATGATCGGATAAAGATTGATCTCCACGCTGAATATCAAACAACTTTTCCCATGTATCACATACTCGCATCATATTATTTTGCCCCAAATAGAGTAATGCGCATTTATCCCAAACTGCTTTAGCTGAGTCACATTGAATAAAGTGAGGACTAACCTTAGGGTCCATGCTATTCCACAATAAGGTCCGAATCATCGCATCTCCTGCAATCCAATCTGCGGCTTTACTCTTGTCAAACAATATTGTAGATGTGAGATATTCAAGTTGCCTAGTGGCAGTAAGATAGACCTTAACCGCTTTAGACCAAGATGGATAATTAGTTCCATCTAGCTTGACAGATGTTAACTGAAAATGGCCAAGAAGGGATCCAGAAGTTGATCCAGAAGTCAATCCATTGTTCGCCATTAGTGAATAAAAAGTGTGGTTGAGCCCAAGAAATGAACTCCACAATCACCAATACTTAATTCCAACAATGCACTCAAATAAACAATAATTTCGAATAGAGGGGCCTCAATTTAATCACCACTAATTGCATCAATTTGATCACACTTCATAAAATCATTTCATCCATCAGCAACAATACGAATCACCCATATTTATTCTCACCATCTCCTTCGGTTCAACATATAACACAAATATAGACTAGACCCAAAAAATTCAGCAGCAAACCCAAATATTCAGCAGCAAAAATGCAATGAGAAAAGACAAACAGCAGCTCTATCCTCTTTGATAGCATTCGATTTTGAAGCCCACACTGAGAACCGAAGTCGAAAACCTTCAACTTGCCCCTGGGACCAAGTTCTGAAGTCAAGAAATCTTAGCCCCGTGCACACGGTTGCTGGGTTCCCGTCGAACTTGCCGATTGCTTCATCACTCGTGCAATCTTTTCGGCCATCATAAATCCAAGTGTTCTCTCCTGTCCTCCGTATCAACTTAGGCGAGATAATCCCCTGCTATTCGGTCCTCTCCTCGCCAACAAGTTTCCCAGTAGGAACCATTACACTTTTTTTAACATTACAAATCATCAATCTAGTGCCAAGTGGAGGGAAGACTCGGTGGAGATTGCAAAGTGTGGAGAATAAAAACAAAAAATCACTTCTAATCAGAGAAGTGTGGAGGATAAAAACAAAAATTCACCGAAAAGAAGAAGTCAACTGAGTTCCTCCATTCGCTGTCCAGACGAACAGATGAGGACTCCGAGGATTGGATTTGAACTGGATTTTCAGATCCGATCTTTTATAGCAAGGTCTGGTGTCGCCGGGATGGATTACGTAGCGCTAGATCTGGTCAACGAGGTTGAACAGCAGCAATCACAGGGTCGGATGATGCCAAGAGACGCCGCGGCTGGTCGACGCGTTCCCAAGACTAGTCAACGCAAGGCAACCCAAATGACGACGGCTGAGATTCGCCGGTCGGCGTCATGGGTCGTCGGCTGGCAGCGCGGCCCTCTTTAGGACACCAAGGTGTTGTGGCGATGCAAATAGCACTGTTGTTGGCTAGCGACACGGCCTTTTCCGGTGATGAAATAGTGGTCTCCGGCAATATGGCGGCTAGGGTTTTTCTTTTTCTTTTACGTATGGCTCTGATACCATGTAAAAGATAATTGTTTTCACTTACTTCATAAAGAATAGGGTTACAAATATATATATGCTTATATGTGCTTAACTCTACTCACAAACTAAGTTACTATTTTACCCTTATTACTCACAATATTTTCCAACAGAAACATATCGGATGCTTTCGGAATATATCCACATCTGTATTTTATAGACTTGAGTCACAATCATTTGAGCAGCGAACTTTCGTGGAAATGGGAGCAATGCCGTAATTTGACGAGCTTAAAAATTTCAAACAACAACATTTTTGGTGAGATACCAGCAATATTTGGAAGGATGGCCCAATTACAGTTACTGAACCTTTCTTCAAATAGTTTAAGCGGAGAGATTCCGAGGGAAATGGGAAGCTTGTCAATGTTGTTGGAACTCGATCTAAGCAGCAATGCGATCATGGGAAATGTCCCAATCGAGATTGGACTTTTATCCCATTTAGCACATCTAAACTTAGCATCAAACAATTTGAGCGGGTCGATACTGGTGCAGCTAGGCTCATGCAAAAGCTTGAACTTGAGTAGAAACAAATTTTGGAGAAGCATTCCTTCGGAGATAGGCAACGCACAAGTCCTTGAGGTTCTTGATCTGAGCTATAATATTTTGTTAGAAAATATACCAGGAGAGCTTGCAATGTTGAGAAACTTGCAAATTCTTAATATCTCCCATAATGGCCTATTTGGTTCCATCCCACATACTTTTGGTGATATGTTGGCCGTGACTTCTATTGATGTATCCTACAATGACCTGGAAGGTCCTCTCCCTAATGTCAAGGCTTTCAATGAGGCTTCATTTGAGGCAATTCAGTGTAATAGAGGGCTTTGTGGAAATGTGGTTGGTTTACCATGATGCAATTCTACCGGGAACAAGAAAGGTAATCGACATGTTGGAGCTAGAATCATAGTTATCCTTAGTCTCTCGTTCTTGGGTATCTCCTAATCTCTTGCATCTTGATTGTTCTTATAATCATCAATCATCATCGCAGAAAGATTATGAAGCATGACAAACGGGCAAATGATTTGGATTTCATGTGTATTTTGAGTTATGATGGCAAAGTTTTCTATGATCGAATCGTTGAGGCCACAGAAGGATTCGACTCCAAGTACTCTGTGGGTGAAGGAGCATATGGAATTGTTTACAAAGCTAAGATATTAGAAGGTCAAACGGTTGCTGTTAAGCAAATCTTGTCATCCCAAGAAGATATTGAGATCATTGATTTGGTACCATTTGAAAGGGAAATTCAATCCTTGACAAATATACGCCATCGCAACATTGTGAAATTTTATGGCTTTTGCTCTCATGTCCAACGTTGGTTTTTGGTGTATGAGTATATGGAAAGAGTAAGCTTGAGAACGGTTTTAAACGATGATCAAAGAGCAATAGAATTTCAATGGAACAAGAGGATAAATGTGGTCTGAGGAGTTGGGGATGCATTATCTTATATGCATCACGGATGTTCTCCTCCATTGATTCATCGAGACTTGACTAGTAATAACGTTCTATTGGATCGTGATTATGAGGCTCATGTTTCTGATTTTGGCACTGCAAGGCTGTTGAGGCTAGATTCATCAAGTTGGACAGCTATTGCCGGTACCATTGGGTATATTGCTCCAGGTACTTCGCAATTTTTTGTTTAATTTCAATGGCATTAGGTGTCATGCTTCTATGATTGAACTTTTACTAGTTTAGTGCAGCTCATTAGTTATTTAGTCATCTTATGGAAATTTCTTTTACTTATTTAGAGCTTTCAAGTTGTATTGATAAAAAGCTTTCAATTTTCCTCATAAGTAAGAATTGGCAAATGAGGAAAACATCATAATCAATCCATTTCAAGGACATTAAGTTCGTGTTACTTAGAAGATGCTCGTATTTTAAGAGTCGAACAAAATTTTCGGAACTTTGCCAAAGCATAAACTCCCATATTGAAATTAGTGTTGTAAGTGTAGAATAAGTGGAAATTTGTACTTGTAATTGTCACACGTCATGTGATGAGTAGTAATGTTGTCGACTTGAATGCAACTTATGATCGAGATTAGGATTCTCCACTTGTAGAGCTTGCTTATTCTACAATTCCTACCGAAAAATGCGATGTGTATAGCTTTGGAGTCGTCGCATTAGAGACAATCATGGGAAAGCATCCAGGAGATCATATCTCTCGGGAATGTTCATCGTCCACCCAAACTGAGTCGATGATGTTGAAGGATGTGCTGGATCAACGTCTATCGCCTTCTAGACTTGGCCTTCGAGAGGCGCAGGAGGTGGTATTGATCGCCAAGCTAGCATTTGAGTGCTTGCAAGCCGACCCAAGGCTTCGACCGACAATGGAACGAGTCTCACGTGAGCTTTGCTTTCAAGTACCCTTGGATACGCCACTCTCTGCATTCAGCGTAAAGCAACTTCGTGATCTTAATGTCAAAAAATTAGGAGCATTTTAGGAGACGGTAAGATTTGTAGTTTTCATGTGCTATTTTGTTTGGTTTTCAATCACGATGACGATCGCCTTTTGAATATCTTCTTAGTTCTCACTAATCCCAATCATGTGATTTCTGATTTTCACTGCAGAGCTAGCTTCTCTATGAACGTCATAGAGTAGTGTGATATTTATAGTTTGAATTCGTGATACTAAATAATGATGGGAAGACTTCTGGGAAGAACCCATTTCCCAATTATTTCCATCCTTTTGCCGAGTGATCAGGATGTCAATTTGCAAAATGCAATTGATCAACATCTTTTGCCTTCTTTGTATCTATCACTGTAAGAGACAATAGTACTAGTAATCTATGAACTTTCATCGATGCACAGTGTCATAATTGAACTTTTGATTGATTCAATTAAATCAATTTTGAGTAATGTTCGCTATTGCCCCGAAACTTTCAATTGGTCCAATTAAATTCCTAATATATTTTAATATGTTTATGACATCCTTTCCTTAATTAGTTTACACCAATTAAATTAAGGTGGTGTTTAAATGAAATATTGCTTAAAAGTATTAATTTGAAACCTAGTGTCGATTTTTATCCTCTCACCTAGAGTAGAACTAGTAGTTTATGAAACAAATATTTGCGCACGCGAGATCTCACCGGGTCCGGACCCGCGTCGTGTTGCCTAGGGGCAGCCTCCATTGTGGCCACAAGCGACAAAGGTTGCAACGTTTCAATTTTTATTGTTTTCTCTTGTCGAAATTTCTATGTCATTTATATTTAATAAGTTTTTATTTTCCTTTTCTTTATTTTTAAATATATTTATCATGATTTAAATTTTTAGAAAAATTTTCCGACAAATTAAAACCTAAAAGCTATGTAAGGTGATACATCAGCAAACAACGATAAATTAATTGTCACATCAACATGTCTGGTTACTTCCTTTTCTACTAAGTATATATAGTTGTTTCGCTTGGATTCCTTCCACGACAAAATATATTTCATTGAAAGTCATTTTTCGGTTTTTAATTAAAGGAAACTAGGGCTTTGCGCTAACTCTAGACAGGAAACATCATAGGCAATAGAACCAACAGCTTTTAATTTGAACAGAACTGCACAAACTCAAATCGTGTTGGAATTTAATCGATAACAAGACCTAGAATGGACTAAATGAAATAACTATATTGGAATTGAATCGATGACATAATCTTTTTTTTTTTTATCAATGACACAACTTGAGAACACAAAAATACTATACCAAAATTTAATCGATGATACCGGGATAGAGATTACACGTCGGAATTTAATCGACGATACGAATCAGAAATTTACAACTAGGGAAATAAAGTACAGTGTAGGAAAATAAAGATATTGAAAAGATAGTAAATTATTTGATTTGTGCGGGGCTCTAGTAGACGACTGGCGGTATTATGGTCTGGGGGTAACTGCATTCTGACGGTGTCTAGTAGTAGCATTTCTCTGAATGGTTTCCCTCGATTTCCTCTATGCCCATGACGCCATGATTCTGCTCCCAAGCAATTGTTTTTTTTTTTTTTCCTAGATGGCGCGTTAACTGCCTCGTGATCTTGCTTTTGCATGATCGTCGTCCTGGGTTCTTGCCTGAGTAACTGTTCCCCCCACTAAAATGCATGCCCATTTCTCCTCGGTCTCAGATGCTCCGGTGATTTTGAATCTCCATGTTCGCGCTTCAACGTTCCCTAAGTGGACACCTACCAATCAATCCATCGCTTTGTCTAGGGCTGGTAACCATATCCTTATGCCTATCATGTTTTTAAAGCACTTTGATGGTGTGCTGCTTTTCTCCCATCAGTATTCATGCCGATATCTGTACCCATGACTGCTGACTGTTGATCAACGAATGTCAACGACTGAATATCCATCACTAATGGGTATTATGAGTATCGACCTTTATGGTCTATTAGATATATTGACATATTATGGATATTCTAAATATTATGAAACTCTTTCCAGATTAAAACCCCCCAAAAAAAGAAGAGCCTAACAGATTCAAACAGATTCGTCTCTTTTATGGACCAGATAAGCAAGCTCCAGCCAGGAAACACAAAGGCATTGAACAAAAGCTTAAGTACAGATAGAGGAAACTTGATACTGTTAAAAAGAGTATGGATCAAATTCCACCTCCACCAGGACAGGGAAGTGCAAGGCCACTCGTGTGCAGCCATGCCACCAAACCAAAGTGACGGCAATCTTTTTCCTTACCCCCATGTCAGGGGATACTGCCAATTACCAATGCTGGCTACTAATTATTTTTCTTTGGCTGGAGAGGAACTACTACTATTTGTTTAGAAAAGCTACAACAGTTGAACAGTCATGAAGACATCTTCTTATATGCGATATAGCCTGCCCGGACTTCTTCAAAGCAGACTTGCGAGTTTTGAAATGAAAGATGAACATCACTCAATTAAACTCGTTAAAAATCGTCACTTAAAATATCTATATCATGCAGAAGCTTCAGACTCCACGTGAAAGCAGCAAACAAAAGAAGAGAAATCCAAAAGATAGAACAAAAGGAAGGGCTAAGTACATTAGAGGAAAGAAGCAGCCGAAGTGACTGAATCATACATGTAATTTAAGTATATTCAAGCAAGCACGCTGCTCAGTATTTCAAACAATCATCCTCACCCACAAGCCATGTTCAGATTATAAAGTAACCTTTTACATTCCTTTTACATTTGTTCTTCATTCCTCCAAAAAGATAATGTCAGATCTAAACATTTACTTCAAATTTGATTTGTCATCCAAAAAAAACATTCATTCTTCAAAAAAGAGGAAACCTTTATTTTCTGAACCATACAGCCCATCTACATTCGAAGAGGAGAAGCGCTCTATGAACAAGGCAGATAATGTTGGACTCTATTACAACCGCACCATGTAACTGGATCCAATGTCATCCATAAAAGGAACTTTCTAATGTCCTTACACACATGTCCAACGCGCATAAACAAGTTCTAAGAAGATTATATACGATCTGGTCACCGCGACAATCTAAACCATCTCAGTGGACAATGTTCAGAGAACCATAACCACAAGACATACATCAATATCACTTAGCCCGGAGCAACTCAGTGTTTTCACCAGTCTTCTCACACGGGTCATAAAATTCCACATTTCATCGGTCACCACACAACCAAAACATCACTCCAGAAGATATAGAGCGATAGTGTAACCGGACCCTTGAGGCACTAATCCCCAGCTCTGAGACTCCATTGCCAAGCTCGACCGGAGCCTCGCTGAGGCGATAGCTCTGTGGAGAGGCATCAAGGATTCGACGCCGCCGCTCAACTCCAAGGGCAACCTAACACCACAGATCACCACAAACAAAACGCACAGATCTGGAGAGGACCCAAGAAATCAATACGAACGCTCGGCACGGGAGTAGCGAAAAGACGGATGCTTTGCTCCTCCTGCGTCGAAATTAACGCGAATGCCCATGCAATGAGTGCGATTTGAGGCGATATTTACCGCGAGAAGGCGCGAGAGAAGCTGCTGAAGAAGCGGAGGCGTAAGCGGCAGCGGAGGACGGGAGCGGAGCCGAGGGAGAGAGCGGGGAGTGATTGAGCTTGAGCGAGAGAGGGCGTAATCGAGAGGATAACCTGGAGACGACCTTCGAAGACGCCATTGCCGGAGGTTTTTGCAGGTTTTTTTTTTCTCCTTTTTCCCTGCGATCTCTCTCCCAAATGGCCGCCCTGCACAAGCTGATGCTGCTTCGGGCGGTTTTGCTAGAGTCACTCTCCTTTGTGTCATCGACCAATGGCAGTCGTTGCATTGTTCTTTTTTTTTTTCTTCATGTATCAATATGATAAATTGATACAAACGGTTCATAAACTTTAAACCAATACGTAATTTGGTGCTTAAAATTTTAATTTGTTCATTGTGATTTATGAATTTTAACCTGTTGACACCTAAATTATGATTGATTATTAGTAATTTAATGCACAAAAATTTAGGGATTAACGTTAACCATAAACAAAAATATTAGCATTAAATTGCATAGCATATAGTTTTAGGACCATTTATTGTTATTGTATTTGCATTAGACTGGTGACGGATGGGCTCCAATTAATAGTTCTAAGTTTTAATTTAACGAGTTGGTAGCGTAGTGTGAGAGAATTTAAACCCGTTAAGTGATGAGTTGAAAGACGAGAATATTTCCGGGAATATTCACATTATTCTTTCAATATTATTGAAAAAATATTACACGTGAGATACAAAAACTAAATAAATAACATACAAATTTATCATCTCTTTTTAAATAATATAGTGCTCTTATTTATAAAAAAATGCCACGTAATTAACATTGAGACACACGAAAAAGACAGTAAAAGAGAAAACATCAGAGGGAGGGTCTTTGCTCACTTTCTCTGACAAGGTGCAGATAGGTAAGAGAGAAAAGTAAAAAGAGTGGGCGGGTCGTCTTCTTTGAGAGGGAGGAAGTCTTCGAGCGTCGACAAAACCGACGCTTACTACTAGGGGTGAGCGTGGTTCCCGGGTAGAACCGGGAACCGGAGAACCGAACCGGAGGGTCCGGTTCGGTTCCCGGTTCTAGGGGAACCGGTTCCGGTTCCCGGTTCCTCATTTCCGAACCGGCGGTTCCGGTTCCGGTTCCCTGTTCCTCATAGAACCGGAACCGAACCGACCGAACCGAACCGAACCAGGGAACCGGTCTACAACCCCCCCAAAAAAAAAAAAAATCCCTAATTCTAAGTTTCTAACCCTAATTTTCCCTCTCTCCCCAAATCTCACTCGCCCGCACATACATCCGAATCGATTTCTTCAACCGCCGCTGCCCGCCGCGCCGCGCTCCCCGCGCGCGCCGGGTCCGCGCGCGCCGCCCGCGCCGCGCGCGCCGTCCATTGCTTCGCTCACCGTGTCGCCGCTCGTCCCCGCTCGCTCGCGCGCCTACCCGCAGCTCCGCCCGCTCGGGACTCCGCCCTCCCGCGGCTACGTCCGTCCGCCGTGACTCCGCCGCCGCACCTCCGCCCGCCCGCGACTCGACCCGCCCGCAACTCCGCCCGCCCGCAGCTCCGCCCCTCGCCCGCGACTCCGACCGCCCGCAGCCGCTCGCCGCCCGCAACTCCGCCCGCGACTCCGCCCGGTCGCCGCAGCTCAGCCCCCTCGCCCGCAGCTCCGCCCGCCCGCCCGCCGCTCCGCCCCTCGCCGCGGCTCCGCCCGCCCGCAGCTCCGCCCGCCCGCAGCTCCGCCTCGCCCGCGAGTCCGCGACTCGCCCGGTCGCCCGCAACTCCGCCCCTCGCGGCTCCGCCGCCCGCAGCTCCGCTCCTCGCGGCTCGCCCGCCCGCAGCTCCGCGGCGGCTCCGCCGCAGCTCCGTGGCGGCTCCGCCGGCAGCTCCGCCGCAGCTCCGCCGGCGGCTCCGCCGCCGCCGCTCCGCCCCTCGCCCGCAGCTCCACCCGCAGCTCCGCCCGCAGCTCCGCCGGCGGCTCCACCCACTCGCCACTCCGCCCCTCGCCCGTAGCTCCGCCCAATCGCCCGCGACTCCGCCCCGCCCACCCACGACTCCATTGCTCCGCCCAATCACCACTCCGTATTGGTAATATTTCCTTATGTTTTTGTGATATAATTTTCATGAGAAGTCGGAGAGATATTGGTACTTCAAAAACCAAGCAAAATGGAAAAATGTGTAGTCATGACTCATGAGATCATACTAAATTTAGTTGATGAGGCTTTTGCGGTACTCAATACTTTTGGTGTTGATTGCGGCTCCGAATTGTGGAATTTTGGTTGCTGAATGCTGATATTTAGCTTCTTTTTGGGCTCGTTGTTTTGCTTACTAAACGGCAAAACCTGAAATTGATCTAGAAAGGGACTAGAGAACGGTTTTTGCTTACTAGGTAAAAAAATTTTAATATGTTTTTCTTTAGGTAGCTTATGTGAAATTGTCATCGTGTGACCTTATTTCTTATTATTGAGATGATTAAATGGTTGTTTGGCAGTGTTGTTTGTTGGACTTATCAACTTAACATGTCAATAGAAGAGGAGGGATATGACTATGAGAAGATGACTCCTATTATAGAAATGGAAATGTCTGGCGATGAAAATGAACAAGAACAAGATCCATCCCCAAACATGAGTGGGACGGACAAGGTACTTGGTTCTTCTCTTCCTTCTCATGATAAGAAATATACATCTGAGTGCTGGAATCATTATACGAAAATCAAAGATAAGGATGGAAACCCACATCGGGTGAAGTGCATTCATTGTGGGTCTTTGTTAAAGTACCGTGTTTCTAATGGTACTTCCGCCATGAGGAAGCACTTAACAACATGCAAGAAGTTTCCTCGTAATGTAGAGAAGAGGCAGAAATTCTTTGTACCACGTAATGTAAGTGGAGCTAACAAGGCAGAAGGAGAATCCAACACCGGTAATGTCTTATCAACATGGTCATTTAATCAAGAACGTTGCAGGGAAATGCTTGCCCGGTTCATCATTATTGATGAACAACCTTTTTCTTTGGTGGAGCGTGTTGGATTTCGTGAGTTTGTCTTTGAGTTACAACCTCTCTTCAAGCATTTATCACGTTTTACAGTGGCTAAAGATTGCATGAACCTATATTTCCGCGAAAAAGTTTGTTTGAAGACTTACTTTGGTAAGATTAAGTCTAGGATTGCACTTACAACCGATACCGGACTTCTATTCAAAACATGAATTATTTGTGTATCACTGCACATTTTATTGATGATGATTGGAAATTGCATAAAAGAATCATCAATTTTGTAGTGATGCATAGTCATAGAGGTAAGGAGATTGGAAAAATGATAGAGAAGTGCATTAATGAATGGGGAATAATAAAAAAAGTGTCAACAATTACTGTTGACAATGCTAGCTCCAATGATGTTGCAATTGGTCATTTGAGGGAAAAGCTTTTAAAAGAAAGGGTGGCGATATTAGATGGTAGTGTTTTGCATATGAGGTGCACAGCTCATATACTGAACTTGATTGTGAGAGATGGCTTGAGTATGGTACGTGACTCTATTTCACGTATCCGCAATGTGGTTAAGTATGTGAAAAGTTCTCCCTTAAGAGCCAAAGCATTTCAATCTTGTATTGAGACTGAAAATATCACTTACAAGGGTTCGGTTATTCTTGACGTAGCCACTAGATGGAATTCTACTTATCTTATGTTAGACACTGCTGTGAAGTTCAGGAAAGCTTTCGAAAGATTGGAAGAATATGATTTATCTTTTGTAAGTGAGCTTAACCATGATATTCCTCAAGATGATGATTGGGAAAATGCTGTTATTCTTTCAGAATTTCTAAAGGTGTTCTATGATGCTACAAATCAAATGTCGGGAAGTTCATATATAACTTCCAATGATTATTTTGAGGGGATAGCTCTTTTGTATAAATATTTGAAAGATACAGCGGATGAATCGGATCCTAAACTTCAAGCTATGGGTTTGAAAATGAAGGAAAAATTCGACAAATATTATGGGAGCTTAGACAAAGTGAATATGATGGTGTTGATTGCGGTTGTATTGGATCCTAGAGCCAAGTTGAGTTATGTGAAATTTTTGTATGGACAAATTTATGACGATGAATCAAAAGTTAATGACATGCATCATAAGGTGAAGAACGCATTGGAGCGTTTGTTTGAATTTTATAAGCAATCTTCTTTTGATTCAAGTGATCAGAATTTTTGTATCCAAAATTGGAGTGCTAGTAGCAGTGGTTCCAACGCCGATGCTGGTGGCAATGGAGCTAACAAAAGGAAGTATGACGCCCAAGCATGGCGGAAAACATTTATGAACTCGAGCCAACAATTGTGTGAGCTCAATAAATCTGAGCTTGATGAATATCTTGAAGATAAAACTGAAAAAGTTATTGATCTCGACATTTTGATGTGGTGGAAAACTAGTGGTTCAAAATATAAAATCCTATCTTTGATGGCTCGAGATGTTTTGTCTATTCCCGTAACTACTGTTGCTTCGGAGTCGACTTTCAGTACTTCGGGTCGTGTACTTGATGGCTTTCGAAGTTCTTTGACTCCCAAAGTAGTAGAAGCTTTGATTTGCACTCAAGATTGGTTGAGAGCTGTTCGTGTACCTATTAATGTTGAAGAGTGCATTGAGAATGCAGAAAAATTTGAGTTGGGTAAGTAATATTTCTAGTTTTATATGTTGTAAATCTTTATATATGTCTAATAAATGAATGCTTTATTTAATCTCTCTCTTCTTCTTTTTTAAAGATATGGATGGTCTTAGTGAGGAGATCACCAGTAAATAGAGTTTACCAATTAAAGCGAAATGAAGCTACGTGGTAATGTTTTCTAATAATTATTTTAGTTCAGTGGATAGTAATTTAAATTTTAAACTGGGGTGATCTTTGTTTTCTTCCTCTACAGTTTGTTTAGCATGGATGGAGGCTTTGCGCCAAATGGATGAACTTGTAAGATTTAAGAAAAAGCATGATTTTCTCTTAGTCATTAATGATGTAAGTCCCTCATTTTGTAGATAATCTTGTTATTTAATTTGTGAGACTTGTGATGTACCTCTTGCTTTGCAATATGATGACATGATTGTTTTATGACTTAGGGAGATCTTCATAGAAATTGTGTCGTTATCATTAAAAAAACTATGTTGAAAGGGATGATCACGGTTCCCGGTTCTTCTTTTTTCATAACCGGAACCGGTTCCACTTAAATGAAAAAAAAAAAAAAAGAACCTGTAGGAACTTGGAACCGGAACCGGAACCTGTAAGAGGGTAGGTTTTAGGTTCCGATTTCGACAGTAGGTTCAGGGTTCCAAAATCGAGGGTGAACCCGTACCGAGGTAGTGCCAGGTTCCAAGCGGAACCGTAGCTTAACCCTGGAACCGCTCACCCCTACTTACTACCCACCATCCGCGGCTATCATTCCTCCGTGATTGCCGCTGCTGCTCGTCCAAGCCGGCGCCTGCATCACGCTGCCCCCGCTCACCGAAACGAAACCGACGCTTACTACCCACCATCCGCGGCTATCATTCCTCCGTGATTGCCATAGAGCCACCCCCGGCCAGGACTTAAATTTTCCGCAAATATGGTCGACATGTCAATTTGAATGAAGACTTGGAAAAGTAAGTCAACCATGACCAACGATTGAGACTTATGTGGCTCTGCGCTGTTCCCTCTTCATCCCCCACGGCGTTTGAAAAGGGAAAAGACTTTTTATCTTGCAAATATATCATCAATGAGAAGGACTTGTTCACCGGAAAATTTGGTCCAGCTGTATAGGAATTGTCATAGAGGCTTCGGGGGAGTGATCTTCCAATCTATAAGTATGGTCATCTATCTTGTTAACTGTATGCAGGCCGGAACCATTTCTCACTTCCCAAAACCCAACCATCCCCCGAGTCATGGTTTCTTTCTTTTTGCTGTCCACCCAGTCTCCTTTAGCTATCATCTTCTTCTTCTGGCTCTTCTTGGTTGGCACCCCTTCATCCGATGGTGTAGGCGTTTCTGCTTCCTCCACTCATTTTACAACTATCCACACGACCGAGAATAAGGATGGAGCAGTGGCTCTCCTGAATTGGAAATCTACTCTTGACAGCCATAGCCAATCTATCCTCTCTTCATGGCACGGCGACAATCCTTGCAGCTTTACCGGTGTCACTTGTGACGACTCCAGAGCCATTGTCCATCTAAATCTTTCCAATCTCAATTTGAGAGGAACTCTAGACGACCTCGACTTCTCGTGCTTACCCGGTGTGGTTAGCTTTGAACTTGCCAACAACTTGATCTATGGCTCAATTCCCTCGAGTATCGGTAACGTTTCCAAACTCAACTCTCTTAATCTTCACTTCAATGAACTATCTGGGGACATTCCTCCAAGTCTAGGTATGTTAGAGAGTCTTCATTATTTGTCACTATCTGCAAACAACCTGAGTGGACACATCCCTTGGGAGATTGGACGGTTGCATTCTCTTTTGGAACTTGATTTTGCCGAAAACAAGTTCACCGGTCCTATCCCTGCTTCACTAGGGAACTTGAGCAACTTGATTCATCTTTATCTATGGAAAAATCAACTTTCAGGGCCCATTCCTACTACTCTTGGAAAATTAGGCAATTTAACCGAATTAAGCATTTCCTGCAATAACATTTCCGGTTCCATTCCAACAGAGATAAGTGACTTGAGGAATTTGAAAGTTCTTTACATATGGCAAAATGGACTTTTAGGACCCATACCTTCAGAAATCGGGATGCTCACTTCTCTTATTAAACTTGACCTATCATATAACAAATTTAGTGGCTCAATTCCTCGTTCCATTGGAAACTTGATGAGTTTATCCCTTCTTCACCTCTTCCAAAATGGACTTTCAGGACCCATACCTTTAGAAATCGGGAGGCTCACTTCTCTTATTGAACTTTCGCTATCGGATAACAAATTTAGTGGCTCAATTCCTCGTTCCATTGGAAACTTGACGAGTTTATCCATTCTTTACCTCTACCAAAATGGACTTTCAAGATCCATACCTTCAGAAATCGGGAGGCTCACTTCTCTTATTAAACTTGACCTATCATATAACAAATTTAGTGGCTCAATTCCTCGTTCCATTGGAAACTTGATGAGTTTATCCCTTCTTCACCTCTTCCAAAATGGACTTTCGGGACCCATACCTTCAGAAATCGGGAGGCTCACTTCTCTTATTGAACTTTCGCTATCGGATAACAAATTTAGTGGCTCAATTCCTCATTCCATTGGAAACTTGACGAGTTTATCCATTCTTTACCTCTACCAAAATGGACTTTCAAGATCCATACCTTCAGAAATCGGGAGGCTCACTTCTCTTATTGAACTTGACCTATCAAGTAACAAATTTAGTGGCTCAATTCCTCGTTCCATTGGAAACTTGACAAGTTTATCCATTCTTTACCTCTACCAAAATGGACTTTCAAGATCCATACCTTCAGAAATCGGGAGGCTCACTTCTCTTATTGAACTTGACCTATCAAGTAACAAATTTAGTGGCTTGATTCCTCGCTCCATTGGAAACTTGACGAGTTTATCCATTCTTTACCTCTTCCAAAATGGACTTTCAGGACCCATACCTTCAGAAATTGGGAGGCTCACTTCTCTTAAAGATTTAGATTTTGGGGAAAATAATTTGACCGGTCCTATCCCTGCATCAATTGGAAGCCTAGCCAATCTATCACTATTACGCCTTAGCTACAATAAATTCTTTGGCTCCTTGCCTTCTGAATTCAATAAGTTAACACAATTGACTTCTTTGCTTCTATATAACAATGAACTAGAGGGGGAACTACCACAAAGTGTATGCCTTGGGAGATCATTGCAATATTTCTGCATCAACGATAATCATTTCATGGGTCCCATTCCCACGAGCCTAAAGAACTGTAGCACATTAAAAAGATTGAGGCTAGATGGAAACCTACTTACTGGAAGCATATCAGATGCTTTCGGAATATATCCACATCTATATTTTATAGACTTGAGTCACAATCATTTGAGCGGCGAACTTTCGTGGAAATGGGAGCAATGCCGTAATTTGACGAGCTTAAAAATATCAAACAACAACATTTCTAGTGAGATACCAGCAATATTTGGAAGGATGGCCCAATTACAGTTACTCAACCTTTCTTCAAATAGTTTAAGTGGAGAGATTCCGAGGGAAATGGGAAGCCTGTCAATGTTGTTGGAACTCGATCTAAGCAGCAATACGATCATGGGAAATGTTCCGATCGAGATTGGACTTTTATCCCATCTGGCACATCTAAACTTAGCATCAAACAATTTGAGCGGGTTGATACCGGTGCAACTAGGCTCATGCAAAAGCTTGTTGAGCTTGAACTTGAGTAGAAACAAATTTTGGAGAAGCATTCCTTTGGAGATAGGCAACGCACAAGTCCTCGAGGTTCTTGATCTGAGTCATAATATTTTGTTAGAAAATATACCAGGAGAGCTTGCAATGTTGAGAAACTTGCAAATTCTTAATATCTCCCATAATGGCTTATCTGGTTCCATCCCACATACTTTTGGTGATATGTTGGCCTTGACTTCTATTGATGTATCCTACAATGACTTGGAAGGTCCTCTCCCTAATGTCAAGGCTTTCAATGAGGCTTCATTTGAGGCAATTCAATGTAACAGAGGGCTTTGCGGAAATGTTGTTGGTTTACCAAGATGCAATTCTACCGGGAACAAGAAAGGTAATCGACATGTTGGAGCTAGAATCATAGTTATCCTCATTCTCTCGTTCTTGGGGTGTCTCCTAATCTCTTGCATCTTGATTGTTCTTATAATCATCAATCATCGTCGTAGAAAGATTATGAAGCCTGACAAACGGGCAAATGATTTGGATTTCATGTGTATTTTGAGTTATGATGGCAAAGTTTTCTATGATCGAATTGTTGAGGCCACAGAAGGATTCGACTCCAAGTACTCTGTGGGTGAAGGAGCATATGGAATTGTTTACAAAGTTGAGATATCAGAAGGTCAAACGGTTGCTGTCAAGCAAACCTTGTCATCCCAAGAAGATACTGAGATCATTGATTTGGTACCATTTGAAAGGGAAATTCAATCCTTGACAAATATACGCCATCGCAACATTGTGAAATTTTATGGCTTTTGCTCTCATGTCCAACGTTGTTTTTTGGTGTATGAGTATATGGAAAGAGGAAGCTTGAGAACGGTTTTAAACGATGATGAAAGAGCAATAGAATTTCAATGGGACAAGAGGATAAATGTGGTCCGAGGAGTTGCAGATGCATTATCTTATATGCATCACGGATGTTCTCCTCCATTGATTCATCGAGACTTGACTAGTAATAATGTTCTATTGGATCGTGATTACGAGGCTCATGTTTCTGATTTTGGCACTGCGAGGCTGTTGAGGCCAGATTCATCAAACTGGACAGCTATTGCCGGTACCATCGGGTATATTGCTCCAGGTACTTTGCAATTTTTTGTTTAATTTTGATGGCATTAGGTGTCATGCTTCTATGATCGAACTTTTACTAGTTTAGTGCAGCTCATTAGTTATTTAGTCATCTTATGGAAATTTCTTTTACTTATTTAGAGCTTTCAAGTTGTAATGATAAAAAGCTTTCGATTTTCCTCATAAGTAAGAATTGGCAAATGAGGAAAACATCATAATCAATCCATTTCAAGGACATTAAGTTCGTGTTACTTAGAAGATGCTCGTATTTTAAGAGTTGAACAAAATTTTTGGAAGTTTGCCAAAGCATAAACTCCCATATTGAAATCAGTGTTGTAAGTGTAGATTAAGTGGAAATTTGTACTTGTAATCGTCATACATCATGTGATGAGTAGTAATGTTGTCGACTTGAATGCAACTTATGATCGAGATTTAAAAAACAATGGATTCTCCACTTGCAGAGCTTGCTTATTCTACAGTTCCTACCGAAAAATGCGATGTGTATGGCTTTGGAGTCGTCGCATTAGAGACAATCATGGGAAAGCATCCAGGAGATCATATCTTTCGGGAATGTTCATCGTCCACCCAAACTGAGTCGATGATGTTGAAGGATGTGCTGGATCAACGTCTATCGCCTTCTAGACTTGGCCTTCGAGAGGCGCAGGAGGTGGTATTGATCGCCAAGCTAGCATTTGAGTGCTTGCAAGCCGACCCAAGGCTTCGACCGACAATGGAACGAGTCTCACGTGAGCTTTGCTTTCAAGTACCCTTGGATACGCCACTCTCTGCATTCAGCGTAAAGCAACTTCGTGATCTTAATGTCAAAAAATTAGGAGCATTTTAGGAGACGGTAAGATTTGAAGTTTTCATGTGCTATTTTGTTTGGTTTTCAATCACGATGACGATCGCCTTTTGAATATCTTCTTAGTTCTCACTAATCCCAATCATGTGATTTCTGATTTTCACTGCAGAGCTAGCTTCTCTATGAACGTCATAGAGTAGTGCGATATTTATAGTTTGAAGTTGTGATACTAAATAATCATCGGAAGGCTTCTGGGAAGAACCCATTTCCCAATTATTTCCATCCTTTTGCCGAGTGATCAGGATGTCAATTTGCAAAATGCAGTGGATCAACATCTTTTGCCTTGTTTGTATCTATCGCTATAAGAGACAATAGTACTAGTAATATGTGAACTTTTATCGATGCATAGTGTCATAATTGAACTTTTGATTGTTTTAATTAAATCAATTTTGAGTACTCTTTGCTATTTTAGACTCATTCATCCGGTTACATTGACAATACAACACCACAAATAGATCCTACGTCACTCAAGGAACCCAACAAGCCAAACCGCGCCACCATCGGATGCCACAAGCGCCCACATGCGCCACTTCAAGCCTTTACGCATGAGTTCCATGCGCCTACGTATGTCTCATGTGACCGAGTCGGCCGTATTGCTGAAGTCGTTGTTGCGTCATCCTAACATGACCCACCGCTCGTTTGTCATCAGCCACGTCATCACATGTTAGCAGCCATGTGATCGAACATCATCCCTCCACGTCATTCGCCATGTCATCTGTTGACCATTGACCGGAGTTGATCGTTGACCAGAGTTGACCGATCGGTTCCCGAGGTATTCCGAAATGCTAATTCCATTTTTAGTGTTATTTTCTCCATATTTTCACTCCCAATACTTGTTTCTTGGTGTTTATTACAAAAATGGGTGCATTTTCAATGGATAAAATGGATGTGTCATACTCATTCAAACTGTATTAAAGATTAAACTATATTTTATGGGCTCAAGAAAATGTCAAGTTTTTGGAAAATGATACAAACTTTGGCATTATGTCACTGGTGAAATTCGTGAGCCTACAAGGATCATTGAGGAAACTAGAGAAAAACATATTAAGCGTTTGGAGGAGTGGGACAACAAGAATCATCAGATTTTGACTTGGTTTCGGAATACTTCGATTCCTTCTATTAGATTTCAGTTTGGTTGTCTCAATACAGCAAAAGAAGCATGAGATTTGCTTGCCAGTCGTTACTCCACCTCGGATATTGCTCATCCATATCAACTATTAGGAAATTTTCATCGCATGCATCAAGAGACATGTCGGTTTGTTAATGATTTTTTATCCTCTATGCATGCTATATGGGATCAATTGGCTTTGTCTGAGCCATAATGGGAAGCTACTGTTGATGCTTACTAGTTTGATGAATATCATGATTGTATGCGTGTTATGCAATTTCTGGTGGCACTAAATGATGAGTTTGAACCTTTATGAGCTTCACTTTTGTGTTGAGATCTTTTTCCTCCTCTCAAGGCAGTTGTTTCAGAGCTATTGACTATAGAGACCCGGCTTGCTACTTTAAAGGCGCACCTTCCTATTTTATCCACTCCTACAGATACAATACTTGCTACACCTGCTTTTTCCTCATCGCGTAACAAATATTGCACATATTGTCATCGAACTGGTCATCTTGCAAACACTTGCTATCGGCGACAACCTAGGCAATTTTTAGGGATAAACAGTTGATCCCGATACAAAGGTCCACTTGCATGGTCAACTGCCATTGCTACTACTATTGAAGGTTCTTCTAATAACTCATATGTTACTTTATCTTTAGAAGATCTCTGCTCTATTCTTCGAGAATCCGGTACCTCTAATTCTTCTGTCCTTAGCACTTCTGCTTTGTCTGTGACTCCAGGTACTTCTAATTCATGGTTCTTTGATTCTGCCTATTGCAATCACATAACTTCTAATGCCAATTTGTTTGAATCAAAGTCGTCACTTTCACAAACACATACCATTCATATAGCTGAAAACTCATAGATGTTAGTTAGCCATATAGAAAACATGTCAATGTCCACATTGTCATTACTAGATACTTTTGTGGTTCCTAAACTCTCCTTGAACTTAATATATGTAGGTTAGCTATGTGAGCTCGGCTTTGATATTCATTTCTCTTCTAATGGTTATCATGTGCAGGATCCACGGACGGGACAGATAATTGGGACAAATCGTAAATTGGGACACCTATTTGAGCTTATCTCCCTAAAAATTCCAATTCCTCTTAGTAACTATGCTACCATAGTATTATTTGAAACTTGGCATTCTTGTTTGGGTCATACTTCCTTTTCTAGATTAAGTCATTTGATTTCTAGTGATCATTTTGGTTCTGTTGACAATAAATAGTTTGATTGCTTGTCATGTAAGTTGGGAAAACATCACAACTTATCTTTTGATCTTAGTGAATCTGTCCCTCATGCTCCCTTTGACTTAATTCATTTTGATATTTAGGGCCCATCTCCTACTCCCACTGTGGGAGGATCCTACTACTTTGTGATTTTTGTGGATGATTATTCTCGTTATACATGGCTTTATCTTATGAAGCATCGATTTGTACTATCTCATATTTACCATGATTTTGTAGTTGTTGACACCTAAATTTTGATTGATCATTCCTAATTTAATGCACAAAAATTTAGGGATTAATTTTAACCCATAAACAAAAAATATTAGGATTAAATTGCATAGCATATAGTTTTAGGAGCATTTATTATTGCATTTGCATTGGACATGTGGCAGATGGGTTTCAATTGATGGTTCTAAGCTTTAATTTAACAAGTTGGACTAAGCCCACGGTGAAAGAGAATTTGGCTAGGCCCATTAAGGGGTGATGAGTTGGAATATGAGAATATTCTCAGGAATATGAGAATGTTATTGAGAATATTCACATTATTCTTTCAATATTCAGGAAATGTGTAGGATGAAATATTGAAAAAATATTGTACGTGGGATACAATAGCTAAATAGGCAACGTGCAAATTTATCATCTTTTCTTAAATAACATAGTCCTCTCACATATAAAAAGGGGCTATACACACTGAAGGGGAGACACAAAAAAAATTGAGGGGAGCACAATAGAGAGAAAGAGGAGGCATGGCCGCAACGTAGAGAACAAACGTTCTCCCCAGGAGAGAAGCGACGGCCACCATCTACACTAGTGACCTGTGCATGACCAAAGATCGATCCAGCGAAGCTCGTGTTTGTTTTGTCTTGCAGGTTTCTGGGCGAGTTGCAACAATAATCCTGCAGTTTTATTCGTCTCTGCTGCAACGGCACATCAGCCTTCGATGACCTCGCAGCCTCCAAGCGAGACCCCACAGCAATTTCGACGACCTTCTAGTCTGGCAAGCCCTGTCACGCTGCAGTCCAATCGTGCCCAACTCTTCATCCACGCTTCAAGCAAGTTCTGCACAAGCCACCATAGCCTTCCTAGAGGCTCTCCGTCAGTGACTAGGGGGCACCATTGGCGAGTGCAGATTCTCTCACACATCTTCTCTAACATTGTTTTATTTGAAGGAAATTCTGGGCTGAGTTCAAGACCACCTTCGGTCAACATAGCTGCAAGGTTGACGTGCATAGAATCGTGGAAAATTCCATTTAATGCATGGTCACAAAAAAAAAGAGGCAAAAGTGCGAACTCCGGTCCACATCTGAAGCTGGTGGTTGTCCAACACTAATGGAGTCTCCTGCGACAATTTTGTAGCGATTCAGGGTTGCAGTCATCACCACCCTGCACAGCAACGAGCATCATCGCCACTGTTGATGACTAACCGTCGAGTCCTCGGTTGCCATCAAGTCCATGGTTTTGCGTTGCCATCCCGATTTGGAAACATTATCCGAAAGCTAGGTAAGAATCTTGACCGATTCAATTTTTTTGCCTATTTCGTGGAATTGCAATCTTATTTAAATATTTAATCAATATTGCCATATCCAAAAGATCTCCTGACCCCTCGTTAAATTAAGAAATTTTTCTAATTTCACAACGTGCGTATTGTTGTCAGTCTGATTTCATGCTCGAAATATGACTCGCAATCGTACGGAAAAATTGTTAATCCGATCTCATGCTCGAGATATGATTCGAGATTTCTTTTAAAAAATTGGTCAATCTGATCTCATACCCAAGATACGATTCGTCAATTTATTTCCAAAATTAGATGGACATGGATAATATCTTGCCGGATTTGTTGCCGTGCTTTCTTGATGCCCTTGCTCGAATTGATTTTGATTATAAAAGAAAATCCAAAAAATATAGTTGAGTTGGATGTGATTCTTGTTAGAATATTTTCAGGATAGTTTGCATGTTTTGATTATAAAAAAGAAAACAGAAAAATTGACATGCTCATGTCATGTAGAATTAGGTCATCTCCCGTGTGTCATCTAGTCATTGCATGTTTATGGTTATTTGAATGCGTAACATACTAGGATAGTTGCATTAAATATTTTCTAGCATTAGATTAAGTTATTGTCACGTGACATATAGTTTGCATATTAGGTTGCACATTGTATGCTATTATAGTTAGACACTTTTGTACATCATTACATGCAGCATGTAGTTTTAGGCTTCATTAAATAAGTGAAAACCTTACAAAATATTTGAATAAGTGCGTGTTAATTAGAAATTATATCTAGGATCATTGATTGTAATTTTTAAGCTAACATTGCAGATGCTTTCGTAGCTTCAAGGTAAGTAACTTCCTCCTTTTCCTTGCAATTTCTTTATTGCTTTGCTTTATTGAGTGTTATATAATGGTTGCGCACTCGTATGATCACATTGCATGTTAGGGAGTAAACTAAAATCAACACAAACTGCTTGCAAATCATTTTTTTTCAAATAAAAGAGAAAATGTACCGAAAGGGTGTTAGAGAAATCTAACGTAATCAAGTCCTCGATTCCATAGTCTCTGGTTCGTAGGAGTAAAGTAATTCTCATATTACTTTACTTGGGTTTCTAATTGACCCACCAAAAAATAGATTAGTGGTGACTTCAAGTAAAAATCATTTGCATACTAAAAGCTTAAACCCTAAGTCGCGAATTGGTATGGGCTTGGAAGAGCCCGAGCTAAGTTTAGGTTTAGTAATCCATTAGCCAAACCCTAGGTGGTGCACCCGAGGTGAGGTCGCGACAGTAGCCATGATCAAAACACAATTTTCTCAAAACATCAAAATCTTCCATATTGATAATGACATGGAATATAGAGATATGGAATTTCTTTGAATTATTCCTCAAAATGGTACTATCATTCATCACTCTTGTCCAGGGATTTCTCAACAAAATGATTGAGTAGAGTGTAAACATCGACATATCTTGGATGTTATTTCGCACACTTCTAATCTGGCCTCTTGTTCGGAACAGTTTTGGGGAGAGGCTTCTCACACTACTAGATCACCGACTATAGGTAGTATCTCTTCTTATGAGCGGTTGTATGGTAGTGTTCGTAATTATAATCTTCTTTGAGTCTTTGGTAGTGCTTGTTTTGTCCATCTTCTTCCAAATGAACTCACAAAATTAGAACCTCATGCTCGTTTATGCTGTTTCCTTGGGTATGAGATTGAGCACAAAGGGTATCGATATTGGGATCTTTGTCTCTAATCGTCTTCACATATCTCATCATGTTACTTTTTGGAAACATAAGATGTTCTTTTCGCTTCATCCCTTTAACTCATTTCCCGCTCCTTCATTCCTTACCAATCTTTCAGTGGATCTATTTCTGAAGATACAACAATTGAATCTTCCTCTTGAAAGTTGTCTTTTCCTAATCTTGATATAGGTATCTCTAGTAATCCCACTTCGGCAGTTCCTAAGTTGTCTACACCATCTGAGGATTTTTCACCTTTGGTCATTCCCTTTTCTCCTATTTGCCGCTCCACCTGAGTAAGTCAACCTTTTGTTCAGCTTCGTGATTTTCATTGTTACTCTACTATTGCTTCTCTTCACGAGCCTTGCACATATAGAAGAAGCTCGAACTAACCCTCTTTAGTAGCAAGCAATGGTAGATGAGTTGCACATGTGAGACATACCTCATACTTGGGATATGGTTGATTTGCTTTTTGGAAAATCAGCTATAGGTTATAGATGGGTATATAAGATTAAGATTAAGGCAGATGGTATGGTGGAACGCTATAAAGCTAGACTACTAGCAAAAGGTTTTACTCAGGAGTATAAAATTGACTATGATGAGACATTTGCTCCAGTTGCCCATCTTACTTTTGCTGAAAGTCTTGTTGCTATTGCAGCTATTAAGCAATGACTCTATTCCAGATGGGTGTCAAGAATACCTTCCTTAATGGCGATCTGACTGAGGAAGTCTATATGGAGCCACCTCCTAGGTATACTACTGCTTCCAATAAAGTATTTCATTTACGTAAGGCTTTATATGGTTTGAAACAGGCTCTTCGTGCATGGTATTCCAAGTTCAGTTCCACCATGGAATGTCTTGGCTTCAAATCCTGTCCCCATGACAATGCTCTATTTGTTCAAAAAACTTTTAATGGGTATATTCTATTACTGTTATATGTGGACGACACGGTTATTACCGGCAATGATCATGTCGGTATTACAAAGCTCTAGTAGTATCTTAGTCTGCAATTTGAAATGAAAGATCTTGGCCGGCTCAGTTGCTTTCTAAGCTTAGAGGTTGCCTCGGACTCCTCGGGCTATTATCTTTCTCAAGCAAAATACACCATTGGTCTTGTTTCTCATGCAAGACTTACTAATGCCAACTACAACTCCAATTGAGGCAAATGCCAAATTTGATGCAAATGATGGCATTACTCTTTTGGATCCTACATTTTATCGACAGTTAGTTGGCAATCTTGTACATCTTACTATTACTCATCTTGACATTGCCTATGCTATTCACATAGTCAATTAGTTCATGGTCGCACCACGTAAAACTCACTTTGCTGCTATACTTCGTATTCGTCACTATGTCAAGGGTACCCTATTTCATGGTCTTCATTTTTTGCTAACTCTACTTTGGAGCTGAAGGCTTATTCGGATGTTGATTGGGCTAGTGGCTCTTTTGGACAGCACTCCACTACAAGTTATTGCTTCTTTTTTGGTATCTCACTCATATAATGGCATAGCAAGAAACATACCGTTGTCGCATGATTTAGCACCGAAGCAAAATATCGAGCTCTTACTGATACAACATCAGAATTATTTTGGTTATGGTGGTTATTAAAAGACATGAGAGTCCATCACAATGATGGAACAATCATTTACTGCGACAATCGGAGTGCTATTCAAATAGCTCATAATGATGTTTTCCATGAATGTACTAAGCATGTTGAAATTAACTGTCATTTCTACGATATCACGTGCTTCATGGCATTGTATGACTTGTTTCCACTTCATCTACCGATAGACTGTTGATATCTTTATCAAGGCACATCCACTAGGACACTATCAAGATCTTTTTTTCAAACTCCA
This sequence comes from Angophora floribunda, assembly GCA_014182895.1. NCBI lineage: Eukaryota > Viridiplantae > Streptophyta > Magnoliopsida > Myrtales > Myrtaceae > Angophora > Angophora floribunda. Next base: position 37,110,751 of record CM024707.1, on the reverse strand, counting down.
ACTGACTTTTTTTGATGTCACATTGAGTTTGCGGGGGAAAATTAGATATATTGAAATATTATGGATATCTTTAATTAGATATATTGAGATATTTCAGGATATTTAGGATAACCTTATTATATTCTAGATATCTTTATAATTAATTGTAATTGATTGTTAATATTTTATTACCGTAAATAGTCTTCGTGTAAAGTCTATAAATAGGCTCTTGTGTTTGTCATTATAAATCATCGAAATATACAAAAATTCTTTATTCCTCTCTTCTCGACACAGTTGTCAACAGAGTGCCACGTGCGTAATAATGTTCTTATGTGACCATCCATGTCCACGTGTCCAGCACATGCTTGTTTATGTCAACAACTTAACCATTTTTTGTGTAAACATGAGGGACTACATTGGCCAAAGAGAAAGAATAAGAATGAGAGTGAGCAAATTGAAAAGGTACGGAAACTGCCGATGCCTCTATTTTTTACTATTCATGAATCAGACAGAATAAGATTTTGATAAAGCTTCCTACTGTTCATAATCTTTGTTGAATATTTGTTAAGGAGGACGGATGTGGGCATATCGAAATGGTTCGTCCCAAAAGAAAACTCACAAGTTAGAGGCTAACGTAGTTGGATAAAAACTATATATATAAAGAAAAAAACAATTCAATCAGTTTGGCCAAAATGAAAAATAAGGGTTAGTATGGATTACATCAATCAAGGTGAATTTCCCAAACTCCATGTCAAAATGGAAAAATATCGATCGGATCCATAAAACCAATCAGGCTCTGGATCTGACCAAAAACATAGGAACCATAATGTTAGTTGACAAAAAATCTGTGCCCCGATGGCGCTCGGCAAAGCGGGCAATTTGAACATTGGTCAAGCCATTTCTCAATGCACTTACCACGCATGGTTGCATTTGTTGAGTACCCAACAGTCTCCTTTCTCGAAAGATCCGTAGCAAATTGCACACTCCTCACAATCGATGTACCTAATTTTTGTCGCAGCGATATACCGCAGCCTCCACCATGGAAGGCACTCGTGAGAGCCATTCGACGCCGTGAGAGTAGCTAGTGAAGCTCGACAAAGCGAGCACTAGTTGCCGCCCAATGCTTCGTCCCAACGGCGGTTTTTGGAGAAGATGAAACAGGCGGAGCACGGTCGCTCATTAGAAATTGTAGACAACCGATGATAGGCTTTGATTTTCGACATAGCCTTCACTATCTACCAAGGGAATAAATCATTCCCTATTTTCTGATTTATTAGGCGTTAATTCTATATATCTTTTTCAATTTTCTTCTCCATTTTTCCCTTTTTTTTTCTTTATGGTACTCTAAGTAATGAGGCCCTTTTTTCCACCCTTTTTGCTTTTGCTTTTGTTTTTCCCTCTTTCCTGTTTTCTTTACACATCCTTATAGGCCAATGACGTATCACTGCAAATTCGCACTGGTGCAGAATGAAGCTGCTCCTCCCCCCTTCTCAAACAACATTACGGAGCTGTGGCTTGCAGCGCTTCAGTGAAAGAACCGCAACAATGGCGTGAAGATCCCACGGGTAAATGTCGTTAAACAGTAGCTACAGCATGAGATTCAAGGGCCTCTAGTTACGGTACAAGGTAGCCCCAGAGAACAAACAGCATGGGAAGCGCAAAATATATGCTCACATTGATAAAATAGGAAGAACCAAAATGCCGGAGTTGGAATGTTGTCGGCAGTCAGAATTTCAGAATGCATTTTAGACACATTGCTAATTGAGATTACATTAGGAACAGCAGTCGGAACACAAGGTACATTAGATTGGCACTTCGAGCCAAGGCTGACGCTAAGGATGCACCTACAGAGAAACACAGCCAGCGCATATACTTAAATATGCTGAGGTCGTTCCTCTAAGAATCAGACCTCCTCGGCAGCCCCCAAAAAGCATTTGTAGGACGTCGATCTCCTATGAGGAATGCATTAAGCTGCACAGCCTCCACACATAAGACTCCTGCAGCAAAAGATAGCAAGTGTTCAACCGAAAATCGCTGCTTTGCTATTTATGTAGGCATTGAGCAAGCAAAGTTGTGTTAGATGAATGTGTCTAATCATGTAAAATGACAAGATAAACAAAAACAGAATGCCATGTTGAGTTATAGAAGCTTAAAACAGGTTCCATCAATGCCAAAGGAGAAGATTCAGAACAATCAATATCAAAGAGGCAGCTTTGTTGTCAGTGCATCATGCGAATAGCTTTGTCATCTAGCATCATACAAAATGCAAGGCACTCTACTACATAACAATGGTCTTGAGAAGATTACTCTACAGTTTTTTGACTCAAACTGGAATATAACTGAAGAAACCCAAGTGGTGTCTGATGTCTCTTTTCACCACAGCACAGAAATTTCTCTACCACTGTGTAGTCTGGCATGAACAACATATCTTCATTCATGATCGGTAGACAACAATGGTGGTCTTTGTTCATCGACTCTACTAATGCACACATCCTGACTATGAATTAAATTAGCGGTCAAGGCACTTTTACATGACTCTTTCAATCAGTCCTAACAAATCTAGAAAAAGAAAGAACACTATTTAAAATGACTGTTTCTAAACACAAAATTTTGCATGTCCAAATGCACCAGACTGGTTCTACTTAGTACTGCAAGTCGTTGGAGCTAGGCAACAAAGTATGCTTCTCCAATTAAAATATAGCAATACAATGCTTGTGAACGGAAAACTTCTCACCAGAAGATGATAGCTCACAGATTGAAGAAAGAAAAGAATAGTAGAGTGCGTACCCAATTACAGAACCCGACCTCCTCCGGCTTTTAGTTCTTGTCACTTCCTTCCTCTGAGGAGGCTGAAGCACCACCTTGACTGCAGTGTCGAAGACAGCTTTGACATTCTGCACATTTGAACAGTACTTGCTGTTAGTTACAAGCATTGCAATGAACCATCAGACAGGAGAGCATATTATCCACTAAGTGACCGAGATGTTTCAATTCTTTCCACTAATAATGACCTGTTGAGTCTTAGAGCTGCACTCAATATAAGCTGCAGCACCAACTTGCTTCCTGAGCTCTTCACCCTGTTTATCAAAAGCCTCATGAGCTTCATACATGAAGAAAAATCATACATTGCTTAATGTAAATGTCATAGCTTTTCACCTGAGCAGTTGTAATGAAATTATATCCCATGTTATCAGCTACATATCCTCTGTCATCACGAAGATCTGATGGAAAATGGGGAAGAACATTTAGCATGTTTTGGATTGCAACAATCATGAGCCAGTAAAGATCAATTTTTTTTTGTCCACGGGAAATTGCGGAGTATGTGATCTTTTAAGTGAGGCCTACCAAGTTTTGTTCCAACAAGAACAACAGGAACATTTGGTGCGAATCTTCTCAATTCAGGCATCCACTGTAAGAATGTAAAAAGCAAGCAAAATCATAAGGACACAATCAAGTAGATGGTCAAGCTTAAAGCTAATTAAATCCATGAACATGTGCTGAACATGGAGAGAAAAATATATATTGCCTCTAGTTGGGACTATAAAGAGCCTTTTCTTTTTGTAAAGCATCATCTAGAAAGCAATTTGCACTAAGCAAATCTCCAAAAGAGAAAAAGTGAGAAAAGAAAAGAAAAGAAAGTAGAATAAAGGCACAAGCGTGGGGATTACTACCTTCTTTAGAACATTTTCATAGCTTGCCCTACTAATTAGTGAAAAAGCCAACACGAAGACATCTGCTCCTCTGTAGCTCAACGGCCTCAACCTGCTATAATCTTCCTGACCTGGAAAAAGAAAACCCCAACGGGGATAGGCCCATTTTGAGCAATACTCTAAGAAGATTCCAGATGAATAAAAAGAGAAGAAACATAAACTCGCGAGCACCTGCAGTATCCCACAATCCCAAGTTGACAATGTTCCCATCCACAGCCACATTTGCACTAAAGTTATCAAAAACTGTGGGTATGTAATCCTGTCACCAAAAGAAAAAAGAAAGAAACCCAATAAAATCTATTCGAAGTATAAATCTCCCTCTGCAATCTGCACTGATTAGGTTCTTTCTTTTTCCCTCTCTTTCGTACTACATTGTTAATAGCTCGATCAAAAAACCTAGAGCTGGGAAAAATGAAAGGGAAATCAGCTGAAAGTTCCTTTGAACGTTGGAAACACCCAAAACCCATATGCAAAGTCCTTCCAAAATCTCTTCTTTTTCCCTTAAAGAAGTGAAAAAAAAGGGACTTACAGTAGGGAACTTGTTGCTGGTGTAGCAAATGAGCATGCAGGTCTTGCCCACAGCTCCATCTCCAACAGTGACACACTTGATGAACTTGGAGGCACTCATCTTTCTTCCCCACAAGGAGACCCCAGTAAAGCTGCACAAGAAGCTCTCCAGCTACAGTTGAAACAGATGGACAATTTGAAGGAGGTCCCCGAATCCAGCCGATGAAGAGGACAAGACAGAGAGAAAGAAGGAACAAAAGAGGTGGAAGAGGAGGTGGAGAGAAAATAGCCAGCTACACTGATACAGAGTGTCCTGCTCGTATTCACTTTTTTTTTTGGCTATTTGATGAGGAATGAGACAATCAAGATGTTCGTCCTGTAGTTTCAAGAAAATGCATTAACAAATGCATCCGTGTTGAGAGAGAGAGAGACTGCTACCATTGGCACTTTCTTTGTCCCTCCCGACGAATTTCAAATCCAACAGGAAATCTTCTTTTTCAAAAAGGAGGGAGCGGGTCCCTCTCTCGAACGGCTCTTGGGCCCATTCTCGTATCTCGTAAATTCATCTGAGCATCTGCATAAACCGAGCGAGGTCAAGAGCCCAAATGGGGTCGCTCCATGACCAGCATCTTCACCTCTTTGGGCAAAGGCCTGAATCCGAATCTATCATATATTGCGTACAAAAGGCCAGCGCTGACCTGACCCAGCCCGGCCTGACCCCACCCGATTTGACCCTAAACTTAGGGTATTTTTGATACTGGCTCTATATTCGGATAAGATTTTGACTCGACCCAAAATACCCTAAGTTTAGGGTCGGGTCGGCACGGGTCTTTTTGACACCAATACTGTTTGTGCGTTTTGGCCCTCATCTGTTGAAAGAAAATGATAAAGTAAGATAAAATAAACAAAAGAAAAGAAGCAATCCCCTCTCTCCATGCGCTTTGGCCCTCATTTGCTGCTCAACCCTCTAGAGTTTTTGAGCTACATAGAAAATTGAAACTAAACTTGTAAATGGTCATGCTCTGACTTGACCCAATTTTTTTGTTTGGGTCTAATGCGTTTTGAGTTGGGTCGGGCCAAAGCGTGACCCTTTACGATTGGGGTCGGGTTGGGTAACATCAAAACCCAATCCGACCCAACCCATTGATACCCCTATGCGTACACTCTTCAAGAGCGCATAATTTGCGTATCTCTGATGTGGCACAACTGTATGGACAAAGAGACTGCCCCCACTAGCTTAGATTAGTTGGGTCTAAAAAAAACTAGACCACCTCATTGATATTTAAAAAAAAAATAATGATATGAAAAAAGGCGCAATGACATGTTTCATCTCAAATCGGCGCATGATCACACATTTAAGTCAAGGCATTTTATCATTCCATGACTTTTCACCTCAAATTACCTTGATCATTGCGACAATGTCGTGACCCGGCTTTCTCTACTCACCACTCTGCACGTGGCCTCCCTCCTTTGGTTCTCTCTCGAACAAATCAAAGGTCCTTAAGGGCCATGGTCTCAAATTGAGGAGACAAATCAGAGGTTTTAATTTGTTCAGGGAGGGAGGATAGAGACGAGAGCAAGTCGAGTGTGAAGACAGACGGGCGGTGATGGCGATCATCGACGGCGGCCTTGGCATGACGATGACGAGTGTCGCACAGCTGTGGTGAGCAAGAAGAAAACAAGGAAAACAAGCGGAAAAATTGAAAAGGGGAATATTAAAAAATAAAGAAGAAGAAAACGAGGAGAAGAAACGAAAAAATCGAAAGAGGGACAAAAACAAAATACAAAAATCAAGATAAATATGAGTCCTAGAGAATGAGTAGCCGCTAGCCGGGCCGATTTAACAATTCTAGGAAGGGTTAATTTTGCCACCCTAAATTTAGAAGAACTCACCCTTGTACTAAATTCTTGTAGCTTACCCCCTCTAAAATTAAAGCAATTCTACTCGAAACCTCCTTTAATACCATTTGATGTTCACATGCATTATTCGATATTCTATATTTTCCCCGACTGATGTCGTGCATGTTGGCCCTTGCTCATGTATAATCTTCCACGCTGACATAAAACTTCCCAACTGAAAAACAATCCAGAAGGGAGGAAGACAAACTAAAAGATAAAGAGGATGAGAACCGAATCATTATTCCATAACGTCCATATAACCATACATAAGAGTCATGACATATAAACCGGCTATATTGCAGGCTTAAGGCAAACGACCGTATGGCAACAAACACAGAGCTCAAAGACTCCAAGGCCGCAATGCCATTGAGAGATGCAAAAAACTCAGAGAGCTTTGAGGATTTCATCAGCACTAGAGACGGTGAACTCTCCCCCAGATTCGATGTTGGCTGCCTTCACCTTGAGATCCTCAACCAAGAGAGCAAACCTCCTGGAGCGAGTACCAAGCCCTTTCTCACTTAGGTCAAGCTCGAGGCCAAGAGCATGGGTGTATTTTGCAGAACCATCTGCCAAGAACTTGACATGCTTGTTCTCGGGGTAGGTCTTCGCCCATGCCTTCATCACAAATGAGTCATTCACTGAAAAATAGGACCAAAATGAGCATCACGGGTTTCAGGAAAAAGAAAATTACTTGGTGAAACTGAATTACCTAAGACAGAGACAGACAGACTGCCATATGTTCTAAAGTAACATGTTTTATAAACTAGAGGATGGCGCAAGCTCTTTAATAGACTCCATACGACATCTAGAAGCTGAACTATGGAATCAAATATGGAATTCACAAAGCCACAAATCCTTGGTACAAGGTACGGGGTCAGCAGTTAAGTCAGGATAAGTAACTGATACGAGAGCACTAAGGAAAGCCACATTTTCTCTTCAAAGTTTCAATTCAAGCTCTTTCAAGTGTCCTAGGACCCAGAATATAAGTTCTTTTTGGACTAGCTTTCTCTGGTTGTTTTCCAAGCAGCATCTTGAACTCACTGAGTCATTAGCAATACAGCACTTTGTTTCTTGGGTCAAAATACAGCATATTGTTAATAAGCATAATAATTTGTGTGAAATGGCCCACTCGGAGAGAGGGTGCACGATCAAATCTTTTTAAAGATTCCTAAGAAAACTCCAGGCCAAGATGAGAAGATAGCAAGCATCTCTTTTGACCACAAGGCACAATGTTAGATGAAATTAAACATACCAACTACACTACCAAGCCTGAAGGCAAATTGGTTTAGCTATCCAGAACAGTTCGTAACTATTTAATGGATTTTCAAGGGCAACAAGCGGATCTTATGCAATGCATCAACACATAGATAAATATCAAACACAGAAATAGTCATCTACTGACAGATGCCTCGTAATAACTGCTCAAAGTCAAATCGCGAATACTCCCAATTAATAATTTGACAAGCCATTGGGCGAAGAAGGCAATGACGGAAGAAATGGTCAACTACTGACTGATGCATCATAACAACTGCTCAAAGTCGAAATATTAACATTCCAACAACTGGAAAACACACTATAACCAAAAAAAAAAAAAAAACACTACTGGAAAACACACCAAAGTCCCTTCTGCATTTCCTTGTAATCTCCAGAAACCAGTACAGTCCCTGATCCCCGTTATTATTAGTTTATGATTCTTGACATTTGCTGAAACCATTATATTCAGTGAGCCATTGAAGATAGCTTCTTTACCTTGTCGCTAACTAGCAGATGCACAACACTCCATCTTACCCAATCATAAGCACAAAAGCATGCCAAGCCAATTAGGTGTAACCTTTAAACTAAGCACCGGCGGATATAGCAAGAAACGCTGGTATTAGACGACAAAGAAAGAGGAAAGATCGTCTAGAAACTCCCAAAAAAAAAAAAAAAAAAAAAAAAAATGAAAGAAATCGCAAAGAGACGAAAAAGATGAAGAATATACCGCTGAGACACAGAATCTCATCCACACCCTTGGATTTCAGCAGCTCTGCATTCTCAATGAAGCCCGGCACGTGCTTCAGACTGCGAATCGAACAATAGACATTACAGACTATGTAATACCGGAAATTTGAAGCTACATGACAATTGCTTCTCAATTGAAATCGCTGTAGTTTCAGATCGATAGCTACAATTCCAGCGTTATTCACTGCAAAAACCTTAACTTTAATCGAGCAGGCCGACGGAATTATAATAGCACAATGCACTATTTCCAAACGAATTCAAATGCTTACGAATTATGACTTGTTTCAGTCCAAACAACATCTAACATGCTCGCGATGATCGTACGGAGCTAATCGCATCAAATATACCATCCACTACTCGAGAAACATTAGGAAATTCTAGAAAACAAAACGAGATTGTCAATCCAGCCAGAGAGTTCAAAAGATCCACGCTGCGATTCGCTCGCTCTCCCTCCCCTCCCGCACACGACCACAAACGGGCGGCCGGGATGAGGAAATGGGCGAAATCGGACGGCGCGACCGGGCGGGAGGGGGAAACGCTCGCGGCCCTCACCTGCAAGTCGGGGTGAAGGCGCCGGGGACGGCGAAGAGGACGACCTTCTTGCCGGCGGCGAGGGAGTGCACGGAGACCTGCTGAAGCTGGTCCTGCTCATCGAAGTAGGCGAGGGTGCCGTCGGGGATGGCGTCGCCGACGGCTATCGGTGCCATGGCTCCGGCGGTTCCTGGTCGTACGGCGGTCCGAGACTGGTTGTTGAAAAGAGGAAGCTGAAGGTTCCGACTGGTAAAGCGCCTGTAAATCAGGAGCCCTGTCCGCATCCGGGTTTATAGGGGACGACATTTAGGCGAATTTGATAGAGGGGTTTGGCGTCCGGGCCCCACAGGGAGGAGGCAGTGGTCCGTGCGGGCGGGACCAGCGGGGAGGAGCCTGGACCCCTGCGAGCGGGCCTGCCACGTGTCCGTTGTTAACATTTGGTCAACGGAGGAAGGGGCTGTCATGTCAGCTGAACTTTTTTTTTGGGCTATGGCAGCGTTTCTTAGACGGGGGGTGCATTAATTAGTAATGGAAATTATTAATTTCTTCTTTTTCTTTGCCCTTTTTTTATGAGCCTTTATTTGGTAGGTTGACTTGAAATCAAAAGAAAACCGATCTGATGAATATATAAATCCGAAATGAGAGATCATAAGCCGAAACATACTTATATGAAATTATCATAATATTTGTGAAGACCAAGAAAGGGAAAGGGATATTTAAAAAGATAGCTCATTTTATTTTTCATTCAAGAGATGAACTCGAATGAAAAAGAAATTTCAGGATCCGGACAAAAGTGTGCTTATGTAAGCTTGTGTACAATACCAAATGATTAATTTGATTTTGTTTACTGAAGTAGATGGGGCAAGTCGATTGCATTGAAATTTTAATGATTAAATTGAATATTAATGAATTATTTAAAGTCTGAGATTGCGTGATTGGACCATGGACCAAAATTGGTCAAGGTCATTTTCCCAATAAATTAGCAGCAAAAATTATTGAATTTCTGCTTTTATCTGTTATGAGCCTTTTATTGGGGGGCAGGTTTGAATGAATCTACCCCTTCCCCCCCGGCGCCTCCTTTCCCAAAAAAAAAAAAAAAAAATTTTATAAGGCCTCTGCGTAATTTGAGAATTGGTGTCTTAAATTAGCCGGCGAGTGCGCACGATCGACTTGACCCGTTCAGCTCGTGTCGGGTACTCAATCGGTCCATACGCAAGGGAGGAAAGAACGGAAGTTTTTCTTGGACTAGTTCAAAAAAGCAAATGTCCACTGAACTCTCGAATTCTTGAGTTGATGATTGCTCAACAATGAGTGCGATAAGAAATTAAGAAGAACATCACTCAATTCTAAATTTATTATCCGAATATCGACTCAATTTTAAACTTTTTAATTTTATCAATTTATGCTCTGTTCATTTTACGAAAAATAACTTCCAGGAAAATGTTTTCCGGATTTTTCAACGTTCGTGTCACGGAAAATAAATTCATTGGGGAAAACATTTTTCATAAAGGAAAAAAAAAGTCTTCTAAAATTAGGGAAAATGTTTTCCACTTTTCAAGTTGGGGAAAACATTTTCCACACTCACTCTCTCCTATCTCACACCCCCTATTAGTCCTCACTTCTTTCTTTTATTTTTTTTAAATCAATTTTTTTTATTTTTTTCATAAATTCAAATTTTTTGTTATTTTTTAATAAAATCGATTTTTTATTACTTTTTCTTTTTCTGTCTTTCTTTTTGCTATTTTTCTTTTACTGCCAGTCGCCAGCCATAGTAACGGTCGGCGATAGGCGAGCCAATTTGGCCTTGCCAGATATCGGTGAGGGTCGAGTGTGTAGATCGGTGACACTCGTGCCTCATAGATGGTGGCGAGACTCGAGCCTCGCAGATCAACGACGCTCGGGCGTTGCTAGGCTGCAGCAAGGCTCAACGATCTACAAGGCCCAAGCCTCACCGCCTCGAGCTCTCGTCATGGCCGGCCGCTAGTCAACAATCGGCCAAGGAAGGAGAGAACAAAAAAAAAAAAAAAAAAAAATCAATTTTAAAATATAAAATAAAAAAAATATTGAAAAGAGTTTATAAAGTAAAATATTTTTCCAAGTGAACAACGGAAAAATATTTTCCACTTCAAAATCAAGTTTCACTTGAACACCGGAAAATAATTACTTTTTCCTAGAAAATAGCTTCCTGAAAAATATTTTCTAGAAAAGTAACATTTTCCGTAAAACAAACAGAGCCTTAGTTCTGAATCTTTGTGTGATATTCCAATGTAGTTATTTTGGTTAATTTTTATTAGAAATCGCCGACTTGGTAATGTACTGTGTAGGATAGTTGGTGATATTTAGACTATTAATTTAGCGATTTCCTACAAAAATTGATCGAGAAGATTGTATTAAAATTTTGCTTAAAAGTTTAGAACTAAATTAGCAAATTTTAAAAAATTGAGACTAAATTGGTAATTGTACAATAGGTCCGAGACTTATTGGACATTTTCTTGAAAAATTAATTGAAAGTTTCTATGTGTTAGCACCTTTTTTAAGGAGCCCTTATGCCTTTTTTTTTTTTTTTTAAAGAGAACCTATTTGTGAAATGCAATTGTACTAATTCAGCCATAAAATTTTTAATTGTATCAATTTAGTCCTAAACATTTTCATATTTTATCAATTGAGTATTTCCAATCAATTTAGTTGACGCAAACATTGACTAGTTTGCGTACTAGTAAAAATAATTCCAGAAAGCTTAATAATCAAATGAGTGAGAGCTTGTCAATTCTAGTTTCAAGGCTTGTATGTACCTATTATAAAAATTGGAGGATTTGTTTTGATAAGTAGGTTTCATATGTTAGGTTAGTGGAGTGTTGAATGAGGAACATAAAACTGTAACTTAGAATATGTGATAAGTTTTTTTTTTGTTTATGTTTTCATGTGATTTTGTGGTATTTCATGGCATTCAATAATGAATATGTAACTTAAAACCACTAATTTGAACTTCAATATTATGACTAAGACTTTTACTTTATATATATTTTGTATTTTTTGTATGTTTAAATATAAGTTGTAGTCAATAAAATGTAGTAACAAATGATCATTAAATGTGATAATTTATTGTAATTTTTTAATTAATAATACAAGTAGAACTTGAATAGATCTCGGAACACATGACAAGGGTAGCTTAAGTATGTAAAGTGGTTTTTAGGCTCCAAAAAATGATAAACCTGTTCCGATAAGTATGTTTTGGGTTTTAAGTTAAATTTGTATGGAATTTGGAATTGCTTATCTCTACTCCTGCGTGGTTCGATTGATAAGGGACGTAGACATTTTTTACAATTTAGAAAAAAATCGATTTTTTTTTTTTTTTTTTTTCCTTTCATTTTGGTTTGTTGACCCTTGCAAGTCACTAGAGAAGGGCCAGTGAGCTCTTGCCAGATCTGGGCAAGTGCCGCCTTGCCTATGGCTAGCAAGGTCGCAAAGATCCTAAGCGAGGATGAGATGGCCGTGGGTGAGGCCTTTGCTTCCTCTCGCTCGCGGTCTGCGAGGACACCCAGGGCGGTCAAGTTGTCGTTGTTCGGAAGCCGCAAGTCAATTCTTTTTTTCCGCCATCATATGGAACAAAACTCCCCCAATGGTTTTCGCATCGATGCCAAATGGAGTGATGTGTTTCAACGCCGGCCTGGCGGCCTTCCGCCGGCAGCTGTTGGCTGCTTTCCGAGCATCAGGTTCTCACAGAGCGGAACTCTGCTCTCAACCTGCCGCACAAAATTTAAACTATTCCGCTTTGTCCAACCATACGCAATCCTCGATCCGAGTTGAATCGAGGTACACAAATCACAAAAAAAGAGCTACGATTCAAGAAGGTAAGACGGGGATGGACCTTCTTCATATTTTGTCAGCTCGGGAAAATGAGTCAAGTCCATTCCTGCCCCCTATGAATATGTTCATCGAATATCCTCGAATTTTTCACGTCATCTTATTGCTAAGTACATACTCGGTACGTCATGCATCAACAATGATACATCATCGACGCTGAGATTCGACTGACTACGCACTAAACTGGAAACATCGGCATCATGTAGCAAAAGGGTAGCAAAGATCAAGCACGAATTCTCACTGGAGACCCTTGATGACTCTCTTGATCATCCTCCAATGCATCCTTATCCCAAACCTGTCGCTCCTCGCCACCCTCATAAGCCCAGGCACATACCAGGTAGTAGAAGAAGTTGATCGCGCTCAGCCCCGCCAGGATCCAGTAGTAGTAGTCGTAGTGACCCTTGTTCACGTTCGTGGAGATCCATGTCCCTCCCCTACTTCGCTTGCTCAAGTTGTCCAGGATGCTCACGATCAGGCTTGCCACCAAGTTGCCCACCGCCACTCCCAGGCCGGCGAGCGCCATCGCGATGCTCCCCATGCTCTTGGGGAATTTGGAATAGTAGAACTCAATTTGCCCAATGGCGTTGAATGCCTCTGCTAGCCCTATCAAGCAATGCTGCGGGATGACCCACATCGCCGACATCTTCAGGACCCCGTGCGGGTTGTCGGCGAACCCTTCCTGGATCGCCTCTGCTCGCCGCTTGCGCTCCACCATGGCCGACACGAGCATGCTCATGCAGGAGAAGAGGAGCCCGATTCCCATCCGTTCCTTGAAGGTGAGCCCCCCGGGCCGGTCGGTCAGTCTTGAGATTAGGGGGACGACGATCCTGTCGTAGATCCCGACCCATATCATGACGGTCAGGAAGCCAAAGACGACAAAGGAGCCTGGGGGGATTTCGATGCCGAAGAGGAAGCGTCGGTCCATGGTACTCGCCTGGAGGACTGGGAATGCGCCCTGGTTTAAGGTTGCGGAGATCATGATACTGGTGGACCAAATGGGAAGGATCCTAATCAGGCTTTGAGCACCTCGACTTGCTTGATTGTGCAGAGTCGCCACGGATCTACGGCGAATCCATCAGAGTCCAGGTCCCTCTCAGGGTTGCTTATGAGGCAAGCCTTGTTTAGGAACCTGCGGAGAGAGAAATAACAATTCAATGTTTCATCCACTTCCTGATAAACTCTGCTCATTCACATCTTCGTTCCAGCATCATGTCATGTTAGAACTTAGACCTAACCAGAACACTACACTTTTCATTGATAGCATCATCATAATATCGAAATTCAAGCACAACACGTCCATTGAAAAGGCGATGTCTAAAAAATTGCCTTGCCCTCACTGAATCTCTGATGTTGCAGAACTACTGCCGTTCACTGGAGATGGCTCCAAGATGATGATGCCAATGCACAACAAAGAGAATGTCTCTAAACAGTATTTTCTCTATAATGTCCTACATCCGCCGGCTGAGCGGCTTATCCAGAAGCATATTCTGAGTAATTACTTTACCTCAGTTTCTCGCTTGGTGTAGTGACTTTTGAGCCCGCATGGTGGTAATACATTGCATTGTGGTTCATGTTGGGTAACTTCAAGTGCCGCTTCTTCCAGGCAGCTACGGTGGCCTGAGCAAGGCCGGTGAAGAGGCTTTTGTCTGCCTTCACTTTGACATAGAGTGAAGAGCCCAAGAAGAAGCTCACAACTGAGACGAACATAAGCCCTGCTGGGACCCCAAACCCAATCACCCAACCATACGAGGTTTGGATGCCAACTATGACAGTCACCGCAATCATGATCGAGACCCCAATCGATGCGTAGTACCAGTTGAAGAACGTCTGCAAGACCCGCCCGTTCTTGGGGTTACTGGGATTGTCGATCTGATCTGCCCCGAATGCTAGCGAGCCTGCCCTCACTCCGCCTGCCCCGATGGACATGAGTGCAAAGGAGGAAAAGAGAAGCAGGAGCTGCGCCGAAGTTGGGGATTCACAGAGTTTGCTCATTGGGTTGCATGGCGGAGGCCTGGCATCTTGGAGAAGGGCTGTCAACCACAACAGGATCATGCCCTGATGAAATAAAAACAAATTAACAAAGAACATCATGATTAAACACTAGTATAGGGAAGACTGAGTTCGTTGCTTTGGAACACATGGAATTGGTGCTTACAAGAAGGCTGATGACCGATCCAAACGCGATGATGCGGAACCGACCCAAGAAAGAGTCAGAAAGAAAAGCGCCTAGAACGGGCATGAAGCTTGAGATGGCCGACCAGAAGAAGAGGACATTCGCACCCGAAGCGGCATTGAAGTAATACTGATTAATCAAGTACAAGATCATATTTGGAAGTAGCCCAACCGAAGCAACCTTCTCCAATACCTCATTTGCTGCATCGACGATTTTAAATTTGTGATATTTATTTTCAGATCATTAAAACAATCTCCAAGAACGCATAAACCGAACAAAACCAAGACTTTGATTTTCAAAATTCGGCATAAGTACACTAGGAGTGCCATTACTTTCGTACGGCGCTCACTTTGTTGCCAAAACTTTTTTTTCGCTCACTTGAGTGCCACATCGGAGTAAAATCGATCACTTGAGTGCCACATCGCCGGAAAAGCTGACGTGGCCGCCGGAATGCTGACGTGGCAGCCGAAAAACATTATTTTAATATTTTAATTAATTTTTTTGATTTTTTTTTTTTTTGATTTTTTTTTTTTTTAAGGCCGGCGAGGGCCACCGTTGACCCTTGCTGGCCAAATTGGGCGGGGCCCGCCGTTGGCCGCAAAGGCCTTGGGTGAGGCCGTCGCGGCCTCCCCGTGGTTGTCAATGGCCATTGTGGCCTTGCCCAGGGCCAGATCTGGGCAAGGGCCGCCTGGCCTTCGCCGCCGCCGCCGTGAGTGAGGCCATCAACGGCCTCGCTGGCCTCACCTAGGGCCTTCGACGGCCTCGCCGGCCTCACCCAAGGCCTTCGCGGCCGACGGCGAGGGGGCCCTCGCCCAATTTGGGTGAGAGTTCGGCGGCCGGCAAGGGTCAACGGTGGCCCTCGTTGGCCTTAAAAAAAATAAAAATAAAATCAAAAAAATTAATTAAAATATTAAAATAATGTTTTCCAGCTGCCACGTTAGCTTTTCCAGCAATGTGGCACTCAAGTGATCGATTTTACTCGATGAAAAAAAAGTTGAGCGAAAAAAGCACTAAAGTGAGCGCCGTACAAAAGTAATGGCACTCCTGATATCCCAACCCTTCAAAATTATCAGAGAACTAGAAAATGAAAAAGTTTAACACGAGCACTCTGCTTGTGATCGTGAGCAGATGATGACAGAGAATTGTGCGATCAAGAAGTGACCTATGATGAAGGGAATGGTCTTGAGTCCACCCTTTTTGCCCGTGACCTGTTTCGCTTCGTCGGCTCTGTCTGATGCAATCTCCATGGTTCTCTCCGTGCTATTCCCAGGACTCAGGGCCTGAGATCGAAATTCCTGGAAGAGAGAGAGATGGTCAGTCAGCTTTTGCCTTGATATCGTGGATGAAAATAAGGGATGGTTTCATTCACATTATAATTGGTCATCCGATAGCTTGGATTTTACCACGACAGAATTCTCTTAATTATTAGCTTTCTCTGCTGCTTCTCTAAGACTAATAAAGTGGAAATGGAATCTTGAGGCAGCTAATCATGAAGGATGATGCAGAGATTGCACTGTATCAAGCAAGAAATGTACGTCTAATATCCAAAACTGAACACCGATCGGACTTAACCTGAAACACTGCAGATCAGTTCCGGTCCTATTCGAGCTTGGGAGAACAATGGAATTGCAGATGAGGAGACTTCGTTGATTGCAGAGAGGAAGAACACACCCGGTCCTTAGATGAAATGCTGTGTCTTTATAAGGATACTGGTCTTGGGCAAGAACATTAATGTGCTTTCCTTTGCCACTATAATTGAATGGGATAATGACACAAATGATCCTTTAACTTTGGTATAATGTATAATGTTATCTATGAATTTTTAATCTATTTAATGTAGTCCTTGAGCTTTAGCTCAATCTTCAATGTGGTCCTTGAACTTCTGGTATTTTTCAATTTAGTCCCTAAACTTTTGGTATATGTTCAAATTAGTTCCTGAATTATATAAAACA
Source organism: Angophora floribunda (assembly GCA_014182895.1). Classification (NCBI taxonomy): domain Eukaryota; kingdom Viridiplantae; phylum Streptophyta; class Magnoliopsida; order Myrtales; family Myrtaceae; genus Angophora; species Angophora floribunda. The sequence continues at coordinate 37,094,135 of CM024707.1, read as the reverse complement.
ATTCAACGTTGCCACTAATCTTAAATTAATGGAAGGATAATATTGAATATTTTCATATAATTCAAGGACTATCTTGAATGTAGCAAAAATGTACGGACCACATTGAACAGATTAAAGTTCATGTACCATATTGTTCATTGGGTTATAGTTCAAGGATCATATTAAATAAATGAAAAGTTCAAGTGTCACATTGCATATTGGGATAAAGTTTAGGGATTATTATGTAATTATCCCTAAGTGAATCTACAACAAGATTAAATAATTTATAATGTAAAGTGAGGCAATATTTCTTTCCTGGAAATCTTATATGCTTCTTACCCTTTTTGATTGTTGTCTTATTTGTCTTTTTCTTGCTTTCAGGAGTGAGATACAGGCATGTAATTTGAAGTAGTCCTTAGTCCACATTAATTGAGCATTATTATCACATATTAGGACAGACAATCAGGCGGACCCGCTCTAATATTGAAAGTACAAGCATAACTATTAAGTAAGAAATCGGTCTCATTAACAAATACCTCAAGAGCAAAAATCAAATTAAACTTATTGTATGGCAATTAGGAGTGAACATGATTTGGGTGGGCGGTTTTCACCTTAGAATTAGGAACCGCCCACTAAGAACCAATTTCGAAAAAATGGAACTAAAAATTGCCTATTGATTCCATGAATCTACTTGGGAATTGAATAGCTAGTGCAATCCATATCCCAAGGGAGTCTATGGAATCGGTCCTACTAAGTTTCATATGTCAATACTATAATATGCAACAAAGAATTACACAATAAAATCACCATCATCAAAGACATTCCTAATTAGAGCCAATGAAGCAACAATGGGAAAATTATCCAAAAAGTCCTAAACCTAATGCATTTTTACTAATTTAGTTCTAAACTATTCAATATTGTCAATTCAATTTTAAACCTTTTCACTTTTGCCAATTGAGTTTATCCTGAAATTTGTTGACGTGGACATCAGCCATCATACATGGCATGATTGACGTTGATGTAGACAAATTTATCATTTTAAAATATTTTTTGAATTTTTGAATTTCTTTCAATTTTTCTCTTCCTTTTTTTTTTTTTTTTTCCTCCTCTCTCGCCTTCCTCTACCAGTTGCCTAGCCTTCGGCAACTGGTGAGGATTGACCTTGCCGACCTCCCACAAGGTCACCCTCATTAGGATTTGGTGAGGGACGACCTTGGGGACCTTGAGCGAGGCTTGCCCTTGTTGGGGGAGGGCAAGCCTCCCTAGTGGCCAGTGAGGTTCCCCTCACTTACTTCAAGTGAGGGCAAGGATTGGCCTCACTAGATCCAAAAAGGGCAAGCTTGCCCAAGGCCTACAAAGGTTGTCCCTCACCAGATCCGGTGAGGGCGAGGGTGAGAGCGACCTTGCGGGATGCCGGTGAGGTTGACCCTTATCGATTGTAGCCTCTGGCTAGTTGTTAGAGGCTGGGTGAGGTTGGGCGACCGGTAGGGGAAGGGGAGAGAGGGGAAAAAAAAAAAAAAAAGAAAGAGATATTAAAAATTCGAGAAAAATATTTAAAAAATAATAAATTTTGTCAATATTAGAACGGTTGGTGTCCATGTCAGAACGGTTGGTGTCTATGTCAGCGAATTTGGACTAAAATTGGTCAGATGGACTCTTGGCAAAAACTAAAAAATATTTAAAACTCAATTAATAAAATCGAAAGGTTTATGATTGCATTGACAAAAGTATAATAAGTTTATAATTTTTTAGACAATTTTCTTAGCCAACAATATTAGTATGTTAGTGTTAGTTGGGTCCATCTCACGTGGGGCCAGCTAATATAAAAAAAAGAAGAGAGACTAAAAATTCAAAAAAAAAAGAAAAATAAAAAATAAAAGGAAAAGAAAGAGAGTTGGGGTTGCTTCGGTGGTGTGCCCGAAGGTAGAGAAAAAGAGAGAAAAAGGTGAGAGAGAGAAAAATTGTGTGCCCCTCACATGGAGCAACGTGAGAATAGGGGAGGAGGAAGAAAAGAAGGGCTGCAGCTTTTGTAGCTCCGATTCAAAAGCCAAACGTTGACGAAATTGATTCAAATTTAAATATATTGTTCGTAAGACTCAAAGGCTACGAGTTGATGGTTTTCATTCATTGAGAATTGCCTCCAAATTTTCTGATCATGGTTAGGTTTTCTTGTTCTGAATTTGTTGATTCACCTTTGTTGTGAGAAAATGTGTATGTAATGTTGACGTTGAGCATTTAGTCTGTGACTAGAGAAAGATACTTTGTATATCCTAATATTTTTGGTGATTAGTGGAAGTATGTTTCCTGTATTGAATTACCACGTTAAACCTTGATGGTGTTGTTGGCTTTGCCTACTTATCATTTCCGCATTATATTTGCATATTATGAGGTTATATTGGTTGGTTGTTGTTTAGATTAAGTTGATTTCGGTCCGTTTAGTTTCGGGAGAGAAATTGATCTTGGATTGAATTTAGTTCATGGGTAAATTGTTTGGCTTGATTTCTCCCCAACAATTAATTAGTTGCTCGTGAATGATTAGTTTAGAGCGAGATTGATTAGTAGTGCATTGATGACTACGCATTCATAAAATCCGCAACAGGTCGGAAAATCCAAGACGTCACAATCGAGAAGTGTGTAGGCAGGAGAACACTCACAAACTTGTTATGAATGGGCAAAAGTAGATAGTCATCAAAAACAAAAACTAGTCATTAGCCTAAGGATTTAGGATATTTCATTTTTTAAATTAAAAATTAAATATTTATTATTTATTGATAGTTCGGTTTGGATGACTGAATAGGCAGTTTAAACCTGGAAATGGGAATTGAACCGGTATTAATTGATTCCGATAAATTGGAATTGAGAATTGGATTGGTTCCCTTAGGAACCACCAATTCTTAGGCAATTAGGCAATTCCCTGGTTCCTTTACACATCCCTAATGGTTGCCAATTCTATTTTAAACTTTTCAGTTTTGCCAATTTAGTTTTAAAATTTTCAATTGTGTCAATTTAATTTTAAACCTTTGGATGATTTGTTAGTTTAGTCCTAAGCTTTTTTAATGATTTTTCAATTTAGTTATTCCAACCAATATTGGCTGAAAATCCCCGACATGACAATTTATATATATATTTTAAATTTTTTTATTTATTTTCTTCTTCCTCAAGCCACTTGCCTTGGCGATGGCCAATGAGGCTCAAGCTTTGCCAGTGGTAGGGCAAAGTTGGCCTTAGCTAGATTTAGTGAGGGTCAATCCTTGCTAAGGGCAAGGCGAGGCTTGACCTTGTAGACTAGTCGACCTTGCTTTGCCACTAGTGAGGCTAGACCATGCTAGATTCAGTAAGGATGAGCCTCACCTAAGGCTATGAGTTTGACCTTGCCGGCTAGAGAAAGAATGAAAGAAAGAAAAAAAAAAGAAAAGAAAAAATTATAAAAAATTATCCACGTTACACTAGCTATGCCATGTAGGATAGTCGGCATTGACTAGAAAACCACGCTAGTGTTTTCCGACCAATATTGACTGATATGACTAAATTGATATATCGTTAAAATGTTTAGGATCAAATTAACAAATCATCAAAAATTTTAGTGCTAAATTGAAACAATTAAAATTTTAAGATTAAATTAGTAAAATTGAAAAGTTTTGGATTAAATTGGCTGCATTATACAATATGTTTATGATTTTTTGGGCAATTTTCTCCAAATTAGCTCTATATAAGATAACAATTTCCTGGAGCAAGAATAAAATAGTATCTAATATTTGCTTCGCAAACCTGGGTTGACAATAATTTTACGCATTCCCAAAAAAGAAAAATATTTATAGCAATAAATAATTAGATAAGGGGAAAAATAATTAGTGAAGTGGTGACCACTAAAAAATGGGTACTTGAAAGTGGCTATTTGAGAAACTATTGTACCCACAAGGAAGTGCCTTGTTAAGTTGCGTTTCTTATTTTAACATGTAAGTATCCGTACACCTCACATCCCTCATTGGTAATTGGATATTTTTTCCCCAAATTAGGAAATATGGGAGGTGATATTGTAGGGTCTTTTACTCTAGGGCAGATCCCCTATCTGTTTCTTTTCTCTTGAGTTTTTTAAGGACCTGCTTAGATCCAATGATCCCTCCTTCTTCACCTCAACTCCAAGAGCTTACTCAAATTGTTAGTGCATGATATTCCGTATTTTAAGCAGCTATGATGAAAAATAAAATAATTTGATGGAATCAACGAAGTCATGTTCGATACAAATCGATGCAATTTATTTTGATGTTAGAGTTCTAATGTGTCGTGTTGATTATGGTTTTCATTAAGGTGGATTTTGGACCTTGTCATTCGACATCTAGTGTTTGAAAACTTGTAAAGATGAAAATATAAGTGATGACTATCCATAAGATAACAAAACAATGAGGAAGATAATCAAACTTGTTTTCAACATTGGATGGCATGAAAGGGATTTGTTGCTAAGCGCCATAAGCCAATCAATTGTGGGAGCCCACATTTGGCGTCTTCAACACCATCATAGCATGGAGACAACTAAAACGGTTTAAACCAGAACGAATCTGACTCCGAGATCAAACCATTCTGCAAGTGTAAGATGTAGAGTTTCTGTGGTCACCAATGAAGCTGTACTCTTTAATGAACGGAGCACGAGGGATTGAATCCCTGAAAGCATAAATGAGGAGATTTCCCAGATCTAAGTCAGAAGGTAGATAGAAGAAAAAAAAAAATTGACTGAAGGTTGAAGGAAACAAAAAAGAGCATACAAAGATGGGCGTGTAATTGTTTGACATGTTATATATTTATTGTAGGATAATTATCCAATCAATCTTAAACTTATTATATATATTTCACTTTACCAATTTAGTCCTAAATTTTTATGTGAAATTTCAGTGCAATCATTTCAATTAATAATTGTTGGAAATTGCTGACATGATGCCCAATAATTGCTAGCCGGCCATCTCATATGGCATATTGATGTGGACAATTTGAGGATCATCACATTAGCAATTTCCGCAATAATTGACAAGAAAAATATCATCAGAATGTACATAGATTTAGGATTGTATTAGCAAAATTGAAGTTTTGGATTGAATTGGCATTTGTGCTAGGTAAGAACAATGTAAGTGCTATAAATTTCGTACGGTATTTACTTGAGTGTGATAACATTTTTTTTCTGCTCACTTGAGTGTTACAAATTTGAAAATCGATCGTTTGAATGCTATCGGTGATTTGCCTAATCGGAAAATCCGATGTGAATGCCAGTCAATCCTACTTAGATTCATCGACGTTAACATGAATAATATAAATATTTTCAATATTTTTTATTTTTATTTTCCATTTTTTGCCCTTTTTAGGGGCCAATGAAGGTCATCGATGACCTCTTGCTGGCCCTAGAAAAAGAAGGAAAAGAAAACAAAAAGTAAAAATTCAAAAAAATCAAAGAAATTAGAAAAATCCATAATGAATGGGAAATTAATAAAAAAATTCCACAAAGGATGCTTTGTCACAATTAGCACTTAAATGATCGATTTTATTCTGATGTGACATTTAAGTAAGAAAAAAAAAGTTAAGGCACTCAAGTGAGCATTGTATGAAAGTTATAGTATTTGTACTATTCTTCTCCCACATGTACTATATGTTTAAGACTATTGGTAATTCTCCCTACAATTCGTGCACAGTTGAAGGAAAGAGGGTAGGAGGGAGAGCCCATGTTAAAGATTGATTCTAGCTTGCTAAGTACATATTTGGTATATCATGCATCAAACAAAACATCATTGGCACTGAGATTCAACCAGTTACAAACTTCGCCGAAACATTGGCGTCATGTAGTGAACAAGCAGCAAAAATCAACCATGAATTATCATTGGAGACCCTTGATGACTCTCTTGATCATCCTCCAATTCATCCTCATCCCAAACCGTTCGCTCCTCACCACCCTCGTAAGCCCAAGCGCATACCAGGTAATAAAAGAAATTGATCACGCTCAAAGCCCCCAAGGTCCAGTAGTAGTAGTCGTAGTGACCCTCGTTCACGTTCGAGGAGATCCATGTCCCATCCCTACTTCTCTTGCTCAAGTGGTCCAAGATGCTCACGATTAGAGTCGCCACCAAGTTGCCCACTGCCATTCCCAGGGCTAAAAGCGCCACCGCGATGCTTCCCAGGCTCTTGGGAAATTTAGAGTAGTAGAACTCGAGTTGCCCGATTGCGTTGAATGCCTCCGCTAGCCCTGCCAAGCAATGCTGCGGGACGAGCCACTTTGCCGACATCTTCAGGACCCGGGAAGGGTTTGCAGCAAACCCTTCCCGGATAGCCTCCGCTCGCCGCTTGTGCTCCACCACGGCTGACACGAACAAGGCCACGCATGAGAGGAGGAGCCCGATCCCTATCCGTTCCTTGAAGGTGAGCCCACGGGGCCGGTTGGTCAACCTCGAGAATAGGGGGACGATGATCCTGTCATAGATCCCAACCCATATCGTGAGGGTCAGGATGGTGAAAATGCCGAAGGAGGCTGCGGGGATTTTGATGCCGAAGAGGAGGCGTCGGTCCATGGTACTCGCTTGGAGGGTCGGGAAGGGGCTCGGGCTTATGGTCACGCCTATCACGATGCCTGTGGACCAAATGGGGAGGACTCTGATCAGGGCTTTGAGTACCTCAACTTGCTTGATGGGCAGAGTCGCCACGGATCAATGGCCAATCCATCAGAGTCCAGGTCCTTCTCAGGGTTGCTTATAAGGCAAGCCTTGTTTAGGAACCTGTGGAGAGAGAAATAAGAGATTCAATTTTTCATCCATTAGCTGATGAGGACTACTCAGGGGACTATCCTTGACCTAACATGAGGATAACAGTTTACTTTGTGCCACAAAAAATAAATGACAAATAATTAGAAATTATTATGGGGTCTACTTCTTTAAGAATTTGTGTTTGCAACATGCTGTTACTCTTAGCTAGGAATTGCCTGAATCGGACTGAAATTGCTAGTTGGTTCCTATTCTCCGAATTTGATAGTCTAGTTCCTGGTTTCTAAAAGTGGAACTAGAGTTAGGAGGTCGGTTTCCAGTTCCAAGGAGGAATAGGACCGACTACATATAATCTTTTAAAATTATTTACTCAAAAAATTAGTAAAATGTAAACTAAACACTATCTTGTCTAATGGCACCACAAGCCGTGACAAAATAACTCTTTACTCATCATCGCTTTAAAATTATTCACTCTCTCTTATTATGCATGAACACTTTTAGTGGAAAAAAAAAGTGACTAATTCCCTTAGACTGGACCAATGGTGCAGTCCGGTTCCTAGTCCTACGACCAACCTGTCCAGCCATAGTTCCCATTTTTGAGAACTGGACCGGACTGGAACCAATCGCCCTTAGTTATTCTTATAGTAGCCCAAAAACTGTTATGCTAGCAAAATTCTTAGCTGATAAACTTTGTTGATTCATATCTCGATGCCAGCATCATGTCATGCTAAATTTAGACTCAACCGGAACATAGACACTTTTATCAATTTTTCATCCGCCGGCTGAGTGGCTCATCCAGAAGCATATTCTGAGTGAACACTTACCTCAGTTGCTCGCTGGGGGTAGTAACTTTCGAACCATTGTGATGGTAATACATGGCATCAAGGCTCGTGTCGGGCAACTCCAAGTGCCTCTTCTTCCAGGCAGCTGCTGTGGCTTGAGCAAGGCCAGTGAAGAGGCTCTTGTTTGCCTTCACTTTGACATAAAGGGAAGAGCCCAAGAAGAAGCACACGACTGAGATGAACATGAGCCCTGCTGGGACCCCGAACCCGATCACCCAACCGTACTTATTCTGGATGGCGACTATGACAGTCACTGCGATCATGATCGAAACCCCGACCGACATGTAGTACCAGCTGAAGAACGTCTGCAAGATCCGCCCGTTCTTGGGGTTATCGGGATTATTGATCTGATCTGCCCCGAACGCGATCGAGCACGACCTGATTCCGCCTGCCCCGATGGACATGAGGGCGAAGGAGGAAAACAGAAACAGGAGCTGCGCCGATGTTGGGAATTTGCACGTTGAGCTCATTGGGATGCACGGTGGTGGCTGGGCATCTCGGAGAAGTGCTGTCAACCACAACAGGGTCATGCCCTGATGAAATAAAAACAAATTAGCAAAGAAAATCATGATCAAACACTAGTGTAGTGAAAGTGAGTTCGTCGCTTCGGAACACAGGCACACAATTGGTTCTTACAAAAAGGCTGATGACTGATGCAGCCCCGATGACGTGAAACCGACCCAAGCAAGAGTCGGAAAGAAAAGCGCCTAGAACGGGCATGAAGTTTGATATGGCCGACCACAAGAAGATGACATTTGCAGCCGAAGCAGCATTGAAGTGATACTTATAAAGCAAGTAGAAGATCATATTTGGAAGTAGCCCGTACCCAGCGACCTTCTCCAATATCTCATTTGCTGCATCAACATTTAGATTTTTGATAGTTATCAACGGATCATTAAAACGATCACCAAGAACACATAAACTGAACAAAACTGGGTCTCTGTTATCAAGATTCTCAGAGAACTAGAAAATGAACAAGTTCAACACCAGAACAATCTGCTTGTGACTCGTGAGCAGATGACAGAGAATTGTGTGATCAAGAAGTGACCTATGATGAAGGGCATGGTCTTGAGTCCACCCTTTTTGCTCGTGACCTGTTTGGCTTCATTGGCGTTATCTGAAGCAATCTCCATGGCTCTCTTTCTGTGCTATCTCCACGACTCAGGGCCTGAGATTTAAATTCCTGGTTTAAATTCCTGGAGAGAGAGAGAGAGAGAGAGAGAGATGGTCAGGAAGCTTTTGCCTTATATCATGGATGAAAACAAGGGACGGTTTCATTTCCATTCCAATTGTTTATCAATAGCTTAGTTTTCACCATGACGGAATTAACATTGGCATTATAATAATTCACGTTGATTAGCTTTGTCTGGTGCTTTTCTTGGAATGTGACTATTGGAAATGGAATCTAATTGAGGCAGCTAACCATGAGGGCTGAGATGACGATGACAGTGGAGATTGCACTGTATCAAGCAAGAACTGTGCATCAGGGACGTCCGACATCTTAAAATGAACAATGATCGGACTTAACCGGAAGTGCTGCAGATCGGTTCCGGTACAATTCAAGCTCAGGCAAAATAACGGCATTGCAGATATCAAGGCTTTGTTGATTGGGCGACAAAAAACAAACTTTGACCGTTAGGTGAAATGCTAAATCTGGTTAATGATACCAATCTTAGCACATAGGACTCTGAAACACTAACATGGCAAGAACATAACTTCATTTCAGACGACAAAAGTCTTTTGATATGTCACTCTTATTTACCAATGTGCTTTCCTTTACTGTTATAATTGAAATCAAAGGCTACAGGATAGCCTAAATAGTGATGTAATAAATGAATCAATATCTATTTTCTTGGAAACCTGGTCTTATATAGAATTAGTGGCTGCCCTTATCTTTCTTATAGAAGGGAGATACAGGCAAATTAAAGTCGCGCTCGGTCCACACAAATTGAGTCTCTTATCACTTATAGGAGGGACAATCAATTCGACCCGCTCTAATAATGAAATTACAAGCATAACTATTAAATGAGAAATCAGTCTCATTAACAAACGCCTTGCTCTAATAAATTGGGAAAATTGTCAGAAAGTCCTACACTTATTGCATGGCGGCCAATTCGATCTTAAATTTTTAATTTTGCCAATTTAGTACCAAACCTTCAAATTGTGCTAATTTGATCATACACCTTTTGATGATTTGCTAATTTAATGTTTATCCTACGATTTGCCAATTTAGTCATTCCGACTTATATTAGCCGAAAATTACTGATGTGACAATTTTATATATTTTTAAAATTTTCCTTTTTCTTTCTTTTTCATTTTTTTCTTTCCTTCTTCCTTTGGCTGGTCACCTTGGCGATGGTCGATGAGGCTAGCCCTTGCTGGATCTAGTGAGGGTCAATCCTTTCTAGTGGTAGGGTGAGGTTCGACCTCATCATGTAGTCGACCTTGGCTTCCCACTAGCGAGGCTAGACCCTTGCCCAATTTGGTAAGGGTGAGCCTTGCCTAAGGCTATGAGGTTGACCTTGTCGGCTAGAGGAAGAATGAAAGAAAAAAAAATCATAAAAATTATCCACGTCAAGTTGGTTGTGCCATGTAAGATGGCCGGCATTGATTAGACAACCACATTAGTGTTTTCAAACCAAAATTGATTGAAAATGCTAAATTGGTACATTGTCAAAATGTTTATAACTAAATCGAGAAATTATCAAAAATTTTAAGACTAAATTGAAACACTTAAAATGCCTAAGACTAAATTGGTAAAATTGAAAAGTTAGCACTGAATTGGCCTCTTGAAACTATAGATTTGGAAACTTTTCTCCAAATTAGCTCTATATAAAATAACAATTTCTTGGAGTAAGAATTAAATGTTACTTAATATTTGCTCTGCTAACCTGGATCGACAATAATTTTACATATTCCAAAAAAAAAAATATCGACAGCAATAAATAATCAGATAATGGGAAAAATAATAAGCTCATTGGTAACCACTAAAAAGGTACTTAAAGGTGGTTATTCGAGAAACTAATTGCATCCGCACTTAACACTATCCCTTCCTTTTCACCTCAGTTCCAAGAGCTCACTCAAATTGTATAAAGAGTCTTGAAGACAAGTACATTCCCAATACATGATGGATATACATATAGATATAGCTCACTCAAATTGTTAGGACATGATAGCTTGCATTTTAAGTAGCATGATGAAAATTAAATTTATTTGACGGAATCAACGAAGTTATGTTCAATTCGAATCGATCCAATTTGTTTGACATTAGAGTTCTAATGTGTCGTGTTCATTATGCATTCCATTAATGTGGTTTTTGGACCTTGTTGATCAACATCTAGTGTCTGAAAACTCATAAAGACAAAAATATAATGTAAGTGATGACTATCCATAGGATAACAAAACAAGGAGGAAGACAATTAAACTTGTCTTCAACCTTTGGATGGCATGAAAAGGATTTGTAGCTAAGCGCCATATGCCAATCAAGCGAGCTCACGTTTGACTTCCTCAATACGTGAAGGATACGAAGTCCTAAAAACGAATAGATACTCCAACGATTGAAAACCAAAAACAAACGTGGAAACAGATCCGACGATATATATAACGCCGATTGAAAAACATGTCATTAAGACGGACATATCTTATTTGCCACTGATTAAATACTTGATGAAGTCTCAATAGGGATAGATTGAAACCTTTGAGTTCCGTTCATGAGAGAGAATTCACTATAGTTCAAAGACTGGAAGAACGTTTGTTCTTTTCATACAACAGTTTATTTTACTCAAAAATTAACTATCCTCTCTCTTATGGACCCTTCTCTTATGGGTCAGGTTTGGCCCAAAATGAGTGGACAGGTTAGGTTTCCATCAATACCATTGTAGTATGGAAACAATTAAAATGGGTTAAACCAAAATAATCTTAATCTGGTGAGATCGAGCCCTTTTGCAAGTGTAAAATGTAGAATTTCTGCAGTCACCATTGAAGCTAGACTCATAAATGGATGAAGTAAGAGGGAATTGAATCCCTAAAAGCATAAGTGAGGAGAGCTCTCAAATCTAAATGAGAAGGTAGATAGCAAGAACAAAAATAGAAAAACTAAATTGATCACAGGTTGAAGGAAACAAAAAAGAGCATAAAAAGAGAGGCGTGTAATTGTTTGAAATGTTATATATTTATTGTAGGATAATTATCCAATCAGTCTTAAAATTATTATCACCAATTTAGTTCTAAATCTTTACGTGAAATTTCAATAGTCTTTCCGATCAATAATTGTTGACATGACATCCAATAATCGCTAGCCGACCATCCTACATTGCATATTGATGTGGACTATTTGAGGATCACCACATTAGCCATTTCCGATAGCAATTGTTAGGAAGAATATCATTAGAATGTACAAAGGTTTAGGATTATAATGGCAAAATTGAAAATTTTTGGACATAATTGACATTCCTACGAGATAAGAATAATGTAAGTGTTATACTTTTATATAGCGTTCACTTGAGTACCAAAACTTTTTTTTTTTTTTTTTCGCTTATTTTAGTGTCACAAATTTGAAAAATTGATCGTTTGAATGCTATTAGCGATTTACCTAATTGGAAAATCTGATGTGGATGCTAGTTGTCCTACTTAGATTCACTGGCGCTAATGTGAATAATATTTATATATTTTTAATGTATTTTTTATTTTTTATTTCCTTTTATTTTGCCTAAAGGGCCAGCGAGGGGTTGCTAGTGACCCTTGCCAGCCTTGGAAAATGAAGAAAAAAAAATTCACAATGGATGGGAAATTAGTAAAAAATCCACGTAAGATGATTTGTAAAAAATGAAACTCAAATGATCGATTGTACTCCAATATGATACTTGAGTGAAAAAAAAAAGTTATGGCACTTAAGCGAATATCATAAGAAAATGATGGCACTTGCATTGTTGTTCTTCCACATTCGTACTATGGGTTTAAGACTGAATTTGTAATTCTCCCTACAATTCATGCACGGTTGAAGGGAGGAGGGTGGGAGGGAGAGCCCATGTTAAAGATTGATTCTAGCTTGCTAAGTACATACTTGGTACATTATGCATCAAACGATACATCATTGGCGTTGAGATTCAACTAGTTAAACACTTCGCCGAAACATCGGCATTATGTAGTGAACGAGCAGCAAAAATCAACCACGAATTATCATTGGAGACCCTTGATGACTCTCTTGATCATCCTCCAATTCATCCTCGTCCCAAACCTTTCGCTCCTCACCACCCTCATAAGCCCAAGCGCATGCCAGGAAGTAGAAGAAATTGATCACGCTCAAACCCCCCAAGATCCAGTAGTAGTAGTCGTAGTGACCCTTGTTCACGTTCGTGGAGATCCATGTCCCATCCCTACTTCTCTTGCTCAAGTGGTCTAAGATGCTCACGATCAAACTCGCCACCAAGTTGCCCATTGCCATTCCCAGGGTAAGAAGCGCCACCGCAATGCTTCCCATGCTCTTGGGAAAGTTGGAGTAGTAGAACTCAATTTGCCCGATTGCATTGAATGCCTCCGCTAGCCCTGTCAAGCAATTCTGTGGGACGATCCACATTGCTGACATCTTCAGTACCCCGTTCGGGTTTTCCGCGAACCCTTCTTGGATTGCCTCGGCTCGTCGCTTGTGCTCCACTGCGGCTGACACGAACATAGCCACACAGGAGATGAGGAGCCCGATCCCCATCCGTTCCTTGAAGGTGAGCCCATGGGGCCGGTTGGTGAACCTTGAGGCTAGGGGGACGACGATCCTGTCGTAGATCCCAACCCATAAAAAGATGGTCACGAGGCCGAAAACGCTGAAGGAGGCTGCGGGGATTTTGATGCCAAAGAGGAAGCGTCGGTCCATGGTACTCGCCTGGAGGTTCGGGAACGAGCTCTGGCTTATGGTCACGCCGATCATGATGCTGGTGGACCAAATGGGAAGGACTCTGATCAGGGCTTTGAGCACCTCAACTTGCTTGATGGTGCAGAGTCGCCACGGATCAATGGCCAATCCATCAGAGTCCAGGTCCTTCTCAGGGTTGCTTATAAGGCAAGCCTTGTTTAGGAAGCTGTGAAGAGAGGGAAATAAGATATTCAATATTTCATCCATTAGCTGATAAACTTTGTCGATTCATATCTCCATGCCGGCATCATGTCATGCTAAATTTAGACTCAACCGGAACAGGCACTTTCATCAATTTTTCATCCGCCGGCTGAGTGGCTAATCCAGAAGCATATTCTGAGGAATTACTCACCTCAGTTGCTCGCTCGGGGAAGTAACTTTCGAGCGCTGGTGATGGTAATACATCGCATCATGGCTCATGTTGGTCAATTCCAAGTGCCTCTTCTTCCAGGCAGCTACTGTGGTCTGAGCAAGGCCATTGAAGAGGGTCTTGTCAGCCTTCGCTTTGATATAGAGGGAAGAGCCCAAGAAGAAGCACGCGACTGAGATGAACATAAGCCCTGCTGGGACCCCAAACCCGATCACCCAACTGTACTTATTCTGGATGGCGACTATGACAGTCACCGCGATCATGATCGAAATCATAACCGATGCGTAGTACCAGCCGAAGAACATCTGCAAGATCCGCCCGTTCTTGGGGTTATCAGGCTTGTCAATCTGATCCGCCCCGAACGCGAGCGAGCACGACCTGATTCCGCCCGCCCCAATGGACATGAGGGTGAAGGAGGAAAACAGAAACAGGAGCTGCGCCGATGTTGGGGATTTGCACGTTGGGCTCATTAAGTTGCACGGCGGAGGCTGGGCATCACGGAGAAGGGCTGTCAACCACAACAGGGTCATGCCCTGATGAAATAAAAACAAATTAACAAAGAACATAAAAAGAGAGAACATCATGATCAAACACTAGTGTAGTGAAAGTGAGTTCGTCACTTTGGAACGCACGCACACGCAATTGGTGCTTACAAGAAGGCTGATGACCGATGCAGCCCCGATAACGCGGAACCGACCCAAGCAAGAGTCAGAAAGAAATGCGCCCAGGACGGGCGTGAAGTTCGTTATGGCCGACCACAAGAAGATGACATTCGCAGCCGAAGCAGCATTAAAGTGATACTTATAAAGCAAGTAGAAGATCATATTTGGAAGTAGCCCGTACGAAGCGACCTTCTCCAATATCTCATTTGCTGCATCAACATTTAGATTTTTGATAATTATCATCAGATCACAAGAACACATAAACTGAACAAAACAGGGTCTCTGTTATCAAGATTCTCAGAGAACTAGAAAATGAATAAGTTCAACACCAGAACAATCCGCTTGTGACTCGTGAGCAGATGACAGAATTGTGTGATCAGGAAGTGACCTATGATGAAGGGCATGGTCTTGAGTCCACCCTTTTTGCTCGTGACCTGTTTGGCTCCATTGGCTTTCTCTGAAGCAATCTCCGTGGCTCTCTCTGTGCTATCTCCAAGACTCATGGCCTGAGATTGAAATTCCTGGAGAGAGAGAGAGAGAGAGAGAGAGAGAGAGAGAGAGAGAGAGAGAGATTGATGGTGAGGGAGCTTTTGCCTTATATCATGGATGGAAATTTGACCCAAATTTCCATTCCAATTGGTCAAGGACAGCTTATTTTTTAAATTGGCATTATAATAATTCCTCTCCATGATTAACTTTGTCCAATTGGTCAAGGACAGCTTAGTTTTTAAATTGGCATTATAATAATTCCTCTCCATGATTAACTTTGTCCGGTGCTTCTATTGGACCGTAATAGATCGGAAACGGAATCTAATTAAGGTAGCTCAGCATGAGGGCTGACACAATGGATGACACGGAGATTGCAATGTATCGAGCAAGAAATGTGCATCGTGGACGTCCAATATCTTAAACTGAACACCGATTAGACTTAACTGAAAGAGCCGCAGATCGGTTCAGGTACAATTCGAGCTCGGGCAAAATAATGGAATTGTAGATGTCGAGGCTTCGTTGATTGCGGCGACAAAGAACACACTTTGATCGTTAGGTGAAATGCTAATTCTGGTCAAGGATAATAATCTTGGCACATAGGACTGTCAAACACTAACATGGCAAGAACATAACTTCATTTTAGACAATAACAGTCTTTTGATATGTCACTCTTGTTTACCAGTATGCTTTACTTTTGTTATAATGGGAATCAATGGCTGCAAGATAACCCAAATGTCCTTTTCTTGCTTTAGAAGTGAGATATGGCAGGTAATTTGAAGTGGTCCGCACTCCTAACTAATGGACTTTTATCATCACTGATTTGGACGGACAATCAATTGGACCTGCTCTAATAATGAAATTACAAGCATAACTATTAAATAAGAAATCGGTCTCGTTAACAAATGCCTTGCGCAAGCACAAATCAAATAAGCCCTATACAAAAATAACAATTTTCTGGAGCAAGAATTGGAAAGCATTTGATACTGGCTCTACCAACCTCGGTCGCCAATCATTTAACATATTCCAAAAAATATGGGTGGCAATAAATAATCAAATAATGGGAAAATTAATTAGCTTACCAGTGACCCCATAAAAAAAGGTATGTGATAAGTGTATTGAAAGTTCTAAAACTTGTTATGAAAGTGTAATTAAGTCATAAAACTTATCATGAAAGTTCAATTTATATCTTAAAACTTTCAAAAATACAATCAAATAATAAAACTTGTTAAAATGGTTCAATCAAATTTAGGATTCGGTTGCACTTTTTGAAAATTTAGGACTTGACTGTGCTTTCATAACAAAATTTAGGACTTAATTGTATTTTTTAAAAGTTTTATGACTCATCCGCACTTTCATGATAAATTTGATGCATTTATCTTGAAAGGAATTTAGAGGTGGAATATTTGAGAAACGATTGTACCCTCACTAAACACAGCACCTCCTTTTTTACCTCAGTACCAAGAGCCCACTCAAATTGTACGAAGAGAGCCTTGGAGACAAGTACATCTCTCACATTACATGATAAATGTACGTATAGGTAGAAAGAGAAAGAGGTAGTTGGTGCAATGCTTTGTTAGCACATGATATCTCGCATTTTAAATGGGCTCAATGAAAATATAAATTTTAACAAGGTCACTTTCAACAGATATAAATATAGGTAGAGAGAGAAAGAGGTAGATGGTGCAATGTAGCATTTTAAGTGGGCACGATGAAAATATAAATTTTCAATATGGTCACTTTCAATATATATACATCTAGGTAGAGAGAGAAAGAGGTAGATGGTGCAATGCTTTGTTAGCACATGATATCTCGCATTTTAAGTGGGCACAATGAAAATATAAATTTTCAACAGTCACTTTCAATAGACACACATATAGGTAGAGAGAGAAAGAGGTAGATGGTGCAATGGTTGTTAGTATACGACATCTCGCATTTTAAGGGGGCACGATAAAAATATGAATTTTCAACAAGGTCACTTTCAATATATATAATGGAGAGAAAAAGAGGTAAATTATGCAATGCTTTGTTAGCACATTATATATTGCATTTGAATCGATCCGGTTTGTTTGATGTTATAATCCTAATGTATTGTGTTGAGTACGGATTCTGTTTCGGCGGATTTTGGACCCCCGTTGTTGGACGTCTACTGTGTAAAAAGTTGTTTACAACTCAGAAAAGACAAAATATAACATAGGTGATGACTCTCTATAAGATAACAAGGAGGAAGAGGATCGAACTTGGCTTCAACCTTAGGGTGGAATGAAAAGGATTGTAGCTAAGCTCAATAATCATACTTCCGAATCCTCTAATTTCTCACTTGCACGCTGATGATTACGACTGGATCATTCCTTTCACTGCCCAATAAAACAAAAAGGAAGAAAAAAAGGTTTTTGAAAAAAAAAAATTCAAAATTCCATAAAGCATGCTAATGTGGTTCGGACACGATTTGTCAAAGCAACTTTTCTTTTTTGTCTAAATAAAAAAATCATTCATTTTCAAAATGGTACATAAAGACGCGCCGCAAATTCTGGAGGGCTGTAAAAGAAAGTAAAGCTTAGAAAGCGGAAAACAAAACAAAATCCAGCCATCAAAGTGTATCATCAGAGCAAAGTCGGCAGGAGTGCGTGCATCAAAGCAAAATAATCGGCAGGTGATTACAAAATTTTGCATCGTCATCGATTAGGAGCGTATGCCTGGATCTCCTTCTCTAGCTATGGCTTTATCAATTGGCAATGTGCGCTCAAGTTTAGTATCTCTACAACATCTTAGTTGGGAGACTCACTTCCCATTTAAGTTATATTGTTAGCTCAACAAGCCTAATATACAATATTGTTCTTAAATTTTTAATTTATTTAATGTGGTTTATGAGCTTTTGATAAATATTCAAATTAACCCTGAGAATATATGAAAATAACAAATGCTATATTTCCATTAATTTAAGTTTAAGAATAATATTGAATATTTTCATATAATTTAGAGATTAGTTTCACATGTACTCAAAAGTTCAATGACAATATTGAATAGATTAAATGTTCGAGAACGATATTGCACATTAGCTTAAAGTTCAAGGATTATATTAAACGAATTAAAAGTTCAAAAGATCACACCACATAATGATTCAGTGCTAATGATCATTTATGTCATTTTCCTTTAAATAAAAGTCAAAGCGCATCCATTATAAGATTTAAATAAAGCCAAAAAAAAGAAGAAAAGAAAGAGAGTAAAAGTCAACTTAGAAGTTCAGCTCTCATTTATATAAGCGCTTGCGTCAGCTTTGATAAGCCCTCTTCAAATCACATAGTTTCAAGTCAAGAATCGACTTCGCGATATTTGAAATATTTACTCAACCAATTTTCATAGTAGCCGCTAATTTCTGCAAAATTGTCAAAGTTTATTTAAACAACCTATGCACTTCTCATTTAGGTTGTATTGTCATCCCAACAAGTCCAACATACAATGTCGTTTTTGAACTTTCAATTTATTCTATGTAATTTCTGAATTTTTGATAAATATTCAAATTAGTCCTGAGACTATATATAAATAACAAATTCTATTGTTCCATTAATTTGAGTTCATGAACAATATTGAATATCTTTATATAATCTAGGTAATAGTTTGACATGTACCAAAAAGTTCAATAACCATATTGAACAAATTAAAAATTCGAAAGCGATATTGCACATTGAGTTAAAGTTTACAGACTATATCGAACAAATTAAAAGTTCAAATATCACATTACACATTGAATTATAGTTTAAAGATTATTTGTATCATTTTCCTTTTAATTAAAGTCAAAGCGCATCTATTGTAAGATTTAAATAAAGAAAAAAAGAAAGAAAGTAAAAGTCAACTTAGAAGTTGAGTTGTCATATGTACAAGCGCTTGCGTGGGCTTTGATAAGTCCTATTCAAATCACAAAGTTTTTCCCTTTCAATGTAATCTTGGGGGCCCAAGCCGATAATTGACTTCGCGATACTTAAAATATTTGCTCAACCCAATTTTCATAGTAGCTGCTAATTTCTGCAAAATTGTCAAAATTTATTAAAATAATTTATTTACTTCCCATTTACGTTGTATTATTAGCCTAACAAGTCCAATATGCAATGTCACTCCTCAACTTTTAATACATTCAATGTGGTTCCTAAAATTTTGATAAATATTTAAATTAGTCTTGAGACTATATGAAAATAATGAATGTTATCATTCCATTTATTTAAGTTCAAAAATAACATTGAATATTTTTATATAGTTTAGGGACTAGTTTGATATGTACCAAAAAGTTCAATGACCATATTGAATAAATTAGAAGTTGGAGATGACATTGCACATTGAGTAAAAGTTTAGGGATTACATCGAACAAATTGAAAGTTCAAAGATCACATTACACATTGGATTTAGTTCAAAGATCATTTGTACCATCTTTCCTTATATAAAAGTCAAAGCAAATCCATTGTAAGTTTTAAATAAAGCAAAATAAGAAAAGTAAAATCAATTTAGACGTTGAATTGCCATATGTATGAGTGCTTGCTTCGGCTTTGATAAATCCTTTTTTTTTTCTGATCTGTTTGATAAATCATCTTCAAATCACATAATTTTTCCTATTCAATATAGGGTGTATTTGGTTAAGTATTTTGAAATCCTATTGGAGAAATGCAAATCAGTTTAGTCTAAAAGGCTTTGGGCAAATGTAAAAGTTGTTTAGTAAACTACGCTTTGAAAAATAACTTTGAGAGAAATGCCATTTGGTAGAAAATACATTTGAAAATACATTTGAAATTTTTAAAATTTTTATTTGTTTTTGAAAAAAATAATGTTGACTTTTTAAATAATTTTACTTTTTAAATTTGTTTTTAATTTTTATTTGTTTAAAAAAAAAAAAAAATAATGTATGCAACTTTTTGGAATATAACTTTTTTTACAATAATACTAAAAAAAAAATATATATATATTTTTTTTTTTTTAAAAACCAAACCTTTCGGCAGTTTGGTGAAAGGCTATGGTCACTGGCAAGCTAGATCTAGCTTTAGCAATCATTGGTTGAGGTTGCCAAGGCTATGCAACCTTCAACGAGGGTCATGCGACCTTGGTGAGGGCCATCGAAGGTTGCTCGACCTTGGGCGATCCTCGGTGAGGGTCACGTCATGAGGGACAAAATCGAAAATTTGAAAAATTGGTTAGGGAAATTTTGGAAGAAGAAAATGAGTTTTAGCATTCTCAATGCTAGCTTTTAGTTGAAGCCTTCTTCCAAATTATTGCCAAATGGTCCAGCATTTCTCCAAGGGATTTTGGAGGTCAAAAGCCCTTGGGAATGCTAAACCAAATGCATCCATAATCTTGTGGGTCCAAGATGAGAATCATAAATGTGAGACCTTCCTAGACGTACATGGACATGTTGAACTGCGCGCACTAATAGAATTGACTATGTATACCCTAGGAGTAACAAGAACAATTGGTGCGGTTCAATAGGCCATTCGCATCGTGGGCAAGAAGGTTGTTTTGGTTGTTGTACGAATTGGGACTATAGGTGGGTCGGTAAGGAACAAAATATGCAAATCGCTTATATGATGAATCTATGGGTGAGTTTGTTTTCCGAAAATTTCATAATAAAAGAAAATATTTTCCGTGGAAATCATTTTCCAAGAAAACAGTTATCTTTCATTCCTTTGGTGGTCGAGAAAAAGTTGTTTTCTTCGTACCATGAGGGGAGGTCATTTCCCATATCTAAGCTTATTGTTTTCAATCCATGAAAAGCGTGATGCATAAATTGATTAGTTTTCCATTATCCAAATACTAAAAAGTCAAAAAAAGATTACTAGTTTTTGTTCCATGGGAAGCTTATTGTTTTCAATCCCTAGAAAACTTATTGGTTTCAAACTGAATTGATACGAGTGCAATGGGATAAAGACTTTTTTGGTAAATTTTCCCTTAAATTTTCCCATTCTTTTAAGAGATTAATAACCTAAATTAACGGGCCCCACTAACTTTTTTACCACAAAAATTACTACATAAGTATTTTGCTAGTAACTCTCGTTAGGTTACTTATCCACGTGTATTTGAATATTTTAATTTGCCCAGGTTGGAGAACCGGTTGCTTATTAACTGTTGGATCATCTTATGCTGTCTGGAACCATAGTACCTGTTTTTTCCATTTTCCTCACCTACTCTTTATGCTTTTACTGGCTCGAGGGAAAAATTTTCCTCTCTCTTGGCAGGGCAAAAGATGAGAATGCCCTCGAAGTGGACTTCGGAGCTTACGACTTCTCCATCCACACCTGACCTTGTCTTCGTCCACTGGAAACGGTGTCGATTTCATCCCAAAGTACCTCTCCTCAAAGATGAGCGGAATGCCGGACAGCACATACCCCCTTGTGGATTTCCTAGCATCCCTCATTTATCAAAGGAGAAGTATGCAAAACTCGTTCTCACCCCACGAAAATTATATGTGCAGATGTACTTCCTAACCCGACTAATGTTCTTCATTTTCAGAATCTCATGATTAGAGGTGTCAAAATGGGTCATAAACTCATATTATGACCCAATTTTAGTTAAATGGGTCATATATGGATCAAGTAAAAGTTGAATATGAGTCAAATATGAATCAAGTGAAAGTTGAATATAGGTCAAATATGGGTCAAGTGAAAATTAAATATTAGTCAAATATGAGTCAAGTAAAAGTTAAATATGGATCAAATATGGGTTGAATAAATCATTTAACATAAAGCTTCATTTAACATAGAGCTTAAAATGAGTTTGAGTTTCTTTATAATAATAATGGCTTTTAACAATATGGGTCGGGTCGGGTGTGGGTCGGGTCGGGTCGGGTATGGGTCACTAAATTTATATTACATGAATTTGGGTTAAAATGGATTAAATGAGTCAATATGGATCGGACCATTTTCAACCCGACCCAAACCCGACCTGACCCACCCATTTGACGGGTCTACTCATGATGAATGGAACACTTGAAACTGCACCCAAGCTTCAGATGGCCCTGATTATAGCTGAAGCATCCCTTGCATCAGTTTCAAAAGACTTCCCATTCCAAGACTTTGAGATCGAGGTAGTTTCTCACTTTTCCTTGGACATATCCAGGGGGTCGCTCACTTAACATCCGATGCCACGCACATTTTCACTGTTCATAACAATTATTACCGATAGGTTCATGGAGTGTGGCCTTGAGAAAGGTTGGGGCGATACGGCGGGGAGAGTCAAGGACACGATCAGATCGCTCTTGGAAGTACTACAAGCATCAGATCCGACGAATATTGAGAAATTCTTTAGTAGGCTTCCAATGATATTCAATGTTGTGATATTTTCCCCCAATGGTTATTTTGGTCAGTCTGATGTGCTCGGCTTACCAGGTACTGGCGGACAGGTAAATATCCTCGTTAATCCTCACATACATCCATGTTCACTGTCACATAGCCCGCTAAATATTTGGCAATAACAACAGGCAGTTTACATTTTAGATCAAGGGAGGGCCCTTGAAGAGGAGTTGTTCCTCAGGATTAAGGAGCAAGGGATTAATGCGAAGCTGCAGATACTCATGGTCAGTTTTGGCACATGGTGAGCTGCCGCTTTCTTGTAATTATATGCCAAAGGAGTCGTTTTCGTAGTGTCTCTCTAATGTAACAGGTCACACGACTTATACCCGATGCTCACGGAACAAAATGCAACCAGGAATTAGAACCAATCGTTGGGACCAAGCACTCCAACATTCTTCGGGTGTCATTTAGGACCAAGAAGGGGGTCCTTCGACAGTGGGTTTCTCGTTTCGACATATATCCATACCTTGAGAGATTTACCCAGGTAGGGATTCTATATTCAAAATCAATCATTATCCCTGATCAACTTCTTTCTTGCATAGCAGTTTCCTTGCTTCTGTCGTCACTCACCAGGATGCGACCGTTAAGATACTAGATCGCATGGAAGGGAAACCGGATCTTATAATCAGAAACTACAGTGAAAGGAATGTAGTAGCGTCACTTATGTCTAGTAAACTCGAGATAACTCAGGTGCCTTATTGCTTCATCAGTTCACCCACTATGTGCTAATTCTGACCAATGACTATTCTAAGAGTGCTTGAAAACCCACGGAACAATTGCGCATGCACTGGAGAAGACTAAGAATGAAGATTCCGACATCAAGTGGAAGGAGCTAGACCCAAAATATCACTTCTTGTGCCTACTCATTGCTGACACGATAGCGATGAACGCAATGGATTTCATCATAACAAGTACATTCTAGGAGATCGCTGGAAGGTCAGAGAAACATCTAAATGACATAACCTGTGTTTGTTTGAAGCTTTTAGCTGGGATAAACATTTAATCTTCCACATTGGTACCGCAAAAAAAGACCACTTGCCAAGTTAGT
This sequence comes from Angophora floribunda, assembly GCA_014182895.1. Lineage (NCBI taxonomy): Eukaryota > Viridiplantae > Streptophyta > Magnoliopsida > Myrtales > Myrtaceae > Angophora > Angophora floribunda. The sequence continues at coordinate 37,070,781 of CM024707.1, read as the reverse complement.
CGAATGAATAATTGAAATGAAGTATATCCTTAATATGCATCAACAAAGAGTTCTCAAGATTAGGTGCTATTATTTGCAGCAAAGATAGACCTGGGCAATATGAGAGTCACGCAGCATTCACACTCCCAGGGCTCTGCAGAGTTGTTTCAGGCATCAATGTTTTCGATCCTAATATTGCTGCTCCTGAGGCTGATCAATCTGTTTATGTTCCTTACTCGGAGAAACAGAAACGAGTCACATCATTCCATCCTGCAATCGAGGAGCTACTGTACAGCTGTGTGGACAATGACCAGCACATGTAAGTATTGCTATTCCAGGCCATGTCCTGAGCTCCAAGTGCTGTGTGTTGATTTATCTGATTGCACTTCAATCACATCATATCTGACCATCGTGGCAACAGTGGGTATCTCGCAGACAAGAAGAAATCCATCATCTTCTCTATGGCAAGACTCGACATAGTGAAAAACATTACTGGTTTAGTAGAGTGGTATGGAAAGAATGCAAGGCTCAGGAATTTGGTTAACTTAGTCAGTGTTGGGGGCTTCTTTGATCCTTCTTAGTCCAAAGATAGAGAAGAAATGGCTGAAATAAGAAAGATGCACGAGTTGATAGAGAAGTACCAACTCGAGTTAGATCCGATGGATGGCAGTGCAGACTGACTGGTACCGAAATGGAGAACTCTACCGATGTATCGCAGATAACAAGGGGAGCTTTTGTGCAGCCTGATCTCTAAGAAGCATTCTGTCTGACCGTAATTGAGGCAATGAACTGTGGGTTGCCCTCGTTTGCCACCAATCAAGGTGGCCTGGCTGAGATCATTGTTGAAGGGGTGTCTGGATTCCACATTGACCCCAATCATGGGGAAGAGTCCAGCAACAAAATTGCTGATTTCTTTGAGAGGTGTAAGGTGGACAACGAGTATTGGAACAAGATATCTGCAGAGGGCTCGAAACGCATTAATGAGTGGTCAGCATAATCTTCGCAAAAATCCTGCACATTTTCATGGAATTGACTTGACCAAAACTCATTTGCTTTGCAGCGACACCTGGAAAATCTATGCAAACAAGATGTTGGACATGGGGTGCATCTATACCTTTTGGAGGCAACTGAACAAAGAACCGAAGCAAGCAAAGCAGATATATATCCAGACGCTCTGTAGCCTTCAACTCAGGAACATGGCAATTCCTCTGTTCAGTTCCACCTTTTACTTAGGCATGCTGCAGAACTTCGGGCCCATCAGAAAATGAAGTGCAAGAATTCATGTTTATAGGGGTGTAAACAGTTTAGTTCGAAAAACCGAACCGAACCGAAACTATCCTTAATCGAATACGAACCGAATCGAAAATGTAGTTTGGTTCGGTTCGGTTAGGGACAGTTTTTCAGTTATTCTATTTTTGCTTCACTTATTGGGACCTAAATGAAGAAGAGATGATGATAAAGAGAGATTGTTCATTTTTAATTAAGGATTTCGGTTTGGTTCGGTTAATCAAACCGCACCGAAAAGTTTACGGTTATTTTTCAGTTAACCGAACCAAAACTGAACCAAACTGAAAACGCACAAAATTTCGGTTCGGTTCGGTTCGGTTTTCAATTCGATTTGGTTTTTGGTTCGGTTCTTAACACCCCTAATGGATATACACATAGATATAGCTCGCTCAAATTGTTAGTACATGATAGCTGACATTTTAAGCAGCACAATGAAAGATAAATTTATTTGACAGAATAAACGAAATTACGTTCAATTCAAATCGATCCAGTTTGTTTGACATTAGAGTTCTAATGTGTCGTGTTGATTGTGGATTCCATTAAGGTGGTTTTTGGACCTTGTTGCTCAACATCTAGTGTCTGAAAACATAAAGACAAAAATATGTGATGACCATCCATAAGATAACAAATCAAGGAGGAAGATAATTAAACTTGTCTTCAACCTTGGATGGCAGGTGAAGGATTTGTAGCTAAGCGCCATATGCCAAACAAGCAAGCGCACGTTTGACGTCCTCGGTACCATCGTAGTGTAGTATGGAGACAATTAAAATGGGTTAAACCAAAATGAATTCGACTCCATTAAGATCAAGCCCTTCTGCAAGTGTAAGATGTAGAATTTTTGCGGTCACCATTGAAGCTAGACTCGTAAATGGACGGAGGAAGAGGAAGCTGAATCCCTAAAAGCATAAGTGAGGAGAGCTCCCAAAACCTAAATGAGAAGATAGATAGCAAGGAAAAAAAAACTAAATTGATCGGAGGTTGAAGGAAAAAAAAAAAGCATAGAAAGAGGGGCGTGTAATTGTTTGAGATGCTATATATTTATTGTAGAATAATTATCCAATCAGTTCTAAATTTATTGTAAAAATGTTAATTCAGTTCTAAACATTTCCATTTTGCCAATTTAGTCTTAAATATTTACATGAAATTTCAATATAATTTTAGTTGTTGGAAATTGTTCATATGACATCCAATAATCGCCGGTTGACTATCCCACATGGCATATCGATGTGGACAATTTGATGATCACCATACTAGTGATTTCGACAGTAATTAGTAGGAAGAATGTCATTAGAATGTACGAAGATTTGGGACTATATTGACAAAATTGAGAAGTTTTGGGTTGAATTGATGTTTGTATAGGATAAGAATAACGTAAGTGTTATAACTTTCATATAACACTTGAATGCCATAACTTTTTTTTGGCTCACTTAAGTGCCGCAAATTTAAATAATCAATCATTTTGAGTGTCATCAAAAATTTATCTTGTTGGAAAATCCGATGTGGACATCAATTGTTCTATGTGATTTTGCCGGAACTAGCATGAATAATTTTTAATAATTTGTTTTCCTTTTTTTTTCCCTTTCTAAAAGGTCAGTGAGGGATTGTTGGTGTCCCTTGCTGACACCTCACCGGCTCTAAAAAAAAGGAAAACAAAAACAAAAGAAATTCAAATTTAAAAGAAATTCAAAATTTTTTAATTAATTTTTTTGAATTTTTTCTTTTCCTTTTTTTCCCCTTTTCAGGGGCTCATGAGGGGTCATTGGTGACCATTGCCAACCCTAAAAAAAAAAAATAAGAAAATTCAAAAATTCAAAAATTCAAAAAAATTCAAAAACTCCATGTCAAATAGGAAATTAATAAAAAAATCCATGTAAGATAATTCATTGAAAACGACACTCAAATGATCAATTTTATTTCAATGTGGCATATGAGTGAGTGAAAAAAAGTTATCACACTCAAGTGAGTATCATATTAAAAAGTATGATACTTGCGTTGTTCTTCTCCTACATTCATACTATAAATTTAAAATTGAATTGGTAATTTTCCCTATAATTCATGCACAATTGAAGTGAGGTGGGTGGGAGGGAGAGCCCTCATTGGTGGTCTCCGAGGGCTGCCTAAGGTCTTGCAACCTCAAACGTCGGCCGTCGGTGATGGATTTCAATCGCTGGCAGTTGCCTGCCCTTTGCTGGCCAACTATTTGTTTTCTTTTTTTATTCACAAAAGTCATTTATAATTATAAATTTCTCCAGACACTATTTTGCTCAAAGGTACTTTACAATGGACTTTAGATTATGCAATTTACCAAACGTAATTTGTATTTTGGAAAACCCTTTTAAGTTAAGCTCTGTTCGTTTCACAGAAAATATAATGTTTTTGGAAAATATTTTCCAAAAAGCCTATTTTCAAGAAAATTAATTATTTTCTAGTATTAGGTTGAAACTTGAAAATGAAGTGTCTGTTGCTCAGTAAGGAAAATCTTTTCCTTCATACACTCTTTTTTACTAATTTTTAATTATTTTATTTTTAAATAGATTTTTCATTATTTTCATTTTCTTAAAATTGTTTTTAAATTATTTTTTTCTTTTTCTTTTTCATCTTCTTCTTCATTTGGCCGATTGTTGGCCACAATGGTAGCCAGCAACTAGCTGCAAGCAAGGTGGAGCCTCTCCACATGCTAGTGAGTCTCAAGCTTGCTAGATTTTAACGAGGTTAAGCCTTACTAGCTTGTGGCAAGGTCGAGCTCGCCTGACGCCAACGAGCTTGGGCCTTGCTAGACTCAATGAACGAGGTGGGGCTCAAGCCTTGCCCAAGGTCATCAGAGATTTGCTAATCTCTAGAGACCTCAAGTAAGACTTGAGCCCTATCCAAGTCACCAGATCTTGGTGAGGCTCGACCTCATCGAAATTTGGCAAGCTTGAGCCTCACCAGCTTATGGCAAGGCTCTAGCTCACTTGCAGCTAATCACTAGCCGCCGCCATTGTCGGCGACCAGTCAAATGAAGAAGAAGGTGAAAAAAAAGAAAAGGAAAAAGATAAAAGATAAATATAAAAAATAATTAAAATATCAATTTTTAAGAAAAGAAAAAGTTTTTGGCAAAAGAAAGTGAGGTGAAAGAAGATATAGAAAATGTTTTCATTTTTCTCAAAAGTGGAAAACATTTTCCTTATCTTAAAAGACTTTTTTCTATTGATGGAAAATGTTTTCCCCAACCAATTCATTTTCTTTGAAACGAATGTCAAAAAATCTAAAAAACGTTTTCCTATAAATTATTTTCCGTGAAATGAATGGAATCTTAAAGTCCTTTGCATTTTCCCAAAGGCTTTCTCAAAAAGTCCAACCAAACACAGCCTAGACAATCAATCAAATTTTCATCTGCCAGCCGAGTGGCTTATCCAGAAGTATATTCTGAGTAATTACTCACCTCAGTTGCTCGCTTGGGTTAGTAACTTTCGCGCCCTTGTGATGGTAATACATGGCTTCCTGGCTCGCGTCGGGCAACTCCAAGTGCCTCTTCTTCCAGGCAGCTGCTGCGGCCTGAGCAAGGCCAGTGAATAGCCTCTTGTTTGCCTTCACTTTGATAAAGAGGGAAGAGCCCAAGAAGAAGCCCACAACTGAGATGAACATAGGCCCTGCTGGGACCCCGACCCCGATCACATAACCGTACGCATTCTGGATGGCGACTATGACAGCCACCGCGATCATGATCGAAATCCCGACCGACGCATAGTACCAGCTGAAGAACGTCTGCAAGATCCGCCCGTTCTGGGGTTATCAGGATTGTCGATCTGATCTGCCCCGAACGCGAACGAGCATGACCTGATTCCGCCCGCCCCAATGGACATGAGTGCGAAGGAGGAAAACAGAAACAGGAGCTGCGCCGATGTTGGGAATTTGCACGTTGGGCTCATTGGGATGCATGGCGGAGGCCTGGCATCTCGGAGAAGGGCTGTCAACCACAACAGGGTCATGCCTTGATGAAATAAAAACAAATTAACAAAGAACATCATGATCAAACACTAGGTTAGTGAAAGTGAGTTCGTCACTTTGGAACACTCGGACACAATTCGTGCTTACAAGAAGGCTGATGACCGATGTGGCCCTGATGATGTGGAACCGACCCAAGCAAGAGTCCGAAAGAAAAGCGCCTAGAACGGGCGTGAAGTTCGATATGGCCGACCACAAGAAGAGCATATTCGCAGCCAAAGCAGCATTGAAGTGATACTTATAAAGCAAGTAGAAGACCATATTTGGGAGTAGCCCGTACGCAGCGACCTTCTCCAATATCTCATTTGCTGCATCAACATTTAGATTTTTATATTCATCATCAGATCATTAAATGAATAAGTTCAACACCAGAACAATCCGCTTGTGACTCGTGAGCAGATGACAGAGAATTGTGAGATCAAGTGACCTATGATGAAAGGCATGGTCTTGAGTCCACCCTTTTTGCTCGTGACGTGTTTGGCTTCTCCATGGCTCTCTCTGTGCCATCTCCAGGACTCATGGCCCGATCTTCAAATTCCGAGCGAGAGAGAGAGAGATGATCAGGAAGCTTTTGCCTTATATCATGGATGAAAATTTGACCAATATATATAGATATATATATAGATATGTATCACAAGTGAAAACAAGTGACGGTTTTATTTCCATTCCGATTGGTCATCCGATAGCTTAGTTTTTATATTGGCATTATAATAATTCCTCTCGATGATTAACTTTGTCCGGTGCTTCGATTGGACTGTGACAGATTGGAAATGGAATCTAATTGAGGTATCTAAGCATGAGGGCTGACACAATGATGACGCGGAGATTGCAATGTATCAAGCAAGAAATGTGCATCGTGGACGTCCAACATCTTAAACTGAACACCGATCGGACTTAACCAGAAGTGCTACAGATCGGTTCTAGAACAATTCGGGCTTGGGCAAAATAATGGAATTGCAGATGTTGAGGTTTTGTTGATTGCGGCGACAATGAACACATCTTGATCATTAGGTGAAATGCTAATTCTGGTTAAGGATACTGATATTGGCACAGAGGACTGTGAAACACTAATGGCAAGAACATAACTTCATATTATACAACAACAGTCTTTTGATATATCACTCTTGTTTATCAATGAGCTTTGCTTTACCGTTAGAATTGAAATCAGTGGCTACAACATAACCTAAGTGGCGATGTAATCAATGAATCAATATTTTCCGACCAAAAAAAAAAACGAATCAATATTTATTTTCTTGCTCCATGCCCTTACCTTGCTTTTAGGATTGAGATATAGGCAAACTAAAGTGGTGCTTAGTCCTCACAAATTGAGTCTCTTATGACTTATTAGGATGGACAGTCAATCGGAAGGGCTCTAATAACAAAATTGCAAGCATAACTATTAGGGATGATTACACAAATAGTCCCTAAACCTTGGTCCACTGTGCAATTTGGTCCCTGAATTTTCAATTTATTCAATGCGGTCCTTAAACTTTAGCCCACTTGCAATATGATCCTTGAATTTTTAATTTATTTAATGTAGTCATTGAGCTTTAGGTATATGTTCAATATAGTCCCTAAACTATATAAAAATGATCAATGTAGTCCTTGGTTTGAATTAATGGAAATAAACTATATTGAATATGTTCATACGGTTTAGGGACCATATTGAATATATGATGTAAATTTATGGACTATATTGAACAAATTAAAAATTCAGGGACCACATCGCATATTGGACTAAAGTTTAGGATCCAAATTACACATTCGGGGACTGTTTCTGTCATTTTCCCTAATTACTACATAAGAAATCAATCTTGTCAACAAATGCCTCGTGAGCACAAACCAAATTACCTCTTTATAAAAATAATAATTTTCTGGAGCCAGAGTCAATCAGTAGTTAACATTTGCCCTGCTAACCTTGGTCGACAATGATTTCAAAAAATATATATTGGCGGCAATAAATAATCAGATAACGGGAAATGTAATTTAAAGTGGTGACCCCTAAAAAAAGGTATTTCGAAGGCGGAACATTTGAGAAACTATTGTACCCCCACTCAACACAGACTACGGTCTCTGCTTCTTCACCTCAGTACCAAGAATTCACTCAAATTGTATGATGAGAGTCCTGGAGACAAGTTCACCACTCACATTACATGACAAACATATATATAGATATAGGCAGACAGAGAAAGAGGTAGATGGTGCAATGCTTTACCAGTGCATGATATCTTGTATTTTAAACAAGCACAATGAAAAATGAATTTTCAACGAAGTTACTTTCGGTTTGAATCGATCCAATTCATTTGATGTTAGAATCCTAATGTGTCATGTTGATTATGGATTCTGTTTCAGTGGATTTTGGACCGCGTTGTTCAAAGTCTACAGTGTGAAAAGTGGGTTACAACTCAGAAAGACAAAAATATAATGTAAATGATGACTCTCCAAATGTTGACGAGGTAGGAAGAGAATCGAACTTGGGGTCAACCTTGGGAGGTATGAAAAGGATTTGTAGCCAAGCGCCATACGCATTCTTCTGAATCCTCTAATTTGTCACGCGCGCAATGATTCTGGCCGGACCATTCCTTTCACTGGCTAATAATACAAAAAGGAGAAGAAAGCTTTTTGAAAAAAAAAAAAAAATAGAAATTTTTTTATGGCATGCTAATGTGATCCGGACGCGATTTGTCAAAGCACCTTTTTTATTTGTAAAAATAAAATTCATCCATTTTCAAAACCGTACATGAATGACACGTAGCAAATTCTAAAAGGCTGTAAAGCAAAGCAAAGAATCCGTGGACCAAGTGGATCACCAGAGCAAAGTCGGCAGGGTCTCGCTCCGTGAGAACATATCTACATCAAAGCAAAATCATTAGCAGCGTATCACAAAATCTTCATTCATCGTTAATGAGGAGTGCACGCCTAGATCTCCTTCTCTAGCTACAGGTTTGTATCACGGGCCAATCGATCTAGCGTTCTCTTCGAACCCGTTCGTGTTTCCAAGCCGTGACATTTGCCTATTGGCGATGTGTGCCCAAATTCAGTATCCTTTACACTATCGCAATACAAATACATAGAATTTCTATGATCACTCTCCATTTAGGTTGTATTGTTAGCCCAATAAGTCTAATTTATAACATCGTTCATGAAATTTTAATTTATTTAATATTATCCTTAAATTTTTGGTAAATGTTCTAATTAGTCTCAAGACTATAATAAATGCTATCATTCTATTAATTTAAGTTCATGAATAACATTGAATATTTTCATAACCTAAGGACTAGTTTGATATGTACCAAATAGTTGAATGATCATATTGAACAAATTAAAAGTTTGAGAACGACATTACACATTAAGTTAAAGTTCATGGACCACATCAAATAAATTAATACACGTTGATTCATAACTCATGGATCATTTGTGTCATTTTCCTTAAAATAAAAGTCAAAGTGCATCCATTATAGGACTTAAATAAAGCAAAAAATAAAAGAAGTAAAGGTCAATGTAGAAGTTGAGTTGTCATATATCCAAGCGCTTGCGTCAACTTTGATAAGTCCTCTTCAAATCACATGGTTTTTCCCATTCAATGTAATCTTGGGGGCCCAAGTCGAGAATCAACTTCGCGATACTTGAAATATCTCCTCAACCTGATTTCATAATAGTTGCTAATTTCTGCAAAATTGTCAAAGTTTATTAAAACAACCTATTCACTCCCCATTAGGTTGTATTGGTAGCCTAACAAGTTCAATATGCAATGTTGTTTATGAAATTTTAATTTATTCAATGTGAGCCTTGAACTTTTGATAAATGTTCAAATTAGTCTCGAAACTATATTAAAATAGCAAATGCTATCCTTCCATTAATATAAGTCATGGGGCAACATTAAATATTTTCATAGTATAAGGACTAGCTTGACATGTACCAAAAAGTTCATTAATCATATTGAACAAAATAAAAGTTTGAAAACAACATTATACTTTAAGTTAAAGTTCAAAAACCACATCGAACAAATTAAAAATTTAAAAATCACGTTATACATTGGCTCATAGTTCATAGATCATTTGTATCATTTTTCCTAAAATAAAAGTCAAAGCCCATCCATTATAAGACTTAAATAAAGCTAAATATAAAAAATAAAAAAGTAAAAGTCAATTTAGAAGTTGAGTTGTCGTCGGCTTTGATAAGTCCTCTTCAAATCACAGTTTTTCCCGTTCAATGTAATCTTGGGGGCCCAAGTCGAGAAGCGACTTCATGATGCTTGAAATATCTCCTCAACCTAATTTTCATAGTAGCTGTTAATTTCCACAAAATTGTCAAATTTTATTAAAACAACCTATTCACTCCTCATTTAGGTTGTATTGGTAGCCCAACAAGTCTAACGTGCAATATTGTTTCTGAAATTTTAACTTGTTAAATATGGTTCTTGAACTTTTGATAAATGTTCGAATTAGTCTCAAGACTATGTTAAAATAACAAATGCTATCATTCCATTAATTTAATTTTATAGATAATATTGAATATTTTCGTATAGTTTAGGAACTAATTTGACATGCATCAAAAAGTTCAATAATCATATAAACAAATTAAAAGTCTGAAAACGACATTATATATTGAATCAAAATTTAAGGATCACATCAAACAAATTAAAATTAAAATATCATATTACAGATTTTTGTTAAATAAAAGTCAAAAGTGCATCCATTGTAATATTTAAATAAAGCAAAAAAATAAAAATATAAAACTAAAAATCAATTTAGAAGTTGAGTTGTCATATGTACGAGCGCTTGCTTCGGCTTTGATAAGTCCTCTTCAAATCAGATGGTTTTCCCGTTCAATGTAGTCTTGGGGGCCCAAGTAGAGATTTGACTTCGCAATTCTTGAAATATCTATTCAACCTAATTTTCATAGTAGCTACTAAATTCCGTAAAATTGTCAAATTTTATTAAAACAACCAATTCACTCCCTATTTAGGTTGTATTGTTAACCCAACAAGTCTAATGTGTAATGTCGTTTATGAACTTTTAATTTGTTCAATATGATCCAAATGTTCATTAATCCCGAGACTATACAAAAATAAAAAATGTTGTCAATCATTAATTCAAATTCATGGACAAAATTGAATATTTTCATATAGTTTGCAAATTATATTAACATGTACCAAAATGTTTAATGATCATATTGAATAAATTAAAAATTTGAGGATAATATTGCATATTCAGTTAAAGTTCAAAGATCACATCGAATATATTAAAAATTCGAAAATCACATTACACATTGAGTCATAGTTCAAGAATCGTTTGTATCACTTTTTTCTTAAATAAAAGTCAAAGTACATCCATTAAAGAAAAAAAAAAGGGTAAAAGTCAATTTAGAAGTTGAGTTGTCATTTGTGCGAGCACTTTTTTTGGTTTTTTAAAAGTCCACTTTAAATCACATAGGTTTTCCGTTCAATGTAATCTTCGGGGCCCAAGTTGGGAACCATAAATGCGAGACTTTACTCGACGCGCATGGATAGGTTGAATTGCGCGCACTAATAGATTTGATTATGTATGTACATCTTAGGATTAATAAGAACAATTGTTGCAGTTCAATAGGCTATTCGCGTTGTGGGCAAGAAGGTTCTTTTGGTTGTTGTACGAAGGCTACAAAACAAAATTGGGACTATAGATGAGGGACAAAAATATGCCAATCGCTTATATAGTGAATTTACGGGTGAGTTTGCTTCCCTGAAAACTTCATAATAAAAGAAAATATTTTCCATGAAAATCATATAAAAAAAAATTATTTTTCATTTCTTTGGTGGTCCAATGAAAGTGCTTTCCCTCTTACCATGAGGGGAGGTCATTTTCTCGTATTTAAGTTTATTGTTTTCGACCCATGAAAACCGTGATCCTTAGATTAATTAGCTTTCCGTTATTCAAATACTAAAAGGTCAAAACAAGATTACTAGTTTTTATTCCATGGGAAACTTATTATTTTCGGTCCATGGAAAATTTATTAATTTCGAACTAAATTGGCATAAGTGTAACATAATTAAGAGTTTTTTGGTAATTTTTCCCTTACATTTACCAACTCTTTTAAGAGATTACTAACCTAAATTAACAAGTCCCACTAACTTTTTAACCATAAAATTACTACATGAGTATTTTGCTAGTAACTCTCGTTAATCTACTTATCTACATGTATTTAGATATTTTAATTTGCTGATTTTTCTACTAGGTCATTTCTCTTAATTAGAGTGACTTATAACTTTTCTCTAATTAGGTTACTGTTAAGTTTTGGATCAGAAACTTTCATTTGAGATATTTAGTGAGTTTATTTTTCTTCTAATTAACACGTTCTCTTATTTGTCACTAACTTTGTTTACCTTTTTTAATTATGCCTTAAAATTACAAAATTTTATATAAAATTAATTTATTAACTTTTCTCCAATTAAATTATCAATTCAAATCTCATTTGACTTAGTTACCAAGTTTTTTTTTTTTCAATTTACTTACTTTTCTATATGATTATTTAGTCGGGAATGAAGTTGATAAATCACCAAATAAAAATAAATAATCTAATACAATAGTTGATAAAATTTAAATCATTGGTAAGAAAGTTAACTAGAAATTGGTAAAATAAAGTTGGTAAGCCACCAACTCGTTTGGATCCTCGAACATCTCTACTCAAAAGTATACTTAAATCATCCTATGAAATTTTGTCATCGATTATTGATGGATAACACAACAATTCTTACACTCAATAAACATGAATATCCCAAGAACAAATGAAAGTAGGGGGGGTCATCATGGTGAGAATGACAGAGCAATGAACCGAATAAGAACATCCACTGCATTTTGGACAGCCAAGGAGGCGAAGATGGAGGCCTCGTTGGAGAGAGAAGACCCACCACCAGCCAGATCAGAGAGGGACCTGATCGCAATGAATGGCATCTTGTGTTGGCGACAGACCAGAGCGAGGGAGGCACTCTCCATGTCAATGGCGGTGGCATTAAACTTTGAGTACAAGAATTGCCTATAAGCACTGTTGTCCACCAACACATTGGCACTCACCCCTCTCTCCACTCTCACCACCATTGGTGCCCTTGGCAAGCATGTTGAGTTCACACATTGCCCTAGCTTCAAGTCCTGGTCGTGTCCATGAACAGAGTATTAGCATAAAGAGAGAATTCATATGTTCCTGAAACATATATATTCATGCTCCTTCAGTACCGATTTCCTTGGCATACTTAATTTTGAAGCAAAACAGAACAGGTTCTGAGCTTCAATGGATGGCTCGGAATTTACCTTAATATTTTTCGAGACAGCAAAATAGTGCTTGTCGACGGGGACCCAAAAGGCATGCTGTCGGACTTCGGGGAGTCCATCGATGGGGTAGATTTCCTCAGGTTGGTACCAAACGTTGTTGAGGAGATTCTGGTCAGCCTCCCCATTGCTGGTGTGATTGTTGAAACTGGTGATGTTGAGGTAGCCGATTTTCCTTGTGTAGTCCCCATTTGATTCAAATGGTAGCTCTGTGTTAGGCCCATCCCCAAACCTCTACTTTCAGTCAGGAAACGAGAAAAGATTTTAGGGTTGGAGCTTAAAGTGATGAACAGTTATCTCTACATTGAGAATTACCTGCCCATCTGAGTAAAGCCCGCAATATGTGCAGATCAGCTCTAGGTTTTTAGGCATGCTATTTTTTTCAGAATTAACTACTACAAAAGTTATTGTCAGGAATTGAATACACTACGATCAAGATGTAACTTTAGAGAGCCGATAAATTTCACGACGTGATAACACATCACCTGAAAACTGAACGCATTGACCCTAAGTGCATGCATCTAGCATCAAACTTACACGACACATCTGCTTGTGATTTAACCTAAATTGCTTTCGAGTTTTCTACCAAATTTATGTCATATATATATATATGCAAAGAAGCATTTAAATAAGGACTCAAATGAAAAAAAAAAATTGTAGACCTGCCAACTCCAAAGGCCTGTATGAGCCCAATACTGTGGGATTGTCACATCTCCAATTTGGAGATTTGGATTTGCATTCCCTGCAATTCCATAGTGGAGCACACCTTTCACATTGAACAGAGTCAAGAGCAACTCTGTGGTTATACCTGCATTTAGCTTCATACAGCAATAACTTCTCATCAACACTCTCAATTTTCCGATATTGAAACAAGAAAAAGGAACATAGAGGACACACGACAATCTAAATCTTGCACGAACCATGCTCAACCCTGTCATGACAATTATCACTTTCTCATTTTCCAGCTGTCCGAACCGAAATCTTCTTCCTGCCGAGCATGATGCAAATCACATGAACTCACAAAACATAAGCCCGCAAAACAATATTAACCCAAAGGAGCCAAATGACGGCAATATTCTTTGGATTAAGACATTATGAATTAGAACCGGAGATGAAAAGAGATGACTCAATCCATGAATCGCAGATACAATAATAAGAATTCATGAGATTCAGTTACCAGAAATGTCCAGGTAAGGGAGAGTTTCATTGGGGACAAAGCTTGGAGATTGGAGAAGAGGATTCATCTCGAAGGAGTTGGGCACGACAATTCCCAAGAACGGGCCTTCTTTGTTCACTCCATCCACCATTGTCTCTGAACCATGACCAACAGCACCAGAGCTTCTCTTCAACAAGCCCATCACCATAACTAGAAGGATCGCCTCCTTCAAATGTTGAAGACGACCCATCTTGGAGAGAGAGAGAGAGAGAGAGAGAGAGAGAGAGAGAGAAGGAGGGAGGGAGAGGGGGATAGATGATAAGCAAAGACTAGGAAGGAACGGAATCTGGACTTGAAGTCTTGCTATTCGAACAGGATCTGAAAAGATATACTATAATCAAGACTTGAACATAATTGGATCATAGGAAATTCCGTGATAAATGCGCACTTGATCTAGTTGCGTCGTTGCAGAATAACAAGCCAAAGTCAGCATAAAGATTCTTGGGCCGGTAATCATATGATCAGATCTCGACTTCATTTTTCCAGGGAAGTTGCGTAAACTATATTCACACCTCGTTCGATCTCATCCTCCCAAAAAAAAAATAGACCGACATTCGGCAATCCATTACACACGTGATGGGCTTAACAACGTGATGTAACTAGTGTATGCACCTAGAGGGGGGGTGAATAGGTGTTTATGCAGTTTACGTCAATACTAATATCAGATTATTGCAATCCACAAACAGAAAGTAAATAGAGAGAGTTAGAGAAGATTGCAAACACTGATTATAGTGGTTCGGCTTTAGACAAGCCTACGTCCACTCTCCGGCGACCAGCCAATCGGCTGTATTTCACTATATGATCAACGGTGTTTACACACTTCCGAGTGTTTATACTTGGTGAAAATCTGTCTCACTAAGTCACTCTCTTTTGTAATACACTTAGATCACTCAAATACGCTCTATGAACAACAGTTGAAGAACGGAATCAGCTTTGGAATAATGTTCATCTAATCTTCTCCCTAAGTCTCAACCTATCCTTAAATACTCTCCAAGCCATATTCGACCGTTGGCTCTTTCCGTAAGAGTTCCGTCTTCCCTTTCCTGGGCAGACTATATAAGGCAAGTCTTTTTGACCGTTGAGAGAAGATCAGATCCCCTTAGATTCTGTTCGCCCATACAATCAGAATCTGGGCTTCCATAAGTGCTCTATTCTTCTTTGGAAGTTGTCCACTAATTGATCCTGTAAATTAGATTAGCAGAATCAACATAAATAAGGTAAGTGAAATACTCTACCGTTGGTGATCTTATCTTGTAGATACACCTTAAGTCCGACGGACTTTAAGTTCGAGTCCGCTTAGAATTTCGATGCGGCACGGTCGACTTTAATTCTCGGTCCCAGTACGGTCGACTTTAATTCTCGATCTGGGAAGACTCTTCCGTCGAAAGTGCGGCGAGACTCTAATGCACCCCAAGCTTTATCTTTCGCTTCAAGCGAGACTTTAAAGCCTAAGTCTTCCTGAGTTCTTTGTCTTCAAGAGTTTAGTAAGAATCTCAATCATAAAATGTTTTGTAAACATCAAAACTAGGAGTTTCCTCAACAATCTCCCCTTTTTGATGATGACAAAACATTTCATTCATATGGCTTTAAGTTCTGCAAAATATGGTTAGATAGAGCCTACTTCCAAATATCCTGCACAACTTATAAGAATAGCTCATATCAACCCCGTATAGATAATACAAACAAAGCAACATAACCTCATTTCATTAGTGTAATAAGCATATAAGAAAATATTATCATAATAAAACCAGAAACCAACTATGTCATGCATCCAACTATCAAATCATCAACAGTTGATAACCATCAAAAGTCAAAAGCCATATTACTCTCCCCCTTTTTGTCAACCTCAAAAAGAATGAGTCAGTTTAAAACAGTTTCTAAAAACAGAAGATGTTTTTAAGAAGATTTCTTGTTTGGGGTCCGAACAAGGGTGAAATCCTCCATATCCGATGCAGACTTCTCAATTTTGTCAATACATTGATTAACCGTCTTCTCAAGATTTTCCAGTCTGTTTGTGAAAGAGGTTTCCATTTCAATCTGCCGATCCTTGATCTCAGTTAGAAGTGCCAAGATCTTCTGATAATCAGCATTCCCAGATGAAGCTTCAGGTATTTGAAATTCAATATTTTCAGACAGATGCTCCCCCTGAATTGATGCTTCATTCTGTCCTTGTTGTCCTTCCTTTTCCCTTTCTTTATCTCCCTCGTCTTCTTCTTCTTCTGTTTCCTCTTCTTCTTGATCTTCTGGATCTTCTTCTGGATCTTCCTCGGATCTTTCGCCAATTCGGATACATCATTCTTCTCATGTTCGGTATGGAGAATGTTTTTCTGCGTTTGTTTCGCTTCCGGTTCGACATTCTCTCGAGAAGTTTGACGCATATTTGCCAGAATTGCGGAGATGCTTTCTTCTTCTTCTTCTTCTTCATCTTCCAGTAGAAGTTGTCTTCTCCTTTTAGAACTTGGCTCAGCAGCAGCTAACTCTTTACCTTTTCTCTTTGCTGTCTCTGCTCTAGCCAACTCCTTTTCCTTTCGTCTCCAAGTCTCTGCAACGTCTTTCAATCTCATCTTATTGATCATCTTCATGTCAATAGCCATTGTGGGAAGAGTTTTAGTGCTGAATTTACTGGGTATGTCTATTTTTAGATGCTCAAAAATCCTTGTCACTAAAGCTCCATAGGGTAGCTGCCCTTTCTCCTTCGACACCGTCCGATACATGTGTAGTAATATTGTGTGAGGCGGTGAGAACAAGTACTCCCTTTTCAATAGCCCACATTAACTTGGCCTCAAATTTAGATACATCAGTTTTTGATGAGGCTTTTGGACGAATACAGCTGATAATAATCTTATGCAAAATAGTTCTTGCAGAAGTTAGAAGAGGATAAGTGATAGTGGCCCTTACAGACTTTGTAAGAAACTTACAAACTGTTTCATAGGAGACATCTATTGGCCTGAATGCTCCTCTTTCAACTTTAATAATGTCGCCGGAATAATACGTACTAACATCATAGAACCTGTCATTCACACCGAATTGCATTCGATGCGAGAGAGAAATGTTAAATTCGAGTAAAAATATGCTGTTAGTTCGGGATAAACAAGCGAGAATCGGTGCAAAATTGGTCCATCTGCAATTTTTCAAGGTTTTCCCCAGATTTACTTCAGCAAAGCATCCAAATAATCAAAATCCACAATTCTCGTGGTTCATGATTCCTCGATCCATCATCTGTTGAAGAAGGTTTTATGTTCTCGGATCGAAATAATTTCCCGTTGTATTTCGAACTACAGCGGCTATACCCATTCTAACTTCAAAATTTCTGTATATGTTCTCATCATCATCCTTCATACTATCCTTGCTTTTCCCTTTATCACTCACTTGTTCGTGCGAGTGGCTGGTGAATCTCGTAACTGTTTGCTTGAATGAGCCTCGAGTTCATTCGCATATCCTTCCTTTCTCAAGAAGAACAATTTGACATCATCTCTAACATTTCTCTCGGACTAATTTCTCATATCTCCTCAATATTACATGAGGGCTTTCGGTCGGTGTGGGTAGAGTTAGTCCGGACGTACCTCTTCGTGAGTAATGTCGTTCTTGATTTTGATATGATGGCTCTTGAAGATTCTTCAGGATTATTTAGAGAGGAGACTCTTGGAGAATGTTCTTGGGTATCTTCGGAGGTACGTGTGAGATCGAAGTGCGTCGTCCCTCTGTCGATTCTTCTTCCTCCTTGCCCAGCAATCCTGTTTGATCTCCTTCTTGGGGATGAAGATCTTGATCTGGATACGGAGGATCTCGAGGCCATGTTCGAAGAGATTTGGTTTTTGGAGAAGATTTAGAAAGAGTTTTTCTCTGTTAGGGTTTTTCAAAAGCGTTCTGAAGAGTTGAGAGACATCCCGACTTTATACGTTTTTATACCCCCTTATTAGAAGAACAAATGAACAGTCGCGATTCAACACAAATTAAAACGGCAGTTATTTTAAACTCAAAAATATTCAATAAGCACATGCCAAAAATATACAAATTAATCATGTAGATTAAAGAAACTTACCAGGGATTGACCAGATTGAATTAAGGAAATAACATACCTTCCCAAAATACTATAATTTCCTTTTTCAATAGTCTGTCCAGACGATTCCTTTTTCGCAGACTTTGTCCTGCTCTTATGGGATTTATAGAAAAGGGTTAGTAATATTTAATCTCTCACATATAGAATCGAATGTACCTTTGTCCGGCGGCTTTGTGAAGATATCAGCTAATTGATTCTTAGAATCAATAAATTCCACATATATATCTCCTTTTTGCACATGGTCTCTAATAAAGTGATGTTTGATTTCAATGTGCTTTGCTCTGGAATGTAGAATTGGATTCTTGGTGAGGTTTATAGCACTTGTATTATCACATCTTATTTCAGTGCAAGCTTCTTCCTTTCCATAATCCAATAGTTCTTTGTTTCATCCATAAAATCTCGTGAGCAAATTGACTTCCAAGAGCAACATATTTCGCCTCTGCAGTTGATAGAGCCACCGTGTTCGCTTTTTGGAAGACCATGATACCAGCATTTGTCCAAGTAGCGGCATGTTCCGGATGTACTCTTCTGTCTACTTTACATCCTGCTAAGTCAGCATCTGAGTAGCCAAGGAGAGTAAAGTCTGTTTCTTTGGGGAACCACAGACCCAGAGATGGATAAGTAGCTATGTACTTGATAATACGCTTTACTGCTGTAAGGTGAGATTCTCTTGGATCTGCTTGAAAACGAGCACATACACATACACTGTATATAATGTCTGGTCTGGATGCAGTAAGATAGAGGAGAGACCCAATCATACTTCTATAAGATTTCGATCGACTTTCTTTCCGATTCATCCCGATCAAGTTTAATGGAAGTTGACATTGGAGTTTCGAGTCTTCTTGCGGTTTTCCATCCCAAACTTCTTAATCAAATCTTTGGAATATTTCTCTTGATGAATGAATGTTCCTTGTTTTGATTGGTTAATCTGAAGTCCTAGGAAGAAAGTAAGTTCTCCCATCATACTCATCTCGAATTCCTCCCGCATAGACTTTGAGAAATTCTTGCACAAACTTTCATTAGAAGAACCAAAGATAATATCATCTACATAAATTTGTACTAAAAGGATGTCCTTACCTGCTTTCTTGATAAATAAAGTTGTATCAACCATACCTTTCTTGAAGTTGTTGTCTAATAAAAACTTACTGAGTCGTTCATACCAGGCTCGAGGTGCTTGTTTCAGTCCATACAGGGCCTTTTTCAGTCTGAAAACATGATCTGGCTTTCTTGTTTCCTCAAACCCGGGTGGTTGTTCCACATAGACTTCTTCCTTGATAAACCCATTTAGAAAGGCGCTCTTTACATCCATTTGAAATAGTTTGAAATTCGATAACAAGCATAGGCAAGTAAAAGTCTCGATTGCTTCTAATCTTGCCACCTTTGGAGCATAGGTTTCATCATAATCTATTCCTTGATTGGGAATAACCTTTTGCCACAAGTCTTGCCTTATTTCTGGTGACTTTTCCAAGTTCATTTACTTTGTTTCGAAGACCCATTTGGTACCGATAATTGTCCGTCCTTTTGGTTTAGGAACTAATTCCCATACATCATTTCTCTTGAACCGATGAAGCTCCTCTTGCATTGCCTCTATCCAGCTTTCATTTTCCGAGCTTCATTAATACCTTTGGGTTCAATTTCAGAAATAAGTGCAACAATACCTGTATCTTTTTTGTTCCTTGATCTGGTTTGAATCCCCTCGTTGATGTTTCCGATCACGAGCTCTTTGGGATGACTAGACTTATGCTTCCGGTTTTGTTCGAACTTCAGATTATCGAATCTTCTGTGGATGCAGAAATATTAGGCTGAGTTGATTCTCCTTCATGAATTCCTTCTTTGACTATTTCCTCCGATGCTATAAGTTCTGTTTTCCCAGTGTGCATGCAGAGCAAAGTTCTGTTTTCTTGTAATTTAGTGAAGGTAAGCCACGAACAAGCCTTTTGTTGGCAAGCTTGGAAATTTGTTTCATCGACATGTCCAAGTTTGCGGTGCCACAAATCTGCTTCATCTTGGGTGATAAAAGACATTTTGTAGTGTCTACATTTATATCCGAAGATAAATGTTCCCATGTCTTCGTCCAAGTAAAAAAGTCGTGAAGAGTCAATGCTTGTTCCGAACATAAGTTCTCTTTGAAGTTTATTCGAAACCAGCATCACATAACCGGCTGATGCTCAGAAGATTGTAGTTTAATCCTTTGACTAGAGAAACGTTGTTGATGAATAGGCTGCCAATCTTGACAGTTCCCAGTCCTATAATGTTTCCTTTAGTATTTCCTCCAAAAGAAACTGTTCCTCCATTAATTTTCTCAAATTCAATGAACATCTTTGAGTCTCCAGTCATGTGTCTCGAGCATCCCTTTGTCCAAGTACCATTTCTTCTTTCTTTTGAAGCTTACCTGCAATGTTTACAAGAACTCATTTTTTCTTTGGTACCCAAATTTTCTTGGGTCCATTATAGTTAGTAGTATAAGCCTTTTCTATCCAATTCTTTTGAACAGGTCTCCAGACTTTAGGACATTTGTTTTCAAAATGTTCTTTTTCTCCACAATTAGAACATTTAAGATTATTCTTACCAATGGGTTTAACAAAATTACTTTTGAAATGATTTTTGTAAACTTGTCGAGAAGGTCTCTGTCTAATTCTTTCCTTGACTTTGGGAAAATCAATCAAGGAATCATTTTCTTTATAAAAGCCAAGTCCTGACTTGTCATAATAAGGAATTTGAATAGAAAGAATATGCTGAAGGGTTTTTGATCCTTTTGAGAACTTTGTGGTAATATCTAAAAATTCCTTTTTGAGAACATCATTCTCTTTTTGCAAAGAATCTTGATTTTCCTTTCCTTTCAAAAGATTCTTTTTGATAGATTCATTTTCATTTAAAAGAACCTCTCGATTTTCCTTCATTTCCAAAAATTTCTTTTTGAAATCATCCAAATTTTCTTTCAAAAAATCGTTCTGTTTAATCAACTTGTAATTTTCCTTTTTTAATGTGGAGATCCTTTTCAAAGTAGTTTTTAGATTAGAACAAAGCTCATTTATATAATCTGAAACTTCTAAAGGAATAACGAGAATGATTTACCTCGATTTTCTGTCGAGCTCGAGTCGATTCAGAATCGAATCGAATGTGCCATAAGACAAATGTTTCCATATTCGTCTTCACTATCCTCAACTTCGTATCGCTCCATGTTTCAGCCTTGAGAGCCTTCTTGTATTTTTCAAACTTTCCTTTGTTCTTTTTGAGTGCGGGACAATTCTGTTTAATGTGCCCCTTTTTCTTACACTCAAAACAAATTACCTCCTTTGCATAATCATCATCGTCATCGACTGCGTTGTCAGTATGCCATTTGCTTTGTTTTCTGTTGTTGAATTTTCTGCCTTTTCTGTTTAGTTTCTTAACTTTTTTGATCAGCAGTGCTAGTTCCTCATCATCTAGCTCTTCTTCAGAATCTGTATCATCAGAATCAGTGTTAGACTTAAGAGCAATAGACTTCTTACCTCTGGATTCCACTTCCTCGTTCATTTGTTCTGCCTCATAGGATTTGCGGGGGTGCCTACAAGCTCATCAAGCGTTAGTGGTGAAATCCGCATGAGTTTCTCGATAGATGTCTTCACATTGTTCCATTCTTTTGACAGTCCTCTTAGGAGTTTGTTGACTTTCATTGGTCCGGGGACAGGCTGTCCTTGATATGCCAAACCGTTTACAATTTCGTAAAGCGCGAACATATCTCCTATTGACTCTCCTGTTTCATTTTGAAGGACTCGTATTGACCAAGTAAAATGTTTACTTTGGTCTCCTTGACACGATCGGTTCCTTCATATGTCACATGTAGTCTATCCCATACTTCCTTCTTATTTGTATCACAAGAAGATATACGATTATATTCATTAGGTGATAAAGCACAATATAGGGAGTAAATAGCCTTTGCATCAAGAGTTTGTCTCTTTGTCATCTCTTCGGAGAGAGAGTGGCGATGATTGTTTCTTTCTCATCGGTGCTTTTTGAAGTCTTTCGATGTTATCGGTGGGCTCAATTCCCCTATCAACCACATCCCATTCCAAAGTGGATCTTTCGACTCGAGAAAAGCTTTCATTTTATTCTTCCGGATATTGTAATCCTTGCCATCGAAGTAAGGTGGACGAGTGTTGCTCTGCCCTTCAATTAAACCTGGTGCAAGAATACTAGCCATAGAGGATCTTTAACTCAGAAGTAACAAACACTTCAAAACTTGAGCACGAGGCTCTGATACCAATTGATGTAACTAGTGTATGCACCTAGAGGGGGGGTGAATAGGTGTTTATGCAGTTTACGTCAATACTAATATCAGATTATTGCAATCCACAAACAGAAAGTAAATAGAGAGAGTTAGAGAAGATTGCAAACACGATTATAGTGGTTCGGCTTTAGACAAGCCTACGTCCACTCTCCGGCGACCAGCCAATCGGCTGTATTTCACTATATGATCAACGGTGTTTACACACTTCCGAGTGTTTATACTTGGTGAAAATCTGTCTCACTAAGTCACTCTCTTTTGTAATACACTTAGATCACTCAAATACGCTCTATGAACAACAGTTGAAGAACGGAATCAGCTTTGGAATAATGTTCATCTAATCTTCTCCCTAAGTCTCAACCTATCCTTAAATACTCTCCAAGCCATATTCGACCGTTGGCTCTTTCCGTGAGAGTTCCGTCTTCCCTTTCCTGGACAGACTATATAAGGCAAGTCTTTTTGACCGTTGAGAGAAGATCAGATCCCCTTATATTATGTTCGCCCATACAATCAGAATCTGGGCTTCCATAAGTGCTCTATTCTTCTTTGGAAGTTGTCCACTAATTGATCCTGTAAATTAGATTAGCAGAATCAACATAAATAAGGTAAGTGAAATACTCTACCGTTGGTGATCTTATCTTGTAGATACACCTTAAGTCGGCAGGACTTTAAGTTCGAGTCCGCTTAGAATTTCGTGCAGCACGGTCGACTTTAATTCTCGATGCAGTACGGTCGGGACTTTAATTCTCTCGCTCCGGAAGACTCTTCCGTCCGAAAGCTGGGCGAGACTCTAATGCACCCCAAGCTTTATCTTCTGCTTCAAGCAGACTTTAAAGCCTAAGTCTTCCTGAGTTCTTTGTCTTCAAGAGTTTAGTAAGAATCTCAATCATAAAATGTTTTGTAAACATCAAAACTAGGAGTTTCCTCAACACAACGATTGGCGCCGAGGCGTGAAGTCAAACAAGAAAAGTCGACGAGAAGCCAAGGCATGAACAGATGCTCGTAATTAATTAGTCCACTTAGTGATGCTGTCCCCTAGGATTCCTCAATGAACCGTGCCCCGTTTATGACCAGAATTGTACTGCGATCGCACAAGAATTCCCTAAAGATTCCGGATCTTTGACTTCTTACAACTATTAATGAATAGAAATACTTTGCGTAGGGAGCTTAAACTTTATACCATGCTCATCTACGCAGGTACATGTACCTAAGCAAAGCTGTTTTTACCGGTAATGTCAGCGGTCGAGCTACAAGCACGATCATGAGGCGAAATCTTCATGCGGCTCACTAAAGCGTAGGGAATGAAAGCCGGTGAAACATGGAATGTCACGTCCTGTAATTTTTCGAACTATTTTGGCTTTTAATTATGAATGTTTAGTCAATGCACTATTAGTTAGGTTTTGCTTTGAACTGATCACTCACGACATACTAACCGAAGGGGAAAAGCTATGAGGACTCATGCGCACGCGTGACTCCTAAAAGCTACTCGTTAGTTTGAGACTTAGTAAAGTTGTAATTGATTGACTCAGCAATGATTTTTAATCCAAATTTAGTTATTGGACTTTACGAATGTCGAGATTAAATTATTAGACTTTAGCCTCATTAATTTCAAAAAAATTCAGTTTGCTCGGAAACGTCGGAAGAAGGATCGCTGAGCCGAAAATTTGAATCAAGACCTCGTCGTTCTTTTCCTCCCTGCGTGCGCCCCTCCCCTCTCTCTCTCTCTCCCCTTTTCTCTCTTTTCCCTTCTACCCTCATGTCCCCTCTATCTCTTCTCTTTTTCCTTCTCTCTTTTGCACCGCCTACCCCAAGAAAATATCGGGTATGTGAAATACTCCACATAGGTAGTGCAACTCGCCACTCAAAATTAGACACGTGGCATCCACGTGGGCGGTGGGCCCACAAGTGGGGCCGAACCCCTCTCTCCTCTCTCCTCTGTCTCCTCTGTCCCCCCCCCTTGTTCTATTTACTCCGTTATGTTACATATGAGAAGACAAAATTGCGAAGAGGTTCAAATCTCTACTCTCTCTCTCCTCATCGTGCCTCTCTTCAAGTGAAGAACCACGACGCCGACACCCCTCCGCTTCTGCCTCTCCAAGCCCCACCATCGCATTTTCCCTCACCCTCCGCCTCCCCGAGCCCTGCCGTCACATTTTCCCTCACCCTTGCAACCTCTCTCTCTCTCTCTCTCTCTCTCTCTCTCTCTCTCTCTCTCTCTCTCTCTCTCTCTCTCTCTCTCCTCTGCAAAGTACCTTGCTCGTGGACCCCGACGCCGACACCGCCTTTGCCTTTGCCATCGCCTCCTTGAGTGCCCAGCAAAGAACCACAACGCAAACGCCCCTCCGCCTCCCCGAGCCCTGCCGTCACATTTTCCCTCACCCTTGCGACCTCTACTCCACTCTCTCTCTCTCTCTCTCTCTCTCTCTCTCTCTCTCTCTCTCTCTCTTTCCTTTGCAAAGTGCCTCGCTCGTGGACCCCGACGCCAATGCCGCCTCCACCATTGCCTCCCCAAGTGCTCAACGAAGAACCACGACGCCGACGCCGACGCCCTCCATCTCCACTCCCCGAGCCCCACCATTGCGTTTTCCCTCACCCTCACAACCTCTACTCCACTCTCTCTCTCTCTCTCTCCCTCCCTCCCTCCCTCCCTCCCTCCACAAAGTGCCCCACTCGTGGACCCCAACGCCGATGCCGCCTCCGCCTCCACCGTCACCTCCTTGAGTGCCCTGCCGTCGCGTTCCCCCCTCCCCCGAGCAAGAGGTCGGGTTACTCTCTCTCCTCTGCAAAGGGGAGAGAGAGAGACGAAACAGAGTAGGGAGATGTATGGGAGACAAAGGAGACAGAGGAGAGAGGAGAGAGGGGTTCGACCCCGCGTGTAGGCCCACCGCCCACATGAACGCCACGTGTCCGTTTTTTAGTGGTGAGCTACACCACCTACATGGAGTATTTCGCTTACCTAATATTTTCTCGCTTGCCCCCCTTGCCTTGTCCTTTCCCCTCACTTTTGAATTTTCAAAAACTTCGCTCTCTCTCTCCTACCAAACCGCATGTTCAGCTACAGCTTTTCTTCTTCTTCTTGTTTTTCTAGTTTTCTCTCCATCACCGACTTGGCTGCTACTATTGTGTTTCTTCTTTGCCACTCGCTTGGACAGCCACCACAACCCTTATAGCTTTGCCATCTCGCCGACACACTGTCGGACCGTCGATAGGTTGCTGCCGTGAGCCACCTCCACTGGAAACTAGCCCTTGTTTCTCCTCTCCTCCTCCTCTGTTTGCCCACAAGAGCAGTTGCACCGCCTCTATTCCGGCTGCCCCCGGCTTAGCCAGTCACCAGCTGTCGTTTGCTACTCACCAACTTGTTAGCGAAGCCTCGACGAGCCACCTGATCGACTAGCCAACACCCCGCTCAACTGCAACTACTGTTGCTGCATTCTTGCTGCTACTATCGTCTCATTGGTCGCCACCAACTCTCAACCACCAACCACCGTCCGTCTACCCTTGCACCGCCATTGAGAGTCGGCCATGAGAAGTTCAAACCACGCTGGCCACCGTCCAACCACCTCATGCCACCGTCAAGAAAGTCCACCCCAGCAGCTAGAGCGGCTGTTGTGCCTCCCTCCTCCATAGACCAACTTGGTCCGAACCTTCTCAGTAGAGATTTGGCGCCGTGTTGCTTCATCTCACGCACTAGAGGCGTTCGTGAGTCTGTCTCGCCACCACTGTTGCAGCCATGCCGCCACCGTTGTTAAACAATGATTTTTGGCTCTAATTCCTTATTTAGCGTATTAATCTCGATTAGGGTTAGTTTAGTTTAGGACTAATTGTGATTAGGTGGTTAGTTATGATTAATTTGAGTAAATAACGATTAATTTGGTTAATCCATATTAGTGGTAATTAACTAGAGCTTAATCGTAATTTGTGTTAATAATATGATTATTTTATTTTATATTAATTACTTATATTTAATTATTCCGAAGATAATTATTTTTTATTTTTTAATAATAAATTATTATTGGTAATAATTAATTGTGATTAATTATTTTAGTGATAATTATTATTTTTAGTAATTATTAATTAGGATAATTTCCCGTGTTTAAATTAATTACTTTCCTAATAAGTAATTGTGGTAAATGATGATTTACAAGAATTATCGATTGTCAAATTATTGCGAGGTGACAATAGATGGATGTATATGGGATGCTAATCAAATTACATGCTAATTGCATGCTGTCCTTTATTGATTGAAGAATGTATGCAGTGAGAATTGTGTGGTCACATATGATTAGTTTATTGTACTTTCATGTGTGAAACCTTCAATATACTGCTATGTGAGCACAAGCTACGTTTATGTTGGCTAATGATGGAAGAATAAAATGAATTTGAGTGGTTGTTGTGCTCATGTGATCACATAAAGGACATTCGGCATTGCCGGAAGACTATTGACCTTTGGGTTGTGCCGTGGCCTTATGAGATCGTTCGATTTTTATCGGTTGCCCGACAGGAGTCTAGAAGTCGTGTCCCGGTAAAGGCTGGATTGAATACTCTTTTATGAAATGTCGTATAGGCAGGAGATCTAGACGTAGCCGTGCCCAATGAGGTGAGATGATGTCTGGTTATATCCAATACACCGCCAACCTTTGAGTTGTGCCGTGGCCCGAGGGGTTGTAATAATTGGAACACGCTTGACTGCTGAGTGCATGATATATTATACATGGTGCTCTAATTATTTACTCACCTGTTGTTTATGTCCGGCATGCATGATTGGTGTCATATAGGGAATGTGCAATCGCAAGATAAGATTGCTTGTGATTGGATTTGATTGCTAGTTGTTATTATGAGGAATGTGCCTATTAGATACCCCCAAGGCGAATTGGTACCCTATCCGACTCAAGGGCGACGATGGGGCAGCGATGCGGTGGCAATGGGTTGGGAGGAGGAAGAGGAAGAAGAAGAAGAAGAAGAAAGGGAAGGGAAAAAAAAAAGAGGAAAAAATTGATTTTCAAAATTGTTCTTAGGAGCAAGAAGCAAATTTTTTTTATTCTTGATTCTACTCCAAATCTATTCCCGGAACAAAAAATTTACCAAACATATTTCTGTTCTAAATCTGTTCGCGAGGACAAAAAAGCAGAATCAGTTATTCCGGAGAGTGTTACCAAACAAGCCCTTAGTATCCTCGCTCAAATTGTTGAGAACGATTTTGCATTTGGTAACTTCTGAATTGAGAAATTTGATATGATAAGCAAAATGTGCCGAGCCATTTGTAGGTATTGGAAATATGAAATTCTACAATCCAAACCATATAAAATCTGTGTTTCCGATTACGATGTATTGGTGAATTAAAACATATTACTCTTAGGATGGATGGTTTACTTTTGATTGTACGGAAAATATTAATCAATTTAGGCTCCATTCGTTTCGCGGAAAATGTTGTTTTTCTAGAAAATATTTTCCAAGAAGTTATTTTCCAGGAAAATGTAATTATTTTCTGGTGTTCGGATGAAACTTGATTTTGAAATGGAAAATATTTTCTGTTGTTCATTTGGGAAAATATTTTCCTTTATAACTTATTTTTCAATAATTTTATTCATATTTTATTTTTTAAATCGATTATTTTTAAAAATTATTTTTTTTCTTTTTTCTGTGTTCTCTCCTTCTTTGGTCGGTCGCCGACCATGGCGGCTGCTAGCCACACCTCAAGCTTGCCTCACCAAATCAACAACGCCCGGACGTCGCTAGATGGCGGCGAGGCTTGGGCCTCACAAATCGGCAACGCCCAAGCATCGTTAGACTGGGTCAAGGCTTGGGCGTCGCAAATCTGCGAGGCCTGAGCCTCGCCGCCGTCTAGTGACGCCCGGGTGTCCCTGATCTAGTGAGGCCCGAGCCTCGCCGCCTCTAGTGATGCTCAAGCCTCACTGCGACTCCTAAGCCTCGCCACCGTCTGGCAAGCTAGATCGGCGAGCTTAGCAACCGGCCGAAAAAGAAAAGCAGGAAAAAGAAAGACAGAAAAAATAATAATAAATAATAATAATAAATCGATTTTATTAAATAAAAAAATTTTGAATTTATGAAAATATAAAAAAATTTAATTTAAAAAAAATAGAAAGAAAGAAGTGAGGACTAAAATAGGGGTATGAGATAGGAGAGAGTGAGTGTGGAAAATGTTTTCCCCAACTTGAAAAGTGGAAAATATTTTATCCCACTTTAGAAGACTTTTTTTTCATTCATAGAAAATGTTTTTCCCAATGAATTTATTTTCTGTAAAATGAACTTCGGAAAATCCGGAAAATGTTTTCCTGTAAGTTATTTTCCATGAAACGAACGTAGCTAGCTTAGTGCGAGAACACTAATCCATGATGGAACTGCTTAATTGCTACACATACATAGAAAAGAAATTATCAATGCTGTATTGTGATGAGCCATTGATAACTACGATGGAAATTTTCGTATTTAACAACCCTCAATGCAAAATCTGCAAAAGACAGTTACTAGATAGAATATCTTATAATGACATGCAATGAAAATGTGTTGAATTTACCTACGAAATGCGTATGGCTCTACGAGTCTGTGTACTCTTATTTGCTTGTTTCAAAGTTTTCTTTAATTAAAAGTTAGATAGTAGGGGCACAATCAGTCTTTGCCTATTTAACTGAATTTAATTAAGTCATAAATCTTTTAATTGGATCAATTTTGTCATAAACTTTTGAGGAAAAGTGTAATCAAGTCTCAATTGATTTATTTGACATGGCAATCTAGTATTTGCCGGTCACCTATGTGTACAGAAGCATGATGTGGAGTGATATTCAACTACCTGTCTTAGATGAATGACGTCTAAAGTTGCTAGTAATATCACCTAGATGGGGTGAATAAGTAATTTAAAAACTAATTTGACAAAGTAAATGTGTGAAGCTCTCTCAAAATATGGAGTAATTATTTTAGATTCATTTCTCTTAGGCTCCTCAGTCTTCTTTTATACCCCTCTCATCCAAGTTTTTCATTAGACTATTTTCAAGAGGATCAATCTCCAATCTAACCATTGGAAAACTACTAAGAAGATAAGGTAGCCATTGAAGTCAAACAATCAGAATTCCTATTGATTTATTTGCCCATACAATCAAATCTATGTTTCCAAATATGAGGTGCTTCAAACTTTAGAAAGAATCTTGTCCTTAAGAAAATTGTTAATCAATCAAGATGTCTTTCATAGTTGAGTCTTATGCAAAGATATTCTGGAAGATCACAATCTCGAATATGAGAATCTATGCCAAATCACTAGCTATTAAAAGGAAGAGATAAAATATCTCAAAATAATATCCATGAAGATTATTCAAGAATTGTTGTTAGCAATTGAAGTGTTTTGCTCGTATTCAGTACTCTGATGATATTCATTATGTAACCAATCATTGCGACGCAGTACTTTTGCTCATATTTACATAGTAAGTTGCTCCCATGAAGTAAACTACTCACATCCACACGAAAGACACACTTGGTTTCCTAGATATATTCAATTGTTCTTCTCAAGGAACTTAGGTTATAAACAAACATAGATCATGTGGACTTAATCTCTCAGCATATCCAAAATTATATGTGCCTCCACATTGATTCTCCAAGCCAATTAATATCTTTCCACCACTCATAAAAATAATCTTCATTGAGCAAATATTTACCTTAAACATAAAACAACTCTTGGATTTATCAAGATTGATGTAGAACATAGATAGTTTTGTCAACTTCAAAATACAAGAGAGGATTCTCAATAGCTTTATCTCTTGGTCGAGCTACTAAAGCCCCAAATTAGTGCCCATTCCCCAAATCAATCAAACCCATTCGAACCTAGTTCCTTAAGAAATCCAAAATTCCAGTCTTGGAGGCAAAATATGGAGTGAAGATGGAAATGACCTCAAGATTCTACAGCAAAAACGACCAAGAGTGGTCGTGTCAAATTTTAATTAAACTCAACTGTCGTCAAGTTTTTAGAAAACACAAGGAAGAATGTAGTGAATCAATCAAAGGTATATCTGTGATTGTGATCTCTTCAAAGGTTTTGTTGTATTTTTTGTTATAATTTATTTGTGTTGATTGTATTGGTTTCGTCGCATGTGATGCATTGGTGGTCCCTTAATGAAAAAAACTCTACATTATTCTTTCTTGTAGGGTCTAAATGAACGACAAATTAGCATTGATCTTCGTTTTAAACTGTAGAAATATCGTCCGTCGCCCAATACTTGAGTAATTGGGGAAGGGGGTGATGGATTTAGTACAGGTATATGTCAATAAATTTACCTATCGAGGCTTCATTAGAGACATTGAGATCAGGGTAAAGTGTAAATCCAAAGGCTGTATTTTAAGACTGGAGTTGGGGTTTCTAAGGGAAATTAGGGCTTGAATTGGACGGATTGATTTTGAGATTTGGAGATTTGGGATTGATCTGGGGTTTTAGTTGCTCGACTAAGAAAGGACGCTATCTAAAATGGCATTGTTGCGTGGAATATCAGTCCATCTAAGCACGTCAGCATTACCTGTAAATTGGTTGGCAATGACTGGATTACCACGTAACGAGACTTTGCTGAGAAGACTCGATTGCATTTCTCCTCAAAAGTTTCAGACTAAATCAATTCAATTATAAGGTTTAGGACCCAATCGAATTATATACAATAGGTTTAGGACTCTCTGTAATTTCCCCTTGGATAGTCATAAATCGTATATTCCAAACTTTGACTAAGTCTTGCATGTCGAGCTACACTAAAAGAACCCCTGGTCGAGCAATTTCTGAAGGAAAAAGAAGTTAGATTGAAAAGAGAAAGGAAAGAAAGAAAAGACCCGCTTGATCATGACAAAGATGGATTGATAATTAATACTAAGTTACTAATCCCTGCAGAGACTTAAATAGCTGCAGGTAAAAAGGTTACATAGTCCTACATCATTATATCCGACAATATTATTTTTTCGAAAAAGAAGAGAAAAAAGAGAAAATCACACCCGAGCATAAGACAGCAGAGACTACACCAAACCAAAGCATGATGTATATAGCATCAAGAGCAATCAGCCTTGGGAAATTTTTGTAGCAGAGTGACTGCTCATGATGTTATATAATCACCTAAGATTCTTTAATCTCTCCAAATTTGCTGTCGCTGGTTCTAATTAGAGACCTTATGTCCAGCTTGATTAATGAAATCCTCCTCCGATGGCAGGAGCCCAGTAGTCTGCTCCAGTTTCGTTTCCTACTTGCATTGTGCATGAGATTGGCACGAGGCATAGCCCTCTACTCCTCAGGTCCTTCGCTTCTTCATGGTTAGTGTCCTGACATAAAATATGGACGAAAAACTTTGATTTTTGACAGAATGGTGTTTCTTTTTGTTTCCGTTTGGTACTCAAATGACAATGAAGCTAGAAGAATATAAGGGTCAAGGCTAATTTCAAAAGAATGTAGTAGGCGTTAGAAGTTAATACCTGGTCTAAAGCTCCTTTCCTCTTCATGCAGTTGTCATTCAGCAGCTGCTCAATAGCATAAGAAGTGAGGGACATTAGAAACAAACAATGTTGATTTTGTGTATACACTATCCAATAAATATAGTTACAGGTTCTTAGGTGAATAATGATGGGAAGAATTGCATCCACGGGACTTTTAAAGTTTGACGACCATTGCAGTTTAGCTCCTAAGTTTTGGAAAAAAAAGTGTCATCAACATTTAGTCCCTCAATTTTATTCCTTGCATTTTGATCAGTAACGATCCTTGTTCGTTCTGAATTCGGGGCTCAATTGTTGTATCATGATCGGGCTGAATCAAAAAGTAAGCACATACCTGACATAGAGTACAAAAAATAACACGAGTAATTTGAAGTTTATGGTCATGTGCTAGAATCATTATCATATTCATCGCATAATGAGAGTGTGGGATCAAAATCAATTGCCGTGCGAAGTGGTCAAACTTTAGAGAATAATTATCAAACTAAAGGATTTTTGTCACACCAGTTGCACATGTAACTTAATCATATGCGCCTTACGATGATAAATCTACCTCAATTAGGGGCTTAATTGGATGAACCAATGTCTGGAGCAACGAAACCTAATATTGCCTTGTCTAAAGATGGACGAACAAATTTAACATCTTAAGGATGACGGAAGAACACGGGAGAGTCTAAATTACAAGCTTGTCGAGGTACTTGGTGGAACTTTATTTCGTTCAAGCCCCTAGATAATGACTGAAGTCGGATACCCTTTAACATTTTTTGACCTCATTTAACTTTATTTGTTAGAAAGCACAAACAACGAAGCAGTTGAATTTTATTATGCTCAAGATCTCGTGAAGCACATGTGCATACCTGACCAGGGTCTTCAGGAAATATACAATTCCTTTCTCTTTGAACCTAAACAATTCAGAAAAGTAACAGGTTCTCATCAGTTATTTTATTCAGTGACGATCTGATAACATCTCTCCAAAAACATGCACGTGCATTCACTTCACATGAGAGAGAGAGAGAGAGAGAGAGAGAGATTATACAGCTTGTTGGTGCCTCATGTTGCCAGATCCATTGCCCAAGTACGGCAAACTAAGTGCCTGTTGATGTTCAGAGAGTATGTTCAGATCAGAACACCAGCACACCCAAAACCCATATAAGAATAAATTAAAGAACAAAAAGAGTACAGAGAATATTGGGAATGATACTTTCACTTTCACGGTTTGGTCATAGTAGGGTTTTTTTTTTCCTTTCAAAGAAGGAATTGGAAAAGGAAAAAGAGAAGAAAAACATCACCTCAATTTGATTTTGAAGGAATCTGATGTAGCCAATAGCCTCTGCCAACACAGAAGCTGTGTCAGTCTGCAAAAGAGAGCAAAAACCCCCCCACACCACAACCCTCCAAAGTCATATTTTTGGCTTTCTTCAATACTTTAATTCATAAGTAAAAGTAACACAAAAGGAAAAGGAAAACAGAAAAGAGACCTAAGTTCAAAGACTTGCAAAGTCATGGACTCATGTAGAAAGAAAAAGAAGAGCTTTCACATGCAGAAAGAGTCTCTCTTTCACCAGAGTTTTCCACCATTAAAGATAAGGGCATACGGTTTGTAAAGACTTAATTTCACAAAAGACATTAAAAGATAAGAAGTATGTGAATTTGAATTTAAAATGCAATCCACTTCTTCGTACAGGCTAGTTTGCAATCGAGTTACATTTTCATATAAATATGAAACTTTTTCCTGTTTCAAACTGACGTTTAAAAAATTTATAACACCAGCGTATATAACAATTTTTTTTTGAAATACTGCTGTCTTTTTCTTTTCTTTTTTTGGTTGAGTAAATGGAGTGCATTATGCTGGTTATTAAACCGAAAAGGCTTGAGTTTTTTACCTTGCCAAATGGAGAAACAAGCTGATGCAGAGCAGTGATTCTGTCGCCTAATTTCTCCTTCCGCACCTGGTTCAAATCAAGCCAATATAATGCCAATGGGATCAGTTAGCCCATAATTAGGGTTTGGTGTTATCCCATTTTAATATTTGATTTTTCTAGATGAATTCTTTATTTTGTCCCTTTTATATATGATTTCATTTAGACAACGCATAGCCGGGAAGAGGAATAAGGATTTGGGCAAGTCGACAACCGAGAAAGACAACAGTCCACTCACACACATGTTAGATAGCTTTTGTGTGCTTTTGGGTGTGTGTGTGTGGATGAGAGAGAGAGAGAGAGAGAGAGAGAGGGAGAGGGAGTTCATGGTCATTACCTTGAAGGTGGTAGATGGGGCTGAAGAAGGTTGAATCCTGGCTTTTTTTTGTGCCCCACCTGTTGCACTGCTTTTACACTGACCAAAAACAGAAGGAAGAAATTAAAGAAACATAATCAGAACTATATGTGGTCTGGCCACTCCAAATAAACACAGTGTAGCGAACTGAAAGTGTTGAAAGAATATGTATGTTATACATTGTGAACCGCTTAAGTTATTTCAAAAAAAGAATCTGCTTAATGATAGGCTCTATTGTATATTGTAAAGACACAGAAAAAAGCAAATCATGTATAAACCATCAACTATTCATTTCAAACTCTTTTTAAGGCATCCAATTAAAAGAGGAAAGGTGAAGACGGATCTCGAAACCCATCCCTGATTCACCAAGTAATGGAAAAAGAATTCAAATATGTTGCAAAGAAGTGTGACTCATACCCACTTTAATCATTTAGCTTTTTAAATACTCGATGAGGTCCCATAAATTCATTATAGTAAATAACTTTTCGTACAAATTTGTTCTTCATCGAAGTATGCGTCTATTTTCTTACACAAAATGGTGGCATAATCTCACCTCGGAAGATTGATCGGGCATCGGATGCTTATTGCCGTTGGATTTCTTGTATGAAAAGTCCAGCAAGTTGCTGCTGAAGCTCGTGACACACGATTTTGGAGATGAAGCCGCTGTGGTTAAAGTAGTGGTAGGCCAAACAGCTGATTTAGATCCATGGAAGTCTTCGCTTGTTGTATGTCCATACAAGTAGCTGCTTGAGGAATTCTCTTGCTTCACATCAGTTCGAGACTGCTCTAGTACTTGTTGATCTCCCCAATTCTCTAATCTCTTTGCTTGGAGATGGGTCAAGGCACTCTTGTCTTCCTCACTCACCAATCCGCCCCTTGATTTGGAAGGGTCAAAAAGGAACATAAGGGATCATCCCCAAAAACTCGTGCAATACTTTTTTGCAAATCCCATAATCAATGGAAGTAATAATGAAATCAATTGGCGTGGAATGGAGTTGATTAAC
This sequence comes from Angophora floribunda, assembly GCA_014182895.1. Classification (NCBI taxonomy): domain Eukaryota; kingdom Viridiplantae; phylum Streptophyta; class Magnoliopsida; order Myrtales; family Myrtaceae; genus Angophora; species Angophora floribunda. Next base: position 37,035,941 of record CM024707.1, on the reverse strand, counting down.
AATGCGGAGAGGTTGAAGATCGATGTAGACAAGGACAAAAGCATGGGTTGACTAGCTAGCTAGTTACCATTTAGAAGAAAAGATTTGTATGGAGATATGCAAAATCATACAAAAAGAAGGAAAATCATGCGAAATGGAGCATGCGCAGGGACAGATGATCTGCATGCATGTGCTTGCCTCCAATAAATTCAGTTTAATATCGTAAAGTTTTGCAAGTCGAGTCAACTAGTCTTTTGAAACCGACATGCCGGACATAGATCCGCTCATAAGCTATCCTTCTGTGGATCAAAATATGAATAGCAAAAGAAAGGTATATAGAGATCCTCAACCAAAAAAACACGTGTGTGTGTGTGTGTGTGTGTGTGAGAGAGAGAGAGAGAGAGAGAGAGAGAGAGAGAGAGAGAGATGTTTACAAGAGCAGTTGACTCCAGGACTCAGTTGGAAGCTGCTGATGCTCCTGGCTACTATTTTCGAGCCAAGAAGGGGCGAGGACTGAAGAAGGATTAGCGGGCATGTATTGAGGAAAGAGATTTGAATAATGATAAGGAGGAATATTTGGGAAGAAACTCGCAGGAGTGGCTTGCTGTGGACTTGGAGCTCTCAAGCTGTTGATGTTCCACCAACTATTAGGGTTTGCCATCATCTGCTGCTGCACTGGTGATGAGCTCTGCAACACCCCTCTATTCATGCCTTTGATTGATCTCTATCAAAAACAATCTCTCTCTTCACACTAAACAAAAACTTTTGCCCTAATTATATATGCCCTTCTCTCTTTTCTTTGCCTTTTCTCTTTCTTTCTTTCTCTCTTTCTTTCTTTCTTTCTTTTACTTGAAGCTCCTAAACAAGGCCTTTGTAGAAGCAGGAGAGAGAGATGTGGGTCTTTCTCACCTCTCTTGATTGAGAGAGAGAGAGAAGAAGGGGTTGAAGAAGCGAGAGAATTCAAATCATGGAGGTTTGAGAAACTTTTGTCTTTGTGTGGTTCTCTCTCTTTCTTTTCTTTATTGCCTTTTACTATCTTCCTTTCCTTTTTATTGTTTTCCTTTTTTTTTTTTTCTTTAGCTTTTTCTCTACTTTTGCTTTTTCTCAAAGTGGGCAGAAAAGGTGTAGTGGGAATTTTGATTTAATTATTGTAAGGGAAGACAATTTTTTAATTTGGACAGACTATGATCACTCTGAGTTTATGTTTGCTCCACACTATGTGCTCAGGGGTCATGCATGTGGTGGTGAGGCGAGAATACTAGTTCTTTACTTACCCTTATTTTTTACATACAATTGATTTTCTTTTTCCATACATTTGGCAGAATTTGATTTTTGCAAAATCCATGTACCAATTCATATGATTTATTCTGTGCGGTATGTGTATAGTTTGGTCAATATCTTCTTGGGCCAACAGTAGTTAGTATGGCTATAAACCACAATAACGGAATGCTTGGTAATGCTGCTCGTATATTACTCTTCCAAAGTTTATGTGGTTTCCAAAAAAGAAAAAAAACGCAAGAATTTTATCCCAAAAAAAAAGCAACGGAAAATGATAAAAACTTGCAAATAAACCTAAAGAGTTTAATTTACAAGTGTGTGAAGTGATGCGGGCCACATCAAGATTTGATTTAGATCTTTTATTTAATAAATTTAGAGTTTCTAGATTATGTATTTATTTTTTTATTTGTTTGATTTTATAGATTAGTTCTTTATCTTAGACATATTTATAGTTATTGTATTAGGCTATTTGATAGATTTTTAGGATTTCCTAGTTTATCTCTTCATGATTTATTTTACTAGGGTTTTGTTGTTTTTGGGTTATTACTTTTTTGGTTATTTAATCTGTATCAATTTCTATAATTAGGGATTTACATGTTAAAAATGCATTTTACTTTCATGTAATGAAGTTTTGCCTCTTCTAAAAATGCTGAAACAATCGAGAGATTTCTCTCTATGTGCTTTGTGCAATGATCCTTCGAGCATGCGTTTGCGAGTTTTGCTTACTCATTGACCAGTGTCGATTGGTATCGGAGATTGGAAGATTGTAGGAACACAATATCTAATAACAACGGTAATAGCAACAACCTAACAAGGGGCACAGGCTTTGTGGATGGCTGTTCGTCATCTTTTTAAACATGTCAATAGAACCAAGAGCAATAATTCAATGCATACGGCGGACTATGGACATGATACAACTGACTATGGATCTAATTGTAACCCGACTTGGTGTCCTAGGGCCAGGGAGATCAAAGTGGCTGTGCAGAAATTAAGCTCGAGACTGACCGTTCAATGAATTTATTCTGGTTTGTGAATATAATAAAAATAAGCATCAAGTAATCCATGAATCCATCACCTTCCAAACGTGGAATAAGATAAATTTCATATGTTCCACGAATCTCCATCTTTCAGGTTTTACAGAAATTATAAGTTCTATTGCGAAAACAGATCAAATATTGAACACTATTCCATTATTTTTAGAAAAACATTTTCTCATGCTCCCAATCATATACACTTAGGAGACAAAAATAGATAATTCAGACAAAGACTTGTCATATTTAAAGTACGCACTACCACTTTCCAACTAAAATCACGAGAACGAAAATTACGAGAAGACGTGAATAACACTCAGCAGTTCGAGGAAAACAAAAACTGCCAAACTCCTTTGAAATCAAAAGGGCTCACTTCTTTCAGCTTTTTACATGCTTTGTTCTTTCAGGGCTTTTAAAGGACATTATCACGACATTTTCTGTTGTCATGTCTGCTTTATGTTCAAGCGAGGTTTTTAGAAGGAAACGATGAAACGGAATTGTCTTGGATCTCCAAATGAGGACAAGAAGAGGGAAAAAAATTGTTCAAGGACTAACCAGATTATATGTTGATTTAATTCTAATCGACATGTATTTGTTCTATAACAATCTTCCATCGAAATTGCCAAGATACAATTAGTTATAGTTGAACTGGTTCCACTAGAAATGCCGTTTGTATGAAGAAAAACTTCACCACGAGCAGCCTCGATAACCATCAACGATGTCTTTTATTTCATTAGCGCGCAGAGAACGAGTGCTGCTTACGTAAATTGTTCGAAGACTGCAACAAATTTAAGAGGGCAGGCAGAGGCAAAAATGATAACTAAGATTGTGAAAGTTGTGATCTTGGTCACGTTCTAGTTGTTGCCATCTACGTGACTAGGGAAAGAAGAATATGCACAGTTATGCTATTGACCATATCCGTTTGTTTGCTTATAGCAGTGCACGGCAAGATAAATTGATGGATGAATATTAATAATTAACTTCGAGGACATGAAAGTGAGATGAGAGATATCAGAAAGCGAAGATGACCTGCCACATCTTTCAAGAAGTGATCATCTAGAACTTGGACGGTACCAAAAGGGACGGAGGGAAAATGACATTTAGTTTCGTTAGAGTATTTAATTATTAAATCATGTTATAGTTTAAAAGGGAAGTTTCATCAAACATCAAAATGGACTGTTCTCAAATAGCTAGTAATCATAATATTTTGAATGATGATTAATTTAATTTATGAGTGATTTGAAGGTAGCAGGGTCAAAATATGTATTATATGGTCTTCTAACTCAAACATCAAATCGACCAATCAATCGGTCATCAATTATATACAGGAAGTCATTTCACAACCACCAATTTCACATAAAATAATTCTAATAAATTGAAGAAATAACACTAAAATTTCGCATGGGACAGCAGTAGCTCGGACCTCAAAGAAACAGGGTTGGAAGTCTATGTTGGCAGGCTCATCGCATTTCACGAGAAACATTCCCTTGTTCTTCCCTAGGGTATTACAAACGACAGCTACAAGACAAATAGAAACATTCTTTCTCGAATTGTTTTGTTTTCTTAATTAAACAGGGCTTTAGGTTTTTATATTCCCTATGCATAAAAGAATAACCGCGTTTCAATAAGAGAAACAAACAAAGAAACCCTTAAAACCCGAGCGACCTTAAAAAAATATTTTTAAAAGAAGTTCAGAATTTACCATTAAAAAAAGAAAGATGAATATTTCTTTGTTTAGGGTTTACGTGTATTTTGAGAGGGAGGAATGTGTGGTGTCTATTCCGTACTGCCAAATCCTTGTCGGAACCTCCATGTCTGTTTTGAGAGGAGACTGGCCGCTTCTCTTTGCCCTAATCTCTATTTTAGTCGCTTGCCTTTGGGCACATCCTTTCACATGGACAGCTTAGGATGCAGACAAGAAACCCAAGAATCTCTCTCTAAAACACAAACATGGGGTTGAATCTTCTCATCATTTTTGGCTCGATTTAGTTCACACATTTCCTGCGGAATGATGTGTCCCAATCGCACGTCTAATTTCGGATTGCATATATAAAGTGGGTACAATAATTTCCGGATTTATCGGGTCAATGACTATACTTATAGTTTCAATGCCGTTGATATCTATGCGATTGACCCGGATGATGTAGAAGATAGTCCATATTGAAAAGTTAACTTGATCTTTAAGTTTTTACCGAGCAGGAAAGAACGATGCCTATACAATTTGCCTAAGTTGAGTTTTGTCCGAATGAGAAGTTTAATTGATTTTAGGAACTACCTTAGGCGGTATTATTTAATTTTAGTAATTTTTTATCAGGGTGAGATAACAAATTAATTATTTCCCTAGCTTTCGACTATTGTATTTTGATGCAAGTGAAATGTCATCTTGCGGGAATCAAAGTTCGCTTATCCTTATCATCCTTATCATCACTTTCTCATTTTTCAGTAGGATGGTTCTTATATATATATATAGTAATGGTTCTTAATATCACAACAGTATTATTTACTATTGATATCAATCGGTTTTAGTCATCAATGGTAGAAGTCACTCTTTCTCAATTAACTTGTAATAATCGTTAAATGTTCTACAAAGTAATTAGTAATTATCCTTAAATGTTCTAAATAAGTATGATTCTATAAAAGCAGTAATAGATTTTATTGCACTTTGTGTAACGAAATTGTTGTTTATTTGTTTACTATACAAATAATACAACGCATTGTAATGTCATTTACAGAAGAATAATTTACGCAATGCACGAGCAATTAGTGTACCTATAATATACTCGGATGAGCAATAAGTGCCCGGTGTACCTAACATAGTATGCTATAGCATAGCATCATACTCCATTATCAACCCAACCTCTTAGCCAAAATCTTGAGTTCTAATTTATTGTTATATCCCAATAAAATGTGGGGCAGATGCCGCTAAAAACCATAAACTACATCTACTATGATACATTTACCTTAAAAAATTTTCTACGACTCTAATTAAAAATCCCAGACTTGTACCTATAACACATTTACCCTTCATCAGAGTTCTGTAAATAATAAGTGTCAGAATTTACCTAGATGGACGCTAGAAAGCGAACAATGTTGACGTAGTACCCACATGATCTAAGTGAAGTAAAATCAACATTCTTTCGATTGAATATTTATCTAACAAAATATTGATTGAAGGTGAATGTGTCACATAAGTACAAATTTAGGGTTTTTTATGTCAAAAATAAAAAAGTTGGGGATAAATGTGTCACATTTAGCATAATTTGAAGTTTTTAATGTCACAAGAAAAAGTTTATCGTAAATGGGACATCATAGAAATAGTTTGGGATTTTTTATGACTTTTTTCCTAAAATGTAATATCACCGGATTACTTTTAAAACATAAATAACAATTATTAACAATTCTTTTCTGCCAAATTTTAATAACTTCTATTGAAATCGACGATTTTGGGAACTTGGCATGTCGATTCTTTTTGGTGGGGGCGACATGGAATAATGTTATCCATCGAAGGGTGTGTAGTTTTTGTTCCATCTTGGCCATGCACGCTTTCGATCTTCGGATTCCTCACCCTAGGAAACGCTTCTATAATTCCCCATAAAAGTATGCAATTATACTCTTTTCACGATCCCTATGCACCCATAAATTTTTAAGACCTCTAGTTAAAGTATAATAAGATAGCTATAATCGCTCCGATCAAAGATGAGAGAACCTTACCCTCGTGTCCCTCCCCTTGATAAGCACTTAATATTGTTTTGTAGTGCCAAAAAGGGGGTTGGCTACAACTAGGCGTAGGTAAAGTCACCTGTCCTATGTGAGAAAACGAAGAGACAAGCTAGGGTTTTATGGCCTATAATGCGAATTCCACAAGTATATAATAGACCCCTAATCTTGTAGGTAGCAAAAGGTAGGCCGCCTATGATATTATATTAGGACTTAGGCCCTCCTCCATCAATGATATTCATTAATGACGAGTCTTAAAAAATACCATAGCTCTGTTTTTTATTTCAAATTTTCGAATGGGTCATGTTTGAGACGCTTATTAAGTGGTCATAATGTGCATTGGGACATGTTTTATATCTTGAAATGGGGATAGTTCACAGAGGTGAGCGAGGGAATTTGAGTCTATCGATGAATCTAATTTGATAAACTTTGTCTCACTAACTTAAGTCGTCGACATATGTGCCGGTCGGATGTATGATTTGTTCATTTTAGCTGGGGACCTCCAATGTTTAAGGTAGAAATAAACAATATCTCCTTTTTCTGGCCAAGTACTACTATTTATGGTTTAATTTTTTTTAACTAAATTGTTAGTTCAAGCTCTCGTGTTTTTACCCTCGATTATGCTACGTCATATTCCTTCTTATCTAATATTTAATTTGATTGTGCGTACTATAAACTTGACTGTTAGTCTTCGTATTCATATTCATTGACGAGGAGAGTCTTGAAAGAACTCCAAACGTTATGTTTGTAAACAGCATAGCGTCTAAGGAAAAATTATCCAAAAAATCATAATTTTTTTGTACTTTTACTATTTTAATCTTAAACTTTTTAATTTTGTCAATTAATTCTTAAATATTTTCACTATTTATTAATTGAATTTATCTAGCTAATTTTAACAGAAAATCAATGATGTGGACATCGGCAATGCCACATAAAACAATTAGCATTGATGTGAACAAATTTTAATATAATTTTATGTTCTCTTTTTTCTTTTTCTTTCTTTTTTCTTTTTTTTATTCTATCAAGTCCGGTGAGAGTTGACTAGCCCTTGCCGAGACCACACATGAGGGCCGACAACCCTTGTTAGCCATTGGGCGAGGGTTTCACAACCCTTGCGAAGTATGGGCAAGGGCTGCAACACTCACCCACAAACAACAATGCTTCATGGCCAATGAGGGTTGCAAAGATCCTTGCTAAACTTAAAAAACATAAAATTTTTAAAAAATTATATAAATTGTCCACATCAATGTTGATCAAGCCATGTATGACAGTCAACATTTATATCGGCAATTTTCCGTTAAAATTGACATGATTAACTCAATCGATAAAAGATGAAAAGAATTCACTTGACAAAAGTGTAATAAATTTAGAACTTGATTGGTAAAATCATAATAAGTTTAAGATTTTTTGGACTATTTTCTAGTATTTGATGTAGATTGATTAATTTCGATCCAATCTACTCCTATTCAAGAAGAATCTTTCTCTTCTTACTCAACACCACCTTCTATGTAAAAGATGCTTTCAACATTTCTTGGAACACATCGATTAAATTCGGATTTCAAATGTTAATGATAAAAAAAAAATTAGAGCAAAAGAAGTTAGATTTCGCTCCAAAAACGCACTTGAAAAGGGGTATTTATCAAGTCAAATCACGATGTGCTTTTCATATCGTAGCACCAAACATGGGAATAAAATAAAACCCCGCCCCAACTCCTTTTCCCCCTCTTTTCCTTTCCACTGACAATGCCCACTAACCCTAATTTCCATTTCCTTATTCAACAAATCAAACCAAAAGGAGGTCGAGAGGCTACAACCATCCTAGCTTTTTCCCTAGTTTCCATGCGATAAAAAGTGATTTTGCATCAATCCAAAAAGTCAAAGGGCATAAGGATTGTTTAATCGAGCCCTATTTTCCATTGGCCCCCCGTAATGTTTTAAAAGAGGGCATAAGATAAAAAAAATAAAGCATAGATTAGGATCCGTCTATTGCTAAAAAGTTCTTCACACTTGATTTTGCTTGCATTTGTAACCAATCTTATTCGATTTGAGGAGATTACCACTTGACTAGATTGGTCCCCCTATACACATTAAGGAAAACACAATTTTGTGCACGAAACTTCCACAAATTGTTTATCACCTAAACTTTACCACTAAAAAGAGAAGAAAAAAATTAATTTTGATTTTTTTTTAGAAAAGGAGTTCTAAAAGGAGCCAACCTGAGTGCAAGAGCCTATTGTAGCTAGTTTATCGTGTTAGATAATGAAAATAATGACAAATAAAATTATTATTTTTAATTTTGGATAGTGTCGAGATGGCGAATGCGGTTATTATTTATATTTTATTGGGTAGTTGGAGAATTGCCGGTGTCATGTTTATGCAACTGTCACATTCATTGCACCGTCCAGTGGGTGCGTGCCCAATCGAATTGTGCATGCTCCATTTGTCTCATTAGACTAAAGTTTACAGAAAAATAAAATGAATAATGTTGCTGGCTCTGATGGTGATTAGTAAAAGCCCGATCACCTCATGTTTATTTCTTTGAATTTTTTAATTGACCAGAGCACTGTGAGATTGCAGCACATGCTTCAACAAAAAACTATGTCTAGAAAATTAGACTCTTGAGGTTTCTTTTTCCACATGCTGTTAACCTAAAAAATTCTAACTATCATCATCTTTTGGTAATATCCCAGAAATTGCAAATAATTTGCAATTTTCACTAGACATTAGTGGATTGTTTTCATTATTGTAAATTACCATATTGTCCATCTAAAGTTATAAGAAGTCATCTGATATTTTAAAAAAGCGAACGAGGTTATAAGTATTATTATTTTTGTAAAAGTTTGTGATCAAAGTGATTATTGGTTTTACTTCAGTAATAGTATAGATTAGAAATGACATAATTATCCAAAAAGTTCTAAACACATCACACTTTTGCTAATTTAGTCTTAAACATTTTAATTTTACTAATTGAGTCCTAAACATTTTCAATTTTTCTACTTAAGTCAATCCTATCTACGTTGGCGATAAATTACTAACATGGCAATCCAATCAGCGCCGGCTATCCAACGTAGTGCAACCAATACTAACATGGACAAATTTCAATAATTTTTTAATATTTATTTGAATTTTTTATTTTTTTATTTTTTATTTTCTATTCTTTTTTCCGTTTTTTTCCTTTTTTGGTTAATTTGAAAAATGTGTCACTATTCATCCTTCTGCCGTTTGGGCGACGGATTTTATTGACATAAATTTGACGATATTATTGCTAATTTGGACTTTTATTTAGAAAAAAGGTTACGTGGAGTGCTGGCTATCCAACATGTGGACCTTTTCTTAGGCATTTTTCAAAATAGCCTCTCTCTCTCTCTCTCTCTCTCTCTCTCTCTCTCTCTCTCTCTCTCTCTCTCTCTCTCTCATGTTCCATCAACGTCCGTAGAAACTCAACCCCTTTTGGCTAAAATCATGGGGTTGTTTATCCGTTTCACTTCAAGAAAGTCCTCTTGAATTTCAAAACCCCTAGCCGATCCTAGCACAAACTCGGCCTCTACTCACTTCTGGCCTCAAGCTCGCGACCATGATCACTTGAGCTAGCTTCGAGCTTGTGGCCCTGGCTGCTACATGCGAAGGGTTGTGGTAATGGTCGCTCAATCTAGAGTCGCGTGATCATCCTAGTTATAGAGCTCACAACGACACTTCATATCTATTAGCCATGGCATTGGCCATTGACGCTAGGTTCGGAGTGCCGTGACAGTGGATGCTCGATTCAGAGACTCATGACCACCATGGCTGTGGAGATCAAGCTCATGGCTACTAGGGCCGCTCAAGCTCATGGCCATGATTGCTAGATAAAAAATATCGTGGTAAAAGACCTTGGATTTGAAGTCTCACGTCCACCATGATCACGAAACTTCGGCTCAAGCTCGAGGCAGCATCATAGGATGGTGGCGAATGTGTCATCGGTAGCTTTCTTAATTTTTCAAATAATCCTTTGAGAAAATGCCACCAAAAACCCTAAACTATGTCACTTGAGACAATTTTACCTTAAATTTTTTTTGTGCTATCAAAAACCCAAACTATGCCACTTGGGACAATTTTACCTTAAACTTTTTGTTATGCCATCAAAAATCACAAATTATGCCACTTGAGACAATTTTATCCTGAATTTTTTCTTGTTCTACAAAAAATCATAAACTATGTCACTTGAGACATATTTACCCCAAACTCTTTAACTAAAGGGCATTTTCGTTTTTTTTTTTTTTTTTTTCTTTCGCCCCCCTTTGCCATGGCCGGTAGAGGGAAGCTAGCAAGGGTCGCCCCTAACCAGGCGAGGGCGACTCTCGCCCGACGCCAAGAAGGGTTGCCCCCGCCAAATCCGACGAGGGCATCCCTCAACCAACGCTAGGGAAGGTCACCCTCGCTGAACATCGCCGCCGACAAGGGTGGCTCTATCGGCCATGGCTGAGGGAAGAGGAAGAAAGAAAAAAAAGTAAAAGTAAAAAGACGAAAATGGCATTTAGTTAAAAAGTTTAGGGTAAATGTGTTCCAAGTAACATAGTTTAAGGGTTTTTGTGATACAAGAAAATGTTAAGGATAAAATTGCCTCAAATAGAATAGTTTAGGTTTTTGGTGGCACAAAAAAAAGTAATTATCACAAGTGATATAATTTGGAATTTTTTATAACACAAAAAATGTTTTTGGTAAAATTGTCACAAGTGGCATTTTCCCTAATATATTTGCCTATTAATTAATGCATTTTGCCATTAGTTTCGATTGTTTGGGGTTTCTTCCTACTCATTTAATCCCCATCAACCTTTCTGGTTGCAAATTCAGCTTTGGGAGATCCATGCTAATTCCAATTGGTCTAAAAAATCCAAGAGATTTAATTAATCGAAAGGCGAATAGTGTAACTTTAAAAAAAAAATTATTTATAAACCTAGACAAGAATGGAATCTTTAGAGCAATCATGAGCAATCCAAAGTGCGATTGACTAAATCCCTCAACCAGTGACAAGTCAATGAAAATCTTGATCGAACCCACACGACATCTAGTTGACATGGCCTCTCAGCTAGTCAATGAATATGATTAAACCTCAAAAAGCAAAACAAGAAAAAGAAAAAAGAAAAGTTTGCCTTTTAAATTCCCATGTGTGTGTTGGGAGATTGCACGTGAAATCTTTGCTTTTTTAACTTCACTCATGCTTGTAAGTTGTAATGTAGATTGTAGACTTGTAGTGATCATGGAAGTTTTAGAACTTTTGTCCTCACGCTTGCCAAGTGTGTAGGACCATGTTGGCCATAGACTATGCTTCGGTTGAATTGAGTGTTCCTCCATCACTTTGCAAAAATTGCAAGTAACAGCACTTATGCTTTGTTTTGGGGAAGGAGAGAACATGAAATTTGAGTGAAAATGTGGAAAAAGTCAATTTTTCATGGGAATAAATGGGAGGAAGACTTAAAATTCCTCCCCCGTTTTATTTTGCTGAAAGTAGTGAATTTAACCCTCAGCAACACGGTTAATTGGAGCTGCCAAAGGATTTTCAATTCAAATAATGATATCACTTGAAATTTCAATAATTACGCGCAAACTATTCTGAAATAGGACGACATCGTTGACCATAGACTTGGACTTAATTGGTATATGGAGCATGTAGGTTGTTTCATAGAGGTAGTCACATCTCCACACACGTAGTCATCAATTAGCAGACAACTAATGCAAGCCTAATTAATTGATCCCAAAAGTAAGTACTTGTTTGCATCGCAACTAATGGAAAGAACAACTACTAGACTATATCAGTAATTGATTGCTCTTTATCATTTGGATCTTGACCCGGATCGAGCTTGAAATGCTCTATGTTATCGAACTTTAAGTTGGATAAAAGATGAATCCTTTTTAGTCTTTTTTTTGTCAAATTCTTAGACATAGCTCACCATGGGATTGCAAATCACACATGGATGTGAATTGCAAGAAAATGATCAAAAAAGTCTTAAATCTATTTTATATGTGCTAATTCATGCCCAAATCTTTTAATTTGATTAATTAGGTCCTATACATTTTGATGATTTAGTTTTTTTAGTCAATTTTTGTCAGAAATCACTGACGTGATGATCTAGTTAATATCAACCTTCTTACATAACACGGTTGGTGTTGACATGAACATTTTAATTTTTTTTACAAATAACAACAACAACAATAATAATAATTATTATTATAATTATTATTATTATTAGTATTTCTTTTCTTTTCTTTCCTTCTTTTTTTTCTAACCTTGGGCTAGCCAGGTTGCTGGCTACAAGCAAGGGCTAGTGACCCTCTCTTGGTTTAGGCGAGGCCATCGCGACCTTCGCCTGGGTCTTGGCAATGCTTGGCTAATGAGAGTCGCAATGCCATCACTTGCACATGGGCAAGGTCTAACACCCTCACCTATGGCCAGCGAGGGCATGGAGGCCCTTGGCTTGACTAGGTGAGAATCGCCAGCTCTTACTTATGCCTAGGGAGAATCAACCAGAGACCTCACTAGCCTAGGGTTAAAAAAAATTAGAAATATCTTTAAAAATATCTAGCTTAGCACCAACTATGTTACGTAAGGCGATAGGCGTTGATTATAACGCACGTCAACGATTTCCAACCAAAATTAACCAAAAGGATTAAATTAGCAAATCGTTAAAATATTTATGACTAAATTGGCAAATTATTAAAAGTTTTATGTCTAAATTAGCATAATTGAAATATTTAAAACTAAATTAACAAATAGTCAATAATTTTATGACTAAATTAACTAAATGACAAGATTCATAAGTAGATTGGCACAAATATAATGCATTTTAAATTTTATTTTTTATTTTCCTTACGAACTAAATCAAAAGTCTGCTCTTTGGTGGTTAAGACATGTGACGTTACAAGTAAAACATCATTCACCTACTATTCTTTTGTGAGCAGTTGACGTACATTTTATTCCCCCGTCAAAACTTGCTAATTAATTAGGACCGAAAGCTGTCCACTAAATAAAATCACATGAAAAATTTTCTGGCGACGAGCTGACAAATAAAGTGTCCTATGTTCTCCATGACTGATGATGAAATTTGAAAAGGACTGATATAGATTATAAAATAATAAATCGCAAGAAAATTTATCATTTACAGTAAAAAATTTCCGTAGGGTACCAAGGATATTTGTTAGAAGATACAGCTTAGAGTGTATTTGATAATTATTTTGTTCTTGAGAATAATTTCTGCTAAAAAATTATTTTTTTTTATTTTGTTCCCAAAATGGGTTTTTGAACATTTAAAAACATTTGATAACTGCCCAAAATTTTTATTTTCGAAGTAAAAATGTGTTTGATATGACCTTTAAATTTTTTTTGTAACTTAGAATTTCTTTTGATGTTTTAATATTTTTATTATATTTTTCTCTTTTTATTTTTTAATAATTTTATTATATAATTTTATCATATTTTTAATATAAATTCATTATATTTTTAATATAATTTTATGTTATAATTTTATTATATTTTTTAAAACTTTATTTCAATTTTTAAATAATTTTATTATAAAAATTTTATGATATTTTTAATTTTTATTATATATTTTTATGATATTTTTAGTATAATTTGATTATGTAACCTTTTATTTTTAATATGATTTTACGTTATAATTTTATTATATTTTTTATAAAAAATAATTTCTTTTATAATTTTTTTATTTTTGTGATCGGCTAAAAAGAAGAAGAGGAGAAAAGGAAAGAAAAGACAAGAAGAAAACAAAAAAAAAAAAGACGGTTTCACTTGATTTTAGAGTTGTTTTAAGAAATAAAGAATCAACTTTCTTCTACTTCTTAATTTTTTTCTAAATCTATTTACGGGAACAAAAAAGTTATCAAACAATTTTTAAATTTTTTTTTATTCCGGAGAACAAACGAATAGAGTCGGGTACTATTTGGCACATTACCAAACAAGCCCTTAATATCCATTATTTCTTTTTAGTATAACTTTTTTTCGAATATGTTATTTCTTATAGATACAGGTTTGAAATTCATGCAAGAAAATTGTTCAAAAAGTTATAAATCTATTACGATTTTAATAATTTAGTTTTAGACCTTCCAATTGAGTTATTAACATTTTTACAATTTATCATTTGAGTTTATTCGACCAATTTTGTCGAAATTTTTTGACATAAGTGCTGCCCCGGCTTACATGATAAGGTCGGCACTAATGTGGATAATTTTTAATTATATTTTTAATTTTTTTCAAAAATTTAACTAATTTTTAAATAAATTATTTTCTTTTCATACTTTTTTTTTTTTTTTTTTTTAAACTCTAAGGGATGATGGGACCGTCAACCACTAGCCAAGGCCAGTGACCTCCGCTAACCACTAAAATGAAGGACAACGACTCGCGTCGACATTGGGGCCTCCCAAGGCAATGCCCTTGCCCACCCTCCTTATGGCCGATGAGGATCTCAGTAAGGGCTCCACGCTCTCACCTCATTAGATCTGGCAAGGGTCACGATCCTCACCCTTGATTGGTGATGAATTAATGACCCTCACCCAAGGGCTGACAAAGGTCTCCAACCTTGTCAGCCCTTTGACAATGGCAATTTAAAACTAAATTAGTATCAAGATAGTTTTGAATTTCAAGCAAAAGTAGAGAGGTTACCATAATCATCTATAATTGGTTCTCTCTTCTGGTTTTGTTTTTGGCTTCATCTTTCTTTTTTCTCGAATGGAAATGAGCATGGCTTTATTGATAAAAAATCAATTAACTAAAATTAAACATTTTTGTGGTGTATTTGAAGGTAAATTCTAATATACTTAGAGTGCAAATGATAACCATTCTATTTTTAAGAATAATTTTTCCTCAAACATTATTTTTTTTATTATGTATTCGGTAACACTTTCTAAGTATTTGAAGGTAGTTAGTAACTACCCAAAATTTGTATTCCCGGAATAGAAATGCGTTTGGTAGGACCCTTAAAATTTCTAGTGTAAACTATTTTCTTTTGATTTTTTAACAATTTCATTACTTTTTTCTTCTTTTTCTTTCCTTTTTTCCCTTCCTTTTTTTCCCTTTTCAGCTTGTTCTCCTCCTATGGCCAGCAACCTTGTTGGAGCATCGTCGACTCATTGTGAGTTGAGCAAGGCTTGACCTTGTCAAGCTAGGTCGGCATTACCCAATCAAGGTGAGGCTGACCTGGCAATGGCCTAGCGAGGTCGAGCTTAACTTGCCATTGGCGAGGCTCGGCCTCATCGAGCCACTGCCATGTCGACCTCACCTTGGTTGGAGGAGGTCGAGCCTCACTTTGGCTTGGCACGTCTAGGCCGACAATGCTCCAGTGAGGTTGCCGACCCTTGTTTGACTAGTCATTGGCCATAGCTGAGGCCAATGACTAGCCAAAAGAAAGAATAAGAAGAAAAGGAAAGAAAAGAAAAGAAAACTTGGAGTTGATTCTTGGAATTGTTCCCGAGAACAAGAATCGACACTTTTTTTATTTATGATTCTATTCCAAATCTATTCCCGAAAATAAAAAATTTACCAATCGGATTTTTGTTCCCAAAAACAAAATAATAAAATTAGTTGTTTCCGGGCAAGGTACCATGTAGGCCCTTAATTATGCATTTCTTAGTATTTCTTGTTAGGTGACTTGGAAAAAAAAAGAAAGATTGGATATTGTATCCGTAAATGTGTGTGCGTCTAAGAGAGAAATGATCTACACATGGAATGACTATAATTGAGGATCCTAAATTATGGATTTCTGTTTTCTATTGGCCATATTAAATATTATTAAGACATCCTGCTTGTCCATCTAAACATTAAATATTGAGATGAACCAACATGCATTTCTTAATATTTGGTTGATGGTTTTGTCATGTGATGATATGAAGATGGCTATCTTACATGGCATGTGGCTATGTTAGCAATTTTCAGTAAAAATTGATTGAAACAAGCACATTAAAAATTTCGTTGAAAGGTTTAGGACTAAATTAGTAGAATTGAAATGTCTAAGATTGAATTAACATACACATAAAAGGTTTAAGACTAATCCGACAATTTTTTTTCTAGCGTTTGCTATGAATAAATCATGACATGCGGGGATTATCTCTGATAATTTTCTTAGTCAAGTCAAACCTAGCCCTATCAAAATAGGTCATAAATCTATTTCTTAACCCATATGAGTGTCAAATAAATTATAAACGGGTTAGTTATATTGAGTAAATTGGTTATTAATGGATTTAAATGCAATATAAATGTTAAATGAGTCATGAACAAGTTTATAACTTATTTAAACTCAACCCATTTATATGACTCTCTTCTTAGTCTACCGCCTTCACTCATTCCACATTCTTACCTCCTCCATTTGGCTATGAATTTTTGTAGGTTAGGCTTCTATTTTGGCAATATGGATTACATTAGGCATGGATTGATATGAGTTAGATGGAGTATGGATCACTAAATTTTTTTCTTTTGGGTCATGATCACTAAATTTGTGTTGTGTGGAAATGAGTCAAAATAAATTAAATGTGCTTAAGTGAGTTGGACTATTAATGATTTGATCTACCCATTCGATAGGTCCGGTCAAACCATATGATTTGAGTTTATCATGCTCAACTTGCTTTCACGTTTTTTCTCCCTTTTCTCATCGGCTTGGTTTTCTAGAATCGCGATATTGACGGCTTGGGATATTGTCATGATGAAGACCAGTTACGCCGACTGGGATTTTGAAACGTAAAGGAGAAAAGAGTGTTTGACGGGTAACTAAGAGATGGAGACAACACCTTCCTATGAAATGAAAGTTTTTTGAGATTGATGTTTGGTTTGCGTCAAAAACCAGGATACTAATCCAACAACCTTATTTCACGATTGGAGTTTCATGATAAGGTTTTGTCGGGGCAAAAGATCATTTCCACAAACACTGTTAATTAAGCGATATGTTTACTTTTCAATTTTAATCATCTCTCCTCTTGAATTTTACTTAGGGAAAAATTTCTATTGCCAGTTCCCATACCTTCGCTACCTTTCTAATTAGGTCTTTCTCCTAGCACAAAATACTTGATCAAGTCTTTTCGGCATAAGGCTAGACCAAATCTAGTTGATACGGAATATGATGTGGATCAAATATTGATTGTGTGACCGTTGACAGTGTAACATGCATAGTGAATGGATTGATGTTTTTCTTAATGGTTTTATTTTCCCACCTAGTCACTAGCCATGGTGGGAGTCCATGGAGGTAATATTCGATCCATGTTACACCGTGGCATCTTATGAGGGCCATATCGGTTGGATTTGGCTGGATTTTGTGCTAGAGGTACTTAATTAGATATGCTGTGTAAGTAGGACTTAACTGAGAAAATTGTTATAAAATGCAAATAGTGTACAAGGATGAAAAATAAAACTTTCATATAATATGATTTTCCAATGTCACAAGTGGTTGATATCACTTGAACAAGCAATCTTTAGAAGTTTTGGCCCTTAATGGTGGCATGGGAAGTGAGCACCCAACAAAAGTTATGTTTCCTATGTCCCTTGCCCGGTACATGTAGTGATATATGAACTTCTTTTCTAATTTCTGTCAAGGTAGCTCGTCTTGTGGTAAAGGGGTTAATAGTCTTCCTCAAGGTCAAGAACTAGTTCAATTCACATCGTGAATGAACCTATAGCCATTCGTGTCGTGGTGCTTGACTAGGGAGAGACTTTCTAATCCTCGGCATCTTGATAAAGCTATGGCGATAGGATTGCCAACCCAAGATTTTTAGGTTCAAGTGTAGAATAAAGTAGATATTGCTCAAATTGAACATTCTATAACAAATGTGAGATCACTCCAATAAACCCAAAGGGATCACTAGCAAGAGCTGCCTTTCCTCACCCTTCAATTATATTAAAAAAAAATCCATAAGATTTACCCCAATAACCAATTGTCTTATATAAAAAGGGGGAGGTGGATGTTCGAATTCCCACGTTCTCAATAAAGTTATGGTGGTGACCATTTAATTAGAAATGTGAGTTTTGATTCCCATATATCTAAAAAGATAGGGTAAAAATCTAAGAGTGAAAGTTAAAATGGAAATAAAGCATGACTAATTACGAACAACAAACATATATATATAAAAAGAAAAAAAGAATATTGAAATGTAATACTAATTCTTACATATACACACATATTGAGTGAACATACCTTGAATCATCTCGACGCTTTCTGTACTCAAAAACCAACCCAGTCTATATGCGATCCATTATGACTTTCTAAACACCTTCTCCTTTCTCCTTCGAGGTCCGGCAGTACTAGCAAAGTCAATTCATGCTCACCCATGTCACAAGACGCGCTGAAAATTCTCGGCTGGGCTGCCCATGTCACGAGTGTCGTCACAATGACGTCAAAATAGCGACCGAAACGACAACAAAAAAAGAAAAGGATAAAAAAAAATCGGCCCAATGAGAATCGGAGGAAATTGAGAATGATTACGACGCGGGGCCCGCCGTTGATCTTAGGCCTGACACAGCATTAACCGAAAAAAAAAATAAAAAAAATAAAAACCGAAGAGAGAGTCCCCCCCTACTTTTGTAAGAGACAAAAGAATTGCGAGCTGGACCACCGGCGAGGGCCGGGGCGGGGCGGGCCCACACGTGTCCCGGGGGGTCGCAATCATTCGAGCGCACGGTCCAAAAGCCCGAGAAAAGAGAAGACGATGTTGGGGGCCCTCCTGTCCTGTAGATCCCACGGCTGTGCGCACTCCGACAAGGGCGCCACCCCCACCCCCCGTGGGGCCCGCGCGCTATCCCCATCTCTCTCCACCTTTGACCTCCGCTTTGTTTGAAAAATACAAGCTTCCGAAAGATGAGAGGTCTCAAACGAAGACGTACGTCAACGGACGTCCGAACGGACGGGACGACGACCGCCGCTCCCCCATTTTCCTCCGTGGGATGAATCTCGCGGAGGAGGAGGAAGGCGACGCCGGTCGTGGCTCAGGTCTTTATCCCTTGGCCACGGCAATAGAGGGAGGCCGCCGGCAAACCAACCGACCCTGTGTATTATTTGACCTCTTCATTGCTTTCCCCAAAAGAGCCATCTCTGTCTCTCTCAATTAACAATTTTTCTTCTAGTGAGCACTTGCTACTTCTTTGTTTTATTTATTTATTAATTGATGTCAATGGGTGTTTTGTGTGAGTTGGCAATCGACTAACCGATTGCAGAATTTGGTAGATGAGAGTACAACAATCGGTGGCGTCATGAAAATTGTTAGACGGGGGTCTTTATCAAGATTTGAGAAATTGATGATGCGAACATGTAACATATTATGTTTATTGTAGCTATTTTAGTGTTTTTATAACTTCTCGTAGAAATTGGTGGAAATGATAGGAGATCGTCGACTTCTTATAATTAGCAATTATGAAGTTATTTCTTTATTCGAAGTCAATAACTGTTCCATGTAACCATTGGTAGAGGATTACAAAAACTCCAAGTATATTTATTTTAAACCCCTTTGTACTGATCACAGAACTCAATATTTTTGTAAATTTATCTTTTACTTTTACTTTTTTGTAATTTACATAGTTGGACATGATGGTCTCCAGTCTTCTTACCCTTAAATTTTCTTGTCATTTACTTTCATGTCCAAAATCAATAAGGCAATTTTTTGCAACATTTATTAATTCATATCAATCCATTCATGTCCTTAAAAGATATTCATCATTTTTGGTGAAACACGCTGATTGCTACCATTATCGCCCCGAGCACAATGAATAATTAAAACATGATGGAGCCTATTACTTTTAATATGGCCTTAAGGAATTGCGGATGGTGGGGGTCAAATTTGTGACTTCATGTGTCTAAAGCCCATATAAGTTCAACATTCTGCCAACCTTCAAGGGTGGTTGCTACTTCTTTCATCTTTTCCCTTTCTCGTTTGGTGGAGGTTTAGGTATTTCCATTTTGCTATTTTTCTTTCAAGCTATCAACCCAACTTATATGGCCCAATAGTCATCTGTTAGGACTATGACACTGGTTGGTACAGTTTTCCTGCAACTACTTTAGAGAATGAATGTTGTGGCCTTTAAGGTACTTGACAAATATCTCCTGAGCTGCAAGTCTACGTAGCACAATTATAGTTTGAGCACAACCAATCTTGAAGGACTCTAAAGCCATCGAAAATGGTCAAAGAGTATCGATATGATGCATACATCCGATTTTCCGACCATGAATTTGCATGCGCGATCTTACTAAAAAAGCAATGTTAGAAATATTGCTCATTCTATTTGGGATCTTTAGGAGGAAGGCTGACATGATGCTCTTTGGCCACAGGTACCGCACGGGCTATTTCGCAATCTAGAATTTGTCGCCCATGACAATGATATTAGAGCAACGATCCTTTAGCAATGGCTTCCACACCCAAAGTTGTCATCACTGAGGCTCCCAAGAGGAGTTTGTCCAAGAGAAGGAGACTTGCAATAGATCAAAGAAGAGGGGAGCTTCGATGGAGGTCATGCCTGCACTTGAGGAAAGGCTCGCTACAATGAAGACCAACATGATTGAAATGATGGACGGAATCGACAAGGAGAAGCTTCGGGTTGAGACGACGAACATCGTGAATCAAGCCACGACCTCTTTGTTTGAGAAGGACAAGTTCCTCAGGTCACGGTTGAAGCTTTGAAAGTGGAAGTCCAAGAGCTCAATGAGGATGAATCCCACGAAGCCGCAACTGAGGTTTCGAAGTTTAAGGTCCAAGAACTCAAGACCGAGCTAATCTTTTGCAAGGCTAGTATCGTGAATGGAATGGGGATTTGTTCATATGGCACCCCTAGTGGATGTGTCGAGACCCGAGGAATGTAGGGGCAATTGGTATGCTAAGGAAATGGACAACTTAATTTGGAGTATGGAGCAACACTTTGGCACTATCATCATGCAAGATGCGAATGCCAAGGTAACAGTTTTTATGTTTCTCATCGATAATATGCTGCTTTGGTGATGTCGTAGGAGTGAGAAGATCAAGCAAGGTGCCAATCCAATCGATACTTGGGATAATTTCATCAAAGAATGTCGATACAAATTCTTTCCCAAGTTCACCCAACATGAAGCACGCAGGAACTTTGACGGCTCAAACAAAAGGGCATGATTCGACAATGTCTTAAGAAGCTCATCAAGCTACAAGGATGGCCTAAAGCCTTGGGCCTAGATTGAGAGGGCTAAGGTGTTCAAAGTCTCAAAGGCTTTTACCGTGGCTGAATCTCTTGTAGAATTTACCAAGCCCGACTCCTTCAAACCCAAGGACAAAGGGAAAAGCGGGGAGAATGAGAACAAAAGGTCCATCTAAACCCTCTAGCGGGAGGTGGAACCGACTTCATTGATGGTCATCCAAGAAGAAAGAGAAGTGGCTTCTTTTGTGATGGTCCCCATTTGGCTGGCTATTGTCCCAAGAGAGAGAAAACTTTCGGCACTCAAGGCAGAGGAGGCCAGAGAAAGGGAAGATACTCGCCTTGGGTCCTTGAAGATTCTCAATGCAATTAAAGGAAAAACCTCGACGTGCGGACCCCTAAAGTGTCAAAACTTGACACGAGAGGACATTTAAATGCCAAAAGTTCGGAAATGTACACTTAAGTGCCAAGATCGGAACAAAAATTATCAATTAAATACCAACGGCGGTGAGAAAATGAGTTAAGGTTGAAATTATTGACATGACACTTTTAAAACGACGTTGTTTTGAGTTAAGGTCAACCTAAAAATGTTGTCGTTTTGACATTAATTAGATTTTTATATAATTATTAATTAAATAATATTAAAAACGATTTTTAATTTTTAATTTTTTTTTTTTTTTAAAAAAGGGCATAGGACAAGCGATAGGGTGGCGGCCATAGAGTGGGGGAGCCTCCCTTGCCTACGCTGTTGCTTTTTTTTAAAATTTTCATTTTTAATATTATTTAATTGATATCTATATTAAAAATCAAACTTTGTCCAAAATGGCGACATTTTTTGTGAAGGTGAGCTGATGTAGAATTCTTGTGAGCCATGTAAATGTTAAAAATTATTAAAATAAGTCACGTTGGATTTTTGACAGCTTTCGCCAAAATTAGCATTTAAGTGATCCATTTTTTTTTAAATGGCACTTAAATGTACATTTCGTAACTTTTAACACTTAAATATCCCATTATGTCAAGTTTTGGCACTTGAATTGTTCTTTTCCTGCAAAACCTCAAAGGAGAAGGGCCTAATGTTCATCAACAACGGCACCTCCCACCTCTTCATATCCAATGTTGCGACCAAGAAACTCGGTTTGAACATAGAAAAGGCAATAGGATGGCTCAAAACTGTCAACTCAAAGTAGATCGCAACAGCAAGCCTCGATCAAAAGGTTGACTTTCGCACTGGCACACGGAAAGGAAAGGAAATTCGAGGTAATCCCACTTAATGACTATGAATTTCTCAAAGGAGTATATTTTGTTGACCAAATCAATGCTTTTATTGTTCCCAGTGAAAACTATTTATATATAACATATGAAACTTCGCATTCTATGATGCCTATATCTCGTCAATCGGATCAAGCCACTAGATACCTCTTGGCCATACAACTTGCTAATATCTCAAATGAGAGTTTCCAATCAAAAATTTATCGGTAACTTAATTAGAGAAAAGTTGATGAGTCGCTCTAATTAAGATTGACCGTTTCTAAAACGATTTGATAAATTCAAGGTATTACTAAGAAATGATCTTAAAACTTGTAAATGACAAAAAAAAAAAAAGAGAGAGGCTAAAACAATATTAAAATACGCTTGGATAGGTAACTTAAATGAGAGTTGCTAACAAAATACCATGTGGTAATTAATGGTTAGTGGGACATGCTAATTCAAATTAGTAACCTCTTAAAAGAGTAAGAAAATGTAAGTGGTTACTAACCAATGCACATAAAAGATGGAAAACTCCATAGAAATGTTGATTTAGATTAAAATAATTTCAACATATTTAAAGAAGAGTTAATAACCTAAAATTAATTGGCAATATAATATGATAAAAGCTCATAAATCAATCTACTTTTGGTTGTTAACTCCATGTAGGAATTAGTAAATTTGAACTGTTGGTGAGTTATGCAAATAAAAGTTGGTAAGCTAGCATAAAAATTATTAATTTAAAAACTACAAAATATCTTGGTCATTTCATAAAATTTCCGTAATTTGTCAATATGTATCACACTTGATCATACCATGTCCAGTTTAATTTGGGCATCTAGTCCCTCAAGCAAGATACACTAATTATTTTGGGTGCATTTGTCTCGCGAAAATTGTACCATTTTTTGAAAATGTTTTCTGAGAAATCATTTTTCATGAAAATGATTAGTTTTCTTGTGTTTGATGATATGTAAATGAAAATGTTTTCAGGCGTTTGGATCACATTTAGAAAATAATTGAATAACATTTAAATTAACAATCTACACTAGTTTGCCTCACTTTCAAATTGTGCCACGCTATGGGGCTCATCTCATTTGTGAGGCAATAAGGTTTATGTCGATCTATCAAAGAACAAGAGAGAGAACCTAGAGTTGTGTTGTATTGAGCGTCATTGCAGGGTCTTCAACAACAAAATCGAGCTTGCAAGACCTTCAACAACAAAATCAAACAAAAGGCTTAAGATCAGAATGATTAGGAAGCAACGATCAACTCGACTCATCTCGATATGAAAAATTTGGGCAAATCAACGACAAAATCAAAGAGGAGAGAGAACCTGGAGTTGTGTTGTGTCGAGTGATGTTGAAGAAGAGTAGGACCTTCACTGACAAAGAAGATGAACTCGACCTTCACTGACCTTCAACAAAGGAGAAGACGAGCTCGACCTTCATCAATGAAGATGATGAAGATTGCTGAAGAAGAGCGACTTTTCTTTGGGAAAAAAAGATTTTGGAGAGTGTGAAAAAAGATAGATGACATAATAAAAAGGGAAGGATCTAAAGACCTAATAAAGAAAGAAAGTGATTTTCCCTTCCCATACATAGAAATTCATTTTTCTAAAATAATGCATAATATTACTGTTGATTGGAAAGTATTTTTCATTAACCAAATCATTTTTGGAGAAACAAATAGCAGAAAGTTCGGAAAACATTTTCCAAAAAAATAATTTCATTGAAACAAACGCACCCTTCGACATGATAATTAATTTCAGTTGGCCATAGCCTCATTTAAAAAGCAGCATCGTAGGTTTTCTCATTCTTCCTAGCCCTTTTGGCAAGTTGTATTGGTCAAGAGCTATTTGGTGACTTGACCCGGTTGATAGGATACATGCATTGGACATTGTGAATTTTCATCCGCAATATACAAGTAGTTCCCACTCGAAACAAAAAATGTAATGACTCAATCAACAAAATCTATCCCTATAAAAAAATTCGTTGTCATCAAGTGGAATTGCCCCGAGTGCTTCCTTTCCTTCCCATGCACCAATGCGAAGGTCCCCGTTCCAAGCAAGCCCCGTGGGTAGGATCTTCTCTGAGTTGATAGTTTTGAGCTATCCTCCCGCCTTTTCTACTTTCAAAACAAGCTTCTTGATCACAACATTGGTTATGAAGAGGTGGGAGGTGCCGGTACCCACTAGGGCATTCACCTTGATGTAACTAGTATATGCACCTAGAGGAGGGGGTGAATAGGTGTTTAGGAATTTTACGCGCAACTAATATCAGATTATTGCAATCCACAAACAGAAAGTAAATAGAGAGAGTTAGAGAAGATTGCAAACACTGATTATAGTGGTTCGGCTTTAGACAAGCCTACGTCCACTCTCGGCGACCAGCCAATCGGCTGTATTTCACTATATGATCAACGGTGTTTACACACTTCCGAGTGTTTGTACTTGGTGAAAATCTGTCTCACTAAGTCACTCTCTTTTATAATACACTTAGATCACTCAAATACGCTCTATAAACAACAGTTGAAGAACGGAATCAGCTTTGGAATAATGTTCATCTAATCTACTCCCTAAGTCTCAACCTATCCTTAAATACTCTCCAAGCCACATTCGACCGTTGGCTCTTTCCGTGAGAGTTCCGTCTTCCCTTTCCTGGACAGACTATATAAGGCAAGTCTTTTTTTTGTTGAGAGAAGATCGGATCCCCTTAGATTACGTTCGCCCATACAATCGAAACTGGGCTTCCATAAGTGCTCTATTCTTCTTTGGAAGTTGTCCACTAATTGATTCTGTAAATTAGATTAACAGAATCATCATGAATAAGGTAAGTGAAATACTCTACCGTTGGTGATCTTTATCTTGTAGATACACCTTAAGTCGACGGACTTTAAGTTCTCGAGTCCGCTTAGAATTTCGATGCAGTACGGTCGGACTTTAATTCTCGATGCAGTACGGTCGGACTTTAATTCTCGATCGGAAGACTCTTCCGTCGAAGGCGGCGGACTCTAAGGCACCCCAAGCTTTATCTTTCGCTCCAAGCGAGACTTTAAAGCCTAAGTCTTCCCGAGTTCTTTTTCTTCAAGAGTTTAGTAAGAATCTCAATCATAAAATGTTTTGTAATCATCAAAACTAGGAGTTTCCTCAACAATCTCCCCCTTTTTGATGATGACAAAACATTTCATTCTTATGGCTTTCAGTTCCTGCAAAATATGGTTAGATAGAGCCTATTTCCAAATATCCTGCACAACTTATAAGAATAGCTCATATTAACTCTGTATAGATAATACTGCAGCAACATAACCTTATTTCATCAGAGTAATAAGCATATAAGACAATATTATCAAGCATTATAGTATCATGCATTAACATCATAATAAAGCCATAATAAAGCATAAAGCCAGAAGCCAACTATGTCATGCATCCAACTATCAAATCATCAGGTTAATAACCATCAAAAGTCAAAAGCCATATTACTCTCCCCCTTTTTGTCAACCTCAAAAAAATGAGTCGGTTCAAAACAGTTTCTAAAACGAGAAGATGTTTTTAAGAAGTTTTCTTGTTTGGGGTCCGAACAAGGGTGAAATCCTCCATATCCGATGCGAGACTTTTCAATCTGTCAATACATTGATTGACGGTCTTCTCAAGAGTTTCGATCTGTTTGTGAAGGAGGTTTCCATTT
Organism: Angophora floribunda; assembly: GCA_014182895.1. NCBI lineage: Eukaryota > Viridiplantae > Streptophyta > Magnoliopsida > Myrtales > Myrtaceae > Angophora > Angophora floribunda. The sequence continues at coordinate 37,009,890 of CM024707.1, read as the reverse complement.
CAATTTGCCGATCCTTGATCTCGGTTAGAAGTGCCAAGATCTTCGATAATCAGCATTCCCGAGATGAAGCTTGGTATTTGAATTTCAATATTTTCGTAGGATGCTCCCCCCGAATTGATGCTTCATTTCGTCCTTGTTGCCCTTCCTTTTCCCCCTCTTTATCTCCTTCTTCTTCTCCTTCTTCTGTTTCCTCTTCTTCTGGATCTTCTTCTGGATCTTCTTCTGGATCTCCCGCCAATTCAGATACATCATTCTTCTCATGTTCTGCGTTGAGAATGTTTTCTGCATTTGTTTCTGCTTCTGGTTCTGTCATTCTCTGAGAAGTTTGACGCATATTTGCCAGAATTGCGGAGATGCTTTCTTCTTCTTTTTCTTCATCTACCAGTAGAAGTTGTCTTCTCCTTTTAGAACTTGGCTCAGCAGCAGCTAACTCTTTACCTTTTCTTTGTGCTGTCTCGCTCTAGCCAATTCCTTTTCCTTTCGTCTCCAAGTCTCGCAACGTCCTTCAATCTCATCTTATTGATCATCTTCATGTCAATAGCCATTGTGGGAAGAGTTTTAGTGCTGAATTTACTGGGTATGTCTATTTTTAGATGCTCAAAAATCCTTGTCACTAAAGCTCCATAGGGTAGCTGCCCTTTCTCCTTCGACACCGTCCGATACATGTGCAGTAATATTGTGTGAGGCAGTGAGAACAATACTCCCTTTTCAATAGCCCACATTAACTTGGCCTCAAATTTAGATACATTAGTTTTTGATGAGGCTTTTGGACGAATACAGCTGATAATAATCTTATGCAAAATAGTTCTTACGAAGTTAGAAGAGGATAAGTGATAGTGGCCCTTACGAGACTTTGTAAGAAACTTACAAACTGTTTCATAGGAAACGTCTATTGGCACGAATGCTCCTCTTTCAACTTTTATAATGTCGCGGAATGTACGTACTAACATCATAGAACCTGTCATTCACACCGAATTGCATTCGATCCGGAGAGAGAAATGTTAGATTTGAGTAAAAATATCTTTGTTAGTTCGGGATAAAACAGCGAGAATCGGTGCAAAATTGGTCCATCTCGCAATTTTTCAAGGCTTTCCCGCAGATTTACTTCAGCAAAGCATCCAAATAATCAAAATCCACAATTTCGTGGTTCATGATTCCTCGATCCATCGATCTGTTGAAGAAGGTTTTATGTTCTCTGGATCGAAATAATTTCCCAGTTGTATTTCGAACTACAGCAGTTATACCCATTCTAACTTCAAAATTTCTGTATATGTTCTCATCATCATCCTTCATACTATCCTTGCTTTTCCCTTTATCACTCACTTGTTCTCGTGCGAGTGGCTGGTGAATCTCGTGGCTCTTGCTTGAATGAGCCTGAGTTCATTCGCATATCCTTCCTTTCTCAAGAAGAACAATTTGACATCATCTCTAACATTTCTCGGACTAATTTCTCATATCTCCTCAATATTACATGAGGGCTTTCGGTCGATGTAGGTAGAGTTAGTCCGGACGTACCTCTTCGTGAGTAATGTCGTTCTTGATTGTGATATGATGGCTCTTGAAGATTCTTCAGGATTATTTTGAGAGGAGACTCTTGGAGAATGTTCTTGGGTATCTTCGGAGGTCTGTGTGAGATCGAAATGCGTCTGTCCTCTGTCGACTCTTCTTCCTCCTTGCCCAGCAATCCTGTTTGATCTCCTTCTTGGGGATGGAGATCTTGATCTGGATACGGAGGATCTCGAGGCCATGTTCGAAGAGATTTGGTTTTTGGAGAAGATTTAGAAAGAGTTTTTCTCGGTTAGGGTTTTTCAAAAGTGTTCTGAAGAGTTAAAAGACATCCTGACTTTATACGATTTTATACCCCCCTCATTAGAAGAACAAATGAACAGTCGCGATTCAAAACAAATTAAAATGGCAGTTATTTTAAACTCAAAAATATTCAATAAGCACATGCCAAAAATATACAAATTAATCATGTAGATTAAAGAAACTTACCAGAGATTGACCAGATTGAATTAAGGAAATAACATACCTTCCCAAAATACCATAATTTCCCTTTTCAATAGTACGTCCGGACGATTCCTTTTCTCAGACTTTGTCCTGCTCTTATAGGATTTATAAAAAAGGGTTAACAATATTTAATCTCCCACATATTGAATCGAATGTACCTTTGTCCAGCGGCTTTGTAAAGATATCTGCTAATTGATTCTTAGAATCAATAAATTCCACATATATATCTCCATTTTGCACATGGTCTCTAATAAAGTGATGTTTGATTTCAATGTGCTTTTGCTCGGAGTGTAGAATTGGATTCTTGGTGAGGTTTATAGCACTCGTATTATCACATCTTATTTTAGTGCAATCTTCTTCCTTTCCATAATCCAATAGTTGTTGTTTCATCCATAAAATCTGTGAGCAGCAGCTTCCAAGAGCAACATATTCTGCCTCTGCAGTTGATAGAGCCACTGTGTTTTGCTTTTTAGAAGACCATGATACCAGCATTTGTCCAAGTAATCGGCATGTTCCGGATGTACTCTTCCTGTCTACTTTACATCCCGCTAAGTCAAAGCATCGAGTAGCCAAGGAGAGTAAAGTCTCCGTTTCCTTAGGGAACCATGAGACCCGAGAGATGGATAAGTAGCTATGTACTTGATAATACGCTTTTTATTTGTAAGATGAGATTCTCTTGAATGCGTTTTGAAAACGAGCACATATACATACACTGTATATAATGTCTGGTCTGGATGCAGTAAGATAGAGAAGATACCCAATCATACTTCTATAAGATTTCTGATCAACTTTCTTTCCAGATTCATCCTGATCAAGTTTAATGGAAGTTGACATTGGAGTTTCGGTCTTCTTGCGGTTTTCCATCCCAAACTTCTTAACCAAATCTTTGGAATATTTCTCTTGATGAATGAATGTTCCTCGTTTTGATTGGTTAATCTGAAGTCTTAGGAAGAAAGTAAGTTCTCCCATCATACTCATCTCGAATTCCTCCTGCATAGACTTTGAGAAGTTCTTGCACAAACTTTCATTAGAAGAACCAAAGATAATATCATCTACATAAATTTGTACTAAAAGAATGTCCTTACCGCTTTCTTGATAAATAAAGTTGTATCAACCATACCTTTCTTGAAGTTGTTGTCTAATAAAAACTTATTGAGTCGTTCATACCGGGCTCGAGGTGCTTGTTTCGATCCATACAAGGCCTTTTCGGTCGAAAACATGATCGCTTTCTTGTTTCCTCAAACCCAGGGTGGTTGTTCCACATAGACTTCTTCCTTGATGAACCCATTTAGAAAGGCGCTCTTTACATCCATTTGAAATAGTTTGAAATTCGATAACAAGCATAGGCAAGTAAAAGTCGATTGCTTCTAATCTTGCCACCGGAGCATAGGTTTCATCATAATCTATTCCCTCGGATTGGGAATAACCTTTTTGCCACAAGTCTTGCCTTATTTCGGTGACTTTTCCAAGTTCATTTACTTTGTTTCGAAGACCCATTTGGTACCAATAATTGTCCGTCCTTTTGGTTTAGGAACTAATTCCCATACATCATTTCTCTTGAACCGATGAAGCTCCTTTGCATTGCCTCTATCCAGCTTTCATTTTCGAGCTTCATTAATACCTTTGGGTTCAATTTCAGAAATAAGTGCAACAATACTGTATCTTTTTTTGTTCCTTGATCTGGTTTGAATCCCTCGTTGATGTTTCCTATCACGAGCTCTTTGGGATGACTAGACTTATGCTTCCGGTTTACATTCGAGAACTTCAAGCATTATCGAATCTTCGTGGATGCGAAATATTAGGCTGAGTTGATTCTCCTTCATGAATTCCTTCTTTGACTATTTCCGAGAAGATTCTCGCTATGTTGAAACATGATCTTTCGGTACAAAGATCGGTACCGATTCTTCATGCACCGTAACACTTTGTTTTGGAACTTCGTCTCGAAACTTTACATTCATGGATTCTTCCCTTTGTCTGAGTGTTTTTATTGAACACTCTATATGCTTTGCTAGAGTTTGAATAGCCCGGAAAAATACCTTCATCGACCTTTCTTCAAACTTACTAGGTTGACGATTAACATTTTTAAGAATATAGCAAGGACAACCAAAAACTCGAAAGTATGAAACAATAGGTTTTCTTTCTTTCAAAATCTCATAGGGAGTTTTCTCAAGAATAGGTCTTAGAAAAATTCTATTAATAATATGACAAGAAGTAGAAACCGCTTCCGCAGTAACCGAGTTGCCACCTTGCTTTCTATAAGCAATGTTCGCCATTTCTGCAGAGATCTATTCTTTCTCTCCACAACTCCATTTTGTTCGGAGTGTAGGGAGATGAAAAAGTATCTTTGTATACCATTTTTATCACAAAAGTCGAAAAGTCTTGATTCTCAAATTCTCTCCCATGATCTATTTTGATACTTGAAATAGAGTAACATTTTTCATTTTGAACCTTCTTTGCAAATGTTGAGAAAAATGAAAATGTATCTCCTTTATTAGCAAGAAAAAATACCCATGTAAATCGAGAGTAATCGTCTACAATCACAAGACACGGTACTTCTTACCTCCGATGCTATAAGTCTGGTAGGTCCAAACAAATCCATGTGAAGAAGTTTGTAACACACGGTTAGTGGATATATGCTTTTTAGATTTAAAAGAACTTCTTACCTGTTTTCCCAGTGTGCATGCGAGCAAAGTTCTGTTTTCTTGTAATTTAGTGAAGGTAAGCCACGAACAAGCCTTTTGTTGGCAAGCTTGGAAATTTGTTTCATGCTGACATGTCCAAGTTTGCGGTGCCACAAATCTGCTTCATCTTGGACTGATAAAAGACATTTTGTAGTGTCTACATTTATATCCAGAAGATAAATGTTCCCATGTCTTCGTCCAGTAAAAGTCTGTGAAGAGTCAATGCTTGTTCCAGAACATAAATTCTCTTTGAAGTTTATTCTGAAACCAGCATCACATAACTGGCTGATGCTCAGAAGATTGTAGTTTAATCCTTTGACTAGAGAAACGTTGTTGATGATTAGGCTGCCAATCTTGCGCAGTTTCGATCCTATAATGTTTCCTTTAGTATTTCCTCCAAAAGAAACTGTTCCTCCCTTAATTTTCTCAAATTCAATGAACATCTTTGAGTCTCCGAGTCATGTGTCTCGAGCATCCACTTTGTCCAAGTACCATTTCTTCTTTCTTTTGAAGCTTACCCGCAATGTTTACAAGAACTCATTTTTTTCTTTGGTACCCAAATTTTCTTGGGTCCATTATAGTTAGTAGTATAAGCTTTTTCTATCCAATTCTTTTGAACAGTCTCCGAGACTTTGGGACATTTGTTTTCAAAATGTTCTTTTTCTCCACAATTAGAACATTTAAGATTATTCTTACCAATGGGTTTAACAAAATTACTTTTGAAATGATTTTTGTAAACTTGTCGAGGAGGTCTCTGTCTAATTCTTTCCTTGACTTTAGGAAAATCAATCAAGGAATCATTTTCTTTATAAAAGCCAAGTCCTGACTTGTCATAATAAGGAATTTGAATAGAAAGAATATCTTTGAAGGGTTTTTGATCCTTTTGAGAACTTTGTGGTAATATCTAAAAATTCCTTTTTGAGAACATCATTCTCTTTTTGCAAAGAATCTTGATTTTCCTTTGCTTTCAAAAGATCCTTTTTGATAGATTCATTTTCATTTAAAAGAACCTCTCGATTTTCCTTCATTTCCAAAAATTCCTTTTTGAAATCATCCAAATTTTCCTTCAAAAAATCGTTCGTTTAATCAACTTGTAATTTTCCTTTTTTTAATGTGGAGATCCTTTTCAAAGTAGTTTTTAGATTAGAACAAAGCTCATTTATATAATCTGAAATTTCTAAAGGAATATCAGAATGATTTACCTCGATTTCTCGTAAATTAAGTCCGAGTCGATTCAGAATCGAATCGAATGTGCCATAAGACAAATGTTTCCATATTCGTCTTCACTATCCTCAACTTACGTATCGCTCCATGTTTCAGCCTTGAGAGCCTTCTTGTATTTTTCAAACTTTCCTTTGTTCTTTTTGAGTCGGGACAATTCGTTTAATGTGCCCCTTTTTCTTACACTCAAAACAAATTACCTCTTTTGCATAATCATCATCGTCATCGACTGCGTTGTCAGGCCCATGCTGCTTTTTTTTTGTTGTTGAATTTTCTGCCTTTTCTGTTTAGTTTCTTTACCTTTTTGATCGCGGTGCTAGTTCCTCATCATCTAGCTCTTCTTCAGAATCTGTATCATCAGAATCAGTATTAGACTTAAGAGCAATAGACTTCTTACCTCTGGATTCCACTTCCTTGTTCATTTGTTCTACCTCATAGGACTGCAGAGTGCCTACAAGCTCATCAGCGTTAGTGGTGAAATCCGCGAGTTTCTCGATAGATGTCTTCACATTGTTCCATTCTTTTGACAGTCCTCTTAGGAGTTTGTTGACTTTCATTGGTCCAGAACAGGCTGTCCTTGATATGCCAAACCGTTTACAATTTCTGTAAAGCGACTGAACATATCTCCTATTGACTCTCCCTGTTTCATCTTGAAGGACTCGTATTGACCAAGTAAAATATTTACTTTGGTCTCCTTGACATGATCAGTTCCTTCATATGTCATATGTAGTCTATCCCATACTTCCTTCGCTGTATCACAAGAAGATATATGATTATATTCATTAGGTGATAAAGCACAATATAGGGAGTAAATAGCATTTGCATCAAGAGTTTGTCTCTTTGTTATCTCTTACGAGAGAGAGTGGGCGATGATTCGTTTCTTTCTCATCGGTGCTCTTTGAAGTCTTTCGATGTTATCGGTGGGCTCAATTCCCCTCTCAACCACATCCCATTCCGGTGGATCTTTCGACCGAGAAAAGCTTTCATTTTATTCTTCCAGATATTGTAATCCTTGCCATCGAAGTAAGGTGGACGAGTGTTGCTCTGCCCTTCAATTAAACCTGGTGCAAGAATACTAGCCATAGAGGATCTTTAACTCAGAAGTAACAAACACTTCAAAACTTGAGCACGAGGCTCTGATACCAATTGATGTAACTAGTATATGCACCTAGAGGGGGGGTGAATAGGTGTTTAGGAATTTTACGCGCAACTAATATCAGATTATTGCAATCCACAAACAGAAAGTAAATAGAGAGAGTTAGAGAAGATTGCAAACACGATTATAGTGGTTCGGCTTTAGACAAGCCTACGTCCACTCTCCGGCGACCAGCCAATCGGCTGTATTTCACTATATGATCAACGGTGTTTACACACTTCCGAGTGTTTGTACTTGGTGAAAATCTGTCTCACTAAGTCACTCTCTTTTGTAATACACTTAGATCACTCAAATACGCTCTATGAACAACAGTTGAAGAACGGAATCAGCTTTGGAATAATGTTCATCTAATCTACTCCCTAAGTCTCAACCTATCCTTAAATACTCTCCAAGCCACATTCGACCGTTGGCTTTTTCCGTGAGAGTTCTGTCTTCCTTCCGGACAGACTATATAAGGCAAGTCTTTTGACCGTTGAGAAGATCGGATCCCCTTAGATTACGTTCGCCCATACAATCAGAATCTGGGCTTCCATAAGTGCTCTATTCTTCTTTGGAAGTTGTCCACTAATTGATCCTGTAAATTAGATTAACAGAATCATCATGAATAAGGTAAGTGAAATACTCTACCGTTGGTGATCTTTATCTTGTAGATACACCTTAAGTCTGACAGACTTTAAGTTCTGAGTCTGCTTAGAATTTCGATGCAGTACGGTCGACTTTAATTCTCGTCCGGAAGACTCTTCCGTCTCAAAGTCGCGGACTCTAAGGCACCCCAAGCTTTATCTTCTGCTCCAAGCAGACTTTAAAGCCTAAGTCTTCCTGAGTTCTTTTTCTTCAAGAGTTTAGTAAGAATCTCAATCATAAAATGTTTTGTAATCATCAAAACTAGGAGTTTCCTCAACACACCTTAAGGGCTAGTGCTTGTCAAGCTGTCTCAAATGACTAAGACAAGCAATTATGACGACGATGGGTAGTTCCAGCAACAAAGATATCAATGAACATGAGGCCCTTCTTCTTTGGAGTTCGGCCATTAACTGCATCGAGAATCTTCAATGACCTTATGCAAGTATCTTTTCTTTCTTTGGCCTCCTCCACTATGAGTGCGAAAGTGTTCCTCTCTTGGGACGATCCCTAGGCCAATGGGGCCTTCGCAAAAGAATCGTTTGGGCAACCTCTTCTCTTTCTCCTTGGATGGCCATCATCGAGGTCGGTTCCACCTCCCGCTAGAGGATTTAGATGGGCCTTGTCTTCCTGTTCTCCCCCACTTTTCCATTCGTTCTTGGGTTTGGAGGAGTCTGACTTGGTGAGTTCCACAAGAGATTCGGCCACAATATGAGCCTTCAGGATACTTTGAAAACCTCGGTGCTCGAGCTCGATCTAGACCCAAGGCTTTAGGTCTTCCATGAATGCAAAGAGAGCTTCATTTTGGCATATTCTCGAATCACGCCTTTTTGTTTGAGCCAACGAAGTTCCCTGTGGGCTTCACGTTGAGTGAACTCAGGGAAGAATTGATTCTGAAATTCTTTGATGAAATCATCCCAAGTATTGATGGGAACAGCACCTCGATTGATCTTGTCACGCCTATGACGCCACCAAAGCATCACAACATCGATGAAAAACATAGAAGCGGTTCTTACCTTGATGTTCCCATCTTGCATGAGAATAGTGTCAAAATATTGCTCTATGCTATAAGTGAAGTTGTCCACTTATCATGATAATAGCCTTACACAAAACTAGTTCAGTCTTGAGCTATTGGAACTTGAAGCCTCAATCATGGCTTCATGGGATTCGCCCTTCTTGAGCTCTTGGACTTCCAACTTCAAACTTCAACCGTGGCTTCGAAGAACTCATCCTTCTCAAACAAAGAGGCTGCAACTTGATTCAAGATGTTCGTCATCTTAAACTGAAGCTTCTTCTCCACTTCATCGATTCACTCCTTCACCTCGGCGATTTCGTTCTTCATCTCAATCATGTTGACCTTCATTGTAGCAAAGCTTTTATCCAGTGTGGACATGACGTCAGTCGAAACTCCTTTCTCTTGGATACCGCAGGTCTTCTTTTCTTAGACGACCTTCTCCTGGGAACCTCAGCATTGATGACTTCGGGTGTGGAAGCATTGCCGAATGATCATTGCTCCGATACCATTGTCACAGACTGACAAATTCTAGACTACCGCCTGTGCGGCACTAGGTGAGCCGAGAGACTTCTGGTGTGGAAGTCATTGCCAAATGATCATTGCTCTGATACCATTGTCATGGACCAGCAGGTTCTGGACTACTGCTTGTGTGGCACTAGGTGAGCCGAGAATTTCAAAATAATCTTCCTTCTAAAGATTGTTTCCAAGAACAGTACGACGAATCGCATCTTTACACCGAATCATACCATGCCCGGTTTACCTTGAGCATATAGTCCATTGGGCGAGATACACAAATCACTTCAATACAACAACTGGCTTCAGCTTGTTATTGACTTCATTGGGAAAATGGTATCAGCTCTTGACTAGTTTACACGCAGGAGGCCAATACCACCTTTAGAACTCCTTTAAGTTATAACCATTTTATCCTAGAACCCCCATTAATGCACTTCTATGAATTAGTTGTATCATCACTTCTATATCACTCACTCTTTACCCCGATACCACTTAAAACTAAAAATCATCCACTAAGTACCGGCTTCGAAAAATTGGGCTAGGAACTTCCCATTAGTTTTATGAATCCACCTAAGAATCCAATTGCCAGTCCAGTTCAGTTTCCGAATGGGTCCATGAAACCGGTCCTCATTACCTTGGAGTTCATCCACCAATGCAAGAAGGGCATGTTCCAAGCAATTTCAATGGCCGCAAATAGGATTAATGTCTTTTGTGAGAGATTATGGCAAGCCTCTCGCAAGAAAAACCACAAATTGTGACTTTCATTTGGACCTCATGCAAGACTTGTTAGTTTCATTTAGATCACAATATGGATGGTGGGTGACTGTGCCATAGTTTCATTCCATTGTTCGACTTGTTCTTCGCCACTCACCCGACAACTAAGGGATGTATTGATTCATGTAGAGGTTGACATCATAACGACTAAAGTAGATTTGACGACGAGACATTGTATGAAAGGCATTATGCGAGAGCAATTATATCTTCTTCTAATTATTAGGAAGGTGAACGTGAATCCATTTGCCTTTAAGATGAATAATGTACTTGAAAAAATTAATTTGAACACAATAAATAAATGTGTTGATCCGACTAAATTGTGTTGAAATCTTTCGATAAGCATTACAACACACACCCCCTACTGGTTTGATTTGGGAAACTAATTAGTAGTCACCGATTCCAATTTATTAGAACTGGGAACTAGACTAGTCTCCATGGGAACCGTTGGTTCTAAGTTGGTCCGATCCGATTTTGAGCTGTCTGAATAGTTCCCAGTTCCTTTGTACACTCTTAGCAAACACCTCACCAATTGCAGTATTTCGCAACATAATTATAATTTGAGCACAATTAAACTTGACGTACTCTGAAGCTATTATGAAATGGTCAAATAGTAATATTGATATGATTTAATGCTTACATCCAATTTTCCAATCTTGAATTTGTGATCCTACCACGTATTACTCAAAAAGCAACGTTAACTCTATTTGGGATTGCAATTTTTATGCCAAAAGGCCCATTTGGCACCTTTTCTAAGATAAAAAGAAAAAAATTAGAAGATTGTGAAGAAACTTAGAGTGACTTTATTTATAGCAAGCCTATTTTACAATGATATCTAACAAAAGTCTTGATTCCAATAATAGATATCAAAGCAAAAGATGATAACTAAAGCAACCACCATCTCAAACACCCAATCTCAATTGATGGCCATATTAGTTAAGTACAGTTTCGAGTCTCAAAAGTTCACATTCCTTAATGCATGTGAAACAAAATTCAATCTACAAAACAAGTATTTCCATCCGGCCAAAAATCCCATAACATAAGAAAAAGAAAAGAAAAAGAGAACATTCGAAGGAAATAAGATGTGGTTTACGATTGAAATGATAACGTAAAGCCCATATGGAAGGTTGGGCCCAAGCCCACTGCCCATGCTCGCTCCACCAGCGGAGCGAGTGGCTCGAGAGAAGATTTGGGACGGGACGATGATCGACGCAAAGGGTTTGACCCAGGCTCGCGTGCTCGCGTGCTCGCGCTCGTCGAAGTCGTTCGATTCCTCGCTCGAGAGTCCATGCAAGTCCCGAGAGAAGCCAGAATTCGCACTCCCGAGCTCGAGATCTTCGCCGGAGCCGGCGGCACTCGTCGCCGTCGATAATCGCCGATCATCTCCTCCCCGTGAGCTTCGTTTCTTCTTCTCCTCTCTCTCTCTGTCTCTGGTACTCATCTTTGTGATGAAATCGCGTGCGATGTGATATGGCGATGGCCGTCATGGCGAAAAGCATAGGCTAGTCGAGATGCGTCGTTTAGGGTGGGGGGGCGGTTGCGCTGTTGGAGCCGTGGGAATGCTGAAGGAGAGGTCGAAGGAGCAGCGGCGTACTGTTTCACTGAGTTCGTGTAGGCTGGCACGCGATTCGCGTTCCAGGATTTCTCTTTAATCGTCGTCGTCGACGGCACGATTGTTCGGAGCGGAGCTCACTTGTTGACGGCCGATGACATTTGCTAGGTTTGACTAAGCTTACATGTGGCAGGCAAGTTTATGAGTGAGATATGAATGGCGATGATGGGGTTTGGTCGGTTCTGTATTGGTGACAGCATAGCATTAGTTCTTCGACGTGTTATATTGGCTTTAGCTCACATATTATGGAGATTCAACCTGCGACTTGTGCTAACACGCCATTTGAGTAGGGAAGGAGAGTGATTTTTTGCAGCTGTGTGCGTTCTACTTGCCAAATTAGTGCATAGATTACGATATACAGTGAGTTTGTTGTCAATTGATTGCTTATAGAGGATCATTTGACCAATGCAAGGTGGTCTGGCCAAGTAACTTTATAAATGATGAGTCCAGGTCTATCTTCACCTGAGAATACTGTGCCCTAATGGCTCTGACGATTGTGAGGGGTTTATGCATGGAAACTTGTGGACCAGTTCCTTTGTTCTGCATGATATTGGCCCATGTATGGGTTTGCTTCATTTCTCTGTCTGCTTTTCTCAATTCAATTCCATTTTGTTATAGATATTCTCAATATGAGGATGGCTAAGGAAGAAACTTCATGTAGTGCCCTCCAAGTAAGTGCCTTACCTTTTTTACTGTGTGAATGCCCCCAGCCCCCCAATGGATGCATGTGTGCATCTGCAGCCACATGGGTGGGCTTGGGAGGTCTTTGATGAGCATTAACCTAGAAGTGCACATAATGGACATTTTGATCTGTATCTGTGAACAGGCAATTGATTTGATTTCAGCAGTTAAGGAGCTGCATGTGCATAACTCGCAGGAGCTCAATAAACTGTTGAGAGACTCTGACAATTTTGTAATTGACTGTTTAACTGTTAAAGGATCATTGATAAAGGTCAGTAGTCAATCTGTAAGATCTCAGCTGCAGTCCTGTTAATTTTTGAACCTGGTCAGTTCTTGATTTTATCGTTTCAGGTTGATATGGAAAAACTTGCAGGCCTTCTCCCCTTGCACCTTATTGCTGTGCTCATGTCAGCTGAAAGAGATGAAGTACTGTTCAGATACCTATTATCTGGTGTCCGACTCTTGCATTCCTTATGTGAAGTGGCACCCCGCCATGCTAAACTGGAACAGGTAGTTTCTCAGCAATCTTGTTTAACTAATTGATTTCTCCAATAATCTTACTTTTGGCTCCTTCCTTTTGTCTGTTCCCATCATATGGTTTCAGCTGTTCCACTTACCAGCTTAATAGTATTTGGCATATATTAGACAAATTATTTGGTCTTCTAGATCAGTATTTCAAATGACATATGTTATAGTAAAATTGGATTTTTCTGTATATTTCTGCCAAATTTAAGGAAGTTGAGGGTGACTGAAATTTTCAATTTTCTGACTCCATGTAAGTACAAATGTCACCATTCAGCAGTCCTAGAATTGACTTGAGTTGACTTGTGCCAGACTCTTATCTCCATATCTTTAGCGAAGTAGTATTATATTTTTTTCATATCAAATATTTGTGAAGTGCCTACTAGTGGATTTGGTGAATTGTTCTTAAATTGTGTCGGGATTCGCGAAATTTATTCTTTCTATTATGTTTGGCAGATTTTGCTGGACGATGTTAAAGTATCAGAACAGATGCTTGATCTGGTCATTTATTTGCTTATCGTACTCGGTGGATATAAGCAGCAGGTTCCATTTAATCCTGTCTTTGATGTCTTCCCTGCTGAACGTCTTCATTATGCAAAAGCTTCTCTTATTGGTGTAGGGAAACAATGATTCAAGTCCTCTGCCCCTCCTGCATTCAGCATTAGTAGCGTGCAGTCTGCATCTCTTAACAGGATTTATATCTTCGCAGTGGCAAGACCTTGCTCACATATTGCTTGCACACCCTAAGGTATAATTTTGGCCCGATATTTTGTTTTGACATTTATCCATGGAATTAGGTTAGCAACAAGCAATTGCTTATGAAAGTTTCTCTTTTCTCTTTTTGTTTGTCCAGTTTGATATTAAATCGATAATTCATGTACATTAGGGTTCTGTCCCAACGGCAACTGTGCTGATTATAAAAGTTTGTTTTGACAGATTGACATTTTTATGGATGTAGCATTTCGAGCAGTTTGTATGATGACTAGATCTCTCAGGACCAAGCTGTCACCTCAAAGTAATGATTTCTGTGCAACTTTGAATCTGACAGCAGAGCAAATGGTTAACTACCTTTGCCAGCAGTGTGAGGCATCTCTGCAGTTTCTTCATTCATTATGCCAACAGAAGACATTTCGGGAGCGTGTGCTGAGGAATAAGGTCTTTGAAATAATAGATTCATGTTTTCAAATTTAGATTTCCTGAAGGATATAATTCATCCTTCATTAACAAGAGCTTTAAAAAGTATTTCCCACCAAATGGAAGATTAGCACCTTTAAACAGGTTTAGGTAGTTAGAGGAGGAGATGCAAGTTTTATAGTGCTTGGATTTCAGCCAGGAAGAAGCAACAAAAATCCTTATGGATAAAGCATTATCCTGTGAAACGCTTGTAGGCTAATTTGACAAAATCACATGAAGTCTGAAGCTGTACATATCATAAGTCAGTTGTGATTTCTTATCTTCCAAAGCAGAGTACCTAGGACATTGGGGTTTCATCAACGATTCTTCACTGTGTTTTACTTTGATGGGATATTTAATGTTCTACCAGGAACTGTGCGGAAGAGGTGGTGTTCTTCTTCTGGCACAAACTATTTTCAAGCTAGAGATCACTCCATCTTTGAAACAGTCCTCTGCTGTTGTAGCTGCGGTATCCAGGCTTAAAGCTAAAATGTTATCAATTGTGAGTTGATTGGAAAAAAATTTTGTCTAATATTTAGATAATAACTTATTAGTTGGTCAGTCTGTCTGAAATTCTTTTGGGCAAATGAGCCGAGATTTATCTGGTGGGTGTCAATCTGCAGCTGTTACATCTTTGTGAAGCTGAAAGTATCTCTTACCTGGATGAAGTTGCCAGTTGTCCTCAGAGCTTGGATCTTGCAAAATTCGTTGTACTAGAGGTTGGTTTACATATGCTGGCAGATGTGGCTTCTGTAGGACCAGTGTTTTACTGAAGAAGTGACTCTGTTAAATGTCTTTCCAGAGGATTTGCCATTGTCCTCTATTTTTTAATCGGAAGTGAAGGATACGGATAAAATTTAGTACATCATAAATGTACAAGGAAAACAGGAAGAAAAACCTAAAGTAAAGCATGAGATGATTAAGCGAAGTCAGAACATGATTACAAATGCCTTACAGTCTATGTTAATGAGTAAATGTGTTTATCTATCTCTGTAGTCATGTTAGTCATGATCTTTCACTTGCTGATGTCGTGACTTTTTGAGAAATCTTCCTAGTGACCATGAAAGTAAAGCTAATCTCATCGCATCTCATATATAGTTTGCAATGTTTAAAGAGTCCCTATTCTAGATTTATTTTGATGCTTCAGTTCTTGAGCCAGGAGTCTTGCCCTAATAAGCTTCTTTATAATAAAGTGGTGGTTTCTGTGTAGGTTCTCAACTTATTGAAGACTGCACTTGGCAGAAATACTGAATATTCTGCTGCACATTCTGACAAAAAATATCCATCAGGCCTGTTGCAACTCAATGCAATGCGCTTAGCTGATATCTTTTCTGATGACTCGAACTTTCGAACTTATATCACAACATACTTTGTAAGATACCTTTACTAGATCTCTACTGAATATTCAGTTTCCTTTCATTCATCTTTGTTTCTTTGCTTGGTCAAGAAAAAGTGTCAGTTTTCTTTGCTGGGGCCAAAGTTTCATTTTCTGGCTTTAGTGAATTCAAACACCAAACCAAATTGAAATATGTGACCGCAAAAGTCTTTCTTTATAATTATATATTTTTTTGGGGGGGAGGGTGGGTCCTGGGGGACTGTTTGGGGTTTTAAAGCGATGCAAAAGCTCCACTCGCAATAGGTTATCGTGTTTTCATATGGTTATGCAATCCAGAGATGCAAGAAATGACTAGTGGAGTATAATTCTAGGGCTTTGGAAGGATATGTTTCTACAACTCTGTGGTTATTGTTTGTCCATCACACCACTTAAGTATTATATTGGTAAGATCTTGAATGTGCCTCTTGCATTTTTTTGCAGACTGAAGTTCTCTCTGCAATATTTTCCCTCTCTCATGGTGATTTTTTATCCTCTTGGTGTTGTTCTGATCCCCAAGTAAGGGAAGACGATGCATCTCTGGACTATGATTTACATGCAGCTACAGGATGGGTTTTGGATGCCTTTTCACCATCAAACACTTCAAACAAGTTGAATATAGAATATGCATTCATCCCTAATAATATTCCTCGATCTTCGTACGCCCATCAGAGGACATCACTTTTTGTGAAAATAATTGCAAACCTCCATTGCTTTATTCCCAGCATCTGTGAAGGTTAAATTTATAGCCATGATTGCATAAAGTGCTTCTAACTCAATTTATGTCATACTCCTCTAAAAGCGCATTATTTTACAGAGCAAGAGAGGAATCTCTTCCTTCACAAGTTTCTACAGTGCTTGAAGGTGGACGTGGACTCGGGTAAACCATCGCCTGAATTTTCGTATACTTCTGATGCTCAAAGAGCTGACACTGTCTTCAGAAATCTGCGTAAGTCAACTCCGAGGTTATTTACTTCCATATTTAGTTTGTGTTTCTTATGATTGATTTTTATTGTTCAGGTTCATTATTAAGTCATGCAGAGTCCTTAATTCCGACCTTCTTGAACGAGGAGGATGTACATTTATTGAGGTGATTTAATGTCATCACTATCATGATTTCCCTTTTTCTTTTTTCCTGATAGCTGCAAATTTTTTTGCATTATAATCTGAGGTTCTGACTGAGTATGGTGAGGTGTGATTTTAGATGATCTGCTGTTATGTGTAGTCTGCATGTATCAGTTCATTGTATCTGAAAATCCTATCTATGAAGCCTAGGACCTCTGGTGTGATGCCTATTATCTATTCCTTCCAGGACAAATGCAAAATGTTTAATGCTTGAATCCTAGTTAGAAAACTTTAGTTATCTTAACAGAGGCACCAAATGGATTGTGAAAAAGAATGTAAACAAAGAGGCTCTGTATATATATAGTCCACCATAGCAATAGAGGCATGGATAGTTTGGACTTGACGGGCGAAGTCAACCAGACGAAGATATAATGCCTCAAAATGAGGCAGCTGGCTAAATGGGGCACAACCTTAATTTTAGTTTGGTTATCAGTCCTTGTTTTGGCTGGTCTTGATTTATCTTTATATTTTGAAAACAAGGGCTGTTGGTTTTCTTGAATATCCAGAGAAGCTAGATTACTTTATGAATTGTTGGGAGGAACATTGTGTGGTGGAAGTTTGCTCTGTAGGTTCAGCTTTGCGGAAGATCTTAACCTGACAGTGCGTGTTATATCTTCTATCCATGAGTAATCCCAGCTCTCTACTTCCCTATTAATATTCCACCTTAATAGTGCTTCAGCTGCATACACTCAGCCACGCAATTTGGTGAAAAGTAATCACATCTTTTTAGTTCTTTAATGTCAAATACATACCATGTTCATCCAAAATATCACAACATAAAGATTTCATGTAGATATACTTAAATGGCAGTATAATATATAAGAAAAGAAATTAACTGGAAGAGGAGAGTCAGAAAACATGATTCCACTGATCATCCTATATTGGTACTTCTCAACTCAGTTCTTCTAATATGTAAACATGTATCTATACACATTGTGACAGAGTTCTGATACATGTTATGTGTGTGTATTCCTATACGTATGGATGTACTGTATCTTATTCTTTCATATTGTATTACGGTGATAAATCAATTTCAGCAATTTTGTAGGTTACTTTTTCTTGACATCTTTTGACCTTGCATCTATGCATATTTTTGTGCAGAGTATTCTTTAACCAGTTACAACCATTGATCACACCGAGTACGGTTGAAGAGAACGGAGTTCAAGTGAGAATTGGATTTTGAAAAACTATTACTTCTTGTTCTGTATCATACACCTTTTGGAAAAGTGCAATAAATCCTTATTATTATGGTAGTCCTGAACTATGCTATTGGAATAATCCAGGAAAGCAAAGTGGATGGGTCCAGATCTTGGGATAAGTTTGCTCAAATTAATATAAGTGACAAATATCAGGTAAATTTCAAGAGTTCATTTAATTTTTGTTCATGTTCTGATTATCACTTTGGTGAAATAGTTTAGTAATGGGCGATACAAATATCCTTTAATAGCATTGTACTGTGCTATAGTTAGATAGGGACTTGTAATTTAGTGGCTAGAATCTTGATGTCCAAACTCTGAATTGCAACTAAACCTTGCGAACCTAACATATGAAACCTGAAGGCAATACTTCTTTTTGGTGGTAGTGACTGAATGCCATCCTGATATTAAGGAATGAGAGACGATTTATTTGAATAAAATGTATTGGATCCTATGATATCCATAAATATCATGACTAAGCTAATCCAAGATAAGTAATTGTGTCTAGGCCTTCTTTTTGAACCTGAACCAGAGAAAAAGTAATTTTTGTAGGAAGCTCAGAGTGTGGGGAGACGCTTATTACCTGTACCCAGAAAAGATTCCCCTAATTTTAATGGTAGAAGCGGTAACCTGAGAGAGGGCATGTCTGAAAGCTCCACTTTCACCGACTTGGACCGGCTTCATGTCAGAAGCAAGTATGATGAGCGTAGCAATTTTTTGAGGCGAGGTAGGGGCGAACATGGTAAATTTGGCGGGACTGCCTCTAGAGTTTCAAGAGAAACCGATGGGGATGTCCAGACTGTGGAAACAAGTGGTTCGGATACAAGCTCCATGAAGGGAAGAAACTCCGCAGATCCCACAGAGAATGGTGATCTTGCGAAGCTGGGCAAGCAGGTGACTGAAAGTGGGTCTGGAGCAGGTCAAGAGGATGAGAAGGTTGAAACCCATCATAGTGAAGAAAAGCAGCGAAGAAAACGCAAACGCACTATCATGAATGAGAAACAGATGAAACTCATGGAGAGGGCCCTCTTGGATGAACCAGAAATGCAGCGAAATGCCGCTTCAATTCAATCATGGGCTGATAAATTGAGTTTTTATGTATGTTAACTCTTCCTTATGACTTATTTTGAGGAAGCATAATTTACGCTCTTTCCTTTCATAAACAGCATAAACTCTTCAAGATTGACAAATTTTTCCGTCTTTTCACCTTTTCCAGGGTTCTGAAGTTACATCTTCACAGCTAAAGAATTGGTGAGAAAAACTTCTCTAGCCTTTTTTTGTCTGTTGCTCTGGTGATTGAGAAATTTTAATCTTGTGTTCCTGCTGAGAGCTTGATCTGATAACCTGGATACTCTAAGTCTAGGAAATGCACTGGGTTTCTCTGCGGAGGCAAATTATTTGGTGGTGCTGGATTTATACTCTGTTCTATTTTTGAAAACTAAGCATTGTGACATGAAAATTTATGATGAAATAGAGTGAAAACAATGATGAGGAGTTGCTTGAATGGATATGATGTCTCATATCAGATTAATGGTGAAGAGCTAACATGCTTGTGCAGATTTATATGCAAAAGGAAACTAATAAATCTCTCCCAGTGGACAAGGCATGATTGTTGCTCTGAAGTAGCATTCAGGCAACTTATGGTGCTTTTTAATTGGATTGTCTTGAGGAAAACTGATTGTGCTGTTGCACTGTGTATCAACAGGCTAAACAATCGGAAAGCTAGACTAGCGCGCGCTGCTAAAGATGTCCGAGCCCAGCCAGAAGTTGACGATGCTTTGCCCGATAAGCAGGCTGAACAAGGCCAAGCATTGCAGCCTGACTCACCAGAGAGCCTAGGTAATGAAGTTCCATCAACTTCGAAAGGTAATGCTTGGAGCGCATCAAGAAACAGTGCAGAAAAATCTGGGGCTGCTCAATCAGAAGCTGCCAATCCTATTTCAGCTGAATTAGCTCTTGAACCTGGCCAACGAGTTGCAGTTGTAGATGTGAGAGGAGAGGAAATCGGTGAAGGGATGGTGCATCAGGTTCATGGGAAGTGGAATGGGAGCATCTTGGAAGAATCAAAAACGTGCGTCGTGAACATTACTGAGCTCAAGGTTGAGAAATGGTTCCAACTTCCATACCCATCCGAAACCACGGGCAGCTCGTTTGAGGAAGCTGAAGCCAAGATTGGTGCGATGAGAGTGTTGTGGGATTTGAACAAAATTTCCCCAGTTCGACCTTAGTGAAGACAAGATATTTCAGACGTGAATTGCATTAAAGATAGTTTTCTTGCATATCAAGGGCACGCATTTACTGTTTTCGTGTAGATTTCCTTTTCTTTACCAACCAATTGAATTGCAATTCAGTTTCCTACAACGAGTAGAGTCAACAGGCTCTGGCTAGCTCCCTTGACTTGAGCTCCTTTGGCTTATGGAAACTCTAGGAGAAGTGAGAGCTTGATCAAAATTCCAAAAGCAGCTTGGCTCTGGAATTATACGATCCTTGCGTAACCACTGAAATTACACGCATATGGTCAGAATGTTCAGTTTGAGCCTCCTTTGCGCATTGCTTGGGGTCCCATTGAATCCAAGACGGAGAAGAGATAGGGAGATTCGAACTTGTGACTGGGAATTCCAAAGCATATTGAGCAAGTCTTATCAAACTCAGGCCAACTGTCGATGTCACCCGTTACTTAGTCTGATTTCTCATCACAAAGGTATGATGAATCAATGTAAATCACGATTCGTTGTCGTTTGGTAAAGAAAGGATCCAATTTGGACCCGCCAATTTCTTTAGGACCATATGTGAAAAACAAAACGAACCAATCTCTAACTCTCTCTTGGTTTTATCTTTAATATGCACACTCTGCATTTTCCCCGTCCTAAAGTCTGCAATTTTGCATTCTTGATGTTTGAGAAATGTTGTAGAATAGAGGCCGTGAAGTGTAGATTTTTCATGAAACACGGTTCAAAGCGTGGGATTTCGAAACTGAAGGCTGCAAAGTACAAGTTCTAGAGTCGCTATCTACTTCATCATTACCCGATGGTCTGAAGAGAACGCGCAACTCGGTCAGGAAGTTTGGAACATCTCGGTGACCTAACGAGTAACAATTTCGTTGAGGCCTTGGTCAATGTCCAAGTCGGGCCACCGGCAACAGTTTCGAAACCCAGCTCTAGCTCGACCGATCACTGTATAACCAAGGAAAGAAAGTTGGAAGATGGATTTTGTAATTTTCCTAAATTATTAAAAAGTAATAGAGGAAAAAAAGGATAAAAAAAGTCACCAAAAAATTATAAACTTTGCTCATTGTGACACAATTACCCTAAACTAATTTTTGTGATACCAAAATCCCTAACCTAAAGTTGTACATGTGTAATATATTTGTCTCACTTTTTTTTGTGACACAACACATTTACCCCTATTTTTTTTTGTAGCACCAAAAATTGCAAACTTTTTTTTTTCTATGATGTTAATTTTTTGAGATAAATGTGTCATACGGATATAAGTTTGAGTTTTTTGGTGTCACGAGAGGAAGAAGTTTGGGATAAATGTGTTGCATTGTACAAATTTGGGACAAATGTATCACATAAGTATAAAATTTGGATTTTTTGTGTTATAAAAATAGTTTAGGGTAAATGTGTTAACGATAGGTAAACTTTTGGTTTTTTTAGGGTTTTTTTTTCCAAAAAAGTCGTACATGGTTCAAAGGCAGGCCCAACTGCACCTCCAAGGCCCAGTTGAACCCAAAATCCCATTAACAGGCCCTTCCCGAGACCGAGCATTCGTCTCGGCACGCCATTTTCGGATCTCCGCCGCTGCTCCCGGCGAAGGTGTCCCGGAAAGCGTAGCTCTCGCCGCTCGTGGAAGCCTCAAAGCCCTTATTTCCCACCGTCGGACATCGCCACCTTTGGCGTCGGCCGGCGTCCCGTGCCTCGTTTGCGGGAAATGGCGACGCGCCGGATGATGATGATGATGCTCCCGAGAAGGTTCTCGAGCGTTTCTTCGAACCCTCTGCGGGTCTGCGTCGTCGGAAGCGGACCGGCTGGTTTCTACACCGCCGAGAAGGTAACTCGCTGCCGTCACTGGCCCGTTGATACTTCGAGTTCAGTTGTCCTGCTCGGTGATGTCGATTTTGGGCTTGAGAGGTTCGGGACGAGCTGTTGGAATCATTTAAGGACAGGGAGCTAGAAATGATTGTAGCGAGATTAGTAATGGCTGGAATTGTAAGTAGATGTGTCCGAACGAAGCTGGGAATGGAATGTAGAGAATGATTCCCATGAATATGTCGTGTGCAGTATTTAGGGAGCCTTCAAGCCTCAAGAGGGTTTATCTTTTGTAGCTCGGCAAGTGTGATTGACCCGTATGTAAACATGAATTGATTTAGTCTGTGCTATCAGATGCTGAAGAGACATGAAGCTGCACAGGTCGATATAATTGATCGTCTGCCTACGCCTTTCGGGTTAGTCCGCTCAGGCGTGGCGCCGGATCATCCCGAAACAAAGGTGAAGTTTTCTTTCTAGGTTGTCTTGATTGATTATCATCTTTTCTTCATTATGCTGGTTTGTGCTGGATCCTGTATTTCGAGTGGTGACTGCTAAAGGGATGGTGGGAACTTTCTGTTTTCTGCTGTAATTGTACTTTTTTCGCTAAATAGGAACCATGAAGATAAATGTCAAGATCTTTGAATGCTTCAGTTGATATTTTTAGATATGGTTTACCAAGAAATGTCACCTTGCGACTGAAACTTTTCAATTGCTTAAGTACCATTAGTTTTTTTTTTTTGCTCACATTATGTGCTTCATGGTTCAGTTATACATGAATTGCTTTTCATGTAATCTGCCGATAAATTGTTTGTTTGGGATGTAAATTTCTCTAAACTGAGCTTATTCACCAGAGACTTGCAACAGATCGTGGTTAATCAATTTTCTCGTGTTTGCCATCACGAGCGTTGCTCTTTCTTTGGCAACGTCACTCTTGGTTCCTCTATTTCTCTGCCAGAGCTCCGCAATCTGTACCACGTGGTAATGTTCAATCTAGATCATGATGTGATTGGCCAGTTGGACTTCATTTTTTATAACTGACTTGTTTGATTGCTGATTGAGCAGGTTGTGCTTGCTTACGGTGCTGAAAGTGACAGAAGTCTTAGCATTCCGGGTGAAGTACGTAATGACAAATGATATTATGTGACATTTTCTTTATTCTGTTCTTGATATTTCAATATATCTGCCTTATCTGTGTTAGCATTAGCATGTGAAGAACTGGAAAGGCTTTTTCCTGTTGATTATTTATAGGCTAAACATACAAGTGATGATTTTACTTTTTTCTCTATTTGGAACTTTTCTAGGACTTGTCTGGGATACATTCAGCTCGAAAAGTTGTCTGGTGGTATAATGGCCACCCAGACTGCAGACATTTGGAGTTGGATTTGAAAAATACTCAGACAGTTGTGATTCTTGGCCAGGTATTTTCGTGATTGGTGGATACCTGATGAAGTTGCTGATTAGACTGATAGTTTGACTGTATGCTAAGTCCCCCTCCCCCTTCTCTCTCTCGGTGGATACCTGATGAAGTTGCTGATTAGACTGATAGTTTGACTGTATGCTAAGTCCCCCCCTTCCCCTTCTCTCTCTCTCTCTCTCTCTCTCTCTCTCTCTCTCTCTCTCTCTCTCTCTGTCTGACTTGAGCTTGTCATCATGATTACCTAGTGACATTAGTTGGATGCTGTAGATAACAGATATTCCTTTTCCGTTTCAGGGCAATGTAGCTCTTGATATTGCACGTATTCTTCTGCGGCCTACAGTTGAATTAGCAACAACAGACATTGCAGACCACGCATTAGCTACTTTGCAAAAAACCTCAATAAGGTTTCTTGTGCATCTTGAGTCTTACTCTGTTTCAGACTTGGCTTTTTCAATCTTGGATGTCCTTGATGATATAAAATTTCAGGAAAGTGTATTTGGTTGGGAGGCGTGGACCAGCCCAAGCAGCTTGTACTGCAAAGGAGCTACGCGAAGTTCTTGGTGAGTACTGGCATCTTTTTAGATGACACATCAAGTCTCCTGCATTTTTCCTTTCAAATTTTAGCTCGTGTTTTTCAGATAATTAGTGAAAGATTAATTTATTTTTGCCTGTTGGTCCTGGGTCTAAACGATAAGTCGTGCACCAATTGCCAGGTATCAAAGATTTGTATGTTGGCATTTCGGAATCTGATTTAGTCAAAACCCCAGCAGATGAGGTACTTCTACACATGGTTCACTTTCCTTTTGCCTGAGAAAATATGAATTACTTACATCTATTGTGAAAAAATATTTATTTATTTGCATCCGAGATTGCAAGATCATAGAGTTAAAGAATTGTAGATTTTCTCATAATAAGAAAAAAGAAAAAGACTTCGAGATCTTAATTGATATTGGTAATTCTTGATGGTGTTCCCCCCTGATCAACACCTTGACTTTATCATTTGTCAAAGGAAGAGCTGAAGAACGACCGGATAAGGAGGAGGGTTTACGAGTTGTTGTCAAAGGCAGCCACCTCAAATCAGTCAAGTCCTAGATCAGATCAACATGAACTTGACTTTGTTTTCTTCCACAAACCAGATAGGTTTCTGGATGATGGACATGGGCATGTGACAGCTGTTCACTTGGAGAAGACAGCTCTCAGAGGTAACCTTTTACTGTTGTGTTTCTGTCATCTCGGTTACATCTTGCTCTTCTAGGCTCCACTCCACTGTTGAGTGTTGATTTCCTTGCTATCGTTACTATGGACCTATGGTCTTCTTATATTTTGATCTGAGGATTAAAGACCCAGTCATACAATCTCTTTCTGACATTAGAGCTTCAAAAGATGGATGTGTTTGTAATCTCTTCCTTTGTACTGCTTGGATTCTGTGGTAATTGGCTGATGATGACCCCTTTCAATGCAGGAGCCAACAATAAAATGGTCTAATATTATTGACTCGAATTTGGCTTGAGACATGCCAGAGTATTTACTGAGCCTCACTTAGCCTCCTCTGACTTTGTTTTATAGGTAATGGCTCTGGAAAGCAAATTGCAGTTGGGACTGGAGAATTTCAAGATATTGAATGCGAGTATGTTTTCCTCTTATTCGTGCTTTCACTGTTTTTCTGGTGGACTAATAACATGTGAAAGTTGTAAGGCCAGCTTTGCAACGTGGGTGCTTGCTTCATGGGAGAAAAACATACAGAGGCTTCAAATGATGTATACCTCACATAATTGATAAAACAAAGAATATTTTAGAGCCTACAGCGTGGAATGATTTCTTTTAGAGCTTAATCTATAGGTCCTTATATGTACATATTGAAAGGAAAATGATTGCTTAAACCAGAACAGTATACTTAAGAATCCCTGGAGTAATTAACATGGTCTCTCTGTCTCTCTGTGTTTAGGATGGTAATAAAGAGCATTGGATACAAATCAGTACCAGTTGAAGGCTTACCATTTGATCATCGAGCAGGTAATTGATGGGGAATCCACCATTGCAGAGTATCTGCATTTGTTCTCTAGTGTTTAAATATGAATCATCTGAATTCCTTTGGCCTTCTTATGGAATTCGCTGTTGCTTAGCACAGCTTTAAGAGTTTAAAGAATTTTCTACTGAATAATTTTGTCCAATTTGCAGAAGAAATTGGATAATTTATGCAACATATTGCAGAGTGGTTTCATCTTTTTTGTCGATCTACTTTTTGTCTGACCCACTTGTGATTAGGAGGATAAGGGATGTTAAATCGAGGAAAATAGGCATCAAATAATTTTCTGATCATGGGATGATGCTTCATCTCCAGGTGTGGTTCCAAATGTGAGGGGCAGAGTTCTGCATGATACATCTGGTGAGTCAGCAGTTGAGGAAGGTCTATATGTCTGTGGATGGTTAAAGAGAGGGCCAACTGGAATTATTGCTACAAACCTTTATTGTGCAGAAGAAACTGTAAGTGGTCCAACTGAGGAAGTTTGAAGTTTTAACCCATTCTCAAGTATTAATTGTTGTCCCTAGCATTGATGAAGCTTGAAGCATTCTTTTTTGAATTGGAAACTTCTGAAACACATCTCTGGCATCTCCCTGCCACAAAAAATTTCAATTTTCCATTGTCATAATGAATCGCATCTAATTCTCATACTGAGTGCTATATTCAACATGAAATGTTAAAGAGTGTTATTGTTCAGTGAGTGGAAGCCTGTTCATGTCAATGTGTCTTTAGAGTTTAACTAATTGATGTGGCAGGTTGCGAGTATATCTGAGGACATAGATCATGGTGTATTGGTGCCATCATTGCCTAAACCAGGGAGAGATGGTCTTCTCCAGTTATTAGATGATCGGAATGTCAGAGTTGTGCCATTCAGTACTTGGGAAAAGATAGATTCTGAAGAAAGGAGGCTTGGGAGTTTGAGAAACAAACCCAGGGAAAAGTTGGCCACACGGGATGAGCTATTGAGCTTCTGTAACTAATCAGCTGTACTAGAAGGTTATGTTCATTTGATGCAGTTCGGCCAGAAAACAGTGCTGACAGATAAGGCTGGTCGTGGCTTCCTGATCTTGACGTGCTGTCATGGACAATGTCAATAAATCAATTTCACTGCATCTCTTTGGGTGTATTCTCTGCAATTGGTTTTCAAGAAAAAGCAAACGGTTGTCGCATGCCGAGCGCTGTTTTGCCTGTGTCATAGGAACAGGAGATGAGAAGCACTATGCTAATTTCATGGTACTGGATTAAATTGTTTAATGCTGCATCGTTGTCATAAACTTCGATAATGCATTCTTTCATGCGCTTCCCTGCTCGTATGTTAAATCAGTTGTAATTCAGCATTGGCGACAAACGGTGAAATTATGTTTTATCAGGATTATATGTCGAGGACCTGCTCGGCATAGTTTTCTCTTCTTCTTTTTCACGGTTTTTTCCGCTCTGGTTAGGGCCTTTTAATCTGCGGGAGACTTCTGTTACATGTGTTTTTTCATTACTTGCCATGAAATGCACTTCCAACTGTTGAATTTATTTCCAATATAACTCCACTTAGAAATGATAGACGTATAGATGAAGTAAGTTGTAGAGATAAGAACGTTAGAAGTATCAAAATTTTCAGGCGTTCACTTTAGTGTTAAAATTTTTTTCATTCATTTTGTCACAAATTCGAAAATTCGATCATTGAAGTGCTATTTTCGATTTGCCCGTTCAGAAAAGTTGATATGGCCACCAATCGTCTAACGTGGTTATGCGGTGGACAATATTTTAATATTTTCATTATTATTATTTATTTATTTTGCTTTTTTTCTTTAAGGTTAGCAAGGGTCACCGGCAACCCTTGTTAATTGTAGAACCCTCACCCAAATCACCCAAATCTAGGTGAAGGCCGCTTCACCCTTTATCGCAAAGGCCATGGGTGAGGCCATCAAAGCCTCACCGGCTACTAGCAAGGGCCATCGTGGCCAAGCCCTTTGCGACTAGATCCGGGCAAGAATTGCCTTACCCTTGGCGCTTGCTATAAGCGCCTCAGGCAAGGCCGTCAATCATAACCTCGCTGACCGCTTTCGAGGCCACAACATCCCTCACTAGCTGCGGGCAGCTATAGGAAGGGGAGGGCCGTCGCAAGGGTCGTCAAGGCCTCACCAACGGCCAACAAGGGCCCTCACCCACAGTCGCCCAAAGCTGGCAAGGGTCATTGGGGCCTCGCCCAAGGCCTTTGTGGCCGAGGGTGAGGGTTCTGCGATCGGTAAGAGTCATTAATGATATTCACCGGTCTAAAGAAATAAAGTGAAAAAAAAAAAGCAAAACAAAAAAAAATAAAAAACAATCACGTAGGAAGTTTAGCCGGAATTGGCACTCAGTATTATTTTTCCTAAGACATGTGATGGTAAGATGAGATTGGTGGAATAGTAGGATTGATTTTCTTTTTCTTGGATTGGAGGACGATGGTGGAAAATCCTTACGCAACATTGTTGGATTACATAAGTAGATGACCAACGAAGCTCTATTCCAAATTGCATGAGTTTCTGGCATGTTTAGCTGTGGACATTTGAAAGCAGAAAACATGTACATAAGATGGGTCCGTTTATTTTGCAGAGCACAAACAATATAAAAAATATTTCCATAAAAATATCACTTGTATCATTTATAAAATTAAATAAAAAAATAATATTTTCATCATTTGAAAAAATATTTACATATAAATCGTTGTTGATAATATAAATCTTTTTAACTAATTATGTTAAGAGAGAGAATCAATTGTTTTTGCAAAATTATCTTTTACATTATCCATTTATTGTGAAACAAAACGAATTTGTTAACTTGATTATTCGGCATTCTGCTTCCCCTTAGGTTCATTCTCTGTCTAGATCTCTCTACGTGTTGATAAGGTTTTGCACTAGTGTTTTTAGATGAAAACGGAACTTCTCTAAATTCGAAGATTGATCCGATTATAATTGACTTACATCTCTTTTGCTCTTAATCATTGTACGTCTCCTCTATTGAGTCGTATCTCTTTTCCAAAGTTAAATTAGAAAAAAGAAAAAGAAGAAGCCAAGCAAGGCTGGGAACCGTCGCCGGCCAAGTAGTAGCACCGCCACCCTCCAACACCGTGATATCTCCCCTTTTTTTTAAAAGGCCTTTTTAAATATCTATCCATTTTTCCTTCAATTTCTGACTTCTTTTTTTGAAAAAAAAATTACCCTTTTTTATTTTCAAAATTTTAAATTTTTTCGAATGTGGTGCTAAGCGCCACATTGCCTCTTTTCTTGAAAATGTATTATTGAAGAATCATGTAAACCTCTAAAATTAATAAAATTAGATAAAGTTAATAAAGAAAGTTAATTGTATTGATATGACAAGTTTTAAAACATTATTACATTATATAAAATTTTTAAAATTCAGTTGTATTTTCTTTGAAAACTTTAAGGCTTGGAATTCCGAAGGACTTTTCAAGTTTGGAATTCCAAAGAAAAAAAAAAAGAGCACATTCATAAGAAAAGCAACGTGAAAAATAAAAAATAGAGGAGCATTTTGGCGGGAAAATTGGGGGCAAATGTGGATAACTCCAGATGACCGTTTGAGCAAGTGCATTTAAGACAAAAACTAATGAACGGCTGATATTCAACAGACTCGAACCGACGGTCCGGATCCGCCGTCTGAGACGCTTCCCGGTCGTTAGTCAGTTGCGACCGTGCGGCGGGAGCATGGCTCTCTCGGAGAAAAGAGATCACGAGGCTCCACGGGATTCGGAGGACGGCGATGCAGATGCAACGGGACCACAGGGTACCTCGTCGCCGACTACGAAATCAGCACACCCGGGCACGAGTTCATCGAGAAGTTCAGCGAGGGCATGAAGAGAGAAGGACCTCATCATCAACGAGGCGAAGCAGAACGGCAGTTCGGTTTCAGGGCCAGGACTCGTCTTGGCTGTTATGGAACGCAGTCTTGCTTGTTTGTAATGCTTGGACTGCTGCGTAAGTTTCTTATCCTTGACGTGCTTGATGAACGTCTGCGCTGCACTGGCTCGAAAAGTGAAGGAGGCGAGCTTATCCGTTTGCCTGCGTCTCTGTGTTTGTGGGTCATGAACAAATAAGGAAATTTTGCTTTACATTTGCATTTCTATGTGACAGGAAACAGAAGAAGCTGCAATATAAACCAGCAACAGATAATCATGATCACGTTCGTTAACTTTCCACATTGAGGTTGTCATCTTAGAAGTTAAAATATACATGATTGATTTCCATGTGAAGTGATGTATATGATTGCCTGTGCAATGTGCATAATGTCGCTGCAACTGAAATTGATGTTTTGTTATTTTTTATGAAGTGATGTGAGCAGTTTGATTAAGACAATTTGCGTGTTTTTGTTTCCTTTTACAGATTTATGTGTTCTTTCCTGATGAGGAGAAGGTCGGGGTCAAGACAATGAAGACCTACACTAATTGAATGAAATCAGAGAACATTTTAAGGGCTCTGTTAGTTGTTCAACAAAACTTGATGCCCTTCGCACGGACATGTATAAGCGAGATATCTGCCAAATTCCACCTGGAAGTTTTCCAGGTAAATTCGGTTCCTGTAGTTGAGGTTATTAGCTGATATGAGTGGCTTACCTTTGCCAGAGCTACCTGTATCTACTTAGCATTTGTGATATCCTCCTTTTTCCTATTCCTTCTTAGTAACCCTGATACTAGACCATCCAACGTTACTTATAATCTCAATTGCAATTGTTCAGTTAAATACTTTGCTTCCGTAGCTTGTTGCATAGCTTACACACTGCTGCATAGAAGAATCTCACTTTTCTGAAATTGGATAAAAGTCTTCTTAAATTATACAAAAGTGGGAAAAGTAAAAAGGAAAGCTAAAAGAAAAGGCAAATTGGTGTAGGGATAGTGAACTGCACTTGGTCTATAATCGTCATATGATTCGATCGTCAAATTGCCAAGTTCAATGCAGCAGGATGTTTTCATGGGATACTCCCCTTTTTGGTAGATTAAAGTCTTTCGCTTTTACAAAATAAAAAGGAAAAAAGAAAGAGAGAAAGAAAGAAAGAAAGCTTTGGATGTGGTTGCTGGCAGCATCTTCGGTTTAACTAGCTTGGTTGCGTAAACCTTCATTGGTATAGATTCGTAATAGTGACTGACAGTGGCTGAATTTCTTTCCAGTAATCTTGAAGTTTTTTAAGAACAGTTCTTGATCCCTTTTTTTACTTTTAGGCCATGAACAGTTTTTTATGCATAGATCACCAAATGTGACAGTTTCTCATGAGTACTCTTGCATTTATCACAGCAAGATCAGGCATTCAATGTGGCAATGGAGTTCAGGCATCTGAATCTATGTTAAGAAATACGTTAAGAAATGAATTGGGTGCATTACATAGCATTTGTATGGGACATAATACCCCGAATTAGAATTAGAGATGTTAATAGAAGATCTTCTTGATTTTGTTTGTCTGCAATATTGCAGGAGTCTGAGCTGTTGGTCAACATTAAAGACCATGTTCTTGTTCCTGAACGTCAGGTGCTTATGACAGAGGAAAAGAAAACCCTGCTGTAAAGATACTCTGTGAAAGAAACTCAGGTGAGGGAGCAAATTTTTTTCTTTACTTCTCTACTATTGAATGGCTCTTAAGGTGACATTGGGTTGAGCATATTCCTGAGTCAAGCTGAGCATGTAAGTCAGGTATTTTGACTAAATGGCCCTGTTAGTCTGCAAGCATTGTCATGAATATCAATGTTAAAGCCTGTCTGATTAATCTTGCTGCTCCTGTGTCTCATGTTGGTAGCCTTCAGTTGCCATGTATTCAGGTGACAGTTCCAGCAGCAAGGTATTACAGGCTGAAGCGTGGACAAGTTGTGAAGATAATTCGGCCAAGCAAGACGGCGGGTCGATATGTTACCTACAGAGGTGCCGTGTGACTCGGTTCCAAGTACGTTCCTGTTCCTGAGCAGCAAGTGCTTACTGAGTTACGACGCAGGAATTCAAGACACTAGCTGATCCGAAAGCCTTTGTGCAGCTCATCCACGAATCATGCCTTTGCCTCTCTTGCATTTGCCCAATAAAATTTGAAGTATTATCAAAATATCAAAAAAATTATGACATATGTGAGCCTACGTGCCAAAAAATTGTTCTTTTTATATCAATGGGGGTACATGAGACTCTTCAAGTAAACAACCAATCTCCCTCGGATGTAGTGGTACATACTGAATAATTATAAGAGATACAAAGAGTCATTTAAATTTTTAGATTAACAAAAAGTCAAAATGTGTGCATCTTAAAATTTAAAATTAAACCATAAAGCAAAAGTGAAAAATCAATTTTATGTCTATTCACAAAAGCCCCTTATAGTCATAGATGAACCTAAGTAAGTCTTTAAAAAGATTTCATCAAACTCGAATATGTTAAAATTTAAAAGTATTTCATTTATGATTAGAAAGATAAAGATATATCTCAGAATTAAAGGACCTTCTAGACAAGGAATGTAAACTCTACCATATTCCATCCCATCCCATATTTTAGAGGAACGTCCGACAGGAAGTGACTGACTTGTATAATAACCATCCTTGCCAATAAAGGCGAGGAGTGTCGGAAAATGGAAAAGAGAAAAATCAATTTTATGTCTATTAACAAAAGCAAAATGGCATCGTTTGTATTTTAGCAAAGCCCCTTATGGTTATGGCCATGGCAAAAAGCCCTCTGATCAGCTTAGAATGTGTATGCGTGTCTCTCGATTCTGCTCTTTCCCTTTCCAGTAGATAGAGAGCCCTTTTGACTCTAGGAATCCAGAATCCCGATTAGGGTTTTTATAAGGGCGTAAAAGGCGGAACCTTTTTCCGAATTTTCCTCTTCGTTCTCTCTCTCTCTCTTCCCTCTTCTGTCCGCGCCGAGATTCTGCAATGAAATTGAAGCAATTGGAAGGTCTCCTCGGCGATCTTCAACAGTTCACCAACCCAAAGGTCTCTCTCTCTCTGTCTCTCTCTCTATAGAGTACTGTCAAAGCTGTCGTATATGCATGGTTGGTGCTGCGAGAAGCAAGCGGTTTCTGAGCATCCTCGTGGGTTCTCGTTGTTGTCGCAGGTGGAGCTGGAACAGTACCCGACCGGACCTCACATTGCTTCTCGCATGCTTTTCACTGTATCGTCCCGTCCCACCCCGACTCGTCCGTCTCTCTTGTTTTTAGTCGTTCGTCCCGGTGGATTTGTTCTCGATTGTTTGCTGCGTGCGTTTTTTATTTTCCGTGCATTTAGGCGGAGAATTCGTTCGGAGACGTGGGCGACAGGGTCGTAGCTGATTTCGGGTGCGGTTGCGGGACGTTGGGTATTGCGGCGGCTCTCTTAGGGGCAGAGTGAGTGTCTCCTCGGCTGTCATTTCTTTCGTTGAAATTGTGTTGGCACTCATTTCCAGTGTTCTTGAAGTTGCGTGAACAGTTTAAAGGGGACCCCTTTTGGAGTGATGATCTCATGAGTCGCGTGTCATTGTCTTTTTTCTTCTTAATTATTGTGGACAGGCATGTCGTTGGGATTGATGTCGATTCTCAGTCTCTCGAAATTGCCTCTGCCAATGCAGAGGAGCTTGAGGTACTTGTTCTAATCAGTAATGATAACTTTGATTGATTAGCATGGTTCATGTGTAGAAAGCAGGCTCTTTACCTTGGCTGCTAAGGACTTTGAATTTTGCTCTGCTTGTCAGTAGAGTAGTCCCCTTAACTCTTCATTGATGTGGCTAAGGGGAAACACAAATGCTTTTTTATATTTTTTAATGGCAGTTTGCATTTCATTCTTATGTTTTGGCCCGAGCAGAATGAATTTTAGCTGTGGGTTCTGTTCATTTGTGATTGAGAAATTATATTGAACATTGATTAGAACTAATAACTAGTTAGCGAGTCAGCAAGTGATGTATTTTGCATTTTTTATTTAAATGGCCTGTGCAGGTGGAATTGAACTTGGTTCAGTGTGACCTCAAGAACTTGGATTTTAGGGGTAAATTACCTTGCTTCGTGGAATTCGTTATGTCCTGCCATTAACTTGCTTCTTCTCTTTCATCCTACTCAGTGCTCTATCTTTCCGTGTCAAGTCATTAACTTCCCGATTATTATCGTTATCACACTTCATACAGTGATATCTACAAGTCAGATCTGGCATGAAGTGGAAGTGGAATAAGAAAGCCTTTATCTTTGAAGCAAAGCATGCAAATTCTTGGTTGTTAGCATCATGCAAATACAGAATAAGTAGAGACTATACCTCTAGCTCAATGAGATAAATCAATTAACCAATCTCTCTCTCTCTCTCTCTCTCTCTCTCTCTCTCTCTCTCTCTCTCCACAATGATCTTCACTGAATATATAAGCCATCGAGAGTAAGTGTATGTGAGAAGTACCATTTTGTTTTGCTGGATTTTTTTTTTCCCATCTTTCTTGTCATACAGCCTTACGTTCAAAAGATAGTGAGGTCCTGTATGTGGATACACATGTGTCAGTTAAAATGGTGACAAGGCAGAGAAAGGCAAGGCCCTCATGTGCCCTTTGCTTAGTTCTTCCGTTTGTCAGTTGACAGGAAGTGTTGCCATACTGGATTAATGATTAGTGAGATTACATTTCATGTGATATGTACTGAAGATGTATCTAATGTTAGTACCATCATATACCACCATAAGGATTGTGGACATTAGGATTGTATTATCACAATTTAGCAAAGGCATTTTTGCAAAATGTCAGATGTGTGGAAAATTGTTGGACATCCATGAATAGATGCATTTCATATATGGGCTTGTTGGTTGAAGGTGTTCACGATTTCTTGTGTGATAAATGTTCTTTACGGAACATAGCATGCAACGAGGGGCAAAAGTAACTATTTTACTCAGGTGCTATATTTTATCTTCTGTGCTGCTGCTTCCTTTTCAATGAAAAGTTTTTGCTGATCATGTTCTCAAAATAGATTCTAAATCATTGATATCTAGTTCATGACCTGGAAAGATATGTTTCTCAAACTTGCATAGTGGCAATCCACATGACTTTAAGCAGCTTATAATGACCATATTGTAGGCCAGATTGTTGATACTGTCGTAATGAATCCTCCTTTTGGTACCCGGAAAAAGGGGGCAGACATGGAGTTTCTCCGAGTGGCTCTTGCGGTAAGCAAACAGGATTGTTTCTTGACTTTTGCTGTTATGTAAAAATATGGATTGATGTGTTACATTTGACACCAGGTTGCCTCTCAAGCTGTTTATTCCTTGCATAAAACATCAACAAGAGAAGTAAGTATTGCTCTTAAAGTTTTCTTTGGAAGTTTCCACTTTGCATCCATGTTATTTGTCATCTACACGCTAGCTTTTGACACATCTTTTTGTGTTTTGTTCCTCTCTGTATTATCCGGTGTGGATTTTTTTTGGAGATTTACTGGTTGGAACAGGCTTGCAATTAAATCTACCTTTGCTGTTTATTTAAGCCTGCCAGTTTTTTATGAAACCTCATTTTGGGGGGAATAGCAGCATAGGCCCAATTCAAGCATAAATTTTTAATCTGGCCCATTCAACTGGATTGTTGTACTGGGTCCATCTTGGTAGGCCTGGGTCATTATAATGAGCTCGGTAGAATGGCCTTGAAAAGTATGGCATGATCATAGCCATATCGCTGGAGAATTGGCTCATAAGAATATTTTTCAGCTTCCTTTCACTGATGATCTTGAAAATTGTTTTTGGGTTTTGTTCTTCATTTTTCTAAACCAGTGATGTTGTACTTCAATATCAATAAACTATGACAAATATTCAGTACTTGTTCTAGTTTGGAAACTAAATAGAAAACAACATATGTTTTCAGGTTTGATGAGAGACTGTTTTCGGTTTTTAAAATTTTTGAGACAAGCCAGGCATACCAAGTGCAACTCTTGACCATTTTTCTTTTTTCTTTGATAGAAAACTAGAAACTTTCTGTGAACAGACAACTTGAAATGCATTGTTTCTGATGCTTCTTAAATTTGTGAATGGTAGCGCCTGAGTATATACAAGATGTCAGTATTCTCAAAGCTAGGAGTACATGTGGGTATGGGCTTCTTTTTTCTTTTTTCTTTTTTTGGCCCGGGGGTGGGGTGGGGCAGGGCTGAGGGATGGGCTTTATCTTGTACTGCAACAAACTTCTAAGAAATTTCCTCATTGTGAACGTAATGAATGTACTGTCCTTGACTTCTAATTATCGTGACACATCAAGTGGGTCAGTAATTTTGTACTGTTTTATTTATTTTTCTTTGGGTCCAGTTGGTTAATGGTCCTAGATGCCTATTGAGGTCCCCATCATGTTTAATGATTATCACTTTCCCAGCTTGTGTTGGAGAGCTTGTTAGATAGTTATTCAATTTCATCACATGGGGATCTGACTTGTAGGGGCATGAAAACCTGCTATATATGTCTATTTTTTGTTTGTCTATTATTACGTCTGTCTCCCATAGTGGGACAATGATTATTATCTTTTTTTCTTTAATGGCAGCATGTTAAGAGGGCCGCGCTGCGGGATTTCAATGCTGGCAGTGCCGAAGTTTTGTGTGAGGTATAAGTTTGCTTTTGCATTGATTCTCTTCCAAAATCCAATACCACTCTGTTTTGTTTTTTGTTTACTTGTATTTTTTGTCTAAGAGTGTTTAGGTTGGGAATCACACTCATCGTATACTTTGTTTGATGTGGCATTTCATCTCTGGTATCCTTAATTTCATTTTCGACAGCTTCGGTATGATGTGCCTCACATGTACAAGTTTCACAAGAAAAGGGAGGTGGACATTGCTGTGGACCTCTGGCGCTTTGTACCACGAGGAGCTTAGGTGAAACCACAAAAGCGGTTGCACATTTAATTGAAACCATTGTATACTTAGAAGCTGAGAAGTAGGATCACATTTTTTTTTCCTTGGTAGTTGAAGGACATTTGGTCTATACACTGAAGAGTGTTTCTGTATCATGTTCTGTTCCTAACATTGGTAGGTTCTTTGATTCAGCCACTGAAAATTAAGCACCTTCTCGACATCTGTAATTAATCAAAGAAAGAGCTTGTTTGAACCCGTTGCCTATGCCATATTGATGCATATTACTCAAATGTGTGACCCCTGATTCCTCTCACATGGATTTTCTCGAATCCAATACCCTACGTGGAGAGTCAGTCTCCATGGATTTTTTCTGGTGACAACCCCTGCAAAAGGATTGAGATTCTCCCGCTGTCGGTGAGGTAAATCAATCAATTTACTAGTGCCGAGTAACATGGCACTGAACACTCGGAAAAAGTGGTGTTCGAGATACGTTTTTGCAGGTTACGTGCATGATCTGGGGTGGTTAGTTCAGCCCACGTACTGAAGAGGCAGTACTGAAGAGGGTTTCGACGATTGAGGGTTGACCCACCAAGGAGCAAGGTTTTGATCAATGTCTGCTCGTTTAACATGCATGAGGTTTTGTCGTTTACAATGTTACACCACATGTGAGAATTACGTGGTTCAAGGAAAACAATGAGCTGCTTCCAGCCAAGCAATGTTGATGAGTTAACTCAAGGACGTTCGTACGATCTGGCATGCCTTTGTTTGCCGTGCTGCTTCGTTTCTTCTCTCTTTTTCATAAAGAGTTTCAGCTTGTCGGTAGTCTCTCTTTCACGAGTGGATTCAGACCAAAATGACTTGGTAGCACCCTTTCTTTCCTAAAAAGAACAATGCTGGGGCCGGGATTAGCATAATTCTGATCTAATCGAATGTCCTTCTGGCATGGAAGTGGATGGTTTGCTCATGTGGTTGCATCCCATGATCCGATGAGAAGACATCACTGTCTATCTCCTTAGCACCATCAGAGTTACATTCTTTCACTTTTCACTATGCGGTTAGATTCTCATGTTACCTTCATACAAGTATGTTACCTTGTTATGCACTTGCAAGAAATAGGAAAATCTAGGGCGAGATCTCCTCTTCTATTTTCACATTCACGGGTAAAATTAGATTATCGTATTTATCCAAAGCAAGAGATTGAGGACATGATTTCCCTCGAAGGAGCTCTACTACACGAAGCAGTGAAATCAGCTGTAACACTCGCGATCATTCTTCATGGTTGTCTTGCTTTGCCTTCGATGACATGTTGATGCATTATAATTAGTAAAGACCAACATGGTTGAAATCAAATTAGGAGGATACCAAAAGTGCCTTAATTTGTGTATGATGCTCATTTTAGTGCCATAATTTTTCGATGACTCACTTAAATGCCAAATTATTTGAAAAATAATCAATTCAGTGCCAACTCCGATCTTTTTTACTAGAAATCTGCCATGACCTTTTTTTATTAACATTTTTAGCCAACGTAGCTTGCTGAAAAATGTGGGTGCCAAACAATGTTGTTTAACCAATTTTTCGCCAAATCAATTAAGTGTCAAATTTTTTTAAAAACAATTTTCTCAATGTCAATTTTTTTTTTTTAAAACAATTTTTTCAAGGCCAATTGAAAAGGAAAAACGAAAAACGAAAAAAAAAATGATGTGAAGGGAGAGGAGGAGAAATGTATACATGAAAATGATACATGGACCAGTTTTTTCACTAAAAAAGTCACATGTTCATTTTGGATAGAATTTCTCGCTGTTAACACTTAAATGATCACTTTTCTCCGATTTGGCATTTAAATGAGCCAACGAAAAATTACAGCACTAAAGTAAGTGTTGTTGTACACAACTTAAAGCACTTCTAATGTACTTCTCTTGAATCGAATCTATAGAAAACACGCGCACACAAAAAAAACACTAATTTCATCATCATGATTGAACGGAAGCTTGACGACCCCACTCCACGTGCTAACTCCATCGGAGGGAACAAGAATTCCTTTACTCCTATGGTGGCCAGATTGCATAATTTTGAGAAACTTGTGCAAAAATTTTAAACTTATTACCATTAGATCAATTTATTCTAAATATTTTAATTTTATCAATTGAGTCTATTTTATCAATTTTAATTACAAACCGTCAAATACAAAATTATTTCAAAATTCAAATTTAAAAAATTGTCAATTTAGCACTAATCATCTTATGTAACATTATCCACGTCCACATCAGAGATTTTAGATTAAAATTGGTTATATAAACTCAATTGATAAAATTTAAAAATATTTATGATTCAATCGATAAAATCGAAAGGTTTATGATGAAATTGATCAAAGTACAATTCTCGAGCTCTTGTTTGGGATTAAGTTATTTAGACTAGTTTAATTAATCGTTATCACGATGAATCATAGCTAAT
The DNA here is from genome assembly GCA_014182895.1 of Angophora floribunda. Taxonomy (NCBI): domain Eukaryota; kingdom Viridiplantae; phylum Streptophyta; class Magnoliopsida; order Myrtales; family Myrtaceae; genus Angophora; species Angophora floribunda. The sequence continues at coordinate 36,971,529 of CM024707.1, read as the reverse complement.
TTTGGCTTTAAAGACAATTTTTTCGAGGCCTTTCTTAAATGGGATTCAATAGTTCTGTTGAAACAGCCTCATCCAGGCACGAAATCGCTGAAAAGGGGCGTTTCCCATCGTCAATCACGTCGCCGTCGGTGAAGTATGGACAATGCGGTACGACGGTCAACGAGCTGATCCTCCTCGTTGTCTTCTGTGGTCTGGCGAGAAAGAGGTTAAAAAACCCTACAGGCCAAACCGTTCGATGGAGGCCGTCAATCCAACCCGACGCAGGAACAGGAACCCCACCCCCCGAACGCATCGAAGAACACGTGTCGCCGCGTTCCAGAACGACGCTTGGAAAGCAAACCCGTGAGGGAGGGAGGGACGGGAGGTTATTTTAGCTCGTCTCCAGGACCAGAACGATCGACCTTGGAAAGGAAAAAACAGAAGAAACGGATTCGGTTGATCCCGTGGACGACCGGTGAGCGGAGGAGGGGCCGTTCTCGCGGGTGAACCACATCGTCCGCGCGATTGGTTCTGTCCCTTTCCTCCATTAGAGGAAACGACCGGCGTCGCGCCAACCGATTCGTCGCGGAAAACGTCGTTAAAAAGCCGCGGCCCGACGAGCCATATCCCCTCGTGTTCTACAGCCTACCGTAGCCGCACCACCTCCTCCTTCTCCTGCTCCTGCTCCTGCTCCTCTCGTCCATGGCCATCACGCTCCTCCCCGCCCGGTCCCTCTGCCTCCTCCTCCTCCTCCTCCTCCTCCCTCTCCTCTTCCTCCCTGCCCACTCGCAGCACCTCCTCCCGCTCCAGGGCGGCGGCCTCCTCGGCCAGCTCCTCGACCCCGAGACCCCTGCTGCCGAGTCCGGGCTGAGGAATGCGCTCGAGGGCAACGACGGCGGGGTCCCGGGTGACGAGGGGGACCTGACGGAGGAGATCGACGAGGACCCGGCGTTCGGGGCATTGATCTTCGGCGGGGACCGGGGTGGCGGCGGCCCGAAGGCCGCGGAAGAGAGCGAGTTCGAGGGGAAATGGGAGCTGGCGTTGGAGGACTCCGGCGTCTCGGCCATGCACTTGCAGCTGCTGCCGAACAACAAGGCCCTGATCTTCGACTCGACGGTGCTCGGGCCGTCCAAGATCCTCTTGCCCAAGGGCAAGCCCTGCCCCCTCCGGCCTAACGCCAGGAAGCCCGACTGCTGGGCTCACGCCACCATCTACGACATCGAGACCGGGGCGCTCCGGCCACTCAATGTATCTCTCTCTCTCTCTCTCTCTCTCTCTCTCTAAAGATTATGAATTGAGCATCTAATCATAGTTGCATTTATAATTACAACTTCCTGCCCTCATAAGTATAGATTTGCATGCATGCAAATGCAAAGATAACGGACTTCACACGACATTACACAATGCTTATAGTTCATGGCATATTATTGCCACATTAGCATATAAAGTATAATAATTGTCATTTATTTATATGATCGCTTTGTACTCATTGTAATTCTTTTTAAAAATAAAAATATATATATATATATATATGAAATATACATTTCTTGGCCTATAGCTATGGTGCTATAAATTATCTTTTTCCATCCCAATTCCTAATAAAAGTGAACATCCCGAAATATATATATGGGAGAGTGTTGTTTTGAGAAAAGCTGCCGACAACTTTTTCGTGCTGACGTACGAGATTTCGTCTCAATTCAGCTTTAATCGATCATAACCATGTCAATTATTACACTCAAAGTACAGACGATGATTGAAGTCCCGATCTTATTGCTTGACACGATGATTCTGGTTTGGATATAACATTAGTGATTTTCTTAATAAATGCTTTTCCGCCGATTTATGGATAGATAATCACGGACCCGTGGTGCTCTTCTGGCGGGCTCGGAGCCGACGGGAACTTCGTGAGCACCGGAGGGTACATCGCCGGCAGCAAGTCGGTCCGGTTCCTCGGCCTGTGCGATGACTGTGATTGGCAAGACACCCCCGATGTGCTCGGCGACGGAAGATGGTGAGATGATCTGTAAATCCCGATTCCCGAATCATATCAATGACCATATTTTAGAAGTTGCCATTGACCTAGTTTATGATCGCCGCTTAACAGGTACTCGACTCAGACCAAGCTCGAAGACGGCGCCTTCGTCGTCATGGGTGGCCGCCGCTCCTACAGCTACGAGTTCGTCACCGTCGGCAACAAGATCTCCGCCAAGACGACCTTCTCCCCCTTCCTCGACCAGACGACCGACCTCGACGAGAACAATCTCTATCCCTTCGTCAACCTCCTCCCCGACGGCAACCTCTTCGTCTTCGCCAACAGCCGGTCCATCATCCTGACGCCCGCAACAACAAGGTCATCCGCGAGCTCCCCCGCCTCATCGGTGGCTCCCGGAACTACCCTGCCTCGGGGTCGTCCGCGCTCCTCCCCATGAAGCTCAAGAACCACGTGGACTCGAGGCGTGTCAAGGCGGAGGTCATCGTGTGCGGCGGCGCAAAGGCAAAGGCGTACCGGGCGGTGGACAAGAACCAGACGTTCATGCCGGCGCTCCGGGACTGCGCCCGGATCGTGGTGACCGATCCGAAGGCGCAGTGGAAGAAGGAGGCGATGCCGTCGCGGAGGGTCATGGGGGACATGCTCATCTTGCCGACCGGAGATCTCCTCTTACTGAATGGAGCTACCAAAGGTACATACAGTTCGTCTTTGCCTTATCGGTGAATCTCCTCTTTGTTTTCCTCCCGTTTCTAACAGATCTCCATGATTTTCTATCGAACAGGCACCGCCGCATGGAACTTCGCGGACGACCCGAACCTCGTGCCGGTCCTCTACTCGCCCGACAAGCCCGCCGGCGAGCGTTTCCGGGAGCTGAAGGCCGCCACCATCCCCCGCATGTACCACTCCTCCTCCGCGGTCCTCCCCGACGGCAGGATCCTCGTCGGGGGCAGCAACACCAACCCGACCTACAAATTCACCGACGTCAAGTTCCCGACCGAGATGCGCTTGGAGAAGTTCTCCCCCCACTACCTCGACCCGACCCTCCAGCGCTACCGCCCCGAGATCGTCACCGAGCTCACCGACAAGCAGATGAAGTACAACAAGAGCTTCTACGTCAAGTTCAGGCTCAACTCCGATGGCAAGAAGGTGCGCAAGAAGGACCTGAAGGTGACGATGTACGCGCCGCCCTTCACGACGCACGGCTACTCCATGAACCAGAGGCTGCTGGAGCTCCCCAACACCTTGCTGAGGAAGGAGGGCGACATCTACCACCTCGACACCAAGTCGCCCCCGTCCGGGACCGTCGCGCCGCCCGGCGATTACCTGGTGTTCGTGGTGCACATGGGCGTCCCGAGCGTCGGAACGTGGATTCGCATCCAGTGAAAAAAAAGGAGATGTAGGTTCGGCTGGTTCCGAGAGATCGGCCTTGCATCGATCGATTGATTCTTCATGTGTTCCTCTTGCCTGAATTGGGTAATACAGGTCACGTATGGATTGTGCTGTAGGTGTAATCCGGGGAATCCCGGTGGAATGGGCACCATGGAAAGGAGTTGTTCATTTCGAAATTTCATGTTCTTCTGATTCAGTATTCAGTGCCCAATCGAACATTTTAATTTTTTTTTCCCATGCCGGAAAATTTCGATAAATATTGACAAGTGTCGAAAATCGTCGATAATTAAAATGACTGGTGACTTTTTTTCCTAGGTGATTTATTAATAATTTATCGATACTTTCATGAAATTACCAAAAAAAAAATTTACAGGTATTGACAAATTGCAATTTTGGTACCGATTTAACCAACTTAATTGCATGATTTACTGATCTTCGAATTTACTAGTTTTTAATATGAATTTACCAGCCTAAACTATAATGATATCAAATCTCGTTGAATTAAATTACTGATTAGTGTTGGCTTACCAACTTTTTTTTCTAGGTGATTTATTGGTAATTTACCAATACTTTCATTAAATTACCAATTTCTTTCGACCGTTTTTGCAAATTCCAATTTTTTTGTATCCATTTTACCAACTTAATTGCATGATTTACTAATCTTTGACTTTACTAATTCTCAATATGAATTTTCCAGTCTAAGCTATAATAATATGTCGACTTTTGTCAAATTAAATTACCCATTAGTTTCGGCTCACCAACTTTTGTTTTTCTGGGTGATTTATTGGTAATTTACTGATACTTTCATGAAATTATCAATTTCTTATGATAGATTTCGCAAATTCCAAATTTTTGTACCACTTTTACGTACTTAATTGCATGACTTAATAATCTTTGAATTTACTAATTTTTAATATGAATTTACAAACCTAAGCTATAATGAAATAACAACTTTTGTCCAATTAAATTACCCATTAGTTTTGGCTTACCAACTTGTACATGTGGTTCAAACACAAGAAATAAGCGGCACATGGCTTAAACACGAACAATCTTTCTTGAGTCACCTTATTGAGTTTTGGCTCGTGCATCAATATATTCAATGTGCATCAATTTCACAAATAATGAATAACTTGAAAAATATTTTCTTAAAAATAATCACTTTTATCATTTGAAATAATTAGTCAATGAGAAAGATTTACATTATCGATAACAATCTATGTTTAAGTATCCCAACTGATAATAAAAATATTCTTCATTGATTTATTTTTGTAAGCGATATAAAAAATCATTTCTAGAAAAATAATTTTATAATAATTCATTTTTTATGAAACAAACAGAGCATTATGGTCGACGAGATTTAGTGGTGATCATCGGGTGGAGTTGTGTTGGCCAGGTCTCGGAGCTCAAGCCTTATGTGTTATCCGAGCCCAAGTTACATAGAAATACAACGGCTAGGCTAAACCCGGGCCAAAATTCAGCAGGCAGGAATTTCTCATGTGAGGATATTGCCCAAAGCCCGTTCATTTGCCTTTTCTGGCCTCGGCGGGCTTCCCGCCCATTGATAACCGGTTGATATGATAGTCCATAGATCCAATTATCATACCTAAGGTAAACTTCCTCATCATTTAAGCAACAAAAACAAATAGAGCGAGGTGTCGGTCTTGATCTCGACTCAATCTCAACACAATATGTCGATGCTCAGTCATTGAAAGAATCATCCATCAGAAATTCACTAATTCTCCAAATAGAAGATGGTCTGTCTTCGAATTGAAACATAGTGAAGATGAACTTAAGAACTTAAGTTCGGGACGAATGAACTTAGCTCAAAAAAAGCAATATAAATTACAAAGCGCGTTTACAAACTCGCCCGTCTAATCTAAACCTTAAATTGAAGTGTGCACGTCTACGAGGAAGTCAGCAGCTTTTTTAGGTTGTCAATTCATGACATTACAACTGGCAATTCCTTCCCCCTCTTTCACATCTGCACTATTAGTCTCAGGCACGATATACTCGTCTCCTAAAGTCCCCCAGCTGGGTCGCCTCCAAGTTCTAGTCATCACAAAAAATTTTATTTTCCTCCCCATCTCATTCAATGGCATTAAAACAAATAATTTGATTTTTCGAGCTTAGCCAAGAAAATAGGAAAAAAAAATTAAAAACGAATCAAGAGCATGACATTCTAGAGTCTGGATGAGTGGTTTGGATGATGTAAAACGTTTCGTGTTCGAATCCTGATGAACCCAATTCGAAGTAACCTTCATCGTAGTCAAGGTGACCAAATGATTTCCAAAACATCACTGCCTCAACTAGGATTGAGAATTCATCCTTATTTTGTAGTTTGAAACTGTTAATCATTGCAAGGGGAGCTGGACAGGAGGACAACATGAGAAGTTCCTAGAAAGGGTCAGAATCCAGAGCCCCTGACATGACCAACGCTTTTCCAGGACAGCATGTAAAATATTCATCAGGGGAAAGTTCTTCCCTAGCAAGGCCATATGTGCTGGTTCCTAGTTTATATAAAGGCCTCAGAACCAAAGCAAAGAAGACCACCCAGCTCACAACACAAACCCACAGAGTTTTTACACATTGTGAGAAAGAAGCAGAGAGAAAGAAAAGATGGCAAGGCTTCCTGTCTTGTTGATAGCTCTCTTCTTCTCCGCCGCCTTCGTTGATCAGTGCCGGGTTGAGGCCACATTCTGGGACAGCACGTACTTCACATGGGGCGCTCAGCATGCCTCCGTCCTCAACAACGGGAATGACGTTCAACTCGTGTTGGACAAGATTTCTGGTATTACAGTTTCTGATGTCAATAAAGCATTCCGGTCATAACCTATATACTCAGTGTGAATCAATTACATGGAGTCTGACAGCTCTGATTTAATGTCTAGCGGATCTAATTAGCATTGCGAGAAGCACTTCAGGATAGAAATGTACATGGTAGTCATTACAAGCTGAATGGATAGGTTTTGTTTAAGTTGCTGGGTTTAGGATCTGACCAGAATACCAGGATAGCACTAATCAAAAGCTGACGATCTTGTTACAAATGAAACTTCAATGTGGAGCTGATTATAACTTATCCTCTAAGCGGAATATCTGTGTTGGATTTGCAGGCTCGGCCTTTCAAACCAAAGAGCGACTACCTGTTCGGAAGCATCGAAATGCTGATCAAGTTGGTCCCTGGAAATTCTGCTGGGACAGTCACTGCATACTACGTAAGATCGAATCAGATTTTATCTCTGCAGAAAAACCCCCGAACTTACAAAAGTTTAAGAATTCATTCACGTTTATGCACATATTGTATGCAGCTATCTTCCACAGGGCCAAAGCACGACGAGATTGACTTCGAATTCCTGGGCAACGTTTCCGGACAACCTTACATCATCCACACAAACATTTTCACTGAAGGTATCGGAAACAGAGAACAGCAGTTCCACCCATGGTTCGACCCCACGGCCGATTTCCACAACTATACCATTCACTGGAACCCCACTGAAGTTGTGTAAGTTCGAGTCGCCGGTAGCTCTCAACAATCTCTTAATTTCGACATAGATTTGATCTTCTAACCACAACAACAGACGGAATTCTCTTGTTGTGTAAGAACTGTATGTTCAATCGAGTTCGAAAAAGTGCAATTTGACGTTTAAAGACACAGTAGTCCTCATGTATTGCGATTTCGTGTCGAGATCAGGTGGTACGTCGACAGCATACCCATCCGAGTGTTCAGGAACTACCAGAGCCAGGGTATCGGGTACCCGAACCAGCAAGGCATGGGGGTGTACTCGAGCCTGTGGAACGCGGACAACTGGGCCACGATGGGCGGGCTCGTGAAGACCGACTGGCAGTGCGCGCCCTTCATCGCCCAGTTCCGCAACTTCCAGGACAGGGCCTGCAAGTGGTACGGCCCGGACAGCATCTGGCAGTGCGCGGCGCCGGCGAACTGGTACACCTCGCCGGCATACGGCCAGCTCACCAGCGCCCAGCAGGGACAGATGCAGTGGGTGAGGGACAACTACATGATCTATGACTACTGCAAGGACACCAAGAGGTTCAACTGGAATATGCCCCCTGAGTGCTCCATGCCTCAGTACTGATTTGATGGCAGCATTTGCCACGGACTATAAACCTTGTTCTTTTTGCAAGAGTGATCTCTTTCTATGTTTCAATTTGTTTTCCAATGCTTCGACAATAAAATGAAACCCATTTGATGTCTTACTCGTATTGGCTTGTCATCATTTTGATTAATATTCATTCGGGAAATTTATTGTATTGCTCGAATCTTTTTTTTTTACCATTTATTAATTTCGACCTATCAACTTTTAAGAAAAATATGATTGCATGATTGATTAATGGTAGCGATAACTTTGATGATGCAATATCAATTCATCGTTAGCAAGTCCATTACTCAAATTTTTGATGAGTCTTAACTTTGAAACTTTCCATTCAAATTCTGAATCTTGATATTTGGTTTGAACTTTTCATGAATTTTTTGGTTTTGATGTCTCGTTTTCATACTATAAAAGGAAATAAAAAAAGATTCAACCCCTCTTGATGACAGACGTGACAGAATTTGTTTTTGTTTTTTCCTTAAAACTTTTCAAATGACAAAAGTCTATTTTAGACTGCGAGAAAATTATTGTTAAATTGGAAAAACATGGATCGAATGAACGAATGAATTGAATGCTACGCCAGAGTTTCCCTGTCGTCCGCTGCCACTCTTTCTTCCTCGTTCTTCTGCGTGTGGTCTCTGCTTTTCTCAGTCAGAAAACAAGAATTCCTTCAAGAACTCTCTCTCTCTCTCTCTCTCTCTCTCTCTCTCTGCGAACCGAATCAGAAGCATACAACGTGATCGAAAGAGCATCTTGAAGCATACAAGGTGATCAAAAGAGCATCTTGAAGAAACCCAAGAGAGAGCTCGACCGGTCCGATGGAGCGTGTTGTTGACGGCAAGTACAAGCTCGGCCGCAAGATCGGCAGTGGGTCCTTCGGTGAAATCTTCCTCGGTCAGTCTCCCGCGAGCTCGACCTCGATCGTGGGTCGTGTCTCTTCTGTCGCGCCACTGTTTCAGTTCGTTTCTGGTCGGGACGCGGCGGCGCGGCTCGCGAGAAACCTCGTCAATTCGATTGACCCTTGTAAATGTTTCGTGTCCTTTGCAGCTACCCACTTGGATACGTTTGAGATGGTGGCGATCAAGATCGTAAGTCCCGGGCTCGAATTGGCTTCTGGGTGGTTTCGTTTGAGTTTTGGACGGGACGTGATCCGATGGCGAGCTTGGAGAGCTTCGTTCGTTCGATTTCGATTTCGCCGAATGGATTTCTATCGAGAATTTAATCTGTTTCAGCTGAATTTCACTAGTCCTGCGCTGACTGTGTATTGAGGGCCTCGTATGGGCAGTGAACGAGTAACATTTCCTCTGTTTCCTTATTTTGCAGGAGAATAATCGGACAAAGCATCCTCAGCTTCTTTATGAAGCAAAATTGTACAACATTCTTCAAGGAGGGAGTATGTGCCATGTTACATGTGCAGCACATGCATTCGGGACCTCGCAGAATTCGCTACTCATCTGCTCTATTTTTTTTATTTCTTTATTTCAGGCGGTATTCCTAGCATAAAATGGTCCGGTATAGATGGAGAGGATAATATACTCGTTATGGAGCTTCTTGGACCAAGTCTTGAAGATTTATTTGTATACTGTGGGAGGAAGTTTTCTTTGAAAACAGTTTTGATGCTTGCCGATCAAATGGTAAATAGAAATTTTGATTAGCAGGGATTGTAATCCTCATTTCCTTTGAATCATCAAGCAGCTGCAGGTTTGCTTTTGAAAGTGACATGTATGGTTACATTTGTTTATCTGCACCTTTCTTTTTTGCAGATAACAAGGATAGAGTATGTGCACTCAAAAGGATTTCTGCACAGAGACATTAAACCCGATAACTTTCTGATGGGTCTGGGTAGAAAAGCAAATCAGGTGATGAATGTCTTGCTTTACATGATGTCTGCCACCACCCACTAGTTGTCGTGTTTAGAACCCTTTGATCATTCTGGTCCTATATCCTTCTTACCAGGTTTATATTATTGACTTTGGGCTTGCAAAGAGATATCGGGACTCCACAACTAATCGCCATATCCCATACAGGTTTTCCATTAGCTTATCTTGGTGAATTTGACTTTAGATTGAATACATCACGTCGAAGATCTCGCATAATGCTATATAATCTTTTTTAACTTTGTCAGAGGTTCAGGAAAATCTGTCTGGGTACTTTCTTATAGATATATCGAAGGAGAACTAATCTCTGGAGAAATATTTTTTTTTTATAAGAGCATAGTTCTTGTTGCAAATAAAATTTATTTTATGTTCAGGGAAAACAAAAATTTAACTGGCACAGCACGGTATGCAAGTTGCAATACTCATCTTGGGATCGGTAAGCTGGATCATGTCATTTTGCTTTTTCCCTTTTGCACGTGCATGTTCAGTGACATGAGCAGCCAATGATAACTAGTCTTATTTTCAGAGCAAAGCCGAAGAGATGATTTGGAGTCACTTGGCTATGTACTTCTGTATTTCCTCAGAGGAAGGTATATGTTATTTATGAGGCATTGTGAGGCATCTTTTGGCATGAAGTTACTTTCCCAAGAATACAGATCATATACATTACAACTAGAGGACATGACTTAAATTCTTCTTTTTTTCCCAGAATTTTTGTTGCATTTCACTTGTGCTAAACTAATATAACGATATCTCAATTCACAGCCTTCCTTGGCAGGGACTGAAAGCAGCTACAAAGAAACAAAAGTATGATAAGATTTGTGAGAAGAAGTTATCAACTCCTATTGAGGTGTGTCAAATGATGTGTATGCCTATGTCTTTGCTTGCTACAGGTGGGTTTGCTCTAACTTGAGTTGGCTCTCTTTTTTTAAGGTTCTTTGCAAATCTCATCCCGTGGAGTTTGCTTCATATTTCCATTACTGCCATTCCTTGACGTTTGATCAACGACCAGATTATGGATTTTTGAAGCGTCTATTTCGTGAACTATTTACTCGTGAAGGTATTGTATACTCAATCGGGATGGTCGATTTCAAAATGCATAGCAATTTTGATTCTTGGCACACTAGCTGTGCTGTGTATCACTTATCTTCTTAGATCTTTGATTATCTGTATGCCAGAGCACTTGCTCTACTTTCCTTTTAATGTCCTTATCAATTAGGTATGGCTTTTTCTCTATAAAGTGCCTTAGAATTGCACCATAGTTACACAATTTGGCTCAACTTTTGCTGTTCTGATCTCTCCCAGCTTTCCCCTGTTTTATTTGTCTGAATTTAGATGTGCTCTGACACACAATGGGATGATCCTTTCTCTTAAGCATTTAGGGAGATTTAGAAAACAGTATGTGGGTTTAGTTTTTGTTAAGGACAAACCAAGAGGAAAGCATGACTAATATATGCTTTCTTGAAACTGTCTAATATAAAAGTACTTCATGTTACAGAATGTCTACCAGAAGGCATCAGATGAAAATGAAATCTCTAGAAATTATGGATAAGGGATTTCCTCTTTATCCTCTCTTAGATAATCGAATGTATCACTTTGGCGTCACTATTCATATGGGAGGCAGGATAAGTTCTTTCTATATATTTAATCTCAACATATGATAAATTTGTTGAAATGCACATGTAACTTTTGACAATATATGTTACAGGATATCAATTTGATTATGTATTTGATTGGACGATCCTGAAATACCAACAAACACAAAAGAGCAGAACTCAGTCTCGATTTTCTGTGGGTAATCTTGACTTTTAATTACTTTATGAGAAATTTCTTTAACATAAGTGCTTTCCAGTATGATTATTTGGCATCGCTCCAAATGCTTCAATTGTGTCTTTGCTTTCATTATTACATTAGCTATTTAGCTCACTACTAGCTGTGGTATGATAATTCCTTCCTTTCCTCTGTTATGCTGATAAGTGGATGGAATGTTGTTTGTTACAGCCAGCTCTTGAAGAGAGCAGTAGACATGCAATGGCAATGGATGTCAACCACCCTCGAGGTCAGTTAAGGTTCATGTATTTGGTCTGTTACTAATGTTTATTAGTGATAGTTGATCAGAACCGTAGAGTCATCGAGTCCTTATGTTTATTTGAGATCATTAACCTATGAGACCATCATCAAAGGGGATTGGGTGGACATTGAAAGGGAGATTGTTTCCCATCTTCATACTTTAACTATTTAGGGATATTTTGTGTGTTGTGCTTTTAAACAAAGAGAATCGAATACTGTATGTTAAGTTTTGAAAAACTTTTGTTTAGGATAAGCCTTAGTGATCTCTGTACACCTTCCTGCTACTAGTAAACACTCAAGAGAATATTCATTAGACTGTAAAAATGGTCAGCTCTTGAAATTTCTTCTGGAGTTAGAGGACCCTTAAACACTTTGTTGTTATACTGGTTTCTAGGACACAAGAAGTGATGAAGAGGATGAATGAGAAGCTTGGAAAGAAAGATAAACATATTATTCATTGAGAGATGTTAATCAACTCTCTTGCTTATAAATGGACTAAAATTTTCATGTTTGATGACAGGTGGCACAAATGCTGTTTATGCAAGTGAGGTGGCAGAGCCTGGTGGATCGAGCAATGCCGCTGGTACTTTCACTTACCCACTACATCCATCTGCAATGGACAAGAATCTGAGTTCTGACCGTGCTGTGAACAAGAATGTGAGTATTAGCCCAGTTTCTGACCAGCATTTATTATGGAAAAAGAAGGATAGAGAATGTACATCAGTCTATCCGACTGGTTGGAAAAAAGGCATATGAGAACATCGGAAGCGGGTTTTAATTAACTACACAGTTGAATAATTCTTATAATCTATGTAACATTTTCATGCCAATTTGCCAAGGCTCATGTTTGTTATTTCATCATTTATAAGTCTGTTCATGTAGGCCACCCGCCAATGATAAAAGCGACTATACTCAACTCTTGCAGATTGTGAGCAATGTGAACGTGCCATCTACTTCATTTTCTCTAGCTGGAGTCTTAAAAAAGAATATTCCAAAGACCCAACTGCCAACGGACAATGCAAACCCCACTCATGGCCATGGCAACAAAAATAGACCTTCTAGTAGCTGGATCCCATCATTCCAGAGAATTTCCTCTGCAAAATAGATGATACGGTAAGATTTGTATATTTTTCTTTAGGATTGAATTATCCATCTCTAATCTTAATGTATCGGTGTATTTCCTTACGTTGAAGGAGTACGTTCCACCAAATTTTCCTTTCCATATGGAGAAATCACAGATCTTTTGCTTTTCTAGTAAACACTATGTGATGTTATTTAAGTTGGATTATCTAATGTGGGAATTTTTTTTTACCAACTATGACCTACTGACAAATACTCAAACTGATGTTTTGAGCAGAGCGTTTGACTCAGAGATCGCTTTAGCAATTTATGTGTGCACAAATATATGGACTTGGTTTGGCAGACACTCTTGATGGGCATCTGTGGAAGCTGCTCCTTAAGTGAGGCCTGCTCCGGATAACTGTTATGATGAACGACACAAAGTCCGAATGCTGCAATTTGCTGTTGAGTTGGTGGATTGCGTTGTTTTCTCTATAAAAGCCTGGTGGCATTGTTGGTGTTCAAGGTGACTATAACTGATTGTTGGTCAAGAGTTATAGTGTACAGAACTTATGTTGTGTTCTTTTGTACATACTTATCGCATGTTGCTCAGTTCTATATACTATTTCCTTGTAATTTTATTGCGATCAGACTTTTTTCCAGCTCATTTCGAAATCTGGTTTTATTAATAAGAGAGAAATACTTTACCCTTTTTCTGCCTCTCCTTGTGCAATCTGACAATGTTGGTTGTGACTTTGCTTTAGATTTCCTCATGTGATGTGAAAATCTATGCCCCATTTATATCTTCGTTTTCAGCACATCTTGCTTGACAAAAATTTGGAGGCATGCTGATAATCATGCGATGGAATAGGGTGTAACCATTGGTCAATCATCAAATTTGTGGTTTTTTTTGTCATTGCAGGGTTCTGTTCATCTTCCATTTCAAGGAAATACATGATGCCTGAAGGCATATGGCCTCTGCAATTTGCCTCCTGGAGTTCCGCTCATCTTCTACAGTTATACAAGTCGGCAACTGCTGCAAGGCCTCGCCCTTACTCATGGAGGAAAAGGACCGTTCTTTGCCTAAGATATGTAATTGGCCTGATTGGAAGATCATCCCTCAAGAGCCGTTATCCAACTGCTTCTTTTATAAGTGGAATGGAATGGGTAAAGAACCAAAACAGGGACGCTTCCAAGCAAAGAGCAAGGTATGATGGCAGAGGTTAAAATGCTCGGAGCGGTGAATTCCTCAACCTAGTGGAGAAAGCGGAGTTATAGATTGACAATCGCCCATACACACTAGCAATATGAGCATTAAGCTCCTCTCCAACTTCAGAACCTGACTTCAAAATTGGTGGAAAAAGTACCCAAAAAAATCCTGGGCGAGAGCGAGGCCTGGGCAGGTCTCGCTTTTGGTGGGCAACAGCGACCCTCACCCAGGTGAGGCCAGCTCGCTCTGCCATGGTCTTTGGCTGGTCACTAGACAAAGGAAGAAGAAAGAAAGGCAAAAATAATGAATGAAAAAAAACAATCAGAAGTCAGAAAAAAATAATTAAAAAATTAAAAATATTATTAAAAATTGTCCAAGTCAGTGTCGGCGATGCATGTATACCGGTCACGTCCACGTCAGCAAAATCTTAATTGGAAAACTTAAATTGCACTAGGTTAAAAAGTTTAGAATTAAATTGTCACAAAGTACAATTAATTTGGGACTCTTTTGGTATTTTCCCATGCTTTAAGGAAAGATGAATTAGATGAGTTGTGATGGGGTTTAATTCGAGCGCGAATGTTCTTCGACATGTGAAAGAATGGAAGCTCTGCAGTGACCAGGAAAGGTGACTCCTTGGAGTTCAATTAACAGCCAATGACCACAAGCAAGGCTGCAAAGGCCCTTGCCCAAATTTGGCGAGGGCTTGGATAAGGGCCACAACCCTCCCCGACCAAAATAAAGACAAAAGGAAAGAAAGAAAACAAAATAATTATAAAAATATTCAAAAACTTATTACTAAAAATATTCATGTTGGAGCCAACCATCCTATAACTACGTCACATAGCATGATCGATGTTTATATCAATAATTTTTGGCCTAAAATAGTCGGATGAACTCGATTTGTGCCAATATGAAAAGGTTTAAGGTTAAAATAATCCAATTGAAATATTTATGACTTGAAATGTTTATAACTAAATTAACGACAAGGTAAAAAACAAAAATTTATAAAAATATCAAATAATTATTAAAAGTATTCATGTCAATGCCAGTAGGTTTTATCGCATAGTATGGTCCACCAAAATGAAGGGAAAAAAAAAGAAAAAGAATAATAATAAATAAAATATAAAATATTTATAAAAAAATTTAAAAAATTATTTAAAATATCCACATTAGCGCCAACTATCCACTAGCTATGCCATGAAACACAACTAGCATCCATATCAACGATTTCTAGCCAAATGAATTCAATTGGTACCACTATGAAAAAAAAATTAAGACAAATGGTTTAATTGATAAATTTAGGACCGAATTGATATTTTTTTTTTTTTTTTTTATGACCCAAGGAACCCGGCACCCCGCCGACAAATGGGAGGAGAAACCCCGCGCCACACGTCTAACCACCACACACGTGAAACCAATTAAGTCACTCTATAACGAAGCTGGGATTCGAACTCTCAACCTTTTGCGAGAGGAAGAGAACGCGAGCCAGCAGCGCCACCCAAGTGGGTGGTCCGAATTGATATTAATACAATAGGTTTATAACTTTTTGTACTTTTCCCTTCAAAATCTAATGAACCAACCCGAATATCAGAATAGGTAATTCTTATAAATCTCCCGTCCAGGCTGGGGGGAGGGGGGGTTTTCCCCGACCTAACGGATATCGCTAACCTGAGCATAAGATGAGGCAAGAAATTTCAAGTTGAGACCCACGTGAACGGTAAGAACGTTCGAAAAATTGCTGCACAATAAAGAATTTTGACCTCTCTTTTCCATTAGGCTAAGGGCATGTTCTCATAAATAGGACTGGGCCATCCCCAATGAGGCCTGATGCAAAACCATTAACAGATTCGAAACCACAATTTGCCCAGGAACTGGGAGATCCCCTTTTGCCGCTCTCTTGTTTGTAGGCATATACTTACAGTGTCGCTTATCTCATCCCGGACGGAGGTCGTATCAAGGTGATGCTGTATGCTGGAACAACATCATTCCAGAATGCCTTGCGAATCCCTTTCAAAAACATCTCCCCCATGAGATGGACTTCACCGTGAGTACCAAACTTCAGTGCAAAATTGCAGCTTGCCCTGTTTAGTTATTTCCGGAATGCCAATACTGGTCTATTGAATCCGGCTTTGGTCCCTGACAAACCAGAGGTAAGGTCCTCTACTGTCCTGAAGCCTATCTGCAGAAGCACCAATAGTCAGCTACACATCGTAAATATATTTGATGAGAAACAACAAAAGTGATGCTATTTTGGTTATAAATACAGAAACAAGGACTCGACCCAACCTTATCAAGAAGTATGTCCTGAAAATCCTCTGGTGAGTACACGATCTTGTCATAATTCGCCGCTGTTGTCTGCAGAAACAGTAAAAAAAACAAAAAGTCGAGCCTAAGCATATCTGCAAGCACTAAGAGGAACAATATCAATAGAACTAGGTTGAAAAGCTATGGCAAGACATCAGTTTCCACTGAATAAAAAGCAAGACTGGAATTGAGTACTTCAAAGGGAGTTTCCAGATCAGCCGAATTCATTATCATACCTCGGACACCAAACGATTTTTTTCATATGAACGCCAAGGTTGAGCCTCCAAGATAAAAATGCCACCCTGCTCACAGAGAGATGCAGTAGCACAAGTTTCAGCAGTTATCCCAAATCATGTGAGATAGTTACTGAAAAAAAAATCATTGTAAGTTCTATTGGCTCAGATGGGATGGACTCCTCTAGTGTCATCTATGATTAACCTTCCTTTTCTCTTTTATCCCATGGCTTACATTTAGTAATACAGTAAATATAGGCTAGGATGGAAAGTTAACATTCCATATTAAGCAATACAGAAACTATTACCCAAGAAAACATCAGAAAATGGAATTTTCTTCCATGAAATCCATAAAATTGCTTCTTATTATCAAGATCTCTCTATGCATTAATCCATGAAGCACATAAGACAGTACACTTAGGATGTTTTACTGCTATGATGGGCAAGCAATACGAAATGATCGGACCCTCAAAACTAAACTACATACGGGCGTTCCAAGACTTCAAGAGAGAAATGTAATCCCTGTAAGAAGTACTAGTATATCTAGAATGATTCTGACCACATCCAATGGCACTTCTGAAGCCTAGAAGGAAAGGCAAGTCATGACACTGCCAGTTAAAAGATAGAGATATGAAATCATCTCACAGAAGGTGAGCAACAAAGGAAACAGGAAACACATAAAGACTTGTCCATAGACATTTTTCAGTGCAGTTTCACCAATTTAGTTTTAAGTGCTAATGGAAGATTTGCTGATATTAGAAAAGTTAAATGAAAAATTCCAAGGATAGATCCAGTTAATAGACCCTCTAAATTTCCAATATGAAGATAGCACAGAACCATGCTATATGCAACTTTGAAGAAAAGACGCATCAACTAAACAAGATGTGCAGGCTTTACCTGTCGAAGAAGTTGCCAAATCTTTGAAAACAAAGTAATTAGACCCTCATCACCCCAGTTCAGATGAATCCACTTTGTCACACTCAAACTGCAGCAAGGAGAGAAGATGTCTTCTAGTTAATAGCATAAAAGCAAATGAACCCAAAAACAAAAGGTCATGGGCATAAAACATGTGATAAATCACTTTGATCCACTTAAGCGAGATAAATGAATTAGTTAGATTTATAAAAGAAAACCTAACTCTTTTAAAATATTTCAAGTGACTAGATGCAGAAAAAAAAAAATTGTCCATCAGAGGAAGAGTGAACTATAACTTCATATCAACCGTCTACTATTCTAGATAAACGCTCGACTTTTAATACTGGCAAGTAACATGCAGTATTAAAAAATAAGTCCAGCTTTAATTAGGATTTAATTTAGACAACTTTCCTCTGAGATAATTCTTTTCAATGGGTTTCACCTATCAAAAAGTCTGGCCATGATATAAGAACTAATTGTTTATTGAAACAAGAATGGAATGGAAAATCAAGCTGTAATCAAATTGCGACTAAAGATTGATAGAGAATGATGAACAAGCATACCTCCTTACATGTGATTTATAATGCATTGCAGACATTATGTTCTATTACTGTTAAGCATCCATTATTGTCCTTTCTTTAAAACCATTATTTTAAGACTCTACAACCCTAATTTTTCTAAATGTGCTCAAACTACAATTCCTTGTGTCATACAATAGCTACCAAAGCAAGTGTCACTTACCAAAGGATGGTATCATAGCTTTCATGAGCATCGGCCCGAGCTAGAACAAAATTTTCCCGCCGGAAAGACACAATCTCAAAGAGATCTCTCTTCTCCGAAAGAGAATGGTTCTTTGTACATTTCCTTGTTTCCCTATCTTTTGACATGCCAAGGTCTTGTGCATCATTATCTGGTCTCTCTTCAGCCCCTGACTGCGAAGTCTTTGAATCACTCTTACCAGCACATTGCATTCTTACAGTTTTCCTGAGGTGCCAATGAGCATCCTCAATTCGGTCTAAAAATAAGTAAATATTAATCCACCACAAATAGAAAATCTCCCATCACAACAAATAAATGTCATCATTTAAAGAGCACCACCATGATACCGAATTCATTAAATGCCAAGCAAGGAGAACAAATTAGTTTGACATGACTGAGCATATGTCAGGTTTGTGTTATTACAGTTCTCATCTCGAATTGTAATGGTATATAGGCCAATTTCTTACTGTTTTAATCCTACAATCTCAACAGTCACCTTACTAACCTCAAGTTCTCCATTAGTCAAACTGACCAAAGACAAAACAACAGCACAGCCTTCTCTCTTTTTTCCCAGGTAAATACCAATTTATTAAGAAAAAGAAAGAGTACACCTAAATTACATGTAAAACTGAAAATGTCAACTATTCTATTCTATATGCAAATTGACTTTCCATCTTGATATAGGATATGCATCATAAGGAGGAATATTTAAGATATTTAGAGCGAAGCTACACGACCCTTTCAACTATTCTATTTGCAAATTGAACTGGGATATGCATCACAAGGAGGAATACTTATGATATCTAGACGGAAGCATAAATTGCTGGTGATCAGACAAGCAAAATGAACCTCAACTATCAGAAACAGGTGATAGTTGACAGTATAGGCAAACATTAAGCATATTAATTTCTCACAGAAAAAGAAGGACGTGATCATTGTTTCTTTGTTTATAGGCATATTCATTCAGTCAGACATCATAACAACTCTATCTCCTCCTCTCCAGCATGAAAAGCTCACTAATCCCAGTTCTGATATAAAAAACCTAAGATAATCAACCAAATGGAGTGACCAAGGGAGGCTAGTGGTGGCCGCATCCATCCCCCGCCCCCCCAAAATAAATAAATAAATAAATAAAAGAAAAAAAGGTCGGTGTATATTTTGTTGATATTTACTATATTCATTAAAAATTGTGTAAAATTCTATATCTTGCCCTCCTCAACTTATATTTTGCCAACTTACTTAGCTCACTGCACTAAAGGTAAGACTCTACGTCCAGCAATCAAATATGGGGTATGCTATATGGTAAGCCAATCAAAATCTAATAAACACATGGATTAATAACATGAAAACCCGAAACTAGTGTACCTGTGATAAATTTACCCCATACTAGTTTTTGGGTAACCAAAAACCCCAAATTGGTACAGCAATGACAAGTTTATCCCAAACTAATTTTTAGATCATCAAAAACCCCAAACTGATATGGATTCCATGTGGACTAACGAAGGATAACTATGTTGTCCAGCTCAGCAATTTCACAGTAAATTTGAAGGAAGCCAATAGAGGGTAAATATGTTACGAGTGTACTAGTTTGGGGTAAATTTTGTCACAGGCATACTAGTCTGGAGTTTTCCATGATATTAACCCTAAGCATACTGGGAACTAGCACTTGCTTAGAGGGTAAAAGCACAGGGTCGATATGCTTCTTAATTTACAATCGGCTAAGATCACTTCACATATTAAGGTTTCTATCATCCATCAACCAGACCTTATTATCATTACCAAGCCACTCATATTTCTCGCCTCCTTCTTCTTAATATAGAATCTGTTGACCGTGGGGAATTTAAATTGGAAAAAATACGATCTCCCCACAAATGAAGAATCTTGTGCCCTATATGATACTAATCCCATCCTACAGAAATAGCATGTAGAAAAACCAAAAATGACAATTGGCCGGTTGTTCAACTAGTCAGACCCACTTCTATCACCAAAAGGGGGAGGGGAAAAATTTCAGCAAAACCAGATATTAGGATCATTATGCGAGCATTTAAAAGTCAGATTCCTCCCCAAGACACCTCTCAAGACAAACAAAAGGTAATGACATAGGTAGAGTGTGGAAATGCTACAATAGAACTTCAACCATTTAACAAATCTTAATGATATGCTGTTAACATGATATGAGCTAAGTGACTATTCCCAGCATTGTCAAATGAGTGCAAGAAAAACTTTTTGCTGTCTTTGCGTGTATAATTTTGAGTACCAACACTGATATTTAATAAAACAGAGAATAAAAGAGAACTCCATATTCAAATTCATGTTAAACTCTTCAAAGAGAACTTGAAATTCATAGAATCTTACTTGAGTCAATGTCAATTCCCAAAATGCTCCGGCAGCAAAACCTTTTTGCTGTAAAAGATTGAAAAAGATTATGTTATAATAAGTGCTAAACTAGGTCCATAACTCAGAGATCATACAATGTAGACAGATACAATAACTTTTAAACAGTGTCAAGCAGAAAACCACTGGTAGTAACGACATGTGCCTCGCAAATACTGAATTCCGCTAACCCCCCCTCCCCTCCCCTCCTCCCCTCCAAAAACAAAAAATTACCTAGCTATGTAGGACCAGTTAAAAGAAATAAACAAAGAAAAGGAGGAGAAAATATCATAACCTAAACTGCAGAAGAAGTCTCAAGATATTAAATGAGGTAAATGATCAATGCATAAAATGCAGAATTTCTCCTTCTTAGTCATATCCACAATTCTTTTGTTAAAGTCACTTCTTTTCTTCATCTTCTTTCAATTTTAGATGATATACCTACCTATCACAACCAAAGCAAGTAATAAATCATATAGCTCCGATATTTCATCATCAAGCACTTGAAGTTTGTTGCAGTAAGTAAACGTCAGAAATTTTTCCAAGAAAATAACATGTAACTTGTAAGACAAACCACGGTCTTCATAAAACACGTATTGGAAGGATTGAAGGGAAATATTAAATACTAAATGGAGTTATCTTCCTCCAAAAATTACGTGACATATTTTTGAGGGACTAGAGACCTAGTATCTGCTAACAAGAGCAGGTCTAGACAGCATACGTAGCTTCCAGCAACTCCCTTAGCCTACGAAATCCACCAGTCACTGGGTGGATTTCGTATGCCCACAGCTGAAGTGGGTGAATGCCACACAGAATGCAAAAGGACATTGGAAAAGCTAACAATCTCCATACGCACATCTAAGACAAGAATCATCAGAAACGAAGCATAGACCAATAAAGCAGCAAACTTTAAGCTTCTGGGACTCAGAGAGGCACAAAGAAAAAGCCATGAACCCCAGAAGGACTCTAGCGCTGACAATCCATTTACCCATATGGATAGTGACAAGCCCGTTGTTGCAGCCAATGTCGAGACAATCCTTGCCCTCGAACCACTCTCTCTTCAAGACTTTCAATCGCGGATCTTCATCCAAATCCTGACCTACCTGCCGAAAAAGAAAAAACAAACAAGAAGAAGAATGAAAGGGCCGTTGAAACGAGTGGAGAGCGAAGCCGAATTCTAAGACTCCAAAGCGAGTGCGGAAGCGAAAACGAAGCCGGACGGACGGGGGGCGTCGGATAGAGAATTACGCGATAGCCGTAGTAGCATCTGTAGTTGCCGAAGGGAGCGTACTCCTCGCGGTTCCGCTTCCTCGGCTTCTTCTCCGCCTGCTCCCGCTCCTTCCCCGCCACCGCCACCGCCACCGCCTCCGCCACTTCTCCTTCCATCTCGCTCGCTTCCATCGCTTCCTCCGCGAGCGAGAGAGAGAGATTGGCGATGGCGGATGATCGGTTTAGGGTTTCTGATGCGGAAACGTTCCCTCCGGATGAACACTTCTGCTGCTTGAGGAGGACGCTGCGAAGAAGGAGAAGGCGCGGAACTGACCGGTCGGAAGCTATTGCGGGCCCGCTTCGTCGGCCTCGAGAGACCACCGGTTCGACCGCTGAGTCGATCCTGCTCCTCTATTCTAATCCAACGCAAAGATTTTTTACTAACCGAGTGAGAAATTATTAATTGTTGATATATTATTTCTTGCAATTTAGATTACCAATAAACGTAATTAATCTCACAAGGTGCGTATATTGCACTGTATTTGCTTTCAATTCATACAAAATAACTCCATCGAAAAAAGTCGGTGGATATACTTGATAAGTAAATCGAGCAATTGCCGTTCTTATATTTTATTTTTGTACTATTATCAAATATTTTATGCTATTAAACAAAATAAATTCACCCTCATGTGTTTATTCTCGCGAAGGGCGTATTTGTGTTGTAATCATTTTCAATCAATCCAAAATATATTGTTGAAGCAAATTGATCGAAAATAAAATATATTTTCCTACGAGTAAATCGAGTAATGAGCATCTTGAGTGACATGATCATAGACTTGGTGGTCAATAAGGCCTACCCAAATCAAAAAGTCTCGAATCCACAGAGCAGGTCAAGACTAGGCAAGCGTTTCCTTTCTTGGGCCTCGCCCAAGTCTTGTCGTTTTTTTTAATAAAGATTTGATATCAGTTTAGAGAAAATAATATAAATTCTATAACGTGATTTTCGAACTTTTGATTTGTTCATAGAACTTTAGCCTAATATATAATTTGATTTATAAACTTTTAATTTATTCAATATAGTCTTCGAACCTTTCATGCATATTCAATTTAGTCTTTTAAGTTATAAGAAAATATTTAATATTGTTCCAAAACTTGAATTAATATAATGATATTATTGAATATTTTTATGAATATGTATCAAAAGCACAGAGATCACACTGAACAAATAAAATTTCAGTGATTATATTACATATTTAGCTAAAGTTTGGTGACTAAATTACATATTAAGTTAAAATTCAGAGACAAATTGTATCATTATTCCATCAGTTTAAATAATAGGCGGGCTTGCATGACAATTTTTTTCCGCTTGGGCCGGCCTAAGCCCAATCAAGTTTCAAGGAAGTGAAAATGCCGTTGCCCAGGTCGGTGTATCGAAAACTACACCGTTTCGGACTTGCGAATACGAATCCCATTAGAATTAAAGAGAATTTTGGTCTTTAAAAAGCCCGCTTCTGTACATCCATGAAAATCACGTCCTGAGACAAATCAAGAAACACAATCGCACGCAGCCGACATGGAAACCGACGGAGACTTCAACGGAGAACCGCCGTTTTGCGCGGCGGGCTGCGGCTTCTACGGCGCCCGAGAGCACCGCGACCTCTGCTCCAAGTGCTACGCCGCTTTCCTCAGAGACCAAGTCACGAAATCCACCGCCACCACCGAGGCGGCAACGGGAGGACGGCCCTCGAACTCGGCTTCTGAGGTCGCCGTTTCTTTAGATGATTTGGCTGCTTTGGTGGGTGATCTGACCATCGACGCTTCGACCCCGACGATGACCAAGAAGAAGAATAGGTGCGCCGCATGCAGCAGGCTTGTCGGCTTACTAGGGTTCGAGTGCCGCTGCGGCAGCGTGTTCTGCGGGGCACACCGGTATCCGGAAGAACACAGTTGCGAGGTCGATTTCAAGACGGTGGCAAGGCGGAGATTGTCCGAGGAGAATCCTCTTTGCAAGCCCGACAAGATGCGTTTTAGGATTTGATATTCATGAGTTGTTCTTCCTTGTTTTTTCTTCTTTTCCCTTAATTTCTCATAATTCTTGCTCTTTTGCAAGTTTTCCATCGATCTTTATGAGAATATCTGATGAACTTTTTTCATGTTCATGTGTCATTCAATTCATCAAAATCATATATTACTATATCAATATAAGAATTTCTAATGTGAATGAAGTCTGAAATCTCATTGGTTTAATTCATGATCGATGAAAATAATCAAGAACGTATCAAAGTGGGATTCCAATGTTGACCACTGTTTGGTAACTTAGTCGAATTACCGACAGGGTACATAATCAAATGGGAAGAGTATATGAAGTTTTCTTAGTTTTTTTTTTCCAAAATTTAATTATCCTTGTGAAAAGATTGAATGGGAAGAGTACGAGTCGAAGGTAGCTGACGACAACACATTGAATTTGGTGTGAATTTGAATCTTGAAATATTTAAAATTTTATTGTTTTCTTCCAAAATTTAATTAGCCATTATTTTATTTTATTTATTCATATGTTTTGGTAATACACAGTCGAGATGCAATTTCTTTTTCTCTTTAAACGTCCATCTTTCATGAGACTTAATCACTCTGTACTGTAAACACTTAAATGAATATAATATAAGTTTTCTTAGTAAATATATATAAAGCCTCGATTGAAAGTACATCATATTGCTTTGGTCTTGAATATTGTGTGTGTGTCTATCTATACAAATATTCCTTTTCTGGATGAAGAGCCAAGAACAAGAAACGGGGGAAAGTATAAAAAAGTACTAAACCTATTTGTATTTGTGTTAGTTTAATTTTACACATTTTAATTGGATTAGTTTAATCATAAATCTCTTAGGTTGTGTTTGACGGTTAAGATAAAATTCATGATAGCCCTTTTTGTATTTGGTGCCTACTTAGAATAGTATAAAATCAAATATAGAGGAAATATAGGCCGGATAAAATTATCCCATAAAAAAGATAAAATAAAGGTGGACAACATTTCCGATGTCCATAATAGGAAAGTTATCTTTTTCGAATAATAAACTTCTAGATAAACAAAATTAAAATGATATTTCAATATAAATAATATTTGAGTTATAATATAAGAAATTCAAAATAACAAAAATAAAAATTTAGTTTTTTAAATTTATCTTATTTTTATTTATAGATTCGAATTTAATTCTACCTTAAAATATAAATTCAAAAATACATATAAATATATTTTTATATTTATTTCATATTTTAGGTATTTTAGATATAGTAGTATAGTTTACTTTTTTAATAAAATTTTATCAGAGAATGATGGAAGGGAAGAAAGAAAAATAAAATTAATTAAAAAGAGAGGAAAATAAAATAATAAAATAAAGTATGTAAGAGTGTGTGAAAGATTTTTACCATCTTTATTGGTAAAAGTTTTTGATCATTCATATTGATATATTGTTTATACTAAATAATGTACATGATATGACGTTAATATATTTGACTTCATAACTGCAATCACCAAATAGTGGATAGGATATAGCAAAATTCATGAATTTTGTATATCCTATTAAATCATAACCTGGTTAAAAATCCGGACAACTAAACGTAACTTCATATCTATGCTAATTTTGCCAAGATAATCTCTGATATGTATGTCAGTCATCCTATGTAGAGCAATTATGTGGAGAACTTTTGTAATTTTTTATTAAATTTTCTAAATTTTTATTCTTTTTCTTTTTCTTTTTCATTCTTTCTTCGCCAATCACTTGGCTCGGAGATGGCCGACAACTAGCCAAAGGCAATGATCGAGGTCACCCTTGTCAAGATTTGGCAAGGACAACCTCACCAAAGATTAGTGAGGGTCAACTTACTCAGAGGCCAGTGACGATCCACCTTGTGGGAATTTGGTGAGAATTCTTGTTCTTTAGCAAGTGTTTTATTGATCTTTATGGGAATATCGGGTGAACTTTTTTCATGGTCAGGTGTCTTTTATTCATCAAAATTAGGTATTATATCAATGTAAGAACTTATAATCTTATTTAAGTCTGAATTCTCATTGGTTTTATTCATGATAGATGGAAATAGTCAAGAACAAATCACGGTGGAATTCCATTTAATTTCTTCAATGTGATCCATGAGCTTTTGTGAATATTCAATTTAGTCCCTAAATTATTTTAAAAAATTCAATATTATCCATGATCTTAGATTAATAGAAGGATAATATTAGACATTTTTATGAACATATACCAAAAGCTTGAAAACCACATTGAACAAATAAAAATTTCAAGAATTAAATTACACATTGGGTTAAATTTCACGAATCAAATTGCATATTAAAATAAAGTTTATGAACTATTTGTGTCATTATCTCATCGATTTAAATAAAAGGCAGGACTTGCACGGCAATTTTTTCCCACTTGGGCCCGCTCAAGCCCAATTGTTTCACGGAAGTGAAAGTGTCGTTGCCCAGGTCGGTGTATCGAAAACTAGATCGTTTCGGACTTGCGAATACGAATCCCATTAGAATTAAGAGACCTTCTTCAGTCTTTAAAAAGCCCACCTCTGTCCATCCCATGAAAATCACATCCTAGGATAAATCAAGAAACACACTCGCACGCACCCATCATGGAAACCAACGGAGACTCGAACGGAGAACCGCCGTTTTGTGCGGCGGGCTGCGGCTTCTACGGAGCCCGGGAGCACCGTGACCTCTGCTCCAAGTGCTACGCCGCTTTCCTCAGAGACCAGGTCGTGGAATCCGCCGCCGCCGAGGTGGCCACGGGACGACCACTGTCGAACTCGGCTTCTGAGGTCGCTGTTTCTTTAGATGATTTGGCTGGTTTGGTGGGTAATCTAGCCATCGACACTTCGACCCCGACGATGAGCAAGAAGAGGAATAGGTGCGCCGCGTGCAACAAGCATGTTGGCTTGCTAGGGTTCAAGTGCCGCTGCGGCGACGTGTTCTGCGGGGCGCACCGGTATCCGGAAGAACACAGTTGCGAGGTCGATTTCAAGACGGCGGCGAGGCGGAGATTGTCCGAGGAGAATCCTCTTTGCAGGCCCGACAAGATGCGTTTTAGGATTTGATATTCATGAGTTGTTCTTCCTTGTTTTTTTTTTCCTTTCTTTCCCCTTAGTTTCTCAGAATTCTTGTTCTTTAGCAAGTTTTCCATCGATCTTTATGAGAGTATCTGATGAACTTTTTTCATGTGCCATTCAATTCATCAAAATCATATCTTACAATATCAATATAAAAATTTCTAATCTGAATTAAATCTGAATTCTTATCGATCTGATTCATGATCAATGGAAATAGTCAAAAACATATCAGAGTGAGATTCCTATGTAAACCATGGTTTGGTAACTTAGTCGAATTCTTGATGGGGCGCGTAATCGACATGTGCTGCTCATACATGAAGTTTTTATAGTTTTTTTTTTTCCAAAATTTAATTATCCGCTTGAAAATATTGTACGGAAAAGTTACTAGTCAAAGGTAGCTGACCACAACATGTTGAATTTGGTGTGAATCTGAATCTAAAAATATTTAGCATTTCATGGTTTTTTTCCAAAATTTAATTAACCATTATTTTATTTGTCTATATGTTTTGGTGATACACAGTCGAGATGCAATTCCTTTTTCTCTTTAGACGTCCATCTCTCATAAGATTTGATCACTATGTAATGTAGACACTTAAATGGATATAATACAATTTTCTTAGTAAATACATATAAAGCCTATGATTGAAAGTACATCATATTGCTTTGGTCGTAAATATTGAATATCATTAATGAACGACACGTGCAAATATAACAAGTTCATCATTTATTCATATAATAAAGATCAATAAAAAGAACTAGCTACCAAAGATTTTCTTTCTTGATGAAGAGATAGAACAAGAAACGGGAAAAAGTATCAAAAAAAGTTTTAAATCATTGTATTTATGAGCAGCGTTTGGTAGTTAGAATAAAATTCAAGATAGCATGTTCCACGTTTAGTACCTATTTGAGACGAGATAAAGTCGGATATAAAGAAAATATAGGTTGGATAAAATTATCCCATGAGGAGATGAGATAAAAGGTAAATGAGATTTCTAATATCCATAATAGAAAAGTTATTATTTTTGAATAGCAAACTTCTTAGATGAACAAAAATGAGAATTATGTTTCAATATAAATAATATTTGAATTGAATTTAAGAAATTCAAAATAACAAAAAATAACATTTTTTTTTTTTTAAAATTTAATCTTATTTTTTTTATATATTTGAATTTAATTCTACCGTAAAATATAGAATCAATATATAAATTTATTACATATTTTAGGTATTTCAAATATGTTAGTACAGTTTACTATTTAATAAAATTTTATTAGAAAATGATGCAAGGGAAGAAAAAAAAGACGGGAAAATAAAATAAAATAAGTTAATAAGTATGCTAGAGTGTTGCAAAATTTTTTACCATCTCCATTTATAAAAAATTTTGTTCATTTATACATATATGGTGTTTATACTAAATAATGTACATAATATAACGTAAATATATTTGACTTTATTACTGCAATCACCAAACAATAAACAAAATTTAGCAAAATCCATAGATTTCATATCTTGTTAGATTCGGTCATATCATAATTAAAAATTTGGACGACCAATGTAGCCTTACATCCGTGCCAATTTTGCTAGGAAAAATCTCTAATATATAAGTCAGTCGTCCTACATAGTGCGACCAACACTAATGTGAACAAACTTTTGCAATCTTTTATTAATTTTTCTAAATTTTTGTTCTTTTCTTTTTCTTTTTTATTCTTTCTTTGCCAATCGTTAGGCCTTGGAGATGGTCAGCGACCAGCCAAAGGCAATGACTAAGGTCACTCTTGTCAAGATTTGGCAAGGGCAACCTCACCAGAGGTTAATGAGGGTCAACTTCAACAAAGGCTAGCGACAATCCACCGTGTCGGTTTGGTGAAAATTCTTGTTCTTTGGCAAGTTTTCCATTGATCTTTATGAGAATGTTAGGTGAACTTTTTTCATGGTCAGGTGTCTTTTATTCATCAAAATCAGGTATTGTATCAATGTAAGAACTTATAATTTGATTTAAGCCTGAATTTTCATTGATTTGATTCATAATAGATGGAAATAGTCAAGAGCGGATCACAGTGGGATTCCATTTTGCATGTTATTTCCAATGTCAACCACCACTTGGTAACTCTAACTATGGTAACTCTGTCAAATTACCAACGTGGCATGAAATTGACATGTAACACTCATAAATGAAATTTTCAAAGTTTTTTTCCCCCAAAATTTAAGTATTCATAATGGAAAATATATGAGTCAAAGGTAATTGAAGCCACTGTCCATGTTAATGATTTTTCAATAAAAATTAACGCAAATGTAAAAAATTTAAAACTAAATTGGTCCAATCAAAAGATTTAAAATTGAATTAGCACAAACATACGAGGTGTAAGATTTCTTTGATACTTCTGCTCAAGAAACAATGAAATAAACACATGTCAAGGGGGAATTCTCCTCCATCAATCTCTCCTTCACAGCCGTCTCGAACCGACCATGCACAGCAGAGCACGTCGCCGGATCGGCACTCGAACCCAAGCAAACCCAACATGCATCTATTTTCGTTCTTCTTCTTGATCGTCTGTGTGGCCGAAGCATCGAGAGTCAGTCCACCCATGGAAGCCACTGAACCATCCAATGCAACGGCGACGGTTTGCTCCATGCCCGCCTTGGCGGGGGCGGAATTCACGACTCAGCGCAGCAACCCCAAGCTGAGATTTTGAAGCTCGGTGACTCCATAAAAGCCGCGACCTCTCCCGCAAATTGGTGGCTCCAAGTTCAAAGTTCGTGTTCGATTCTATGTTCCAAGCATGCCCTTTGGACAAAGATCTCTGAATTCTAGTAGATTCGTCTTTAGAAGTCCACGGAAGTGATCTTTCATGGAATCACGGTTTCCACTAAACAGAGACAACTGGGAATTGGAAAACACTTGCTCGTGCAAATTCCTATAACCACAGAGAAGTTGCTATTATACATGCTTTAGTTATCACTGTCGATGCTTACAATCAGCTTCTGTGGAGGGTCAAATAGATATCTGCAAAAACATCCCCCTTCATGAAACAGCCTAGAAAGAAAAGAATGATCGACAGGAGTTTCCAACTAACTATTTCTACGCATATGGGAAGAACAAAAATTTCGCGAACACTAACTACAAAATGGGAAATTTTTTTCTTTTTATATAAATCCCACCGGGAATTGTCATAAAGATTCATCTGGCTCGATTATCTTATTTGATTGTTACAAGGTTGGAGTGGTTGTCCCATGTCTCATTCCAATTCCTTGAGAAAGTCAATATTATCAACAAAGACCTGCAAATTAACCGAAAGAAACCCACATCAGCTATCCAGAGAGAGAGAGAGAGAGAGAGAGAGAGTAATGAACAAGTCTCAAATAAAATCAACAATTTGCTTGTGTGAAAGAAATTACTGCAAAAGATACAAAGATTTAAAGAGGAAAAAAAAATTGGACAGTATGACCGTTGCACTCGCCCAATGTTTAAACTCCAGGAAAGTAGTGTTTCAGACAACTCCATCATGTGCAAATGCTAAGCCCACTAAAAAACATCATCAGGTAAGTTATGACTTTTCTAATCTAACACAAACTCTTCAAAGGAAATTCGTGTATGCCGCCCCAAACTAGGTCCTGAACCCATTTCTTAACCCATATTTGATGGGCTGACTTGTTGTATGGGTTAGTGTTATTCAATAAATGGGTCTAAATTGATAAAGCCCAAGATAATATGGATGTTTAATGGTTCACAACTTAGCTCCCAACCCACATCTTTGACTCTCTTATGTTTCTCTTGCCCTCACTTGATCTCCCACTCGCTCACTGCACGCTCTCACCTCAGTTTGAGTATGAGTATTCCTAGATTTAGTTAAATATAAAAGTGGTTTAACAATATGGGTCGAGTCGGTTATGGATGGCTATATTTGTATTGCATGGAAATGGGTCAATTTGGGTCCGACCAATTTCGACCCAACCCACCACTTTGACTGATCTACCCTAAACTAATATACCTAAACATACGTTTTCCATGATGACAGCTTTACCAGTGTCAAAACTGACAGACCAGGGACTAGGCTTGTCGCATCTTGCAGCAGCAAATAACCCATAAAATTGATTTGAATCTGTTGAGTTCATATCTCCTCCTATACTGGCAGTTGAACCAATCAAGTGCATAAGTTAGACACATCATTAAGTATCACATACCGTTTTCCAACCATCAGGATCCAGGCATGCTGTAATCTTTGTATTGATGCCAGGTAATGGTCCAGGCTCCCGGGTAACCTTGCCACCACAGAGCTTAATTGCCTCGGCTGTTTTGTAAACATCATCAGTGCCTATCGCAATCTGCCAGGGACAAATACATTATTTACAGCTTATAAATTTGATTATGTATGTAAAGGAGAAATTATTCAATTTCTGTAGTCCTAAGCATACTTCAACAAAAGAGTGAATACAGAAAAAGTAAATACACTTTTGAAATGTATTCTAAGAGAACTAGGACCATATACTAAGCCAGTTAAAGGCAGGGAGACTCTGTACCTGAGCATAGGCATTGCCTTTGTCATATTCAGTGACACCATAATTATATGTCAACTCGAACACTGCATTCTTATCTTCAGGGCCATATCCCATCATTGCTATGGTATACTAGAATAGAAGAATTCAACGTCAGGAAGGTAGAGAAGGAGACATGCATAAAAATAGATAAAAACACATTTCCAACAGTTTGAGGATGTATAATAATTTCACACTTGAGAGAAGAACTTGACAGTACAGAGAAATCATGTGTTATAAGTATCTTGGTACAGAAAGTTTCAACTCATAAAAACTTTAGACAACTCAGAGCTCTTAGTAAAATAAGGAGACATGACTATACAGGTCAGACATCGTCGATCTTTAAATTTGATGGATGGCAAACAGAATATAAGATGATACCGGAGATAAATGGATATTGAGTTACCTTATACTCAGGATTATCTCTGGTGCGAAGAAGCTCCATACCATAAGCCTGGTAGACATCACAAAATTTATATAAAAAGTACATACCAACAAATAGAAGTGAAATAAAATAAAATAAAACTAAAGAAAGATATGCATAAAAACAATGAGACCCTGCATTTTAGATGTAGCATCCAAAATACAGTGCCTACTTGTCTAACCTTCTCGTAGAAACTTATTGATCGATCTAGATCGCCTACACGAAGCATTACTTGACAAAGTGGCTCCGGAGTGGGACCTCTCTCCAAAAGTTCAAACTTATAACCATCAGGTCTTCAATAAATGCGATGACTGTGCTGCCCCCTTTGACTGGACCTGGTTCTCGAGTTACCTTGCCACCTTTGGCCTTTATGAGTTCCACAGTCTTGGCAATCTAATCAAGATATCACAATTTAAGAAACTATCCAACTCAACTGCACCAGGCATCTGACAAGCATTATGAGCTATCCACATGACTTTCAGTTGCACCACGATCTAATCAAGATATCACAATTTAAGAAACTATCAAACTCATAACTGCACCAGGCATCCAACAAGATTATGAGCTATCCACATGACTTTTAGAAGGCATGATGCAACAATAATTTCTTTTGGTATGAAATTCGACAAGCAAGTAAAAATTCAAGCTAGTCAGATGCACCTCAAGTCCTACATATTGCTATCATGTTTAATTCGAGTTCATCAAGCAACAATTTAAGTCATTATAGATCGTAATTACTTGGCCTCAATGCCTCATGATTCATTAGCCCAAACGAGTACTTACTTTTCAGTTGTTTTCAACATTTCATGTAAGACCTAAGTGAAGGAACCTGACAACAGTTTCATCAAATTTCATATTGCTTTCACTGATATAGAATATAATCAAAATTTCATTTGGATAATCAAGACATGTGGAACCATTTGCAAGTACATTATGTATCTCATTTGGTAGATCTTAAGCATGAAAGGAGGAGTTTGATCACACTCAAGGTGAGTGTATCCAGCTGCAACTGAAGAGGAGACAAATCATAGTCAGCTACGCCGACTCGAGTCAGACAAATTACATTAACATGGCCCTACATGACACAATACATCACCAAAAATTGCAGAGAAGGGGCTGATGTCATAATGCAACTGTCATTTTATTGTCTAGCACAGAGTCTGCATCTGAAGTTGCTAAAGATTGTCCAATCACACCATCAAAAACAATTTACAAGAAGAGTTCTTTGCTAGAACTTACATCGTCGACCGCAATTCCAAAATGGCCAAAACCAGTCCCAATGTCATACTTGTCAACTCCATAATCTGGCCATACCATATATCAGGCAACATCGAAGACCAACAAAATGATCAGTGAATTACAATGCAAAGCTCACCAAAGAAGAGTAATCAGCAATTTACACGCCATAATTCAATGAGTGTGTGTGTGTGTGTAAATAAGCAACTATTCATGTGGTCCGTTATCGTACTATAAGTGAGTTCAATCACAAAGTGGGAATCTTCTGGTCCATAACCGAGGAATGCATTTGTATATTTTTCTTCTGGTATGTCACGTTTGCGCAACAGCTTCATTCCCAGGCATTCTGTGTAAAATCTGCACAAAACTAACATCTCTTTGGATCCAAGTCTCATGTTGTGAAGTTAAAAAGGAGGGAAAATAAAGGAAAAGTGACATCAATATGCATCAGGAATGAGAGTACGCACTTTATGGTTCTGTCCAAGTCCCCCACACGGTAGACAACATGAAGCAGTCTCCTTTTGTCTTGTTTAACCCAATCCAGAATATTCTCTTGGGTGGCAGTTGTGCTTGCTTGTGCCATATTTCCAGGAGTACTGGCAGCAGTGACACTGCTCTCTCCTCTTAACACCCTAGAGGCTCTCATACCAAACAACTGAGACTGGGATACCACTGAGCAAGAATTCATAATCAGCAAAGAACTTCAGGTTGCTATAACAGTTATAAACTCATAGAAACAGAAAATTTATCTTTTCACTGATTTAAGATGTGGGAGAACGTAAGATAACCATTTCCTTATCTCAGCAAATTCTACAAGTGAAAGGAATTCATGGCCTTGCATGCTGCAATGTGGTTTCAACTGGTGATAATGAAAAAACAGAGACTTATCCATAAACACAAAAGCACTCTGCCATACATGATGAAAGCTAAAATATTAAACAAAATGAAATTCGTGCTTAGATAGTCATGAACGTTCCTGCACTTCAAACTTACAAATTCAGATGAAGAAGATGATAAACCCACCACAAACCCCAAATTCAAAATGACAGTAGCCAGTCGAATGTATACTCAACGACCAACTGCTTCCTCTTCCTTAATTATCTGTTCGTCCCGCAACAAGTCATTGCTTTCAGAGAAGCAAGTTACCCTTTTTAACACATTCATTCTAGAGAATACATCTCTCAAATTACCTTCCAATCAAACAACTTGCACGAACACTCATGGGGACCGCAGAGTCAAAACCCAAGTTTTTTAAACCACCAAAACCGAGTCTTTATCGAACACACACCCACCCGAGACATTGCTCGCGGAATCCAAGCGACACCCACAATCAGATAAATCAAGGGGAACCACCCGATTGCACGGGAAAACTACAAAAACCAATCCAACATCGCGAGCAAACAGACCAGACCCGGATAGGGCTAGAAAAAGAAAGAGCCTGAGAGAACCTACCGCTGCCGAGGTGAGAGAAAGAGAGCCTCCGGGAAGGCAGGTGGCTAGGGGAGGGGGAGAGACCCAATCGGGAAGTGGCGGAGAAGCGGAAGGAGGAGAGGGAAGGCCGAATCGAGGAAGCCATGGGGATTATCCTCACCATTCAATCCCACCCTCTCTGCTGTGGAAGCAATCGAGACAGCTCCGTCGCCTCCTGCAATCTCTCCGGGGGACTCAGCAGGAATTGAAGCTCTGAAGCATTCAGTATGTCAAGCAGAAGAAGAGGAAGAGGAAGAGGAAGAAGGTGAGAGAGTGTGAAGGTGGTGATAAGTTTTTGTGAGAAAGGGAGGGTTTTCTGGTTTTTGTCTTTTGTTTTTTGTTTTTTTTTATTGATTGGTTTTTGTTTGTGTCCTTTGATTTTATAGTGCAGTGATAAGAGAAGATAACTATGAGCAATAATCCAGGTAAATGAACGATGATTAAGGTTTCGTCTCTCTCGAGAAGACATGAGCGAATTGGAAAGAATATATTTCTTGACAATGATAGATTTGAAATAATTGACTTATAAAAATATATTTTTTCCTGTCAATAGAATTCATGTTAAAACAATTTGATAGACAATAAAAATATCTTTTATACATTTATTTATTTTGATAAGTGTCGTAAATTATTAATTTTTAAAAAAAATATATTTTTCAAAGTATATATTTTTCACGAAATGAATGTGCTTAATTTCTTTTTTACGCATCTTATCTGGACAAGAACACTTAATGAGAATAATATAAAAAAAAATGGGTAATTTGTGTACTCAATATTTACATGCTTTAACATAGATAATTTTTTAAATGATGAATTATGGATTTTTTTTTGGAGAATGAGTGATTGATACGAGCAATGGGATTTTTTTCCGCGAGGTGTAAAATGAGAGAATAAATGTGAAAAAAAAAGGAATAAAGTAGAGAATAAAGAAAAGGGAGAAAAAGTTTGAGGAAAAAAAAAAAGAGGAGGAGGTGGAGTGAGGGAGGGAGGGGATTTTGATTCTTTTGTGCTCTCGTCTGCTTATTTATGGAATCATCGCATGACGAGGTTCACGAGGAGGACCAAGGCCAAGGAATATCCGACACCTCTTAACGGAATTTTCCTCATTTCCCGCTCGTTTGTGTCGAATTATTCCTGATTTGGCCTCTTACACTTGATTTTTACATTATTCACATCCTTAGATTTACAAAAATATTCCAAATTACACCCTCACGAAACTCTCATGATATTCAATCGAATATCGATGATCGTCATGGAGGGTAATTAGTTTCAAGATGAATAGACTCTAAACTTAGAATTTGCAAACTACCAATTTTCGGATTTTGTAACCTACTCGATTTGCCTTTAAACCTACCATGTATTCATGATCCAATTATAAAGTCTATTCGAGAATCTATTTTTCTTTTTCTTTTTTATAATATGAGCAACAAGACAGTTCGAAATAAAAGATGAACAAGAGCAAGCGAGTAAAGGCAAGTCAAGAATGAGCAAGATTTGTGAAGCTCAAACCAACAAGGTAGGAGGAAGAGAAATGTCAAGAGAAAAATTGGGATTTTAAGAATTTATGAACTAGTTCCAAATTCAGTTCAATTTTCCGGTGGTTCTTCACTTAAAACTAGAATCACTTAGAAACTTGACTGATTTTAACTGAAACCTTGAAACTGGGATAGTTTTTGGGCTGATGATATGTTTTAATTCCCAAGTAGAATTGGTCTAGTTTTATAAACCTAGTCAACACAGGTGCCTTAATTCTCACTAGATTGATTAATTATTTGTCATGTAGCCTCGATCCATCATAGCTATACTATGAGACGATGTATCTATCACAAGTTATTGTAAATTACGTCTCAGAGTTTGGAAATGTAGAGATTTGAATAAATTCTTAAATTATTTTGTTTAAACTATGGAATGTAAAACATGAGGTATTCCCACTTTATTGAGGGAGAAAAATACACAATTAAAAACAGAAATGCAAGGCGTGCGGTACTGACATATTAATTAAAAAACTCGGTCAGGCTGGGCTTCTTCATTAAAGGGATTATATGAGACGATGTAATTTGTATGTTGGTGATAAGTTAATATAAATTACAAGATCTCAAAGTTTGGTAAGCTACCGCGGCTACGATGTTTTCTGGCGTCTTGTATAAAAGTTTTAAAGCCTCTTCTCGGAATTGTGAATGTTGCGAGAAAGTAGTACCCGAGGTGGGCCATATCCGTGGTCCATGGCCCATATGTTTCGGTGAATTATGGGCCTACTTCATACGCTAGAGATATTCATGAAATGTGTCAAAAACAAAAAAACACAGAAAATCACTAGTACTCCAAAAAGTCAAATGTACAAATTGCCAAAAGATGAGCAGGAAGAAAAAAAAGCAGAAGGGCTATACATCTTCAAGTGTCAAATCTACCAATATTTGAAATTTAGTCTCCATTTGTTCCGTGAGAAATAAATAATTTAGAAGATATTTTCGAAAAATAATTATTTATATCGTTTACAAAAAATGATAAATGATAAATATTTTCATCATTCGCGAAAATATTTAGGCATAAATTATTATTGATAATAAAAATATTTTCAGTTGACTACTATTATAAATGATTTTTATTAAGAAAATATTTTTCAAATTATTCATTTTTCGTAATACAAACAGTGTTATTAGATAAATTTCAGGTCTTTTCAAATATTAAACATTAGAATTTTGGTGTTTTACCTTCTGGGTATAACTACAGTAGAGGAACAATGAAGGATATCTAAGAGAACCCCAAATGTGTGGCTTCCAAAAAAAAAAACTCCAAAAGGAGGGATTGACCAGTGTGCTCTGTCATCAGACCAAATCTATGTACAGGACACTTTTAAGTTTCAATGAATTCTGGGCCTACTACTCTGTTCTCTGAGATATTCATGAAATGTGTCCCAAAAAAAAAAAAAAAAAAAAGGGTAAGAAAAAGAGACAGAAAATCAATACTAACGCAGAAGTCATATATACAAATTGCCCAAAGAGAGAGAGAGAGAGAGAGAGAGAGAGACAGCAAAAGAGCTTCTATACATCTTCTGGTGTCTGTCTTAGGTTCTGATTCTGAGAATCTTGAGATCTCCTCTCTCTGTTAGCAAACCACTGGGCTGTTCTTCTGGCAATTGGCAGCCACAGCCTCCTCATTCTCTCCTCCCTTGACCCCCCACCATTTCCCTGTGAGGAAGCCTCTTGGTACCTCCTCTTCATGCTCAACCCTCTGAGCCTCGACACCCCTGTGATCTCAGACATCGATCTCTTCTCGTCCGGCACCAGATACTTCGACCCGCCTGTCGCCATCGGAGGAGGAAGGCCCGCGGCTGGGGCCAGGGCCGGGCTAGTCAAGCTCCTGGGGCCGGGCTTGCTCTCAAACAGCCTCTTCAGTTCCATCTCCTCCTTGATCTTCCCAATTTGGCCCTCTCCATCGGCCCTGCTGGCTTTGGACTGGCCAGGATTGACCTCCAGGGAAGAGAACCTGTTGCTTGACGCGGAGCTCAGCATTTCTGAATTCAGGAACATCAGGTCTGAAGAGCTGACATTGCTCCACCTGTTCTTGAAGAACCCGTCAGGCACCAAGATCCTGTGATTGAACTTGTGCAGGTCCGCTCTGGGGTCTTGATCGGCGTTCCTGACCTCATCCCGGATCGGGACCTCGTCTTCTCTGTCGGCCTTGAAAATCCTCCTCAAGCTACTCCCGATGCCGAACCTGGAGGACCCGCGATTTCCCTCCTCCCTCTGGATGAAGAGCAGCTCCGGATTCGAGCCGTCGTGTCGGCTCGATTGGTTCCACAGCCTCATGCTACTTGAGTAGGTGAAGATCGCCGGGTCCTCCACGCTCAACCTAAGCCTGCAGAGGGGGCAGCTGGAGTGGCTCTCGAGCCAGCGGTCGATGCAGTCGATGTGGAAGGCGTGCTTACACTGAGGGAGCAGCCGGAGGATCTCGACGTCCTCGAATTTGGAGAGGCACACCGCGCACTCGAGCCCTTCTTTCGATCCCCTGAGCGAGGAAAACCTGAAGAAAGGGAGCGACTCAATCACCGCCTTGTCAATGCCCGATAACTGCGATCTTGACCTTGTTAACCGAGGAAGAGCTTCTGGGTCGCCATGGATGGCCGATGCTCCAGAAAGACAATACTTCGCATAGACAAGGAGGATGCAAGCGAGCAAGAACATCAGGGACAGTATCCCCATGACAACACCGAGGCTCGGCTGGAAATTCGACGCATTCTGCGAGAAAATCTCTCCCTGGCTCGATGAGTTTTGCGCCTTGACATGCAAGAAGAAGACCCAACAGAAGATCAAGACATAGATGCTGGCTCGATTCATGTGCGGATCAGGTGCTAACACTTTCAGCCTCGAATGTCGAAAACCCGAAACTCTATACGTGCGGAAACCCTTCCTGGAGGTTCTGGTTTTGAGGGACTGAAATGGGGTATGTTTGGTTTGGCCTCAGAAAGAACTTGGTCCACGTCTAAATAGAGAAACCCTTCTCTGGTTCATGAGATCTCCTTCGTTTGTTCTCAAGCTGTTTATGTCTGTCCAAACTCATTGGACTAATCTATTCTCCAAAGGAAGCTTTTTTAAAGGTTGGAAATCCATGTAGTGATGTAGAGATGGAGAGGACTTGGTTTATAAAAACAATTTTAGTCAATGAGAACGCAAAGATAGTAGCAAAATTCAGAACCAACTGATGCAGCATTGAACAGAATAAGTTGATCCCCCATGAGAAGAGAGGCTATTTGGACTGCAACTTGATATGGTCATTCACCTGAGTGGCAACTGTTCCAAAGCCCTAATGCAGTTTTCACCATGCTTTTTTATTCCTGGCATTCTCTAAACCCAATAAATTAAGCTCCCATCATCAACCACCCCCTTTTTACACACCTACGAATGACGATCGGAAAGCGACTTCATCTTTTGAGTTAGAATATTGTCTTGATCGACACGTTTTCGAAGCCAACAAAGGGATTTTATCTGATGGGATTGAAGGCAATGCGAATTTCTTCTTTCTGGTCTCATAAAACGAAAAGAAACGTAAATGGTGCAAATAATAAAAGTCAATGTTTGGGTGGGTGAGCATGAGGAATCCCAGCAAAAGAGGTAAACAATTTGAAGAAGTCCGCCAGCCTTTGGGCTCAAGCAGCAGGGTGAGATCATTGCATAGGCCATCGTCCTCATCCAGGCAAAGACAACACAGACCATAAATAAACGCCAACCTCAACAATCTACCTTAGTTGTCGTCGATGCTAGCATTATCAAAATCCAACAAGCAACAAGCAAATTCAAACGGCTGACTCGGGAAGTCTACTAAAATAAGCAATTCAAGTCAAGGACGCTAGATCAAGCAAATGAGGCCGCATTTTCATTACAAAATCGGTATCCCACCTGTTGCGTGCTCGACCGATTCCTTAAGCCTGTGTTAATCTGTCTTCTCTTCACCTAGAGAAGACCGAAAGAAAAACAAATTAGCAAAATTGAAAGTTATGTTTAAGACGTTTGAGATTCAAGATTCCTTGTGCTACATGTTCTTATTTAGTGTTTTTTTGTCCAGCGACGCATGTGGCTAGAATTCATCCCTAACATGCT
Organism: Angophora floribunda; assembly: GCA_014182895.1. Taxonomy (NCBI): domain Eukaryota; kingdom Viridiplantae; phylum Streptophyta; class Magnoliopsida; order Myrtales; family Myrtaceae; genus Angophora; species Angophora floribunda. The sequence goes on along the minus strand of CM024707.1, from coordinate 36,931,689 downwards.
CTGCCCAGCTTGGTCAGAAATGCTTTTTTAGGTTTTGAGGGAAACTGAAGGAAGTATCAAACAGGTCATGTCAGATTGGTGTATCTTGGTTGACGGACATGCCGGCCTTAAAGAACAAGAATACTTTTTTTTTTTTTTTGGGGGGGGGGTAAGGGGGTGTAATGACATCTCTGTGAATCCCGTGATTGGACAATCATTTTAATTTTGTGAAATTTGTATAGGACCGTCAAATTAATTAGGTCGTAATAGATGCATTGTGTACACACACATCTCATATTCATATTAAAAATGTTCTTGCAATACAGTACTCTCGTCCCATTGCTCAATTTTATTATTCTCAATGCTTGGTCTTTGTTGTTGATAAGGAAAATTACGATTTGCATTGGATATTTCGAAAAAGATACACTTTATTTTGGGCAACCCTTATTTTTTCTGTCAATTACTTAGGCCCTGTTTCCATGTCTAATTATGAAATCAAACTCTAGCCCTTATATCTTCCAGTGTTGTTGACATATAAGACATCCTTGGTTAATAAAATTAGAGAAACTCATCCAGAGAATTACAAGGATAATGTTTGTGAATTAAAGTAGTTCATCACGTTATTTATATCAATAATCATAATCATCGCTAACGAGATGCCATTTAACTGATGATATGAGAGTTGACTAACATATAAACTACATGGCGATTGGCGTGATTATTAGAAAGCAATAGATAAAATGAGTGCTTATGCCTATCTTACAAGATGTAATTTCAAACATTCAAATTATTTCATTCTTTAATTATTCTAGGTCGTGCGTACCCTACAAGGACGAATTAAAGAAAAGACAAACAAAAAATATTGTCTAGTTGTCTTAATCATTGGTCTAATCATGTACTCCACTAGTTTATTAAGAAGAACAGTCGGTGAGGAATAAACACAAACACAAACATGCGGCGATACTTTCTCAAGAAGCACATGAGCAACGAACGAACGGAGGAAACAACAGGGAGTTCCTCCAGGCATTGTGATGCACAGATGCCAGATAATTCGTGCGTGGAGGATACTCATATCTTTAGTCCGTGCTGGGAATTCGTGAATAATATTTACGTTTGAATTATAATTTTATAATAATCTCGTATACAGCATAGTTGGGGTACGATATCGCGATAACAGAAAAGGAACGAGGCGATGTATTAGAGTTTACCACATCGCTTAATATACTAATTTTATAAACCTATCTTAATGTAGCTTGCATCGGCTACTTCGTAATTTTGTCCCCGATATTCTAGTTTCTACAATTAGTATCCGTCCGGCTATAATGCCGCAAAAGAGTCGAATTAAAAGTAGAAACTGTAGAAACTGTTGACAACAGAAATCTCCAAATGTAGGCTAATGTCTTGCCATTCGACTAGTCTTGGCATTTGCCTTAGCACCTTCAGTAACTGGGATCGAGCTTTCGAATCCCTTTCCTGCCTAGGTGACAGAAGAAATATTGCAATCGATCTTACGATTGCATCCCAATGATTTAGTACCAAAGATTCCCCATTATTAACTGTTAGAAAATCAATTCCGACAATAACTATAATAATCCCTGCATATATGTAACACTCACGACAAGAACTATATTCATCAGCTGTTAGAAAATCAATTCCAACGACTAATGATGCCTTCAAACTCTAGGAGTGCAAAACTTGCTCTATAGGGGAAACGCTAACTAACAAGAGCTGTCATCATTCCTACATAAGCTTTTGGGACGCAATGCTCAATAAGCTCCGAACCTCTTCATATTTTAAGGAGCCAAGCGAACTTGGTTTTGCTCAAGTCTTGAGCATAAGAAGCAGCTGTTGTATACGAATACAGAAAGCGGCCAGTTGCAGCACCAGCATTGGGATTCAACTCCGTGGCCCTGAAAAAGAGTTCTCCAACCCCATTCTAGCGTTATGTTCTCAAGTCAGAGTTAACCCATCTTTCGATAGATGAAATCAATTCGAAATACATAATGCTGAATCCAAACTATTAAATATCACTATTTGACAAGAACGCGATTCTAGATTCCAGAACATTATTACATACAGGAACTAGTGAAGCGGGTTACTGCAGAAATTAATGAAGTAGGCTAAAAGGTACATTGCCAAAGAGGTAAATTAGCGAGGAAGTGAGGGAATCTCACTAATGTACAAAGCCACATCCTGTTTCGTTGATCAGAGGCCAGAGATATCAGCCGACAGGGGGCTCTCTGGTACAGCATCAACTCTGAGCAGAGGCAGCAGGATTGTTGTTCGGGAATGTTGACAAACCGGCATTGCTGTCTGGATTAGCAGGCTCCTCTGCTGCATGCCGGACAAACTCTTCAGGGGACATGTGGAAACTATGACAAGCACAAACAATCTTGATTTGGTTCGCATTGTATCTGTAAGTAACACCTGAAATGGTCCTCCCATTTGGGCCTGGTCCAGTAGTAGAAACCCAAGGGAGATTCGGATAGGAACCACATCCACCAAATTTCACATCTGCAGCAATACCTGGCTTGATAGCAGAGAAGTCTATGGAAAAGCCATCAGCTGCTCCCTTCGCATCTTCTTCCGTCCGAGTAGAGGAACCTTCTTCAGACCTGTGCTGTTTCTCCTCACCTTTGACCAGTTCAGGCATCCTCCCACTGTATTGGGTGACCTCTGGTGAAGCACGAGAAACCACTTGATTGGAGGCTGCAACAATTACAGAGATGCGTTATCACATGCCAACCTATTAATACAGGCAGACATGAATCATGAGAAGTGGAGAAAGGGAAAACCTTCCATGTTACATATTATGCATAATGGAAACAGATAGTCACAGCACCCATCACCAATATCATATGATATCCTTTTAATATAGCACCAGTATATAGGCTACGAAAGGTCAAAGCTTGAGATTTTAAGGTCTCACTCATGAACTGTGGTCAGATGCTCGTAATAACTATGAATAGTTTAAATATTTGTGGTAGCACTAACTCGTCAAGTCCTTTAATATTAGTGCTTGAGCAGCAACAAAATGCAGCTGAAAGATTTATAAATCGTAAGTGAAAAGAATTAGTAATCCTACCACAAAGGCTTCACAGGTCATTAAACATTCTAGACTAGCAATCCTAATCACAGGAATACCTGTTGTGATTATAGGGTACAAAGACACGATTTTGGAATAGGGACATATATTCTCAAAGCAATATTCCATAGAGAAAACACCACAATATTGTAACCTTGAAATACTCTGACCTAGCATTAAATTTACCTAAGTTAGGAGGAACTTTGCCTGCATATGAAGAATGTGGCTGTTGAGCATGAGGAACCAACCCCCATGGATGATCCTTATCCATTGTTGGAAGTTGAACTGTTGAGTACCCTAACACCATTGGCAAATTAGCTGCAGCCACTGGCTGTATAACTCCAGCAGGCGGATAACCAGGTGTGCCTGGTGTAGAGTTAGAGTCCCTTGGAGTGACTGGTTGGGACCCATTTACCATGTTCATGGGTTGGATAGAGAATGGAATGCCATAACCTGAGTTCCCAAGTTTGAACTCATTTTCTGATGGAGCATGAAATCTCTTCTGGTTTTGCAATTCTGCTGGCCTACGGTCAGAAAACCCATGAGCTTCTTTTGCAAGCTCTGGATTGAACCGTTTAGAGCTGTCATCATGGTGTTGGGCCAATCTTGAGGTTGAACCCTCAACTTCTGAATCTGCCACATCTTCATTATCAGCAGCTGAACCGTCTTCTGTTGTTATGGAGATGTACGGACTTTTAGGCTTGTCATGCACATCACCATAATTTACTTCTCTTCCATGCTTATTTTGATAATTAATCTCATCAAAGGGCATTCTCCTTTTATTGCTTGTCTCTGTCTGGGTTTCTCCATTGGTTTCAGAAGGCCTGTACATCCCAGCAACCCATGGTCCTTTTCCACCCAAATTTACAGAAGCATCTGCATCACTGGATGCCTTTGAAAGATCGCTGAAGAAGTTTTCTGGAGGTTTTGCTGAATCACTTTGAGATCCAGCTCCAGAGTCCTGCTTTTGTGAACCACCATGCAGAAAATCTTTGAAGTCACCAGCTATTCTGCTCCCCCTATCATCTTCTGCTGTCGAGTCCGACGTACCAGTACCGCTTTTTCCCTTAAGTTTGCCAGCAGATCCACCACAGGAGAGACCCAAACCAAGGTCAAGGCCATTCTCGTCCTCCATCTTATCAGGAAGGAAGTGCTTTTCTAGGGCGATGGGGATCAGAATCCTTCAATTATTCTTCATCATCCCAACATTATGTTTCAGCATTCAATAATTTGGCCTGAACAAGATCATCTATCCACGATCAAGATATGAGAGACAAGAAGGGTGAAAAGAAAGGGACACTGGGTCCAAAGAAGTACAGGCACAAATCAATGGGTAGAAGCTAGAAGCAAGAATTCGTTTGATGTGAAGAGATCAAGAACTCATGCACCCGCGTGAGGATATACACGCATAAGCATGTGCAGGCCTGTACATGCATACATGCATTCGCAACATGCATATTGAAGATATCAATGGTAAGAATTATAGCGAGACTGACATGCTTTGAGCCATAGATATCAGCTTGTTTATGATCTAGTGATGGTTTTCCTTCAGCGACGGGTACCACAAGAAGGGACTCACTGACAGCAACTAATTCCTTATCCTTACAGACGGAACCCAACCCACCTTCCAGTAAGCTAAAAGAGGGGGTTCTACAAACAAAAAACACTCCAAACGCATATAAATCAGGTACGAAATCAACTCCACCTTCCCCAATCCCAACCCCCCCAGGCTATCTTTCACAGCTAAGTAAAACCCAAGACAGATGCAAAGCTTCTCATCGCCAGGAAAGGAAATACCCACAACGCCAAAGCCAAAAAAATGAGCAGTGACCCAATCACTCGAAGACAAGAACAGAAATGCTCGCACTCCAACCAAACCGTCCCCCTCCAACCAATTCGCTGAGCACATCGCCATACGCCGAACCCCAAGCCATTGAGCTTCACAGAGACCTCTAAACTCGCCGCATCTCGAGGATCCCTCACCGATCGCCTCGAACCGGGGCGCGAGAGCAGCCGGAACAGCGAAACCCCCCAGCGGAAAACGAGGAGGACCCCGAGAAAGCAGCAATGCGTACGACCCGGAAACGCCAGGCCGCACAGCAGGCATCGATCGAGCTCGCCTCAATCAAGCTCAAAACACCGCAAAAAAAAAAAAAAAAAAACAACAGCAACAACAACAAGCCGATCAGCGAAAAGCTGGAAGAGGTCGTCAACATGCAACGCCGATCTCGAGCGAATCGCGGAAGAAACTCGCGACGGAGCCCGAAGAGTTAGAGATAGAGAGAGAGAGAGAGAGAGAGAGAGAGAGAGAGAGAGAGGAAGACCTAGAGTCGGAGAGGGGGGAGGGCGCAATCCGAATCCGGAACCCTAGGCGCCAAACTGGTGCTATTTACAGAGACAGGGAGGCAGAGAGAGAGAGAGAGAGAGAGAAGGGAGTCGATCTGTGCAACTGTAGTAGAAAAGAACGGCTGGAAACCCACCTTCTCCCCCCTCCCTTTTCCTTCTGCAATCTCTCTCTCTCTCTCTCTCTCTCTCTCTCTCTCTCTTCTATTTTCGGCATGTGCTTTTCGTGAAAGATTATCCTCCTACTCTTCTTTTTTATTTTATAAGTTGAATCAATCATTCAACTCCGACCTTTTAGTTAAAAAAAAAAAAACATCAGCTGCAAAAACGTTTCCAATTAAGTAAAAAAGAAAATAAAATTTTACGTGGATTGTCCCTAAAATTTGGTCCAACATGCGATTGCCGTCTATTTGTTATTCGCTTAAAATGAATTCTTCATTCGTTCTTAAATGCTCGGCATGGTTTTTCTGTTTGATCGGATGGAGGAGAAGATCGCCACGGGCTCCTTGGCTACAATCCCTCGACTTTCTATAGCAAACACAAATCAATCCTTCGATATATTATTCAAGAGTTTTCGTTATTGTTTAAGATTTTTATAAATATTAAAGATAGTTTTACTAAAAATCTCAAATTGATATATTGATACCATCTTTTATTTTAAATTAATTTATGCATCACAAAAAATCTCAAATCATTATATTTGCACCATGTTTACCCAAATGGGTGTGCTCTTGCCACATTTATCCAAATTGTGGTAAATTTGAGATTTTTTGAGGGTAAATATGGCCAGTTTGGGGTAAACATACCAAGAGTATATCAGTTCAAGAGTTTATATAATGCAAAAATTAAATTTAGGTAAATGTAATATGAGTGTATCGATTTTGAGTTTTAAGTTGTATTAATCCTAAATATTATGAATTTTAGATTATGATATTTATAACAATAAAAGAAAAACCTTGATTAGAATTGTAATAGATTGATATTCTGCGATATCATGTCTGAGGTTGCATTTGACCGTATAGACTTTTTTGTGCGACGAGATCACGTTGAATCGGAAAATAAAATGAAGATATTCGTAAATTTGACCATGAAAATTTGTTAAAAGCACGAAATATTTCAGTTGTTGACCCACCAACCTTTCTGGGCCGGGCTTCATGCGTTGGTTCGGCCCATGAACGGGTAAAGGAAATGCGGATTCGGATAGATACAGGGAAACCGTACGCAAATCAGGCAAGATGATCCGGACTCAAGTTCGGGTCATTCGGGTTTTAGAACCATAAATTGAAATATTTTCCGTTGGTAGAAATTCGAAATGGATTTCGCTGTTAACTAATTTTCTCTATGCTCAATCTTTAATTATTTATTTTCTATTGGATGAATTTTTTTACCCTTTTTTTCTTTAAAAAAGTAAGTGGATTGAGATTGTTACATTGAATTGATTTCAATTATATGAAATATTGATGTATCATCAGCCATTTAAATTTTAAATTGCATGTCGTGCTTGCAAAAGAGTTGATCCGATAAATCTACCCACTCTTCATCTAAACCAAACTCGATCAATGTGTTGGTCTAACCTAGTTTGATTTGGGTCGAGAAAATTTATCCACCCAATTGAATAAAAGATTGAGTGTAAAGACTAAAGAGCCTTAGTTGACTTACAAATCACATGATATTCTTGTACAAATATTGATGTTGCCAATCCAAACCAAGCAAACTAAGCCATTCACCCAAGTCTGTCAAACTCAAAAAGAAAATGACCCCTTAGTCTAGTCAGGTCCATCTTAGCAAACTATTAATAGTTAAGTTTTTCGAATTGACAATCAAGTCTATCACTTTTCAATCCATTTTTTGTTCTTATTGAAAAAAAAAATGTTTAGAACTTTTTAGAAAATGCCAAAAGTTTCCTAGTGACTATGAAGGGCTCCATACCCATCAATTCAATTGCATAAAAGTCTCACGCAACAGCCAAACACATTTATTGGGGGTGTGGGGATGTGTTGAGTGCAGGATTGAAGCTCTATATTCTACTCTAAATTAGGTAACAAGAAATTAATTAACCATAAATTATTTAAAACGGGCTAAGTAATTTAATGAATTATATATATATTTTTTATTTTTCTCTTTTCCCCCCCAGTCAAACCCACATGCGATTAATAATGGTGACAAGAGATTCCATTTTTCTTTGCTATATCTGTCATGAGAATTTATTATTACTCCAAGGAAAGACGACAAAGATCAGTGCCTTTCGGAAAACCCCCGGTGGGCCCCCTTTTGATTTTTCTAATCTAATTATCTAATGTTTGGCGCCGGAGATTAAGGTCGGTCAAACCACTCCATGTCAAATTGTCAATTTAATATAAATATATATTTTTAAATAACTAGACGGAAAAATAAAAGATCACCGTGATTGATTATTTAACCATATCTTGTATTCGAAGTCGTCAACGGGGAAAATAATATTTTATATTCTCTCGAAACTCTCATATTATTCTTAAACAACTAAATCACAATATAATAAATTTATAAATTTCATAATTCAATAGTTAATATGAAAGCAATGTGCACAGTTGCTCTAAAAAAAATATATTGACGTACCTTCAAGTTAATTGATGAGTGGCAACAGATAAATTTGTCTTAACGCATTTTATTAAATAAAATAAATGAAAAAAAGAAGAAAAATGATATTTACTATCAAGATTTAGATTAGACGAATCTAGACGCTCTACATCCGGTGCTTTTACCTTATAATTTTGAGCTGAAAAATTTATTTATGTGATTACCATGATTATCATCATTGTTTTTTCCTGCTGTTCATGTTCCTAATCTCCATAATTTCGAGGAAGGGATAAGATCGAAAAGCAAAAAAGCGAAGACCAGATCTCCAACCGGATCCCACGTATTTCCTTCCGGATTTGATTTAATAAGGAGTTATCTCATCCGCCATTATTCATTTAACCGTTTTCTTCTCCCCTCCTTTCCTTTTCTCGATCGAAAAAAGAAATTATCCGCATTTAGATTCTTACCTTAAAAAAGTAAAGATAACAACAGCCTGGACCAATCGGATAGAATAAAGGAGCAAGTTTAAACCCGACGATCGAGTCATCTTTGACTACAATGCAATAAAATAATCCATAAATAGTATAAATTAAATTAAATTTTAAAGTTAAATGAATTATAAAACGTTTTTTTTTTAAAAAAATTTTCAAGAGAGAAGCGTGTATTTTTGATTTTATATACACGTCATTATCCATATCCGACTTGTCAAACAATTTCACTGGCTGCCTTGTGTGCTTCGTTGTCTCGTTCGATTTTCCCCGCTATCCCTGTCGTCTTCTGATTATAAATTCAGACTTCTCTGCAGTTATGTCAATCCGGTGACCAAGGCTTTTCGATCCCCTCTGAAATCTCCACTGTCGCTCTGCAGCTCTCTGGCGGGTGTTTTGGAGACCGAGAGACGTGCCCAGAGAGCCATAGGGAGAGGGAGAGGGAGAGAGAGTGGGAGAGCAAGCATGGCGGGTGGAGGATTTGTAGAAGCCGGGCATTTGAAAAGGGCTCATCTTTACGAGTATCGGATCACTGGGTATTTCATATTTGCTTGCATCGTTGCGGCCCTTGGAGGATCTCTTTTTGGGTACGATCTGGGCGTTTCAGGTGAGTGTTTTCTTGGTCTCCTTTTGTTTTGCCTTTTTGGCTTGGTATTCGAATTCTGTCTGCAGTGATGTTTTGTGATGGAGAGGCCTTCTGGTGTTATCCCTCCAATATGGGGAAGATAGTTTTTCTTTTGTGTCTGTGGAAGGTGAATGCGGAATTTGGATTGAAGGGGGATGCAAAAGGAGGTTGCTTTAGCATGTTATCCTCCAATCTGGGGAAGATAGTTTTCTTTTGTGTCTGTGAAAGATGAATATAGTTTTCTTTTGTGTATGTGAAAGATGAATGCGGAATTTATAACTGAAGGGTGATGCAAAAGGGGGTTGCTTTTTGTCCCAGGAGTAGTCGCTTTTGCATGTTATCCTCAAATCCGGGGAAGATAGTTTTCTTTTGTGTTTGTGGAAGACGCATACGGAATTTTGATTGAAGGGTGATGCAAAAGGGGGTTGCTTTTTCGTCCCGGGAGGAGTTGCGAAAAAGGCAGAGAAGCGGGGAGATTTCTGAAAGTATTAAATTCAACTGGTCTTCATGTCAGCCAGTACTGTTCTTTGTCGTGTATTTGTTACTAATCTGGATTCTGTGACGTATGAATTTTATTTTCTTTAATTCATCTTATACGAAACAGAATAAAATTTAGGAAGAGAATGGCCCTTTGAATTTTATTCAGAAACGAATGATCTTGAAATTAGCAGATGCCAATGGTTCAATTTCGGGTATGTTTGTGCAAAGTGCCGCACAAATATTGTGGTGCCAGAAAGAAGACGATCCCTTATTCAACCTGAGTGAGTTCTTTAAGAATCGATGACAATGATCTTAATACTTTGCATTTGTTTCAGGTGGAGTGACCTCCATGGACGATTTCCTGAAGGAGTTCTTCCCAAAAGTGTACCGAAGAAAGCAAGAGCATCTGAAAGAGACCGATTACTGCAAGTATGACAACCAGATTCTAACGCTCTTCACTTCTTCTCTCTACTTTGCGGGCCTGGTCTCGACCTTCGGGGCATCATACGTGACCAGAAGCAAAGGCAGAAGAGGTAGTATCATCGTGGGATCGATCAGTTTTTTCTTGGGAGCGATCCTCAACGCAGCTGCTGTTAACATATGGATGCTGATCATTGGTCGCATACTCCTCGGCTGTGGCATTGGATTTGGAAACCAAGTAAGCAAACTAAAGGAGATAGCTTAATGAATTAAGTTTGCCCGTGAAAACATAACATTGTCCTGACTATTCCACTTGTATTATGTCCTTCCAAATATATGTGCTCTAAGATTGCAATGCTTCACATGGCATTTTGGATGCCGATTGTTTCAGGCGGTTCCTCTATATCTCTCGGAAATGGCACCAGCGAAGATCCGAGGGGCAGTGAACCAGTTGTTCCAACTAACGACGTGCCTGGGGATATTGATCGCGAACCTTATAAATTATGGGACCGAGCAGATTCATCCTTGGGGTTGGAGACTGTCTCTCGGCCTTGCAACGGTCCCTGCGGTGCTCATGTTCATAGGCGGCCTGTTCCTGCCTGAGACTCCGAACAGCCTCGTCGAGCAAGGCCGGATGGACGAGGCGAGGGTGGTATTGGAGAAAGTGCGGGGCACCAAGAACGTGGATGCGGAGTTTGAGGACCTCATCGAGGCAAGTGAGGCCGCACGGGCCATCAAGAATCCGTTCAGGAACCTGCTGAAGCGCAAGAATCGGCCCCAGTTGGTGATTGGGGCCCTTGGGATCCCAGCCTTCCAGCAGCTCACCGGAATGAACTCCATCCTCTTCTACGCTCCCGTGATCTTCCAAAGCCTGGGGTTCGGCTCGGGGGCTTCTCTGTACTCATCTGCGCTGACCAGCACGGCATTGGTCCTTGCTGCACTGATCTCAATGGCCTTCGTCGATAAGTTCGGCAGGAGGGCTTTCTTCCTAGAAGCTGGTACCGAAATGATATGCTACCTGGTGAGTGAGTCCTCAGTAGCAACTGTTGAACGACCCGAACAAGGCGATAGATTTTTTCCTGTTCATGCTTTGTTAATTCTGATTGATTAATCAGAGACGTTTTCCCCTGTCAGGTCGCCGTGGCCATAACCTTGGCGCTGAAATTTGGGCAAGGAGTGGAGCTGCCCAAGGGGATTGGAATCTTCCTCGTGATCATCATCTGCCTTTTCGTGCTGGCCTATGGGAGGTCGTGGGGACCGCTGGGGTGGCTCGTGCCGAGCGAGCTTTTTCCCCTGGAGACCAGGTCGGCAGGCCAGAGTATTGTTGTGTGCGTTAACCTCTTATTCACCGCGCTGATCGCCCAGTGCTTCCTCGTCTCCCTCTGCCACCTCAAGTACGGGATCTTCTTGCTGTTTGCGGCATTGATCGTGATCATGAGCTGCTTTATCTTCTTCCTCCTGCCGGAGACGAAGCAAGTCCCAATAGAGGAGGTGTACCTGCTTTGGCAGAATCATTGGTTCTGGAAGAGATACGTCAACGATGAGAGCAGCGCATGAGCGGAGTTGGATAATAGAGCCCCATAAATTTTGGTGTATCCCAAAGAAAATTGTCTAGTTTTTTGGTCTACATCTGTAATTTCATAATAAGGTCTGATGTTGGTAGAGGGTTCTTGGTACTTCTAACATTTCATGATTTTATGCTTGAGCTGCTCGAAGTCTTCCTGGATGGTGCATTGTATTCATTCATACTTGAAGAAACTACATGGCTTGTGGAAATATTAATTGGCAAGTTCAAACCCTCATATGTTTGCTCTAGTTTTTGTTGTTGTTGATGTTGAAATGGTTTTTCTTTATTCATGGGCAATGAGTTTCGATGAATTGGGAGCCGCCGGCTCTAACTACCGTCCATGTACAATTTATCCTATAGATCTGATCAACTGTCCATCCTGCCTCCTCCACGTTCTTGACAGCCCATCTTCGTCTCAGCAGTGTCTTTCAGTGGCATGAGTTTATGTAGGTTGCTGATTCGAGAATGAATTAATGGCATATTGGAAGGACAGCTAAAGTTAAGAAGTATCAGCTCATGTTTGATTCATCCCAATGAAGGCCCCAAGATATGAGGGATGGGCCGATGGCCTGCGAATTTACTGAAAATTTCTGAAAAAGTGTCTAGTCCATTCAGTGAGATCGGTATAACAAGGACGAGCGGTACAAGGAGGACAAAAGCTGTCAAAATTCCCTACTATGGTGAGCTTCCGTAAAATAAGCAGACAAAATATGTTCTTCTGAAGTATTTTGGTGATGTTTCTACTATGCCACTCTTCGAACTTGGAAGGCGTGGAAATCGCTCGTCTGATGGCGGGGTCATGCTTGGTTGGAGCTGTGGAATCGTTAGTTCGCTGGTTTCCACAAGACTCGTCGAGTCTACGTGCAAAGATAACATTCTCATAGCAGGCACATCGGCCAGGACAGACACCAAGGCGGGATCAGAAGTAAGCGGACCTAGATAAACTACAGTATTCCTTGAGCTAGACCACTTTCAGAACTGATCGATAAATTGGGTAGTAGCTCGATTTACAGTACGAGAGACTGTTCACAGCGATCGAGAAGTGGAGGGCTCGACTCTTCGCGCCTGCAATTCCATGACCTCGCTCGATGTGCGGAGAAGGGACGGCTGGCACGAGCCCCACACGTTCTAGTTTTACCAGGCAGTAGACCTGTGTGTTTTCAGTACCCTCTTGGAGGTCAGAAAGGAGGGAAAAGAAAAGGTTTGAATCCTACAAATCAAGATGATATCATGGGCTATTCGAATTTTAACATGTCAAAAGCTGTGCTCTGTCTCACAGCAGAAGGCCATTTGCTCTCACTTGAGGATCATGATCTTTTACTGAATCCTAGGCTTAAGCCATCCTTGCTTTGATCAGCTTCTTGACTGAGATCCGGTGGAATCTGATCTCCCTTAACTGTTCGGCATCTCATGCAGGAGAGAGCATGCTTGTGACACACAGCCTTGAGCCATGAATCCGATCAAATGTTCTCATATTCATATCATGCTTGTGACACACCAACCTTGAGCCATGAATCCGATCAAATGTTATCATATTCATGTGTTGGGAGTGCATAGCAGAAGTTGAGCCATGAATCCGATCAAATGTTCTCATATTCATGTATTGGGAGTGCGCAATAGAAGTTGAGCCATGAATCCGATCAAATCTTCTTATATTCATGTGTTGGGAAGTTGAGCCATGAATCCGATCAAATGTTCCGATACATTTTACTTAGGGAGATTTCCAAGGGAGAAGCCCAAGTTCAAACCGTCAATATATTTAATTTGACTCACCTTAACTCAAAAACTCAAATTAGTGAATTACGGGCGATTATGATATATTAATTTTCCTATGTGGGACTACATCTCTAACACAATTCACACTTGTATCCTAATATCATGAATCTTGAGACTTTGGCTTATATCACGTGAAATGATATACACATTAGAAAAAACAGGTCTTAAATGAGGTTTGAATTTTAATCAAGTTCAAGTTCTCAAAGATCAATGAGATGTGTGGGCTTTTTCATTATATTTGGGCCGATGATTAGGTCAATTCGAATCTCAGACTTTTCGAAATTGATATATATATTAGTTTTGTCGATTTTGAAATGTTAAGGTCCTTTGGAGTGATGATGTAAGGGACTCGATACACTTTAGATCTCACAATTAATATTTACGTCGTATTAGTTAAGGTGTACAAAATCTCGTGCTTGCCATGATTATAGCTGTTTTGCCCTTAAAATGCATTATTGTTTGATTTTCTATCCTAAACTCTACTAACTTGGGTCAACTTCCTCCAAAAGTTTGTTTAATCTTCCTTTTTCGTTCTTTGATTGATATTTAAGTCGATTGCTGAAGATCTTTTGAACTAATCAAAATTTAATTAATGAGATTAGTGTAAGCTCTTCCTGATCCTTTCTTTTAACTTTCACTATTTTTCAATCCGCTTTAAAATCAATTTGAAGCACACATTCTTTGACAAGTTTCAATATAAAAGAAAAGTCCCGTTCCAACATAAGAAACCTAATTTAGTTCAAATCGATCCAAACGTCCTTGTAATTCAATTTGATTTCATATTACTCCAGACGATATTAGTTTGGCTCCATTCGATCCGCTGTTCGACACGAATGGGGTCGAACCATGCTCATCCCTACTTTCAGTGGTCGGATCGGACAAATGGGAACCCACCCAATTGGACGGCGTGCAACGTACACTCGGCCTAGGGAAGTGATGAAGAGACTATGAGATCATGGGCACCAGACGTACAAATCATGGCCCGCCCATATGATGACGCCAATGCAATCCGGACAACAAGGTAGGCCCAAATCGTGTGGCAGCCCATATGATGACCCCCCTTCTGATTGAACCTGTGTTGGCACGTACACGAGGGAGGAGCCCCAGCTTCAGATGCTCCTCCTCCACTGCAAATCACCTACGCTCACTTTATCTAAGGAGAGGCAACAATCAGCATGCCAAAAAGCATGGTCAATCATGCCCATATTCCTTAGTGGGTCATGCTACAAATGTAATCCTATGGTCCTCAGGAAACTCCATGCTTTTTATGATATTTCGTTATCAAGTTAATATGCAATAGATCTCAGGTGTTCGATAAATTTCAATTTGGACGGTTGTGATTTTCTTACTTTTCAATTAGATGGGAAAAAGCTCAGGGGACATAGTGCCTTGCCTTATGGGGATCATAGGTTTGAAATCCATTGAGTCGGCCTAACCGTGATTTCAAGGACAAAGGAAGTCGAAATGCTCTCTAATGGGCATCGATGAGGACAAAGGACAAAGGGTTGATTTCATCCCATCAAGCCCCTAACTTGGGTTAACTTCCTCCAAGAGTTCGTTTGATCTTCCTTTTCCGTTGTTTGATTGATATTTAAGTGTTTTGCTGGAGATCGTTTAGATTAATCAAAGTTTCATTAACGAGACTAGTATAAACTCTTCTCGACTCTTTCTTTTAACTTTCACTATTTTTCAATCCGCTTCAGCATCAATTTGAAGCATGTGTTCTTATAGTTCAATGACAAGTTTTAATATTCTAAAATTGAAAATTATCGGAAAATTGGAAAAGTACTATTCCAATAAAAGAAACTTAATTTAGTTCAAGTCAATTCAAACGTCTCTATAGTTTGGTTTGATTTCATCTTCCTCCAGCCAACATTAGTTCAGCTCCATTCAGTCCGACGTTGGGCATGAACCGGATTGAACCATGCTCACCCCTACTCTCAGTGGTCAAGTTGGACAATTGAGACCCACATGATAAAACCACGTGCAACGTACTCCTGGCTTGGGGAAGTGATGATGTGGCCACGAGATCATGGCCATCAGGCGTACGAATCATGGCCCGCTTAAGATCCAAATGCAATCAGCACAACACGGTAGGCCCAAACCGTGTGGCAGCCCAGATGATGACTCCTCCGTTGATTGAACCTGTGTTGGCACGTACACGAGGGAGGAGCCCCGGCATCAGATGCTCCTCCTCCACTGCAAATCGACAACATTCCTTTATCGAAGGAGAGGCAAAAATCAGCATGCCGAAAAGCTTGGTCAATCACGCCCATTTTCCTTAGGTGGGTCATGATAAGGGGCGGGCCCTGCGGTCCTCAAGAAATTCTGTGCTTTATATGATGTTTTTCTATCGATTTAAAATGCAATAGATTTCAGCTATTCAATATGTTTCAATCTAGATAGTTGTGATTTTCTTGCTTTTCGATTAGATAGGGAAAAGCTTAGGGGACATGGTGCCTTATGTGGATCACAGGCTCGAAACCCTTGAAGTTGGCCTAATCGTGATTTCAAGGAAAAGAAGAAGAAGGTAATGCCAAATATAATTGACTTTAAGAGATGGGATTTCCTAGTTCCGGAAGTGCATGTTATCATTTTGAATTTCACTGACTGCATGCAAATTGTTCTAGATCGAGAGGCCACTTGCATAGATCAAAGGCTTGGACTTGGCCGCTTTAAAAGGCACATAGAGCGCTCCACAAGCCTTCAAATAACCAAGCCTCTATGCACGTATCCCTATGCCTAAAATCAATTATAAGAGAATCAAATGTGCATGCAAGACATATATACAATCCAAAATTTTGTGCATCTTTTACAAATCATAATGCTTGAACCGATAGGCTTGCATACCCTACCTTTCTAGATTCTTATATGATAAATTGTACTCATATGTCGAGGACAATAATTCGCCGATATCGAAATTTTGTGTGCATCAATTTTTAGTTAATATTCCAAAATAATGTTTACACGTTTTATGAGCATTTAGAAAGAATTCACATTGTCAACAACTACATATTCTCTCTTTTTTTGGGTTCCAATCATTTTCTTATTGGCCAGAAGAACCACATCATCATTTTTCGAATTTAAAAGTCGGATTGCGAGAAGTATGGGAACTTATGTTTTGATTTTTACGAACCTAAATACTAAGTTTTGTTAAATCTGAATTGCGATTGTGGACTTTCATTAAATGATTCATTAAATGATCATATCAAGCCTCTTTCCATGGCATTCTTGCTTTCCTGTTGCCAATCTCTTTTACGTTTGGTGAAATTGAAAACAAACCAAATCCCAAGAAACGGTTTGGTTTGATTTGTGAACCATACTTGAATCGAACCCAATTGTCAAAAAATGGTTTGGTTTGGTTCAGTTTAATAAGTTTGAAGAGCTTTTGCTCGCTCCTATCTTTAGGGTAGACCTAACAAATCACGACCATGTATTCATCTTGGAGCTGACTCATGAAATTCGAAGATGTAGCTTTAGTATGTTCGTATCTAACATGAGAAAGTGTTCAAAACTAGATAGAAGTCAAGGAAATTCGTGGTACACTGATAGAACTCACCGTAGCTATCTTCATGATTGAGGTCAATGGAGATAAAGAGTCCTGGTTCCGGTAGCTAAACCCCGTCTGCTGGTGCAGCCCAAATGACTGAATATTGTCGTCTAGACATTGACTGGTGGGTTCTACCACAGAATGTCACCTGCCTGTAATTGTTTTTACATGTACTGCCGATGTAAAAAGATGAAAAAGAAAATCCACGAGCGGTCTTTTGACAGGCGCTAGGAGCGGGAAGGGGCTGCCGGTGTTTGCGACCACCCTAGACATTAATTACTACAGAAATTCCAGGGCCGTGATCGGGATGTTCGAGGAGACATGACTACTACTCATTTTGAGACCAGAAATAAGTTGTGATGGAGCCGGAGTTGTCCGACACCAAAGTCCCGTCCTTGGAAGGGAAAGGGTTAGTATTGATGAAGTAGCTCTCAGTATGGCTTCACTTGACTGTGCTCTTTTCAAGCTAAAGCGTCGCTTGATACCATCAATACAATGAAAATGGAAGTCAATGGAAGAAGCAAAACTTAGGGCTTTCTCTCCCACAATCACCTGCCAAGGGGATTAGAGTCATTTACAGAAGAAATCGACCGGGCCTTCATACAAATTATTAGCTCGAGTTAACTTTCTTTGGATGCTTAGTTATGTGACAGGTGTCGTTTGTATACCGGTGCAATTTCACTGCCAGAATTTTCATGGAAAAATGAAACAAAGGTACATAAACGTTGATTCAATGTACCTAAACTTTTAATTTATTTTATATGATCTCTAAACTTTTAGTACCTATATAATTTAGTCCATATTTCATGCTTAATATTGTCTTTCCATTAATTCAAGTTAACGAAATTTGTTGATTTGACTTCCAATCTGAAAAGTTTGAGTGGTGGACAAAAAAGAAAATCTTACACATGAATTATCTCGCCATATTTGGCAAGGCTCTTGCCTAGGCAAGGCCAGCCTTGGCTGGGCATGGCTTGTGGCCAATGGCCGGCAACTGGTGATTGTCAAAAAGAATAAGGAAAGGGAAAAAAAAAAGTAAAGAAGGAAAAAGATAAGGAAAGAAAAATATAAAAAAAATTCATAAAATATTAAAAGATTGTTAAAAATTATTGACATAAATATCGGTATCACATGGACGACTTTTGTCTGCTAACGTCGTGATTTTTGATCAAAATTGGCTGCACGAACTCAATTCACAAAATGTGAAAAATTTTAGAATTCAATTGGCACAATCAAAATCTTAGAACTGAACTGGTAAAAGTGTAATGGGTATATGATATTTTGGATAATTTTCCTTTTATTCGTACAGAAACCTAGCCATGCAAGACGGAAGTAGCCTTTCGGTCATACAGGCAACCCTCCAAGCTCCATGTTACCCTAAATAATTCGGCACTCCCCAAACGACACAAGAGATCCCCGTCACCGCTCGCCCCCACAAACCCCAACAGCGCCCCGTCAATGCGCCCGTCCACACGCCGTACCTCGGATTTCTCAGGAAAAGGAACGAGCGATTTCCCAATTGTTCGCAGGCCAAATTCCATGACCGAAACAGACCCCGAAGTGTGTCCCATGAGGTGGGCTCGGAACGAAGCTCGACCGTCCATTGCTTTGCAGCATCATTCTTCAGGATAACTCATGCTGGACGTACCGTATCGGAACCTCGGCGTCATATGCTTCGGAGTCCTCGGCATGGATCGAAAGCAAACCCAGGAAATAAGACGTGCCTGGAAATCGGTCTACCGGGGCGAGTCATCACTAGAGATCTGCCCTTCGGTTCGGATCTTCAGATGCTCGGAACATGGAAAACCGCCTTCGAAATCGAGCTATTTCTGGAGCTCCGTTTATCGTCATCTTTTTTTCTTCTTCTTCTTCTCCTTTTTTGAGGTTTATTTCTGTTTTTTCTTGGTTTCATAATTGCGTGTCGTTCTGGTGTGAGAGTGAAAGCAGCGGCCCCGTGAAGTGGACATGAGCAAACATGTCTTGTCTTTGAGGTAAAATATTGTACGTGACAAAAGAACAAGGCAGAAACTGCCTTCGTCCCCCCCCTTGGCAATGTTTCGACCGAGAGAATGAATGCATGGCAATAAATCGAGAAGATATTATTTCAAAGCAACAGCGAAATGCATAGAGAAATGCTCATTTTCGGTTCGTCATGTCACTTGGTAGATGTCGATTTTAGAGGCCCGACTCGGTATACTCTTCCATTTTCACACCCTTTTATTGAGACTTATTTTGACACCTATGTCTCCCTTAGTGATGACAAATGGGCATCTGAACTTTTGGTGAGCAGCTAATCCCTCGTTGATAAACACAAATGGCTCTGCCGACTTGCATTGGATAAGACTCTACTCAGAGATGAACCAGCTCGGCCCTCAAAGTTACTCTGCTTTTGATTCGGAAATGCCGTAAAAAATTGCGACCATTCATACGATGGAACAGAAGTGGGGTTCGCTTAAAATTGAGATACGTTTCGGCACAGGAGGATAATGTTGTATCGCTGTCTGCCGGTTGGTTGTGCATTGCTTTCACGTGGGGGAAAACGATGAATGCAGCAGAAGCGCGAGTGAGATAAGCGGATCTAGGCATTTATTATGAAAAGAAAAAAAGAATGTAACTTTGAAGGATTTCTTCCTTAGGCGATTTGAGCGGATTGCAACCATTGATTTTGTAAGTCCCATGGAATCTCATATGTGGCTGGGAAAAGTAAAAAATAAAAATAAGAGTTCTAAATTTATTGCATCAATACCAATTCAGTATTAAGTATTTTAATTAAACTAATTTAATCTTAAATAATTTCACGTTGGTACCACTTGAGTTCATTTGGCCAATTTCGGTTGGAAATTGTTGATTTTGATATCGATTGTCTTACGTGGCATGGCTAACATTGATGTAGACATTGATTTTTAAATATCTTTTAAAATTATATTCTAATTACTTTCTTTTCCTTCTTTTCTTTTTTACTCATTTTCCCCCTCTTGTCGCTGGCCTTCGTGAAGACTGATGGGGATGATTGTTTCCAAGTTGGTTTGGTTTAGTTCCTGGGTGTCCATTGGAATCGGTCGAATTCAAAAGAGAGAATGACTTGAGCACCATGAGAGGTGAAGGAGACCTAGAGAAAGGAAAAGACCGAAAGAGGAGAGTAGGCATGAGCTTTGTGGAGCAAAAGGGAAAGACCGATAGAAGAGAGGGAGCGTCCAAGCAATTTGGTTCCATCTAGTATCCCCATTGGAATTGGGAACCGGACCATGCAAACACTGATTCTACTTTTATGAGTTGAGAACCAGATCAAGCCGATCGGTTCCTAATTTGGTCGGTTCATCTTGCTCAACCTCAAAGGTTCATGAGGGCAAGGGTGTGGCTGCATAGTGAGGGTGACCTAGCCGTTGGCAACACGGCAGACAACGACCTCCACCGACCTTTAGAGATGTAGGCAATTGGCAGAGGGAAATAAGGAAAAAAGGATGATTGTTTCCAAGTTTGGTTTGGTTTAGTTCCTGGGTGTCCATTGGAATCGGTCGAATTCAAAAGAGAGAATGACTTGAGCACCATGAGAGGTGAAGGAGACCTAGAGAAAGGAAAAGACCGAAAGAGGAGAGTAGGCATGAGCTTTGTGGAGCAAAAGGGAAAGACTGATAGAAGAGAGGGAGCGTCCAAGCAATTTGGTTTCATCCAGTATCCCCACTGGAATCGGGAATTGGACCATGCAAACGCTAATTCTACTTTTATGAGTTGAGAACCAGACCAAGCTGATTGGTTCCTAATTTGGTTTGTTCATCTTGCTCAACCTCAAAGGCTCATGAGGGCAAGGGTGTGGCTGCATAGTGAGGGTGACCTAGCCGTTGGCAACACGGTAGACAACGACCTCCACCGACCTTTAGAGATGTAGGCAATTGGCAAAGGGAAATAAGGAAAAAAGGAAAAGAAAAAAAGTGAAAAAAAAAGAAATATAAGAAAAGAGAAGAAAAAAAAAAAAAAATTAACAAGAGAATTCTAAAAATATCCACGTCAACGCTAGTCATACTCCATAGGATGTCTGGCGTCAACTTCAACAATTTCTTACCTAAATTAACTAAATGGACTCAATTGATATAAATGTGAAAATGTTTATCATTAAATTGGTATCACTACAATATGTTGGTAAGTCTTTTTGTACTTTTTCCCATATGGTTCGTACAAGATTAATGATTGTTACGCTATGAATCTAGACAAGTATTTTCAGTTTTCAAATCATGACAAGGATCTTGGACCACAATCGCGGCTTATTGAGTAAATATGTGCATGTTCGCAAAAGTACGGGTGGAAACAGAGAGAAGGATTTGTTAAACATGGACATCAAAACATACTAGTGAATCTGGAAGAAAAAAGATGAGATCCTTCACGTCTCTCAGCGTTTCTATTTGATGATCCAATTATCCAAAATCACTATTTCACGAAAATAATTACAAAAATTTTCCTTGAATAAGGATTGTCTCTTGTCCGTTCATAGATCAAGGTTAAATTTTTGTGTAATCTCCAAATCTTTGTTTATCTTTGACTCTCTAAAGTAGTTTGTCAGTTATGAATAAGGATGATCATAGTCCGGGTTGGGCTAGTTTAGTACCTGACTCAAGTACCAACTACATAATATTGGTTCCCAATTTTTGGGATTGAGGATTGACCCTTCCTATTCAATTCTAGGGTCAAACCAAAACCAATCGATTCTTTTTTGTTTCATTTTTTATATTCCTTGAAATGATAAATGTACTATTTGAAATTATATTTCCATCAACAATATGATATTGAGTAATTAAACAATGAACATCGATACAAATTAAACAAAAATCTAAGATAAGGCAACAATGGAAATCTTTACTTGCCCAAAGTAACAAACTATAGAACACCCAACGTAAAATAAAATAAACGATAAAAAGTTCAAAACACGTAACATAAAACATGAATTATAGAACTTTCTATCTTGTCCATTCCTAAAAGATTACTTCAAATTTTGAACACTTCAAAACAAAACAAACTACAGAGATAGTTAATACTCAACAAAAGTTTTGAAGTGAAATTACTATTAGTGTGATTAAAAGAACATTTCATCACTTATATTCATTCAACTTTAACGTGTAAACTCTATTTATCGATAATAATCTCCTCGGTAAGATAATCCATATCTTAAAAAGGAAGAAGAAGAAGAATTTGTTCATTCGATATACAAAGATATTAACAAGTGAAAAAGCAATATGCATGGCTTAGACTTTCCCAATTTAAACAAAACACATCCATTAGCTGCCGCCGCCGCCTTCTACAACCACATTAACTCCTCCATCCCGGCGGTCGCATTGCCAGAGACAACTCTCTCTCTCTCTCTCTCTCTCTCTCTCTCTCTCTCTCTCTGTGCGTACTTCGGTGGCGAAACAAGTCTGATACAGCTCCATCTCAAGATTCTACGAATGCCCGTGAGAGAGAGAGAAGCAGAGATAGGGAGAGTGGCGCTCCAATGAACTGGCAAATGGCGAGGGCAAGCGGTGGTGGCGGTGGCGGCGGCAGGACGTCACAGGAAACTTGGCGGGCGGGGTGTAATATACCTGGCCCGAAGTCCCGATCGATCAAAATGCGTGCCTGCGTGCAGTAATTTTGCTGCTCTTTTATTCATTTTT
Source organism: Angophora floribunda (assembly GCA_014182895.1). Taxonomy (NCBI): domain Eukaryota; kingdom Viridiplantae; phylum Streptophyta; class Magnoliopsida; order Myrtales; family Myrtaceae; genus Angophora; species Angophora floribunda. The sequence goes on along the minus strand of CM024707.1, from coordinate 36,909,178 downwards.
TTGTCCCTCTTCATGCATGACACGAACGCGTTGCACGTCACGTGATGCTGAGAAGACGCCAAAAGAATACGAACGCGATCTGTCGAAATTCGGAGGTCCCCATCCCCCCCGTCGGCTCGGTGGCTTCCCCGTTCGCATAAGAAGCCGCCACCGTTCTCTCTCCCTCGCCACCTCCTTCTCTCTCTCTCTCTATTCTCATCGCTTCGATTCCTCCTCTCCCTCCCTCATCGATTTGAAGCCCTCCATGGCCAGCGGCCCAAGCAACAGCTCGCCCTCGCCCTCGGAAACCGCCGCGCCACCCTCACCCCGCCGGCCGGCCACGGCGCGGCCCAAGAGGGCACGGGACAACAGCAGGCACCCGGTCTTCCGGGGCGTCCGGATGCGGGTCTGGGGCAGGTGGGTGTCGGAGATCCGCGAGCCCAAGAAGAAGAGCCGGATCTGGCTGGGCACCTTCGCCACCCCGGAGATGGCCGCCCGCGCGCACGACGTGGCCGAGCTGAGTATCAAGGGCCGCGCGGCGACCCTCAACTTCCCCGAGCTGGCCGCGTCCCTGCCCCGGCCAGCCTCCAGCTCGGCGAGCGACGTCCAGGCCGCCGCCGCCATAGCCGCTTCCATGTTTTGCCCGCATCCAATGCAGCAGCAGCAGCAGCAGCAGCCGCCGCTGCCGTCGTCCCCCTCGTCGTCATCCTCGTCCCCATCGCCATCAATGCCGATGCCACCGTCGAGCTCGGCACGTCATGGCCGCCGGCGCCGCCAGACGAGTCGACGACGGGGGAACTGAGCCAGATACTCGAGCTGCCGCCCCTCAGCGCGAGCTACGAGCCGCCCGAGCCAGGGAGCGAGCTCGTGTTTGCAGACTTGTTGGACGGCTGGGTGTATCCGCAGCGCCGCGACGAGGATTCCTCCGGCCTCTTCGGCGATCAAATGTCGATGGCGGAGGGCGTGATCACCGCTGGTTTCGAGGACTCCTTGTGGGATTAGTCATGTCAGTACTCAGTAGCCGATCTCTGTATCCGTGCGCATCCGTCTTTTGTCCTTTTGCTCTTGCATAGTCATACACGACCAATTGTATATTTTCATGTAATGTCCATGTTCTTCATGAGTTTCTTCCTGTGCTGCACCGTATTAAATGACCTGCTGCATAATCTCCTTCGTCATCGTCTTCTTTCGGGACTGGAACTTGGCGTTTTGTCAGAGGAGGGAAACGGACAAACTAATCAACATCTTCCGCACGTGTTCTTGCTGACCGAGTTTTTATTTGGCAAATTACAAAATATTTGGGAGGAAATTATTTTGGCGTGACAAAATGTAGCATAAAAGAAAGAAGGACCTGAAGAAATTTGGCACGTTGGGAGGATTGACTATTGTTAGTCGTGACTTGCAATCACTAGTCTCCTCCTAAATTTGATGCGAAGCCAACGGGTATATTCTTATTTTCCCTTAGTCTTCCATTAAAATAATCTGCATTTTGATACGATTAATCATAAACCGATTGACTTAAGCTACATCAGACTTCTATCAACTCACTAATCCTAAGCGATATTTAATTATTAGATCATCATACGAACATTAGATTAGGGACGTAAGCTTTTAGCTCACCAAATAAGGGACGTAAGTTTAACTGGGAAAAGTTATCCCAAAAGTCTCAAATATATTATATGGGGGTTAATTCAGTTTAAAATCTTTCGATTGTGCTAATTTAATCCTAAATTTTTTGACGATTTTATTGAGAAGTTTAGAACTAAATTAACCGTCATACAGTATGTTTGAGACTTTTAGGACAATTATTACCATGTTTAACTCTAATCATGATTGAGAATGAGCCACTCTTTATTTACTAGGGCTTGACGAGGAGCAAGATCTTGCCAACTGGCAGGGAGACCCAATTACCAGAATAAAACCGTGTTCAGGACTAGCATGAGGATGTGGGGACTAGTGATGTGCTAAAAGCGAAAATCGTAATCTCAGTTACAATTTGGCTATCATCAAAACTTATATGGTGGCATGGAATAAGTAGAAGGAAGCTAATCCAACGACTATTAGGGTGTGTTTGGTAGCCATTATGTTTTCAAGAACAATTTCTAATCAGAAATAGCTTGTTCTCTATTTCCTAGACGAGTATCTGAGCATCGAAAGTATTTGGCAACTATCTAAAATTTCTATTACCGGAGTAGAAATACATTTGGTATGACTCTCAAATATTTTTATGATTTAGAATTTCTTTTAATTTTTTAATAATTTTATAATAATTTTATTATATTTTTCTTCTTTTTCCTTTTCCTTCTCTTCTTTTTTTCTCTAGTCAACAAGGCTTCGACAAGGTTGTCGGACCTTGTTTGGCCAATTGCCAACCATCGCCAAGGCTAGCGACCAGCTAGGGGAAGAAGAAGAGGAAGAGAAAAACAAAGAAAAGAAAAAGAAGAAAAGTAAAGAGAAAATAAAATTTTGGTTTGATTCTAAAGTTAGTTGAAAATAAAGAAGTAATTTTTTTTTAAATCTATTTTCGAGAATAAAAATATTATCAAACGAAATACTCAAACACTATTTGGCACATTTATTAGCTTCCAATTTCATTAGCGCCACCTCATGCAATAGTAAATATCTTAGATTCTTACGTGACCATCTTTCTTCCGAAAAGATAAAAAGGTGACATGACATGATTAAGGTCGAATTCACACATCATCGTCTCTTGTTAGAACTTAAAAACAAAACAATTAGTGACGAGTACCCTTATAAAAATTAAAAAAAAGCAAGAGCGTGATGATTGAGAATGTAGTACTCTCACCTTTCATCATCGTATTTAGAATCCTAGATGTCATTGCTTTTTTTTTCTTGACCGGTTGCGATGAAACGAGAAATTCACTCCTTTCCGCTTTTCCAAGATTGAAATAAAGGTGGACGAAGACATGGTTGAAAAGAAGACATTGCCTCTTTGAAACAAAAGAGGACAAGACAAAAGCGAGACTAATGAAATGTGATATGTCGGATTTTCATTACTTTTACATGAGACTCACGTGAATGAATAGATAATTTTTCGATAAAAAAAGAACAGATAATTTGCATTGCGCCTATTGTACCTGGTGCATCCAATAACTTCACATACTAGAAAAAGTGAAGATAAATGATTTTCTTTCGATGATGTCAAACGGCAAATGAATTTTTATTTGGGTGGTAGAAATGAAATGATTTTGATGAATTTTTATATTGGTATGAACATAGTGTTTTAAATATTCATCGTAATTTATTGCATCATTTGAGAAGTCAATTTTATAATTGACATCTTATTATTATTATTATTATTATTATTATTATTATTATTATTTGGTTGGACATCTTTGTTATTTGAGAATGCCTTTTTTTTAATGTTTCGTCTCAAGGAAAAAAAAGAAAAATTATCCAATCATAAAAAATCTAATGTACGAATATCAATTTAATCTTAAAATTTTTAATTTTGTTAATTTAATCCTATATTTCTACTCAGAATCCCAACATAGTCCATCCTATCAAATTTTCGTTGAGAGTCATTGATGTCGCAATCCAATCATCGATGACTGTTCTACGCAACACCCCACTATGTTGACAATTTCCGGCGGAAGCAGGCTAGAAGATTATGTTGGAATTTTATGTAGAGGTTTAAAATTGAATCGATAAAATTGAAAAGCTCAAGTCTAAAAGTTCATGACATATTAGATAATTTTCCCAAAAATTGAAAAGGAAAGAAGAAGAAGAAGACACGTCGCTCAACGTGTTTCATGAAAGCAATAAAAGGCGGTCTTCAACGTCGTGTCATGGATCTCGACAAGCAAAACACCAACCCCAACCCTCCTTTCCGGTCTCTTCTGTGATGATGTCTCTCGGTCGGCAACGGATCTGCTGCGATCGCCATTGCTAAGTAGTAAGAGAAACATAGCATCGGGGTTAAGTTTTTCTTTACATCGACGCCGTCAACGGGATCGAGCGAGACGTGCTTTTCGCCATGCAAAGATCGGTCCGACCACGTCTCGCGCTGTGAATTTTAAATGCGGTCGTCGTCGATTCGGTGAGAAGATGGCAGATGTACTTCCGAGTTCCATCGAGCATTAGTTATCGGGAATAAAAATCCCCCGTCGGGACCATGTGATGGAAACCCTACGAATTTAGTACGAGGGACCATCGGATGGACGTCGACGGGCACATCGCGAACGAGAAAAACATTTTTTGGGTACGATCCTTCATATCTCCACGACACATAGGTGGGGAACGGACCCGCCATTACAGGACCAGCATACACGAACAAGATTAGGGTTTCCGTAATTCACGTGTTCCGATCTTGATCTTTCTTTTCACGAACACAAAGTGGCGGTTCGTCGGTTTCACACGTATGGCTCATGCATTCCTGGAGCAGCGATAGGCCGGTCGGTGCGCAAACGTTTGGCACGCACGCACCAACGCTTTGATTTCAAAGGACACAATCATAAGGGCTTTGGCTCGTCCTTGTTCTTGAATCTTTTCGGAAAGAGGAAGGGGAAGAAAGAGAGAGCTTTAGGCAAATGTTAAGTTGCGAATTGCAGAATCTCGTGTGTGAGTACATTCTTGGATTCCAACGAAAGATCGCCCACCAGAAACAGGAGACGATCAGCTTTTGTATGGCCTCCGAAAGGCAGCTGAGTCCCCCTCGGTCAAACGACTTATCATGTGCGTCCTAGGGTACGAACGGGGTTCAGGGAAGCGCCGGACGGCCGTCGGTCGCGATGCAAATGGTGCGCGGGGATAGAAATGGCTAAACCTAGTTCCTAATTCGGGAAAGCCTCAGCTGCTATGACATTTGTGTCGTTTGGGGGTGCGAGTGTGTTGGGAATGTACAGTAGAAGCCTGATACCTTTCGCCTGGAGAAATCTCTTGAACCCAAATTTGAATTCGTCAATATATCTACTTGGATTCACTTTCACTCACCTGGGGAGATCTCTTGAGCTCAAGTTCGAATTGATCAACATATTTAGTTAGATCTATTTTCATTCAAAAGTTCAAGTCTTTGAATTATAGATTAACTATGATATATTAACTGCTCCATACTATATTAATTCTTTGATGTAGAACTTTTCTAACACAACTTATAACCTCGTGCACTCAAGAAAAATATCCAAAAAGTCATAAACTTATTGAACAATGGTCAACTCGGTCTTAAACCATTTGATTTTGTTAATTTTATCATAAATCTTTCGGTAATTTGCTAATGTCCTTTCGGTCAATTATAACTGAAAATCACTGAAGTGAATGTTGGCCATCTTACATGGTGCATCCGGTGCCGACGTGGATATTTTTTTGCATTTTTTAAAGTAATTTCTGAATTTTTTTTGAAATTTTCTCTTCTTTTGTTTTCTTTCTTTCTTTTTCCTTCTTCCTCTGGTTGTCGCCATGGTCAGCAATCGGCCATAGGCGAGAGCTGGTAAGTGTCGCCCTTGTTGGCCCTCGCTGGATTTGGCGCAATCCGGCACCTACCCTTGCCTATGGCCTATCGCCGACCATCACCAAAGCCCGATGATTGACGGAGGAAGGAGAGAAATTTCTTTTTTAAAAAATCCACATAAGTACCATTTGTACCATGTAAGATGGTTGGCATTTATGTTGATAATTGCTAGTGAAAATTGGCTGGAAAAACTACATTGGCAAATCGTTAAAATGTTTAAAACTTAATTGGTCATATTAAAATATTTAGGTTTGAATAAGCATCTGCACAATAATTTTACGACTTTTTCTTTTCAATAAATATTACCCATCCTCTCTAACACCTTGTATGTGCATCTGACATACATGTTTTTCTCCCTAAGAACTTGATTTTTTGGCAGAAGGTTCCTTCGGCAATCCAAGTTACTTTTGTCCTTCAATGAGCATCTTTCTAGAGGCGGTGATCACTTAAAGTACCGCCATCAATACGCGACACGACAAGATAGCACGTTATTTCTCAAAAAATAAAAATTCCGACATGTTAGGACACGTTGTATATTAAATTATATTTTTATATATACATGATAAATTATCATTTTTATAATTATTTCAATTAAATTAATTTGATTCAAATTTATAAATAAATAAATAATAAAGAAAGAGCCTAGAATGAATTTACATTAAAAATATTAATCCACCATTTGTTACTTTCATTCATTGTTTAAATTTAACAAATTCAACTCCATTCCAATAATCAACTTTGGAGAAAAAAAAAAGCAATCCACATTCTAAACTTGCATGACAGAGCGTGTTTGAAGAGAAGAGAAAAAACAAACTTGGGAAGGTGAATTGCGTCATGTGAAGTGAGAGTAAGAAGAGTAGAGAATATTAGTTTTTTCTTCTTTCCCCATTTATTATTTTTACATATTTATATTTTGATCCACTATTTATTGAAATTTTTTAAAATTAATCCCATGCGTATTAGAATTCCAGACTCGTTTGTGAGAGAGTGTTAGAAGAATTGATCAGGTATTAGATTTTCCGATACCTATTGAGCGAGTGTTGGACATAAGACTCCTGGAGAATGTCGATGCTTCCTAGGTTATCACCAACTCATCTCATTACTTGTGAGGTTTGCCAACCTCCAGGGTGTTGTTGTCCAGGATACAAAGGGTTTCTCGTGAGAAGTTAATGAGCATCCTAGGCATATCCCCGCCTAACAATTTCAGTTGGCAGTAGCTTTCTAATTTACCCAAACGGTACGGCAAGCGACATTCGGATCCATCTTGCCCCTTCGAAAGATATTACGGTCCCTCGCTCATCAGCCTCCTCCCGGCCCCCGTTCTTTCCTTCGACTTCACATCACGCTGTCCTCTTGCTAAAACGAGTGGATGACACAGAAGGGAACGTATTGACCATTAATAGCAAAGCATCTCTTGCTTCATTCGCATGGGACAAAGCATCTTTTTCCTTAGCTGTTTCGACCGGAAGAGAACTTCACTTAGAATTTTCTTGTCCAGGACTAGAGGCCAAGCTGTCTGGTTTTGGCTGTGTTGAAGGAAAACTACCGGTGCGTGAAATTTTTTTGGCCGTTCCACTTTCAAGCGTCGCAGTCCCGAATCGACTGCCGCTGCTTTTTATCTTAGGGGGATTACTACTACAAAAGGTATCGTTGAGGTCTTGCACCCGATGTCAATTGCCATTCCCACGTTTAAAACCTACAACTTAGATCGTGAGCACTTTTCATATCAACTTGAATAATCGTAACCCCACTTATTTATAGAGATTGATCGTTTTCCTTTCTCAAATCCTTTCTCAAATTGCCCTTTGCCAAAGAAAGAAAGATACCACGGATCCTAATGCCACATCCCTTTTCATTTAGCTTGACCTCCCATGGCAGCAAGCCATGATCTCCATAATTGCTTGGTGATTGATGAGGTCGGGTCCTTATTTGAAACTACGAGACTACTTTTAGACCATCATTTAACATAATATCCATTTTTTGCATTTATTTAAGAAAATAAAGGCACTTCATGTCCTTATTTGAATTTTTTTTTTAGAAGGGATGATGGTTTTTTTTTAAAAGAAAGTATACGTGGTGCGCAAAAGTAAACTCAAGAAAGGGTGTGGGCCTTCTTTGTAATTTTACTATACAAGGTGCGAAAGAGTAAACTCAAGAGAAAGGTGTAGGTCATTTGACGCGTGGAGATCGAGTGGTTATCCAAGCTATTAAAGTATGAAATTCGTGATTTGGTTTAATTCCATTTGCTAAACCCATTAATTCATACGGTGAATGGAGGGTTTTTTTTATTTTTTTTGAAAAAGACCATGAATATTCTAACTTTTGACTCGAATAATACTTGATTATTGTACAAAATTTGAGAAAATTACCAAAAAATCATAAACTTATCGTAACCGTATTAATTCAGTTCCAAATATTTTATTTTTCTTGTCAATTCAATTCTAAAATTTTTGTAATTATGCCCATTTAGTCAATCTGGCCAAATTTGGCTGGTTGGCACTAATGTGGCATGACTTCCTTGTACTGAAGTAGCAAACCATGCATATCACGGAAAAGATGCAATTGACCACACTAAAGACATTTTAAAATCTCCTTGCGGTTGCTTTTAGTTCTAGACAAGAAGATTATGAATCCTATCTTCTTTGCACAACTGAAGATGAGGCACATGACGCTGTCTCTAACGCATCATATGCTTCGCAAGGCTGAACCAATAACAAGGCGCCAGCCACCTGACGTGTAGCGCGACTGCGACCCTGGTGCATGTGTATCGGACTCACATCCGCTCAAGCCGCTCCGTAATTTGTTCTATTTTAACGGGGGACCATCTGATCGGATAAGCCATGCCTTGACCCAAGGATGGATGGATGGATGGATGGATGAAGACCATCTAATCAATTGAGGCAGATTCAAGGTGGTGTCGGTATAGACCCGTCAAATGGGTGGGTTGGGTCGGGTTTGGGTCGGGTCGGGTCGAAAATAGTCCGACCCATACTAACCCATTTAACCCGTTTTGACCCAAATTTATGTAATGTAAATCTAGTTACCCATACTCGACCCGACCCACACCCAATACATACCCGACCCGACCCGTATTGCTAAAAGCCATTATTATTGTAAAGAAACCCAAACTCACTCTAAGCTCTATGTTAAATGATCCACTCAACCCATATTTGACACATATTTAACTTTTACATGACCAATGTTTAATCAATATTTAACTTTTATTCGACCTATATTTGATCTATTTAACTAAAAATGAGTCATAATATGGGTTTATGACCCATTTTGACACCTCTAATGTCGGACGAAAGACGGGTTGGGGTAAAAACGTTTCCCGGTGGAGAGGGTTTGATCAGGAAGCCGAGGACGACGGCAATTGGTGGAAACGGCCTTCAAACCGAAGAGCTTCAAGGCACTTGCAGATTTTTGTTGCCCATGAGTTCAAAATTAAATGTCGTTTTGCGCACTTGCCATCCTTCATGGGGCAAACCTTCAATTACCTTCTCAAGGACAAGAGACTTACGGTGCAAATAGTCATGAGACATGATGGGCGATGGCCTTAAAGCGAACCTTGTGTCAAATAAAAACATAAAGTGATCTTTATATTTTTTTGAATTTATTTTCCTTTTTCTTTTTTTTTTTTTCTTTCTTCTTTGCCGATGGCTGGCCATCCTCACTGGCCATAGGCAAGGCCAACCATCGCCTTGGTTAAGGCTGCCCTCATCAGCCATAAGCCAAGTCAGGCCTTGCCTGTGGTCGTGAGGGTTTGTAGGCTCTTGTCTAATGGCCGACGAGGGTCACTAGTACCTCACCGACCATCGTTGGAAAGGAAAAAAATAAGAAAAGAGGAAAAATAAATTTTTTTTTTTAATTAAAATTGTCTTTGGACCGCAATACCCTTTGATTGGCCAAATTATTTAGTCGAGTCGCCGAGATCATCAGACTGTTATTTAAAACTATCATGATTATTTCAGGTCCTTATTTAATACAAGATTCATTTTAGACATTTATTTGAGAAAATAAGAATATTTCAGGTCCTTATTTGGAGATTTTTCTAAATGTGATGATGGTTTTAAAAAGAAAAAGTAAACTCAAGAAAAGGCGTAGGTCTTCTTTGTAATTATCTCTTTATTTTACTATACAAGCTGCGTAAAAGTAAGCTCTAGAAGAAGGGAGGGGTCATTTGATGCAAGCAGATGAAGTGGTTATCCAATCTATTAAAGTATGAAATTCGTCAATTGATTAAATTCCATTTGCAAAAACCATTAATTCATATGGTGAATGGAGGGGTTTTTTTTAAAATTATATTTTTTTTATTAATCCTATTCTAGTCAATTATAACTCTTACTCTTAAACTTTCGCCTCACCTCTTTGCAGGCCACGGGAGTTGACATGCACACTAAAAACTAAATCGTCTCCATCCAACCTCTCGAGAAGGTGGAGATTCGAACTCCCCACCTCTCTCTTTTCACGTGGGAAGAGTGGTCACTAGGACAAATCCCGTTGGTTAAAAAAATAATATGAATATCCTAACTTTTGACTTTAATAATATTTTATGGTTGTAAGAAACTTGAGAAAATTAACAAAAAATTCCTAAATTTATTGTAATTGTATCAATCCAGACTTAAATTTTTTTTGACCAATTCAATCATAAACTTTCTGTAATTGTGCTAATTTAATCCATCCGACCAAATTTAGCCAGCCGGCGTTGACGTGCCATGACTTCCTTGTATCTAATCAGCAAACTTTTCTCATCCCGGAAAAAGATGCAATCAATCACATCAAAGACAAGTTTACCTAAACCTTTTCTATCATACATGGTGTCGGAATCAGGTCGATGAAGTGATTATCCAAGTTGTTGAAGCATGGAACTCCGTCACCCGTTAAATTCCCATTTTACAAACCATCAATTCACTTTGTACCTGAGATGGGTTTTGTACATTGTATTTCTAGACTAAACTTATTTTGTAATCCTCTTGCAATTGCTTTCAGTTCTAGATAAGAAAACTACGAATCCTATCTTCTTGCATTACCAGAGATGAGGCACATGGACACTCCGAGGATGAACCAATAAGAAAATGCTGACCACCCGGCTTGTGTCGGGCGTGTCGGGCGACGAGGTTCGTTTCAACAGTGTCATTGTCGCGCGACCCCAGTGCATGTGTATTGGACTCACATCCGCCCAAACCGCTCCGTAACTTGCTCTGTTTTAACGGCCGGGGACCATCTGATCAGATTGCCCATGCTTTGACCCAAGGAAGGATGGATGGATGGATGGAGACCTTGTAACCAACCGAGGCAGATGCAGAGGAGGTGTCGGACGAAGGACATATCGCCGGACGGCTGGTGTCCATCTCTTTGACACTGGGGTGTAAAAAACAAGTCCCGGCGCGCAATTGGTGGAAACAGCCTCATTCATTGTTTTCCTCAAACACGAGAGAGCCTCAAGGCACGTGCGGATTTTAGTTGCCCCACCAATTGAAATTCTATGTCGTTTTGCACGCCAATCATCCTTCATGGGGTAAGGCTTCAATTACCTTTCCAAGGACAAGAGACTCTGGGCAGACAGCGACTAGACATGGCGGGCGATAGCGACCCATCTTAGTCCGGTCACCAAAATTATCCTTGGCTTGCCACTCCATAATCATTTATATAACTTCGTATTCTTTTTTAATCAATTCATATCTTTAAGCAAAATGATTAATACTATAAAAAAATCATAAACTGATATGATTGCGATAAATTTACCTTCAACTAATATATCTATGACAAATTTATCCCAAACTGGTACACTATGATAAATTTACTCACTGTTAGTTTTTTTTAAAATTTTACTGTCAAATTGTTAAGTTGGATAATATGTAACAGTTGACTGATATATTAATATATGATTTTACTTTCGGTTGTTTTTCGTGATCTTAACCCTAAGTAAAATCTTCATTGAAAAGACTAAGTTACTTCTCCCAATAGATTTTAGTCCCACAAACGTTAACTTTTGTACTCAACAAGCTTACAACCCCCATCTCTCATCCGTTATCCACCGTTGTTCGCCATTGTCAATCCCACCCCGCTACAACCATCGGTGCTGTCCACCCCTATCCCCATAGCCATTGTCATCTCCCTCATTTGGCTCATCAGTCACAATCTTGTATAATGATAGTGATGATGGCTCCCATCCTCAATCTAAGATCATATTTGCCATAGGTTTTTTATGATTGAGATCGCCAATAACGTCATTGCGGCTTACTAGGCGTGAGCCACTATGGGCGGCCTTGATGAAGGTTTCCCATGGTTGCGACAAGGTCCATGACCTTGGGTCAATCAATATGACCTCGATCTTAGGTTGTCCATAATCTTGGAGAAAGGCCAGCAACCTCGGATCTAGGTTAGTTCTGCATCCCTGCGACCTCGACAGTGACCACCCAAGAGAAAAAGATCTCGTCAGTGGAGAGTGTGGGCTTGAGGTTGGCAGAGGGCGACAACTGGTCAAGTTGTGACAAAAGACACAAATTAATTTTGGATGGGCCTGAAAATTTAGGATTTCATTATGGGTCTTTTTTAAAAGATAACAACACTTTTTTTAAGAACAAATCTTCATTTAGGGCATTTCAAATCTTTATTTGAAATTTTTCTAAAAGTGACGATGATTTTAAAAAGAAAGAGTATACATGGTGCGGAAAAGTAAACCCAATAAAGGTGTGGATCTTCTTTGTAATTATCTCTTTATTTTACTATACAAGGTGCGAAAAAGTAAACTCAAGAAGAGGGCAGGGATCATTAGATGCATGGACATAAAGTGGATATCCAAGCTATTAAGTATGAAATTCGTCATTTGATTTAAATTCCATCTATGAAACCCATTAATTCGTATGGTGAATGAAATATGAATGTCCTAACTTTTGACTCAAACTACATTTTAGGATCACACGAAACTTAACAAAACTACCAAAAAAATTATAAACATATTATAATTGTGCTAATTTAGTTCTAAAATTTTAGCAATTATTCCAATTCAATTTATCTAGTCAAATTTGGCCGGTCGGTGCTAACATACACGACTTCCTTGTACCTAATCGGCAAACCATTCTCATCCTGGAAAAGATGCAATTGACCATATCAAAGAAATTTTATAATCCTCTGAGAATTGCTTTGGGTTCTAGATAAGAAAATTTCGAATCCTATCTTCTTCTTGCACAACTGGAGACAAGCACATGGACACCGTCGCCAATGCACCACTTGCTTCCCAAGGATGAACCAATAAGAAAGTGCCGACCGCCCGACGGGTGTCGGGCAAAGAGATTCTTTTAAACGCGGTCGTGGTCGCACGACCCCAATGCATGTGTATCGGACTCACATCCGCCCCAACCGCTCCGTAATTTGTTCTGTTTTAACAGCGGGGTGGGGGATCATAAGCCATGCTTCGACCCAAGGATGGATGTATGGAGGCCATCTAATCAATTGAGGCAGATTTAAAGGTGGTGTCCGACGAAGGAGCTGATTTTTCGGTTGGTGATGGACATTTTCATCCTTTAATTTTTTTTTGAATTTTTTTTTTTTTTTATGGTTTTTTTGTCTTTCTTCTTTGCTGGTAGCCCACCATCCTCACTGGTCATAGGCAAAGCCAACCCTTGCCTTGGTTGAGGCCGTCCTCATTGGCCACAAGCAAGGCGAGCCCTCGCCTGTGGTCAATGAGGGCTTGTAGGCCCTTGCCTATATTGGTTGACGAGGGTCGCTGGTACTTCGTTGGCCATCATTGGAAAGGAAAAAAAATAAGAAAAGAGAAAAATTTTAAAAAAAATTAAATTTAAATTGTCTTTGGACCACAAACACCCTTGATCGGCCAGATTATCTAGCCAAGTTGTCAATGTTAGACTCTTATTTAAAATTACCAAGCCCATATGTAACATAAGGTCCATTTTGGACCTTTATTTAAAAAAAATGAGAGTGGTTAAAATGCTTATTTGGAAAATTTCCTAAATGTGATGATGATTTTAAAAAGAAAAGGTAAACTCAAGAAAAGGGGTGGGTCTTTTTTGTAATTATCTCTTTATTTTACTATACGAGGTGCACGGCGCGTAAAGTGCACGCTGACATACCCTGAACCAAGCGTCAAGACCTTGGGGGAACTAGCACAGGAGCCCACCACCATGGCCCCCCACGTAAATCACGATTGTAGTTGAGAAGTTTCGACCCTAAGACCTCGCGATGAAGCCTCGAAGAGTCGAACCAACTCAGCTACCCACGGGTGAGTATGAAATTTGTCGATTGACCATTGCAAAACCCATTAATTGATATGGTGAATGGAGGAGATTTTTTTTAATAATTTTTTTATCGGTCTTACTCTAGTCATATTCTAACTCTCATTCTCATATTTTTACCTTCCCTCCTTATTTACATTATAAACTAAATTGTTCTCACCCTTCTGAGAATGTGGAGATTCAAATTCCCCACCTCTCCTTTCCTATGTGGGAAGATAGGCCACTAGGACAAATCCTGAATGGTAAAAAATAATAATATGAATATCTAACTTACTTTAAAAAATTACCAAAAAAATCTTAAATTTATTATAATTGTATCAATTTAGTCCTAATTTTATTTTTTTTACCAATTCAGTCATAAACATTTTGTAATTATGTCAATTCAATCCATCCGGCCAAATTTGGCTAGTGTTGACATAACATGACTGCCTTGTACCTAATCGGCAAATCTTTCTTATCTGGGAAAAATATGAAATCGACCACATCAAAAACATTTTTACCTAGACCTTGTCTATCATACATGGTGTCGGAATCAGGTGGACGAAGTGGTTGTCCAAGTTTGTTGAATTATGGAAGTCGTGACTCGATAAATTCCCATGTCGCAAACCATCAATGCACTTTGTACTCGAGATGGGTTTTCTGTGTATTGCATATCTAGACTGAACTTATTTTGTAACCCTCTTGCAATTGCTTTCAGTCCTAGTTAAGAAAACCATCAATTCACCTTGTACTCAAGGCACATGCGAATATTTGTTGCCCCACGAATCGAAATTCGATGTCGTTTGCGCACTAGCCATCCTCCATGGGACAAGACTTCAATTACCTTATCAAGGACAAGAGACTATTGGCAAATAGTGACGAGTCATGGCGAGCGATAACGACCCATCTTAGTCTAGTCACCAAAAACATCTTTGGCTTGTCACTCCAAAATCATTTATATAATTTCATTTCTTTTTTAATCTATTCATATTTTTAAGTAAAATGGTTAATACCATGAAAGACCTAAATTAGTACACTTATGACAAATGTACTCATAATTAATTTTTTGACCACCGAAAACCCCAAACCGATACATTTTTGATAAATTTATCCAAAATTGATACACTTTGACAAATTTACTTACTGTTAATTTCTATTTAATTTTACTGTCAAATTACTAAGTTAAATGACATGTGACAGTTGACTGATGTACCAATTTGAAATTTACTTCTTCGTTTGTTACATGTGTACCGATTTGTGGTTTTTCGTGATATTAACCTAAGCAAAATCTTATATTGAAAAGACTATGTTACCTCTCCCAACAAATTTTAGTTCTACATACGCTAACTTTTGTACTCGACAAGCTACAACCCGTCTCTCATCCGTCATTTGCTGCCGTTCGCCACCATCGATCCCACCCCACTACAACCATTAGCACCGTCCACCCCTATCCCCATAGCCATTGCCATCTCCCTCAACAGTCACAAACCTCTATACATGGCAATGATGGTGACTCCCATCCTTAGTCTAAGATCAGAGCCGCCATGGGTGATTTTGATTGAGATCACCAATAGCGTCATTGCAGCTTACTAGTTCGTGGGTCGCCATGAGCGCCTCGATCGAGGTTGCCCATGGTTGCAACAAGGTCCATGACCTTGGGTCGATCAGGATGACTTTGATCTAAGATTGTCCACAATCTTGGAGAAAGGCCGACAACCTCAAATCTAGGTCAGTGCTGCATCCCTAGCGACCTTGGTAGTGACCACGCAAGAGAAAAAGATCTCGTCAGTAGAGAGTATGGGCTTGAGGTTGGCAAAGAGCGACAGTTGGTCAGATTGTGAAGACACAAGTTAGTTTTGGATGGGCCTGAAAATTGAGGAATTCATTATGGATATTTTTAAAAAGAAAATGACACTTTTGTCAATGTGACATGAGGATAATTGGTCATGGGTGAAATTTGAGATATGTTATCGGTGATCTTCATTCCGGCTTTATATGGAGGGCTTTTCTTGGCTAATCTTCACCGACGCACATCCGATTCACTCCCCGATTCACTCTCTTATATCGATTGAGGTTTTGCCCACATGAAGGCGACACAATTGAACACAAAATTTACTGCATCCGAGCTAGAGGTGATTAGTTTTCGATTTGGTTAAGTTCCACCTAAGAATTGGAAACTAGATTAGGAAGACTAGTTCTTATTTTTTGAGACCGAGAATTAGTCTAATCTAATGGAACTGATCACTTGGTAAAAAAACATAACAAATATAAAAAATATTATGGTTGTTACTATTTTAGGATTTATTTCTATTTTTAAGATATTTAAAAATATATATTTAAAAAAAATCAATCCAGGAAACTTGACCGAAAATTACTAGTTTCATTTTTATGAAATCGGAAATTGGATTTATGTTCTTGGGAATTGGACCAAACTAGCCGGTTCGGGTGGTTTTCAATTCGGTCGGTCTAATATGCTCACTCCTAATCCAAGCTAAGGTGCTTGACGACTAAGTCGAACAAAATTAATTGTCATTCTTTCTTTAATTGGTAATATAATTATCATGCATCTGCAAGCAAGTCCCATGCGAAAACCTGGCTAAACCAAGGTTGGATATCGTTCGAAACAAATCATATGGCAGGCTCTAGTGGGCCGGGCCAAGAGATGTTAAACAACAGCACAGGCAAGAGACACCTACATCAAATGATTAGCCCGACAACGAATTCAGGCCCAAGACAACATCATCCGACAAAATGCAATGTTGTGTGGCTATTTGTGAAGGTTTCTTGACTTAATATCGGGTAAATAATCTAACAAAATTATAGAAAGATTTGGCGTAAATTTCAATATTAAGGCTCCATTTGTTTCAAAAAATGGATGCTTTGAAAATCATTTTTCTAAAAAATGATTGCTTATATAGCTTATGAATATGAATGGACGAAAATATTTAGAAAAAAAAATTACTGATAACTGAAATATTTTTCATCAATTAATAATTTCAAGTAATACAAGTAATTTTTTTTTGAGATAAATGTTTTTAAAAAATAAATAAAGTTCAAAATTAATTATTATCCCCCCGTCCGTCTTCACTCGCCATGATGAGAGTTCGTCGGGTCTTCCTCCTTTCGGTTTCTTTTTTTGGCGCAAAAAGTATTGATATGTGCGTGGTGGCTATGATGTTTGGACCACCCGGTAACTTATAATTAAAAGTGTGGTACGACTTTTAAATGTCGAACTAGTCGGGGGTACTTATGTCAACAAAATTTAAGGGCCCTTTAGCATCTGATTCGTGTAGCATCAGGCACATTTAAAGGTGAAGAATGCAAGGGATCCTTGCAATGTCACTTGAAATTAGCTCTCACCTCTCGGCATGATACTTCATTAAGATCAGGAGTTTTGTTGAGAATAAATATGTCAAAATAAATTATAAACTCATTTATTAAGCTATATTTAATGGAATAAGTTTTGGCATAAATGAATTTAGAATGATAAAACCCAAAATAATATAAATGTTAAATGAGTTCACAATTTATTTCGACTCGACTCACTTCTATGACTTTCTTTTCACACTTTATCTCTCGTCCTCACTTAATCTCTCACTTGCTCCCTTTGTGCTTTCACTTCAGTTTAGGTATATCCTCAAACAATAAGATTATTCTAAATGTCTAGCAAAAAAGGCAATTTTTCCAATGTTAATTTCCATATTTTCCTTTATTATTCCCTTGAAGTTGGGCCTCTCTCTCTCTCTCCTGTTCACGATAGGCCACAAGAAATGATATGTGCACACGTGTAGGCACTAATTTATTTTTCCCTCCCTAATTTTAATAAATAAAGAGGTGGAGACGCGTCGACAAAAAAAATATTATTTGAAAAAAAAACAAGGAAAAATTCGAAATTTTGCCGGATTTTGAGCAATTTTATTAATTGGGGATTTCAAGGCTTTGGGCAACAACATAAGCGACCAAAGACTTTCTTCCTAGACGGCAATCTCTGCTGGAGCGCGTGATTAGCGCCGCGACGATCCAAAAGCCTCGCTGATTTGGGGGGAAATAAATAATTCATGGACATAAACGTTTTAATAAATGGAAATTAAGTCGTAAAATAATTTTTTTTCAAAAAGTGTAACTGAAATCTTTTTGATGGATAGTACGAGAAAGGGCGTGACTATTTGGAAACGATATCCACGTAATCTTTTTCTTTAGCTGGAAAATAATATCCAATATTTTAAAATTACAATTGAGTGATTTACATATTTCTTATTGTTTGAATATTATTACTTTTATTTGTTTCTTTAAATAGGACAAGATAATCCTTCTCTTCCAGTGACTTTTTTATATGGAAAATGCATTTTTATGTAATATAAATAGAAAACTCGTTAACTAAAAGTCTCCCGTTTTGAATATGGAGAGCCAAGCATTTTCCCATTAGAAATTGCCTATGTGGCAATCCTGAATTAGATTTTTGATGTAGGACCACCTTTTATTATATATTTAAGTCTTAATTGTACAAATCAAAAGATTTAAAATTTGGATGCACTGTTCAAATGAGAAGTTTATGATCCGATCACACTAATTGAGAGGTTTAGAGCTCGATTCCATGCCGTATATAAGATTTAGGATTTCTGTGTAATCTTCTTTCAATTTTTAGACGTTTCAAAAGGATTCCTTCGTCGGCCAATCCAATTTCCATTTTATAAAATTTAGTAGCCCGACATTTCATGCTTCCTACCCGGTTTGGCGGACGAATGGCTAGGGCCTGAGAACTTGCTCAACAAGAATACAAACGCAACAGATGAGAAAGCACTTCGGAATGAGACTAGATGCCAAGAGAGGAGGTGGAGGTAGGCAAAGGCATGCGAATTGCAGGCCGACTAGTCGGACCTTTTGACACTTGAAAAGTCGTTTGATTACAAAGATAGGGAATAGCTTGTTCCTATCCTCTTTAGGTCGTGGTATGGCCATGGACACTTTTCGCCTTTGTCCATATTATAGAAATAATTCGACTCAGACTCATACATTTTGAGAGCCGTTAGTTCACTTGTCACCTATAAATTTCACCTATATGGGAAAAACCCACAAACTTGCACGGGCATGAGCCGAATGCTAGCTTCCAAATCGTATCTATCGGTCCAAGAGAGTAGAAAAGAAAAATTGGGCTCGCTTTTATCTTTCAAGTGATGGAATCGATCAAGAGGAGGGAAGAAACGAGAAAAGAATGGTTTCTAATGAAGGTGGGACAAGAAAATGTTAGGATCACCAAATCCAACTCTATAGCTAATTCACCAAAAAAATCCAAGAATTGAAGGTAACCTACATTTGTTCAATTCCAATAAATTATGGGCAAACTGCTTTATTTGTTCGTGGACTTTCCGGTAATTAAATCTCCATGTATGTGCCCATACATCATAAAATGAAAGAGAGAGAAAAAAGTGCTCGAAGTTCTAGGTTTTCTTTTTGTTTTCTTTTGGCTTGGGATGTATTTAAGCTCTACACTTTATAATTGGTTCCATTAAATCATAAACCTTTTTCAAAAGGTATTATCAAATCCTTTTGATAAATAATACCTAAAATTTGCCAACGTGTCCTTAAATTACACTTTTCAACATAATTTTTAGGTATTGACTGCATTTTTAAGCGAAGGTTTATGACTTAATTCAATTAATCAAAATATTTATGACTCGATTCTACTCTTGATAAGATTTATGATTAAATCGAAATACTTGAAAAGTTTATAACTTCAATCACCAATTGAAAATTGTATGACTTCAATCGCATATCATAAATAAGATTTAGGACGCACCGTATAATTTTTTTTTGCCGTAAATAAGATTTAGGCTCATTGTATAATTTTTTTTTGCCGGAAAAGGTAGGACCGTTTGGAGTTTGAACAAGTCTCTTAAAGATAATCAAACCCAATCATGTCCGGTCGCATTGGAATGATTGATGGCTGCCATAATTGTGGTTTGGCAAATGGCAGCCAAACAAGATTATAATGGAATTAGTTGACAAGCCTTAGGAGGAATTAAAATAAAGGAGGGTTGGTCGTACAAAGACTTCTCGGATGACATATTGAAAGAAGCTTTTTGAATTCTGATGATCTGTGCCTTTAACATTGCCAGCTCGAGCTCACATTTAAAATGGTGCATTCAATTCGGCACAAGTCTAGGTTCCGAACAAGTTTGTTCGCATGACATGGCTCCTATCAAATTTTTGCGAAAAAAAATTCATACCCATGTGTATATTTTTATTTAGAATAATATCCAATTACGACCATATGGAAAATGTTTTTTTTATTATCAATAACTTATGTCTAAACATTTTCATGGATGAGTAAAATATTTTTTGTTTGTTCATTCATTTCTATAAAATGATATAAGTAATTATTTTTAAGAAAATATTTTCAAAATCGTTCATTTTTCATAAAACAGATGCACCTTAAAACAAAATCTCGTGTATTCCAAATCGATACAAGCGATACAATAATTAAAAATTAAACTATGTTTTCATCAAACAGTTTAAGTTTTTAGAACAGTTGGTGATGGTTTTACCAAATTGTCACATGATATCAAAGTTGGAAGTCCTGAATTCAAATCTTTCTAAACCTCATTTGCCTCCCTAACTAAATATGTCCACACTAATTACTAGATAAAAATGCTAGATTAAGCGTGAGGAGGAGTAATAAAATAATTAAATATTAAACCATACATTTATTTAATAATTTAAAGTTTTAGAATAGTTGAATAGTCCTACCATATTCTCACAGCAAGGAAGTATGCCCTTGAAAATCTCATGAGGAGGTAGACCATTCGAGGTGCATAATAGCTTACTTAAACACAACCTAACCACTAAACTTAAAAAAAAAAAGGAAAAAATCTTGTCTTATCTATAAGATGGAAGGAAACCAAACTTGAGCAATTAGAGCAAATCATGATGGATGCAATGCACTCTCCGGCCTAAAGTGCACCTTTCTTATCTCACCAGTAAAGATCATAAATATATATCATGTCAATGGAGATACTCCTTGGATTCTTGATGATGGTTTAATAAACAGTACAAGTTTTTAAGATAATTGGTACTCCTCACTGGTACTCCTTGAATGGCCAAGAGCCTAGGAAAAGCAAGAATTGGGCGTGTTGGTGGCAAAACCACCAGCTTAGCTAAACTCAAATCCTCTTTCGTTTTCCAGCTAATCTGAATGTTTAATCAAGAAAATTCGCTAATCATGCCAAATTAGTGAGCAAGCAAGCAAGCAAGCAGGCAAAACCAGGTGGGGCTGGCTTTTCTCTGGTCTGCAATGATGGAGACCTTTTACCAAAAATTCATGTTTTGGGGCGGAAATTTTTCATTAGCAGGGGTTTCGCATTGGTGGCAAAAGGTCTTCTTTTGTGGGCCATGCTCAAATTTGGGGGTCTTTTATCAATTTTTGTAAAAAATTATTACATTTACAAAAGTTGTGGCTCCTCCCTTCAATCAAACACTTTATTTGGGACCACAAAAAAGTATTTCAAAGGTAAAAATAAAATGGAAGAACACTTGTATGTCAATTTATTTTTCCATTTTTATCGAAAGCATTGCGTTGCATTCTTACGGAACTATAATTCTCCTCAAATATACCTTTTTGGAGCAACTTCCACTATTAAAAAGTCTCGGCATTTGGATTGAATATGATTCATGAAACATAAGTACGGCTCTCTTGGGCTCTTCAAGATTGATCTCATAAAAATACATCTTTCAAAATAGATTTCGTCAATTTGAGTCATATTTCGACACGAGTTAGGATATTATAGGATTAGGTAGGATAAGTCTATCGTGTTGAACACGACTAATGATATTAAATATAGAAATATTTCGCCATCAGATAATTGACATCTGAACTTTTTTTCATTTGACGATTTATACATGAATACTCCAACATTTATTGAAATTTTACACATATCTTCACTTGCTTCAAAAATGCCTTGCCTCTAAGGAAGAATCCTGACTTGGTCAGCTCCAAGAGCATAGAATAACTTAAAACATTTCTTGAAAATGCTTATTGCTAATTAGGCAAAACGTAGGGAATGGGTCCATACAGAAATCGCCAGTGCGTGCACTCGATCAACGATGGACGACCTATGAACACTTGGTAACAATTTCCAACACTTGCCAAAGTCAACAACCCCCCTGGTCAAGTTGACTTGGTCTCTCTCTCTCTCTCTCTACAAGCTCGATTGGATACGCCACTGTTCCTTCCCCACCACTACCATCTATAATCAAAATCTCTCAGATTCATTGTCCTATTCTTAATTAATTAAACCTTAATCTATGTCCCAACGAAACCCCAGTTTCCACGAGATTCCTGTACTCCCCCACGTTACCCTCCCCCTACTGGTTAAAGTCTCGACCTTTTTTCTCTCTCTCTCTCTCTCTCTCTCCCCCTCTCCGCGCGGTGCCGTTGCATGATGATGACGACACTGTATTTGCCTTAGAATTCAAGCAAGAGCAAAACCCATAACGCCTCTCTCTCTCGAAAGGCGACCCTTCATCGTTTACCCACCAACCAGTGAAGGAAGCTTTGTTCGATCGGGCGCCGACGCAGCACTGAGCCCAGGAGAATTTTGGGTACTCGTCGTTTGCCATGGCCGAGCGCCTGCCCTCTCCGTTCGGCGATCCGGCCCCGGCCCTTTCCGACTCGGAGCTCCGGGAAACCGCCTACGAGGTCCTCGTCGCCGCGTGCCGGAGCTCCGGCTCCCGGCCGCTGACTTACATCTCCCAGTCGGAGCGGTCGGCCGGGGCCGGGGCTGCGGCGGCGGCGCAGGGTCCGTTGGCGGTGGCCGCGCCGTCGCTGCAGAGGTCGCTGACGTCGACGGCCGCGAGCAAGGTGAAGAAGGCGCTGGGGCTGAAGCGGAGGGAGACAATGAGCCAGAGGAGGGGCGGGGACCCCGCGGTGAGCCAGGGCCGCGCCAAGAGGCCGGTCACGGTGGGGGAGATGGTTAGGGTTCAGATGAAGGTGTCTGAGCAGATCGACTCGAGGGTTAGGCGTGCTTTGCTGAGGGTCGCTGCTGGACAGGTGCGAATGCTATGTTTCCCCTAAGTGCATGTTCTTCGCAGGGTTTGAATTCAAAATTTTGGTGTGTAATTGAGATATATTGTCGAAATGCGTGAAATTTTGGTTACTAGTGAGTCGTTCTTCAGGGCACGATGAGGCAAAGAGAATTAGTTAAAAGAGTTCACTGGTTTTACATGATTTTGGCAAGTAGGTATGATTGGAAAGAAAAGTTAGGAGGATAAAGGTTGTTCTCTCTGTTCAGTGAAATTTTTCCAATCTCAGCTCTTATTGTGCTAACCTTCATTGTAAGTAATTGAATGCCAAATGGAAATTTAGCATAGTTAACTCTTTCCCCGTTTGTTCTATGTTCCCAGCTCAATTTTTTTCACTGTTTTATTGTTAGTTTATTGTGTTATGATGGGATAAGGGGTAGCTGGTCTATTTGGAATTAAGTATAGCCTTTTAATACTCATTAATCTGTCAATAGTCTTTTCTGATGCGACTTCAATGAACAAACTTCTGTTTACCCAATTGTTTCAGCTTGGAAGAAGGATGGAGTCAGTAGTTCTTCCATTAGAACTGTTACAGCAGTACAAGTTGTCGGATTTTCCCAACCCGCAGGAATATGAAGCTTGGCAAAGAAGACATCTGAAGGTTCTTGAAGCTGGATTGCTTCTGCATCCACACCTGCCTTTGAGTAAGACCGACACTGCTCCACAGCGTCTCCGGAAATTAATCTGTGCTGCCTTAGAAAATCCCAGAGAAAGTGAAAGGAATGGTGAAGCAGTGCAACTCCTTCGGAGCAACGTGATGTCTCTTGCTTGCAGATCTTTCGATGGGAGTGCTTCAGAGACTTGTCATTGGGCTGATGGTTTCCCATTCAATCTTAGGCTGTATCAATTGCTCCTAGAAGCATGTTTTGATGTTAATGATGAAACTTCCATGATTGAAGAGGTTGATGAGGTTTTGGAACTCATTAAGAAAACCTGGGTAATTCTTGGGATGAACCAGGCCCTACATAATCTTTGTTTCGCATGGGTCTTGTTCCTGCGGTATGTGGCAACTGGGCAAACAGAAAATGACCTGCTATTTGCTGCTGGTAATTTGTTGATGGAAGTTGAAGATGATGCAAAGCATATGAAAGATGAAAACTACTTGATGGCTTTAAGTTCTACACTGAATTCAATTTTGAATTGGGCTGAGAAGAGGCTTCTTGCATACCACGATACGTTTCACAGCGGTAATATTGATGTGATGCAGAGTTTTGTGTCGCTATGTGTGTCATCAGTCAGAATTTTAGCTGAAGTTACCTCCGCGAGCATCGCAGGAAAAAGAACAATACTGATGTAGCTTGCGATAGGGTTGAGGCTTACATAAGATCATCGCTCCGCATGGTCTATTCTCAGGCGAGTCTAATCATTTCATACTCTTCATGCATCATGAGAATTAATGTGATAGCTGGACATGCCAATGGCAACTACACAAACAAAATCTATCTGCAGTTTTATTATGTTGATACTTTTTGTTGTGAGATTTCTGCTGGAATCAAGTTCTATTCAGATGAGTGAGCAAGTTTATATGACTCAACCTTTTTGATGGACAATTCCTCCTTTCTCTCTTTTAAATTTTAGAAAAAGATTGCTTCTTTATACACTGTATTATTGTCTGACACATTTACAATTTAATTCTATATTCTGTAATATCTTAGAATGAAGTGCATAGTTAGTCCTGTAGATATAAGCTGTAATTTCTTGAGAACTCGTGACAGTCTTTCTTTCTTGATCTACTATCTAGTAAGTCCTGTAGATATTAGGGAGAACTTTTCCTTTGACTCAGTTGTATTTTCTTGAAACCTCGTTACCGTCTTTGCTCTTCATGCTACTTTCATCACCGGGATGAAATTTCTTTTCTGATTCTCAAGATTGTAAATTTGTAAGAGTGTGCAGGATATGGACCCATATGCATAGCAAGATGCATAAGAACAAACAGTTGATCCTATGAATATCTTGAACCTATGATACCCATCAGTTAATTTTCTGTAGTCTTTTCAATTCAAGAATATTTTTACTCATCTACTGGAGCGGTGAGGGACACTAATAAGGCTTTAGATAGATCTTGTGCAAGCATTTGTGGATGCAGTCTAGCTTTAATATAAGAATGCTGTTGGAAGTACAAATTGTTTCCTTTCTTTTGATTGAGAACTTTTTGCCTTTTGCTTTGAAGACAGAAAAAGGAGAAGATAAGGAAAATATGTAAAAGCCAGCATAATGCTCTTCCGTTCCTCTCTATCCTCGCCCAAGACATTAGAGAACTTGTTATTAATGAGAAGGAGCTATTTAGCCCAATATTGAAGAGGTGGCATCCACTTGCAGCAGGTGTTGCAGTGGCAACTCTTCATTCTTGCTATGGGAATGAGTTGAACCGGTTCATTTCGGGATCGAGGAGCTGACACCTGAGGCTATGCAAGTTCTAATTGCAGCAGATAAACTGGAGAAAGATCTTGTCCAAGTAGCAGTTGAAGATTCAGTGGACAGTGAGGATGGTGGAAAGTCTATAATACAGGAGATGCCTCCCTACGAGGCTGAATCTGTAATAACCAATCTGGTGATGGCATGGATAAAAACGAGAGTTGACAGATTGGAAGAGTGGGTTGATCGGAATCTGCAACAAGAGGTACGTCACTGATTGGTCTGCATAATGCAGGGAATGGAATGCACTGTTGTTATTCTTGTGGACTCCTGTTTGTTAGTTTCTGAATTTGTCTCACATGTGGCAT
Source organism: Angophora floribunda (assembly GCA_014182895.1). Taxonomy (NCBI): domain Eukaryota; kingdom Viridiplantae; phylum Streptophyta; class Magnoliopsida; order Myrtales; family Myrtaceae; genus Angophora; species Angophora floribunda. The sequence continues at coordinate 36,883,694 of CM024707.1, read as the reverse complement.
TTACAAGTGATGCATGAATCAGGATATATACCATTTAATGCGTGGTGGCATGAAGGACTCATCCTTCCTGGGGACTCATCATTCTTGTCATTATTCTTAAGAGCAAGACGCATTCCCAAATACTTTAAATGCTCAGCCTACTGTATATTTCTATATAGGTTCATACCTTGCCAACTTCTTTATGTGTAGGTTTGGAGTCCAAATTCTAATAAAGAGCGGTTTGCTCCTTCTGCTGTGGAAGTTCTCCGGATAGTTGATGAGACTTTGGAAGCATTTTTCCTGCTGCCCATACCAGTGTATGAAAGCTTGCTTCCTCAACTAATTAGTGGTCTCGATGGATGTCTTCGACAATATATATTGAAAGCAAAAGCTGGCTGTGGTAAGTACTGTGGATTGTAAAATGACTTAAAAGACTTCACTTCTTTTATACCGACTACTAGAGAAGACCTATAGAGATGGAACTGGGACTTTTGCAATTGCTAGATGTTTAACTCAAGTTTAATTTATGTTGTTATCTGCAGGAACAAAGAGTAAATTCATCCCTGCAATGCCTGCTCTAACTCGATGTACAACGGGATCTAAATACAATCGTGTGTCCAAGAAGAAGGAAAAGGAAAAAATAGCTCAGAGGAGGAAATCCCAGGTTGGGATTACCAATGGTAATGTGGATGACTTCTTTGGAGTACCTCAGCTGTGTGTTCGCGTTAACACACTACAGCACTACAGGACACAACTGGAGGCTTTGTCAAAGAAGACACTCGTGTATCTTAGAAGTTCTGACCCCACTCATGCAGACGCTATCGCAGATGGAAAGGGAATTAGATTTGAGCTTTCTGCCACTGCTTGTGTGGAGGGAATTCAACAACTTTGTGAGACAACAGCTTATAAGGTGATCTTTCACAACCTAAGTCATGTGCTTTGGGATGGTTTATATGTCGGGGATGTCGCTTCTTCTAGGATTGAGCCTTTCCTTCAGGATCTTGAACAGTATTTAGAGACATTATCATCGTTGGTGCATGATCGGGTGAGAACACGTGTTATAACAGATGTCATGAGAGCTTCCTTTGAAGGGTTTCTATTAGTTTTGCTAGCCGGAGGACCTTGCCGTGCATTCTCTCTTGAAGACTCACAAATTGTAGATGAAGATTTTAAGCTCCTTGAAGAGTTATTTTGGTCTAACGGGGATGGGCTGCCAGCTGATCTGATTGATAAATTTTCAGCCACAATTAAAAATATTCTTCCACTCTTCCACGCCAATACAGAGAGTCTAATTGAGCGGTTCAAACAGATCTCACAGGAAAGTTATGGCTCCTCTGCCAAATCTAAGCCACCACTGCCTCCAACTCCAAGTCAATGGAGTCCTAATGAACCAAACACTATTTTACGAGTTTTGTGTTACAGGAATGACCAGTCGGCAACAAAGTTCCTCAAGAAAACCTACAACTTTCCCAAGAAACTGTGACTGGTAAATTTGGAGCTATCATTTTGTGTGGCATGTATTGATGTAAGACTAGTTGCTGGACCATTCCCATTGCTTTGTGTAGTTTGGACAAGGAGTTCTTGCACTTTTGCACAAGAACGGCTTCTTTGGGGTGGTCTATGGGAGACAAGATGCATCTCTGCTATAATTGTTGTTGGTTTTTTAGCTCAAGGTGGCTCAACAATAACAAGGTTTTGAGTGCATCGGTAATATCATCAGTTCATCCACTCATAAGAGAGCTTCAGTGAGATTGGGAATGGGAAGGTTACGAGAGATAATGCGAGGATATGGTATTGGCATTGGCATTGGTTGACTCTATGTTCCCCGAAATAATTCTTCCTGGGGAGTGCTTCAGGCAACTAAACGTTAACATTTACATGGTGTGACAGTATGGTTTCCTTCTTTACTCATATTTTATTAGGATACGGTAGATACGATTATACAAATGTAGAGAACTTCAATAATACAAGGATAAGTATTGTGTACCATGGTTTGCAACAGCGGTTGTGAGAAACTGAGTCTGCATTAGTTAGCTTTCTATTTTGTGTATGATAATTATTCACGTGCTGTTCTGTATTATACATCTCTTTCCAGAAAATTGAGTGTTAAGGTTTGGGTTGTTTATCGTTACATAGCAAGATGTTACTTGATCAAAGCACTTCCAGACACTTGTTCTACTTATATGTGTGCGTTTTAATCTCAAACTCAATGGTTGTAGACATGAATGTGGACCTTGGATTGATAGATCAACTCATCCGATCCCAACTTCATACGTTAACAGACTTTCTCAGAGCATATAATAATCTGGGAGCATGTGTTGTTTCTTCAAGGAGAACCGCCTGTGTTGTTTCCTCGTACAGGTGAGCATTGTGAGCATGTCAATGGAAATGTCTTTGGAGACAGGAGTCATGAGTCACCATCCTTGTATCTGAAGCTTGTTGGCTGATTTCCTTCATCAACTATTCTGAAACCATTTGAGTCTCCGTTGCCTCCATGTCATGCTCGTGTGGCTGTAAAAGCGGTTGTATGGCTGATTGGAAGTGGCTGATGCAAGAATCGAAAAGATCCAGTAACTATAATTGCTTGCATTGAGCTAAACTCATACTGGATGCCTCTCTTGGTTTGGAAATCATTTGAAAAAGAGATAGAGGAGAGTCCATTGATGATTAGCTAAGGAAAAGACCGTTGTTAAGTCTGTGCAGGCTATTTTGGAGCATCTAAGATAAGCCTTTTTTAGGTCGATCGAATAAGTACTGCTCTATGCTCCACATGAAGTTATCCACCTCTTTGGCGCCTTTTGCTCAGCTTGCATAGGGTAAGCTTCGTCTTGAGTTCTTGAATCTCCACCCTCATGGCTTCAACCTCATCCCATTTGGGGTTCTTCTCTTTAATCACTTGGACTCACTCCGTCAAATCGTCGATCAATGTTTTGAGGAATAGTCCTTGGCTTGGAGAGGTATCGTCATCAAATCGTCGATCAATGTTTTGAGGAATAGTCCTTGGCTTGGAGAGGATCGTCACGTCGTTGATGGTGTCCGTGAAGTCTTTGTAAACTAGGCCTTCAACCTCTATGATCCGGTCTCAAACTTCATCGAGTCCTTCCATCGAGTCCTTCCATGAATTCGGTCACGGCACATCACATCCTCGCGAACTTCTCATCGAGTCGATTCCAACAAGGCTTTCTCTTCTCTTGTTTCAACCATCATGAGTTTCTTTGACTTGAACGGCCTTTTCATCCACGATAGTTTCTTGGCTCAACATTCTCTCCATTTATAATAGCTTCTTGGCTCAACATTCTCTCGAACAGTTGGTGTTCCTTAGATATCTTTTTTCTCTAATTGGCGACTTAAGTTATTTTGGATCGCCTTGGATCGTTGGGCACCTAAGCCAAGTCTTCTTTGAATCCATTAATCACTTAACTTACTCGGATCATAAAGAGAGAAACTCTAAAGAGAATTAATAGAGACTTCATTAGGCGGACGAAATCGTATCACTATACCTAACAACTATTTATGTCGAGAGAATTATAGACCACGGCAAAATTATCGTCTCACCCATCCCTGAAAACGTTTCAAAGCTTCCCAGAGGCATTTTTGTCATTCTTCATTAATCATCCACGAACTATTGGCCATGGAAATCTCGGATCCGTGACACTTTAGTGCTTGGGGCAACGGCCCTAATGCAACAGCACTTCATTGTATCTACGCATTCTCTCGGAGCCACTCCTCTGAGTACATACCTATTCGTCTTTAGTGATTATCCAGCGTGCGTGGAATAGGGGAATTACCTCATTCGGAGTAAACTACTAATAATAATACTCTACTGATATAAAGAACAATCGTGATTTCATCTCCAATGTCGCGTCGGAGTCGATAGTCCATTTCTTTTCTTTTTTAGGAAAATGACCAATTGTGATCATGTAAACTATTCGAATTTCCCCTTTATCGAGATTCTGTAAAATATTTCTTCACTTCTCTGTCTTAATATCTTGATTTTTTATGTTTCATTCTCGAGTGACACAACACTCGCAACATAAGTGGGCCTGAAGCCCATGATCGGCTCCCATCCTTGGAGCCCAATGAACACATGAAAAGCGATCCAGCCCAAGACAACGAGGCCCATTTAAGGCCCATCAAACCTCTCTCTCTCTGGCATCCTTCACCGACTCGAACCAGTATACCTCAAAGTTCCTTCTTTAAATTTTTTCAGACTTTCGTCGCGGTCCGTCGTCTTCTTCTCCTTTTCGGCTTTTGCCCCATCCCGTCCCTCCTCCGTGTACCTCGACGCCTCCTGCTTGATCAGCCATAATCAATCGAAACCAGCTCGTGCTTACAGGTATCTATTTACTTGTCTCTCTCTCTCTCTCTCTCTCTCTCTCTCTCTCTCTCTCTCTCGGTCTCGATTGTTCGAATTCCAGATCAAGATTTGCCGCCCTGTCGGGGGACTAGGGCATGGTTGGGTTTTAGACGCGTTTGTGCAAAGGGCTTCGAGAGCCGGGCGTGCTCGAGGTGCTGCTTGAGTTTAGTTGGTTTTGGTTGAACCCTAGGATTAGAATCTGAATTTGAGCTCGAGGGTTTGATTGCAACCCTAGAATAAATTGGGCGATAGTGAGCTTTCGATTGGGCTTCGTCACGGTTTTTCTCGGCGGTTCCGATTTTTTCTCTTCTGCTTTTTTAGTTACCGGTTTTCTCTGCTCTGTGTTGGGGTATTGTTTTCTTTTGTTTTTAGGGGGGTATCATGGAGAAGTCTTGCGCTGATGAAATTCATTTAGCTGCTTTATTTTGCTCTTGCTTTACTGTAAGGTTATGTGGAGATCGAAGAAGGGTTGAAGCTTTTGTGATCCATGGCCTAGGGATTTTGAAGTTGCAGTTGTTTTAATCTGATGCCTGTGCTGTACTTCTTTTTTGGGAGTCGGATGCTAGTGGAGTTTTGAATATGTTTACTTGTTTTTTTCGATCTTTCAAAGCACCCGATATGCAGGCCACTGGATGGTGTCCAATTTTGATATTTTTTTTCAGGTTAATCTTCATTCGAATGGATTTCATGTTTTCTGGTAATTGCTGAGGATTTTTCCTTTGTGTAACTGTGTATTTCAGGTTGTGGGGACTCCTGGCTTTCCGTTGTCTGACAAGGAAGCATGGCATCTTTGAATGACCTGTTGCCTCCAGCTAAGTCAACCACAACCACTTTTTATGACCACTCTAATGATCCCTGGTTCAAGCAGCGTTTCACTTCTTCTGATTCTGAACGAACCACTGTGGTCAAACACAATCCTGTGCCGCTGTACTTGAAACGCCAGGGTTTTGTACCTCGAAAAGTTGAGGATTTTGGAGATGGAGGTGCATTTCCTGAGATTCATATTGCCCAGTACCCTCTTGATATGGGCAGGGATAAATCTGGGAAGCCCGGATCCAAAATTCTGCCGGTGACTGTTGATGCTCATGGAAATGTTGCTTATGATGCCATTGTTAAGCAGAATGAAAACGCAAAGAAGATTGTTCACAGCCAGCATAAAGATCTCATCCCAAAGATTCTGAGAGATGAGGAGGAGAAAGAAGAGGACGAAGATATGGAGAGGGAGATTGAAGAAGTAACTCAGGAAACAAAGTCAGCACTAGAGAAGATTGTTAATGTGAGATTGAGTGCGGCACAGCCGAAAAATGTGCCCAAACAATCATCGGATTCAAAGTTTATTAAGTATAAGCCATCTCAGCAGGCTGCTGCATTTAACTCCGGTGCAAAGGAGAGGATTATAAGGATGGTGGAGATGCCTGTGGACCCCCTCGAGCCACCAAAGTTTAAACATAAGAGGGTCCCAAAGGCCTCTGGATCCCCGCCTGTGCCAATTATGCATTCACCACCTCGCCCTGTTACCGTAAAAGATCAACAGGATTGGAAGATCCCACCTTGTATCTCAAATTGGAAAAACCCTAAGGGTTACACTATCCCTCTAGACAAGCGTCTTGCTGCTGATGGACGAGGTCTCCAGGAAGTACAGATCAATGACAATTTTGCCAAGCTTTCTGTGGCTCTTTATGTTACTGAACAGAAGGCTAGGGAGGCAGTTACCATGAGATCTAAGGTGCAAAAAGAAATGCAATTGAAGGAAAAAGAGAGGAAAGAGCAGGAGCTCCGGGCTTTGGCTCAAAAAGCTCGTTCAGAGAGAACCGGTGCAGCACCCCCAGCTGCTGTTTCTATTCCTACTGAGAAAAATGACATGGAAGGTGTGGAAATGAGAGGGCATTATGAACGTGAAGGAGAACGAGATCGAGATTATCCCAAGGAAACAAGAGAAGAAAAGGAAGAAAGGCTGCAACGTGAGAAAATTCGTGAGGAGCGGCGTCGAGAGAGGGAGAGGGAGAGAAGATTGGAGGCTAAGGATGCTGCTGTGGGAAAGAAAAGCAAAATCACCAGAGACAGAGATAGGGATATTAGCGAGAAAGTTGCATTGGGAATGGCTTCAGCTGGGGCAGGTAGAGGAGGAGAGGTCATGTACGACCAGAGGCTCTTTAACCAAGAGAAAGGCATGGATTCTGGGTTTGCCACCGATGACCAATACAATGTATATGATAAAGGACTGTTTACTGCTCAGCCCACACTTTCAACTCTCTACAGGCCTAAGAAGGACCTTGATTCTGAAGTGTATGGAGGTGCGGACGAACAGTTAGATAAGATTATGAAGACCGAGCGCTTCAAGCCAGATAAGGCGTTCTCTGGCACAGCTGAGAGAGGTGGTCCGAGGGACAGGCCGGTTGAGTTTGAGAGGGAAGCTGCTGAAGAGGCTGATCCATTTGGTCTGGATCAGTTCTTGACGGAGGTGAAGGGGGGCAAGAAACCAACTGATAAGATTGGCTCTGGAGGCACAATGAGGGCCAGTGCAGGCTCATCGATGCGCGATAGTTATGGGGGAGGTTCTGGCCGAACACGCATCGGCTTTGAGAAGGGACGATAAACTATATCCTGCTAATCTTTGCTTGTGCAAGCAGCAGTTATTTACATTTTTGTGTTGTATGGTAAAGTTATTTCCTTGGCGTGTGCTGTGGATTCGAAATTTACTTAAATGGAGGAAGCAGGATGAACTAATGCAGAAACTCTGGATTTTCTTAGCCATAATTTGAGTTGCATAATGATAATCAGCATTCTCGTCTAGGTGCTGTGAATTTATCATGGTTTGATTACGTGATCGATTTAACTTAGAGCTTGTGCGTTGCTGATGGTTTTATGCTGCACGGATTATCTGTATGAAACATTAGTAGCGAAAAACAAGTGCCTAAAACTGTTGAAGATCTGACATATCGTTTCAGAGGCGTTAAAATTTTCAATTGTATGGATGTTTATGGCGATCGTATATCAAAGCAATCAGCTTCTTCAGTGATTTGTAGACCACATTGTGAGGAGAGTCCCGGCAGAGGTTGGGGCACGCTCCTTCAGTTAAAGGAGAAGAATCGCAGTATCCGATGGGATGCTCGACTCTTCCTTATGTTGTTCCTCCTGGTCAAAACTCAAAAGCAATCTGTAGTCACCTGATAGCTCGAATTCAGGGTCCTATGCTTACCGATTTAAAAGTGTTTAGAGTTGAAAACATGGTTTGAAGACAGAATTATCATTATTATTATTTTAGCCAAAGGGTTAGAAACAGAAGTTGGGAGGGTAAAAATGTTGGCTTGACATTTTCATTTGTGCTAGGCCATTTTGCTTGAACATCTAGTCGTGATCTTGATGTGAAAGCAGCTCTGCCAGGTTACTTGAGACAAAATTGTCAAAGTTACTAGTGATTATTATCTTTTGCCCCCAAAGATAAATGATCTGAGAAGGTAAAATAAAACCAGAACTATCAATTCATGCGACTAATTGTCAACAGATGATTAGGTAAACCCCGAGAAAAAATGTCCTATTAACACTTCCATATATTATCAGATATTATTAGGATGGTGCAAAGGTATGCAAAAAGCATTGGGAAATAGGAAGAGCACAAATGCTTGGAACAGGATGAAGATGAGTCAGCTATCGTCCAAATTACAATAAAAGGCTTCATATCATCACTTGAACACTGTCCTTAAACTTGGAAGAAGTCGCTTTAAATATGACATAAGTTGTAAATATTGCTCACACATAAGTTGTAAATCTTCTCTGGCTCTTAGTCACATCACTTCTCCTTGCATGAAGAAGCCGCATCAACGAAAAACTGAGGAGCACTAATCAAACATTTTCGAATCAATTTGCTGACTGTTGGGGAAGATTTGCTTTAATGTGGTGAAGTAATTGGGAGATTTTGCCTAAAAAAAGAAGAAGGAAGGATTAGAGTTGTGGAAGCTCAGAGATTGAACATATGGTCGACTACTGTACGACCAAAACTAAAAAATTAGTAGCTAATCCATTCTTCTTTTGTCTCTGTCAAAAGCAACAAACTTAAAAATTGCACAATGGTGCGCCCTTAGAAGATTTCCAGTGGTTCCAAAAGAACATATGCAAATTGCAATATATTTTTCAGATTTTCATGTGAGATGCCTGACATTTATATAGGAGGCTTGGATCAATCAATGAACAAGAAATCAACTGAGCAAGATCAAGAGTGAGAGGCTACATTTTCCCATCAATAATGCTAATATATTCATTCTTAAAACAAACTCTCAACTTCCCTTTAAATGTTTCCTAGATAAGACATCAAGAGCTAAATAAAAATGAGTGCTGTCCCATCCTATTTAATTTTTTTGGTCAAACTATCCTCTTTCAAAAACCTCAACAAGGAAAATCATAATGAACATGGAAAAAACTACAGCAATATCAATAACATAGGAAGAATGTGCCATGTAAGCATTTTCAGTGGGAAAAGAGCAGTATTGCTTTTGCTAAGCAATAATATAAATTCCCTAAGCAGTCTAAACGTATGGGCTCCCTATGACTGGTTGAATTTGAGTACATGACATGTCATCCACAACAATAAAAAAGTACATGACATATTTCACAATCATAACATATCAACCCAAAGGGAGGATGTGACAAACATTAGAAAAATACTCTGAAATACATCCTTTTAAGAATGTGATCGCACAGCAAGATAAAGAAATCTTGGACAAACCAAATCAATCGCTCAAGTTGCAGAAAACATACACATGGATTGTTGTAGAGATAGAGAGTGGTAAGTTTCTCTCTTGAACCAGCAACAGCCTCAGCAATAGTTTCAAGTGATTCTATCTGATTGTCATTAAGCCATAAATCTTCTAACCTGCAAATGATGATCAGAAGAAAATACAAACATGCAACCAACATGCCAATCAGAAGAAAGTTTAACAGTCAAATCAGGAAATAAAAATACATCTTGAATTACATGAAAATGTGATTGAACAGAAAATCTTAAGAAACATTAATACCTTGTTAGGTTCTGAATGTCATCAATAGACTTCAGTTTATTTGACGACAGATCTAATACACGGAGATTGACTAAGGTTGACAAGCCTTCCATTTTTGCAATGCCATTGTGGCTTAAGTACAATTCCTCCAGAGCAATGCATCCCTACAAATTTTGTCCTTATCATTAACCAATGTCATTGATAATGTAAGAAATCACTGCATTATCATAGCAGAAATGCTTAGCTTGAGGACAAAACAATAGGCCACAGTGTACCTCAAATCCTGCCATAGAGGTCAAACGATTGCTTTGCAAGCTAATCTTCTTGATGCATTTCAACCCACATAAATTGACTGCTTTGATACGATTCCTTCCCAGCCACAACTCTTCCAACTTAACTGAATTTTGCAAGTTCTCCATCTCCTGAAACAGAAGGTTCACATCTCATGACCAAAAAACTACTAAAGAGAGTTCAAATAGACCATTGTGTCTTAGACAGCAACTGCTATGCCCTTCAGTGAATACAACCATAACTTGTATCTGTGCTAGGGGCAAAGATATGTGTTGATAATACTAGGTGCACAATTTTGACGTAACAGAATTGAGGTTTGCATTAAGATCGGTTAAATATATTCCCAACAATTGGTTATCTCTAAAGGCAAGAACAATCACCTTCAGTCTGTTAGAACCAAGTTCAAGAATTTGAAGGTCAGTGAAATGATCGATCTCCTCCATTTTTGGTACTTCATTCTTCGATACATAGAGCTCCTTGAGAGTGCTGGAGACCTTGGACAACCCACTCAATGAAGGAATATCATTGAAAGAGACATCAAAAACCAAAAGCCTCTTGAATATGCTGGCATCAGGTAGCTTTGTTAATTTGTTATCCCTGAGCACCAGTTCCTGCAGAATTAAAACTGCTTGTTACGCCAAAGAACCAAAAAGGAGTGAAACCTAAATGTAATACAAAGCTTCCAACTTTTTCCTTAACCAGTCCAAGTAAGAAAAGGTTTATAAATTTCACAGCAACACAGCAACAGAGCAAATATCCACAAACTCTGTATAATAAGAGATATGTACTAGAAAAAGGGATTTTTTTATTTTTTTTTGGAAGTGGAAGGGGTTCAATCACCGGTGCTGCCATGAAAGAAAAAAGTAGCCAGCATTCTATAACAACAGCTACCACTGCATAATTGCAAACAAAATACAAACCTTGGCAAGTTTCTTTTTCAGAGTCAGCCTTGAGGGACTCCCTATCCCCAACCAGAATCACTCCAACCCCCCCTTCCAAACACTTTCTACCTTTCTGAGCCATCCTGTCGAGAGTTTTGCTATAAGTTCTTCTCCAAGTTTCGCTGCAGACACTTAACCCCAACCTAAGCACTACGAACTCATTGGAAAATGCAGCACCTATATGGAATCAGTCACACAAAAGCCCCAAAATGGGATCAACCTTGACAGATGCTCTACCTAATCATTTTCCTTCCATTGTTATGTCAAGGTGGTAAACCAGCGCCCATTACAAAATTCTTTGCCTACCCTCCACCAACGCTTCAGCATACATTTTCTCAGCACAGGTGCCGCGCAAAAAGCAAAACAAGCACATCCTTTTTCACAAAATATCTAATCCTCACCGAACAACAAGATCACATAAGCAAGCATTCACTTAATCAACCGGCCAAAGCAGCTTCAGATATAGGTTAAAAAGACAACTTCTAAAGATTCCCGAAACGAAAAGGACCGAGTACCTCGAGGCCGGCCGATGCCTCCCAGCGAGAAACAACCACGGCGGCGTCGTCGTCGATCAGATTCTGGCGGAGCGAGAGCTTCTTCAGGTTCGACAGCTGCCCGATTCGCGGGTCGATGCTCGTGAGGCGGTTTGCGGTCAAGTCCAGTTCGGTCAGAGTCGGGGGGAGCTCGACCGAGCTGAGATCGTAGAGCTGGCAGCCCGTGAGGTCGAGGACCGCCACGGGCCCCTCGTCCTCCGCCGCCGTCGCCAGGATCGTCGCCGCCCGACGCCGATTTGATCCGGCTCTCCTCCATGCCTCGCGATGATCGATTGAGAGACGGTCCGAGGAAGGAAGGGGAATATTCCTTGGTTCGTTTCGGTCTTTGCGTCTGTTGTTGGCGTAATTATCGCGTGGGAGAAGACATTGGGCCGATGAGCCCATTTTTCTACTTGGGCTTCCAAAAGCCCGTTTGGTCCCTCCCATTAAATTTTTTGTAATTGTTAAAAAATGAAGAAAAAAATTTGAGGCTTCGCATGCGAGAAATGAATGATTTAAAAAATATTTTCCTAAAATTAATAGATTGTGTCCTTTACAAGAATGACTAAATACAAAAAAATTCTATCTTCTATGAAAATAATTAGACATAGAAGTTGTCATCGACTCATCGATAATAAAAACATTTTTATCGATTAATTATTTTGAGAAATTAGACAATGATTTTTAAAAAAATATTTTTCAAATCATTTAATTTTCAGTAAAACAAGCATACCCTTAAACTAACTAACAACCGAGCACCTACTAACGAGATTCCACAACTTAGAATGCATTTGTTCCATAGTAAACTTAAGATTTGAAAAACATCTTCTGAAAGAATAATTGATTAGATCATTTAGAAAAATTCATCAACCAAAAAATTCATCGGTACCAGATGAGTTTTGGGTGGTTCCCTAGTCGGTGGTTCGGTTCCCACTTCCAAGGTGGAAACCAAATCGATAGTTTTTAATATATATATTTTAAAATTTCTTAAAAATTTGAAAAAAAAAGAAGAAAAGAAAATTCAATTACATGCAAATTAAGAGAATAAATTGATAAAAAAGTGCATAAACGAAGATAATTGTCTTTGGGAACGTGCTGCAACATTAACAAATTTTTATATAGAAAAGCAAAGTTACCGATTCCATCGGACTGGTCGGTCGGTCTGATTCCCGGTTCTAGGATTAGTCAAACCAATCCACCGTCCTAAGATTTGGGAACTGGTCCAGTTCCTAATTCTACCTTGGAACCGGATTAGATCGGGAATCAATCACCCCTATCTTAGATATTAAAATTGGGAAACAAACTAGTGACTAGAAACACTAAAGTGAATATGTTCAAATGACATGCAAGACTTAGTAAAAGTATAAAAAGTGAAGTAAATTGAACATTAGGAACAAGGAAAGAGAATTTGGTCAGTCGATTTATAGTGGTTCGGCCCAAACTCGGTGCCTACATCCACTTCATGAGCCTCGCTAGGAGTTTAAATCCACTATCTAAAAAAAAAATTACAATTTGGTAAACGAGGAGCCAAATACTCCACCCCAACTTGAATTCATAACTCAGTACAATTGAGTCTCTCAATAGGCAATAGCAAGCCATTGGCACAACTGTCTCAGCAATCCCCAACAGAATACAAGCTTTCTGCCCTACTAAAAGAAACTCAAGAGAGGCCTCACCATGTGTGGAATTAATCTTAACAGAAGCTAGCCATTTGCAAGCTTCAGAACCAGTTCACTCGAAACGGGGTCGGTCGACTGGCCCGAGAGACATGGTGACCAGGTAAATCCTTTCCACGGCCTGTCTGGTACGGATGGACCACTCCGACAGGATGAGGCATCCGGTCATGACTCGATCTCCTTCAGCTCAAGGTGTTCCACTTCTTCGCCAGTCCTTCACAGGAGCGTTACTATCCTGAATGGCCTCTTGGCCGCTGATGTAGCTGCATATACGTTGAACGGGTCGGGTACCGGGTGCCTCATCAGCTGTCCACCCGGTTCAGTGGCTTGCTGTGCATTTGGGTGAAAAGCAACATACAAAAATAGTTCAAGCAACCTTGACTTCCAGAAGATCCTTCATAACAACTTCAGAGTGATGCTTATCCGATCCTGTCGACAATATGAAACGGCCGTACAATGTGCCGATGCAAGCAGCTTGTGACAAATCAATTCATTTTTCTTTTATGAACAAGCCTAAAAGATCAACAAGTTTTGGTGCTATACGCAAGACCTTATAATAGTCGTCCGTACGGAATACGACAGCAAAAGAAAATTCTGCCTGCAGAGCATTGTACATGGTTTTGATTTTCGGCTGTTTCACGAGCGAGATATGCAGGACTCAAAAAGGCGTGAGAAGATGAAAAATCTCTTGATGATGTATAACTGGCAACCTTCCTGCTCTAGTTGCTGCTCTTCGATAATTCCATTTCCACATGTCCCTATCCAAATCTGACGAGATCCGGAGAAATCCATAAAGGATTCAGTAGTTAAAGTGAGTTTCACGCGTGAGAAAATGAGAACCATCGAGGATTAGGCATACCATTGATCACATCTGTAACGTCGCCGAGCACTTTTTTGACAGCATCTTCGGTGCATGCCCAGCAGCAAGAACCTCCAATAAGGCCCCTCTCGATTCAGTCGTCAACCACTAAATGTCGACCGCTTTGACGAACTTTTTTGATTCTACCTGTAAGAATCAGATCAGCACACGACCATTTTCTCGAGGCAAAAAGAGATGATAATCTGAGCAGATGAAGGAAAAGAAAAGCATCGCGATGTTTCCTCACCCAGCATCAAGAAAGTGGCGCTGCCAAGAACCTATCACAAACGACGTTTTCTTGAACCACGTCTGGACTGAAAAGGTGCCAACAAGAAATGTTCAGGGTAAAATACCATGTCCACAGATGATTACACAAAGCATGGCCCCGTTTTGATCTCGTCCTTGCCGCCGAACGACAATGACATACACGAACTGGCACTTGATTCTATCAGCCAATACACGGACGAAGAGAAAATCATGTAGCAACTGGTACGGATTTGAACACAACCGGAATCGAAGAGAATTAGAAGAAGGTTGAAGCCTTCGCATTCCAACTGCAATCTTATACAAGAGAGTCGAGACTTACAAGGGATCTTGCTTCGAGTTCGCGATGACTACGAGAGAGGATCGAGAGCGTGAGACGGGAGACGGAGATGGAGCGATGGCGGGATGTGAAGAGAGGAGCGAAGAGGGTGCGTTTTATATGGTGAAGAAAATGGCGGTGAAATTTGAAAGATGGCCGCCTCGCGTCGTTCTTTGGGAGACCGTTAAATGGTGGTTGGTTGGTAGTTAGCACTCCAAAAATTATGATTTTTTAAAAATTTTATTGGAAAAGAATTAGATGCACTCTTGATTTTCTGACATAAATTTTAAATCTTTAAATTATATCAGTTCTATTAACAACAGATTTTTTGTAAATAACGTTATAATCATCTAATAAAAGACTTTTGTTAAAACTTAATAATAACTTAATTCAAAATCATGATGCAAAATAACATAAAGTATAGATCACTTATTAGCTTTTGTTTCATTTTTTTAATATTGTTGAGACTTAAAAGATCTTTTGATGATTCCGAAACGCTTGTTGAAATTGCACTTTGTGTTTTCTAATTTCGAAATTTGATACTTTGCATTCCCCATGCTTAAAATCATACACTTTCAAACCTCATAAGCTTTTATAGGAAAATTTTCATTTTACCCTCTCAAATTGGGGGTTGGTGCATGTTCAGCCTTGAATTTTAAAAAGTTGCATTTTATCTCCCTGATCTTGCGTTCTATTAGTGCGGGTCAAAAATATTTTCCACCTTTTGAAGCTAACATAATTTTTTTAATTTAACACATTAAATTAGTAGAATCAACCGTGATTAGAAGTTCAATCATACGATTATAATAATTTCATACGATTGAGAAATCTTACGCATTTTTATAATTAGCAAGCACAAATTATTTTCCTCTATTTCTTGTTAATGTATATTCTTCCAAAAAAATTTCATTATCCTTCTTTATTAGATTTATTTCATAATTGTAAAAAAAAAAAGTTGAACTTTTACACCTGAAAATTATGTGCGTGGCGCATGCCCATGGTAAAAGTGAACGACAAAGGATGGCTGTCGTACCTAGTATAGCAGATGTCTGTTTTGAGTATTTTAGCAAACGTTGCCAGTCGTCTTCCTTGCGGCGATCGCCCCGATCGAGTCAAGAGCGCATGATCTCGTTTCGCCACCTTCAACGTGGGCTTTCCAAGTTGAATTCAAGAAGACGGCTCTCGACTTCTTGCGCTCTCGATGCGTCTTTCGTCGCTTACCCCCACGCTCAATCTCGACAGCAACCCGATTCACCGAGCTCGACCCAGGCCCACGCCAAAATGGTAGCTGCCCTCTTGTCCGAATGTAACGACAAGCAAGGATTGAGCCAGATACACGCCCATGTGGTCCGCTTTCGGCTATTGGATTCGAATCCCGTCGCGTTTCACTGGAACAACATCATAAGAGCATACACGAGGCTAGAGGCCCCGAGAAAGGCGTTGCTCGTCTACGCGCTCATGGCGAGAGCAGGCGTTTCGCCGGATTCTTACACTCTTCCGATCGTTTTGAAGGCGGTGTGCCAGTCTTTTGATTTTGGAGCTGGTAGGCAGGTCCATGGTGTCGCCGTGAAACATGGGTTGGAGTGTAATGAGTTCTGCGAGAGCGGTTTCATCAGTTTGTACTCCAAGGCGGGAGATTTCGGTGATGCGCGCAAGGTGTTTGATGAAAATGCTGACAGAAAGTTGGGTTCTTGGAATGCCATGATAGCAGGTCTTGCACAAGGTGGGCGCTCCAGGGAAGCTATCGACCTGTTCATGGAGATGCGGAGAAGTGGTTTTGTGTTGGATGACGTGACTTTGGTCAGTGTAACATCAGCTTGTGGAAGCATTGGGGACCTAGATTTGGCACTTCAATTGCACAAATATGTTTTTCAGGCTAAAAATAGTGAGAAAGCTGATATTTTGATGTTCAACTCCCTTATTGACCTCTATAGTAAATGTGGTCGAATGGACTTAGCATACAAAGTTTTTCTCGAGATGGAGGAAAGAAATGTATCATCCTGGACTTCTATGATCGTGGGTTATGCTATGCATGGGCTGGTAAATGATGCTCTCGAATGCTTCCGTTGCATGAGAGAGGCTGGCGTGAAGCCTAATTTTGTGACCTTTGTTGGAGTACTTAGTGCTTGTGTACATGGGGGGATGGTGCAAGAGGGAAAATATTATTTTGATATGATGCAGAAATATTATGGAATACGGCCTCGTTTGCAGCATTATGGTTGCATGGTTGATCTGCTTGGTCGAGCTGGAAGGTTTGATGAGGCTAAAGAAATGGTGGAAGGGATGCCAATGAAGGCGAATTCGATTATTTATGGATGCCTGTTGGGTGCTTGTGAGAAGCATGAGAATGTGGAAATTGGTGAATGGGTGGCTAAGCATTTGCAAGAGTTGGAACCGTGGAATGATGGTGTTTATGTGGTATTGTCTAATATTTACGCCAGCAGAGGTATGTGGAAAGAAGTGGAGGAAATGAGAGTGGTGATGAAGCAGAGAAGACTTGCTAAGCTTCCAGGTTATAGCTTGGCAACAAATTCAGAATGATAGTCGATAGACTGAAGTCTCGGTGTTCATAGCCATGCAAATAGTTGTTAGTTGATGGTACCCTGGAATTATCAAAGTTTAGTTCTCACAATCTTCACAAGTATCTTATTCTTCTTCAGAAAGCCATAGTGATGAAAGTTCTTGTGCTGTTTGAAGGAAAATCTTCTTTTGCCCATGTATTGCAAGAGCCAACAATACGATAGTGGCTAGCTGATTTTGGCCTAACTTGATAAGAAGGAAACAGATTCATGAGCACATCTTGGTGAGGCATTTTCTCATAAGAGGATGATTGGTACTTTTGGATTTACTCTTTGTGGGAAAAGCATAAAATAAGTCGATCATGTCGGATAAGGAGCTATGACGGGACAGTACATTGATGCTTCAATGTATTGGCGTTCACGGTGCTAATAGTATGTGAGCTGCTTCGTAGAAGGCAGAGACTGGAAATCTGATGAATTTAACTCAGAAAAGTGGCAAGGATTCTTATGGCAGAGTGCTCATGGTTTCAGTCTGCTCTAGAGGACATTCTTTTTGTCTCATCTATAATAACTGCTTCAATTATTTTATTTGCAGCTTTTCATATTAATTAATAGCAACTCACCTTTCGCGTCTGTTCTTATTTATTGTAAACACCATTTGATGTATGGGCTCACTAATGGCTTTCAAGCTGATATTAATTCCAATATTGCCTCTTTCTTGCAATGCAAAGAGAAAAGAAGAAGAGGGGGACATTAACTTCACTGACTTGCTGATTACCTGAGAATGCATGAATGAACCACTTTTTCCAGATTCTTACTTTATAGGATCTGAACACAATGCCTATTTTCTTTAGCCCTTTCTGTCTAATGAATCGAATTCCTCCTGTCAGATCTGTTGTTCCTGATTTATAGTTAATTCATATCGGATGGTATCAGAAGAGGTACTTACAGCTCCTAGTTAGTTATCTTTCCTTTCACACTGTTAATTCATCCATTTGAAGAGATGACTGTTACTGAAAATATTCCTCTGATCACTTGGTTAACAGCCAGATACCAAAGCCCCAATCATGCTATTACACATGTATACAAGTTGGAAAATACAACTTTTGTATCGGAACTGGCTTCCAGGCTCACACATTACTAGAATAAATTCTTGCATCTCTGCAGAAGGACTAAAGTGTCTGTCATATTGCAAAATAACGCTGAAGGTTGACACATGGAGCTATTCAATTTCAGATGTGAATTCTTGTAAGTAGGGACGAAGTTACTGTTTTTCAATCCAAGTTCTTTTGTGATGATTTTGTGGTAATGGAATAGAACAGGAACACTTCGGAAGGGACCAGAATTTAATTGCATTGCATTGGTGACTTTCTGCTGTTTGATACAAAAAGGTGTGCAACTTGTTGAGTGTGTTCTTTCACAGTTGCCCAATTTATTGGAAATATCCTACCGATGCATTTGCGCAAGAAAGACACAAATATGAGAAGTAAGATATATGCCCCTTGTGTTGATAGAGCAGCATCAATTCTTTCTGCAATACCTTGGAGAGCAGAGCCATAGAACTCTGTCAAACCTTTCTCCGTCCATCCTTCAATTGGATTTGCAACAGAGGTCCAAGTAACAGTGGTTGCTCCTTTTTCAGCATCTTTCACTTGTGCGAGTTCAGTTGTTGCCACTAAAGATTTGAACCCCAACATATTACTGTCCACGATCTCATAGCTGAAGCTTTTGTTGACAGGATCAATAGCAAGCAGCTTCTCCAGAGCCCAGTTGATGACCGCCTCCTCCGAACTGTCGGTGGAGATTTTTGTGACAGCAGTATATCGGATGCAGCCAGGCTGACCCGACACGCCTTCGACTCCATAGCACACGTCTAGCATGTGGAGCCACTCATAAAGGTTGAAGAAATCCTGCAGAAGCGGCCATATCTGGTCAGGACTAGTGTCTCTCACTCGGGCACTAACCTTTATTTCCATTTCTTCTCTGCTTCACAGGCCATTGCAATGCAGGCTTCAGGATTCAGCAATTAGCATTTAGCATTTGATTGAGCAATATTGAAATGGTGAAAGCATTAGTTGTCAGGGTACGAGAAAATCTGAGTGTTGGACAATGCTCTTGAATTGGTTTCAGTTGGTCAATGGATGTATATGGACGGGTGCTACAGGGTCCAATGAACATGTGAGATATACTGCAAGCATTTCTTCGTCAGTTTGTGACGAAGCATATTCTGGAAGTTGAATGGGAATCATGGAGGCTGGCTCTCTCTCGCTTCATTGAGAATAATTGTTTAAAAACGACAAGGCCTGACGATCGATCAATATAAAAGTGATTAGATGAAATCTAATAAAGTTAGACACAAGAAAATAATATTTTTTTTCATGGCATGAGTTTGCTTCGCATGTGATATAATTACAAAAAATGCATTTGAGATCCATAAAATTTTAACTTTTTCTTTTGTCCTTAGGGTATATATCTTAGTCGTTAGCAGGGATAGAAGCGAGGACGGGTTTTGAGATGAACCCTCACCAGGCGAGAGCCACGGTATCGCCACCCTCACTTGTGGCAACGATGAACCTCGCCACCACCGAACAAGGGCTGCCACCACCGCCTCCGCATGAGGGTCGACCACCCTTGCTGCCAGCCCGACAAAGGCCGCCGGCCACAAAAAAGATATGCGATGGTGGTGCCCACGCGTGTCATTCCCCTGTTCTGTCCCCATTAGTCGCTTGTATATGCTTTTCCGACGCTTTTAGCCAGCTCTTATAACAATGTGTTCGATGTTTTCCACGAGCGAAACAATGCATATTGAAATAGACTGTATTTCATTTGATATCATATTCTTTGTGACACTGTTTGACATATCTCTACTTCATCTGTTGAATCTTTTTCCGAACTAAAGTTGCCTTTATGTTAGGAACATAGGACTAAAGTACACCACGAGTGTCAATACTTAAATGCTAAAATCATAGAAGAATTGGACATTTAAGTGTCAAGCGCAAAACGATGTTGTTTTTGGCACTAATGTGGGTATATATGCCAAAAACGACATCATTTTGTCTCCGAATTTGAATTTGAATATAAATAATAATTAAATAAATTAAAAGAACAATTTTTTTTTAAAAGGTGCAACAGCATTTAGGGAGGGCCTGCATGGCCCTCGCTTGCCGTTGTCGCCCCACCATCACCAATAAGGATCGATGATGGTGGGGAGAGGGTCGGCTCGGGTTGCTGGGCCCTAGGCAAGGTTGGTGACATTGGTTGATCATTGGCAAACCCATGCCCTAATCCTAGGCAAGACCACTACCATCACGCCGCCCCCTACCCAAGGATTGGCAACCTTGATCAACCCTCCCTCCATTGTCGCCAACTCTTGCCAATTATGGTGGGGCGGTAGCAGCAAAGGCTATGTAGACCCTTACAAAACTACTACTATTTAAAAAAAAATAGTTCTTTTTATTTATTTTAATCAATATATATTAAAATTCTATTTCTAGGGAAAAAAATGTCGATTTGGTTAATTTGGGGCTTTTGGTTTGGACAACTATGGAAATGATGTCGTTTTGGGTGAGTCTAAACTAACTTAGCTCTCCGACGAGCCACATAGGTGATTTATATTATTAAAAATATACTATAGATAATTTCCAAGACCCTTTGCCAGAGTTGACACTGAAATGTTCCATTTTTTTAAAAAAATGACATTTAAATATACATTTTGAAAGTTTTGGCACGAAAATGTCCACTCATGTCAAGTTTTGGCATTTCCACTATACTTAGTTGAATATATATATTTTTGTGGGATGTTTGAATCTTTTCTATGTAATTGATATCTTGCTACTATAGATCACCATCCTGTAAATGTATTCTTTATTTGGTATGAACTGAATATTATATTTTTCTATCATCACAATTCTCAACTTCTGGCAAGAGAACTAATCATCCCGCCAAGTAGTGATTTTAAATCTTCATTGGCAGTTGACCCGCTCTCTTATATATGCAGGCTTCAGCCTTCAGCATTCAGCAACTAGTAATGAAGTAGCTGACTTAACGAAGTTGTTGAAAGGGCAATTTTCAGCTTGTTCAAATATTGGAATCACATGTACGGTGCGTTGGCAGTGGACCAAATCAGATGTTGACGTGAGCCCTCATTAATGCTAAACCGATTCAATGATCCCTCGCACGCTCATGTCGTATAAGGTACTGATCTGTGAAAGCACAGCCGGTTGCTTCCGATTCTGTCCTTCTGAGAAAAGCATGAGACAGCCTACCCATGATGGAGTGATTCTGCGGAGGGACGGTGTCCTGATCCTTCAGGAGCGGTTGTTTTCATCAGATGAAGATCAGCGTATCAGCTGTTTCCTAGGTTGATAATTGGAGACGATGTGGTGGATCTTGTTTGGAGGATAAAGGTTGCAAGAATCCATGCTGCATGTTGTGCTTCCTTCCGTTAAAAAAACCAAACAAAAATGCTGGCGTGACTCCTATGCCTAGTGAAGAACTTCAAAATTTTTCGTAAGAAGTTGCAGAAAAATTTGGAAAATATAAACAAAAGAAAAGGCTGTGAGAGAGGAGGGAAGTCTGGTGGCAGTCGGCGGCGGCTATGGAGGCAGCGCCACCCGGTCCCCAGAATGTGCCGAGCGACCCTCATCCATGGCCGCCACCACCTCTACCAGGAAGGTTTGTAATATTTATATGTGATTCCACATTTTTGGGTATAGTTTTTAAATAAAACTTACCATTAATATTGACCCACATTTTTACTTTTGACGAACGGTTATTCCACGTGCGGTTTTTCCACTTTCATACCTTTTCGTGACAACCGCCCATTCGATAAGCCGTCTTGATGGAAGACGGTTTATAAGGAACGAACGTTCAACTTTTAGGGCGATCACAAGGTCTAACAAAACCCCTCTCATTTGGAATACACCATCAGTACGCGACGGGATTGGGTTAGTAGAGTGCGCCCTAATCGTAGTCGGATCGCTGCAAAGTTCACGTGGATTTCCGACGAACGCAAACTCAACAAATGGCTGGAGGTTAGATTTATTTTTGATCCGCATTTTCCGCATAAAATTCTATTGTGCTTGAATTTTGTTCATCAAGCATGAGTAGAATATCCTATTTGATAATCTTACATATGGTATCAGAGCGTGTTAGTACCTCTGCCTTGTTTTTGCAAATTTTTGGGTGCATTTTTCGGAAATCAAATGAACAGTAAATCGGAAATGGGGTTAAGAGAGAAATTTGTCGTTTCCGGCGAAATTCCGGCGACCCATCGCCCGACTTCGGACCAGTACGGTCGCACCGCCATGGGGTAGAATGCCTGTAAGTTTTCCGGCATATCAGTGACCGCCGGAGGCTAATCGCGCGGCGGAAGTCTCGGTGGCTAAGGATTTGCATAAAGGGAATTTTTGCTTGATTCAGACTAATTTCTTGATCATTTTTGCCGATGTTTGGGTCTATGTGGTCGCACCGATGTGTTCTCCAACACCCACTAATTATTTTGGTCTAAAATGGGCTGCCGGAGGAGACCCATTCGGCGGAATCGCGGCGGAGACGGCGAAAAACCGACCAAAAATCGATCGACCGCGCAGAGGAAGCAGGCGCGTGGCCCCCACGCGCGGGAACTGCTGGCGCGTGGGCGCCACGCGCGCGCAACTGCCCCGCGCGTGCGTCTCACGCGCCCGCGCGGTGAAGAAGGCGCGTGAGCGCCACGCGCCCGCGCAAAGGGCAGGCGCGTGCGCTGCACGCGCCCTGGCCGCGAACCCACCGAAGTTACTGTTTTGCCCTTTTGTTGATTTTACTGTTTTGCCCTCTTCCCGATTGAATTTACGGTTTTGCCCCTTGGCATTTTAATTTACTGTTCTGCCCTTGTGATGTTAAATTACCATTCTGCCCTTGATGCATTTGTGAGTATTTTATGTATTAAATTAAAATGTCTAGTGATCCATATATTTTAATAATTAGAGAGTAGCCACAACATCTTTAATTAGTTGAAATATATATTAAGAGCCTCCGGATCACATTTGGAATTGGACATTTATTGTAATTAATCTTATTAATATGATGAATTTTATCCCACAAGAATTTTCATTATATTAATATGATTAATTAGGTTGAAATATCATATTATTTTTCTTAATTTACCCCACGAGGGGATTAAGGAAAGGAATATAATATGATAGTTTCTTCATAAAGTTATTATGAATCTATTTAAATTAAAAACTTAGCCCACAGGTGGTTTTTATGTTATGTGATTCATATTTTGTGCCATGTTTACATTGGTAAAGCATGATTTATGTAAATTTTGCCTCATATTTTGTAACATAAGCATGATTATTTGATGTGCGGTTTTGCAACCCTGTGAATTTCTCTCGAATTTAAGTGTGATGTTCCCATGCTTTGAATGGTGAAAACTATAAAGTTTGGAAGGAGTTAATTCTTCTTCAATTGGGGTGCATGGACATTGACTATGCTATAAGGAAAGACGAACCACCTGCTCCTACTGATACGAGCACTGCAGCTGAAAAAGCCCTTCATGAACAATGGGAGCGGTCCAACCGCCTTAGTGTGATGTTCATAAGGGCAAGATTGTCTCTTAGTATCCGTGGTTCGGTTGCTCAGCATAGCAATGCTAAGGCTTTATTGAAAGCCATTGATGCGCAGTTTGAGAGTTCTGAAAAGGCGCATGTTATGACCCTGATTATGAAGTTTTCATCTATGAAGCTCTAGTGTTAGAGGTGTGCGTGAGCACATCATGAAGATGAGGGATATTGCAGCTCAATTGAAGAACCTTGAGATTGAGATATCTGAGTCTTTTCTTGTGTACTACATCATGAACACTCTTCCACAGCAGTATGCACCTTTCAAGATCTCTTATAACACACATAAGAATAAATGGTCAATTAATGAACTTATGACCATATGTGTTCAAGAGGAAGAAAGGCTGATTATGGAATTGGGAGAAAATGTTCATTTGGCAACGCAAGGAAAGAATAAGGGTCATGGCGAGAATAAGGGAAAAGGTAAAATACCTCCGCAAGCTGACATTAAGAAAGAATCCAAATGTTTCTTCTGTAGAAAGAAGGGGCATATGAAGAAGGATTGCGTCAGATTTAAGGCCTGGCTCGAGAAGAAAGGTAATCCAATTTCTTGTGTTTGTTATGAATCTAATATGGCTGATGTGAGTCGCAACACTTGGTGGATTGATTCTGGTTCTACAATCCATATTTCGAATTCCTTGCGGGGTTTTCAAAACCACGGGAAGCCGTAGGAAGTGAACAATGCATCTATTCGGGAAACAAGATGCGTTCGCATGTGGAAGCTATTGGAACATGCAGTTTAGTTCTCAATAGTGGCTTTGTTTTGAACTTGGAAAGGACCATTTATGTACCTAGTTTCTCTAGAAACTTAATTTCAGTTTCAAGACTTGTACCTTTGGGTTACTCTTTTCACTTTTCAGGTTCAAACTTCAGTTTGTTGTTTAAATCTGAAATTGTTGGGAGTGGTACTTTGTCGATGGTCTTTTTCGAATTAATTTGCAAGACAATGCCTATTATGATGCGATGCATGTTCATGATAATGCTGGTGTGAAACGATGTGTTGTGAATGAAGATTCCTCTATGTTGTGGCATCGGAGATTGGGATATATCTCCATAGAAAGAATTAAGCGATTAGTAAATGATGGAGTACTTAGTACTTTGGATTTTACTGATTTTGACACTTGTGTGGACTATATAAAGGGAAAACAGACCAACAAGACAAAGAAAGGTGCCAAGAGAGTGAGACATATTAGAAATCATACATACCGATATTTGTAGTCCTGATATGGACTCATATGGTCAGAAATACTTCATCTCTTTTATTGATGATTACTCACGTTACATGTATCTCTACTTGCTTCATAATAAAAATGAAGCATTAGATGCTTTTAAGGTATTTAAGGCAGAAGTAGAGAAACAATGCGGTAAGCAAATTAAGATCGTGAGGTCAGATAGAGGTGGAGAATTCTATGGTAGATACACTGAGGATGGACAAGCACCTGGTCCATTTGCGAAGTTTCTTCAAGAGAATGGGATAGTTGCCCAATACACTATGCCTGGTTCTCCGGACCAAAATGGTATAGTAGAAAGAAGAAACCGAACATTATTGGACATGGTGCCAAGTATGCTTAGTAGCTCTAAACTTCCTAAGTCCTTGTGGACTGAAACTCTTAAGACGGCAGTGTACATATTGAACCGAGTTCCAACCAAGGCTGTTACAAAGACACCTTTTGAGTTATTCAAAGGTTGGAAGCCGAGTTTGAGACATGTACGCATTTGGGGATGCCCATCAGAAGTGAGAGTTTATAATCCACAAGAAAAGAAGTTAGACCCAATGACTATAAGTGGGTATTTCATTGGATATGCCGAAAAGTCCAAGGGGTACAAGTTCTATTGTCCATTTCACACTACTAGGATTGTGGAATTAAGAAATGCTAAGTTTCTTGAAAATGACTTGATTAGTGGGAGCGATCATTTGAAGGAACTTGTTCCTGAAAAAGATTATTCAGATAATCAATCTTCCACGTCAAGTATTAAGTTGGTTGTTGTTCATAATGCCCCTACAGTTCAACCGGCTATTGAACAACAGACCATTGAAGTTCCACAACCTGCTGATATTGATCCAGTAGATCCTGTTGTTCAACGAGTACCAGAAACTGTTGAACAACCAGTTGATACAACATTAAGAAGATCTACTAGAATGAAGAAAGCAGCAGTTCCTAGTGATTTTATTGTGTATCTACAAGAATCTTGACTATAATATTGGAGCTGAGAATGACCTTGAAACGTTTTCACAAGCCATGAGTAGTGATGAATCCAATTTGTGGTACAATGCCATGAAGGAAGAGATGAGTTCTATGGCATCAAATGAAGTCTGGGATTTAGTTGAGTTGCCTGATGGTGTGAAGGCCATTGGTTGTAAATGGGTCTTCAAAACCAAGAAAGATTCATTAGGCAACATTGAGAGATACAAAGCTAGACTTGTTGCCAAAGGATTTACTCAAAAGGAAGGAATCGACTACACGGAGACATTTTCTCTTGTATCCAAGAAAGATTCTCTTCGTATTATTTTGGCATTGGTCACCCATTTTGATATGGAATTACATCAAATTGATGTGAAAACGGCATTCCTCAATGGGGAACTAGAGGAGGAGGTATTCATGAAATAACCTGAAGGATTCCCCTCTAGTAAAGGTGAGCATTTGGTATGCAAGCTTAAGAAGTCTATATATGGCTTGAAACAAGCATCCCGCCAATGGTACTTAAGGTTCCATGATGTGATCTCTTCATTCGGTTTTGTAGAAAATGTCATGGATCAATGTATATACCAGAAGGTTAGTGGGAGCAAAATTTGTTTTCTTGTGCTATATGTGGATGATATTCTACTTGCGACCAACGATAAGGGGTTGCTATATGAGGTGAAACAATTCTTTCTAAGAGTTTTGACATGAAAGATATGGGTGATGCATCTTATGTCATTGGCATTAAGATTCATAGAGATAGACCTCAATGAGTTTTAGGACTATCTCAAGAAACCTATATCAATAAGGTCTTAGAGAGATTTCGGATGAAAGATTGTTCACCAAGTATAGCATCAATTGTGAAGGGTGATAGGTTCAATTTGAACCAGTGCCCGAAGAATGACCTAGAAAGGGAACAAATGAAAAACATTCCATATGCTTATACTTGTCGGAAGCTTTGATGTATGCTCGGGTTTGCACTCGACCGACATTGCTTTTGTTGTTGGAATGTTGGGAAGATATCGAGTAATCCGGTATGGACCACTGGAAAGCTGCAAAGAAAGTGATGAGATACCTTCAAGGTACCAAAGGTCACATGCTTATGTATAGACGGGTGACAACTTGGAAGTAGTTGGTTATTCGGATGCGGACTTTGCTGGTTGCGTTGATTCTCGAAAATCAACATCTGGATACATTTTTATGTTAGCTGGCGGAGCCGTGTCATGGAGAAGTGCAAAGCAGACTTTGTTGCTACTTCCACTATGGAGGCTGAGTTCGTTTCTTGTTTTGAGGCTACCTCGCATGGTGTATGGTTGAAGAGTTTCATTTCAGGGCTTAGAATTGTTGATTCTATTTCTAGGCCATTAAGGATATATTGTGACAATTCAGCTGCAATTTTTATGGCTAAAAATGCCAAAAGTGGCAGTCGAAGTAAGCATATCGACATAAAGTATTTAGCCATAAGGGAACGTGTTAAGGAGAATAAAGTGGTCATTGAGCACGTTCGCACTAAATTGATGATAGCTGATCCTTTGACTAAAGGCATGCCACCAATGAAGTATAAGGATCATGTAGCTAGTATGGGATTAGGTCCCATTATGTAATTTATCGTCATGTGAACGATTTTTGTTGTATGAAACTCTTATTCAGTTGTAATGTTATTCTCAACTTTGGTGTACACATTCAGTTCTTTATGAAAATAACAATTATCCTTGGTTTTGGAATAAACATAGGGTTTATTCATTAAGATGTGTTGTCACATATGGACTAATATAAAAGGAATAAGATGCATTGTGATACATGGAAGATATTACTCACTTTAAGAGGACATGTCGCCATGATTCATGCGTTTTGTTTCTTTTCTTAAGCATAAAGTTTTCGTGGATTGGTTGGATAATCCGTTCATAAAAATGTTGGGATTCTTACAAGGTTGGCTCTTACAAAGGCAAGGCAAGGCAAGGCCCTCACTGGCCTTCACCACAGGCTGGCAAATGCTGCTGGCCCTTGCAGTGGCGGCGAGGGCCACAATCTCGCCCTGGTATGGTGTGATGGTTGCTGCCCTCGCCAAGCAAAGTTCCCTGCCCCAGATGGATTAATTTCCAGAGATTATTAAGTCCGGTGAGAGAGAGAATGAAGCATGAGGAAGAGGAGAGCATGCGATGGATGCTCGAGCAGCACCGGCGCAGGATCAAATTTTGATGCACAAATATTTCAAGCCCAGAACAAGCCTGAAGAATTTTATCTGCCGACAGCCGTCACTGAAGGTAAAACCGTTAAGCTTTCCCTCCTCTAAAAGCCTGCTCTAAGTTACTCGGGCGCAAATGCAAATACCATTTCTCTACGACTGGATTAATGTGGAGCCACAGAGCTTTTAGATGCTTGAATTTGGTAACTTACTGAAAAATGATGTTTGCACTATTGGGCCTGTTTCCACACAGGCTAGGAGCAAGTAAATCTTAGCTCAAGAAAAAATGATCATGTAAACCATAAATTCATCTCATCATAAAAAGTTCAAAGATAGTACCAGAGATAATCTCCAGAGCATGTATGTTGTGAGGAAATGATGGTTGCTTATGCATATAGTCCCCAAAACTTGGTAAGCTAATTTTCAGTCTATAGATAACACGTGATAAGAGTTTTTCTACCATAGTTGCGGAAGATGAGATAGTACAACATACAAATAATCATGCATAAACTGGTAATTCTTAAGGTTCCAAGTACATTATTATCATTTAACTCAGGATGAATGCAGTAAACACAACCAGAAATTTAGCAGAAAAATCAAGAGATAAGAGTATCTTATTGTTAATATCAAGCTCATTGAGCTCCAACCATCTGACGGTGTCCTTGTTCTCTCTGCTCTACACAGTTCATCTTTCAGTATATCCTAAATGCACATGCTGCCATTGTCCTTTATTGAAGTCCCTCCCTCAACTTCTTCGTCTACATTCGCCATCCACACACATTAGAAAGCCGTCCTCCGAGCCAACTCCAGAACTTCCTGAATCTGTAATGCACTTTTATCAAGACTCGTGCAGCCAAAATAAAAGCATTCCTGAGGTTTTCTAACTCATAGTTTCAGAGTAAGAAAACCCAGTAGGATTTACAGTTGAACTAATCAAAAAAAGAAGTCCAAGCATAAATTTATTCTGCATATTATAGGCAAAAAGATCATATCACCCTAGAAAATAATTCTCTATCGTAGGCTAACACTATTATTATTTGAAAAAAAAAAAAAAGGAATGTCGCGAAATCATACAAACTTCTACAGTCAAAACACTAGCTTTTGTAGAATTTTGTTCCTATATGAGAAGCTTCATTTTTTGACTATGATACAGTAAGTGAAGAAGAGGTCTTAACTGGTGTAAAATAAATCTTGTCATCTCTTCTTCAACAACTTGTATGTGACTAGGTGAAAGGCTCACTCGACATGCGTAGGCTATGAAGGGTCAAGTTGGCTCCAAATGTTACTTTTGAATCCAACATTAGGTTCCACAAATGTTAGACAATATGCGAGGATCAAGTCATCGATTGTGATCGATCGATCCAAGATTACATGGAATTATGATTGATTAATTATATCAATCCAAGATTGGATTTGGTGCTAATAAATATATGACTAAATTGGAGCAAATGTAAAAGGCTTAGGACTTTTTTGACACTCTTCCCATAAAAACATTGTCATCGCTGTTTGTAAAGAACTTGTTCCATAGCTGTTTTGGTGTTCTTTTCAATGGGCACATAGAGCGTCTTTCCTTTTTCGTCTATGATTTTTATCGTTCTTTTTAATAACTAATATGTAATTATGGAAAGTATCAAGTTTATGAAAACAATTTCATCATCATGCGTAAAGAACATCCATACCTGTTGTCGTCATCCAGAAAATTGTGCCCGTCCTTTTCAATGTGCAGATAGAAAATGTCTCCTCTCTCGTCCCTGGTATTTATAGTTCTTTTCAATAACTAATAAGTAATTATTGAAATTATCTATCTATAAAAACATTTTCATCATGTTTGAGATCTAATGAGGTACCATACCAGCCGTCCTCATCATCGTCCTTAGATTCAGGCGTCCCGGTGTCTTCTATTTTGTACATTTTCTTCCTCCGTCCTATTCCGTGCCTGAGATTGTCAACAAAACCGCGAGCACCCTTTTTGACTACCACACAGATTGTGTCCAATTCCTTACACTCGTTGATCCCTTTAACATTTTTCATTGCATCGAGGTGCCTAAACTCAAGTTCTTCGAGATGCAGCATCGCCCTTTGTTCAATAATCAAATCCTGAAGGCAAGGCAGCTTCCAAATCTTGAAGATCTTGAGACTTGGAAATCCGTCTTTGGCGACCCTCAGAGAAGTGCCTAGGAAGGAATTGGCCAAGAGCCTGAATGTCCTCAGTTGTTTCAGGAGACCACCCAACTCGGGCATCATGTCTGCTTCCACCCTCGAACCCGACAGGGTCAAAACCCTGAGCGAGACTGGAAAGAGCTGTGTCCAGATGGGTTTGTTGAGTTGGCCCAGCAAGTAGAGCTCCAAAAGGTCGTCGTGTTTCTCAGCCAACGACAATCCCGGTAACGGGCCTACCTGCGATTTCTTGGGCTTGGCTTCTTCCGTGGGCTGGGCTACTTTCATGGCTTCTTCCGTGGGCTTGGCTTCTTGGATCACCCCAAAGGTCAAGGACTGGAGATTGGTGAGCCCGAAGCTAATCCAATCCGCTATTGTTTTTCCTTTAGTGCCTGAGGCTGAGGTGTTGTGTTGCAAGACAAGCTTCAGCGTGGTCAAGCTCTTCATGTAGCCCGTCATCGGTTCCTCTTTCACTTCTCCGATAACCAGCCCGCTTAAGGTTTGGAGTTTAGTCAAGGCATTGACATTGTTGCTACAAGCCTTGAGGATGTTCTCGAAGTCGATGTAGAACCAGTTGAGATGCAGGTGCCTCAAGTTCCTCGCCTTCCATAAGGAACTCGGCAGTGAAGTGATGTTGGTGTGCTTTATGTCAAGAGTCTCGAGATGGTGCAGATCTGCAACAGCTCTCGGAAGTGAATCCAACACCGTGGATCTCAATCCTAGGTATTTTAGGAGCACCAGCTTGTGGAGCACACCTTGCAAGGTTGGCTTATACACACCCTCCAAATCAAGCACCCTTAGTAAGCTGTAGTCTTTCTCGGTCGTCATCTTCCTGAGAAGCGTGCTGATGTCTTTGGTGAGCACGCCTCTCCTCAGGTGGAACGACAGAAATGAGCGGACGTGGACCAGGTTCGAATCGGGGTAGCTGCCACCGCGGATGTCCGTGACTATGTTGGTGTGCTCCGCAAGCCACCGGATCTTGTTTCCTTCTCGCAGTCGGGCCGGTGGCTGCTGTTGCTGGCTGGTTGGGTCATGGTTGTTCCCGCCTTTCGACTTTCGAGTGGCATGTATGTAGAGGAACCCCATGCTCGTCGCGTTCACGTTCACGCAGGTCATCTCATGCAGAGGGACGACCATTTGGCAAGCTTTGGGGGATCCATCCGCCCTCCGGCTCACCACATCGATCACATTCCTGTCCGCAAGCTCCAGGATGAACGTCTCTCCCACATCCTCTGGCAGCCTCGTCATTTTCCCTTCTCTATCATAACAATGCGAATCCAATAAGCCCTCAGCCAACCACAGCCTCACTAGCCTTCTTGTCGGAATGGGGAATGACACGGGGAACAAAGCCATGTAGATGAAGCATGGTTTCAGATAGACTGGCAATTTATAGCAACTGTTTTGTAGTATTTCAGACGAGGTCATCATAGAGTCCTTATTCGCCAACGCTGCTCGTTCTTGCTCTCGAGCATTCAACAGAAACCTGCCGAGTAAGGATATTTCGCGTGGAGAGGGAGGACACTTGCTTAGGATTCTTTTCTCCTCGTCTGAGAGTCTCTGGCCATCGCGTTCTCTATGCAACTGCCAAGCGAGCAACTTCTGTTTTTTCACATCATCCAATTGTCTTAGCCTGACCGGCCCTTTCTTGAAAGTATTTAAATACATTGCTATCTTTTCGTCGCGAGTGGTATAAATTATGTGGCCCGGTGAAAAGAACGGGGCGATCATCGCTAACTCTCGCAAGAAGTTCTCGTTGGACTTCTTCACATCATCCAACACAATGAGGAATCTCTCCGTCTTGGCCAATTTCTGGATCAGCATTTTCTTTATCTCCTCCATATCCATGTCTTTTTCCCTCGCTTGCTTCTCGACTTGCTTGAGTATCTCGAACAGGAACTCCCGGTTGTCCATGTTGGCCGATATGTGGACAAAAGCACGCTTCCCATAGTCCATGTACTTCGCTTGGCTGTGGACCCATCTTGCGAGGATCGTCTTGCCGGAGCCTGACCCGCCCAAAATCGAAGTCCCTTGGACCCTCCCTGGTGGGCTTCGGATCCACTCCATTAGCACCTTTCGCCCGCTCTGGAGATATAAGAAGATAATTGGATCGTACCGATCCCAGAAACTAGTCAGCCTCGCCAATTTTGTGCCTTGCCATGGAACACAAGCTTGGGAGGAGGAACTAGCACGTTCTTTTTCCCTCTTGCGCTCGGCCTCCTCCTTCAAGAACTTCTCATCGCAAAGCTCCTCCATATTATTCACCAGTATGGACAAGTCCCTCCCCAGCTTATAGTTGGAGAAGAGCGCGGCGAGCGGCACTGAAGCCATGTGAAGGGCCTCGTGCCTCTCACGGGCCTCTCTGAGGTGGAACTTGTCGATGAATCCCTCAGCACGGTACATGGTGCGGAGGAGCCGCGCGAACCACTCCGTGGTTTTGGACGGTCCATATTGACTGGAAATGAACTCTTGGATCCTGGCCAGCTTCAGCTTGGCATCCTTCGCACGGGCTTGCACCAATGAGCACTCGATGTGCACTGGGTGAGAGAGTAAGATATCTAGTTTCTGCAGCACGATCTGGGAGGTGGCTTCGGCGATCATCGCGTAGCTTCCCGTGTCGGAATCAGCCATGGCTAACCAATATGTTTGTGTCGAACAAGGTCGTGTGGGTCTGTGTATGTTGGCCTGTGAGGTTGGATTGAATCGATTTGTGGGACATATTACTCTCTCGCCATGGTATATATTCTTCAATTTTCTATGCTTTTCTTGGTGGGGCCTCTCCCGTCTGCAGAAAGCTTTGTTTAATTCTTTGCTTGTGCGACGTTTCGCCGTGAGACAGGAGATGAAGTATAAAGTTCTTTGCTTATAATACAACAATCTTACAGATCTATTAATATTCCTTACTTTGTTCTTATGCATGAAGATAATCAATTCGATTGTTGAAGTCGGACTAGGAGTTGCAAAGATTAAGTAAAAAGGGCCTATCAAGAATTTTAATTTTTGTGATGAAATTCCACTGATCTTAACAATTTAACGCTTTACCAGAACGAGGAATGCAAGATCAAATGAGAACATTTGTTGGCTAATCTTATCTAATGTAGAATATTAAAATCAATAAAAAAAAAATCATTGCTTATCTTGTAGATTTTGGCAACTAAGGACTTGGCTTTCAAATTGTTG
This sequence comes from Angophora floribunda, assembly GCA_014182895.1. Taxonomy (NCBI): domain Eukaryota; kingdom Viridiplantae; phylum Streptophyta; class Magnoliopsida; order Myrtales; family Myrtaceae; genus Angophora; species Angophora floribunda. The sequence continues at coordinate 36,850,664 of CM024707.1, read as the reverse complement.
GAGATATTGGATGTTTACAAAGTTTAGAATTCAATTATATTTCAAATATCAACTATATCTTCAATACACTTAAAAAGGAAGGAGTGAAGCATGTGCTTATACACACATTATCTACTTCTCCATATAAGAACCTTGCTCAAATATATGTCAAAATCCACATCACAGATGGTGCTCATATAAAATATTTGAATATCATGTCGTTATTACATGGTAGGAAGATTACCATGTAAGGGACGTAGAGCCCGTGTTCCTTTTATGAATGTGTTTTATATTTTGTTCATTTTTTCTATGCTTTTCTTCACACGGGTGTTTTTGTCATTGGTAGGTTAAATAATTAACAAGCCAATCCAATTTTGTTAAAGTTCACACTTGAAGATGAGAGAATTAGAGAGGGGACACTAGGTTAGAATTTGAAGACAAGAAGAGTTCACGCAGCTGATATAACTAGAGATGTGAGGAATTGTCACGCGATAGTGATCTTAACCCACTTATTATAATCTTAATTTGTAACCTACCACATCACTCAGTATGTCCACTAACTAAGATTATTACTGACAATGCCTCTTGCAAAATTTCAAATTTTAAAGTAGTAAAAAGTTAAAACAGGGGAATAAGGAATTCATAAGAACCAGCCTTTTTTCTTCCCTCAAGCTAACCATGTTCCCTAGTTATTCTTTGCTTGGATATGTCTGATGGGTTGAAGATGCTTCTACCGTTCCATGATCTAGTTTTCACTTTATCCTTCAACAGCCCGGTTGGAATATGGATGCCATACCTCAAAACACTTGCACTTCAACCGAATATTATAGCAAGAGTACTCGGAAAAGAAGATATAGTCATATTTTTTGGACAACCCACCTACATGTCGTTATAGACATCAGATGCATATCTAGTTATCAAAACATGATGAAATCAATTAACATTGATGATAATTGATAGCTTAAGGCCATCAAATGGGTAGGTCAGATCAAGTTAGAAATGGTTTAATCCAAACTGACCAATTTAACTAGTTTTGATTTATTTACATACAATAAAAATTTTGTGACCATATATGACTTAACTTGTACTCAATTCATACCTAACCCGACCCATTCACAAAAATACTTTCTATCTAATCCAAACTATAAAATTCATGTCCACCAAGTTGACTTACTTTAAGCTCTTCATATGTGCTATTTCAACTATAAAATGTTGAAGAATTGGCTTTCAATATTGTATAGAATTTTCAATTTTTATGTTGATTTACAATGAAGAATAAGAGAAACTTGGTACTCAGTAGTGAATTTATAAAATGTCAGCAACAAATAACATGAAACAATCAAAATTTCAATTAAATGAAATGTAAGATATTGAATAAGATGATTTATGCTGACCATATATTGCAATGACAATAACTAATATTAGAATATTATAAGAAAATAACAATGCGAAATGCAACCAATAAAAGATATACTCTAAAAACTAACAAACAAAAGGTAATTGATTTCATCATGTTTTGATAACTAGATATCCATTTGATGTCTATAATGACATGTAGGTGGGTTGTCAGAAAATATCGAACAAAAGACTATTTCTAGAAATGGTCATGGAAGGCCATTGTTCGATCGAAGTGGCAAGGATTCTTTTGTTTTTTTTCCTCTTAATTGAGAAAAGTGGCAAGGATTCTTATGGCAGATTGCTCATGGTTTCAGTCTGCTCTAGAGAACATTCTTTTTGTCTCATCTACAATAACTACTTCAATTATTTTATTTGCAGCTTTTCAGATTAATTAATAGCAACTCACCTTTCGCGTCTGTTCTTATTTATTGTAAACATCATTTGATGTATGGGCTCACTATTATGGCTTTGAAGCTGATATTAATTCCAATATTGCCTCTTTCTTGCAATGAAAAGAGAAAAGGAGAAGAGGGGGACATTAACTTCACTGACTTGCTGACTACGTGAGAATGCTTGAATGAACCACTTTTTCCAGATTCTTGCTTCATAGGATCTGAACACAATGCCTATTTTCTTGAGCCCTTTCTGTCAAATGAGTCGAATTCCTCCTGGCAATTCTGTTGTTCCTGGTTTACAGTTAATTCATATCGGATGGTATCAGAAGAAGTACTTACAACTACCGGCTAGTTATCTTTCCTTTCACACCGTTAATTCATCCACTTGAAGAGATGACTGTTACTGACAATATTCCTCTGATCACTTGGTTAAAGCCAAATACCAAAGCTCCAATCATGCTATTACACATGTATGCTGTTGGAAGGAGATTTGCTTCAGTAATCCGATTACGATTATAGAAATCATGGGATGATTGATTTAGTCATAGAATATCTTTAAAATATTCAAAAGATATAATAGGAATTGTAATCTTATTGATTTTATTTGATTTTTTCTTTGCTCTACATATGTAGTCATGTACTTGTACAAGAAAGACAATGTAATACAATTACATTTTCGTTCAATATTTCTCGTTTCCTATCAAGTACAAGAAAGACAGTAATTGGAATGGAATTTTTTTTTCAAATATATATATAACAATTAGTACAGGTGGGTGGATGGGCAAGCGGTTCCACGTGTAGAAGCGGGAATTGGCCGGTACTCACCGGCTCCACTAAATTGGAAGTGGGAACTGGACTGACCCCCATGGGAACCACTAATTCCGGTCCGGTCCACTTTGATTTCAGGCGATTCTCGATTTTTTTGCACACCCTAATGTCGAAGGCAATGAGTCCTCAACCCTCACCACAGCCACCTACGAGGGCCACGACCCTCACCACAAGTAATCGGGGATGTTAGAAAAAATCAGGAAGAATAGAATCGAATTTTGATGCGCAAATATTTTGTCTTTTAGAAATTATTCATCACGCAAGATTGCTAATAATTACCGACAAAAATCTTATAAAATATAACAAAATCTCAAAATGAAAATATCATATAACAATTTTGGTATGCCTAAAAGATCTCTTAAATGGAAACGAGTGCATAATAAATGATGTATTTTTTAAGAAAGAGAAGAAAAAAGAAAGTGAAAAATATTGAACAAGAAAATTGAATATACAAAAGCGGAACCCTTTTGGGTGCACTGTGGGTCCAGCTCACTTAACCCGTGATCTTCAATTGTGAAGGTAGAATATTTCTCCACTTATATATTGGCCCACGCTCTCACATTTGTTCTGCATCAAATTATCAACACAGGGCATCTTTTTCTTCTATAGAAGGAAATACAAAAATGACACAGAAAGATCGACTCTTTGTATGGTATTAGTCTAGGGTTAACATGCAGATGCAAATTCAATCCGTGGCTTTAGAGAGTTCATAATTCCTTCACCGGATCAATATGAAATCACAATACGGTCACATGAAGCAAAAGACCATCGGCAATTCGCTCAAGTATACATAAGTGGAATTTGGACGTACAAAATGGTGCTCTAGATCGAATCACGATTGGGGAAACTATTGGGAAAAATCGCCTTCGAACTTGGGTAGAACAATGAAGTCAATGTGTGTTCGAATCAATAGAGCAATCGCAACGGACTTTGAGGCGTGATATCACTTTCTTTAAGGATTTATTTGCCCCATAAAGTTGTTAATGGTCATCGGCAAATTTCCTCCAGGATACAACAAAGTCTCAAAATGAGAATACTAGATAGCAATTCTAATATTTTTCCGGGGTCTCTCTAGGAAACAATAGAAAATCTTGGCTGCAGTTTTAGGAAGAGGACTCGAAAAAATTGTAACCCTTGTTTTTCCTAAACTGACATGCATATATAGAAACAAAGACATTTTTTCGAAAGAAGTTATATAACAAACGGATGTGACTTTTCAAAAGAAGTTATAAAATGAATCAATATAACCCTTCAGGGAGAGTTGCAAACTGAATCAGTATAATTCAAAAGGCATCTTGAAAAGACATGTATAAAAAATTCAGAATAAAATAATTCAATTTAATTATTATTATTTTATTTAAAATAAAATTCCGAATTTATTTATTCATTTTAAATAATTTCCAAAATGCTAAAATGCAAGGCAACCTTTCGAATGACAAAATAACCATATAACATCAAAAATAAAATAAAATTAAAAGACAGGGGATTAATACTAATTAAACGCGCACCCGCACGCGGGTATAGCGAAGTGTAGCCCACACTCCATCTTTTATTTTTAACAAATTAGAAAAGCTTTCATTTATAAAATGACTTGTCTTTTCCAAACTTTCCTATGTGAGACAAGATTGAAAAGACACATTTGATTTGTTTTACAAACAAACATCCAACGGAAACATGACCAAACTCACGAGTTACGAATTATTGTAAAATAGTTAAGAGAGCTAAACACGTACTATTGCCCAGACTTTCACTACTATTGCACACCGCATCACACAACTTCGAGACCACAAAAGCAAATCATCGGATTCAGATGAGATCAGTTCCGGAATCCGATCAGTTTTCTTGTCCACGAAGAGCCTCCTCCATCCTCTCGGCCATGACCCGCAAGCCTGAGCCAATGAACTGGTCCAGGTGCTCGGGTTTCCAGCCCTCCACGGGCTCGACCTCGTAGTTCCACACGATGCGACATCCGTCTTCTTTAGGCACGACTCGGACAGTGGAGACGTAGGAGTTGAACCCGACGTTGCTATCCACGATGCTGTAGCTGAACACCTTCTCAGCCGGGTCGATCGACAGCAGCTTCTGCTTCGTCCAATTCAGGGTCGCCGTATCGGTGTCCTGGTCGACTGGGGTCCTGAACCCGGCACAGTAGCGGATGCACCCGGGCTGGCCCGAGACGCCCTCGACAGGGGTGCAAGTGGCGAGGGTCGGGAACCACTTGTCGAGGCCAAAGAAGTCCTCCAAGAAGGGCCATATCTGGTCTGCCTTTGGACCCGCCAAGTCCGCGCAAGCTTGGCCTTGCCATTTTGGTTGGTCTTGTTTCATCTCGGAAGCCACACGATCAACGTTTGCAGACTCCATGTTGAGAGAGAGAGAGAGAGAGAGAGATGAGGGCTAATGAAGCGTGTGTTTCTGAGCTGCAGAATAAGGGTCTATGGATATATTGGGAGAGACAGGAGGCGAGGCGTGCTCTGGGAGAAAAGCCATGTTTTGCATGCGCTCGTACACCACGATGTGACAACTCACATCTCGTACAATTATCTGTAGAAATTCTCTACATAAATAACTAATTAATCAAAAACAACTAGATCCATATATGAATGTAAAACACCAAAATCAATACACACAGCGGAATTAAACACATACCTGTTTGAGCCATAACTTACTTGAAAAAATAGATCAAACTAACGGTGTCAGTGATCTATTGGAATGCCAAATCTTCATCTCTATGACCTATTTCGGTTTAACGAGCTTTAATGGGATTCGGATCGATAGGTATAACCTACCCTTTTATAGGCTAGAGGGGACCCAAGAAACCCTAATCAATAGCGTGTCAACTGGGCCCTCCCATTACGAGCTTCGATTAAACACATTGCTTTTCACACTTTGTTGCTCTTCCAAGGCCCAGTTAGTAATAGATGCCAAAACCCAATTCATAAGATCACTTGAGGGTTTAAAATATATTGGAATATCCATTAACCCGATTATATAAAATAGAAAATTAATTAATGTAAGCCCATTATCGGAAATTTCCAACATTCTCCCACTTGGGCTACATTAATTAATTTGTTTTATTTTTGAAAACGATTTTATTTTGAAAACGACACTCTCTCGGGTTAATAACTAAAAATTTGTTTTACGTGGCCACAATTTTGAAAAAACAATATTCCAATAACGGCATCTCAAACCAATCCAATTTTATATAACCTCATTATAGGACTATGGCAATCAATGCGTTAAGAAAATATCGCAACACATGACTTTCCATAATCACATATAATAAGTATTATATTTTCATAGATCATGGGCCTAGTAGTGTAGTAAGAAATAGTGCCAACATGTGATAAAAAAAAAATACATTATTTCTTATTGATCCTCAATGCAATTTCTCAACGACATGAAACTGCATTAGCGCAATATCTAAACAACATGAAATTGCCTTAGTGCGATTTCTAAACAACATGAAATTGCACAACTATGTCACAATCCAATTACAGTCGTCTTTAAACTAAAATTTGTTTAAAGATACTGTTTCATATTTCCATTTCTCAGTCGATAGGAGAAATGATAACAATAAAATCAATAATGATGATCATCAAAAGTAAATGCTTTAATAAACATTATAAAAGCATTATAAGTTTCCATATAACTATAATAGCTCGGAATACAAACTATATAGCTTCCACTAACAAAAGAGATCAAAAAGACTCTAAAACACCCATATTCCTCATATGATTTTTAAATAAAATGGGTCGTAAATCTTTTGTTAGATGATCAGTTAACATAGATTCATTTATGATATTCTCAATCACAATGTCTCCCTTTTTTTACTAAGTCTTTATCAGTATAATATTTGATCCAGTTAACATCTCAACCGTGGCATTGTTGTTGTTCACAACAAAAGTAATTGTTTGACACATATAATGCAATATGATCAATTATGGGCAATAAGTAATTTCACAAAATAATTAGTACATTACAAACTCCCCTTTGAGCAGAGCGTATAATGCACTATTATTTTTCACAGCATGAAGTTTGTAAAACAACAACAAGGAGAATTACATATAATTATCAAGGATCCATCCCCTTTGGGCAGACAAATCATTTAAATTATACATCTCCATAATATTAATATATATAGAGACGATAAGGAGAATTACATATAATCTTCAAGGATCAATACCCTTTGGGCAGACAAATCCTTTAAATTATACATCTTCATTACCTCAACATAAAGGGGAATTACATATAACTCTCACAATTTATCCCCTTTAGGCAGATAAACCTTTTGAGTCACGCATCCTCATCATTCATCTCTAATATATCAATATAGAGGGGAATTACATATAACTTTAAAAAATTTATCCCTTTTGGGCAGATAAATCTTTTGAGTCACACATCCCCATCATTCAATTTTGAAATTTATCTTCATGAAATTTTTAAATTTATATACACAATAACCCCCTTTGGGCAGGTGATTGTATATACTAATTTTTATCAACAAGGAACTTCAATAATTTACAAACTTTAACAATTTGTAAATAATGTTCCATTTAATCAATGCCCAAAAATTCATCAAATAATATGAAGCACTTTACAACATGTGCTTCCCAAGATCATATTGCATTTATCAAACAACAATTTTTGCCACAATTTTATGTGCCTATTTCTACAATTAAGCATATAAGATTATCTAGTTAAACTCAAGAAGAAAGTATAGATAATTTATGCTAAATTAGGGAAAGTGAATATCGATATTCTATATCCCTCATATACTATAACAAATTTCCATAAATTAAAAATTGAAAAATATAGGCACAAAATTATTTTTCATGGAATTAAACATGGATAACAATAAATAATTCCAAATAAATATTTAAATATGCCAAAATTAAAATTTACCATACCAAAAAATCATAAATTAAAATTAGGCATATTAAAAAAATTGAAACAAAACGGGTCTCTGAGGACCCTAAACATACCCCGTGCACCATTTTAAGTACAATCTATGCAAACATGTACCGAAAGAAGAAGAAACAAGCACGAAATCCTCATCCAAATATAATTACCTCAATCCAAAACCTGAAGATTTCATCACATATATACTTGATACACCAAAAAAACATTCTGTCATTAATGTTAATAAAAAATAAAAATAAAAACAACTAGACAATAACCACAAAGAGAGAGAAACAGACTTTCCCACTCCTCAAACATGCCAAGACTAATTGATTTAGTCATGAGCACATCTGCTTGCTTAAAACACAAGGTGCCGAGGGATAATGACATCGCAGATTTAACAACAAAGAGAAAAATTCCATAACCTTGAACTTTCAAATTAAGCTTTCAAGGATGAGTCCACAAATGAAACTCCGGTTTATGATAAACATACAGGAGCACCTAATTCCACCCTTTATTTTTTCAATCCAAGCACATTAGCATGTCCATTATCTTAGCAGGTGGCAAGAACTTGGTAACTGGAGTAAATCTATTATAACCATTAAAAAGAGAAAATCAAGTTCTAGAAGACTATTGGACCCCAACACAGGTAATTCACATATTCGAATGGAGTCACTTCTCACCTATAATTTAATCTCGATAGTGTTCTCTTTAGGCATGGAGATACTCCCTCTACAAAGCATAGGTTCCCAAAACAGATCTCACAATTTCCTACATTAAGCCCCTCCCCAAATCTACAAATTGACAAATACATGTGCCATCGACCACCATAACATTGCTACTTGATCAAGGCTCTTGTGCAAGCAAGAATTTTCAAATAAAGACTAAAGATTTATGAAAGGAAGCAAACTATCCAATGAAAAAAATAAATAAATAAGGAAAACGTGGCGCCAACATATAATTCGATGCAGTCACAGTCCCACGTTCTCCAAAAACACAAGTGCCCTAAGCGAAAAAACCATTCGCCAACCGACTGCACCCTCTCTAGATCCTCAATTGCAAACATATTAGGGTTTCAAGCGACAAAACAGTCGTCATGAAATAATCGAAGATCGCGAAACAGAGATGAAAAAAAAAATTGCAAAAAGTTCAACGTACAAATCGCCAAACAGACACCCCGTCAAACATGGGTCCAAAAAAGACAAAACTCTGCAAAGCTTCTTGCAAACACAAAACACAACTGACATCACAAATGATTTTGTTCTTCATAAGGTATCTAGCTATTTAGAGGGCATAGGGAGTTCAAACCGCTCTACTTGCGCAAGCACATGAACCCATAAACAAGCACGCATGAATAACCCAACATCAAAACGAAACGAAATCACATTAGTCAGTCCACCTCAAAGCAATTCAAGAACTAGCAAAACGCCCATGCACAAACACGTTTTAGTGGAGCAAGAAAAATAGGAACTTTCTCTTCACACTAACTCAATCCAAGGATTTTCACCGACGTGATACCCAACACACACGCACGAAACCCTCGATCTCATTGTGCAGAAACTCCAACCATGCTATATGTTAGTCAACATCGCATAAATCACTCATGTATTACAATACCCATATAACAATTGCTTACGTACATCATTCAATTAAAAAAAATTCAAAATTTTTAGAACCTTTTCAAAATTAGAAATTCAAGAATTTCGAATTTCTCAATATATACTCAATGAAATTATACAAATTATATATGGTGGGAACAATCTTGACGTGTAGAACAAAAGCCCTAAAATTTCAAAATCAATTGATCTATGCAGAAGGTTTTCATCTACTAATTATGCTCCAAAAAATCCAAAAAGATTATATGTCGAAATTAAGACCTATATGAACATTTTTTATGAAGGAATCAATCTCCAGATCTCAACACAGAAATTTGAAAAAATATTGACAAAAGAAATAGGTGGACAACATGCATATTAGAACTAAACAGAACAACATTACAGATTATTGAACTGATTTTGGATGACAATTTCGGATAGCAATTGACACTGGATCGGGGCGTTCTATGGCTCGTTGGAAAGCTCTTTAAGTTGACTTCAAATGTTATGAAGACATCAAACACTAAAAATCTTGTTTACTAGCTCGTTTCCAGACATATGCATAGAGAGGTTTATCATAGATCCGAAATTGCAAAATAACGATCATCCAAGAAATCAATCATATCATCATCATCATAACTTATCTCTTCAATTCTAATGCATTATTTTTACCTATTTAATAATTATTTTGATTTGGTTCGACCAAAAAAAAAATACTTTGATTGATCGAAATCGCATAAGAACTTGTAAAGCACAAATTGACAGAAGCTCGAAACCAAAAGGAACAAACACAGTAAACACCATAATCGAATTTGTTAAAAAAAAAATTGGGTTTTACAATCATATATGACCCGCTCTGATACCACATGTAGAAATTCTCTACATAAATAACTAATTAATAAAAAACAACCAGATCCATATATGAATGTAAAACACCAAAATCAATACACACAGCGGAATTAAACACATACCTGTTTGAGCCATAACTTACTTGAAAAAATAGATCAAACTGACGGTGTCAGTGATCTATCGGAATGCCAAATCTTCATCTCTATGACCTATTTCGGTTTAACAGCTTTAATGAGATTCAGCGACTGATAGGTATAACCTACCCTTTTATAGGCTAGATTGGGGACCTAGCAAACCCTAAACAATAGCGTGTCAACTGGGCCCCTCCCATTACGGGCTTCAGTTAAACACAATTGCCTACACTTTGTTGCTCAACTAGGCCCGTTAGTAATAGATGCCAAAACCCAATTCATAAGATCACTTGAGGGTTTAAAATATATTGGAATATCCATTAACCCGATTATATAAAATAGAAAATTAATTAATTAATGTAAGCCCATTATCGGAAATTTCCAACATTATCTTCACTGGATGTTCAGTCTAATCCGATTCCAAAGTGAAAATAGAAACCAAGAACCAGACCGTTTAATCCTAAGATTATGAACTAGATCAAACCATCGGTTCCAATCCGGTCTAACGGAACCAACCACTTTTATTTTTCCACTAAAAAGTAGCTATGCTCTAGACCAATCGATTCGGTTCGATTCTCGGGCAGTCCCAATAAAACCAATCTCATATGTTCCCATGTACTAAAAAGTCAATCTCCACTTGTATTTAAGTTTATAATATATATATATATATATATATATATATATATATATGTGCGTGTGTGTGTGTGTGAGTGCGCACGCACACATGTTTAAGAAATAAAATATATTTGATGTTTCATTGTTATTTTTAAGAAATTAAAAAATACATTAAAAAAAAGGGTCGGTCCGGCTTGATCCAGTTCTCCCTGGAACCGGGAACCGGACTGAAAAGAAACGGTTTCATTTTTATGAAATCAAGAATCGGACCAATACCTCTGGGAACTAGACCAAATCGACTAGTCTAGTCCAGTCTAGTCCCAATTTAAACAGTCCAATATGCTCATCCCTTTATCTTAGCTCTATGGTATGTGCTCGTGGCCATGACATAGCTCTAGAATGTGCAAAATGGACTAGCCAAACTAAGAACCATCTAGACCGGATTAAACAAGCCGATTTGGTCCAATTCTCGAAAGTGTCAATTTGGTTTTCTATTCCTAAAAGTGGAACCGATGTATGGACGGTTTGGTTCTTGGTTCCAAGGTAGAATCAAATGGACTACATATGCTTTTTCTAATTATTTCTTCCAAAAAATAAAATTAACAATTTTTTTTATTTCTTCATAACATATTGCATCAAATAGTGGTAAGAAAAAATGACTGGTTGCATTGAACCAGAACTAAACTGTCCGGTTCAATTTTCGATTCTAAAATCAATTGGTTCGATCTCCGATTTCCAGTTCCACTTTGGAATGGACTAGACTAGGAATCAATCATTTCAATATAGCTCTATTATCGAAAACTTGTACCGGCTTTTACAAGATAAAAAAAAATTCCAAATAGAATTAAGACCAAACTTAAAGTTTGATTTTTCAATTAGACCAAAAAAAGTTAAGGATAGAAATGAGTCCGTACAAAAAGTAGGGAATCTTTTATAAGACGAAAAAAATTAAATCAAAATTAGGATTTGAAGTTAAAGTTTGGTCTTTTTTCCTAAGGTCTCAAGCCCCACGGCATCATGTCCGTGTTGAAAATAAGCACTTATTGCAAGACCTCATCGGAGCCCTGTGCGATGAAGGGTCCCTCCGTCCGACAAAGAGCCGTGAGAGCCCGCGCCATCCGTCGGGGCCATTACGAGATTTAAGGCCCCGAAGCACGTTCTTCGGCTGAAAACGTAGAAAGATCTTTTGGCAAATTTTGAAGGAGCAAGTCGTGATGGGACGCTAATCTCGCTGATGCTAGTTACTTCTAACTAAACCATCTAATTAATCAATTTGAAAGACCAAGACCGAAAAGCTCAAAAGCACGGTTTGTTTGGGGGGAGAGCCTGATCTTCTTTTAGGGGTGAGCTACCAAATTGCTTCTATTTGAAAATTAGATTGGGCTGTCCAAAAAATAGATCTAAAAACTTATTTCTATTGATCCTAGAACAGGTTCCAAATGCCACCCAAGAACCTGAACAGACCATCTTGTTTTGGACTGGTTTTAAAATCGGATCTAGAAATGATTAGTTTAAAAAAAATTGCATAGACTAGTTATCTTAAGTAATATAAGCGATTATGTAAAAAAAATTATTTATCAAATCGTTTATTCTCATAAATTGAAGCCCAATTTTGGTAAATTTCCACCATGTCAACGTGATTTTGGTAAATCATCAATGAAGTAAATTGGATGAAACTGTTGTATGACGATCATATCACATTGACTTATGGGCATAGGGCTATCCACTGAGCAAGAAATGCCATCTTCAATGTTTGATCGACAATCGCACAAACAAAGACAGTTGAAGAGGAGGGGGGGGAGGGGGGCACATCGCATCATGTCTTTGGTCACCCGCTATAAACGTTCTTCACAAAGCAAAAAGCACGAGGCATGATTGTTTTATATGACTAGGGAAAAGGCAGGATGTTGTGTTGTATGATCAAGAATAAGCCATTGGTCCATTCGAAGCCACTTTTCTAACTGTCATCTGTGTTCCACGTCGTGCAAATCGAAAAGAGGTGATTGGTGGAGTCTATAGATATTTTGGCGTGAATTATTCACCACCTCTTGAGTATTGGTCCATGATATCCCTACGTTTTATACGTAAGCTCGAGTGGTTCATGTTAATGTGTGTTTTTTGTGTGCAAATATTGAATACGAAACATGTGATTAAATGACATCACATGCATCGAGTTAAGACCAATAGTTATGCATGATGAAAAAATTCCATGTGAGACAAAGTGTTGCGGTGTGGGAGCCACCTTGAGCCTGGGGAGGGCATCTTTATTTGCGATCACCTATGTATGTCTGTGGAGTTAGCTTATATCGTGTGTATCACCAAATAACATACGTCTAATCCATAATTAGTTATCATTTTTTATCCTTAGAAGATATGTTCAATTACTTACTTGCTCAATTGGCGATTCGCTTACTCAGTTTGAGGCTGGTTCGCCAATAGTGAGGTCCTAGGATGAGAGTGCTCCATGGAATTGAGTGGACTTCCGGGGAATGACTCGTTAGAACTCGTCGGTGACTACTCCAAAGTCTTGAAGACGTGTCGGATGGCGGATGCGGATAAAGCACGGAAATGAGGGATGAGGGCAACGACAAATCACGATGAATGAGGATAGATGCCGTGATGATGACATGGATGATGGGCACGGCTCTATGCAAACAAGAATGTGAACAAGCCCCCATAGGAGAAGTTGAGTTCGCACAAAATCTGAGATCGAAATATTGACTCTAGTACCAAGTTAAAACCAAAAATAAGAAAAAATTACTGTATTATTCGACAATAATATGTTACAATCAAGGGTTATTTACATTCTAGCAATATGAATAGGAAAGTAAGTAATCTAATCTAACAAAATAATTAGTTATTTCATAAAATAACAAAAAATTATTGAATCAATTGAATGTTCTAACGATATTTTACCATATTGAATCAATCAATATAGTCATACATATACAGGACCCTCATTTGTGGTTGATAAATTAAACCAAATGTTGTGTTAGAAGTCTATGTTATTGTTTGATACAAAGAGAACTTAAAATAAAGTACATCATGCCAAAAACATTTAAGGTAAGACTAAACAATCAATGTGAACATCAGAACGTAAATCCCATATAAATACCCAAGCTATGTAGTATGAAAAATCTCGATATGTCGGAGTCACATCCGCATAAGTTTATTGCATCTAAGGTTATCTCACGTGAATGATCTCTCTCCCGAACTATATGTCAAGAAGAGAGACTTGGATCAAGTGTAACTTTATTTTTCATTCTAAAATTCGATCGATCAATGTAGACAAAACGATCAATTCAGTGGTGATCCACCAACAAAGACAGAAGAAATATCATTCACGCAAACGTTAGGCACCGTGAGTAATTTCCTTAAATACATCGAGGTCCTAAGATAGGAGTGCTCAGTGGAAACCGAGTGGATTTCCGGGGCGTAACGGCGTTAGGACTCGACGGCGACTACTCCAAGGTCTTGAAGGCCTGTCGAATGGTGGGTGCGGATAAAGCATGGAAATGAGGGACGAGGGCGACGGTAGACGATGGTGGATGAGGATGGGTGCAATGATGGCGACACGGATAATCAGCACCTTATGCGGACAAAGATTGTGAACGAGTCCCCGTAGGAGAAGTTGAGCTCGCACAAAGTCGGACACCAAAACATTGACTCTAATACCAACCCAAGCAACATTAATATCGAAACGACGACACGTTTTTAAAAAATAGAGAATTTCGATATGTTGGGACATATTATATATTAAATGTTTATTTTTATATAAACAAATTAAATTATCAATTAGTTTGATTCAAATTAGTAAATAAAAAATAGTAATAAAAAGAGTCTACAATAAATTTATACTGAAAACAGTAATCCACCACTTGTTACTAAAACTCATTATTTCAATTTGAAAATTTCAGCTCGATTCCAATAATCCATAAAATTTGGAGGAAAAAAAAAAAAACAATCCACGTTCTAGACTCGCTGTTAAATTGTGTTGGAAGAGAAGAGAAAAAACAAACTTAGGGATGAATGGTGTGGCACAAGAAATTAGAGTCAAAAGACAAGAGGAGACTAGGTATTTCTTCTTTCCCCATTCATTATTTTTTATTTATTATAAATTTACATTTTGACCCCTCATTTATTAAAAAAATTTAAAATTGACCCCGTGCACGTTGGTATCACGTGTTAGAATCTTAGACTCGCACGTCGGATAGTGTCAGAAGAGTGGACCAAATGTCCATTTTCGACACCTGTTGACCGAGTGTCAGAGAGTATCAGATATGTGTCGAAGTGTCCAATACAATAGGAAAACCTTCAAAGAGTGTCAATGCTTCCTAAATATCAAGTTAGAACCAATAATAAGAAAAAAATTTATTGTATTACTCGAAACTAATGTGTTACAATCAAGGGGTATATTTATTCAAGCAATATGAATATGAAAGTAAGCAATCTAACTTGACAAAAAAATTAGTTATTTTAGAAAATAACGAAAAATTGTATAAGCAATTACAGTCTTAGAATGTTCCAACAATATTCTATCGTATTGAATCAATTAATAGAATCATATATATACAAGACTCTCAGTTGCCGTTGAATATATTAAATCGAATGTTATGTTAAAAGTCAACGTTAGTATTTGATACAGAAAGGTTTATAATATATCATGTCACAACATGTAAGGTGAGATTGAACAATCATTGTGAACATAGCACTCGTGCGCACCAGATGAGAATTGCATATAAATATCTGATCTCTCTAGTCTAAAAATTCTCATATGGGGTCTCTATCAAATCCCAAAATTATGGATATGTTGGGGTTACATATGCACAAGTTTTATTGCATCTATAAGGTCATCACACGCGAATGATCCCTCTCAGACTATGTTAAGAAGAGAGACTTGGGTTGGGTGTAACTTTTAAATTTTCATTTTAAAATCTAATCGATCGTTGCGAACTAAATGACCGATTCTGTGGTAATCGACCAACAAAGAGAGGAAATATCATTTACGTAACCATTAGGCACCACGAGTGCTTTCCTTGAGTAAGCAGGTCACCATCCTGATCTTTGCCTGGTAACCCCAGGAAAAATTTGCCGGTATTCGCCTTTGACCCAACCGGTAGAGGACACTAATACCAGATAAATTCCTAGCCATAGCTATCGGAAGAGGGTTGACAGAAGCCAGTGCAACGGTTCTACGTGATTGTAGAAGAAGAGGATGGACGAGATACCATGTTAGAAAGTCCGACCCAAAAACTCGACGGTAGTTTCATAAAATATGACATGGTGTTAGAGCCATGTTCGGGCCCAGCTTATTTTTTGTGTGCATAACCTCAATTTGTAAAATTCATGTGTCCTTCCTAATCTGATTTGCATGTGAATGGATGTTTTGGTATCCTACATCCCTTGACTACGCATTCATGCTCTATTTATGTGGTTTTCCTTTACTGATAAGTTTATACTTATAGAATAGTTAGTATCGACCTCACAAAATCTTTCAAGCTCCTAAAGACCTTTCTTTTTTATTCCAACTTTGATTAATAAAAAAAGATTACACTCTTAATTATAAAGATGCCCTATTGCAATGGAGAAAATTATAATCTTGCATCTCTTTTTGCACCAGCAATAGTTTAATATATCTCCAGCAACAACGATACCTTCAAATTGTGGGCTATGTTCGAGGGATTGGGCTTGGCCCATAATTTTGGTGGACAGAATCTCTCTCCACGGCATAGAGTCCCCGCTGCTGCCAACTCCAACCTCACCATGCCGGATCTGGGCGGCCGACAGCCCTTGGCCCTGCTGGGCGAGGGTTGGCGACCCTCGCCGCAGGCCGGCTGGGGCCCGACGACCCCGGCCGACCCTCGCCCACCGCGCCGACCCTTCCCGGCGATGGTGGGGCAGCGACGGCGGTGGTAGCGAGGGCTACACAGCTCGCCAATTTCCCCTCCCCTTTTTTTTTTAATTAATCAATTTTATAATAATTTATTTTTAAAATTTTTTAAAATTATTTAATTAATAATTTTTAAAATTCATGTCGGCGCAAAAACGATGTCGTTTTGCACTGATTTTTCGTCGTTTCAATTTTTGGCGAGCCACGTAGATAAAAAAAAATTAATAAAAAATTACCACGTAGGATTTCCGGCAGGGTTCCGACGACTTGGCACTTAAGTGATCCATTTTTTTTTAAAAGTAGCACTTAAGTGTACCGTTTGTAAGTTTTGGTACTTAAGTGTCCCTCCGTACCAAGTTTTGACACTCCCGCCATACTTATGCCACATTTTAGTGAGAATATTGAGAAGTCACACAATGTAAAGTAATTAACGATTGTTGACCCTCAATTAGTAATGATAAGTTCCTGTCTTACAATAATATAAGATAAACTACTATTTTCAAGGCAATTGACCCATGTAATGAACTCTAATAACTAGATTGGATGAGAGAGTATAAATTGCAATAGTTGGAGTTACATCACCAAGTGCAAGAACGATAAAGTATGGTTTTTGATGCAAAATTACAACATTGTTAAAAATGAGTAAACATCACTTCAGACAAAGTCCTTTATTCCGTAGAAATAATATCATTTATCTTTAAAATGAGCAATTTAGCTTGAAACTAAGGTTAGTGAATTAGCTTGTTGTATCATAGATGTAAAATAAAGTCTATTGATCGTGTTCTATATTAGTAGATTAAGTTTCAGTGTGCCTTTTAATCCATTAACGTTTTGTAAACACAACAATCGGTTCAGAAACAAGAAAATGACATTGTGATCTCGATTGGATCTCGATGAAACAACACATCAATAAGAAGTTTATTTGATAAGTTCGATGGATTTTTTGTGGAGGAAAAGGGGCTAAACCAAAACTCATCTTTCTTGAAAAATGGAAGAAAAAAAAAAGCAGCTTCATTAAGAAATTCAAAAAACAGATTAGAAAATGGCCCTGCTGTGAAAAAAAAAAAATACTCCATGACTAGCTGTGCTAATAACATGTCATTTTGACTTTAGAAAACTTCTCTTGGAAGCATGCGAACTTCTCAGAGAAGTAATCTTCGTTCTGTCTTCTGCTTGATGCAGTAGTGCTTGGTTAAAGTAAGAGGATTTTGCCTGCGCTTTTCCTTTAAGCCGCCCCCCTTTCTTTCGTCCCCGCTTTTTGTGAGCACTTTTAATCACATTATTGTACCTTAGAATCCCCTTTTTTCCAAGATCATCCGGTCCGGGACTTTCATTAGAGCATCTTTATAATTTCACTCTTATTATCCTAATTTTGTAGTTTTCGCAACTTTTTTTTTTAATGCAGCAAATTCATGATTTCTTGAAAAATGGCGGGTAATCTTCTCATCACTTTTTATAAAGGAAAATTTCAAATAAAGCCTCAAAATGGCCTCGTAAGAGATTTGGTCAAGCAGCGAACATGTGATTGTTCAGGCAATCAAAAAATGATTTTTTAATTAAAAAGTATAAAAAGCCCTAATAAAAAAAGGGGAAATTTTCAAAAAAGGACTCAAAGTGAGTCTATTTTATCAAATAATGACCCAAAATGGTCATTGTCTCAAATAAAACCCAAAGTGGCTAAACTAGTCTCAAATAAGAACTTCAAATAGCCGGACAACCAAATGTTCATCGGCCGACAAGCATGTGGCAAAGGGCAATTTTGTCAAAAAATTGATAGAATTTAACAAATCCTAAAAACAAAACCTTCAAATTCTTCATGTTCTCACGTTTTCTTCTTTTGGGATTTCTGTTTTTAGGGTTTGTTAATTTCTATCAATTTTTTTGACAAAATTACCCTTATTCCTAGCTATGAAATGCCACACGTCACAAAACCACGAACATTTGACTACCCAAACGTTTATTTTGACGATTTGAGGTCCTTATTTGAGACTAGTTTAGCTGTCCTCATTTGAAACAATGCCCACTTTGGATCCTTATTTGAGAAAAATAAACTCACTTTGGGTCATTTTTTGAAATTTAAAAAAAAATACAAAAATAAAAAATAAGAGAGAGAGAGAGAGAGCACCCCACTATCGATGGGAATAAAGCAGCAATCCTCGCCCTTTCCAGCAACGAAAGTACCATCGAGTTTTGGGCCAAGTTCGAGAGAATGGGCTTGGCCCAAAAGTTAGGTGGAAAGAATCTCTCTCCGTCTCCTCACTGATGCTAGCTCCATCCTCGCCGCCATCCAACTCCTCGTCCTCATTTCATCTCTGATCGGGGCTTATCACGGGCACGATCGCCGTGTGTTGGCTCGGCCGAACAGCGACGAAGGCACCCACAACGGCGAATGTGTGGCCGTCAAGCACTACAAAGGAGACATAGCGTCCCTACGACAATGACCAAACCTCGTAACTCAACCCGACTAGCCACAATAATCTATTGATACCAACTGTCGCCATTTTGTTATGAAGGCCAAGCCATTTACATCCCCGACGTGCTTCATTTAAGGAAAATTACAGCATTATGGGTAATTACTAGCATAAAAATTCAGAAATCATGAAATGTAAAGTAATTGACAATTATTGACTGTCAATTAGTAATGACGAATTCTGTCAACCTACAATAATCTAAGATAAATTACTATTTCGAGGTGATTGACTCATTTTACAAACTCTAATGACTAAATTACTACATTAAGAGAGGAATTAATAACTGTGTGTGCAATCTAAGTTTCGATAAGACCTATTAAATTATAATTATTGAAGTTACATCACTGAATGCAACAGCTATAAAGTATGACCTTTAATGTAGAATCGCGATATTGTTAAAAGGATAAACATCTCTTAAAGTTGATCGTGAGTTGCTTTAACACTCTATGATTAGCTGTGCTACAACTAGTCTTTTTGACATTAGAAAACTTCTCTTGGAAGTATGCAAACTTCTAAGGCAAGTAATCTCCATTTCTGTCTTTTGGTCAGTGCAGGTTAAAGTTTTAAGGATTTTGCTCCTGCTTTTCCTTTTAGCAACTCTTTTTCTTCTGTACTCTTTCCATTCCTAACTTTTTTTTATCTCCTTTCTTTTTAGCACTTCTAATGACATTATTGCACTTCGGAATCCTTTTTTTTTAAAACCCTCCGGTCTAGGACTTTCATTAGAGAGAGCGCCCCACTATTTCTGAGAAGAATCGGCAATTGGCAACCCTCTCTCTCTCGCCGAGGGTGGGCAATGATGGCTGACCTCGCCATTGGCCTTAGCCATGACAAAGATAGAAAATATTTAAAAACTAATATTATTATTAGTCAAATTAGACGGAGTAATCGAAAGGATTAGATTGTATTAATTTGACAAATTTTAAAACTTAATTGTATTTTTTGTAAATTTTGAGGATTCAATTATATTTTTGCAATAAATTTTAGAATTGTTTTTATTATCCATCACAGTTCTTTTTAAAAAGATGGAAATTCAAATCTGCCATCTCTCATTTTTATATGAGAATAATATTTTTGACATGTAAATTCAATTTTAAAATCGTGAATAATATTTCAAATTTTGACCGGGAAAGTTGCAGAAAGAAACGTGCCCAAGCAGCAGGCCTCGCATAGAAGCAGATGACCTCGCGTGAGATTTTTAAAAATAAAATTTGAATTTTAAATGATGTTTTTTAACTTTGGAAATGAAAAGAAGCCCAGTAGAAAGTTCTTTTCGCTCTTATAGAGCGAAAACAGACACGTGCAATTAATCCGGTCCCTGGTTCAGACAACTAGACAAAAGACCTTCGACGTGATCGAACCCCAACGGGCAAACGTTGCGGCATTCCCCAGTTTCGCTCTCTTCCCCGCATTTTCTCTCTCCGTACCAAAACTCCGGAAAACCGCGAGCCGTCCATTTTCCTATTCCGACACCAGATTTTCCCGGAAAATTCAAACGCCGCCGACACGAAATAGTACAGCGGTCACTCCCGCTCGTAGGGACACACTCGTCGATCGCCATGAACGCTCCTCCTCTTCCTTCCTCTCCTTCCGCTCCGCCTTCCCAGCTCGTGCCGCTTCCTCCTTCCGTCGAGGACGCGATACGCCGAATCTGCAGTGATCAGAACCAGCCTTCCCCGAACGCACGGACTCGGAAGAAGCTCGCCGCGCTAGGCGAGGAGGCCGCGCTTGGGGTCCTGAGGTCGACCGCCGCGATCAAAATCAAGTGGTCCATGGATGGTCTGATCTCCCACATTATTGAAAACGGCACGGGCGCCGGCTCTTCTCCCTCGCCGTCTCCGTCGAAGGTCGCTCGCATGTCCCCGAGTGGTCATAGCCCGGTCCGTTCGCCTGTGATGTTTTCCCGCGGTCAGTGATTTTCTTTTCCGTGCGAGTTTTTATTTTTTTATTTTTTCGTTGGTCGTGCGGAGGTCGTGCTGGTGGTGTTTATGCTTGTGATTCGGAGAAATTAGAGGAAAAAAGGGACGGCCATTCATCGAAAATTTGGAAGTTGCGTCGTCATCACCGTTTGCGGTGTCGACATCTCGTTTAGATTATCCGAAATGATTTGTTTTGGAGGGAGATGTTCGGAGAGAGGATAATGACAGGTGAGCGAAGACTTAAATGACTGCATGAGGTGAGGCAGGCCTCTGCTTTTTATATGATAAATTTTCTTCTTCTTTTTAATGAGAACGACTGACTGTCTATTTTATCATCTACTGCCTTTGTCTGCTAGTGATTATCGTTACGAATTGAAAACTTGCTTCCTATATATCATGTTTTGTCTTCTTGTGTATAATGACGAACATGGATCGCTTCAAGTACGCGTAAAAGAGTCTGCTGATACGGTGGTTTTCTTTTTTTATATTGTCTGTCCTGTTTTTGTGGTGAGAGTGACTGAATCATATGAAATGGCGTTTGACTGCTTGTGTAATTGTTTGGAAATTGAGGGAAAAAAAGAGCAATGCTCAGAACTGTATCTTCTTTTCATCTTCTGGTGCTATTTGTCTGGCTAGATTGTTTGTTCAAAGTTTGTACAGAAAATTTGAGCTGGGTATTTTTCTGCTAGACAATGGATTTGCAAGCCCTCCTGTGCGAGATCAACATCTGAGACTTTTTCCAAGTTTGGAAAATGGGAATGGACCGGCTGTTAGCCCCCAAATGAAGGCATTGAGCGAACTGGAGTTTAGAAAAGCATTTCTCATTCTAAACTACATTGGGGAGTAAGTTCTCTCAGTTGTTCTGTCTGAATGTTGTCAGCTCTGCATATTTAGGCTATTGAGCTGCTGTCTTATGCAGAGCAAATCTTGGAGATGCCATAGACATTGATACGATTCGACGGCTAAAAGATCTCAGAATGTTTGAATTCGAGGAAGAAGTCTGGCATGCCATTGGACAGGATCGTGTCGAGAAAGATGACCGTTGTCAGGTAACCATTAAGAAGCAATTTCATTTGTCCATCTTTCCAAAACTAGTCCCTTCTATTCATGTTGGAAATTACCCTCCATTGTTGGGCGGCAGATTGTTATGAAGTGACTTGGAGCATGGATCATTTTGATAAGTGGAATAAATTGGAAATGTGGAATGGTATTATTTAGGCAAGTGATATGAGAGGCATTGGCCGTTATAATATATGTAGTTTGAGCATGGTATGAGAGAGAGAGAGAGAGTATCTACACATATGTATCTATCCATACATATTTATATATAAATATGGAAAATTGCTTATTATTACTATGCAATGCTAGAAATGTTCATGCGAGTGTTTGATTGCAAATTTACTGTAAAACAGGATGAGTATTGTAGATCATGTATTATGAGGGAATTAATGATGGTTTGTGTGGTATGCCATTATATTGTCTCTTAACATCTTGCGATGGATGATGGGATGTACAAACCAGTGTTCTTATGTGTCTAAATAGTTGTTAGTTTAGAAATGAATGAGGAAAGAGCGGTTTGTTTGAGTTTGCATGGACATACAATCTCAATGCAATGATCCTTATGTGTTGGAATGTGGTAATAGGATTTTTTTTCTTTTTTCCATTTTATTTGGGAACATGATGGCAATGCTGCTCGGTTGGGATGATTATGCCCTCTATAAATAACTGTAGGTGACCAGACCAATAGTGCTCAAGGTTAGTAGGATTTTGTGATTTGTTATCTCACATATTAAATTGAGCAATACGATTCATAATGTTTCTAATGTAGATATTTAGTGCATCACACTGCTCACAACACCTTAAGGACAAATGAATGACTTGACATAGTTTGTAATTTCTTCTGAAAATCCAAAATAATTGGACAGAATGATAAGCCAAGGAGCTTGTTTGAGAAGGATGAAGCTTTTTCTTGAGAATTATGGTTGTTGAACTTACCAATAATGTGTAATGGGTTGCTTAGTATGTGGAATTTAACAACTGGAAGAATCACTTTCATCACTATTCAAAGCTTTTTTTACTCGCATGCATGGATGTTGTGTGGACCCTCTTTAGCTGTGTATTGTCTCTCTATATCAGCTCTCATGGTGGTTTCTCCACTTTTCTTGTAATAGAGTTCATTTTTCTTTTTCTCCACAAGCTCCTCATATATATAATATGTTAGAATAGCGAAGAAGTGAGCCATTTACTTAATCTTTTTTCATACTTGGATTTCTTTGTTTGACTAAACAAGTCAAATTTGCAGATATTTTTAAAGAGAATGAAAAACCTAATCTCTTTTCACTTGTCAATGCCAGTATCAAACAAATAATAAAAAATTTCATTAATTCCATTACATCTCTCATTCTAGGTGCCAATAGAATAAACATGATGACATCTTAGTTGAAACTGATCTCATGGACTGATTGGTGCTAAATTTTATCTTTAATGTACAAAATTAATTCTGAATTTTTTATCAAGCAGTTTAGGGATTAACGTAGTTAGAGATACTTAAGCTTGGGAATAAATAGTTCTGGAACAAATTATGTAAGTGTTAATCTTATTTTATTTTGAAGTATAAAGGGATAAAATATCCAAACTTTTTGGAGATTGTTCTAGTTATCTATCCTAATATTCTTAATAATTCAGATTAATTTGTCACCTGAAAGTTTTTTGGTGTTTATGTTATTGCTGCTTTCAGCATGTCGACTGGGATTCTGAAAGGACACACTCCTACCACTGTCACGTTTCATCTGAGGGGTATTATCGTTTTAAAGTAAGTTTCTTGGCATTTATCTGTAAGACTTGAATTCTGACTCTTAGGTTATATTAGCAATGGCTCTTTCTTCCCAACTAAGTTGTGGAAATGATTTATTCAGAGTGGGGGGTTAGTGCTCACCTTAGTCTTTTTTTCTTCTTTTGGCACTCACCTTGTATATTGTAGTTGTCAGCATGTGTCATGTACGTGGAATAAATTTGAGTTTAATTTTAGCAAATGGATGATCTGTTATTTGAAAATATTGTAAGTGGCATTGGTTGGTGCACCTTGGCAGAATGCCGACTCGCATCTTTATCACTGTGTTTTCTGTATTTGGCTCTTGCTGCTCTGACGTTGTCTGACACTGGCTTGCTCATCTGATATATGAATCTTGATATGATCAAGTCAGAGAGGAAAAATGGAAACGAACAACTTGCTTTGAGTGGTGGTTGTTGGATAGGAGCTGCATCCTCCCATTGATATCTCTGCATGTCTGATTTTTTTACTACCATAAAGATTATTTTTTTCTTGTGTGCCATCTATTTATTTCACCATTCGGCTTCTTCTAGTGTCAAAAAGAAATGTTGTTTAACTTTTTGGATCCTGGTATAAATTGGCCCAGTGCATTTGGTAAGCAAAGAAGTTTTAAATTATCAAATTAGTATTACATTCGTTACAAGTAAAGCAATGCATTCAGAGATTACAAATTTTCCTTATTTGTTTTTTAAGAAAATTTCCTACAGACACTCTTGAACAAAATCCTTATGATTTTAGCTTCTTAATGATGATGTTCGAGACTGTGTGTGCATTCAGGGACCTTACCTTAATAAGACAAGAACACTTCTACAAAAGGCATTAGGAGATGAGAATGTTCTCCTTGTCAAGTTGGCAGAAGACATTACGGATGATACTCTAACTATGTATAAAAAGATTGCAAAGGAAGGGATTCCTGTCGGTTTGCGGCGGTACAAGTTCTTTGGTAATTTTCATTGCTCGTGCTCTGTGTGTGGTTTTGTTCGTTGTGTATGGTCTTATACTTTTATTTTGATATTTATCAGAAGATGTGAATTTGTGAGCAATTTGTATTATCAAATAAGACAACCATGGTAAAAGGAAAATATAGTTTTGCATAAGCATGACTTTGCAGTTCGCTTGTAGTCATTTATTCTTTTGTTCCCCACTCGCTTTGCTTTTTCTCTCTTTAGGAAATGTAGATTTTGTTTGGAATGACCTTTCGTATTAACTCTTAGTTTTATAAAATCTTGTTGATCTGACAATGTTGACTCGTTTAGTCATTCCATGTAACTTTTCAGAATATATGAATGTTGACATGTATTATCATTACAATTCTTGTACAGTATACTAAAGACATTTCTCTTTTCCATTTTCAAAATTTCAGAGCAAATTTAAAAGCATGAAAAAGTAATTTCTTAGGTGTAGATTTATACTTATGTGCATCATGTATTCATTTCCTGACTGCTTGAACTCTTGGGACAAGCATCTTCCCAGCATTGTAAGAGAGCACAAGTTAAGAATTCAATCTTATCGTTATTTTGCCAAAATTTTGGTATAAATTTGTTGGGAAAACTTGTATCCTAACTAGATGAATCTTAGTTGTAATCATGTTTCTTGTTTTCCATTCAACAATCATTTTACCCATCCATGTTCCTAAGTAAAGCGTGAGTGGGGATTCCATGCCCCTGCTAGCTTTTGTCTTTTGACACTATGCAATACACAATGTTCTACCCCCCAGTCTGTATACGTTTTCTAGACACTTGTTTTGCTTGGCTTGCATCTAGAACCAGATGCGCAGTCAGATAATTGCATCAGCACACACAAGTGTTCACATGTTGGTTATCTTGGTTTCTATTTCACAAAGTATTTTTCTGTTTTTCTTCTGTTATTAATTGTGCAGATTGCATAAGGGAGACTTGTTTCATCTTAGTTTTGGAGCCTTGTTTGCTGCAAAGAGAGCTTAAATTCATTTTCAACTGCCAATGAATTTTTCATTCTTGCTGATATGGTAATTAATCAGTGTTTAAGGATGGAGGCAAAGAAGAGAAAAAAAGGGACCCGACCACATCATCTGTAAAGTGTTACTTTGTTTGCATGGAGTGTGAGGCACTTAAAGAAAAGAAAACAGTACATGAAGCGAGATGCTTCTTCATGCATGCACATACAGTGTCCAGCATCTCCCGCTACATGATACGGTTTGTTGCTGTAGAGGTTTTTCATCTGACCTTTGCATGAACTATATTATATCCTAATGAAAGCATCTGATAATAAACAGGTTGTCTCTTATCCTGTCCAAGACTATTAGCTTGGAAGTTGATTGGAGTCAGGTGATGATTGAGATAATTGAGGATAAGGATTGCAAGGTGTTATCTTTTGATTTTTTCGTGAATGAAAACTTGGTGTCATTTAAAGGTATTCTTGTTGTTGGCTCCAACTCTTAGTATGGTCAAATTCTTGTCTGATAGCAGGATGAAGAGGGAAATTGCATCTATGATAAGAAGGGAAAGCCACTTATACATACTGATGGAACTGGATTTGTATCCAAGGACATAGCTTTGAAGTGTCCTGGAAATATTTTCCGAGCAACAGGTGTGATTGCTCCTGCTTTTAAGGTTTGTGACCTGTGGATATGGGTATCATCTTAGTGGTATCTTCCTCCTGCTATGCAAGGGAAACTGATCTCCAAAAAATAATGATGACAATTCAAAAAGGAAAACTGACACTATGTAATGACGTCATTTATGGTTAATTGTGGATCATATCTTTAGATGGTATAGTCATGGTGACACCTTAATGGCAAGACTACGTTTGGCAATAGGATGATGCTGCTGTACGTTGAATTACTGGACTGTCTAGTAATAGTAGTATTTTGGTTATGGGATGCAATGCCTGCAATAAATATGAACGAAATGCACAATTAAGCCATACACAATTTGAATTTGCAGCTTAGGTGTTGCACATCACAGTTTGGTGAGTTTTTACTGCAACAAAGCATTGTTAGTCGATCCTACTAGCAATCAATTTCCTTCTTACATGAAATGGTGAAGATATCTTTTCATAAGCCTTGAACAGTCGCCTTTGTGTTTCATGCCTTTGTTGATATCGTTAGTGACAAATGTTATGAAAATACAGTAGTGATGAAGTTATGGATTTGTTGCCTCTGTTCAACTATTTTAATTTGTATCTGGGTTTAGGCCTTTCTTTCCCTCATTTAAATGGACACTTTCCAAATAGTCACGAGCAGAAGAATAGAATTAAACTAAATCCCTCCCCTTCTGGGGAGTTCTTTGAGGTATTTTCTGTGCCACGGGGCCCAGAAGAATTTGTTGCTTTCTTCTCTCTTCTATTGTGCACAATTTAAGGGAAAGTTATTAAGAAGGCACATGACTGAATATATATTTGTCCTGTCTCTCATTTCTCTAGTTTTAAGTTAATTTCCTAGAAGTTTGTATTTTTAGCTGTTGTAGATGCTATTTGCCTCTGATTTGGTCATTTTTCTGTTGTCCTAGAGATTTGCTGGCTGCAGTGATGATGAGCAGATGCGCAGGGAGGGCATCTGTGAACTGGTAGTTGATGGGATTTTCTTTTTTGTGCTGGTGCTTGATTGTTGCACAGTACCTGTTGAACTTTTGGCTCTTTAAACTTCTTTTGCAGCCTTTGCTGATCCAGTGCCGTCTATTCAAAGGTGGTGGAGCCGTCAAGGGAACTCTTCTCCTTAATGAGCAAGTAAAGATTTTGTGGTGTTATGCTGTTTTCTGTGTCTGAATATTGAAGTGTTGTCATGTCCTGTCATGTACTTCCGCTTTCAATTTATTTAATATTTTAAAAACTATAATTTTCTTTTACAAAGTCTTGTTTAGTAAAAAACAATGTGGTATAAATTGCTGGAAGTGAAATTGATCTTTTTATTCTTCCTTTATGATTTTACACGTCTTAGTTGGTCCCCCAATTTTATTAGCAAAATAAAAGTAATATTTTTATGTAAGATTTACTAGGTTTTCATGCTTTTTAACTATACTCCACACTGGTTTCATGAGCCCAAATCAAAGTTGTTTTGGTGGTTGACATGAAAGAAATTTTCTCCAACTTCATTTATGCTGCTTTTAGTTATAATTTATCATTATGAGAGTGCAACAGAAGTCTCGTGTTCTGGTGAGAATTTCCCCTATCCGTCATTGCTCACAAGAGAAAGCATAATATGCGGAAAATTGTTCAGATCATTGATGTCGTTAGAGTGTTTTGTTTGCTTAGGAAAATCTACATTGCACTGTTAAGTATCACTTCAGCTTGGATCTGTAAGTGTGAGTCTAGTTACTAGTTTTTTAGCTGCACTAATTCTCTATATTGCGATATATTTCATTGTTTCTATTGGTTTCCATTCCAATTGTTTTGGCTGAATTTTGATCTGTAGCTCCCCCCTCATACAATTCAAATTCGACCGTCAATGATCAAGGTCGAAAAGGACCCGAAGCTTTCAGATATCAGGACCGTTGATTCACTGGAAATAGTACAAACAAGGTACAACCAACATATTTTGCCAGAAAGCTATCATTGGTTTAATTAACTCTCTGAGGTTCTCACGGCACCTGCGACCCTAGTGCTGTGATCACAGTGTTATCCGTGGGTTTGTTGCCCTGCTATAATATTGAGTTGTTGATCATTGTGTTGAGATTTTCCTTTGCAGTTAGCTGGTTAAAAGACCCCTACAAAAACAGACAGTAAAGTTCGCAGTTTTACTGTTCTTTCAGCAGTTTAATTTGTACAGGGGACATATTTTTCTTGTGAATTACTAAATCCCCTTGCTTTTTGTTAGGACTTTTTCTGCCATCAATTTTTACCTTTTTGGAGGAACTTATTAGACCTTGGTCCTAATTGATGCAGTAATAAACCAAAGCCTGCATATCTTTCAAAGACTTTGATTGCACTTTTAAGCTATGGCGGGATCCCTAAAGAAATTCTTTTGGACATGCTGGAGAATGCTCTGGGAGATGCATATAGTGTCTTCTCTAGTAAACGAGCAGCTTTAAGAGGTAGTATTCGTCTAAACATTTGGACTGATGAAATACTGTCTATTCTTAAAACAGTCCAAAAAGAGATTTTCTCCTTTTTTTTTTCCCTTTTTCTTTACTTGGATTTCTTTCTTTTATTATTCTTGATTCAGAATATGCATAAGTATAAAAGCTCATTTCTATTCATCTTTGCTGCTTTTACTTCCTGTGGGTGCGTATTTCCTTCAATTGCTATTTGATGTGTAAATATTTTCCCTTTTGATTTCCTTTTGTTCATTTACTGTATGAACAGTTTCAGTGAATCATGGTGAGAAGGATGGTTTTGCCGCAGCCAGAATGATCTTATCTGGGATTCCTCTGGATGAAACATACCTACAGAATCATCTGTCCATCCTGATGAAGGAGGAAAAGAAAAGTTTGAAAGGCGGAAGGATTCCTATTTCAGATTCTTACTATCTAATGGGGACGGCCGATCCCACAGGAATTCTTAAAAGTGATGAAGTTTGTATCATCCTGTATGTACTCATAATCTCATCTTTCTATGCGTGATTTGTCATTTAGCACGAGTCTGCTAAAGAAAACTCAAGAAAAACGGTCATTTTTGTAATTTTATTTTATAGTGCATCCCTTGGTTTTTTGTGGCTTGGTATGGTTATGGAATAACTTCTAACCATGCCGTAGGGTAAAATTCAAATTTTAGGTTTGCGTATGATTTGGCTTATTTGAATAAGCTAAAGTTGTACTTTATCCAACTTCAAAGAATTTCATAGAAATAATATTAATTCTATGAGGACCCCATGCAAGTGATTTTGCCTTTTCAAAGATCATTAAAAAGTTGTATTTTCTATTTCCGAAATAGATCTCTTTTGGTGAAATTTGGTCAGTGATCATCCATATTTCAAGAGGTATAGAATTTTATAGGAGCAGTATAGTTTGGCTGGCAGTTGACCTCAAACAATCGGTTTAGCCTTCTCCTTGGGGAATGTCCGAGCTAGGAATCCTTTATATCTGGTAGGATCTACTTTCATATTGATTAGTGTCTTCATTATGATCCATCAGAGTATTCTGTTTTATAGGGTGACCAGTAAGAGTGTTTTGTCTTATGAGGCAACCGATTAAAAGATTTGCTATTGTTCATGTTTCCAAATAAAATCATGTTCTGTGTACAAGTAAAAGGTCAGTCTTCACGACTGTTAGATATGCATAATTTTTTTTTTTTACATGTTAAAATAATTATCTTCCTATCCTACTTTTCTAATGCCTCCTGTAAGTGCTTTTGCGTATTCATTTCATCAGCTTGCCAATTAATAATTGTAGCTATGCTTGTCTGGGGCTTAGATGTTTAATTTAGTTACATGCCTCCATATCTGGTCCTTGGATTTAATCATCAATCGAGTTATATTGCTTTGGTGACATCCCATCTCTGGTTCTGCTCTTGTTAACCCATGTTTGAGTTTGATATTTACAACTTTGGGGAAAAGGTGTGATTACCTATTGGGCTTTGATGTTATAATGCTGTTTCAGGTGTCTCCACTATTTAATAGTTTTCTTGAATCATCAATGCAGTGACGGTGGACAAATTTCAGGGAAGGTATTGGTATACCGCAATCCTGGTTTGCATTTCGGAGATATTCATGTTTTGAACGCTAAATATGTGGAAGCTCTGGAAACAAAAGTTGGAAATTCCAAGTATGCTATATTTTTCCCTACTAGTGGACCGCGCTCCTTGGCTGATGAAATAGCTGGGGGGGACTTTGATGGGGATATGTATTGGGTTTCACAGAACCCTCAGGTTGGTGTTCACATGAGATTCTCTCATTCTTGTTAGTTGTCTTATATTACATTTGGTTGATGTCGATTGCTAGCTAATGATGATACAACCTTGGACACCCTTCCCCTTCCCCCACAACAAGAATAAGGTTTTATTTTTTATTTTTTTCTTTTTACTTTTCTTTCTGCAGTTTCAAAATCCTTTCATGATTTTCCTCTTTTTTTATTGAGGTTTTGGTAGTTGGCTGGTATTTTTCACCATCATTTTTCTCATTAGCCAATTTTTCTGCGGTTTCAATCATTCTGTTCCTGTAAATGTCACACAATATAAATTTGAAATTCTGTCTGGTACCCCATGAGTGCAGAGTTTCAGATTTTCCTGTGGTTCAAAATTTCCCTTGCTTTCCAGTTGATGCGTACTGGTCTCCAAACTACACTGAGAATAGCTGTATGTCATTGTGACTGGGTTCCAACTTGGCTAAGCAGTTGTTGTGAAACCCCATCTGGCCAATGGAAAAGGAATCAATATGGTTTATTACTAAAGTTATTTGAAGTTTAACAAAAGAAGTTATCTGAAATTCACACGTGTTATTTACTATAGTGACAGAGCTTTAGGAGAAGATGAACCCGAACTTAATTCCTGAACGACAGGGAAAAATGGTCATGCCCAGGTTTGCTTTTGTTGGTTTGGCTTTGCTCGTAAGGAATGTATAATGGCCTTTTCAGCCACTCTTTATGCATGTGCCCGTTCCTCTTTTGTCTCTCTTTTGGTGTACAGGCCTAAACTTTGAAAGTAATTTTAAATTGAGTTGAAAAACATGAACGACCAACTGGGGCCTTTTCTGGAACAGGATTTCCATCCTTAATGTTTAAGCCAAGCATCTTAAGAAGGATTGGAGCACCTGTCAAACAGCCGATATGAGAGAGTTTGTTATTTGATTACCAATGCACTGTCTCTCCTGTTATTTGTAATCAGTATATTGGAAATGAAAACATTTCCTTATTAGGTATTCTAAAGGAGTGTGGCACTCGTGAATGGGAACCGTTTAAAAAATCTTTGTTATTATATCTTGCTGTTGTAGATACCTGGATCATTTGTCCTTTTTTTTTTGTGTGCATCAAGGGTGAACATGATTCAGTGGCTATGTTCCTGATAATGAACTCGTTGGTGTATCATGTACCATTCATGCTGTCATTTTGTGAGGCCTACTTTGCAGTGGTTGTCTTGGTTGTAGTTTGGCTTGATCATTTAACTATCTACAAAATTTGTTGATTCAGAATTGCCGAATGATGTCTGTTAAATCTTTAAACAACCCATAATTGAGCATGCAATTCTTTTTTCAGCTGTTGAAGTACTTTACACCAAGCCAGCCATGGGTATCAGCTTCTGCAGCACAAGATATGAACTGCAAGAAGCCAAGTGACTTGTCTTTCGAGGAGTTGGAGAATGAGTTGATTGATTTATGGTTGAACACTAGATTTAAACCAAGGTAGGTGCTTGAATATGCATTTGCTTTAGGTCAGTGACGTAATCTAAGACTCCACATTCAGGAAGCACCTGTGATTGAAGAGAATGATCTAAGAACTTGGGCTGCATTTTTAACATACCTCACAGAAATATGAATTTTGCAAACTTTGGCTGCATTTTTAAAATTGAACTGCAAAAGATTTATGGTTTCTTCGATGATATTCCTTGCTGCCTCTGCAAGAGCATAATTATCATTGTCTGTTGCTCCTATTATACCTGGAAAAGAAAAAACAGTCAACCTAGCTGCATAGACTTGCACAAATTGCTCGTTGTTCTAGCCAAATCTGCTTCAGAATGGTTGTCCCCTCTTCCATGCTCATTCTCTTTTTCAACCATTGCTGCAAAGGCGCCTCACACATGTATTGCACATGCACGCATGCAGACACACACAGAGCAGCGCACTGAGATTAAGAAGATGGAGATTTTCAATATGGATTCTTTGCTGCATATTCTTTTGGTGGGCTTTATAATAAATTTGGAATTTGTTGATTGAAGTGGGTGAATTACTAATAGTGAATAGGTAATGTGCCCCCTTTGTGTTAGACGGCATCTCCCCTCTAATTGGAGTATGTATCTTCCTTTCTTACTACTAGCATTGTGGAAGCATTCATCTTCCCTTTCTTACACTTGTATTATCTGTCGCCAAAATATATTTTACGTTTTTGGCCAAAATCTACTTTATTTTGCTTATTTTCATTTAGACTTGGAATCACTAGTATTCAGTGAAAAGCTTTTCATGAAAAATTACTTTTCCTTTGAAAACTTGGACTTCAGTTCTCTGGTTTTAACGACTTTTTCATTCTTTGATGGAGGTTAATTTCAGCTTTCAAAACTTCCAGTTACTTATTAAATAGTTTAAGAAGCTTGATGTATGCTGTTGCATCACTATGCTGAATTTGCCATCAACGAAGTGTTATTCATATATGATGCAATCACGATACTTTTTCCAAGTACTTCTCATCTGCTTCGTGTATTATTTATCTTTGCCTGGACCTAATTAAAAGCTAGGCATGTGCCAGTAAGGAGAGGCATATTTGGTTGTTATATATTACATTGATGAGGAAGATTTATAGCCTTTTTAGTGTCATCTTTCGAGCTTACTCCAGGTTTTTCCATCCTAATATGTCAGACGAACAACATGATTCATTATTTTATGATTATTTTGGTGAAAACATAACTTGATCATGAAGATTAAGGTAATGTACTTATAGTGCTTGACTGTGCTGCATATATGGCATCGCTTGGAAAAAATTGACATTTTCTATGGTGTTTTCAGTTACACAGTGGGCGCTGCAGCTGATAGTTGGCTGGCATTGATGGATCGTCTTCTAACACTTGGTAGTGATCAACTTGATGAAAAACGTCAGGTGGAGAGAAATCTTTGTCTGTTGATTGACATATATTATGATGCCTTAGATGCCCCTAAGGATGGTGGAGTAAAGGTCAGTTTCTTATTTCAAGTTCCTTGTTATTTAATTTAAGTATTGTACAAGATAAGATTTCGAGTCTCTTGATTCTCTTGCGTTTGCTTCAATTCCTTACAATGCTAAGGACCTACTTGGTATTATTATTTAGAGCTTACTTTTCCATTCCATGAGCAAGCAATAGATACTGAAGTGCTCCAGGGCATGCTCTGCTAAATTTGCATATTTTCATAGTGTTTACTTTGAGTTGGATAAAAAATCTGCGTGATGCATTTTTATTGCTTAGCATATAAACATGCGATTTTCCATGTTCATGCGATATGCTTATTTGATGGTAGTTTTTTCTTGGAAAGTTAAGTAGCGACTCTTTCTTTTGTACTGGAGACCAGATTCAAGTTCCCAAATTTTTGAAGGCAGAGACTTTCCCACATTACATGGGAAAGGATAAATCCATTTCCTTTCACTCCAAATCTATCCTCGGATTGATCTTTGATAGGGTAGAATCATACCAGGCAGAGATTCCGACCAGCAAAGGTGAGATTTTGCCTTATTCAGTTTTTTCATTCTCTTAAGACCTTTGATTGCGCATGATAAATAATTATACGAATGGGATAACGCTCATTTAAATTGGTTGCTTTCGCTTAGCTCTTTATACAATTTGAAGCCTGATGATATTTGGATTATGTAAGTAGAAAGTACTCTTGGCCTAAATAAAGAAAGTAGTCTTTCTCGATGGAGTCGGTTGATTAGGATTTCATCCTATCACCAAGTCACTGAGTTTGATGTACCAGATTCGTCTGTAGTCAAATGTCTCTTCTGCTGGTACTTATTGCTTCTTGATACTAATCAGCTCCAATTTTTGTTTGTTTCTTCATCTGAGCTGTTGAAATTCATGGGAACTGACTTCTCCTGTCGATTAATTTAGGGATTTCGAAGCTCCCCCTTTTTGATGTGGAAACCCCGAGAGACTGCCGAATGGAGTGGGAAAGCCGCTACAAGGAATATAGACACGAGATGATGGCTGCTTTAAGGGGAGATGCAGAAGGCAAGCATGCCTCCGCGGACGACGTCATAAACAAATATAAGCAGGTTCATTCACCTAGTCTTTCTCATTCATGATTTCCAGTCATAGTCAAGAACAGGGTTACGGAAAACAGAGTCAATAGAGGACACAGAAACATTCTGTATACTTCTGTGAGGGAGAGACCTGATTCTAGAAAAATTCATTTTTGCACAATTCTTCTGGTGCAGTTGCTATATGATGCACCGGAGTTCGAAGAGAGCCCAAGGAAGGAGGAAGATATTTTTAACGAGGCCCTCGCGATCTACAACATTACATATGACTACGCAATGCGATGCAATGATGTTGGCAAATGCAGATTTGCTTGGAAAGTGGCGGGTCCGGCACTCTGCCGGATTTATGCCATGAAGCAGGAGCAGAAGTTGATCGTCTGCCTGCCCTCAGTTCTAAAGGAAATCTTCAGTTGAAACTTAACATCGGCGCAAGCAGATGTTGTAAATACGAATTAGGGATGTGTATTTTAGGTTTGTCGGTCGCCTCGTCGGTAAAGTGCTGCGAGAACCACGGATTGCATGCATGCAAAGTTAAAGTTATGGAATCGGAATTGGCCCATGCATCATGTACGTACGTTTGTGTGTTAAGATTATTAGATGTCCTACAGTGCATAATCCGAGGGTCGAGGTTGAGTCCATGTTCAATGTCATGCGACAGAACTCGATCTGGCTTTAGCATAAAAACAATTGTTTATTTATCTTATCCTTCGGAGTCTCTTGTTCTCTAGTGTCTCTACGGACGCAAAATTAGTGCATTCGTTTAAAAAAAAAACGAATAATTTGAAAATTAATTTTTAAAAAATATCACGTAGTACTCTCAAAGGCGACGATTTAGCATGTGATCATTGGGCTTATTTAGGTGGCCTTAAAGTTTTAATCTTTTGCTTCCCATTATAAAATTGAAATTGTGGGATAAGTGCATTAGAAATTTTAAAATTTGTTACAAGGATAATTGAGTCTTAAGACTTTTAAAAAGTGTAATTAAGTTTTAAACTTATTATGAAGTATAATCAAATCTTAGAATTTTGAAAAAGTATAATTAAATCTTAAAATTTGTCAAATTGATTCAATCAAATCCTTCTTTTGATATATTTTTTGAAAATTTTAAGACTCAATTGTATTTTTATTACAAATCAACTTTCTCGATAAATTTTAAGAATTTTAATACACTTATCCTTAAAATTTTTCTATAGAATATTTGCCGGCTGGGCTTGGCTCGGGCTCAAACGGGCTGGATTCTTTTATTAAAAGTCCTTGCCCAAGCCTGTCCAAGCCCGGGCATTAAGGTCAGACCTTCATATTACCCGAAGCGTAGAACTTTGGGCCGGGAACGGCCATTCCTAAACCCGTCCAAAATGTCCCCGGGCCGGGCTTGGGTGGATCCACAGGCCGTCGGGCCCATTACCGTACGGACGCTTCGCGTCCACTCCTGCTCGATTTATTTAAAGAAAGTTCGCCGTTGCACTTGCATGCCGTCAAAAGGCGACGAGTCGCGTGCTTTGCATGCATGCATGCGCTCGACATCGCACCGGACCACCATCGCCACCGCTCGACACCTGTACTCGCGACTCTCTCTCTCTCTCTCTCTCTCTCTCTCTCTCTCTCTCTCTCTCTCTTCTGTCGGTGAGCTACTACTAGATCGTCGCCGCCGCGATGACTGAGGAACAGCCAACTCGTCGCTGGTAATGCTCGCAGCGAAACAGGGTCGATCCCTCTCCATCTCCATCTTCAAGCCTCATCTTCAAGCTTCAAGCTTCAGTGCGTTGTTCGAATATTAATCGTTCCACTCTTCCTTTCTTGGTTTGATCGGCGAGGAAGCTCCGACTCACTAGGAACTCGCCGTTTGCGGTAGATGTCATATCATATGCCAATCGTGTTCGATTCTGCAGAAGTTTTTAAGTGAAGGGGAGAGGGATAATGAGAGCGCACTAGTTTATTAAATGGACGACGCGCGCTGTGTGGTTTTCGGATTTTGAGTTGTTGTTTTGTGTCGATGCAGAGGAGTGGTGGTGGTGGCGGCGGCGGCGTCCCTGGTCTCTGTTTCTACGGGGGATTTTCGTCTCCGCCGTTGATTGTGGCGGCATCGAGGTTGAACGGCGGCTTTTGATCGGAGGAGAGAGGAAGACCGCCTTGAATATGGAGAGTACGGTGAAGGAGATGAGGGAAGGCGCGGCTGTGCTCGAGCCGAAATCCAACGTGGGCGGTGGGGTCGAGGACGTTTACGGCGAGGATCGTGCCACTGAGGACCAGCTCGTCACTCCTTGGGCTCTCTCTGTTGCGAGGTTTGCTTTCATTGATCATTTGATGCGTTGCATGTCTGAATGTGGAGTGTCTGGTTTGGAGTTAGCTTGTTAACGAGGAAATTATAGAGAGAGAGAGAGAGAGAGAGATTTGTCTTTGAAATAATTTGATGGTAATGTTGACAAGTTTTACTTGATGCAGTGGGTTATCTCTGTTGAGAGATCCTCGCTACAATAAGGGACTTGCTTTTACACAGAGAGAGAGGGACGCCCATTATTTGCGCGGTCTGCTGCCTCCAACAGTTGCTTCTCAACATCTTCAGGTTGCTTCATCGCAATCGGCCTATTCTTATTTTTTAGTGATGTCTATATCTTCAGTTATTGACATTCTTGTGTTGATCTGCTTTGATCGCTATTGATTTCGCCAACCAGGAGAAGAAATTGTTGCATAATCTTCGGCAATACCAGCTTCCCCTGCAAAAGTACATTGCCATTATGGATCTTCGGGTACCCGCCACCGCCATGCCTAATCTTGCTCTGGTTTCTCGGTGATTTTTGAAGGCGCACACACTGACGCATCCATGTTTGCATAAATGTTTGTGTATGGCGAATGTAATGCGTAACGGAATAAGCTAGAATTTTCTTATTTGAACAAGTTGGACTAGTATCGGATATGATCAATTTGGAATTTCGGATTGCATGACGGGTTCTTGTGGGTATTATCTTATTGCTGTTTACTGTAATTTGAATATTCCCATAAATTTATGTGGCACATCGAGCTTTCAATACTTCTATTGCAGTAATTGGCTTGCTTCCTCTTGTTATTGGGATGTGGCAGTTAACACCACATATTTCGGTTTGCAGGAGAGGAATGAAAGGCTATTCTATAAGCTTCTAATTGACAATGTCGAGGAGTTGCTTCCTGTCGTCTATACTCCGACTGTCGGTGAGACTTGCCAGAAATATGGGAGCATCTTCAGGCGCCCTGAGGGTCTCTTCATAAGTCTAAAAGAAAGGTGTTATTTTTTTTGCCTACTTTGCGGGTTGTCCTGGCAGAGTGCAGTTTTGATACCGATAGACATGTGACAGAGGTAAAGTTCTCGAGGCACTGAAAAACTGGCCGGAAAGGAGCATTCAGGTTGTTGTCGTGACTGATGGCGAGAGGATCTTGGGACTTGGCGATCTTGGCTGCCAGGTGACTCTAATGTTTTGACTTTTCGCCACAAGCTATACTGATGTATTATGCTGATTAATATTCGAGCCTTCTTGGAAAAATTTTCATTAGGGGATGGGCATCCCTGTTGGGAAATTGGCTTTGTACACAGCCCTTGGAGGAGTCCGTCCCTCAGCGGTAAGTGTTTATTGGACACAGTTCTCTCCGCAGCCTTCCGAGTCCACCTTTTCTGTAATATGAAAGTTTTTTCTTTTGACTCGTTTCAACCTTTCATCTTTGTGGAATGAAGTCCAAACTCAAATTGACGGAGTTAACTTAACAAGCCTCATTGCTTCCTAGCCAAAATTTGCTCAAAGAGTGTTCTCTTTATAACTAAGAATTCACATATTGGACTCTCTTTGTAGTGTTTACCAGTGACAATTGACGTGGGAACAAACAATGAGGATTTGTTGAAGGATGAGTTTTACATTGGCCTCAGACAAAGGAGGGCAACTGGGCAGGTCCCCTTTTAATATATTATGCCTTACAGAGTTGGCAGTCATGTAAGTTTTACAATAAATGTCAAGGCAGATGACATCATCTTTGCAGGAGTACGCAGATCTTTTGCATGAGTTCATGAATGCTGTCAAGCAGAATTATGGAGAAGAGGTTCTCATACAGGTAAGGATCTTTTCCAAGTTAGGTCATAAAGAAGTTTCTAAAATATTATGATTTCTGATGTTATTGGATACTAATATTTCATTAAGCTATGCAGTTTGAGGATTTTGCAAACCACAATGCTTTTGAACTGCTTGCAAAGTATGGTACGACTCATCTTGTGTTCAATGACGACATACAGGTATAATGCATTGTCATATATGGATTTTGTTTTTATTTGCGATCCGGATTAGTAAATGATACACAATCTGTTCAGGGGACAGCAGCAGTAGTTCTGGCAGGACTGCTTGCAGCACTCAAAGTTGTTGGTGGCTCTTTGGCAGACCACACTTTCTTGTTCTTTGGCGCTGGGGAAGTGGGTTTTCCTTCTGCTCATGTTTTCCTTCTTAATTGAAGCTTGTTGGAAGAAATAGCAGTACATGTTGTCCATCTCTTCAAGATGGCAGTTTAATTTCCCTTGTCTTGGCATTAAGTTAAGATCTTTAATAGATTCCTCCCTAGATGAGATCGACTTGATCTAACATTGATGATATGCTCAAAGCAGGCGGGGACTGGCATATCAGAACTCATAGCTCTCGAGATGTCAAAGCAGGTACTCATCTATTGTTCTGGTTTGGGTACTCCTCATTGTTAGGTCTTCATATTGTCTATAACGAGTCAGAGACCATCTTCTTATCTCATTAACTGTAGTCTGGATTTATGGTCATTGCAGGCAGAAGCTCCGGTGGAGGAGACTCGGAAAAACATTTGGCTAGTAGATTCAAAGGTTATAGTTATTTTAATAAATACTAGCTGCTGTAGTTGCGAAAGAAATCCAAAAGATGTCTCGATATATCATAGTGCAGGTTGTGATTTTTCCTCGTATCTTTTATGGCAGGGGCTTATCGTTAATTCTCGGAAGGATTCACTTCAACACTTTAAGAAGCCTTGGGCTCATGAACATGAACCTGTCGAGGATCTTCCGAGTGCTGTCAAGGTGGGAAACTATTCCTTTGCAAGTGACTGTTTCTGTCTTCATTTCCGTTCACTCATCATGCATTTACCGCCCTTCTCAGGCACTCAAGCCCACGATTTTGATTGGATCAGCTGGAGTAGGAAGAGCTTTCACAAAGGAGGTTATTGAGGCCATGACCTCTTATACCAAGGTACGTTCATCCTTAAATCAAAGCCCTACCAGAAAATTATCCTGGGAACAATATCACTGATTGCCTCTCTTCTACACCATTAACGAAATGAACCATAATTTTTGCTGGTTCGTAATGTAGAGACCTCTTATTATGGCCTTGTCCAATCCAACTTCCAAATCCGAGTGCACGGCGGAAGAAGCTTACGCCTGGAGCAAGGTAAATGTCAAGCAAGCTAATCTGCTAACATGCAGTACCTCGTCCTGCGCCCTCTGATAACGATTATCACGATACCGCAATCGCAGGGTGGTGCTGTGTTTGCTAGTGGAAGCCCGTTTGACCCTGTCGAGTATGACGGCAGACTTTTGGTGCCGGGCCAG
Source organism: Angophora floribunda (assembly GCA_014182895.1). Classification (NCBI taxonomy): domain Eukaryota; kingdom Viridiplantae; phylum Streptophyta; class Magnoliopsida; order Myrtales; family Myrtaceae; genus Angophora; species Angophora floribunda. The sequence continues at coordinate 36,810,506 of CM024707.1, read as the reverse complement.
GTAAACCCCTTGCCGAGAAAATAATTCATTGCTCGTCTCCATCTCTAGTTATTTATCTCTGTTTGGATTTGTATAATGTTCTGGACTTTGCTTTTTTCTTGTACTCCAGGCCAACAATGCTTACATCTTCCCTGGGTTCGGTCTGGGTTTGGTCATCTCAGGGTCACTTCGTGTACATGATCAAATGCTTCTAGCCGCCTGTAAGTAATCGGCTAATTCACGTCCCGCCATTACTCGCATGCTCAATTTTTTTAGTGAGGCTCGAGTGAGATAAGCAGGTAATTATTAGTCTAAATCTTGTTTCCGTGTCGGTAACGTAGCGGAGGCGTTAGCTAGTCAAGTGTCGCCGGAGGACTTTGAGAAGGGACTGATCTATCCACCTTTGAGAAACATCAGAAAGATTTCTGCGCAAGTAGCAGCCAACGTAGCTAAAGTGGCTTATGATCTCGGTAAGTGTACTATGGAAATGCTTATTCGTAGGGGTGTCAATAATCGAACAAAAAATTGAACCCACTCCACTCAAAAATTGAACAGAAATCGAAACTGAACCGAACCGAAATTTCGTACGTTTTGGTTCAATTAATCGAAAAATAATCATTAACTTTTCCGATTCGGTTCGATGAACTAAAATTTTTAATGAAAATTAAATAATTAACTTAAATTTTTTTTTCTCACCTCTTTTTCACTTTCATTCCAATAAATAAGGTAAAAAGCAAAAAACTGAAAAATCACATCAAACTGAATTGGGTATGCGGTTCAGGATCACATTTTATTGATTTGGATTCGACTTTTTCAGAGTTTTTCTGAAAAAGTGAAGTGAATCGAAGCGAACTGTTTACATCTTTATTTTAATCATAGTTCCATCGAATGGGCATAGGTTTTTTTTTTCTCTTCTGCTCGTCACGTTGCGTTTTCAATCCATTTCAGGCTTGGCGACACGCCTGCCTCGTCCGGGAAATCTCATCGAGTACGTAGAAAGTTGCATGTACAGTCCAGTCTACCGAAACTATCGTTGAAAGACAACCGTCCGCCCCAAATGTCCGCCCGTCTGAATCGAATCGCAAGGAGAGTCGGTTCCCTGGAGACGTGCGTGGCAGCTTCTTTCTGTTCCTTTCTTAAGAGAGTCCCATATACAGTGTCTCCCTTTTCTTTTCGGTTAGCAAGTTGCCTGCTTTAGAGCAAACTACAGCTGTGAAATAATGTTCCGGAGAACGTAATTAAGTTTTTATGGCAGGTATTCCATGGATGACACTCTTCTGCTTCTTACTGACAAACTATCAGCTCCTTCCCTTGCGTATACATTGAAATCGGCATGTTTCCAATCCTTTGTAGGCTTGCGACATGCCCATCTCGTCCAGAAAAATCTTGTCGAGTATGCCAAAAATTGTGTGTATAGTCCAATCTACTCAAACTGCAATCGAAAAGCGGACGGACCCATCCAGTGAATCACAAAAGAGTCGGTGCATGGACGAGTACGGCATTTAACATGTCCTTTCTTAAAGTGTTGCATGTGCAAACAGCTAATATAGGAGCAAAATAATGCCGCAGCGGCGGAACTATTGCTTCCATGCACAAACATAAACAGATTAATGGTTGTATGTGCATATAATAGTACATGTAGGTACCCCGTTGGATGCTCTTATCTAAGCTCAGTATGCACATCTGTACGAGTTCTCAAAGCATACCCTTACTTCGGGCAAGTGCAGGTTGACAGGCTTCCACTCTCACTGGCAAACTCTAAGCTCCTTCCCTTCTGTATACATTTAAATCAGCATGAGTATCGTCTAATCTTTGGGACAAGTAGGTCTGACATTGGACAGGCGGAAACCTGCACATTGATGAAATTTTGAACAAACTTAGGATCCCACGCTGGTATAAATTTGCTAATTTGCTCCATGTCTAAATCACTAATGGAGTGGCTATGTTAAATGCAGTGCCCAAATCCCTGCGAAAAGGATCCAACCCTATCAAGAGAGTGTGCGAGCATGTAGTTGACCGTATCAATTCATCAAATCTGGGACAGGTCGATGCCTAATTCACGAGTAGACATTTTTTCCACATGAATCGTGGAGTTAAACCTGATGCACTCCTCTTAACAGTGCTTGCATGGTCCTTGGACATGCAATATCCACTTCAACATGCACGTTCAAAGCAGAGCACCAGCACTCAAGCACAATGCATAAAGACTGAGAACTGATAAGAGAGAGAGTAGAATTGCACCATCTAGTTCGTACATAGTAATGTAACTAATGAGCAGAAGACAACTTACTTCGGAGGATTTTCCTCTGACATACATGTCGGCAAGCACTCAATGACACAATCATGATTAGGCTCCGTGAAGAATGCAATCTGCATTTCGTGAGGACAAGAGCATAAATAGAATCTTTTTAACAGAAATATTCGCAAAAGAAGTCAATAAGAATGGAGAACGCAATGAATGAAAGATGCTAACTAAGGAAGGTAAAAAAATTAGAACCTGTTTGGTAATGATTCTATTTCCAGGAACAATTTCCGTTTAGTATAACATTTTTTGTTTTTTCCAATTTTTTAATACTTATATTATATTTTTCTTTTTTTTTCCTTTTTCCTTTTCTCTTTCCTCCTTTGTGGCTAGTCGCTAGCCACCACTGTGACTAGTGACCGGTTGGACAAGGTCTAGTGAGCTTGCTGGAGGCTCGCCTTGCCACCACGAGACTCAATCTCACCCAGGCAGCGTGAGGTTGACCTCACCCTAGCCTAGCAAGGTCGAGTCTCGCGCCAACTAGCGAGGTCGAGCTTCACTGGTGGCTAGGTAAGGCTTGCCTCACCAGATCTGGCCTCCCCCAACTCGCCAGTACCTGGAGGAGCTGAAAGGAGACAGAGCGGGAGGAGGGACGGGTTCATTGTCATCGGACATGGGAGGGTCTACGTTGAGGTCAAACCCTCGCTGGCTGGTGGCGCGGCGACCATCCCCAGAGGCACCCGCCGTTCCCTGCTTGGATTTCGCTACGGGAACAGGCACGGCGTGCAGTGTTCTCAACATCTTTCACACTTTGCTCTCCTCTCCTTCCCCAGTCGAATCTTTGCTCTCTCTCCTTCCCCAGTCGAGTCTAGTCGACGATGGAGGAGGAAGGAGATGGGTTTTTCACTCGAACAAGTGGGGACTATCACTAACTGGAAAAAGCTCACCGGACTTTGCCCAACTAGTCACTGGCGGCGCGACAATGGCCGGCGATTCGCTGGGAGGAAGAAAGAGAGAAGGAGAGAAGGAGAAAAGAATTTAAAAAGTGAGAAAAAAGAAAAATAGGTTAGATTTGAAAAAAAATTTAAAAAGTGACTTTCTGTTTGTTTTTCCAAAAAAAGAAAAATAGGTCAACATAATATTATGTATTATTTTAGGAAAATTTTGATTCTAAAATTGTTCTCGGCCGAAAACATTTTTAATCACATATCATCAAATGAAAACTAATCATTTTTGGAAAATGATTTCTAAAAAATTTTCTATTTTCGCAAAACAAACGCACCTTTTGTTTCAAATCTATTCTCGGAAACAAAAATTTACCAAACAGATTTCTATTCTCTTTTTTTCCCAGAAAAAAAAAAAGAATAGAATCGGTCACTATTGAGCAACTTAACAAATAGACGCTTAGGCTTCTTTTGCGAAAACTAAAGTGGATCATCCCCGAAGACAATCTCAAGTTGAGAAGAATTTCCTAATAGGATGATCACAAGTTCAACTGACTTTCCACTAGATTGTGATCTCGAAACTAGAACCCCTTTTCAAATCAACTTACAACTATCCAAGATCGGCTTCAACTGCCCTTTTTCCGGTTGAAGTAGTCACGACTTTGGTCACCAATCAATCAGACTTTTTTCAATACATTCGACAATGCTTAAAAGTTCTCTTAAAGGCTTTTGAAGAATATTTCAAAAGATGAGGAGAAATGCATGTTTATCTGTGTTGAGGGGGGGGTGTTTGGCGTAGAAAGAGAAGGCCTTACAGAATACCGTTCTTGACCATTCCCCATAACTCGATGGAGCGTGGACCTGATTGCAAAAGCAAAGCAAAAGTATAGATTTGACAAACTGAAGCAAAAAAGCAGCAACTCAAATTCAAAAAAGAAAGAATACAGAATGACTTGCTTAATATAGAGAATAGCAGGACACCAATTAGATTCAAGTAAAAATCTCATTTCATATATCATTTAAACATGTTCTCATGCATGATGACAATGCACGCAAAGCCTTTTCTGTGGTCAGAGATCCGAGAACACATGCAAAGTTTAGTTTCCAAAAGTTGACCAATAAGAGCTAAGTGATAATAAAAGCACTAGAATAGCAATTTTATTGTTTGACATTCATAAAATGGTCTCTATGTAGAAGTTAATGTAGGTCACCAACATATCATGCCATTTTCAACAACTGCGTTTAACATGGAAATTATTCCTGACGAATGTCAAGAGTAATGCTCTTTTGCTACGAATGAGCCGCTGACATCAGAAAGAGCCAAGAGAGTGCAACAGAAGAAATTCTGGTGGAGTTTGGGACAGGTTAACAATATATAGTAGCCTGCCATAAGATAATCTCCAACCTTCATGTTCAAAGCTTTCCTCATGCCATTTTATCTATACAGGCTGTTATTACCTGAAAATACAATTGCTCCATCGTTCTAGCATATCACCAAGATTCACTATGAATGCTCTGTACAAAATAGTCACAGAAAGAATGTTACTTTTCAGGACTACTGTGAGATTCTTCTGTCCTGTATTTGTGACGATTATCTATAACTGAATATAAGCAATAAACTAATTACATACATAATTGTAGAATGCATATGATATGTGGTAGTTGTATGACTGTTGACCTGCTCAAAATTAACCAGGAAAGAATGGTAGAACACCACTGTGTGCATGTGTGTAAGAATGTTTTCTTGTAGAGGGAAGGAGGGAGGTTCATCAGCAAGGCACCAGAAGGATTAAACTGATCAAAGTTAATATGTACACTTATATAGATGCAAATTGTAGAAAGGAAAGGATATATAGATGAGGGCACCTCTCTAAGTTAATAAATTGAAATCCATCTTTATCACCCATCTAATGATAATACGTTTTCTTTAAACTGGCATATCGCTGCTTTTGTACAAACAAGAACTATAGTAGCAGATCAGGGTCAGACAAAGAAGGATTTTTGTCAAAATGTTGTACAAGTATTGGGGTAGTATTCTACCTGACATTAACATGAGGCAATCTTCCAATCATGCGTGTTAGGGGAAACAGTGCACATTCCGCAATAAACCAGAAGTACAAGATTAAAAACAAAGTTATGGCAAGTTATATTTGTAAGCCATGAATCATCAGAATATAAATCATAACATGATCTTCCACCAAAAGCATTACTCTTAATATGTGATCTCTAGCATAATCATCTCAAATTCACAATTATAATGCAGTTGGGCTTTACCCTCTCATAGGTTGCACATATTCCCATGTCGGAGGTTTAGCATCCTTGTTCTTGCAAATCTGAATAAGTTCAAAAAGTTTCTTGCATCATAACAAGGCATAAAGTCTGCACCAACAGTTTTATAGGAGAAAATTTCATACTTGGAGACCTGGGACGTCATCTGTTGCCAACAAGGTAATAAAACCGAAGTCCGAATGTGCCCCAGCTCCATATATTCCTTTAGAGGGATCTGAGACTCGACCTAAACAAAGAAAGGAATTTCAACAGGATGAGAAGAAAGAATTGCAGGGTTTATTATGAAGTTTATTGAATTAAAATTTACCTTCATAGTACAACAAGCGCATGGTCGTAATAGGATCGCCGAATATTTCTGGCTTATCAAAAAAATCAGCCTCCAGATCAAGTGCTAGAGCAATGATCTTTGCAACCACTTTTACCACATCTCTGAGTGTGCACATTTACAAATCAGAAAATTACCAACTTGACTACCATCGCTTTATTTATACGAACAAATTACACTTAAGCTTGCTACATAGACAATCTAGGCATTCCTCTTGGATCCAAAAGTCAAATGATTTAGAGTTGGAGACCCTACTGACTGTAATATCAGCCATCCCACTGTAAGCAATTAGAAACTTGCATAGAGGATCTTGGTCAGTGTGATTAATGGTAAATCTCGACAGCTAAAAATAACTTGGTAAAATTGCAGCATAGTAGCTTCGGAACAATACCCCAGAAAATTGTTTAATCAGCCGCTACAAATAACCAGAAGAGTTTTACTTTGGCCAACACAGGATAAAAGCCCAAGAGAGCATATTCAGTTCAGACATCAGAGGCAACTACAAGAACTTGGCAATATCTGATGCATATAGAAGCCAAAGATGGTGACTATCGGCTACTGAAAATGCCCAAAATAACCCGTCAGAGAAACAGAAGATCCGTATTATCTTTTACTTGGATTGAATAAAATTTACATCCTGGAACTAGCAAGAAAAATTAATGTTTATGGCTCCACATCATCTATAGTAAAAACTCACAATGCTTGACTTGCAAATTTTTCCATTGCCTGCCTCCATCTTGGCAATATATCTAGTCAAAATACGCCAGCAAAACCAAAATAAGCATCCATCATTGGCGACTACTTTAAGTCGGACAGAAATTACATTAAACAACTGTTTACCCTCAGAAGGCCAGAGGTTTGGTCCAAAATGAGGCTTCTGTGCACGAGGATCGTCCTCCGGTACTTCCACTCCTATGTAGTATCCCTCCTTATAATCTCCTATAAAACGTCAATGGAATCATTACTACTCAAACAATCTTCAGAAGATAATAAGCAGATAGCTCATAGTTTTGGGTTAGCACTTCAAACAACTAGCTCCTATTTCTGTGTCAATTCTCTCCAAGAACACAACCGAAAACAGGAATAATAACAAATTGATCTTCCTTTTTCTAGTAACTGCTACTCAACCCCCACCTGATTACAGGAAGCTAGCTATCAAATCACTAGCTATTCATCTATATCCGCCGCTTTGAGCAGTAAAATCTTCAGTAACCTCACACTAAAAGGAACAAATAGGATCATCGGACACAAACCGTTTATCTGATTTGCAGGGTCGAGGAGTTGATCGAACAGAGGAGTGTAGCCTCGGTGCTTCTCGTTCCTCAACAGCTTCATCTTCTCGCTCGAAGGCAAACCGAAGAACCGCCTGCTCTGGGCGAAGACCTCCTCCATTAAGTCCTGGCTGACTCCATGATTGATCACATAGAAAAAGCCAGAATCCAAGCACGCCTGAGGCCAACGGATTGGATTCATCCGTCAGTGTACTCCAAACTTAAAAAAACCTCGGGTTTCGCGTACCGGAAATCGAGCCGAAATAGCGGACAAAGGCGAGAGAATCGAGGACCTGTTTGAGCAGGGACACCGACCGTTGAACATCGGAGCTTGACAGGTCGATAAGGTTGAGAGTGGAGGCCGGAACTCCGGCGACGTCGATGGCGTTCGCGTCGTTCATGCTCGCCGTCCGTTCACCGGTCTGATTTCCCGGTGATGATGCCGACCGACGATGATCGAGGCCGGACGGGAGTTTGAGTGGCAGGTGGTTGAGAAGATCAGCAAAGAATCACCACCAGTGACGTCTTCGTTCCCATCTCCATGCTAATCATTCTATTCGATATAATCAATAATTTAAGAAAGTCACCTTCGACCGGTTCATTTTCACGAAATAAATAAATCCTAAGATGTGAAAAACCTAAAAAAATATTCATATTTACATGCATGATTGTCCTTTTTTATTTACTCTTACGATGTTTCATTTTTAATGACTAAGAAAAACATTGGTTCTAGGAGAGCTATTTCATTATCTATTTATTACTCTTAAGCTCCGTTGGGTAATATTTTCATTTTCCCAATTTTTTGTTTTTTGTTTTCAAGGAAAAAAAAAAATAAATCCGTTTAATAATATCAATTAATTTTTCTATTCTTTGAAATAAAAAAGTGACTAAGGAATAAATTTAAAATAAAAGTTGAAAAGAAGGTTATTTATTGTTCTTGAGAACAATTTTTAAAATAAATCATTTCTTTCTTTTCTATTTTTTTTCTTTTCTTTACTTTCCTATTCTAATCAATCATCACCACCAGTCACCCGCTAAAGGAGGGAGAAGAAGAGATGAAAAAAAAAAAGAGTAAAAATCTATAAAAAAATTATTAAAAAATTAAAAGAAATTTTACATCACAAAAATTTTTGTCATACCATTCCTATTATTTTCCTATACCAGGAATAAAAATTTTATGTATTTACCAAACGTTTTTTTACTCAAAAATTGTTTTAAAGAATAAAAAAAACCATTTCTAAAAGGAAATTATTTCTCGAAATAAAGATGTTACTAAATACACCCTTTGCGGACTAGCAAGGTCTCATCTCTTATGAAGAGACATTTGAATCATTTGAACTCCATGCACCATATCAATCACATTTCACGAATCATATGAATTACTGGCATATGCTCAAAAATACAATAAGTGTGTGAATTCCTACACTCTAAATGATGCTCTATGTTACGTAATGCAAGCAACGGTTGGATGAGCCAATGCAAGTAGGGGTAAGCATCAACATCGATTCAATCCAAGTATTGAAAAAAACTGATTTGGACCAACCGATTTAAAGCTAATTTTAGGCAGAATTGGTACAGTTCCCAATCCGCAAACTTGGAATTAGCCTAAGATTGGCCCAGTTCTTAATTCTAAGATTGGAATCACCAATTTTACCCAAAAACCAGTCTAAATAGGTTCCACTAGTTCAATTCTCACATTAAACAAAGAATTAAAGCATGGTCTTCATCATGAATAAACATCAAAACTATTTCACCAAAAAATATTATGAAGTGAAAATGTGGAACTCTTGCATTTTATTATATGAATTTGATTTTTTCCACAAAATTATAAAGAGAGGATTAATTCCCTAGTAGAAATAGGAACCGAAGAGATTATGAAGCAAGCAGCCATTCCAAAATTGAATGATTTAGTTCTTAGTCTTAAAAATTTTTAAACTTGGAATCACAATGTGGATATCCAATTCTAAGTCAAGAATAGATTCACTCGAGAACCAATCAACCATAAATACAAGATTGTCACGATTTCGAATGTAATGAGTGAAACAACAAATGTCATAGCATTTGTTTCCACTATACATTTCCATTTCAATCTCTTGCATAATCAATTAACTGTTTAAAATGCAAGAAAGCTAGAACAGTATAATTAACTAGGTAACTGCTAATTTAACTCACTATCTATGCTGTCGGATCTTGGGAGATTTTGCGCCAACATTGAGGACAAGAGCTAAAGAGATAGCCCAAGTCTTTGTCTAAAGCTTTGCTTCCAATTGTTGTTTCTCTGGTTTAAGGCGGAACCATTGAGCGTCACGGGAGGTCTCCGAGAAAGATCTGATCCTAAACCACCTTCGAGAAAGATCAGAAAGATTTATGTGGAAGTAGCAGCCAGGGTAGCTAAAGCAACTTACGATCTCAGTAAGTGCACTTGCTAACGCAACTCCCATAGCAACTCCTGTTCCATGGGAGAATTATCAAAAAATCCTAAATTTATTGTAATTGTATCAATTTGATTCTAAACATTTTTCTTTATCAATTTAGTCATAAATATTTTATAATTATGCCAATTTAGTTCATTCGGTCAAATTTGACCGGTTAGCATTGGTCATCTGGTGAACAATTTTTCAATAATTTTTTTCAATTTTTTTCAATTTTCTTATTTTTCCTTTTCTTATTTTTCCTCTCTTCTTCCTCCTTGGCTTCTTTCTACACATAGTGGCCAGCAAATCTCACCAGCCATTAGGCGATGGCCACGAGCCTCATTGACGGCTGGCAAGGGCTTTTTGACCCTTGCCCATCCTCACTGGCAACCTCGCCTAGATCTAGGTAAGGCCTAGGGGCCACAGGCAAGGGCCTTGCCAACCGCTAGCGAGGCTACCTTCACTTGCAGCCCAACCATGGTGAGGCTAGCCTCGTCTAGATCTGGGCAAAGCTACCTCTCTTGTGGCCCCCAAGCATCACCCAGATTTAGACAAGGCAGCCAGTGAGGGTGGGCAAGGGCTACAACCCTCGTCGGCAAACTGTATGGAGAAGAAGCCAAGGAGGAAGAAGAAAGAGAGAAATAATAAAAAAAATATTAAAAAATTATTTGCCGGATAGTTGACGCAAGCTAGCATCCATGTCAACACTGGCTGGCTAAATTTGACCGGATAGACTAAATTGACACAATTATAAAAAGCTTATGACATAATTGACAAAAAAATTAAAACTGAATTGGTACAATTATAATAGGTTTAAAATATTTTTGGTAATTTTCCCCTAATCCCTCTCACATAGATACGCTTGCTCTCTCGTGCTTAGCCCGTCATATTTTCAATCCTTTGAAGGCCTGGCAACACGCCTACCTCACCGAGAGATCTTGTCAGGCATGCCGAAAGTTGCACGTACAGTCCAATTTACCGAAAGTATCGTCAAAAACCAACCGTCCGTCCGTTGAATCACAAGAAAGTTGGTGCCAAGAAATGTGCGTGGCGTCTCCGTTTCATTTCCTTTCTTAAAGAGTTGCGTGTACAAGCAGCTAATTTTATTTTATATTTTTGGTTTGCTAATTTAGAATCAAAGCATACAAGCTGTTAATTTAGGATGCCAAAGCATGGAGGCTGCTACATTCGGCATCGAGTTCGATTCGAGGTCCGATTGAGCTAAAATTTTGTCAGCGTGTTCGTGACGCAATCTCCTCGAATCTGAACGGTTTGATTTTCGTTTGAAACTCCATACATCAGGTTTTTCGTGAATTGATCAAAACCTACGTTTTTGGTCAAATTTATCATTGATCTCTTGTGAAATTTACGTGTATTGCCAAGAATTATGTTCTTGAGATCTTTGCTGCTATGTACCTCTAGTATTTGCTAGAGAAGAACATTGTTCACCCAATTTTATTGATAGTGAAAATTTTCGAGTGGACTCCGGTCCCGTGATTTTTAATCTCCTCACATCGAGGGGGTTTTCTACGTAAAAATCGTCTTGTGTTTGCGTGCTTAGTATTTATTTTGCTCTACTATATTGGTTCCTATTAGGTTTACACAAGAGGGAAGATTATTTGCGTTAATTCGATATTGTTCGAATTGTTATCGTTCTCCCATCAGAAGCCGCCGAACTATAACTTACATGCCTAAACATAAGCAGATTATTGGCTGTACGTACATATGTAGGTACGTGCGTGTACCCCATTCGATGCTCCTCTCTAAGTTTCGTCGTGCACTTCTTTACGAGCTCTCAAAGCATACCCTACTTCGGGCAAGTGCTGGTTGACAGGCTCCTGCTCCTCATAGGCAAACCCTAAGCACCTTCCCTTCTGTATACATCTAAATCAGCATGAGTATCGCCGTATCTTTGGGCCAAGTAGGTGTGACATAAGATGGGAGGAAACCTGCACGTGAATCAAATTTGAACAAATTTAGTTTAGGATCTGATGCAGGTATAAATCTTGCTAATTTGCACCATGTCTAATAACCGTCGGAGTCTCGATCAAAAAACAAAAAAAAAATTTAATTACTGGAGTAGCTATGACAAATACAACACCCAGATCCCCATGCAAAATGGTTCCAACCTCATGCAAGTATGCGATCGATCGTATCAATTGATCAAATCGGGGACAAGTCAATGCCTAGTTCCAGAATAAACATTTTCCTTCATGAAACATGGAGTTAAAAACTTAAATGGAGTCCTCTTAACGTAAACAAAAAGTGCAAGCATATGAACTTGGATGATTGTCGGACATGTGATAGCCACTTCGACATTCACGTTTAAAACAGAGCAACGACACTCAAGCAAAACGCATAAAGTCTGTCATTTGAATCAGGGAGGAGAATAACTAGATCTTAGGGCCGAGATTTGACAACATAGGAATACAATAGCGCCATCTTGATGATTAATAGGAAGGAAACTTATCTACGGAAGACAGCTTACTTGGGAGGATTTTCCTCTGACATACATGTTGGCAAGCACTCAACGAGACAATCATGATTAGGCTCCAAGAAGAGAGCAATCTGCATTTTGTGAGAACATGAGCATAAATAGGACCTTCAACAGAAATTTAGCAAAAAAATTCATCAAGAATGGAGAAGGCAATGGATGAAAAATGCTAACAAGGGAAAGAAAAACAATTAGACTTCTTTTGCAGAGAGTAACGGGGATTATCCCTGAGGATAATCTCGAGTTGAGAGGAACTGACTTTGCCTCTCGAACTTGATCTCAAACCTAGGACCACTTTCGAATCAGCTTACAACTATCCTAGATTGGCTTCAATTATAATCCACTCTCCCTACTACCCAACCAACCAGACTTTCTTCAATAGATTCAACAAAGCTTCAAAATTCTCTCAATGGCTTTTGCTGAATTTTCCAAAAGATGATGAGAAATGCGCGTGAGAGAGAGAGAGAGAGAGAGAGCAAAAAAAGGCCTTACAGAATACCGTTCTTGACCATTCCCTATAACTCGATGGAGCGTGGACCTGATTGCAAAAGCAAAACAAAAGTATAGATTAGTATATATTTGACAAAAAGAAGCAAACAAGCCGCAAGTCAGGTTCTTAAAAAAGAATAGAGAATGACCATGCTAAACATGGAGATCTGCAGGGCACCTATCTAATGCGAAAAGCTTATTTCCTATATTGCTAAACACGTTCTCATGCACGATGACAATGCATGTTAAGCCTTCTGTGGTCAGCAATCGCAGGACTCATACAAAGGTTAGTATCCAAAAGTTGACCAATTAGAGCAATAATAACAAAAACACTAGGATAATTCTTTTATGGTTTATCATTCATAAAGTCAACTCTGTGTAGAAAGTAATGCAGGTCATCAACATATCATATCATTTCAACAACTGTGTTTAACTTGGACTTTTTTCCCGAGCCAACTCGGCCAGTAATTAGGCAATGTCAAGAGTAGATGCTCTTGCACTACTAATGGGCTACTAATATCAACAAGAGCCAAGAGGGTTCAACAGAAGAAATTCTGGTAGAGTTTGGGACAGGTTACCAATCTACACTAGCTTGCTTTAGAATATCTCCGACCTTCATACTCAAAGCTTTCCCCATGCCAATTTATTTATATAGACTTCTGTGAAAGCATATTACCTGAAAATACAATTGCTCCATCGTTCTAGCATATCACCAAGATTCACTATGAACGCTCTGTACCAAATAGCCATGGAAAGAATGTTAATTTTCAGGATCATTGTGAAATTGTCATATTTTGTCAAAAAGTTATGTGGAATGAAAAAGATGCTTGAGCAATTAGATATTCTCTCCCGAAATTTTACCCTCACAACTTCTTACAACCGGGCATATATCGTGAGACTTGTTCTAATAATTGTAGAATGTGTATGATGCGTGGTAGTTCTGTGACTGTGGACCTGCGCATTGATTAACCAGTAAAGAATGGTGGCAAACCATCGTGTGAGTGTAAGGGTTTTTGAGAGTGAGGGACGGAGGGAGGGAGGATCATCATCAAGGCCTCAAAAGGACTAAACTGGTTAAAGTTATTATGTATATGCAAATCGCAGATAGGAAAGGAGAAGTGGATGAGGGTACCTCTCTAACTTTCTAAATTGAAATCCATCTTTGTCACCTATCCAACAATATTACTGTCTCTCTAAACTGGCATATCACTGCCTAGCTGATCAGGGTCAAACAAACAACAATGTTTGTCAAAAAGTTGTGACTAGTCCGGGGGTAGTATTCTACTCAACATCGCCATGATGCAATCTTCCAATCATGCGTATAAGGGGAAACATGTTATCGTGTACATGCTTCAATAAATCAAAAGTACAACATTAAAAGCAAAGTTATTCCAAGTTAAATTTGTAAGCCACAAATCACTAGAATGTAAATCCCAACACGATGACTTCCACCAAAAGTGTCCAATAACTTTAAATATGAGATCTCGAACATAATCATCTCAAGTTCTGTTGGGTTTTACCCTTTCAGCGGTTGCACATATTCCCAAGTCTGAGGTTTAGCATCCTTGTTCTTGCAAATCTGAATAAGTTTATAAAGTTCCATGAATCATAACTATGCATAGAGTCTGCACCAACAGTTTTATAGGAGAATTTCATACTTGGAGACCCGGGACATCATCTGTTGCCAACAAGGTAATAAAGCCAAAGTCCGAATGTGCCCCAGCTCCATATATTCCTTTAGAGGGATCAGAGATTAGACCTAAACAAAGAAAGGAATATCGACTGGATGAGAAGAAAGAATTGCGGGATTTATTTTGTAGTCTATTGAAGTAAAATCTACCTTCATAGTGCAACAACCGCAAGATGGGAATAGGCTTGCCGAGTATTTCTGGCTTGTCAAAATAATCAGCTTCCAGATCAAGTGCTAGAGCAATGATCCTTGCAACTGCTTTCGCCACATTTCTGATGTGTATATTACATATAAAAAAAAATTACCACGTTAGCAACCATCACTTTTTGATACCAACAAATCGCACTTAATATTGCCACAGAGATCATCTAGGCATTACTCTTGAGATATAACCGGAACCCAAAGTCAACCGATATTGAGTGGGAGACCCTATGCAATAAAAATTGCGACCGCAATATCGGCCCTACCACTATCAGCAAGTAGTCACTTGAGTTGAGGCTCTCGTCAGTGTGATTAATAGTAAATCTCAACAGCTAACAATATTTTATTCAAATTTCGGCTTAGTAGCTTTGGAACGATTTCCTTGAAATTGTTGAATCAGCAGTTACAAATAACTAGTAGAGATTTACACTTTAGCCAACATAGAAAAAGAGCCCAAGAGAGCATGGGTAGTTTGGCAGTCGGGCAATTTAACGCCCCTCGGGCATGAAAAAACTTGGCACAATTCGATGCAAGTGGAAGGGGAAGATGGTGACCATTGGGGTAGCGGAAAAGCCCCAAATTTACTGTCACAGAAACAGAACACCTCTGCATCATCATTTACTCGGATGGAATAAACTTTTACATCCTGGAACTCGCAACAAAAAATAATGTCTGTAGCTCTTTATCATCTATAGCAAAAACTTACAATGCCTGACTATGAAATTTCTCCATCGTCTGCCTCCATCTTGGCAATATATCTGGTGAAAATGCAACAGCGAACCCAAAATAAGTAAAAATCACCAGCAACAATTTGAAGTTGCGCAGATATCATATTAGGCAACTGGTTACCCTCAGAAGGCCAGAGGTTTGGTCCAAAGTGAGGCTTCTGCGCATCAGGATCATCCTCTGGTATTTCCACTCCTAGGTAGAATCCCTCCTTATAGTCTCCTATAAAATGTCAATGGAATCATTACTACTCGACCGATCTTCACAAATTGATAACCACATAGATAATAGCAGGTTCCACCTAAATCTTTGTCCTAGAGCTCGTGGTTATGTATTAGCACTTCAAACAACTAGCTCCTATTTCTGTGTCAGCTGTGATGGAAGTGTCCTCACTCCTCCCAGAATAAAATTACAGATGATAATAAAAGCTAATTGACGAAAAGGAACTCTGAGTTATCGCATCTTCCTTTTCCAAGAGCTGCTACTCAACCACCATTTGATTACAGGAAGCTATCAAAATCACCAGCTGCTCATCTAAATCCACTCTAAGCAGCGAAATCTTCAGTAATCTCACGCCGAAAAAGGGAACAAATGAAATCATCAGACACAAACCCCGAATCTGATTCCCAGCATCGAGGACCTCATCGAACAGAGGAGTGTAGCCTCAGTAATTCTCGTTCCTCAACAGCTTCATCTTCTCGCTCAAAGGCAAACCGAAGAACCGCCTGCTCTGGACGAAGCCTCCTCCATTAAGTCCTGGCCGATTCCATGATTGATCACGTAGAAAAAGCCGGAATCCAAGCACGCCTGAGGCCATCGGATTGGATTCATCCGTCAGTGTCGGTAAATCGAATCGGAACATCAGGAAAACTCGAGAGAATCGAAGACCTGTTTGAGCAGAGACACTGAGTGCCGAATATCGGGACTCGAGAGATCGATGCGGTTGAGAGCCGAAGCCGGAACTCCGGCGACTCCGGCGACTCCGACGACGTTCCGCCCTCCATGCTCGCTGACGCTGCTCCGCCTGGCAGGTCGTTGCTAGCTCGCTGAGGTCGCCATCCGTTCGCCGGCCTGAATTCGCGGTGATGACGTCGGCCGACGATGATCGAGGACGGACGGGATTCTGAGCGGCGGGTGATGGATGGAGGGAGTAGGGAGGCGGTTGAAAAGAAGAAGACAACGATGGATTGAAAAAGTCGGCGAAGGTAATTGGCGCGGCACGATCCTTTTGACAACGAGTCACGTGACTTCCTCGTGCTACCTTTTACCGCTTTCTATAAATTTTAAAGCAATTTTCATCTACCATAGCATGCATGGGACAAACATCGCCCTAATGATTTATACAATGGATTTTCATATGGTATACAATATGTAGAACTCGTTTTGTTGCCAACCCATCTTCATCAACACCATTGACATAAGAAGTACAATTTGAAGATTTAGTCAACTATATTGATCGATTGCAATAGATGCAAGTTGTATAATCAAAGACCGGTTAGGTCGTGTACCAGTCGACTATCCTAAGTGTTCCATTCAAGTTCATCCTTCAATACGACAAGCGGTATATGAATCTTTCGGCTTAATTAATTTTCGATAATGTAAGTTAATCATTATGTCCACGTGTATCTAGCAAGGCATCACGCTCAAAATACGCAGGCAAATATCTTAAATGCCTGTAGAATGACACGCTCAGTCAAATGCCTTGCACAGTTTCCCATATGCACGACAAAGAAGAAAATTGCCCTAGTGACAAACTATCCTCCTTCCAAGAAACCTTGAGTTTTTGGCATATGAAACTCTTTGTAATTCCATCTCTCGGGTGAAGTCCACCTTTTCGAACCATTTTAAAGATGCACTCATCCGCATCGATTCGGTGCATTCAGGGTTTTTACTCATGGAATGCTCCCGATTAAAGCTGGAGTCAAGACCTAAAAAAAAATGAGGGAATTCTATTGCCATCTATTTGCACTGAATAAATGATCAACTTTTGATTATTGCCGACATATAATAGATTTTGTCTATGAGAACAGAATTTGGTCATTTATAAATAGAATTATCGACAACTTGAAGGATCGACAATATGATGAATTGGCAACTTGAACAAATTAAGAAAAAGTAAAGTCGATAATCTCGGATGCAATGTCAAATAAGTAATCGTCGGCATAGTGGAATAAATCAACTGTCAAGATAGTGGAGTCAAAAAAGCCGCCATGTAGTGGAGTCAATGTAATCATTTGTAACCTCCCTTTGTAATCTTTGTTGATAATTGCCGATTGTAAGCTTTAAATAAGCACATCGTACTCATGCACAAATCAAACAAATTTACTATCTTTTAACTTTCTTGCATTGTACTTTCCTTCTCTTAATTATAACTTTTAGATTCACGTCGTCAATTAGATTCCAATAGGAGATACTGTGTCATCAATTAAATTTCGACATAATACTTCTACAGTCTTAAGATGCATCGTCAATTGAATTCCGACAAAATTTGTTTATAGTCAATTGCTTCATCAAGTCTGTAATTTCAAATATTATCATCGATTAAATTCTGACACGATTTATACATGTACAATCCTATTCTAACTCGAGCTATTGATTGTTTTTAGTTTGCGATATCTCCTGTCCACAATTTACGCGCGACCCGTTTCCCTTAAATACAAACTCGTAGCGACTTTCGATAAAGAATATCTCGTGGCGTATGCCATGGTAAGGTATACTTAGAAGGGCAGTATGGGGAATTGAACGAATGGTAAGGGTGAATCTGGAAAAGCCTCAGGATTCGAAACCCCTTCGATTTCGATACCCTGCCAAACATTCATGTCCAAAACAGGGGGCGCTTGATATGATCGCTGCCTAATATTAAGGCGCTTTGCTGCGTGGCATCAAACGGAGGGAGCGAGAGGAGAGAGAACTTTTTTCCCTACTTCGACACGATGACTGCCTAATGAAAGGCCCGTCACGTGGCGAGCGAGCGAGCGAGCGAGCGAGAGAGAGAGAGACCGTGTCCGGGATATATACAAATCGCAAGCCAATCGGGTGATCGCGACTTACCAACATACCATGTTTACCCTTTGGACAACACGAGAAACCAACATGATTTGGATCGTGTATGCGCTCGATTTACATGGTAGGCTTCTAAATTATGGATTGGTAGTTTTAGAAATCTGTCGAGTACAAAGAATATGTATGTTGCGTTCATGCATGTACCATGCAACAATCTTAATCCCTAGACACCATCCTCCGGTGAAAAGAGCAAAACGTTATAGCATGTGTAACTTGCATGGCCATTCACGATGGTACACATAGTCACTGCTTGATCATCGAGTATATAGTTCATATATATAAGTGAACAATATTCACATCTTTGATTTGTCACACAATTTATTTTTAAATCGCTTTTGATTCAATCATAAGAAAAGGAAAGGAGATTAAGAAAATGATGTTAAGAAGTCATGCCAACTATGTCAAGATTATTTTACTAGGTTGATTCAGATGTGGTAGGTTGTAATTGAGTCATTGAATAAGTGGGCCGTGTTTAATGTCCAATAAATTGTCACACCTCTTAATATGTCAATTTAGCATACCCATCCTACCCTCTTAGTTTATGGTATTGTGCAATGTACAAAGAATATTTGAGTTTCGAGTTTTAGCATTATCGATATGATGTTGAGCGGACCTATTTGATATTTTTTCCCAAATCGAACTCTACCCTAATTTCTCTTCCTATCTATCATTATTTCTAAGAGGCAATATCAAACTTATCAAAATCAATTCACAAAATCAATATACTAAGTAAAGTGTCATTGCCATAAGTGGTCCTTTAAATGTTAACTATATTAAAAAATTAATAATAGCATGATGCATCACTTAGCATACCATTTTTTTTTGTTTCAATATCCTACTTAACCATACATCAATTGTCGGAAAGTAGATTTAATAATCTTTCACGATTAAAGTTGAGTTGTTTAATTCATGATTAAGGTATTTATAAAAGGAAAATTATCTAAAAAGTCATAAATTTATTAGACAACAAATAATTTGATCTGAAATTTTTGAATTATATTATTTTAATCATTTTTTTTGTCGTGATCATAAACCTTCAGTTGTCACGGTTGTCAAATGCCTGTCCCACGACTTTTCTTTTCTTGCGTTCTTTATCCTTTCTCGTTAAAACAATAAATAAAATACATATTCTTGTGAATCCACGACTTGTGGGGGAAACCAATCTGTCGTAGGTTGATACGCGTCCCACAATAGCGTGGGGCCCCACCTATGTCGGAATTCGTAAATAGGCCGCTCCCTGGTCAGCCGTGAGCCGTCCGATCCAGATCCGAATCTGAAGAGGTGTCTCGTCGGCGTACGCCTCACACGTGGCTGGTCCCACCCCTACGCGACCTCTCCGGGACGCTGTCTCGGGTGAAAGATAATCGCCTGCTCTTCGCCCACGTGAGCCCTGGTGACACGTGGACTCCGACAGAACGGCCACTGAAAGGTCAGTTTCGGGCATTAGTTTGAAAAGGAAAAAATTCATTGAATTATAAATAAGAAAAACTCATTTGATATTAATCTCTAAGGTTGGCACAGTTGATTGCGGTTATCGTGAATTACATGCAAATTATTTTGAATCAGAGTCATATGCTCAGATCAAATGTTTAAATTTGATCACTTCACTTGATTTATCGGATGCTACATAAATCCCCAGACAATAAAATATAAATGTTTTTTTGTAAGGATTAAAATATAAATGTCCGTATCCATAAATTTAAAAAATAAAACCCATTTGAGATCATTTGTTTACATTAATTGAAATTCTTCCAATAGTCCAGATAAGATCAAAGTTGAAAGGGATAACAAAAGATAACAATAACTAAGGTTGGGATTCTAGAGGTAGTTTATCAATAAGAAATCAAACACAAATGTTTAAATGACTAATAACATCTACCTTGTATAGTGGATAATTTTCTTTTTCTTTTTTTTGGTCTAGGGTTGCCGCTAAGAGTCAAAGACCATAGGACCATGCCGTGTTAGGTGTTTTGATAAGATAAATCAGTCCATTATCAACAAATGAAGTAATGATAGATGAGATATAAAGGTTGATTGATAAAGTTATCACGTAAACAATTTAAACCAATCGATCCTTTTTACATCAATTTTTTTTTGGTCGAGGGTGGCTGTTAAAAGCATAGATCGTGCCATGTTAAGTGTTTTGATACAATACATTAGTCCATTATCAACAAGTGAAGTAACAATAGATAAGTTATAAAGGTCAATTGATAAAGTTACCACATAAACAATTTAAACTCATCGATTCTTTTTACATTATCACTCAAATAAACATCTCAAGAACAATGATTAAGCTCCACTATAAACAAAACATAGGCAATTGTGTCATTGTATAAGTCATAACACGATCTTACATAATATGTAAAAAACACAACTAATCACTGAGCATGCGACAAGTCATTTTATCTCTTACATTTTACAAAAAGACACTTTTCATGCTCTAGTGACACGCGGACTCCAATAGAACAGCCAATGAAAGGTCACTTTCGAGCATTAGTTTGAAAAGCAAAATTCATTGAATTGAAAATAGGAAAAGCTCATTTGTTATTAATTTCTAAGGTTGGGATAGTTGATGGCGGTTACCATGACTTACATGCAAATTGTTTTGAACAAGAGTGATATGCTCAAATCGAAAATTAATTTTATCGGTTTATGGAGTTTATTGGGTGTTACATAAATATTCAAACAACAAAATATTATTACTCGTGTCTATAAATTATAAAAATAAAACCTATTTGATATCATTCGCTTACATTGATTGAAATTCTTTCGACGGTCTAGATAAGATCTAAGTTGAAAGGGATAGGGAAAGATAAAAATAACTAAGATCGAGATTCTCGAGCTAGGTTATCGACATAAAATCAAATATAAATGGACATATGACTAATAACATCGACCTCGTATGGTGGGATAACTTTCAAACTTTTACTCCTCCATATTACCATTGAGAGCATAGGGCTATGCAATGTTATGTGTTTTAATATGATGATTTTTAGTCCTTTCTTAACAAGTGAAGTAACAATAAATGAGATATAAAAATCGATTGATAAAGTTATCATGTAAATAGTTTAAACCGATTGATCATTTTTTTATCATTTTGTTAATCAATTTAAAACGATCGATCCTTTTGATGCTGTCATTCGATTAAGTATCCCAAGAGCAATGATTAAGCTTCACTGTAAATAAAACATGGACATTCACGTCATTGCATAAATCATGACACGATCTTACACAACATATACAAAAGCACGATCATTCACCGAACATGCGACAAGTCATTTTATCTCTTAGATTTTTCAAAAGGCGACACTTTCCATACCCCGGTAAGGTGTCGTGAGATCGATTGGCATTTCAACGTCGTGTGATTAGGGATGGAAACTATCCGACGTGGCCATTCGAGGAAGTTTCCTTTGCGGCGAGACTTTGAACAACCAAGTACCGTAGATTTAGCAAAAATCCCCATCAAGAGGTCAAATTCTACCTAATGCGCGGGCCCCAGTTAGGACACTTAACTTGCCACGTAGCCGTCTAGGATGGTGCAACTGTCGCCGTGGTCGGGTCCCGCCGAATGCTCCTCTAGATGTCTTAATAGATTCCCAGCGATCCGGTGTGGGCTGGTGCACGTTAAGGCATCGACGCACCAGCCCATCGAACGCCCAATTTTTTTTTGGCTATTTAGTTGAGAAAATAAGCTCGTAAATTAATTATAATTCGTTGAAGAGAATTCTTCTTCTTTTTTTCAAAGATCGAACTTGATATTCAAAGATGAGTTCATGATTGACTAATTCAAAATTTTAAATTGTCGTATGATAGTGGGTAGATTGATGCGTGGAGTTAATAAGGACTCATTCAAAAATTTTAATTATTGTATGATGGAGGGTACGTTGATACGTGAATGAAATAATTTTTTGTGAGTAAATAATATTAAATTGATTTTATCATTCCATCTCACGTAAAAATCTGATGAAAAATAATTTGTGGAGCTTCGCGATAAGGAAAAATTGATGATTTATTGAATCGTTCAATTTGTTCTAATTATTGAAATAAGAATTTACGCTCATCTATTATGGTGGTTTTTAACAACCATATCTATTATGACGTGTCTTTTTTAATCTAGGGACACGGCACTTTGGGGTCCCACTATTTGCGAGCCTCGTAAGATTGACTAATAATTATTAAAATACTAAAAAATAATCTTTATACGATTCCTATCCATAAGGTTTGTTTAGATTGTATACAATTTCCATAATTGGAGAGTGGAAACATATAAAGAGATATTGAAGACTTGAAGTTATAAAATTAGGGGTAGTTATGTGCATATATGACTATTTGATATTCCTTACCCGAAAACTTCAAAACTTGCATCTTTGTTGCACTTCGCTTTTCAAAGAATCTTGTTAACAGGACTCTTGGTGCACTTGTTTCATACCTCAATAAAAAAAATTATTTTTTTTATTTTTTTCTTGTATCATGTGTAGTCAATAAATCCAAAACGAACGTGTTTCCTTATTAAATATGATTAACAGGTGTCCAAAAGTACTGACAATATATTTTTAATAAAAAATTAGCAATTTGCGCACATGAAAGTAAGGTTGACTCGTAGGGAAGCCGCTTACCGAAAGGGCACATTAGTTGCCCACATTTAAGTTTATTTGAATGCCGAAAGCATAAATTGAACTTGGAGCATGTGACTAGAGGTCAAGTTGGAAAAACCAAAAAAAAGCAATGCATGCTATTCCAGATTACAAAGCAAACTTTCAATCAACATGCCGTGCAGTCCAAAAAACAAAAACAAAAAAAAATCAACAAGTTGTTATTATCATTTTTTAAAAACTTTAAAAAGAAAAAAACGAGAGAATGTCGAAATTAGATGTTGCTCTATAAAAAGACAATTAAGGAATTTCACAGCGTCGCTTTTTGGGGAAATCAAAATAGCCAATTTTTTTTTTATCTTTTATCAATCTTCTTTTTTGGCCAATTTTTACTTTTATCTCTTTAAAGATAATATGCGTTATGATCTACGGATTATGACACGTGATATATGATACTTTTGATTTAAATATATAGGTGGACATCCTGAAAATTTTTATTTTATTTTATTTTTGTTACTGGTCTTTCCACGGTGCTCCAACGTCAGTTGCCTCTTTTTCTTTTTCCCCTTTTTGGACGAAGAAGCGCCTCTTAAACGTGGGTTTGGTTTCTTTTATTTTATTAAAAATAGTTTTCGGTCCGCTCAAATGAAAAACAAATGGCTTTTCCGCCGACTCGAAACTCGAAATTCAACGCTTTTCTTTATTTTTAAACCAAAAATAGTAAAAAGGAAGAAGGACGCAAGCCGAGAATATAAAAATAAAAATAAAAATGGAAAAAGCTGGCCGATTTATGACGCGCCGTACTGTTCATGCCGACACGTCATGCGCAGTCAACCGAGCGCACGGGGTTTGCGTCGACGTCGCGAAGTACCCGATCCCCCCCCGCTCCTTCCCCACGGCGACCCGCGGGGACGGTGAAAGGACACGTGGCGGTGGAGCGGGGGGAAAAGGCGACTGAATACGACTCCCCAATCGCGCGCCTCATTCCTCTGCGGATGCGTGTGTCGTCCGACTCAAATCTCCTCACACGTGTCGCCATCCCATATGTTCCCTCTCCCTTCTTCTATCTATCTCCTCCCTCTCTTTCTCTCTCTCCCTCACACTCTCTCTCTTCTTCCCTTGGTGAATGAGAGAGAAACTAAAGCGCAGAGAGAAGAGAGAGGGATTCGTCCGTCCAGGTTAAATATCGGAGCTAATGGACCAGCCCGAAGAGGACCAGCTCGAGTGCTTCGGCTCCGAGAGCTCCGGCGTGCTGTCGATACTGACCATCACCGAAGATCCCACGAGCGCCAGCAGCTCCGGCGACCTGTGCTCCTCGAGCGGCCCGGGGAGCAGCGGCGGCGGCGGCGGCAGCAGCAGCAGCGGCGGGAGCTCCGGCGAGATCCCGGCGATCCTGTGCGCGGAGGCGGCGGGCCCGAAGCTGCTCCCCGTGGAGCCGGCTCGGCAGAGGGAGGGGGGGCTGGCGGAGGCGGAGGCGATGGAGGAGGCGGACGCCGCGGCGGCGGCGGCGGCTGGTGGCAGGCGCAAGTGCGTGGGGAGGAACAACAGGGGAGTGGCGTGGGGGTCCACCTCGATCATCGGGCGGCGGAACGAGATGGAGGACGCCGTCGCCGTGGTGCCGGGGTTCATGTCCCGCGCGTGCGACCACGTGGGGGGCTGCTCGGCTCCCGGCTCGAGGACCTCCGGCGAGATCTCGCCCGTCCACTTCTTCGGCGTGTACGACGGCCACGGCGGCTCTCAGGTAAACTTCCGCTCGCGAACCGAAAGCATCATACTTAATTGCCTTTTTTAATCCACTGAAGCCAGCAATTTGGCCCGAAACTAATCTAAACCGATGGATATCACACAATGCACGGCCATCCTTGTATTTTGAAAAATCGGAAATATTAATATCATTATCTTCCTAATTTATTCCCATATCATGCAGTATTTCCATTTTATTTTAATTTATCCTCCTCCGATGTAATTTATAATTTCTTAGCCCAGTCCAAAGATTGGCACCTCGAATATTTTATTCGGGAAAATGGGAAAAAGGGATAATAAAAAGAAGGCGTAAATTTTTTGACTTTTACCGACGTTTTACATAACTTTATTTATTTAAAAACATTTATTTTATTGAAAATCCTTTCCGGGGGAGGAGGGGGAGCAATAATGAATCCTGATGAAGCCGGGGACACTTGTCGCTCGTGGAGTGGCGCGTGGGTCGTAGCTTTTCCCACCCTTTTTTGAGCCTGGACACGCGTTCCTGCTTAGGCTGCGACAGCTCTTTCCTATCTCCTATGGAAATTCCTGAGGCAGGGGAGGCATCGCGGCCGTCCACGTGGCCCGGGCCTCTCCGGGCGGATGGGAACGTGGAGCACGAGCAGGCGGAAAGAAACAGAGAGGAGAGGGGGGGGGGGCAATCAACGTCGCGCGATTATCTTAATCCTTCCTAACTTTGGATCATCTCCGGTAATTCCAAATTTCGATTTTTGAAGCGGAAGCCGACCGAAGAAGGAAAAAAGATAATGATTTTCATGGTCTGATTGTCCTAATTCCGATTCTGGGTCTGCACGGTAGTAGCTGGGGTCGGGCCTGTCGTTTGCGTTCGCGCCACGTGTGGGCATTAAAGAGACAGGTGGTCCCTAGGCGCTTTTATGGCGAGCATAGCTTGTCGGAGTGTGTTCTCATGATCAGGTTTACCATGTGGTGGTATCCGGTTGGTTCTTTTTTCATGAGGTGGGGACCTCGGGAACAGGTGGATTCACTGTTTAAAGTTCGCTTTTTTCTTGCCTTTTCCACCAAGAAAACTTATGGTTGTTCAAGTTGGGTATAGACCACTTATCTTGGGGATTGTCTGCACTTGGTTTAAGAAATTTGTTTCCGCCGGATACGATGACAACCGCCGATCATTTGGGTATGGCGAGTTTAAGCAAGAATTTGCCCTGTCTCCTCTTTGAAGAACCCGCTCAGTGACTTCGGTGACCCTTGAATATATAATTGTTGGCAGAATTTGTTAAACGATAACTTCTAAATGAGTAAAGTCGAGTCAGGATATGAATGGTTCCAATGCTGCTAAGTTTTTTATAAGATGTTGATGTTTGCATGTCAGCGGAAGGTGCCGTGCCAAATAGAGACAGTTGTCGTGTATGACCAACAGCTATCACAGACCCACACAGAATCAGAATATTGCTGGCACTGGTACATTTTATTCCAGAGGTGGCCTAACTATATAGATGGAACTATAATATTGGAAGGGAGGGGACAAAAAAAAGAGAAGAAAAGAACTTGTCTGAAGTTCATGATGCTTCCGGTGCTAGGTAGAGACTAGAACTTTATCTTTACTAGGGGGTGGGAGGTGGTTCATGATATCTTCCGGTACTTGTGTACTTCTTTGTATGGTTGGTCTGTGACATATGGTATCCAACAAAAAGGAGCGCTATAGGTCAATGCAACATGTCTATCGCTTTTCTCCTGGTCTCAAATTAGTGTGCTTATTCAATGCTTATCTGAGCATAGTCAATGTAATTCGTCTGCATTTGTCGCATTGAAGAAGCTTTTGCTAAGTTTTTCCCTTTGACATTTCATGTTTGTAATTTGTTAATTATATGTGTTCTAGTAGATTCTGCAATAGCGGGAAAACTATCTACTTACTGTTTGTGGTTATGCAGGCACATGGCCAATAATATTATTATGGTAATTGGGGTCACAAAAATAGTCCATACTGGGTTTCGAATTGGATGCTTACTTGGTATTTGCTCTAGTTGACTGTAGTAGGTTGGTGTTGTGATCTTTCCGCTTGAAGATGGTGCTAATAGTAATATTAGTTTTCTTTGATCTTCATGATGTTGTCATGGTATTCAAGGCAAATAGCATTTGAGAAAAAATGAAATTTTCCTTACTTTTGAATGGATAAGTAACTTGATTAACCCAATTTAGTTTCTTCATTTACAGAGGATGTACTTGGAAACCCTCCTAGATCAATACGAAAATTACCTCCTTTACTTCTTAAGTTGTAAAGCTAAACTTAACAGAGGACACTTAGTAATCTCCTCCTGCAAGAGATCTGATTTGAAAATTATGTTTATAGTAACATAGTGAAATGTAGCATTGCAACAACGGCACATAATCCTGTTCACTATATGCGATACAGTTATAATAATTTTAGAGTATGTAGGTGGCCCAATTCTGTGCTGCGCGAATGCATGAAGTTATAGCGGAAGAATGGAATGGGGAAGCAATGGATGGGTTCGAGTGGCAGAGAAGGTGGGAAGCAGCTTTTTCTACTGGTTTTGAGAGGGCTGACAGTGAGGCCATGACTGAAGCGGCTGCACCTGAAATGGTAGGATCAACTGCGGTTGTCGTGATTCTATCCGGCTGTCAGATAATCACGTCCAATTGTGGTGACTCAAGAGCAATTCTTTGCCGTGGGACTCAAACGATCCCCTTGACTGTTGATCAAAAGGTTACTCTATGAAGCACTTAAAATTTGACAAAATCTCTTGATGATATTATTCCTGTTCAAATCTTTCTGCACATTCACGGCATTGGCTGTGATACTTTATAATATGACCTTCGAGAATACAACTATGCGGTGTTGAACTTGTATGTGCATTTAATGGGATTACATTGAACAGAGGTTACACATCAAACTATGGTGACTTTGTCACATATTCATCTCATTAGCGCCCATGAATCCAGAAAGGATGCCAGCCAATTATGGGGTTATCTGAGTGATCCGGTCAATGTTCTTTGATGTATCTTATGTCTATGCTGATATGACCATTAAAAACTTTGTTGTTGTTTTTGCTGATTTTATACAGCCAGATAGACATGATGAACTGATGAGGATTGAAGGAATGGGAGGGAAAGTGATAAACTGGAATGGTGCTAGGGTGTTTGGAGTACTTGCTATGTCCAGAGCTATAGGTTACTCTCATCTCTACGCTTGCCATTCATCTGGTATCTTCATTCTTGAAAATTGTTACCATTTCTCTTCTAAGGAGGTATCTCTCAGAGCATTGTAAATAAGCTCTCATCCTTCTAGCGTGCTTCTTCATCCTCCTTTGGTTATGACTGTAGAATAGATCCGCGAAATTTTAGTAGTTCCAGTAGAATAGATACTTTTCACGTGAAGAAGGATCTCAGGGGAGGATTTGAGAATTGTGTCCATGTTATTGTTCCTTACATGTTTAGGAGTCCCCCGTCTAATGATATAACAGATAGGTTTTACTATTTAACTTTTAGAGCATGTCCCTTTGTGGGTAACCTTTGTTTATATTATTCCACCTTGAAGTCATGAAATTTTATCATCGTTTTGTCACAGATGGATTTTTTAGAAAACTTAAAACTGCCTAGACTTACATTGACAAGACCAAGGTGATAGGTGCCATGATCATATTTTACTGTTTTAGAACTGATGATATGGAGCAGATAAAAACATAGAGCATGACGACAGTGCAAACTAAGACATTATTATCTATAGCTATTGTCTGGAAGTATGAACCGGGAACTTCATGAAGAAACTTTACGATATTATGGTTTGTCTAGTAAAAGAAGTATGACCTTGACAAAAAGAAAGTATAACAACGGCGACTTCAGATAAACTTCACTATCCTACTTGTGGGAACTTTAGGACTAGATTCTCGGGAATTAGCTAAGAGAACTAAATGCCGTACTTTTGAAGCTTTGACCGTGGACATAATTAGTGACTGACCTTTTAATATCCGCTTGTGATGTAAATAAAATTTCTTGTCATATATATTTGAATTAAAGATCTTTGCATTTGTTTACTAATCATCCGGTGAGTTTCAAGAGCAGCATCAGTTGGCATTGCCACCAAACCACATCAGAAAGAGCAGAAAACCAATTTTCTGAATTGTGCTGTAATGGGCTTGGATGAGTGTTCACTGTCGAACTGTATTTGAATGATTCCTTACGGAGAATATCCTTGTGCATTCTACTTGTTTTATAATTTCTTCTATAAAATAACTAAATGTTGCTTCACGAAGCATGAACCTTGCTTGACCAATTCCAAAGGGCTTGACCCAAAACTTCAGACTACATTATGCTGAGCTAATCAAAATTGATCATCCTTCTAGTTTCTGAGAAAGCCATATATGTTTATCTTAGGAATTAGCAATGGAAAAGAAGCTGGAAATTACATGGCGATTATCTTTGATTTTTACCATGTATAGTAGTTTCAGACAGATTGAATAACCTAGCAGACGAGCATTTGTTCTGGTAGGTTGTCAATCAATGCCAAGGGGAGTATATTTCTCTGAACTCAACATGAAGTTGTTGTAACTTGAACAGAAACATGATCTTAGTAGTGGAGGTTTTCTTCTTGACTCCTTTCTGCAAACCAAATAGGAAGAGATTTTCAAGTCTGTCATGTCTTATTGGATCAATTGTTATGACAATCATGAAGAGGTTTCTTAAAAGGAAGTCCTTGAGTAAACATGCTTTGATTTTCAAGATGGTGCACCAAAGTGCTGATAGTGATTTGTAATATTTTCAAGTAGACTAATCTGGAAAAGCACCAGAAAGAGATTGTCACTGCCATATTCTTGAAAGTACATAATGTATGAGCATATCTTTAGGTTCTGAAAGTATGTGCAGATAAGGTTTAACAATTGTTTGCATTACTTACGCATTGGTGCTTAGGGAGTCCATTGATTTTGTTGTTGGTGATTTCCATACACCTTATATTTCAGGGGACCGGTATCTGAGGCCGTGGATTATTCCAGTGCCTGAAATCACTTTTACGACAAGAAGGGATGAGGATGAATGTTTGATTTTGGCGAGTGATGGGCTCTGGGATGTCATGACTAATGATGAGGTTGGAGAGGTGGCTCGGCGCCTCCTAAGGAGGCGCCGCCGCCTCATGATGGTCGATGAAATCTCTCCAGCACAAGCTGTAGCTGATTATCTTACTGAGTTAGCCTATGGGAGGAACAGTTCTGATAATATTTCAATCATTGTTGTTGATTTGAAAGTGAAGAGAAAGCGCCAGCAAAGGCCACAAGAGGGTTGATGATGTGATCTTTCTCCCTTACTACTTACATCCCATTACTTTCCAGCTCTAATATCCAGAGATAAGGAGACCAGGAATGATCTAGTGATATTTTGCATTTCGCAATGACTAAAGGAACGAATTTAGCTTGGATGGCTATAATCTCAACCTGTACAGAGCTGACTGGCAAAAATTTATCGCTTCCTGGAACCAGAGTCGTTGTTGCCATGTAACACTAGGTCAATCCTCAATTTTAGTTGGTTTGGTCAAAAGGAAAAAGATGAGGAAGCAAGCATTGTTCTACAGGAAGCAAGCACTATTCTATGTAACTTATTCAACGATTATCCTGCAAATGAAAGCGAAATTGTTCTTTCTTTTCATATCTTCATATGGATTACGATGCATTCACATCCTTTGCCTGGTTCTTGCTGAATGTTGTACGTTTGGATTAGGGCAACCTAGAGACCCGAGCCATTATGTGCTCATCGGCTTTTGAAAAGAGTTATGAAATGTCTCTTCCTTCGTCTCATGTGCTTTAGGAACAAATTATATGTATGAGCAGACTTATAAACTTTATGTTAGATATATCAAAGCTTCTAGTTATATTACTGCTGCCCTCTGAATATGCATCCTGTATGGATTGACGAATCTGGTTTATCCTGCTGACAACAAAAGAAGAGGTCCATGGATGTATAACTACAATGTTTTCTTTAAGTAATAACTATTTAGGCAGAACTACTACTCCATACACTAGATTTAGTTGGAGGATGAATTTACTTTACTGTGGAAGGAAAATACAGCAGCTGTTTTGACAGGTATTGAGTATAGAAGGAAAAGGCAAAAGCTGTTTTCACAGATTGGGATCATTGAGAAATGACGACGAATTCTTGCATTTCCATTCTGTCGAAACTTCCTTTGTGCCCTTTGTTGTCACACTTCTGTGGCATATCGAAGTGGTTATAGTGGCAACAATATCTAACCTTACTTGTGAATTATTTTGCACTTCCCATTGTGCATTATAGGATTATGGAAACAAAACTAGGCACACAATTACTACCAGTGTCATAATTAGAAATGCAATCTATACTCCATCATTATCTTCCTAGAAATGATTGTGTTATTTGCACATTTTCAAAAACGACTTCGTTTGACATCAGAATCACTCCAAAACTTGGATGAATTGAACGTTGACAGATAGAGTTTGAGAATCCTCTCGCATTTACTATCCGATCTAGAGAAAATTTGCAGATATGGTGCAGTATCTGGCATTTACACATGCAAATCCAAATCCTTGAGGTACAGTGCTCGAATGCAACGGCTTCAAAAATTTGAGGTGTACACAGCCAATCAGCGGCAGTCTATATCCGCGCGTGTTTCTCACTGCCAATGAGTAAGTGATGCGAACATCCATTCTGGGTAAGAAAATTTCAATGCCAAAGCATCCTAGTATTTCTTTTGCTCATAAATTTCCGAATCTGAGATTTCAAGGATCATTAATTGCGTGCTCATAGACTTGCTCACACCATTAGCCTGAGTTTCAACTATAAATATGGTCCTTTGGCTTGTCAATGGAACTCAAATCTACATATACCCTGCATTTGAACTATCCTCTGCCCTATCTGTCTTATCAAGAAATGGCGAATGGGGATTTGCGTGAACAGCTTACCACCTTGAGGTGGTCGTTGCTGGATGAGGTCCTCCCTGAACACCAATTCTCTATGTTGTGATGGTTTACTAGCTCTATTCATTTGTTTTTTCCAGAGAACAATTTGATCACTTGGTGCTCCTGTAAGACCGTTTTCATTCCCTTTCAAGATGTGCACATCTCTCTCTCTCTCTCTCTCTCTCTCTCTCTCTCCTCTCTCCTTCATATGCAAACTTATGTCTGGATTTGCTGCATTCCATTTAACATCCGGTAGCAGTGACACATGAAAAACATCGCTGCAGCAATGCCCATTTCCATCAGTTTCATGGTTGCAATAAGACAAAACCTTTTCCAAGTTGTAATACTGCTCGGTGAATGCTGCACTCTTGAATCAGGGACTCCTGGACGAACAGTTTATTCAGTTGGAGGAACTCGAGGCTGAGGGCAACCCCAACTTTGTGGAAGAAGTTTTCACCTTGTATTTCCGAGACTCTACCAAGACCCTGGAATCCGTTGGGCATATGCTGTATGTGCTTCGCTCCCTCATCACCCCTCAATTCATTTTTTTCCCCACGTGAGCATCAAATTTCGCCTTGATATTAACTCAAAGTTCTAATGAATCCCTTGCGATCCATTCATCTAGGGAGAAGACACCTGTCGAATTTGACAAGGTGGACAGGGCTCTTCACATGCTGAAGGGTAACAGCGCCAGGTAATCTGATTAGTTTTCTCCCTGTATCTGTTCTAAAGAGATTCTGTGATTTATGTGAATTGTTCGATCAGCCATTCCGTGGCTATCACAGAAGCAAAACGTCCATATCTGTTCTTCGATGTGATTAAGATGAGGATGAATGTAATGATTACCGGTCATATCTGTTCTTGTGCATCACAGCGTCGGTGCTAGCAAAGTCGTGAATGAAGTGAATCGAATGAGGGATCTCATCGAAGAGAACCATGTGGAGAGGTAATGAAAAATTTTCAAAGTTACCTTTAAAATTTCTCGAAATTTAATTTGATAATTGATTTTTCCTTGGCAAGAGATGGAAATTTGTACTGCTCTAGTTGACGACATATATCTACTTCTTCTGTCATTTTATTTGGGCAGTTGCAACGCCACTTATGAGCAGCTGAAGAAGGAGCACGACAGGCTGAAGGAGAAGATGGAAGCCTATCTCCAGGTCTCTCTCTCTCTCTCTCTCTCTCTCTCATTCAGAAATGCCGTCGTGCACCGAACCCGCTCTTTTCCTGGTTTTTAACTCTGCGCATACTGACGGGTTGATGTCCATGATGATGTTTTCAGCTGCTGAAGGAAGTGGAAGCTGCTGAGAAGCCTTCCCAGAGCGACGATGAGGACCCGGTGAGCGACGTAGAGAACTCCTGAAGGCAGATGGAGCCTCCAGGCGGATCAGCAGGACTTAGGGAGAATAAAGAGAGAAAGTTGGTTGTCTGTTGTTTGTGTTATGCGTCTTCGACCGGGCCTGTCTCTCCTGGCAGGACGGTCTCGTTGTTTTTCCCCTTTGCGTCCTGAGACCCTCTTGAGGGTTTCTCTTGTTGTCGTCGTCGTGAGTCATTTTGTCTATGTCATGAGGACATCCTAGGGAGCTTCCTAGGTCCTAGGATGTCCTCCTCCTGTTTGTCTGCTTTGGTCTTTGTCTAATGGGAACTTCCTTCTGGTCCGCCATCGAATTCTTGGAGTCTTTCAAATCATTTGCTTGGCTTTTTTTGGAATAATCATCTTTCTAGGTTTTAGACTGCATTCGCCTGAGTCAATCCACCAAACATTGATGTGAACTTGAGTTTGTGATTGTGCACATTGCGTGAGATGATAGCTCTGTTGTGACGGTTGAATTTTTTTGCTTAAATGATGAAAAATACTTCAATACATGAATATTAAAGAGAAAAAATTAGATGCTACGAAAATAATGTATTATATATTTAATGGTTTCATGTTAAATGGAAAAATCAAACGTCAAAAGTCAGATAAAACATCAATATAAATATTGTAAATAATATATATGAGAATGTGGCATGTTATTCTTGAGTCTTTAATATGAACCTTCTTTTTTATTTTGAATTTTTTTAAAATAGATAGCTTAATTTAGAGAATTGATTTATTGTTCAAGATATGAGACTTCAAACGATTTAGTCCACAAGTAATTTGAATCGAATTTATCACGCTCATATATAGGATTCGAACCCTAAATCGCTAAACTCCATCTGGGTTTTACTCGATTTCCGTAAGTAAGAGTTTCGACTTTTTTTCAAATAGTTCAACCCATCTAGAATGGAACCCAATTAATAAATCAGTAATCAGCCTGAGTTGAAGCACTTGCCCGAACTCGAGCCATATGGATTGTTGTCCATCACAGCCATCAACGGCGATCGATATTGGAATCTACAATATCTAACGGTTCGTAAATTCTATAAAACCAATAATTATTTATTTTTATTTTTTAAACAAGAGTGATTTTTTTCCAGGAACTAGATCGGGAGGATCAATCCTCATTTTTTGGGATCGGAGGCGGGCCAGGAAGATCAGGATTTTAACCTGGAACGAACCAACTAATTCAGTCCAATGAAACTAACAATTTAGCAAAAAAATTTAAAAATTTAATAATACTAGAGCTAGTATTATTTTAGTGTTTATATTTTTATATAAAAATAATCAGTTCCATCCAAACCGATTTTTCTTAAAATTAAGAATCGAATTGAAAATTACCAGTTTCATTTTTATGAAATTAGGAACTCGACCAATACCCAATAATTGTGTCCGGATGGTTTTCAGTTCGAGCGGTGCCACGTGCTGATCCCAAGTTTTTGTCCTACGTGGATATGGTCACTTTCCGAACAGGCCGTGCCGCCCGCTGATCAGCAAACGGAGCTGCGGTTTGACCCGACAAGCCGACCCGTGTGTGTCAGAGAAAGTGGAATCACATGCCGGATTCCCTCCTCTCTCATCGTAAATCTACTTCTCTCTCCGATCAGCGTCTCTCGCCGTCGGCATTGCATCCAAATCTCCGCCGCCGCCGCCACCGCCGGTGGAACCGAAGCTGCTCCCGGTGATCTCCGCCTCCTCTCATAGCTCCTCGCAGAACCTGTGAGAACCTCGCTCCTTTTCCCTCGCTCTTTGCCTTTTCTAATTCGGTATATTCCAAGTAAACGCTCTGCTCAGCAAGCCATTCGAGTCCACGATAACGGTGACGATGAATGTCGATTTGTACTCGATGCTAGGTCAAGTTCGAAGCGATGTTGATTATCGTAGTGGCGGTTTTCTTGGGGATTTTAGGCGCTCTTCTATTGCTACCTCGGAATCGCAAGTCCGGTAGGCCTTTTCCGTCTTTGCTTGTTTTCCAACGTACAGCATTGACAAGTGAAGATCCAAGTCATAGGGAGCATGTTCGTTTTAGCCTTTTGATTACACTGATTGAGTGATTTCCTCTTCTTCTACGTCTTCTTGCGCAGGCCATTCGGAAAAGGTTCAGACCAATTCCGGCGCTCAGGTAACTGTCGGATTTCTGAGGCTGAGCTGTTCATGTATTGCAATTAGCAATGCTAATGCAGTTGGTATTTTATTGTGGAACTCTGGTAAAAGAATGCAATGCAATGCTTATTGTTGGGTGCGGGGTGGTTGGTTTTAGGCTGACTGATTCTTCCTTTATGTGTACAATTACCTGCATACATCACCTTGAATGACATACATACATCTCTGGGTGTGCACGCTCAAGTGCATGTTTCTGCCTGTCCTGTACTGTTTCTTGAAGTCTGAAAGTTGATTGGATAAGGAAAAAGCTGAATGTAGTTTCCTAGATATGTTCATGAGATCCTTTCTTCCGTTTCATGTTTTGGCAAGTGAAACTTTCATTCAGTGATGTGATGGAGGGCCATGGATCTACCTGGCTCTGTGGTTGAGATTGGTTTGGGACTAAGTGCAGAGTGTCAAATCTGAGGTTCTGGTGTGAGTTGAATTCTAAGGCTTTGTTTGTTTCCTAGAAATAGAATAATTTGAAATTTAAAAAAAAATGATCATTTATATCATTTGAAATATTTAGTCACTGAAAAATATTTTCATATCGACAGTGATTTATGTTTGAACATTTTTGCAAACAATGAAAATATTTTTCTTTTATACATTTTTATAAGCGATATAAGTGATCATTTTTAGGGAAATGATATCCAAATCATTCATTTCCCTCCAAACAAACAAGGCTTAAATGAATGATTTATGTTGAAGCATTTGTGCTTGGAGTAGGAGCTCCATACTTGAAATGAGATCACTTCTGCTTGTGGAGTCAATTGCAAGCTATATATCATCATGCATCCAGTGAAGCAAAGTTCCAGATGTATAGATGTGCATTTATGTGTACATATATATATATGTAGGTATATATACAAGCATTGGCACACCGCTACAGTGGATATGCTTCTTCATGTTACATTTAAGCGTGGTATCAAGCATGAGAAGAGAACTCTTACTGCTGATAAATCAAACAGGATAGGTTGATAGGGTGTATGAACCATCTATTTCTATGATAATTATTATATTTCTTCTATTGGTTCAAAAAATTCAGTTTGAGGCTGAGGTAGTATGCTGTCCGAATATATCCAACATATTTTGCACCAAAAGTGAGAGACCAGGAAAGTTCTGTGACATATCTCCTGATTAGGTTTTAATAGGTAGGTCAGGGTAGGAGTTGTGTCTGGGGAACTATGGTGTGTTTCCTGTTCATTCCCGTTGCATAATGAACACTTTTAGCTTCAAGCTATCTCCAAGTTAAATTGGGTAGCGATTGTCTTACATTATACATCTGTTACTTGGTATAAAGCATATTTTCTTCTTAGTGTACTGTTTTTATTCCTCTACTTCTTGTTGTTCTGTCTAAACTTTTGTATATTTTGGTGTTGCCTTGTTAATTGACAGTTTTCCTTTTGATGCTAGGAATCCAAAACTTACACCAAAGCTGATGTTGCTTTGCACAACAAACGAACAGATTGTTGGATAATCATTAAAGACAAGGTCTGAGTTTGTTTTCCCTCTTTCTGTTGACCTTTTGCTTCACAGAATGTGGTAATCCTCTGCTATGTTAATAAAATTCATGCCAATTTATGTTGCTTTTGTTTGGCTCTGGACATTACTACATGGTTTCATTTTTCACCGTCACCCCTATTGATTCTAATCCCTTTGTAGGTGTATGATGTTACCTCTTATGTGGAGGAACACCCAGGTGGTGATGCCATCTTGACTCATGCAGGGGATGATTCAACAGAAGGATTTTTTGGGTATGCATCTGTAATCTGGAATGGCATGCATTGTTCTTACTGCTAATTGGTGGGAAACATGTCAGACCTTCTCTTAAATCTTAATCAGTTCTCCTGTTACTAGTAGTATGTTGGTTTAATATGATTACTTTCGAAAACCCATTATTTAAATCTTTGGGTGATTTCAATCTAACAAAGCAGTGCAAAGGGTTGTAGTATCCAAGATGAAGTCAGTAATGATTGCA
This sequence comes from Angophora floribunda, assembly GCA_014182895.1. Lineage (NCBI taxonomy): Eukaryota > Viridiplantae > Streptophyta > Magnoliopsida > Myrtales > Myrtaceae > Angophora > Angophora floribunda. The sequence goes on along the minus strand of CM024707.1, from coordinate 36,773,647 downwards.
TATATCATATATAAGTACAAAACTGTTGTATTCCTATGTAGAGATGATATGTTTACGACACATTCAATCAATCTCATGATCTCCAAATATGTGGATGGGATATAGTTTTATGCTACTAGATCAGAAATTCGCATTGCTGTTATGTGTCTAATGAAAATATTAGATTCCCAAAGAGCTTGAAATTGAATTCGACTCCTGGAAAATCATAATTGCCTTTTCTCTTTGGTAAAGCAAAGGGCGAATATGGCCTGGGAACTCCACTTGGGTTTGTTCTACATATGGTGGTTATTCAATATTGATGTTCAGATGCTGATGATCAAGATCAATTTAGCTCCTCTTCTTCTCCTCCTGCTGATATTTCTGCTGATATTTACCGAGGCTTCCTGTTTAATTTTCTGAGACCGTATGATCTCTTCCTTTTACTTGCAGGCCACAGCATGCGACCCGAGTTTTTGACATGATTGAAGACTTTTGTATTGGAGATCTCAAGCAATGACCGCTTGTGGCATTCAGTTGGGAGATCATCTGGTCAGAATGCACTTCGGACATTGTATTATTTGCTTTAGGTGTTGCTGTTTGTGTAATGTTGCTTGAGCATCTCTTTCTCGTTCTCTCAGGATACCACCTCCCCAAGAGACAAAGGCGCTAGTAAAAATAGTCAAATCCCAACGCATTTCCTTTCTCTTAGCAATGAAGGGACTCTACCTCTGTAAAATGCATTTTTCCAACGAACTGTTTGACTGATTACTGAAGTTCTGCCCGGTCAGACCACATTTTAGAATTTCAAATGCACTTTTTGATGACCCTCGTTAATTCTTCATCGAAGATAATTCCCTTCTCTTCACCCATTATGGTGGGCATAATCAATCACTAACTCAGCGTTAAATGGACTTAGCATGACTACCGAAAATGGGGTGATGTTAAGTATAAGTTGCTTTATCGAATTAGTGTATTGAGGCCGATGTTTAAGCGGGTGAATCATATTCAACTTCATTTAATGGTCTGTCACAGGCTTGCATCATTTTTTCATATTTAGTGCAGAAGAAGTGCACAGACTCTCATCAGCTTTCAAGTACAGAATACACACGGAAGGATGTGGAAGCAGGCAAAAGCGAGGGCCTTTGGAAGTACATTCAAGTACTCGCATCTTTTCGCAGTCCTTGTATGACCTTCGCACGTTAAAAATAATCAATTATGATTAAAAGAGTATGCATCTTTAAAATTAAAAAAATCAATTACTAACATGAATAGAGAAAAATATTTTTTTCAAAAAATGATTTCAGAAAACCATTTTCTGTTATTATAAAGTTTTTCCTAAAATAAACACTTCTTAATTAAATATGTAGCTAAATATCCACCTTCGATTGGTAATTAATGGAGATACGACGCCCATAATCGGGTCAATTGACCCAGCGCACGAGTTCGTCTTCAACATCAGACTGAATCGGATCCTGCGAATGAATGCCTAAAGATTGAAACAGATCAACGACAAGCAATGTGATTCATAAACAATACAATGTATCCAGTCCCAACCCACCCCCTTCTAAATCAACACCCCCACCCCCCAAAAAAAAAAAAAAAAAAAAAAAGAGAAAAAGACACCAAGGAAGACAAGGCTTTTCTAATTCAGAAGACGAAAAACTTGGCAGATCTACAACACTCTGACCCACTGAGCTATCGCTGGACTAAACAGAGAACACATAAATTACACAACAAGACGAACGAGCTTACAGGATCAGCCCGAAAACGGAAATGGGCTGAAACTAAAAGAATAAATCGGCCACGGTGGGGAAACGATTGAAAAGGGGAAAAAAATCGAATGACATTCGTAGATTTTGCTAAAATCAAACAATGATAAATTTAATTGGCCAAGCAATTTTGAGAGGATCAAAGATTCCACGGGTGGCGCCGCCTGAAGCCCTTGATTCCAACCGCATATGATCCAATAATTGGAGGAACAAACGCGAATTCCCTTTTTTTTCTTTTTTCCCTTTTTCTTCTTCTGCTAGACATCGAACTTCTTGGGCTGACGCCATTGCGCCAAACTTCTTGCGAGCGAGCCGATAAATAAGTTTTTGGGCGGTGATCCTTTTCTGCCATACAATGTCTTTCCTCCCAAATCTGTGAATTTCGGGCCAAGATCCTTACTCCTGTCTATCTGCAATTGTCACGTTTGTATTGATGTGAATGAGCTGTAATGAGAAAAGCTCAAGTGCCACTGAACCCGTCAAACTCGAAATGGGGAAAATTAAGATTTGCATGTACATATACCTTACTGATCTTTCCATCTTTCAAGTGGTAACGGATGCCGGACCAGTTGATAGATTGAGAGAAATGAGAGCGCACAGCACTGACGGTGTACAAGAAGTTATCTACCAGCATCGCTATAAATATCTGTTAAATCCAGTCATATGAAATGGCATTAGCATCTAATGACCATCATTCCATACCCCCATCTACATACATATTAAATACACAAAGATCTTCTTGGCAATATTCAGAAATAAATATTCATTGTCTTTCTAGAGTGTAATTATTGTTGCATCAGATTTATTTTACCCAGTTCTCATCAGATCATAAAAATCCCTCAAACTATTGGACCACACAGGCCATCTCACCAAGTAAGGGAAGGTAATGATACTTACAAGGACCCAGTTATACGTAGCAAGGGCAAGTGGAGGTGCCTCGGGGGATAGCATGTTGCAGAGCTCAACTTCTATTCTTGTCAAGTTCCACATGGAAAGGAGTTCGGTAGCAGTGCACAGAACCAAGCATCCCACCATTAACAAACCTGAACAAGGTAAGTTGTAAAGCTATCAGAATACCTTCTTTTACTGCCAGAGTATAGGAAGCCAGATACATCCAATCCCAAAAGGCAAGTTTTCAAGTCAGTAGATGGGACATTCTGAGCACTTGAAAAATTATATCATATTTTCTGGACTCTCAAATCACAAATTTCAACTGAAGCACCATAAACGCCAAAAGGAAAAAGGAAAAATCAAATGTTTCTCATTACCCATCAGTTTTTCACCCTCAGCTGAAGAAGAGGGAGCTGCCACTTTAAAAAGTTCTCTTTATATTGAGAACTTGACCATGTTAAGAGACTCACTTATACAGTCAGTTAAATCATCTATATCATGTCCAATGTTGACAAGTTTCGTGCAACTAGAAGTACTGGATCTCTAAGATCATCTCTATGATGTCCAATCTCAGCGAGTGTGTGGCTCTCCAGCCAACATATCCATTCTAACCTTATCCAGTCTGAAAAAGATCAGGTCAACTGACATGTCACCAGTGAAAAACCACTCCATTTTTGTGGAAAAAAAAGCACTGGGAGGCTCTTCTTTTCCGGCCCATAAAAGATCTAAAGTAGATACATCAAACAACCTTGTGACCTGATCACCAACAAAAGGCACCCATGGACCCCTTCCTTTATAACTTAGTCATGTTAAGAGACATTAAACAGCATATACAGGATACAAATAGAGAATATTATCTGAGGAAATTCCCCACATGTAAAACACCATACATGACAATTTCTAATCCTGTTGATGACAAAGATTGCTCGTACAATCTAACAGTCTAATTGGGTGAACAGACACAGATTTACATTTCGTTTATTAACTCAAGTTTCAGAACATTAACCCATTTGCAATTTTTTACCAAAGCCTTTATCATGCATCAAGAAATTTGTATTGATTGGACCAGAAGTAAAACCAACAATCAGCCTAAGGAAGGGAAAAAATGCACTCACCAACATTAGTTAAGTTAGTTTCCTCAAATGAGTAACCTTTGATGTAAGCTCGCAGTGCTGCTGTTACATGAACCGAGGCCATTATATATGGTGCAACAAATCCCCAAGATAGATAACAGTGTGAAGTAAATAATGCGCGGTTCATTATCCAATTGACATTTGTTGTGTACGATTCCAGAACAAATGTCTGCTTCCTTAAGTAATTCCAGTACCTAAATATGATCAGAGTCAAGATGTGAGAAAGATGCAGACATATTTAAATGGGAAGGCCAAGGAAAAAGAGGGGGGCTGAGCAGAGAGTCATTCAAACCTAGAAAAACTAAGATCACTGGCCAATGGATGAGGAAAAACAGCAACAGGAGGAGATGTAATAAGCCTCTTATGAGCCCCTGGAAAGGATCAAACAAGAAATGCAATCAAAAGCTAACTATTATTGGATTGGGGAAAGAGGTCTGAAGAAAAAGAAAATGGAAATGTGACTCATGATAAGAGGATGCTATCGATCTTGGAGGATGCTATCGATCAGAAAACATACAGATAAATAACACATCAACTGCTACATGCCCTGAGCTGACCTTGGAGGATGCTATCGATCAGAAAATATCTTACCAACCAACAGCATTTCAATGGGTGAGAGAAAAAATGATTGAATCTATGCCTACTCCAGCACTTGCACATTAATGCAAAGTACAAGCTGGAAGCAATTTGATATGAGGATCACAATACACAATGACACATCAACGAATTTGGAATGAGTTTTATTGTTTAATTTGTACTTGGAAATCAACCTAGTTAATCAGAGTTTTAAAAAGAGTATATTACCAGCAATAGCTGCAAGTGTCATATCGTCAGAGTATCCACCATCTCGAAGCCCTGAAACAACTCCATATCGGTCATATCTGAAGTCATCAGCATGCATCTGAAAGACAAATGTAAATGAATAAGAAAGAATGAATTGCAACGGACTAAACTCTTGTCGAAAATGGGATTGGATCCTTGCCATCATACACCCTCCCCACAAAAAGAAGGTCTTTCCACCAGTAGCAAAGCCCATCGAGCAAGGCTGCATATCAAAAAAGTATCACAATATTGATAAGATGAACAATAACGTAAAAGCTCAAGCTCAGAGATTTATAATTAAAAGCATCACAAAAACAGGAGGCTTCGCAAATGAGAGGTAAGGGGAATACTTGCTTAACAACCAACAAGCAGTACATATGTTTAAAGTCCCCAACGATTAGTGCCTTCAGAATTTCTCCATAGAATTCTAAGCATCAAAAATAGGTATTGACAAGACACGGTACATATTGCTGTCAGTAAAAGAAAACAGTCACTCATCCCATTGCTCTCAGCAATGTGGAATGAGCAAAATCACTCCTCCAAATCTACAATACAGCTCTATAGTACTTATATGTTAGTGACAGATGCTACACTGTCAGTCTGCTATGGGCTTTTCAATCTGCATTCAGTCAGGTTGACACCACCTTGTGGCCCTTTTGTGCATGAGTTGGCAACACCTTTGCTTATTATACAAGAATCATGAGAAAGAGAGAAGAGGGGGGTGGGTGGGTGTTGTGGTTTTTTGGGGGAGGGGGTTTGAAATCGCAGGAGTCCTAAGACTGAATTGTGCTTGGGCTTTTGGCTATAGTCATTGTTAGATTATCTCCCACAAATTGAATTACAGATAATTTTCAGATCTATTGTTTGAATTCAAAGCCACAATCAGCATCTAGATGAGGGGAAAAGGAAAAGATAGAAGAAAAGAATTCCCCAAATAAAAAGGAAGCTACAAAGATTTCAAATATATCATACTTGGATAATATTGATGTTTGAGAATTTTCCCATTAGATACAGAATATATGTTGCCCAAGGCTAGAATCAGTCCGTTATTCAAGAATCCCAACATTGAACAGTCAGCAGAGCAGATGTTGCAAAATGATTTTATCAGATCCAATGATAGAATCCTCATTTAAGTTAAATTGAAGACCATTTGAAGCCGAAATAGAATAGCTCTAAGCAACCTTTTTCCCAAAAGTTTTAAATGTAAAGATGTGCCTACAATCAGGCATTCATATCAACAATACAGAAATATGGTGACAACGTAAATCAAGTATATATATAGGAAAAACAAGGTATCATTATTCTGTTTAGAATAATTAGATTCATGTGAAAGTAGTATGTCAGTGATTCCTTTTTTCTGCTCTTTTACATTAACCAGTTTAAGGAAGAAATTGAGTGGCGTACCATATGATACTCATAAATGCAGTAACTCCCCAGACTTCCAGATGGCAAATCAAGTGGATATCCAGTTTGAATAAATATCTGCACATAACCTCCAAAGTTAAAAACAAAGCGAGATTATTTATCACAAATCAAACATGATTATAAGGACCAAGTAAAAAACATGCAGCAGATAAAAATAAACTAACAAAAACCATGTCTGGTAGTTGTCACAATCAAATAAAAAGAAGTGAGTAAAACAAGTACAGTCATACCTCAGGTGTCTTTTCCATCTCGGCAGTGAGTGCTCCTATGGATCCGGGATGCAGCCTAACATCATCATCCAGAAACAAAACATATTTGGTGCCTTTGTGCATTTTTTCAACTCCTACCTGCAGTAAGGAGACACGATAGTGCAAAATAGCTCAGCCAATAAATCTTTACAAAAAGCAGAATATTAGCAGGAAGGCATGATGACTCTTCGCTTTATTTCTCCATTTACTTGCTTAGTATATACTTAGATAAGCCAACCCCTTCCCTCCCTTCCTATTGTTTGATCTGGAGACATAAGTCAGCTCGATAAAGTACCTTTAAAAAACATCCTTTGCAAGACATCAGCATCATCCATCTTCCTTCCCTTTTATTTTTTAAGGTTTACTATGTGAGTATCATGCTTGAAGGGCAAAGAGATGATGATTTAATCTTCTATGCCAGAAAGCAACTTTAAAAATGAAATAACAGGGATAACAGCAAAGCATAGAATCCAGATGTGTCAAGGAGTTACAGCTCTCCTATGATTTCTAAACATGTTCACGTAATATCTCACTGTAAACTATGCCATAGATACGCAGCAGCTTTAGACACCAAAATAATCTACCAGTACACACAATCTAAATTTGCCAAGAAATATGCTTACAAGTGGCAGCAGCAACAATAGCAACAACAAGCTTTATTCCACTAGGTGGGATCAAGAAATATATTTACTTAAGCGAAAAAAAAAATTCAAAAGAAACAGAAGTTCCCTCACCATCACGAGGACCAAATACATGACAAGGAATGTTAGGTATAGATAGACAAACAGCAGTCACCTACCAACTGGTTGTGGATCTTCTGACTACAAGTTGTTGACAGACCGGCCATGATAATCTTAGCATCAACATCATCCTATGCAAATATTGCACAAATATAAATTAAATGTGAGCCATTATACAAAACAAACAAAGACAAAAGAAAATATGCAGCTATATAAGGAATGTTCTTCAGAATGGTGTGACGCTCTTTCTGCATCAGTATTTCACACAGTAGTTGCATATGTACCTTATACCTTTGAAATATTCAATAACTGCTCATGATAGCACATTCCTAGGTGCATAAGAACTATAAAGCTATTTGCTGGCTCGAAACTGGAGAAACATGTCAGTTGCATATGTACCTGAAATTCTGATATCAACATAGATGCAGCATGATAGGCAGGATCTTCTGTACTTTCTACCACAAAAAGAAATTCTACAGGACCTCCATAGAGAGATGTGATCTGCCCAATAAAAAGATTCAATCTTAGGCTAGCCTAGAGATGAAAGCAAACAGTTCCAAGAAGATAGATGGCATACAAATCTTATACAGTCACTTCAATTGAATATAGACTCAACAGTAATAAACAGCTCAGAAACCTTTTACAGAATATTAGGCTAAATTGTCACCACTCTTGCCCAAAAGATCTGGAAGAACCTAACCTGACTTCTCCAATTGTGCAAGTTGTGCTCACCAAAACCCTTCAATGGCATCACAACAGACACTCTGGGCAGATTGACCTGCTTGGAGTGCTCCAGGTCATTAATATCATGAGTAAGAAATGCAAAACTATTGCCACGTCTCATACTGTCTTTCATCCGCTTGATCTCTCTATTCCTGAATAAGAAGAGGACAGTCGGAAAAGTCAATAATACATGAACAGTAAAAATGCGTCACCATGTTGAAGTCACTTATTAGCCTCTAATGAGATATCTTGGTACCTGACATATGCAGCACAAGCCCACCCAAAAGCTAGAACTAGGCATATTAAACATCCCTACAATAAAAAAGAACGGCTTAATGTTATCAAAGGCAATAGATAATAGTTCAGTCTAAAAATAGCAAACACACTTTTTCTTTCATTGACGAGGAGGGTAGAGGACAGGACGGATACATCAAGGTAAAGGGCTTATACATATTAAGAGTGGCCATGATATTTACGGAACGAGTCTTCTCTGAAAATGAGTCGCATGCAATCCAATACTAACGGTAATGTCCTCGAATCTGTACTTACAAAGAGCTTCAGATCAAGTTCTCGATTAGTCACAAGCCCCTCTTCGAAAGCATTACAGAATCAACAACACAGGCCCGAATTTCCTACACTAAAATTCGCACCAACACGCCAGATTGAACTCGAATTCAAATCGTCGCAATTTCCAACAAAACGAGAACTCGACGATTCAGCTCCAACCTCCTGGAGCTCAGAAAACCAATTAAAAACCTCAAAATCGGTCATCTGGCTACCTAAATTCCCATACCGATCAAAAAACCGAACCTAGCCACGCGAATCGGATCCATAAAAACCCCGGCGAAACGACGGGGGGAAAACAAGCCGCGCACCTGGATCTGAACGAAGACGGCGAGAGGACTGCAGAACGCTCGGCTGAGAGAGAACAGGCGCGAATCCAGCGAGTCGAATGCCGCCATTGCGCCTCCACCGCCGCCCGCCGCCCGCCCTCTCCTCCTCCTCCTTCCCACCCCGCGCAAGCTCGCTCGCTCGCTCCCGCTTCGATTCGTCGGCAACCGCAGGAGAGAGAGAGAGAGAGAAAGATCGGAAGGGAAACCCTAGGACGAACCGCTCCCGAGTTCCCCGCGCTCGCCGCAGCCTCCGATCGGGGTCTCAGATCGCCATGGAAACGGAGCAGCGAGAACGCAGGCAGAGGAGAGAGAAAGAGAGTGGGGGTGAGAGACCGCGTAATTTTATAAGTTTGAAGATTGGAGCTGGAGGAGGAGGTGGTGGAGGTGGTGGAGGAGGAGGAGGAGGGGTGGCCGATCACACGCGTTGACCGCACATCACGATGAGCGCGAGACCGTTAGATGAGGTGGGGGCTCATTTATAGGATGCAGCATTTTTTGCTGGGGCCGCGATGACGTGGCGAACGGTGATTGGGTGATGCCCTCGCGCTGAGTATGCGCGAACCGGGAAGATGCCGCTTTATGATTCGAATCTTCCCAATCATCTATCATCTTTTCGATGGTTTGTCCTCGTACGCAAAACCTTCTCTTGTCCTCCTTTTTCTCTGCTGCCCCCCTCCCAATAAAAATAAAAAATAAAAAATCGCAAATATTGAATACAACTCACGAAGCGGCTTTTATTTTTCTTTTCATTTAATTTAAGGTTAATGTCACCGAAAAACTCCAAACTACGCATCTATAATAAATTTTTTAATTTTTACAAAAATTATTTAATTTTCTCAAATTAAGTATCAAAATCTTTTTAAACGATGATTTTATAACTCCATTCATTTAACTTCAAATTAGTACATCTATGGCGGTTTTACACTCCATTAGTTGCCGTCAAGCTATAAAAAATCATAGACGGTAAAACCCCAAATTATTACTCGTCAACTACCATATGTAACCATGTGGCTACTCTTCTCACATGAAAAGAGGGAAGTGGAGGGTTCAACTTTCTGAGATTTGGTAAAGATGATTTAATTATAGAAGTAAGTTTCAATTCCCACACCTTAGAAGGATGTAGGGCAAAAATCTAAGCATTAGAATAGGAGTAAATATAATTAACCAAAAAAAATACCATATGTATAACTGCTGAGGTTTGCCTCGATGTAGGAAGAGAGAGGTGAAATGTTCGAATTCCTATCTTTTTTAAGGAATTGAGGTGAAAACGATTAGTTTCAAGTGTGGATTTTGACTTACGCGCTCTGTTAAAAAGCAAGGTAAAAGTTTAAAAGTGGATTGAGAGTTAGAGTAGGACAAAAAAAAAAATTACCATGTATTATCCAATTCAGTAATTTGATAATAAAATTTAATGTAAACTAATGGAGGATAAACTTGTAATGAGTGTATCATTTTGGGACTTTTCATAATATTAACTCTTTAATATAAGATTTTGCGATGTGCGTACTTGAATCTTTTTTATTGCAAAAAAAGTGTGGGGAGGGGCAACTTAATTATAGAAAATTAGGTATGCTATATATTAAAGCATTGAATTGCATAATATTCCGAGAGAGAGAGAGAGGCGAGGGATGCTAATCTAAGCATGGTTAATTTATGAAAGCTAGATCAAGCATTTCTCACTCTTCTTATTATATTTTGGCCCACGAGTTCGTCAAGCCCAATGTGACATACTTCTGGATAATTCATATCGTAATGTGACAGCCGGGTTAGCCCGAAATCCGGACTCAATAGGGTATGAGCACTGACAAAACCTAACTTAATGGCTACTCAAATCGTCCACAAGAAGGAAACGAAAATTTCCACCCGCTAAGGATCTAAGAAAGAAAGGGAATGGTCCCTAGTCACGTCCATTTCATATTGCATTGACTTCTTGGTTTTGCTATTTGCGTGAGGCTGTGGATCATGTGCGATTGCGACCGCATTTCAATCCCTCCTAGGTGGGCTCCTACATGTCTCCTCGAACATTCATTTGGAGAATCAGGAGTCGCGTAGCTCAGCTAGTCTCGAGTCTCATGCCCAGCTCATCGAATACAAAGTACCGTTTAGGTCCTAAACTTATTGCATCCGTGCCAATTCAATCTCAATTATTTTAATTATATGTCTTGCTAATTGAGCTTATCTGACAAATCTTCACCGGAAAATCACTGACATAGATATATGGATATTTTAATAGTATTTTTTTTGAATTTTTAAAAATATTTCTTTTGTTTTTGTCTTTTCTTTTGATTAGGGACAAACCGATGCAATCTGTGGGGAAGTGTACAAGGAAAGGCAAGAGAACAGTTTTTTTGGTCGACGGCCCTTGGGTAAGATGAAGGCTGGCACGGAACGAAAAGCGTGGTTTGCGTTTGCCGCTTGAAATTTGAGAGGCTGTCCGATTGTCGATGGAATCAACGGCATCTTTCTACGTTACGACATCGTGTCACGCAACTGTAAAACTGCTTTTTTTTTCTTTTTTTTCAGTTTTTATTCTATGGTCATTTTTATATTTTAAACATAACGAAACGTTATAGCATTATCGAATAAGTAGGAAACGTGTATTGAATATTCAATTGAACTGAATCGACGAAATGTTGTGCGATCTAATATTGTATGAAGGCTCCGTTTGTTTCGCGAAGAATAAATAATTTAAAAAATATTTTTCAAAAAATCACCGTTTGCATTGTTTTAAATAATTAGTCAATGAAAAATGTTTTCATTATCGTCAGTAATTTATTTCTAAACATTTTTATGAATGATCAAATATCTTGTTTTATTTTTAGAAGCAATATAAGTGAATATTTTTTTAGAATGTTTTCTAAATTATTCATTTTTAATGAAATAAAAGGATCCTTATGGTGCATTTGTTTGAGGGGAAGCATTTTCTTGGAAGTAGTTTTTTGAACTTTTTCCAATTTGGTTTGCTGAATAATGTTTAGTTAAACGAAAATACTTTTTGGTCAAGGAAAATATTCATACATATATTAGGAAAGTGAATTCCTAAATTAAAAAAGATGAAAACACTTTCCAGATTTGCTCCTCTTGAATTTTTAATATTTTAATTAAAAATTCGATTCTGAATATTTTTTTTCTTAGTTTCTCTTTTTTCTTTTCCTTCTTCTTTATCCACCGATCGCTCGGCCATATGCATGTGGCTTGAGCTCACTAGATCTTGACAAGGCTCAAGCTCGCTAGCCTTGACGTCATTTGAGGTTTGTCCTTGTTGGGCCTTGGCAATGACACCAGTGGCTCGTCATGGCCGATGATTGATGGAGGAGGAAGAAGGGAAAAAGAAAAGAAAACGACTTTCTTGGGCTTGATCGAAATCATTTTTCAAATGAAATCTAAATACCAAACAACGTTTTCGATCACAAATCACAAAATAAAGAAAAATGAACCATTTTCCTTAAAAATAATTTCTTGGAAAGCATCTTTTTTTTCATAAATTTTCCTTGGAACAAACACGCTCTAACTAATATTCATTTGACTTGGGGCATACCGATTGAAACTGGCACAACATCATCATCATCATCATCATCAAGTGTGCCGATAGGCAAAGGAAGGTGGAGGAGATGGAGGAAGAGATAAATTAGATGTTTGCCTACATCACATGGCAATGCCAGCTCCTAAGCTTGATTGACCCACGTTATTATATTTGGTACCCATCAACATCACGCCATGTGACCACTTGTATTATTTTCTCTTCTTCTTCTTTTATTCTTCTGCCGTTTTTTTTTTTTTTTTTTCTTTGGTTCTGTTTTGTTTTTTATTGGGCAAAAATCCCCTCGTATGCAATTTCACATGTTGTTTTCATATTGTAAGGAGCATCCGTCTGGGAAAGGTCAAGGCACAAGGCCACCTACCATTCTTCTACCTGATGATGTTTTATAGTCATTATTTATTTCATATGGAGATTTGATGGAGTTTTACTTGATGGAATTCTTGCACACGGATTCTTGCATATAGTTTTCTGGTGCGTGTCGTGTTTCTTTGTAAGTCCCTATGAACACGGTTATTGATCCTTATCCAAATAGCAATCTATAAGGGCTCCATGCCCATTTTGAAACATTAGATGAGCCATACATATTTTGCACAAAATGAAATTCAAAGATTCAAGATTGACGAGCCCATCATCACAGCCTCACTAATATGCCGGTAACCATGAAGTTTCTTTACATGAAATATGTTGCAAAAGGTAATTCGGTGCGATCTATTTAGAAATTTGCTCGTGATGTGAATCGAAATTATTACCTCTTGTACCACTATAGCTATGTATTTACACGAGGTTTGTAATCAATTGAGATCAGGAAATGGAAGCTTCCTCTTATCTTGAATTGTACTTTCCTTTCCATGTCTTATTTCGCGTTGCTTGCCAATTGCCATAGTCCCTACTCCATTATGATGGCTCTGAAGATGTGGCATTGGTTTGTACTTCTAGCTCCGCTACAGCAGGATCCCCTAAAAAGTTGGCAATTGTCTGGTCATGCACCCTTTTGCTTTTGGTTGTTTTGATTGTCTTTTGCTTATTCATATCCTTGTGGACAAAAAGGCAATCTGCTTGAAAGAAAGAATGAGAGATAACACCACATGGTCAATGTCAATTAAAGCGAGAACGATGCGGAATTAAAATAGGATATAACGCCGGAATATCTGACCTAAAAGTTTACACTATTAGATAAGAGAAAGTATACGCAAAGAGGGCTCATTGCACTCTTGTACTTTAACGGTGTGGATAATGCTTCACTAGATGGAAGCTGTCCAATGCCTTGCGGAGCACAAACTAACCAGCTTGAGCAACTCACATTTACCAAAGTACTCGACAAAACATATAACTACCATATGCACGATCCTATTTTGTAGATTATAATGGTCATTATTTGTTAACGTGGCTCAACATTAGTCACGCCATGGATACGACATCTTTGACTTGAGAAAACTTAGTTTCTCTCCAAAGAAAGAAGATGAACTTTCAACCGTTAGTATCACCAGTCACATATGATCAAAGCAGACACTTTTTTTTTTTGGTTTGAAATGTAAGTATCATTTATAAGATGTACAATAGCGGGTCTTACAAGATAACTAAGAACTCAAAAAAATGGAGTGAGATGGAAGTTACATTTGTCTAGGAAAGTTTAAAATTTTTGTAAAATGAATGCCTCGACAAGCTTACGAATTTTGCAATGATGGCACATCATTTGACTTGTTTTGGAAACTACCAGTAAATGGTTGCTAAAAAGCTTTGAAAACTCACATTGGATTTCATCAAAGTACGGATTGACAAAACAAATAAATAAAGAATAGATGCACGATTCTATTTTGCATTTAACGTGATAGATTATAATGGTCATTATTTGTTAACGTGGCTCAACATTAATCACGTGATGGATACAACATCTTCGATGGTGGAGTTACTTAATTTTGAGCCATACTACCTTTAAAAACCAAGTTTCTCATTTCTAAAGAAGAAGATGGACTTAGCATGCGGCCCAGTAAAACTTTGTTCCATAGGTTTAGATTGAGCAACCCTAGTCCTCCCTCCCTTTTTGGCAAGCAAACAATTTCACATGTGATCAAAGCGGACACTTGATTTTTACTCAGGGCAGAACTTTTGGATTTTTTTCTAGTCACATAGAGAAATATTATTTTCATTAATATAGTTCATGAATAAATCCATCAAATCTGCAATTTACGGAAATTACTGTTACAAGGAGGGGGTTGGTCCAAGGGGGTTTTATGGGCCGGTCTTGTTCTTGATCTTGATTGTGCAGATCCATCTCAGAAACCCTAGATAGGTTAGCCTAATAAGAGTCCCAATTCAAAGCCGAATTCAGTGTAGTCCATCAGCAAAGTAATTTCTTTTACTTTCATCACATTATTAAATCTGTTTTTCGATCTTCCTCGCATTATATTAAATTTGTTTGCTTTTTTTTTATGGCATATATAATTTATAAATCTCCAAAATAATTTCGATTCGGTTTAACTAAGTCATGTGATGTTAAAATACATTGTGCACTACAATTTAAAACTAGGTTTCACTCTTGGGTTTGCATGTGCCATATGTCTTGGTCTCTTCGTATAACGAACAATACTTAATCATTGCATATTATAAAAATGGTTAAAGAACAAGCAAGTAAATATAGAACTGAGATATGTCAAAGATTACCGATTTTACATTTTAATGCAGTAGGAGCATACCCACTATCTGGTTTTTAGTTCACTTCCATGTCTTTTCCTGCTACTTTAACCGGAACATTCATTGTAATGTCACTCTATACCAGCAACCTACTTCTGGTTATAAAAACCTCAAGATTATTTCTTCGTTACTAAAAAACATATTTTCTCAACTGGCAAGTTCATTTCGAATATTTTTAGGATTGCTTTTATCTGAATTAGAAATTCGATGATGTTGGTTAACTCATTAGAAATTTTCGTTTTTTAGGTAGATTATCTTTTCTTTACGTGAAGGTTACTCAAAAGAGTCCTTAGGTTCTCAGCTCTAAGTACCCGCAAGTCTTTGATATTTGGAGAGACCTTGGTTTATCTAGTCTCTTCCTTCTGATGCTTCTTAGCATGGCTTCAACCTCGCCAAGATCGGAAGTCCTGTTCCCTAGTCATATGGTATCAAAGCTGAGGATTGAATTGCCAGCACATGGAAGGAACACAGGCAAACTTGTCCGTGAAGTGGAGGAGAAGCATCGTTGGAATCGACAGCTCTGAGAGGAGATGCAACGTGCTGATAAACGTGAAAATGCTCAAGCCTTTCTCTGCATGTGCTTATGCTGCATCTTCCCTATGTTTATGTTTATGGCTTTGTAGATGATAAGTGGTTTGCAATGAATAGCTCGATAACTTTGGTATATTACGGCTCTATCATCGAGCCACGGGAGATGTCCTAACTAATCGCGAAACTGTTGGCTCGAGCTATTATGGAACTTATCATCGAACTATTTCGTTCGATGACAAAGGGCTGCGATCTTCTCAGATGGATTACAATAAAGACAATGTTACATTACATGTGCAAATGTGTGTGTGATTGATGTGAATCATCTGATGTTCAAGTTCTTGAAAAATCTCGTGTCTATTATCGTCGAGAGAGAGACACGGAGACAGACAACCATCCAATCCTTGCGATTGCTGGTCGGATCGGTTGCCGCCTTTGGGTTTCTCTAATCTTGCTTACTCCTCCGGCGACAACCCTCCGACAGTCCGCATGTCCTCTCTTTCCCTCCCTCTCTCCCCTCTGCAGTGCCGCATCGCGGGTCGGTTGGTGTTCCGTGAGCAAAGGCTTGACGTTGGGGTTTAACGATGGAGGAGGAGCCGCCCGAGGTTTGCTCTTGGGTACTGCCACGCCACGCCAATGCTACAGGGCACAAACACTCATTTGCTATAACAAAATGCTGATCTCAATTTTTGATATGATCGTAATTTTCTCTTCACCTGGTTAGATAACTTGAACGTCAAAAGCAACCTAACATCATTTACTTCAAAAAGAGGAGGAACTACTGCATCAGCCGGAGCTCTGAGAGAGAGAACAAAAGCTGGGATTGCAAAAAGATGCAAATCAGAGTATGCACCCCATGGTTAAGTAGGTCGCTTTGGGTTCAAATTCGATCCTAGTTGAGTCTGGTGTAGGCAGTCCGGTTCGCATTGCAAGAAAACAGGTCCGCCATGGGTTGAACAAGTCGGTTTTGCCTACATATGTATCACACACCCAACTCTAACTCGACTCAGGCAATTTGCCACCTCTAAACCGCCCTGCGGGTTCGAGTCTGCGCTTCGTATCTCAAATCCTCCATCACTGCACCATCACGTCGTAGGGTGCAAATGCCTCTTTCCACTTGATAAAAGACCATCAATTCTATAAGATTCCACTGTTCATCCTGGCTCTCTCGCCAGTGGATTCCATATGAGCCAATGTGCCTATGCATGGAATTTTGCCAGAACACGCCAAGTGCCTCATTCAAGCGCTCAGATCATCATTGGTGACCAAACGTTACATCTCCCTACACAGTAACATGTACTTTCTCTAACAATACGATTCTCTTACTAAAACTCTGATGCAGAAAAGTTTCAAATTTTGACATATCAAACACCAATTATCGTCATTAGTCAAAAGCTAATAAGACACTGCCAAAATGATGCATATACAAATAAGGTGTCATTGAGTGTGTTGCAACAAAACATGCCAACATGTCGGATCTGATGAATTCCACATGGTTCGGAGTATTTTCAGTGATCTAGATCTATTCTATCAAACATACAACACACTCACCAAATATCCTCTCCACACAAAAATGCACATCAAATCTTCAGCCAAGCCTGAGAGAAAAGAAGAATGACCCGGGCAATCATTCAAAAAGAGAGACTTCGGACAAGCAGAAATCATCAACAAAATAATCTCTAAACAAACATCAAGTACCAGGAATCTCCACTTTCTATTACCACCCAGAACAAAATGTCTTATTCGTTGTAAGAAGAAGAAGAACTTTTCTCTTTTTCTTAGGGTCTAGCCAAAAAAAAAAAAAAAAACCTCTCCAGCTCCAGTTTTGCTTCTCTATTTATTCATCAGTTCAGTAGATATGAAATCTACCTTACCATCATCATATTGCTACAATCCAAGACAGTGATAACTAGCACCAGCACACAAACATCCACGCCTCTGAGAGACGAATCCGAGCCGCCTATATAGCCCAAGTGCTCATTCTCTGCTCCGCAAGACTAAATTTCTGGCGACTCCTTGGGCGTACAAAGAACTCTTTAATTCTCCACAAGATGTCTCAAGAATAGGGGAAATGAAAAAATTATACAAAGAAACAGGAGATCAAGGCTACTCAGCCTCGAGATATTGGGAATGCGAAGCTGCTAAAAGGGCAGCTCCTATGCCAGACCCGTCATTTGAATGCTCAATAACAATATTCTGCGCAATTTCCTCTCCAATCAACTCCTTTAGAGTGCTCTCCATGCAAGCACTGAATTTCGTGTAGTGCTCAAACAAACCACCGTCAAGTGCAACTACCGACTTCTGCTGTTCTGCTCCCTCCTTTGCGCTGTCTCTTCCCAGTTTCTTCAGGATCCCAACTATCCCAGCAGCAGATAGGCGAGCTCCACGAGTGGCAACGATGTCACAGAGCTCAACAACCACTTTTCTCATCTTCAATGTAGTATTGGATATCTAGTGGACAAAGATTGCAAATTATACAGATGATTCCAAAGGTAATCACCACCAAGTCCTCCTTTCAAGAGGAATACAGTGGGGTGTGCTTGAAAGAAACTAAAAAGAAATTTTGAAAAGGAAAGATGATATTATTTTGCAGAGTACTGCTAAAAACAATGTGGGACCGTCGCAAGAGGATTCTTTTCCTTGGGAACTCAGGAAAGATACATAATAATATTAAGACTCCAGAGAATCAAATGGACAACAAAGTAATTCATCACTCCATGAAGAAAGCAGAATGTACCTCTAAGATATCCCTCAGTTTGTT
Organism: Angophora floribunda; assembly: GCA_014182895.1. Classification (NCBI taxonomy): domain Eukaryota; kingdom Viridiplantae; phylum Streptophyta; class Magnoliopsida; order Myrtales; family Myrtaceae; genus Angophora; species Angophora floribunda. The sequence continues at coordinate 36,755,503 of CM024707.1, read as the reverse complement.
CCCGACAACTTTAAGATCAGAAGATGTGTCATGATGCATGGTAGACATGTCCGGTGTCCTTCACAGTTGACAACAGCAATTTAAAGTTCCAAACACTTTCTTGAAAATTAAAATACATAAAATGCTGGAAAGTTTTTAGTGATGGAATGCATAATCTTCGGATCACATCCTAACAGCACTGCTGATCGAAATAAGAAGGGACATGCAGAAGCAAGACAACTAAAAGCAGGATTTAACATAAGGCGCTTCACTCTCTAAGGATAAATGCAATTTACAACAGTTAGCAGATTACAATTGCGAGTATGACGAATTTGTGATAAGTTCAGCATATACCTCAACAATGCATGCATTGTGAAATCAGAAGTAGTAGAAAAGGACTACACAACACTTCAGAAATCTTAATGCAATATAAGAGAGTTAGAATGTCATGAAATGAGAACTGAAACCACAAAATCCAACTATAATGTCATTTGTGAAAATATTAAATGTCATAATAAGAGGGCAAAATTTGCATGTTGTCTTGATCATCTTCAGAAGTGACATGATAAAGAGCTCACGAGAAAAAAAAAGCCTTCCAAGCGCACTGATAGGGATAATAAGAAAAGCATGTGGTTGACTTAGTAAAAGCTCCAGGTGAGAGGCCAAGATCACTAATGATGATGTACTGATTTGTGCAATTAGGATCCATGCATTATACAAGCATAACTATGTCTGACGGCCACCACAAATGAAAAACTGATCAAGCAAATCTTGAACCAAATAAATTGACATGACATTGTCTAGAAATGGATTTGGTTTCTTTTTTAATTCAGATCACCTGCTGGTGGCAAAAAGGCTCTGTCAAGTCTTTGTTCAGGAACTGGATGACACGAACTTAATGGATCAACATCAAGCAGGCAAAATCAAAACAAAAATGCCATAGGAAATAAACCAAGCAATCACAAGGACATCAAGTGAAATGCCAGATGATCAGTACCACACCTTAATATGAAAGGGATTCTTAATTTAGGAGGAACATTGTCACCGAAAAATGAAGCTTCTTCAGCCATTTTCAGTAAAACTCTACGCACAATTTCTCCCAAGTACATGCCTGATATTATCTTCTCAAAAATCTGCAAGAAAAATCAAAATAAGCAGAAGACCACAACAATTGCATTGAATAGGACATGGAAAATAGGTCACCTGCTCTCCTGGGTTAAGACTTTCACTATCCAGAGCCTGATCATACTCTGTCAGGGGAAGGTGTGAGGACCTGAAGTTGCCCCATTCCATGTTAATGACCTGCAAGTTTCAGCAAAATAGGTAACTGCTGTGTAAAGTTTCTGCATTGGTAATGATTCCAACAACCAAAGATGATGACAGAGATCTTGTCACGACTAAATTCTAGAAATAAAACTAAAGTCCAATAATGGGAAGACTACCCACCATTTCTCCTGATTTAGGCAAAGGACCATGCCACTTAGGAATTGCCTGAGCCCTTTCAACATAAGCTGCATTTGTTCCGGTACCCAAAATGACAGCAGCAATTACATCGGAGTTGTAATATCTGCCCCCAGCTAATGTTCCGATTGTGTCATTAACCTACACCATGGCAAGTCAAAGGATCCAATGACAATCATTAACATAGAAATCTTCAAATGAGAAAATCAGGATACTTTATCAGCACAACAATTTCAATCACAACCCTCCATTTAATACTAACCAAAGCTGTTACACGCATGTGGAGGCCAATTTTTTCCATTGCTTTGGTCAGTTCACCCACAACATCCTCACCAACCTACATTAACACAAAGAAATGTGGAAGTCAATATAAACCAGAAGCACTAAAAATAGGAATGACAAGGTAACACCGAACCACTACAATAAACATCAGACAGGTCCTGGCATCTATCATGTTTCAAAAATGCCACATAGCCATGTGACTAGTAAAAACATGACTGCACACTTTGTAGTAGATCACGACTAAATTATTTGAAAGCTATGATTTGATCTTTCGGAAAACAATGTCAAGTTTTCCATTGAAGATATATGCAAGCCCAAAAATGAAACAACCTCGATCAATTTAAACCCTGTAAGCACTCCTAAAACCATCTTAATTCCAAATTTCAGAACTTTCCATAAAAACACTTTAAGAAATTTGCCCTCAAAGATGGAGGCATGGTAGCCAATATGCAGGCTTCTCAGTTAACGTGGGAACTAAGAGTCAGAAACAACGCCAACCACCATAGTTAAGCATCATGCAAGCAACACCCATACACAACTCCTACTACAATAGCCAAGCCTTTCCAACTATGTGACATGATTCCTATTGTGCTATTGTCCTGTATCATAAACCAGATTTTCCGTGATATCCAAATACTTGAGACAAAATCAGAAGAGTTAGGAGAAATTGGGATCAACAGTACTCACCACATCTTCTATGGAAAAGCCCTTTGTCCATTTGATTAATGACCCCGATGATATAGATGTTTGCCTAACTGGGAAGGAGAAGGTAAAGCCCAGCTCCCTTTGCCTACCAGGGTAAGGATGAGAACCTTCATCTTCTGTGGCAACGAAGTTCGCAAGTGCCGTGGCAATGTAATCAAATAAAGCCTGAAAGATAGAATGAACTTTAGAGAATGAGTGTAAAGAGCCAAATTAACTCAAGTTTAATGGGCACTGAAATGCACTCACTTCTGAAGATCCAATCATCAAGTGAGGAGGTATTGAAACTTCTTCAAATTCTTGTGAAACAACACCCTTCTCTTTTCCTCCCAACTGAACACGAAGGACCCGGAAATTTGTACCACCCAGGTCCAATGCATAAAACAATCCTTGCTCGTCCCTAGAGCAGTGAGGAAGAGATACATGAGATCCGCAGAATCAACCAAAAGGTTTTTTAGGATGTACACAAAACCACAGCTGAAGAACCTATGAGCAAATCATTTTCCTGATACATGGCCTTCTCAGTAAATCTCTTCCAAAGAACATCAAGCAATACACTTTCCATCATAAGAACCACTCGATCATAAAGTAACTGTAAGTTCATTCCACAAAACATATAAGAACGATTAACAACAAGCCAAAAATGACATTCCCTCATTTTCTACAGTCAAATACCCTGCCACCCCCTCGCCTAAAGAAAAGGGAATCTTATCACAACAAAACAGAAATGATCCACAATGGCATTATTTCATCTCCAAGCTAGACGAGATTCTGTACTGCAAATACAAACAGCACTGAAAATTGCTGATTACTGATAAGACAGTTTGAGGAACACTTCCTACAACCTAGGAAACAAACCAAGGACGACTTTTTCTTGAACAGAACAGCTCCTAAAAATCAATCGATACCAAAATGATGCAGCAGTGGATCCGGTTGATTAATCACCCATTTTCCAATTCATATCAGAATCATCGTTTTAGCTCTCGATAACGCCATCCACGAAATTCAAAAAGAAGCTCGTCAACCCAACAAACAATTTGCAATCACGTCAAAAAAAGAAAAGAAAAAGAAAAGCGAAATTGATGGCACACGAAAAAACACGAATGTCCAATCCTATACCCGCCAACGGATTCAAGATCGACACAACAACCACACACACAATAAATAAATAAATAACGCATCAATACATGAACGCCAACGCAAATTGCAATCAAACTAATGAATGGGAACCGGGTGCGCATACCCATTAGGGAGATTGTCCACATAGCTGATGAGCATCTTGAGCTTACTACCGCCCTCGGATGCGAGGCCGGCGTGCATCTCGACGGTCATGGCGTCCGCCACCTGGCGGAGCTTCCCGATTGGGGTCACGCTCTTGTCCTCGAACTCCTTCAGTATGGCCATGGCCTTGGCCCACTTCCCCGATCTCTTCATCTGCCTCCTCACGACGACCGCCGCCCCCGTCGCCGCCACCGCCACCGCCGCCGCGCACAGCACCACCGCCACCTTCTTCCCCATCTTCAGCTCCTCCTCCGCCGCCGCCGCCGCCTACTCTCCCTCCCTTAAAAAATGATGGGTCGTCCCCTCCCCCCTCAGATCAAGTCGACCCCTTTGCGTTTTCCCGCGGCTGCCGGATCAATCCTCGATCATATTCCGCAAGTGGGTCTCCTTCTTTCCGGCCCCGAGATTGGGAGAGAGGTCGAGGGAGGCGGAAAGGCACGTCCTTTTTATTTCTCCTTCTCCTTTTTTTGGATATACTGCTAGAGACAGGCCATATTAGTCGGGAACAACCGGAATGAAGAGAGCGATTTTCCCGGAAAATAATCGGTTTTTCCTCGGAAAATGAGTGAACAGAGGAGCTGGGAGAGAAGGGAAAGAGTGTATAAAAATGATCGGCTCTGCACCTCTCCGTCTCGGGCCTTTTGCCCCCTCATTCACTCGACTCGACGAATTTTAATTAAAAATAATTAAAAATAATTCTTTATCACTCGATTAATCTTTGTTGGATAGCGATTGGGGAGAGATATTTTCGAGAATCTCTTTTGGGGCTCTCGGGATTTTCCTTTTCCATTTTCGAGGCCTCGAGAAAAATCGCCGGAAAATTCAAAGAAGAAAAAAGGGGGCGAGGACGAGATCTGGTAAGAAAAAAGAAAAGAAAAAGAAAGAAAATAACGAATTTTTTTTTTTTTTTGGGGGGCTTTTCGCCCTTCGGTGGGCGAAATTACGGTCCAGCCCTCCTCCGGTTGCCACGTGTCGGAATCTAATTATTTGATTGGTTTTCTTTTTGGCGCTTTTTTCCTCGCTTGATCTAATTAAAGATTTCCCACGTGCGAGGGTAAAAAAAGGAAGGGAGGCGATTTTCCCGAAAGAATCTCGTGCTATCCTTCATGGGGAGCCTCTCGCCTCAATAAATCTTGAGTTTCCTTTTTGATACATATTTTTTTATGATTTATTAATTTGCTCACACTTCTCAAAAAAAAAAAAAAATTTGCTCACGACAAAAAAAAAAAAAAAAAAAACCGGAAAAGAGAAAAACGAGAGTCAGTCTTGGCTTACCCTTTCAATCCCACAACATTTCGATTTTCATTTGAGGAGGACAAATCCTATGACAGAGGCAAATTGTTTGAGGAAAAAAATGGAATCGAATTAAATTCAGCTACACAACACATGATATATGGGAATCCAATTGATATTAACTCGAAGAAAATTCGATACAAAAAGATGGTTGATTAATGTTTTCATCCTGTTGGATAGTTTTCAAATGTATTGTAAAATACTATGAGCCTATTTTGAGAATTTTGAGATATGTCGTCGATTTATCTTAATTATCACATAGCCTTTAATTCTTCAGAAAATAAAGATTTTTGGGGGGAGAGGGAGAAAGAGAGAGCAAGGGAAAATTTATTTTTTTTGTTTTTTTGTGTGTAAAGAGCATTTGAATTTCGAAATGTGTCATATATCCGTTTTATCTAACATTGCTTTTAATTCAAGAGAAAACTAAAGATTTTTTTTCCCTTTTCCGTACGGAGAGAGCATTTGAATTTTAATCACCCTTTTGAAAATTAAAATGAGTACATTTTTTTTTTGTGCAAGTGGGCGGGGGTCAACCAAGTCATGCAAAGTGACGCAATCATATGCTTCGTCTTTTTATATCGCGTTCAATAAAATTGACCGAACATTTTTATTCTTACGTGGTGAAATGAATAAGAGCAAAGAAGAGGATAGAGCTCGAAGGCAATGACGAGGAATGCAAGAGGGTGGATTCGAAAGAAAGAAGGGACGTGGATTGAATCGATGCTGATGATGGTGATGGTGACGGCATTCTCTCTCTTAATCATCTGCTTGAAAAAAATATGCATATTGAGAAATTATTATTAACCTAAACACGTTGAGATTTCCGTTAAGTTTTCATAGTAAAGAAAATCATACTTTAATTTGTGAATCGTGATTAATTTCATTCGCCACGTTGAATAGAACTCGTTTCAAATTCCCATCTTTGAATGAATTTTGATGACCCATTTTCGCGTGCTCCGTCGATCTTCGAGAATGGTGGGGAAAGGAGTTTAATAAGAAACACTTTGTATGCTCACGGTTCTGTGTCAATTCATTCATCATCCATTCGTCACCCATCATCAAGCAATGACAAATTTTTGAACTGGCCATTTCTTCGAAATACACTACAAGCAATTTGAATTAATTGATAATTGATATGAACACCATATAAGACATTAATATCATCACGAGGATAAAAATTACCGATAAAGTTTTAGATTTATTGTAGGGATGTCAATCTATCTTAAAACCTTTTAATTTTGGCTAATTTAATTCTAAATTTTTAAATAATTTGTCAATTTAACAATTTCTGAATAATTTTGACCCGAAATTGCCAAGGTGGATGCTAACTATGCTAGATAGAACACTGGCATTAATATAGATAACTTTTTATAATTATTTTCTTTTATTTTTTTCATTGTGGTTGATGAGAGTTGCAACCCTCGCTAACCACAAGCAAGGGCACAAAGGCCTTTGCCAACCATCTCACCCTTCATTGCTCACCCACAGCCACTGAGGGCTTATAGACGCTTGCCCTTTGTTAGCCACAATGACCAAAATAAATAAATAAATAAATAATAAATAATAATAATAATAATAATAAGTATAAAAAAATCATTCAAATCAATAACAGTTGTGCCATGTTGGATTATCAACCTCAATTCGGTGATTTTCTACCAAAATTGTCTAGAATGCCTAAATGGGCAAATTATAAATAATGTTTATGACTAAATTGGTCAAAATTAAAAGTTTATGATTGAATTGGTACCTATGTAGTAGATTTATAAATTTCTTGGTAATTTTCCCATCATTAGAACATCAGCTCTAGAAATTTAATACGCAAGGGTAACTATACATGAGGACTATTGTGAGGACAATGTATATACTATATATGGTCAAAACTCAAAAGTGTACTATGAAGTCTATAATCTTCAAAATCTTCATGCATTCTCAGTGAAGGAGGGTTTTCAAAATTGCATTCCTTCCTAACGTAGCCAGCCACCTATTGCCACTCTGCCTTGATTGTCAATCCCTTTTTGGGCTTTTAGTTAGATCGATTGCTGCTAACCAGTTGGCTGTCTTTGAAGTTCAGTTTGGATGTTTGGTCAATCTCCCTTTTGAGCCACGACCCTTCACCAAATTGAGCAACCAAAACGTGGGACCATGGGAAAGGACTAGGAGAGCCATGCAAAGCCCTACAAATAAGGGAAAAGTGAGATCGACAAGAAAGAGCAAAAGGGTTAAGAAGAGCCAGCACCAGCACGAGCACAGCACGAGAACATGTTCGGACCTTGTGTCGTGCATGACGTTTGGGGGTAGCAAGAATCGTGGCTGATCATCGGCAAAGATCCATAATTTCACCTATTTGGAGGTGAAATCCATGCAAGGAGTTGCAAGGCAGAATTAGCCAATCAATGTTGCATCACCATGTCAGCTACTTTTGATGAAAGTTGTGCGGAATTATGATATTAGAATTTCATGCAAATATTTATGATGAAATTCGTAAAATTTTAAAATTTAAAACTGAATTAATATTTGTACATAAAGTTTAAGACTGATTGGATGATTTTCCCAGAATTACACTATATCAAGCTCTGACCTCGTTCTCCATATTTGTCTATTATTAATTCCTTAGCCCAAAAAAAAAAGAAAGAAGCCAAAAAGGAACGAAAATTTGAGTAGGCGCTAATTTTTTTGGGGGGGGACTTACCTATTTAGAAAACATTTATTTGCCACAAACGATGGTTCGTGTTGTTCAAAAAATATTTTCATCATTAACAAACACATATAAACTTAGATTTGTCATTGATAATGAGAATATTCTCACTTTACTCATTTTTTCAAAAAAAATATAGCCAATCATTTTGACAAGATTACTTTTCAAATTATTCATTTTCTCCAAAATGGAAAGATGTCCTCGTGACTAGGAAGAGGAGGAAACAGGACAACTAAGGTTTTATTCAACCTTGAACAAAACCGATCTCCACACGAGTCTCCTTTTTTAATTAGCCAAAAAGACAGAACACAAAATTAGAGAGAGAGAGAGAGAGAGAGAGAAGTAAATTAACCAGATGAAAATTAAAAGTAACTTTGTCGAATCGCTTTCTCCCCCGAATATTGGAAGATGAGATTCGAGGGGGGTGGTCCCAAACCCCACATGGATCCCATCAGCGTGGGCATCCTTCTCTTTTCAGGACAACGTAGAGGCCTCAAACATCTCAAGCATCCCGAAAACGAGGTCTTTGTTCTCTTGCTCTCTTCCTCTCTCGTGTGTCTTTTTCCAAAATAATATTTAGAAGATGACGTCATAAATCGTTGGCATGTATGCCCTTCCCTCGTTTAAATATCCATTCAACAATCTCCCCTAATTTTCTTTGCAAAACAACAACTCTATAGACCAATTTCGCTAAGCTAAAGGAGAAAAGGAAATTTATTTACATAATGAATATTCTCTTCGTAACATGTAACTTAATACCAAAATATGGTTTATATCTCACCATCATGTCAACCACACGTTGGGTTCATAAGTACTTCCAGTGATTTGTAGAGATATTTTAGACCCAGTCGGGGCGAATAATTCAAGCAATTTCTGGTTATCATCACATTTTTCGTTTTCTTCTCGAGGGCCCATGAATTGATAAGTCATATAGCTATTCCATATTATCATTCTTTTAAAGGAAAAAGTCACACAAAAATCCTAAACTTTGCTAATTATGACATATTTAACTCAAAACTTTTTTTGTGACACCAAAAATTTAAGACTTTTTTCCTATGACATAAAAATTCCAAATTTATATGTATATGACATATTTACTGCAAATTTTTTCTATGACATCAAATTTTTGATATAAATATGTCACAAATACAAGTTTAAAATTTTAATGTAATAAGAAGAAATTTGTGATAAATATCACACTATATAAGTTTCAGATAAATATATTACATAAGCACAAATTTGATGTTTTTGATGTCACGAAAAAAATTATAGGTAAATATATAACAATTAGTAAAATTTAGAATTTTTGGTAGCTTTTACCTTTCTTTTAATGAGACGGTGTGAAAACTATATGATGACTAATGCGTTGCTGTGTCGACCAATTAAAAAGGGTAGACTTCCCATGATTAGAAAGCGCAGCAAAATGTTGACTTACGAGAGAGAGAGAGAGAGAGAGAGAGAGAGAGAGAGAGAGAGAGAATTTTCTCCAACTTGTGTCAAAGGATGCAACGCATGGTCATGCCCGGCCCTTCCGAACTTTCAAACATAAATCAAACTCAACAAAGGGCCTAATGCCGATTCAAACCGAAGCAAACCGTACCTCACCTAACCCAAGAACCATATCCGTAGGTCCCCTTTGAATCCTACTAACCAAGAAATGAATCCGGAAGCAGTAAATGGATGACACCTTTCTAGCTACAAACAAAATCTCATGCGAGAGCCGACACCAAATTACAAACACAAGACGGGCGACTCAAGCCGCGATCTGAGACAAAAAGGAATGCCACGGCCAAAGGAGATGCAAATCATAAGTACAAAAGGAAACCCCACGGCCCGCCACCGGTGAAATGCTAAAAGCAAAAGTCAACACGATAAACAGTGCACAAAGATACAAATTGTAAAGTTGGCGAGTCCCACATGAATCATCACCCCTCGCTACTTGAACAATTCAGCATAAAAAAACACGGGTACGGCGAATTCTACACTATCCACGCATGACATATCATTAATCATTAATATGAATGACTGTCGATGTGATTTCAAGCATCTTCAGCTTGCAATATTATATACTACAGATGGCTTTATGCATGACATGGGTCATTAATATGAATGATTCATTAGATCTGATCCCAAGCATCTTCTCCAAGCTAGAAATATTATATATGACAGATGGCTTGGCGAAGTATTTTAATCCTGCTAAGCACCAGGATGACTTTTGCAGCGTCCCTTGACTTATTGAGCACGCTTTACCAGTCTAGTCAGCAGGCACGTGCAGAGGATTCCAGCTCTTTTCAACCACTATAAGTTTTGACTATCTAAAATAATGAGGAGCAAAAATTGGTGGGAAGTTTAAAGAACCTATTGCAATGCCATGGCCTGCAAACAGCAAGACATAACTGTAGATTGACCAGTCAAGTGCATGATGCTCAGAACACATAGCTCCGCACATTTTTACCGCTATGTATCAACTTTATAAAATGAGTACTGGTGGGTAAAATGCTGTTCACAGAAATTGGCAAAAGCAAGAACAATTATCCACCTAGGTCTGCACGAGTAGGAACGACGGGCACCAGAAAGTTTCCATAGGGCGAATCAAAGATGCGGTAGTTTCCGGTGCAACCATCATGTTGTGCTTGCGTGACCGCGAATCTTTTGGCTTGTTCAATCTTCATATTCATACCACTAGAACTACCCTGCAGAAACATAGAGAAATAATAAGCCATCAAATGAAATCAAAAGAAAACTGGTCACGTATGGAGGGATGTAACAAGTGAAATGCACATACAATCGAACTTGAGTAGTAGATTTCCTGGCTCTTTCTTCATCTGCATGAGGTGAGGAAAGTTTCCTGCAATCATGGACAGTTTATGTGGCTTATATCACGCTCTCATATGTTATAAGCAAATAAAAGATGTATAAAATATAGTAGAACTGCAACGACCCGCTACCAGTAGTGATTCACTAGCAACGCTACTGCTGACTGACAAGGATGATCTTACTAAAACAACAATGAGATACCGACAAGGAAAAAAGAAAAGGCCAACACAGAAGAAGATTGCAAACTTAAGACCAATGAAAAGCAACTTCCATAAGCAAGAATCAACTATCGACAACACCCCAATGTGGAGGGCTGGTATTAGACGGGCCAGGCTAGCAAATACAGTCCAAGCCTGATCACAGGCAAACTTGTTGAACAAATTGTTGGCAACTAATGACACAAAAAGACAAAAGAGGAAGATATTGTTTCCTCCAATATGAACAGAACTATACAGTATGCAAGGCATGACCAAGATCAGAATATGATATTGCCTGATAAAGAATACATAGAACAAGATGTACCATGAAGCAGGACTGAATTCATGCATAACCTGTAAACAGAGACTTCTAAAGTTTTGCTTTCAGGACTATACGTTGTGGGCATAGGTGAGCCAAATAAAGCATTGTAAGTGCTTAATCTTAACAATGAAAAATAACCCCAAGTAACTCAATCCCCCAGACCCACAACAATTGATTGGAGCTAAAAATTTCAGTAAGAGATAATAATTCCCTGAACAGAATAATCTAAATAAGAGACTCTCAAGTTTGAAATGGAAAGTAAAATAACTTCTCCAAAATGTGGAACAGGACATCGGGTTTTCTCATTATGTATAATTTGCCTATTCTAGGAACATGACTGCTTTCTGAAAAGCTACTCATACCGTACTACAAGCTGTAAAAACTAATTGTCGCAATTGTCAAACATGTAAAACAGAATTTCCTAATTGCATCATTTTTCTCTTCTAAGAGAAGTATAAAGTCATTCAAAACCATCCTGGAGAGTTCCACTCCAGTGTCCGCTTTGAGATGAATGGGAAGCTCAGTAGCAATTCGTCAGGATAAGTGGTTGAGCAACTGAGAAGTGCCACTTTGCGCTTTCATTAGATCTGTGTGGAAAAATCAATATCACTCCGAGCAACACTAATCGGTGGAAAAATGAACAGATATAGTTCAGCCAGCTGCTCATTCTAGTCCAAATGCGCAAGAGTCCATTTGCATGAAAGTATTCATGACTTCCTTCTAAGGATAGACAGACCTCCCTCATAATTTTTAGCATGTCTTCATTTGAGGCGACACATACTGTATATGAAAAATCGTCCAAATGCACAGCAATACTTCCCCAATAGACAAATGAATTCATCTCTCCAACATTCCACATCAATAGACTCTATCAGATGAATCCAATACATCATGATCCATGAGAAGAACTAAAAACCATCCACTTAACTAACCAGGCTAGTCTCATCTCCACCTGAGATTTCCGTTCCGATTGATTCACAAAACCATTCGGCTTTCCAACGTAAGCTCAACTATTTCTACCATTGAGCTGAACATGGCAGGGATTCAATCAACAATGTCTTCACACACACGCACACGCTTGCATAGGAACAACAGAGAAATGAGCAAAATCAACCACCCTTCCCGTCTCATAGAATGTCAAAATGCTGCTGCCGTGTACACACATCAAGCACTTCAATCCTGACCACTCGAAAAAATTCCATGATTTATTTCTCTTCAAACACCGAGAACCAATGGATCGCCTAAACACCAAGTCCAACTTCAGAACCAATCTCACCGACCCTAAAAATCACAAAGAACTCCAAACCAACCCATCATCTCATTAGCAATTCAAAAATGCTCGCGGGACTCATGCCAAGAAGCTTTCACCTCACTCGAGCGGGGGGGACAGTAATCACCCATGTAGCAAAACAAAGAATTTCCTCCACGAACTCTCTTACAACACATATTTCATTAGATTTTTTCACCCGATAACGTAAATTTTGTCCATCGAAAACATAATAAAGAAAAAAAAGAAACAGAAAGGAAAAAGAATGACCTGCGAGGCGGTGGATTGAGTTTTCTCTTCTTGGGTTCAGAACCCACTTTCTCCATACGCTTCAGAGAGACCACGCAGTACTGCAGATCGTAATTCTCTCTCCTCACTCTGCTCTCTCTTCTCCCTCGCTTCGTCTCCACTCACTCTCTCTCTCTGTCTCCCGCCTGTGTCCCCCGCTGGAGCAAAGGAGACGCCTGATCGGGTGTTTCTCGGGTCGGTCCACTCGAAGGAATTCGACGCCTACGAGGTCTTGAGCTGGGCCGCCAGTCCAGCGTCCGACACTGACGATCCCCCCCAGTCTTCTTCCGTGAGCCCAGGCCCGATTCTGAATAACCGAAAAAACTTCCTTGCCTTGGAGAGAATTCTCATTGAACCCCAACCTATTTGTAGTTTATTTGTAAACATGTGCATTGACTTGTCCTGGATAAGGAGAGCCAGTAAGAAGTGGGGCTTCTTTACAAGTGTGATTGTAAGAGTCTTCTAGTTTGTCCAAAAAAAGAAAATGGATTGTGGACTTAGACCCCACGATACACGCATGTGGATACACGACTATTAGGCACAATTTAGTCAAGAAGTTATATTTGTTCAATCGGTCTTTTTAAAAAATTATGAAATTGGAAATTATAAAAAATATGTTACTTGTTCAATTGGTATTTTAAGAAATTAAGAAATTTGGAATTATAAAAAAATATATTATTATTATATTATTAAAATTATTATTATTATTATTATTATTATTAGTTGTAATATTATATTTGTTCAACTAGTATTTTTACAAAATTATGAAATTCGAAATTATAAAAAAATATTATTATTTTATTTCGAATTTTGTACATCCTTTTAATGTAACCTTTGAAAATGTACTTATTTTCACTTTGCAACCTTTTTTGGAAAGGTTGCCTTGTTCATTAAGACCAAGATAAGTACTTCAGTTTTTAGACGAATGTTTGTTAAGTCCTTTTGAGTTTCATTTCCTAATTATACAATCACCATTGTTTTTCTTGAAAGACTTTGGAGAAATACTAGAATTGTTATACATAATTCTCATCAACACTTTATTACATCTTGGAAGGAATTTGCTAATAACCATTAGCAATGTTGTGAGGTAAATAATTTTTTTTATCGAATAGGCAGATAATTCTTTAAATATAATAATATCACGCATTCAATGTTTGACTTCTTTATTCTTGCCATTTTGATGACATTTTCTAATTAAACTGGCACCAAAAGAACAACACAACTCATAAACTAGTGGGTTTGGCTCCAAAGCACGATTAGTCAAGAACCTTCTTGTATGATTTGGAGAGGTACATCTTCACACCTTACTAAATATCTTTTTTCCTTGATTTTTGTTAAGAATATATGCATAGTTTGATGAGGAGTATTAGGTGTTTCCTGTACAATGAACGTCCGCCATTAATGAGATATTATTGTAAGAGTTCTAAGCAAGTTTACAGGATGTTAGATTTGAATTGTTGTTATTGTCATTCAAAAGGCGAGCTTGTCACGGCACGGAAGAAATCAAGCGGTCACTTTGACCCCAAGTACTGCCCAAAGTAAGCACCACACCAGTTGGCCCGATAGTTGCGTCGCGACAATCTTTCGTTACAACTTTTGGATTTTTATCTATAAATTATTTGGAGAACGGTGGTTAGAGCAGTCAAAATGGACTTTGGACCATAAATGAATTTCTTAAAATCCAATATAGGAATTTAAACGTGTCAAAGGGAGCAAAGCCTAATTAATGATGGGTTTTAATGGACCGGAAAGAAACCCAATTTCGGCCCATTTGATTAACTAGCGAAGAAGAAGGTCCGACGCCCAGTCATCAATCCACGCCTCGCCGGAGACGTAGATCATCCGCCTTCCTCAGCGTGCAGCGCCGGTCAGGTTCGCCGCCGGGATGTTCACCGTCACGTGCGTCGACAGCGGGAACACGATCGTTAGCATCGACATCGTGATCAGGACCAGTTTCGTCGATCGTCCAGCCCAAGACGAAGAGGGGCTCGTCCGAGAGGTCGATGGGCGTCGGTTCTGTTGTTGAGTCGGATTGCTGTGCTGCAGTTGTTGCTCTTATTTTTCTTTTTAATTTTAGTATTTCTATCCCATAAACTTTAAGATTTTCTTTATTATTATTATTATTTTAGATTTATTTTTAAATATTTTAAAATTTCCCAACAGTGAGGTGGTGGTGACAGCCAAAAGGGCCGTGTAATTAGGGGTGTAAACCGTTCAATGTGGTTCAAGTTTTTGGAAAAATCAAACTAAACCGAACTGATAAGAGATGATCCCGAACCGAAGCAAAACCGCCCCAAACCGAATACAAACCGAATGCGGTTCGGTTCGAGACAGTTTTTCGATTTTCCTATTTTTACTTTGTTTATTAGAATTTAAGTAAAGAAGAGATAATAAAGAAAATAGATTGTTCAAATCTTATTAAGAATTCCAATTCGGTTCGGTTAACCGAACCGAACCGAAGACATACGAAATTTCGATTCGGTTTTTGACATCCCTATGTGTAACAATAACGTCTAGGCGGGAGTGAACAGGTTCACAGAAGCACAATCATTGTTTCCCATCCGTGCAAGATCTACAATCCTTTGTCTCACCGTCATCTTCACGTACATGACCTCCAAACTCATTTGGCCGCTCACTCACCTCCTTATTAATATGATCATTTTCATATTCCATACAAGTTTCATCTATGATCTATTTATAGGAATATGTTTATTATTTTTGGAACTTAAAACTTAGCTTATCATAGGTTATAGGGTCAATTATGATTTTACTCAGGTTTGACTTATATTATTAATTGAATAATTACGATGAATCACCATCTTCAATGACCACTATTTACTATTATAATTTATTGATCACAACTTATATTTAGACATATGAATAATACAAAGCATTAACAAATTAAAAGTCTCAATTATAAAATGAAAATTTAGGTTAGTGGTTCTAAATTATACACTTATCACAAGAGAATACTACCAGATTGTGTATGAAGACATAGACAAAGAAAATACAAAATCTTGTTTCAAATTTTAGCTTCCACCTCTTTAAAACTTGAAACCTACGCATCAAAATAAATTCCTTAACTTTTGGAATCTAAAACCTTACTTACATATATTAAAATTAGGAATCGGATATATTTTTTTTTGATGATATATTATTGAAAAATTAGGAACCGGATATGTTCCTTTTTACGAGAGGAAGAGAGCGTGAGCCAGCAGCGCCACCCAAGTGGGTGGTAGGAATCGGATATGTTCCTATAGGTTTGGTTTCGCATTTCAAATTCTACCTTAAAATCATACTCATCCCTACTCCATATGTTGCTTATAAGCAATGTGCAATTCTAGCCCACAACTTGGGTCAGGCACCCAAACTCCACCTTCCATTTTTTATTGATAATAATTTGAATTCCGATTGAATGCGAATAATTAAAATCATATTGTAAGAAAATGAGTCAATTTGGATTGGGCATTTCTCGATTAGGCCGACACTCGACACAACCCACATTTGACGGGCATAACAATGGTACACCCGAGATCAAAATTATCCGAGGAATCAAATTTCTCGAGTTTTTCATCCAACGGTCGTCGTTACGCTCTCCGAAATAGCTAGAGAATTCAATCACCATGTCCAGCCCAAGAACAGTGGACTACTAAGGAGGAATCCTGGAAAAAGTAAAAAATCGACAGTCGGATTCGTCTGCGACCCAGCAGAGGCAGGCCTTGTCGCCACGTTTGTATTATTGTCCGCGTCCGCTTTTGGTACGAAGAGAAACGAACAAAAAAGTCCCAGAAAAGTCACTGTTCATTGACCTTGACTTTTCATTTCGGCGTGAGCGCAGCGAATAGGATCCTGTTTCCGTCTGCAGAGCTAACCCTATTCGGAAAACGACTTCCAAATTCAATTTCAAGTGCCCGTCTGCCGTGGGATTTATGTAAAGAGGGTGCTGGTCGGATTCCGGTTCGATGATATGGATCAAGACCGATTCTTGGGGTTCAAGAGAACCGATTTCTTGATTCTGAGATGTCATTTCTACGTGGGAACTGATTTAATTTGGAACTGTGTCTTTAACAAAGAAGATAACAATGTTACCACTTGATTAACGTGTGTTACGAAATCTTCCAACTTTTTGTATTTGACTATAATAATTCAATTTATTTTTACACCAAAGAAAAATATAAGCCGAGTAGAACCGGGAGACATAGGGTAAAGCATGAACAGACCCATCAGGGAAGAAGGCCGTAGATTTTAGAGCTAGAGAAGAAGGCAATGTACTGAAAAAGAAAACTGACATGTTAGAAAAGCCATTCTTATTAGGAACTCGACGAGGAATTCGTGCTCACTCTCTCCAAATCGAAACTCAGATAAAAAAGAAATTCGTTCGTTTGCACGATTTCACAAGATCTCAAATGTAAACACACAATCTTTCCTTCTTGATCTGTATCATCTTTCTCGAGGAGCTCTTGTTGCAAGAGCGCCTCGACTGAAATTCGAGGCGAGTGATCTGCAACTTCTTACGAACACCCGAGAATGAAAAATTTCCAGTAATTAAGTTTTAAAATTGAAAAAAATTACGTTGCTTCGGAAACCCTCGAGCGCAGTTCGACAAGTCATCCATCTCGTGCATGATTACTTGCGTACAACCTCTGCATGTTTCAGTCCATGTTCTTGTCTCGTACCGCTGTCGTCTTCGCCCGAGGTCGGCGACAGCTCCTCTTCAACACGGAAGCAGAAGAGACAAAACACGACATGGGAAACACCAATGTTTCCCGCCCTTCGCTTCCCCTTGTTCATTTCCTCTCACTGCCTTCTCGTCTTCCCAAAAAAGCTCGTGTCTTCTTTTCAACGAATGATTCGCCGCTCCGTTTCTTGGCAATTCCCACGCCCCCTCTGTACGAAACCGGGGAGAGAGGAGAGAGAGAGAAGGAGAGAGAAGAAGCGACCCATCTGCATTTGAATATCTCGAAGCTCTCCGTGTTTTCTTCGTTTGTTTTTCTGCATCGTTCGAAGTTGCTGGTGGTGTTTCTCGAGATGGGTTGGGCCGTGAGGTGGCTCAAGGGCCTGTTCGGGATCAAGAAGGATAGAGAAGCAAAGGACGCCGCCGGCCGCCGCGCCGGAGGCTTGTGCAACAACCCGGCGACGATCCCGCCCAACTTATCGGCGGCGGAAGCCGCCTGGCTGAGGTCGTTCTACGCGGACGAGCGCCAGGAGGAGCAGAACAAGCACGCGATCGCGGTGGCTGCCGCCACCGCGGCGGCGGCGGACGCTGCGGTGGCGGCGGCTCACGCGGCGGCGGCCGTCGTGAGGCTCACCAGCCGCGGCAGGAGCGCGGCGTTCGGCGGCGCCGGCGAGAGGTGGGCCGCGGTGAAGATTCAGGCCATTTTCAGGGGATACCTGGTGAGAAGTTTTGAAGATTCGCCAACTTTCTGTGTTTTGTTCTCTGCGTTTGATCGTTTTCGGATGTGAAACGACAGGCGAGGAAAGCGCTGAGGGCGCTGCGAGGGCTGGTGAAGCTGCAGGCGGCGGTGCGGGGCTACCTGGTGAGGAAGCAGGCCGCCGCCGCGTTCCAATGCATGCAATCTCTCTTCCGAGCTCAGGCCACCGTCCGTTCCCGGCGAGCCCCCGCTCCTCTGGCCGTCGCCGAAGTCTGCACGACCCCCGCCGAGTGCCCGGCGCGCCAATCCACGGTACGGTTTAGCCACCGGAAACGCTTTGGCGTCCCACCCTTTTGTCGATTCTCGAGCCGCGTCGTGCCGGAGTTCACTCGCTTCTCGACTTCTGCAGGAGAGATCGGACGACGCCGGAAGCGAATACACGGCGTCGCTTCACAGCATGAGGCTCTCGTCTTCTCTCGACGCCGGAACGGTGATCACGACCGCCGAAGGAAGCCCGAAGATCGTGGAAGTCGACACCGGCGGGCCGCATACAAGGCCCGTCGGGCCCCGCCCCGCCGACACAGATCTCTATGCCGAGCCGCCGCCGCCGCCTCACCCCCACCCCACGTTCTCCTCTCCCCTCCCGCTCCGGGCCCCGCCCCGCCTGTCGATCCCCGACCGCCGGAACTTCCCCGACACCGAGTGGGCCCTGAGCGGCGGCGACGGGTGCCGGTTCTCCTCCACCACGCACAGCACGCCCCGGCTCGCGGGCTCCTACCAATGCGGGCCCAGTGGGCCGGCTACCCCGTCCGAGCGGAGCAGCGCTTGCGGGGACAAATCCTCCTGGGCCCAAATCAGCGGGAAGTCCCCGAACTACATGGCGAGCACGGAGTCGTCCGCCGCGAAG
Source organism: Angophora floribunda (assembly GCA_014182895.1). Lineage (NCBI taxonomy): Eukaryota > Viridiplantae > Streptophyta > Magnoliopsida > Myrtales > Myrtaceae > Angophora > Angophora floribunda. The sequence continues at coordinate 36,736,640 of CM024707.1, read as the reverse complement.
CTGAGGTCGCAGAGCGCGCCGAAGCAGAGGCCCGACCCGGGTTTTAAGAGGCGGCTCTCGCTCCACGAGGCGGCGGCGGGCTCGAGGAGCAGCCTGAGCGGGGCGACAATGCAGAGGGCCTGCTCGAGAGCCCAAGATGTGATCAGCTTCAAGAATGCCATACTGGGCAAGCTTGAGAGGCCCAGTGAATTTGGCAAGGAGGTGGACAAGAGGATGTGGTGAAGATTATTTCTATTGGAAGATGTATGAAATCCTCCTTGCTGCTCCTTTTTTCAGTCATATGTCTAAGGAACATTGTAATATTACTCATCTAGGAGGAATGAATAGGAGATTTAGGCAAATGAAAGATTGTAAATTCGATCGACGATTTTTATTAAGAAGGCTCGATTTCATGTTAGTGAATCTAGATCTGGCCCGATGCCCATTTCCCAAGAATGCAAATGGGTATTTTCAAATTGGGCGGGTAGCGTCCGGCAAAGGCCGGCAGCGGCATCATTTTCTATACCGATTGAGGAGATCGGTCATATATCTAGACATCAACTCGGGACAAGAATAGTGGCAGATTCTACAATCTTGATCTCAATAGGCGACATTACTTCTTGATCCATTCGGAGCCATCGACAAAGCCGAGGGAGAGGAACGGCTTAGCTTCCTCATCAGTGAGCTCTCTCGACCACGACACTCTCCCGGCGAAGCTTGCCCCTGGTCCGGTGCACTTGTACTGTCCATAGAACACAGTCCTGCATTCCATCATCCCGAAAAAACCGTACCACGATTAGAATTCATAATAAAATCATCATTAGTACTAAAACTATATTTTAGGTAATTACTCTTTTAAAATGAAGATCTTCACCCGTCAATGAGATGAACCCACTTGCCCTAATCATGCTTGTGGAAAATGTGTAGGAGTAATATACAAATGAAATGGAATGAGCATTGTCTATGCAAAAAAGCATATCCTATGCGCATGCTAGGAGTGAAAGCCAACTTTATATAAGTGCCAAAAATTGCTCAACATAGAGAGATTGATATTTTCCCTTGGTGGGATTTGTATGGATTAGGTGGGGCGGTCTAGGGTTTTAAATGCATTTTTGGGGTACGCTCTAGCGAGGTGCATCACACGTAGATGTACATAGGGAAAAAGAGCAAAAGGACATGGCACTTAGGTCGCTATTCCTCTTAGGTTCAAGCCCTTTCCATTTGCGCAATTCCGAAGCTGCCCCCACCACTCGCGAAGGGAATAGGTGGCTGGTGCGTACGTGTTCGGGAGGGCAGTTACGTCGTTTCGTAACTTGCGAATGGTTAGTATAATACGCTATTTGCAGAGAGCCCACCATAGGGAAAAAGGGTAAGATGACAAATACGTAGACCCATGAGCGTGGCTTGATTGGGAAAAAGGTAGTGGCACCGTCCAAAGCACTAGGTTCGGTGAGGACATTGGTGATAAGGGTAGTGCTTTATGATTTAGGATTGTACGAGAAAAATATTTGGAGTAATTGGACCATAGACCTAAATTTTCTGAATATTATTCATAGAAGTTACTTTAAACTTTAAGGAATTCGGGGTTCAAATTTAGTTGATGAATATGTCAATTTGGCGATTTCATTTGAAACTGTCAATACGAAAGAAGGGAAGATCAACTTATCTTCAAGGAGATGGTCAATTGCCTAGTTTCTAGTAAGGGAGGAATCCAAGAATTTGCTAATGAAGTGAAAAGGTATTCAATGAATTCAGCTAAAGTGCAAAGGAATCATCTTGACATTTTAGTAACTACTTTGTTAGTAAAAGAAGGCTTACTATATTTTGCACCTAGGACAAGTCCAGGATGCACAGCTAGAACCGGATCTTTGAATGGACCACTAAACAATGCCGAATCAAGAAACTTCCTATTTTTCGACCCAAAAAAAAAGGACTTCCCTTTCCAAAACTTCTCCCGAAAAATTATGTTATAGACTCGAATTAATACCAATGTGATGGAAAAGGCTAATCAATTTGGGAAATAGGAGGTGGATCGTGTGAGTGTATGTACTTACATTTCGCGAGTGGGGTCTCCCCAGTTGTACCAACCCTTGGGGATGATGATGTTGTCCATCCAGGTGTAGGCGAAGACGACCCTTGAGAAGGGACCCCATGCCCTCCCGAGATAGAGCGCGCCCGAGCCCGTGACCTTACAGTTGAGGAAAGAGAACCCTGTGTCTTCCAACATGCTGCTCCTCCCCTGAGCCGTCAACGCGCCTGTGTACTGTGCTATCGCGTGCACATGACAACTCTGCATCCCATGTAATTATCAGCAGCGCGCCTTATATAAATCATAGTATCATATATATATATCCATACGAGTTTTATATGTCAAAACATGTCGTTTGTGAAAATGCTGTGACATAAGCATCCTTTAGGACGTTCCTTAAATTGGAGTGCGCCAGGTAATCTGGTCCAACAGTCTGGTGTTAGAAGAATGGTCACTTCAAGTCAATTCACCAGCATACCAAAGTGCCATTTCATAGACAAGTCCTAGATGAAGATTTAAGGGTGCAACCTCCTATATTGAAATCTTAATTAGCTAAATTTACTAGGTCATCATTCATGATGTAAGCATTTCATTCAATACTTTAGGTTCTTAGAAGAGCCTTATCTACCAAAGTGCCCACTCCATTAGCATCCTTGAAAGTTAAAGCTGGCTTCGTAGGCCTGCAAAATGGTGGTGCAGCAGACTTGTGGCTCGAGAGGAATTGGACCACTACCACATTTTCACGTCTCCCTCAAAAACGAACTTCCTAAATTCTAGCTACTTGTGGCCATTAAGTTACGTAAAAAGCAAAAAGAAAAAAAAAAAATAATAAAGATGAAGAAATGAAAAGGCTAAAGAAAACAGGAAAAATCCCCTGTTCTTATCAAATCACTTCAGCATGTGACGTGAACCGAAAGAAAATTACTGGGTTTAATTTTGAAATTTGATTAGTTTGATTTATTAGAAATGGGCTTAGGCAATTCTATTCTTTATCAAGCAAGGATGCAAGAAAGACAGAGGATCAGAATTCACAATCCGGTCATGATGTTGAATTGTTCTTTTCAGAAATTGAGTGGAGGAAACAAAAGATGAGAGACAAAAGAGAGTTTGTAACCTCAAAGAGGGAGAGAGCATTGCCAAAGATGAAATCTACAGAGCCTTCCAAGTAGCAGTCCTTGTAATAATGCCTGCCGAAATGGTCATAGAGTGTGTCCTGAGCTCCCAAGAAGCTACAGCCCCAGAACGCTGCCGTATCCGCCGATATCCGGAACGCCACCGCCTGCTTCCCTATTGCTCCTGGCTTCGGCACCGGTGTGGTGTTCTGCATCACAATCCCCCCACGAGGACAAACTTTAATACATGCCATCGTTAGATAATGATGTCACAAATCAGGAAGACGTGAATTTGCACCCCTTTAAATAAAAAAAAAACCAAACAAAATATCAATTGGGATTATCAGGTAATGTCGGTTTCGAGTTGGCTCGTCAGATTTTGTATCTTTTGTGCTCGTGAGCAAATTAAGTGGGGCAGTGAATTGTCGTGCTTCAAATTGCTACTCCTAATTATAACCAAAAACAAAAGAAAAACAGAGTGCGGGTTTCGCACAAACTTTCTACCATGACACAAATTGCCCATTGAAATGTATACACTTCAGAGAATTATGTGATATCAGAACCAGCCGAAAATCATTATTATGCGACCGAGAAATTAGTGATGGAATCGGAGGGAGATGGTGACCTTGAAGGTGATGTTTTTGGCTATGAAGTAAGGTGAGTTGACAGCAAAAGTAGCAGAGCCGTAAGTCCCCATAGGCTGGCCTTTTGGCCCTGGCGTTTGTGCCGTGTCTCCCCATTGGACTATCGTCTTATCCGCCCCTGCGCCTTCGATTGTGATGAAGGACTTCAATTGAGGAATGCTCACCTTTTCCCTGCAATAAGGTTTACGGAAAAAAGAAGAAGAAGAGGAAGTTCGGATCAGACCCAATTTGTGCAATCCGATGGCAAAGCTGGAGGGGAGGACAAAAGCATGGACGGTTTACTTGCTGCAAGAGTGGTTTGGTCAACAGACCCAACATGTTTCAGAGTACATTAAAATATGAGAGGACAGAGAGAGAGAGAGAGAGAGAGAGAGAGACAGTAGTTTCCCACCATCTCAAACCCAATGCCAACGAAAGATCACAAGACAAGTGAGTGTGGACAAGAGGAACTCTAGCATCAATGGTCACGGAGAGGGAGAGAGAGAACGAGACCGACTTTTTTTTTGGCCAAGCCCCAAAAAGGCAAAAGAACATGGTCAACAAGACAAAATGTGTTGCAAACAGAGCTTGGAAGTACGTAAACATGGATACAGAACAAGAAGAAGAGAGGAGAGAGAGAGAGAGAGAGAGAGAGAGAGAGAGAGAGGACAATTTCGACTCACGTGTAAACTCCTGCATGAACCTTGATCACGACCCTCACGAGATTGATGAAGGGGAGCGAGTCGACGGCGTCCTGGATCGACGTGAAGTCGCCGGCGGCGGGGTTCTTATTGACGTGGAGGGTGTAGGAAGGGAAGAGCTTGTTCTTGGCGGTCTTGAACACCGAGTGCTTGAGGGTGCCCACGAACTTGACCCACTTCATGAACTGCTGCTCCGAGTACTGGACCCGCGTCATGTTCTGCGGCAGCGGCTTCCCTGCCGGGCTCCTCCCCCGGCCGCCGGGCCGCAGCCCCTTGGTGTGGCACAGCGAGGTCCTCGAGTGGAGGAGGAGGAGGAAGACGACGAGGGCGGGGAGGGAACGTCTGTTTTCCGGCATTGGCGGACGAGGAAATGACGAATGACGAAAGAGAAGTGGAGGGAATGTTTTGGACGTGAGGAGTTCGGAAGTGGTGGGAGAGGAATGGGCTACGGCGATCGAGTTTTATATGCGTCGATTTGTCATTCCCTTTTTTCGCTTTTTTCTTTTCTCACGTAGCGTTTCGGTTTTAGGTGGAAAGGACCCTGGATTGGGAGAATCATTTGACAGGCGAAGAGAGTTGTACCTCGTCACGGGCGCTTCTAGTACTAACATCCATCTAGAGAGAGAGAGAGAGAGGGGTCACAAGAGAGCAATGCTAGCCACAAGACAGGGCTCAGGCGGGTGCGCTTTTTGGCTCGACAAATGATATTAAATTAAGGAGGAAAGGACGACAAACGAGGGGGTTTTTTCGCCGAGCGTCTGTTGTTGTTGTTCCTGTTTGGTGCCCGTGAGCGCGAGCTTCTCTCTCCTTTGCGTTCGGATGCGGATGGGTTAGGTATGTTCTTGGATGGGAGTGTGTATCTATCTACAAACAGCCCGCTAATTGATTGCTTTATTGTGGAATTTAGTGTGTGCATAATGTTAAGCTGATGGAGCTAATTGCCCTTGACATCATTATAGATTTCAATAGTAGGTTATGCAATTTGATGTCTACGCAGACTTTGAATCGAATCTATTTAAATCTCATTATTGCTGTCAACTGAACGTGAGTTGACATGTGCATTGGAGAAGTATTTGCTCGGTATGATCCAGTCTACAAATTCCCTTCACTTTTCCTTTGTTTTTTCTTCTATTACCCGTGACTCGAGTTCAAAAACCTGATTATTTGGAACCCTTTGGAACGCCTTCCAAATATCATAAACCAATTAAAAATTTAAATCTTATCCAAGTGACCTTGATTCACAATAGTTTACACGCAACTGATTAGATTTGAATATGTGACTTTCGTTTCCCAAATTAGAATTTCCTGATGTCCTGGTCAATTGTGTTTGGCCAATTCTAAGATCTATTTTTCCTTACATTTTCATCTTTCCTAACTTTTTACTTAAAAAGAGATAAGATTGATAGATGCTCAACCTAGTGCCTGATCACTTAAGCCGGTGTTATCTGGGTCGATTGCTGCTTAATCCTTCTTGTTGGATGGGTCTAGGAGAATGCGGTCTCGGCTAACATTCCTAGATGATTAGTCTAAGGGTGTGTTTAGTTTGACTTTGAAAATGGGCTTTGGGTGTGGTGTAAATGCTAAAAGCCAAAGTCTTTTTCGGAACTACAAATTGCATTTGATAAAAACTTATTTGCATTGCACCTTCAGATGAAATAGTGTTTGGTATATAAAATTTTGGAAACGGTTTTAGCTATTATTTTTTGAATTATTAAAAAGAAATCAAATCCTTAAGCCACTGGTGAGCAAGATCTAGCACCGATGGTCAATATTTTGGTGACAACCCCAATATGGGTTGCAAACCTTAGGCGATAGTTGCCTGGACCCAGGCATCCCTCGCCTAGGTCACTTGACCCCAAGCAATGAGGCCTAAGGTCTAGTAACCTAGGCGATTGTCACCTACGATCTCAGGACTCAAACATCCCTCGCCCTGGGTCACATGATCCCAAGCGGTAAGGCCTTAGGTCATGCGACCTAGCTGGCCCTTCACTAGTCAAATCTGACCTCATCAATCCTCATTGGTTGTCCTTGCAAAGAAGATGTATAGTAGCAATGAGGAAGCAAAATTGGAAAACTAAAGAATTGGTAAGGGTAGTTTTGGAAGAAAAATTACTTAACCCTAATTTCAATAATCTGTAAATGCTACTTCGAAAGGTTCGTTCTTACTTAACTTGGGTTTTCAACATTCCTAAGGCCAATATTCGGTCGAAAGTTGCTTCGAAAGACTAGTCAAACACCCCAAAATTTCCTCACCAAGTTTTGGAAGCCGAAAGCTCCTTAGAAAAGCTGAACCAAGCGCACCTAAAATGCATGTTAGCTTTAACTAATTAGCCTTTTGGGCCGATCGGCAAAGGAAAGAAAGTAATCATTTGGGCTTGTAGCTCGGAAAAGTTTATTGAGGAATCAAGAACAGCCAAGCCCACCAGGTGCCCCCACCTGTTTGTTGGGATACCAAACATGAGATTGAGTCAAGATTTTTTTTTGGACCCCAGGAGAAACCGAAGTTTGTACAGCTCATGGGGCCGATTCAATCTTTGATCTGACTGATTTGCGCTTTCCTTTTTTTAAGCCTTTCTCGTGCAAACTCCACCAAAACTCAGTGCGGCTACAACGTAGCATCTTTCAAAGGAGAGACTTGGAAGCTGTTTTTATAGAACAGATGTTGGATCGCATTTTCTTTTACTGGAAAAATGAAGATGTTGCCTATTTTGGGTCGTCACTCTTTCGTCATATATCAAACTGCAGATATTAACCGACCAAAAAAATAAAAACTGCAGATATTCATATGATACGGTCACATTATTTGATTTTGTCTTAACAAATATGTATGATATCCGAGTAAACCGAACAAAAGCACTTTAATGGTCTTTAACACTTCAAGATTGCAAATGCCAAATATGTTTGATTCGGAGAAAATTTCATAATAGAGGAAAATTATTTTTTGAAAAATTCCAAGAAAACGTTTTTTTTTCCACATCAAGGAATATTTCTTCCTAACTCGAAGCATGCATTTTTTTTCTTACTATAGATGGTTCTCTATTGACTATCATTTTCAGCAAACTAAACACATGAAAATTCAAAAAATTATTTTGTGAAAAATTCTTTCGGTCAAACAAACACATCTAAACCTTCGCCTGGACATTTTTACCAATATTTTGCGCCATCAAGATTTTGAACTGTAACATCACAAGAGAGCACAGAGAAGCACGTGGAAACTCACGGGCGGAAGTGGCTATGGAGCCTGACGAGGAACGTCTTGCACTGAAAATCGACACTTTGTTTTAGAACCTTTCGTGGAATTCACGGAACGAGAAAAGAGTATGATTTGGAGATTATTTCTCTGGCCCGTGAACGGGTCCATCCAAATATCTAATCGGTCTTGACGCTCGATGTCAAAGCACGAGAAGGATCATTTGGTAGGATCTTCCCGTCCAACATCAGGATCTGGTTCTGGGAAAATGGGAGGAAAGGCTCATTTTGGTAATAAGAAATTCTGGTGATATCGACACGATCAGCAGTGCAGAGATAGAATCTAATTAATTATAGAGTGCATGGATCAGCACACCAGCAAACCGCACCTCAAAAAGTTTTGATCAACCAGTAGGTGAGGAACTGCAAATGAGAAAAAAATCAAAGCTTAGAAAGAGAATTTAGCAAATTAACCCCTTAACGACGAAATTGGGTCCTGCAATTTTTTTATTTCTGGAGAAGAAATATACGCATAATCGCCCAGGCGATTGACACGCGGACTCGAATCTCTTTTTGGACTTACCATCGAAACGACAATTTCCTCGGAAATTTCACGAGGGTTTATCTTATTTCTGGTCGATAGCGACAACCCATGCATCGGACTAAGATGGAAAATGGTTGATACCAAATGAAAAAGACAATTGCGTTTTTCTTGTTTCTGGTTTGTCTCATTCCCGTAGAATCTCTCTGCTTTTGCTACACGTTGCCCCGAGAAGAAAATATAGGCCCTAAATTATTAAAGAATCGTCGGTTGGAGTAAGTCCCCATCATCGTAGTCATCGGATAGACTTGAAGCATTTAGTAAAAAGGGGTAATCAATACCTCTTGTTCCACCTGTCCAGTGGATGACGATTAGACATAGGCCGCCATCTCCAAGGTTGGAAATATCTCCCTCGCTGTCTCCGTCTCTCTCTCTCTGTGAAATGGGTTTTCAGCGCTTTTCTTGATCTGGTTTAACCTCTACATCCAAAACACCTCTCTCTCTCCCTCTCTCTCTCTCTCTCTCTCTCTTTCTCTCTGCAATAGAAGTTTCAGAGCTTCTCTCTGTCCCACTCCAGCTAGTAGTACCACCTCTTTTACAGACCCAGAACTAGAAACTCCCAATGTTCAAACCAGCCATATCGGCCTTTCTTGCTGTAACCACCACCCTCACTCTCTTCTCCTCCTTCCCTTCCCCTCCAAAATCATTCTATCACTCCCTCTTCCTATCGACCTCCATCTCTGACAATGCCTCCGTGGCCCACCACCTCTACACCCTCACTCGCCGCCCCCACGTGGCAGGAACGCCCGCCAACGCGGAAGCCGCATCCTACGTCCTATCCACCCTCACGTCCTACAACGTCCGCGCACACATCGCCTCCTATGACGTCCTCCTGACTTACCCGATCTCGCGCTCTTTGACGCTCACACGTCCACCGCCCGAGCCGGCGATCAAGTTCATCCTACGCCAAGAGATCTATGATGGTGATCCCTATGCCGATGTGGCCAATGAAGTATTCCCCACCTTTCATGGCTATGCCAAGTCTGGCACTGCCACCGGACCCGTGGTTTACGTCAATTATGGGCGAGTTGAGGACTATGAGACATTAAAAGAAATCGGAGTGAATGTTACAGGTACAGTAGTATTGGCGAAATATGGGGAATATTTAGAGGAGATATTGTGCACAATGCATACGAGGCAGGGGCAATAGGGGTGATCATATACACCGATAGGAAGGATTACGGTGGTGGCGGAGGCGATGTACGGTGGTTCCCGGATGACAGGTGGATGCCGCCGAGTGGGGTTCAAGTGGGGTCGGTGTTCACCGGGACCGGTGACCCAGCAACACCGGGATGGCCAAGCACGAGAGGAAGTGAGAGGCTATCAATTGAAGAAATAGAGGAGGAAGGGGATGTTCCTCTGATACCTTCACTGCCAGTGTCAGGAGCTGATGGTGAGACTATAATGAGGTCGCTTGGTGGACAGTTGGCAAAAGATGATTGGCAAGGGAGCAAAGATGCTCCTCCATATAGGGTTGGACCTGGGCCTGGGATCCTGAATCTCACTTATTCTGTAAGTATGAAACATGTCCTTAGTTCCTATCCACCAGAGTATCCACTTAAAACTAAACTATATAATGGCCAAAATTTACTGAATGAGGGCATTTCCTTGTCAGGGAAATCAAACTATAGCAACAATAGAGAATGTTATTGGAGTGATCGAAGGAGCAGAAGAACCTGATAGGTAAGTATATTACTTTCCAGAGCAAGAGTGCAAATGCATTCACGGAAGTATTCATAATACCAAATACAATTGCATCATAAGAACAATAATGTTCAACTATAACTAGCTTGCTCCGTTATGTATTAATCACTCAGATTCTACTTTTTCCAGGTATGTTCTGCTAGGCAATCATCGGGATGCATGGACATTCGGAGCTGTTGATCCTAATAGTGGTACTGCAGCACTATTGGAGGTAATAATAGTTTATGCCTACAATTTGCAATAAACTATAGTGCGAAGTGAGATTGTGAGAGTGAAAATGAATCCAACTCACGACAGGTAATGTAGAACAGTAAAACTCAAGCAAATAAATCCATCAGGCCTCCATGCTGGCTTGACCTGATTCCTTGCGAGATGTAGGTCGCACAAAGGCTAGGAAAGCTGCTAAAGAAGGGGTGGAGACCTAGAAGAACGATCATCTTCTGCAATTGGGATGCTGAGGAATATGGCTTGGTCTCTCTCTCTCTCTCTCTCTCTCTCTCTCTCTCTCTCTCTCTCTCTCAATGTGTGCGCTCGTGTTTTGAGTGCCATGCTTAATAAAACTAAAAGAAATTTTACCAACTCAGGTAGGGTCAACTGAATGGGTAGAAGAAAACAGAGCACTGTTAGCTTCAAAGGCTGTCGCTTACCTGAACGTCGATTGCGCCGTATCGGGTGCAGGATTCCATGCCGCCTCAACTCCACAGCTTGATCAACTGCTCACACAAGCTGCTCAGCAGGTATCTTGTAACAGCAATCGTGGCTTGAAACTAAATGGAACATATAGGCAATGGAGACATAAATTCTTCTGGCATTAAAAAGTATTTGCAGAAGCGGTACTCTGCTTATATGATTTAACTTCATCTGGATTTTAATCTTTATGATGCTGCATCCAACATCGGTAACTAACTTAATCACTCAGTCAATTCTCTTTTAAAGGTTCAAGATCCAGACAACTCATCCCAAACCATTTACGACTCTTGGGCTGGTCAAAGCAAATCTTCCCCTGTGGTAAGCATAAAATTGTTTCATAGCAAGCCCCCATTCCAAAGATAAAAGCACATGAACTACAGTCTGATATCCAAGAATAATAATTACCTTGCCTCCAGCTACAACCAATCATGTTTATTTTGCATTGGCTTCTGTCAAATGAATATTACTTCCATAAAGAAAAATATAAAGCAAAGCCTGTCTCATCCATCCTTACTAATACTTAGATCTTGATTATGGAGGTTGATCGGTTAGGAGGTGGTGGATCAGACTACGCAGCTTTTGTTCAGCATGTTGGCGTCCCAGCAGCAGACTTATTTTTTGGAGGAGGTAAAGTTGATAAAAGTTTCTGCTATGATGACTTAATACTTGACATGGAAATGCTAGTACAGAAGGTCACACAAACAAGACCATTATAGCGTTCATTTGTGCACGCCAGTGTATGATTTTCTTGGAGCTTAAAAAGACTGCAATATGTAAGCAGTTATTTTGACTAGAGAAGTTCAAAATCCCTCCTCTGAAAAGAGGACAATGAGTAGGTGCAGTTCTGGAAATTCTGTTCAAAATAAATGTAAGCACGTACTTAACATACTATTATTCTATACACAAGACTGCTGATGTCTCTCAACCAATAGGATACATAGTCTTATATGATGTGGAGGTTTTAGCAACATCACTGGCATCACTAACTACAAAAGGATACATCCAGAAGGAACTGGCACGAGTCGTTGTTTCACTGTGCAGGGAGTAGGGAGTATCTCTGAAGCCTTAGCATGTCATTCTCGACAATGAAAGCGAATAGCATGAAAAGCCAAGAAATTTGCACCGTCTCATATATTCTTTAGGAAGTCATTTGTAAACATGTCCCTAATTTTCCAAAATCAAGCAAGCAAACAAGCCAGGAGCACCATGGTAAGGGGTTAGGAGCCAATTTTGACTTTCTACTTTCTAGTTTTCACCTTTAATCATTTGGTTCCATCATTTTGTACATAAATATGACTACTGTACACATGATATAGTCCGTATTTGTAAAATGAGAGTTTTTCTTTGCTACCTCCTAGTTACCTGAGCTTCAAGATCCTTCAAAACAACAACCTTTTGGTTCCTCGTAACTTCAAGTTCTAGACATTGCTTGCAAAAGCATCTACAGTATTCACCAATAGCATGTTGATGAAGTAATCTTCTTCTGCATTGCAGGATACCCAGTATACCACTCTATGTATGATGATTTTGTTTGGATGGAAAAGTATGGTGACCCAATGTTCCACAGACATCTTGCAGGTATCACATAGACCTTCACATAATCAGGAGATAAAAATACATGTTCATGAAGAAGAGACATCAGTTGGATCAGTAATGCTTCATTGGCTTATAATCTGTCCTATACTATAACTGAAAGATTGCACCTCCAGTATCAGGATGTCAACTGGAACTTGTTCAATTTACTGCCATATCATTTCTCCTCCAAAATACTGACATCTGACTTCTCTGTTTCTGAAAATAGTGGCAAGCATCTGGGGTCTCATAGCTCTCCGTCTAGCAGATGAGGAATTTCTACCTTTCGATTACCTCTCGTATGCATCTGAACTCCAGGTATATTATATAAATGCTGAGTTGGATGTAGTAATTTTGACTTTGGAGAAATTCAGTAGTATGAAGCAAGTATGTTGCAAACATAGATAGTGAAAGTAAAAAGTCCAAAATTTACAGAAAAGCGCAAAGGATTTAGAAGATGAGTTCTCAGATAAGGGGCTGAACCTCACCCCCTTGTTTAAGTCCATTGAGGATTTCAGAGGAGCAGCCACCAAAATAAACATCGATGTAAAGGTAGGACTTACGAGCTAGCAACAGTCAAATTTTCATTCTAATGGTAATCACTGATAGAAGAAAATAATCCCAGGCAATAAAAGAAAGCAAAAGCTGGTCATCAATGTGGAAAGAGAACCATGTGAGAGTAAGGGAGCTCAATGACAGATTAATGATGGCAGAAAGAGCATTCGCAGACCCTGATGGACTTTTCGGAAGGTCATGGTATAAGCATTTGGTATGCTCATTCTTCCTCCAGTAATTCTAGCTGTTTTAAGAGATTCAGTTCCTAAAGGCAATTTTCACATAAAAAAGATAGTGGAATTACTCCTTGGTGACCACTATATCCACATATTCACTAATAAAGAAACTTGTGAATTTGCATATTGCAGATTTATGGCCCTTCAAAGCATAATGACTATGGAAGTAAATCCTTCCCCGGAATAGATGATGCTATTGAGGAAGCAAAGAAAGTCAGCAGATCAGACTCATGGCATTCTGTACAACATGAGATATGGAGAGTCTCAAGGGCTGTCGAGCATGCCTCACAAGTGCTCAATGGCAAGCTCACATGATAAAGCAAAATCTCTTCATGTACTCCCTGCATATACTTTTCACAAAGTAGGATAGGCAATTTTAGTAGAGTCCAAACTATGATGGTGGCCTTTATCTAATGTCCACCGGTACCACTCTTGATCAAAAGAAACCGTTGATATTGCAATGGCTTACTTTAAGCAGAGTAACGCACTAATTTTGTTACCTGTAATGCGTGATGCAGAGCAAAGGGCCTCTAAATCGTTGTTCCAGTATCTTTAATTACATCCATAATGTATGCAACGCAGACCCCTGATATATGCTGCAAATTATTTCTGTTTTACTGAATTCACACTATATGGAAAATTAAAAAGTACCTTCCATAAGCCTTTCACATATCAAGTAGAACAACAATTTTGCTCTGCTTTGAACTGCAGATTACAAACCTAAACATCCTTCAATCAAGCACTTGTTTTGGCAAGGATTGATTACAAGAATCAAAGGTAACTCGCCGCAAAAGTATGCTACTTTTACAAGCGATGGTCATGGATAGTTAAAACTGGAAAGATCACATGTCAACCTGCCAATTCTGTAGCTCTTATTGATTGAAACATGCCCCAAAGACACATCCCCATCCTCCAAATTGCGCTCACATAACCATTGAACCGCTGTCAGCTTTACCAGTCAGATGCCTTAAAGACATCACTTATGCTAAAAATCATTAATCTGTTCTGTCACCATAGCTTTTGAGAAAGCAGTTCCTTGACATGAGGACAGTTTCTCTAGCCTCCTTTATCCTGATCAAGAGTTTTCTCCTCAAAGCCCTTCGGCATTGCAAATCTGGCATTGGGAACTCCGATTTGGACCCCAAAATCAAAAGCTCAAGTGATCATATGAGGACGTGCTTGTTTATCATATCTTATATAATTAAATTTCATACAAATGAGGTTGAGAAAATAATGTATAATAGTAAATGAGGCGAATTCCTGACTGACAATATATGTTACTATTCTGTACAAACTGTATCACTGGACTAGAAGAAAAAATTCATGGAGGATAAAGTTCAACTAAGTGGACTCTACATATATACAATTTGTGAGGTTATTTATAGTTTATTTACTTCCAAACCTTAATAGCTCCATCCCTACTGCTTGAAATCAGAAGTCTCTGGTTCAACTTGACTGAGGCTAAAGATATGATAGAGTCACGATGACAACCAGCAGAATCGGTGGCTGCAGCAGCAAGAACAGCTTTTGCCGTCAGCTTAGTTGTTAAAGGTCGTCTCCGGGTCTCCTGTTCACCATGAAGAAAGGCTGAAATATCAGCTTACTGACCAGTTTGACAGAACAATAGTTGAATTTTTTCTTTGGAAGTCTTTCTACTGAAAGTTTCCCTTGGTTTGAGATAACTACAAACAAACCCTAGCATGCCAAGGAGACAGAAAGCACCATCATTAACAATTTTCATTTCAAGGACATTTAGTCCAAGAGAAAACTGAATGGGGGCAAGTCGCAGAGATGTTGGATTCCTTAGATGAGGTGACAACAAAGAGGCAGTGAAAAGTTCCAATGCAACAGAACATAAAGCTATAGAAAAGTGATATAACACAAGCTATGGAGTGCATTAATCAGAAGTTTGTGCTTCGAATAGCAGTTTCCTGATAAAACTAATAGGTATGGTCCAGCTGCCAGCATCTGAGAGCAAACAAGTTTAAGGATAGGAAATTAATCTTCATTATCACCTGTAACTCAATCGTGGTTTCGAGTAAGCATAAAAGATTTTTAAATGCAGAAGACTCGATATTATGGTACATGAATTCTATGTATCTTGAGAAATTGTCAAAAGAATAGAAAGTAAAGGTGATGGAAATCCAGACTAAAAATTTTGTCCACTATTTCAAGAGGAGTAATGCCAGTGAAGGCAAGAAAAATTCTGTCTAAGTTTGTCATGGTAGGGTTCACAGAAGATTGCTCTTGGTTCAAGATGTACCTATATGCTCTCTAGTCCTTTATATTAAAAAGAAGCCTGCAGCCTAGTAAATCAGAATGCCTACCTGCACAATTTGCACCCCAAAAGATGATCTTGCTTCATAGAAGTCATCATTTCCTATACTCTTTATGTTTGGTCCACATACACAGTATGTTCGATCGGGGCTGCAAACCCATTAAAGTTCATTAATCATAAAATGAACTGGTTTGATATATAACAGAAAAAAGTAGAGTCAAGTCATACCTGCAATGGTCCCATCGGCGAATTTTCAAATCGGTACCCCCCGTTAACAAATCACCCCCAGGTAATGGAAGCAATGAACGAATGCCAGGAAGCCGAGGAGGAGGCTCATTCAACTCATCAACTCTGTACTTTGGGTTCACATTGCGTCTCAGATCAGCTTTGTAACTTGTTTTGTTTGATGGTCTGGCCAGTGCCCAAGGCACATCAGACACTTCACCATCACCCTCATAATTTGCAACTCTCATCACCTGGAAATATAGGCGTATTAGCGAGTGAAGGAAAAAAACAATTCATATCAGAGGGTACCAAACATTTTAAAAAAGAGAATGTATAGTTCACATTTCACATCTGAAGAAAGACTGAACATTCCTTCTGTACTTTTGATCAACCTAGGGTTCATATTTTGAATAAGTCAAAATCCACTGTCCAGCAATGATCTAAGTAGGCTGTCAGAAAGGCACTGCAAGTATTTCCTGACTCAGTCAGGCTGAGTCCATGGGAACACTTTGATGCTAAAGCCTGTTATGTTGGCAGTTTGAATGCAAAAACTATAACCTCTTCCTGAGGTTAAACAAGTTATAATTAATGAGAATGATTTTACCCACGGAGCAATGACAAATTGGGATGGATGAGTTGTTTCTAACTTCTGAATTTTGCACAAACTGGTAACCATGCCCAGCAATCAATGTACTAAGCCAGGTTGTTATTGACACATCTGTCTCAATTCTTCAAAATAACTGAGATCTCTACATGAAACAATTGCAATCCTTTCAAATCTGGCGTAAGAGAACCCATAAAATAATAATATCATGTCCAACGCTATGGTTGGGAAAAGAGAGAAAGGGGAGGAGATTAATATTTGGGTGGAAAGTTGGGAAAAGTTGCGAGAGAAAAACAGAGGGAGGATTAAATTTGGTGGTACTTTCTCTGCAAATTCCATCACATTGGTGCTTCCAAACATAACAAAGGCTATTTATTCTCTATCTCCATTTACAAGTAGAACTCCACAAAAGAGACATAGGTTCCACTTGCATGGTCCATGGTTGGGGTGTAATCCAGTTTCAACGAGGAGCTGTATGTGCATTATCTCACGAGGGTAAGATCTCAAAAGCACTAGAGCACCTAGAGGATCAGTTCTTGATGAAGTTGTACTGAGACGTATGTTTTCTCTATTGTCTTTGTCAAGCTCAATTGCCTCACGAATTATTTCTCTTGCCCATTGCTTCTTATTGATCAGCCCGGGAAAAGGCAGTGCATTAGCCAATGTATGTATGATTTTCTTGATTTTATGTTCTTTCATTCCTGTTTAGATCGTGAATTGACTCCTCATTACAAAATTATACTGATGTTACCGTGGCAGATTCTTAATGCTATGATTTAGAATAAGAGGCCCTTATACCTGATGGCAGCTCCCATTCTCTGCATTCCAAAGAGAAATCTCATTAGAGCCAGCGGCAACATAAACAAGTGGTCTTGTCATGGCAGATGCAGAAGCATTTGGAGGAGGAACAAAAAGACACATCTTCTCTATAGGGCAAACAAGAGAATACTGCCATGAATTGACAGGTATAAGGAACCGCAGGTCCCAGAGAGTAAGCACACCCCTTGAAGACCCTGAGACAAACCAATTACCACAAGGTCCTGCAACTATATTAGAAACATAACCCTCCTCGGGTGTAGTTGCCAAGCTCCATGCATTCAAATTACTTCTTGCATCGAACAAATGAATCCCTCCATTTTGGGTGCTGTACATAACCATCTGACTGGAGGTATTATCA
The DNA here is from genome assembly GCA_014182895.1 of Angophora floribunda. NCBI lineage: Eukaryota > Viridiplantae > Streptophyta > Magnoliopsida > Myrtales > Myrtaceae > Angophora > Angophora floribunda. The sequence continues at coordinate 36,719,365 of CM024707.1, read as the reverse complement.
GCACTATAATTCATTAGGCTGAGCACAGCACCTTCCTTAGCATCTTTCTTTTTAATATCAGCAATACCTGAATACTTCTCAACGACATTGCCAAGACCTCTGGAGATGTAATCCACAGAAAACATATGTATTGTGCCATCACAAGCTCCAACAATCACTTGAGCAGAACCCCGAAGAATTGCAGTACAAAGTGCACGGCTTCCTTCCAGGTGATATGTTAGCCTTGACCTAAATGATATGTCTTTTTCCAATTTTCTTGAATCCCACACCTTGACAGTGGAATCCTCTGAAGCACTAACAAAAAAGCTGTGATCAGTTGAAACTGCAATATCATTGACAGCAGAGCGATGTTCCTGGAGGTGCGCAACCAACACTCCACGTGGCCTCCAACCTAAATCTGTAATGGTCGATGCACGTTGAAATGAAGGTAATCCCATTATATCAGACAAAGAAGCATCTTCCATACTGACTGTGCTCCCTTTCACCATGCTAGATAATCCCATCTCTTGAAATTTGCTATTACCATAAGTTGTTTGATCATTCTCTCTGCTATCTGGTTCATGTACCACCCTATAAAATTGTTTCGAACCACTGCTGATGCTAAATGAACCAGAAACAAGCTTCGGTGCTGGTACTGAACTAGCCAAGGAAAACGATTTGCTCACAGTATCCATCCAAGGCATGGATGATGAATCAAAACCCAAGGAATTCACTTGCACTGAAGAAGCAGATGGTGCAGAAGGATTTCCAGTTGATCGCTTATCTACACTGAAGGAATATAAAGGAATCCCTTCTGATGATTTATCACACATGAAGCTATTCAAACCACTAACTTGTGAAGCCATAATACCTGAAAATTGCACTTTTTCTGAGCATGTAGCTTCTATAGTGCTAGTAGTCTTTGGCATATAACTCCCTGTGGACCTTAGTTTTGCCACATTATCATCAGACTCAGTTTGGCCTGGCTGTTTTAGGGTACTGTCAATTAAGCGTTGTGTATCAAGATTCACTGGCTTATCAAGCCAGCTTTTCATTGAGTTTGTTTCTCCTGAACCCCTCTTCAAGGATTCAACAGTTTCCCATTGTTTCACTTGTGCTGATGATTTGTACCATATTTTTCTCTGTCTCTCCAACATGTCTGAACTCCTTGCACTTTCCAAGACTTCGTAGAATACTTGTTTTGCTACTGGAGGATTTAGACATGAAAGAAGAATCTTCTCAGAAGCTAAAGATGCCGGTTGCCTCCGCAGGAAAGGGCGTATAAGTGGTGCAAGGAAAACATAGGAATCCACAGCACCTAAACTCTCACTGCTAGCTGAGATGAAGGTGACAACCAGTCTTCTCACCCACTGGCTGGGATAACATAACAACGGGAATGCCCGCTCTATCATTTCAAGCAGGGTCCTCTTCCTCAATAAGCCACCTTTACACAGAATGGTCAAACAATCCAATGCATTGACAACAACAGCCTCAGTTAGATCACTCAAAGCTTGCTCAATGTAAGGTAAGAGATATTCCTCCACACTTCTTTGGCCAACAAAAAAGCATACATATATGATCTGCCCATAGAATACTGCCCTCAGCTGCTCATCTCTATCATTCAGGAAAGCTGGCAGAATAGGCAGCAGAAAGTCATTACTCTGTCTCTGTCCAAAAAAACAACATAAGATACCAACATCCTGGAGGAGTGCTCTCCTAATGCTTGGAGTTTGCTTGAGACCCATCACAAGTTCTTGAACAACCTCAGCAATAGACTTCCTCAGCTGGGCAAGTTGTGCATCCGTACTTGCTGCTTGTAGCTTTTTAGTTGTTTCACTAGAAACCAAAGGTGATTTTTGTTGTAAACTCAATTCATCCAGTACTCCTGCCTCACTCAAGCTTATTGAATGAAGCAAGAAACGATAGGCAGTGAGAGCCAATTTTGCTATATTACTGGCATAGCATATTCTCACACTTTCCTCTGGATCATCAGGTAGCATTGATAGCATGGGAAGAATATATTCTGGAAAAATTTTAGCATCACTGGGAGGGAAATCCCGGACTAAAGGAAGAATATAGCATAAAGTCTCTAAGGCAGCAGAACGCACAATTGCTGCCGGATCGGAAAGCATAGCGATCACATAAGGAATTACACGTTGCAAACGGTCTTCATCATCAATATATAGGGAACATGCAGTCAGCAAAACTAAGGCTCCTCTCCTCAAATGAGGCAGCTTGACATTGCGTATACAGGCACAAAGCAAGGAGGCAATGAGTACCATACCTTCACACTTCATATTATTTTCAGGTACTTCTAAAAAAGGCATGCCAAAAGTATCCAAGTTGCCATCATGTGCAGACATTAGATCATTCAGCTTCTCAATTGAGATCTTTTTCATGAAGGGATGGTCAATTCCCCTAAACAAATGGGAAATGTGTTTACTTGGTTCATTAGGATCTTTTATCCGACTTGTTTTGAAATTCTGCTGCATTGAACAATCCACGGTCTTTGCATCATCCCTAAGCAGATAACTATCGTAACCAAAGCCACTGCCATGGTCCTTTGATGAGTCTTTCTCTACATTCTCTCTTTTTCTATCCAAGTCAATTTTCGACTTGTCATTTTGTCTTGCAGCCATCTTCACTGATCGATTACCAGGTGTTCCAGCTCCAAGATAAGTTTCCTCAGACAACCTATTGTTCATCATGTGCTTAAGTATCTCGTTGAAAACACTCTGACACATTGCAACCTATAACAGATATTTAAAAGAATCAAGAATCTAATATGAAATGAAAGCAGCAGTAAATTTTTGGATTGAAATGAAAAGGCATTACCCTTGCATCAGGTGGAAGAGGATTGCAACAGCAGTAAAGATTGTGCAGAAAAGGTGAGAAGTAGCCAGGAAACACGATGCCAGCAAAGGTCTGTAGGTAAGTTTCAGCAGAAAGGCGACATTCAGGCTCCAATTGAATCATATGAAGGATCATCTTCCGAATTCCAGAATCTGGGATCTATGATCACAAAGCACACCGATGAGAATCCAACAAACAGAGGAGCTGGAATGTGTGTGTGTGTGTGTGTGTGTGTGAGAGAGAGAGAGAGAGAGAGAGAACCTTTTCAAGAAGCTGGCTAGGATCATACTGCCCCCTCCGATAAGCAAGAAGCTGGGAGAGCTCAAAAAGTGGTTGGCCCTCAAGGAAAAGCTCAGCAATTACGCACCTAAAACAACAATACAGTAACGAGCTAACATAGTTGCACTGCAAAGCTAGACAAACTAATTCAAGCCAAGCAATATTCCAACAGATACAACCAGGTTACTTATAAACAATAAGTGTGAGGGAAAAAAAAACAATCACTTGCACCACCTCATTACCACATCTATTGGAATCAACCAACAGCCGATTGATATCAACACCTCAGTAATGCATACATTCCATAGAAATAATCTCTAGAATCAGTAGGATTGGAATCAGAAAAATAGGAGAGTGTCTGGGACAGATTTTCTTTCAGGTGCCATATCTCCAATGAGGCAAAACGAAATCCCAGGAATTAATGAATTCACCACTACTTGCTCCATTATAACCAAATGTCCAATACTGCATATATGAAGACGCTGACTAGCCATAAATTGATGTGAAAATATGTTCAATACTAGGCTACAGTGTAGTATAATATTAAGTAAACAGACAAACGGGCAACATGTACAAGAAATGCTGTTCTTGAAACACTGCGCTAGACTCTCCTATAAGCACATTATTGATAACATAGAGATAGACTTTGCATTTTTTTATAAGAAAGTATGTACTCAACATCAATCTAATTCTTTTCTCCAGTACACCCTTCTATAAGTTGCATAATCATAACCTTACCACTAGTCCACCAACATCAACTTGTCCCAAACTGTATCGCCAATCAATTCAATTTACCTCATGGAAAATACAGATGATTTATTACAAAACTTCCAGCAATACAAGATTGGAATTTGGGACAACTTCTGCTATCCTTGGGAAGTGACAAGCCATAAGCTGCATCTCATGGTGAAAATGCTTACCCTACAGCAAAGATATCCATAGATGGTCTTAAAGGTGCATCTTGGGCAACTTGCACCTCACCTCCATGCTCATAAAATCTCTGAAAGTTAGGGAAAAACTGGTTGCCGTTACCCAAGTAAAATTCTTAGACTATACAGAAGATTAACTGCAAAGAACAATATCTGAATTACACAGAAGACTAACTGCAAAGAACAATCTCCAATACTTGCCAGCAACAAATGTATATGCTTGGAGCAGACTCACAAGATGTGAACAAGAAATTATCAGACACGTTTCATGACTTTTAAACAAGGATTAAGGAAGTGCAATACAGAGACTAAAGAAAAGCATGCACACCTAATGAGTTTTGCGAACATGACCAAATCATACATCAGATGGTTTTCTAAGAGTCTCCTGCTGTCTAAAAATTGGAATTGTACTCATATAACAGCATTACCAGGGCCAGGCATGAGAGAGGTTCTTGGTGCAGAAAAAGCTATTCATGCAGCTATCCTTTCAGTGTGAAAGATAAAGTACTGACCTCTAGATAGAAGGTATTGACCTGTACCCCAGATTGTCTTGATGCAAGACCATACACAAGGAAACTTGCTATGCAGCCATTCTAATTAGAGGAATCATAAATCTGAATGCATACCCAAACATCTAAGACAGAATCTTGTAAGGATTAAAATTAAGTTGGCCTGTTCTTCATTTTCTAAACAAGATGGCATAGCAAGGATGTCTTTAGATCGGTATTATTAAGAAACAAGAAATCACTCTTTGGCAGGAAATAGAAGATGGACTGTTTCTATTAAGTTACATCACTTTCTTGACTAATCTTACCAAACAAAGCAATTCGAAACTCCCTCAGATGTGTTGTGCAGGAGGAGAAAAAATGTCTTCAAAAGTGCTGCCTCTTTTTAACATCCTCAGTTTAAGATGAATGTGGTACTTCCTATGGAAAAAAGGGCAGAAGTCTCGGCCTTTCTCTTAAAACTAAGACTGTTGAGCAACACATTGCTTCCTCGGGTACATGGTTATTTGTTCGATGCACATCCACAAGGTTTTCATCTCATGGAATCTCAATGAATTAAAAGGAAAAATATATGGTAGAACTAGAAAAGAACCAAAGTTAGAGGAAAAACCAACCTCGGGGGCAAGATAGCATAGTCTTCTACCTCCAGTGTCAAAGAAAAATGAAAAATCCGAAGGGTCATCATAGGGAATATAGGTTGGCTTGAAGGAGGCAAAATCAGCAAGGTAAAGCCAATTCCATGAGGTTACAAGCACATTCTCACACTTAATGTCCCCTAAATAAGGCAAAGTGTCAGGAAAATTTTAAAAAAAAAAACAGTAATAATGCTAAAGGAAAAAATAAACATTAGTGGTAGGCCCAACCAACTGAACCCACCATGACAAATTCCCTTTTCATGGCACTGCTTCAGCGCAAGGAGTAACTGCAAAACCACCAGATCATAAGAGCTGAGATTGAAAATGCATACTCAACACATCAAATCAAGAGGGTGAGAGAAAAACCTGAAATGCCAACCATTTCTTCTCGATGATATTAAGGAAAGGGCGAGTACTCAATCGATCATGCAGATTATTGAAGAAGTACTGCCTTAACAGATAGGCAGCTTTGTCAGTTTCCTGCCAAGACTGCACGAAGACACGTCCGCATGAGGTATTGAACAAACACTCCTCTCATATTTTAAAAAGCAGTTGGTTTTAGGAACCAAAAAAATCAAATAGCCAATAATAAAGTTAGAAGTACATCTCTCATCTTTGTCCAAATTGAGTTTGACTAAGCAAAGTACTCCAAGCCAAAACTGCAACTATACTCTATCACAAAAGAGAACTTGATTCTGATCGGTTATCCTGATGAAGATACACCTTCTCATTGAAGCTTAGTTTAAAAATTCCTTTGAGCATCAAACACTAGCATCAAGATCAGCCCGAGTGAAAGTTTTGATGTTTAGAATCAATCTGTCCCATAAACTAGAGATGAGAATAGTTCGAAAAAAACCCAAATTTGAACCCAGCAGAGACAGAATATCATAACATACTGATCAACTTATATCTCATGCTCCTAGAATTACAAATAATCTTGGGCATGTATATCTGTTTTCCTCAACCTACACTGTCATCCAGATGTGGTAGTCTAATTCACATCTTTCAAACTAGAAAATGCTGCAGAGAAGTGCCCTCTTTCCATCTAAAAGTGAAAGCAAATGCATCACCAGTGCCGAAACTGTTATCGTTTCCCTCCACTTTGCGAAATTACCCAGTAATTCCCACATTTTTCAATCGGAGGATAAGCAAAATCCACATTTTCACTTTTTGACCCCCCAGCAATACTAGAAAATTCAATGAAGCTAGCTATCACGCAACTACTACTTCCCGAAAAAGCTTAAGATTCGCCCGCGTAAGAAACATCACTCGGTAGGGGACGAACTCGCTAAAAAACTATAATCGACCAAGCAAAGAGAAAAAAGCACTTCCAATTCCTTCAAGACAGACCATCTGAGCACCAATCGCAACTTCCCACTCAAACTCCCCCCACCCTTTCCCCCTCTCTAACACCAAAGCGAGCTTCGAAAACTCCGATCAATCGACGAATCCGACACAGACGGGAGACCGGGCGGACCGACCTGGAAGGACCAGACGTGTGGGTGATCGATGGTGCGGAAGGTGTCCCTGATGTGGAGCAGCCGGCGCTCGTACTCCCGGAGGTCGATGCTGTCGTCGCGCTTGAAGTAGACCTTGACGAGGACCAACCCCTCGTCGTGCTTGCACTGGATCGTCTTGAAGAAGCGGCCCTTGCCGAGGACCTCCTTGAGGACGAGGTTGTAGGAGGAGGGCAGGTCGTGGAGGTAGTACTCGGACGCGGAGCCCTGCTTCGTGCGCGCGATCTTGTTGCCCATGGATGGGCGCAATTCTCTCGTTCCAGTCGCCCGCGGCGTTTCGTGACCTGCAAGTCTGTCCTACGGAGACGCCATGGATGGGGAGTTTCCTCGAGCTTCGATTTTAGAGAGAGAGAGAGAGAGAGATTCTGCTATTAGTTTCACGGGGTTTCGTGCAGAGGTTGGGCTGCCGGAGGCTGGGTGGGGACTGAGGAACGGCCAACGGTAAGGTGCGATCTGCTCTGCGGGGTTGGTCGGGCTCTGGGGGATGGGCCCAATTTCGAGACGTGGCGGAAACGTTATGAGTATTGTATTTTTTTTTCTTTAGGCATAATATGTTTTGTGTGTTACAATATTTTTTTCATGAGGAGAATGAAGTGTTTGGCTCTTTTTATTTTATGGGAAATAAATAATTAAAAAAATATTTCTTAAAAATGATTGTTTATGTCATTTATGAAAATAAATAAATGAATATATTTTCATTGTTTAGAAAAAAATTTAAATGTAAATTGTTGTTGATAATGAAAATATTTTTATCAACTAATTATTTTAAATGATATAAATAATCAATTTTACGATTATATTTCTCAAATTATTCCTGTAAAACAAATTCAATTTAATGAATAATTTTACTCGTTGGATTAAAACATTTGCTTGCCTTCGAAAATTGATCAAATATCCATTTGCCAAACACCTCTTTCTCCATCCTCTTCCTCCTTTGTTAGTGGTATACCAATGTCACCATACCCTCCACGCCCCACTTTCACACCTGGTCTCATCACTGCTCGTACCTCTCGTCGCCATTGCTTGGCTTGCTATCAACCACCATGACTTACCTCTCTTCCCGCTATCAAGGCCTGCTTGTCTCGATCTTGTGACCTAATGGCAATGCTGCACAATCTTGGGTGATGTTGGGGACCCGAGCTTAGCAATGTTGAATTCGGGCATTGCACTGCAATGAAAGCTTGGCTAGGCTAAGCATGCTCGTGGTGGATGGTCGAGCTTGGTATGATGCATCATGGCATCATGGCATCATGCAAGGGAAAAATGAAGAAAGACAGGAGGCGAAAAAATAGCAAAAATAATAAAATGGAAAAAACAAGAGGCTGAATTTGAACCGAGGCCCTGAGGTTATTTATATAAAGGCTAATAATTTAAAAGACCCAAATTATACGTAGGTCGCACAAATATCCAAACTTTTTTTTATGACAAAAAAATTTAGGAGTGGGCTTTGAGATTTTTATGGTGGTAACGTGCCCTTTACATAATGTATGGGCTTTGCCAATACGCCTAAGCCATCTAGCAATGGAACCCGAGTGGGACGTGGACGTCGAAATTATCGTCAGAGGCCGCATCGGCTATCCAGTTTCTCTCGGACATCAACGCGGGCTTCCCCGCACATCTCATCTTTTTACTCGAAACCCCATTACCGATGTCTCCTCCTTCGGCTACATCTCTCCAATCCTATCCTCAAGATCGCGCGATGAAGTTCAGATGCGACAGTCTCCGTCGCCGGCGAACCAATTTTCCGTCCGGCGATCGGATCTTCATCGTGTGCACAGAGAGTACGGAAAAAAAAAAAAGGGAAAAGAAAACGTCCGACGAAATCAAAATGATAGCTGTAGATAAGACATTATATGCACAGAGTACATCCCGTCTAATCGCATTTTGCTTATTGATCGTTCAGCAAACATCAGCAAATATATACAATCCGACCCACGCGGGGACCGTCGTCAGCCTCGCCGTCGGATCGCCGATCAAGCGGGCTGAGCCTGAGCCTGAGCCTGAGCCTGAGCCTGAGCCAGAGCCTCGTCTTCCGGATCTTCGAAGTTGGGGTCCTTGGCGTCCACGGCCTCCTCCCTCCCGAACCCCATCTCGGCCCGGGAGTATCCGTCGCCGGACCACGTGAACTTGCCACCGTGGCCGCCTTTCTTCGGCGACCCGTTCACCCCCGTCGCCGACTTCCGGTCCTTCCTCGCGTCGGGCCTCGGATTGGCCCTCGGGCTGCCGCTGCTGCTCTTGCCTGTGTTCTTCATCTGCGTTCGATGAGATGGCGAAATGGGTGTGAGGCTGAGCGTGAAAATATGGTGGGGATTTATACTGGACGGAGACGCGAGAGAGGACAAAGCGGCAGGTCTAAGAGATACCATTGAGAGAGAGAGTGAAACAGTGGGTGATGGCAAGGTGTGAGCGTGTGATTCGAGGAACATGGCGAAACAGATAAGAACGAGTACCATCATTGTCATCATCATTATTGTTATTTTTTTTTAATTTATTTAACAAATTCCTAAACTTTGATGTAATATTAAATATGGTATCTGTAATTTTAAATATTTTTGAATAATTTAGACACTGCATTAAATATTTATGAATACTTCATAGATTATGTTATAAAAATTAAAAATTTAAGAATGATATAAAATATCATGCTAAAATTCATAAATCATATATACTAATAAATTATAAATTTATGATTAACATTGTATATTTAAGTAAATTTTGAAGAACCATTTATCCTATTATGCATGTTCCTTCCACAGTTTAATTATGGATTGGGAATCCTCTCTTGCTTAAGAGCTTCAATTGATCATGTTGGCTATGCATTTGGGTTAATGACAAAGGTCAAGATGAGAACTTTCTTGTTACACAAGTGTTTAAACGATATCGGAGATAGAACTGATAGAGTTTTACAAAACATGTATAAGCGAAATAAACATAAACACAACGGAAGCTATATATATATCTTCAAATGCGTTGTTCGTGCGTTTTAATAAAAAATCATAATATCGATGAAGGTTAAATGAATTACTTGTTGCAATGCGTTTTAAATAATTTGATTCAGATATTCTTCAATTCAAGCCCTACAAACGTCGAATCTTCACTTCAGACACACCATCAACATACCTCGAACGGAAAGGGAACTTGTAGATAATTGCTACTATGATTTTGTTAGCAATCTCATAAAGACAATCCTATGCATGTGGGCCTCACCATCTAATGCTTTCTCCTTCCCTGCCCCACTCACCCTCCCTACTCTATAAATAATGTCAAGTCAACATTTAACTTCCCCTAGAAGTTGGTATCTAACTTTTCAAATAAGTTAAATGACTACTTTATCTAGAATCTAGTCTCTAACTTCTCAAATAAGTTAATTGACTACTTTCTCCATAAGCTAAGTGAGTGAGAGAACATATCTCGTGAGTGAGTCGTGTCTATAAGAAAATGAGTGAATTGGTTATGATGTATAACATTCCTAGATTCACCATTGAGCCAGTACTAAGACTTGCACTAACACATTAATATTCCCAAGAGAATTGATTGTTTTGATCAATCTCTAGGTCCTATAAGTCATGATTAACATCTAACAATATATCATGACTACCCAAACAGTGCGAATGTTTTAAGAACAAAATGAGCTTGTTAATTTTGGCTACAGTATAATTCAATTCCTTTGTCTTATTATGTCTTGATTAAATAAAGACTATGGAATATTTGTCGAGTTACAAATTTGATCATATATACAAACCTAATTGGCTTGCATTTTATACAGAATATAAACATTCATTTTCGATTACAACCCCAACCGAGAATTTCAATGTAGTGTCATAATTAGATTGTATAGGACATCATGATTATACCTTACATGTAACAAAGAGACAGATTCCATGTCATGCACACATGTAACTTTGTATATGAACAAATTATAACCATTAGGTACAAAGACAGATCAACAAACAGGCAATATGTGTACTTGTGAACCATAGCCGTCCAACACACAAGTCAACACTATGCTTCAAGTTGAAGGATTATTTACACAAGAACGTAGCATGAATGATTAAACATTGATCACAGTAGAACTTTCATGTCACTAATTATTACATGCGTATCACGTTCAATGAACTTGTTTAGTACAAGCATATGTGTTTTAACTCGAGCATCACAATACCCAATGACTTATAACTCGTTATTTCCTTAAATATCCAATACCTAATATTGAAGCTAAGAACACATCGATCTCAATAAAATCATTAGTATCCACTCAATGATCAATCGATTGGGAATAGTTTAAAGATTCAATTTGATTGTAAACCCATCAAACGTATTCTTAACCTTTCAAGAATAGGTCCAGTTGCAATTAATCTTATGAAATCATTCATATTTTTATATATTAATAATTGCACAGATGAATGAATACGTTTTTGCCATTAATTAAATTATAAGATTGATAGTACAACCGATATCCCTAACATGTAACTATTATATAGTGACTTTAGGGCATACATCCAACAAGAACTCTATAAGTATAACATGCTCAATATGGTGTCTACATATTTAATTAAATAAACTACCAAAAGAAATCCATTATCAATAACAACCATCTGAACGTGCATTGCAGTCCAAGTTTGCACAAGACAATAAATTATCCACGTAACAGGCAAAATGTTTTAGAGACAATTTTCTAAAAACATGCATTTGGAAAATGAATGTAAAGACGTTCGAATAGTCTTTCACCTAGTGTATTGTAGAAACACGAGATTATAAGAAAGAGGGAAAATTTAGAACAAGGGCTCGAAGTGGACGAATATTCTTATAAGAGGGTTTGGAGTGAATTTTTCTCAAATAAGAATCCGAAGTTATTATTTAGTTTTAAATAAAGACTTAGGCTTATTGGTTGGTCAACTCTTCTTTGACTAGCAAGCGCATGCTAATTCTGGCGACCCAATCAGGCGCATAATCTTCCATAGACATGTCTTTCTATGGTACCATGGACCTATGGTCCTTGCCGGCCAATATCAAGGCCTCCTCAATGCTAGTGACGTCAGTTCTTCAGCTTCCTCTTTGCCATTGAGCTCGACGCCGTCCAGGACTTCAAGTTCAGCAACGTCAATGACAACCGTCGGGATCAACATCAACAGCTTGGTGTCGAACGCTTCTGCTCCGACTGCCTATTACGCCACTGATGATGACTCGAGTAAGCTAGATCTAAATCTGAAGAGCGGGAAGGTAATTTAGGCATGGAATGATTATAATTTGAGTGAGAAAAGTGATCCATACGAGGATTGCTCCTAGTTTGGAGAAACCCAAGAAGCCAATCTTGTCCTTCAAAGTAGATTTGTCGCCTATTTTTCGCGAGTTCATGTATGTTGCCAACTCTGTTTCAACTGGTGTGCTCGCGAACTCTCATGACGTGATGGGTTGGAGTTTTTGGGCGAGAGTTCTTAAGATGTTGTATCTGCCATCATTCCCAAGCATAGAGAAAAAGCATTCCCACACAACTCTAGCAATAGTAGTATTGGTGTTATCAGATGTTCTTGCAGTGTTAGCAGTTTTCTTCGTGGTCCTAATCGTTCGAAGGGATTAAGAATGTCGATGTGGTCAAGTAGTGGGAGCTTGAAACCGGTCTTCACCGGCTTGTTTTGTTGGTGAGCTGGAGGTGAGCTTAAGACCTGCAACTTCCCTCCAAGCATGAGGAAGATGAACATCGAAAAGATAGGAAAATAGGAAAAAATAAATAAAAAAAGAAATTCTCTAATCGTGATGTGGAATAAGCATGTGTTCACTACCCTAGCGAAAATTTGACCGATCGATGAGCTTAATCCTTTGTTTGGAATAAAAAGGTTACTTCGAATCATTATTTAAAATTAAATGCCTACTTCATGCCTTTATTTGAATTTTTTTCCAAGAAAAAGAGAGGAAGACCACCAAACATGTTTGGGGATCCCTAGATCCATTGATTGCAAACATAGTTGAGATCGAATCTTCACCTAACTGTGCTCTCTTTCAGCAAAAAGATAAAAACACAATTGAAGAATCCAATTCAATGTCGAGGAATAATTAACAGCCATTACAAACTAAAATAGAATATTTGTGATGTTTTTCACCCAACTTAACCTATGCTTTTCCAAATTCCATTCTCTACTATCTTTATTATCTTTATGCTTTTCCAAATTCTATTCTCTATTATATATTCCCCTATCTTTTCACTGCCTATTCTAGTCTCTTTTCCAAACAATACGGTAAAGGAAAAAAGAGAAAGATGGGTGCCACCATAGGGTAGTCGGCCGTCGCAAGGGTAGTCGGCCCTCTCCTTGTGACGGCCAAGCAATGGTAGAGGGTCCATGGCCCAAGGATGGTGTGGCCCACGACAATCGTGACTGAGGATTGCCTAACCCTCCGCCAATGCTTGTATAGGATCACGTCATCTCGGGCCAGCGCCACCATTCACGATAGTCATGAATGGTGGCGGTGTGCTTCGCGATGATGTTGAAGGCTCCATGACCCCTCGTCGGAGGTGGAAGAGGGTAATGATCCCTTGCCCTCTTTATTTTCCCCATATAATATAAATATTAACTTTTAAAGAATTTATAAGTTTGCCTTGGGAATAAGTTCATCAAAAGTTTTGTACGAATGAATTTTAAAATTTTTAAAAAGTGCAATTAAATTTTGAAATTTATTAAAAAAATACAATCAAATTATAAAATTTGCAAAAAATGCATTCGAGTCTTAAACTTTCAAGACTTAATTATACTTTCTAAAAGTTTTAGAACTCAACTATACAATTATATATTTTGAAAATTTTATGATTTAATTGTATTTTCATGATAAGTTTTATGATTTCTAATGTACTTATCCCTTTATTTTGAGTGGAAGTTGAATTTGAAAAAAAAAGGGGGGGAAAGTCCGATGCACTAAATAATCAAAATCAAAATTTATCGACCCGACTGAAATTGCCACCTAAGCTTTACTACCGCAAGTGAAATTTACTGACATTTACTCTAACCGCCAGAACAACATTTTTTAGAAATGGGCCAACCAAAATATCCATCTGGACCGCATCCGCCGACGTGTCGTCGTTTCGTTGGACAGCTGCGAGCCACCCGAAGGAGGGCGGGGGAGCAACTGCAATCTCTCCTAAAAGTATGCCCTAGCGACCACCGGCGCGGGCAAAAAAGAGCACGCGCATTTCGGCCCTGGCCTCCAACAGCGAGGAACCAAGGAATATATAGAGGGAGAGGGGGTTCGTTATGAGAGGAGGTCTCGCGCTGCTCTCCACGGTCTCTTCTCCTCACGCGCCTCCGTCTCCGCCGCTCTGCTTCCGCCGCCTCCGCCTCCACTCCGTCTTCTCCTCCGGTGAGCCTCCGTCTCTCTCTAGGTGTGGACTCGTTTCGGAATCTTTGGCTCGCGCGCGCGCTCGGCCGCTTGGTCCTTCTACTTTCGCCGTTTGTGCCGATTCGCGGCGATAATCGGAGGGCTTCTCCGCCGCCGCGAGCGCTCATTTCTAGATGCATTGTCCGCTTAGCTTACCGTTTGTTCTATTGAGGTCCGTCCACCTCCTCAAGTCGCGATTGCTGAACTAGCGTAGTACGCCTGTGACTGAGCTCGCCGTGCGTTTTTTTCCTTCTTCTTTGGGTTCGTTTGTTGGTGGTCGGAGAGTGTGAGGTTCGGAGGTTGGGGTTTTGGTGGAGATTCTGTGGGAACTGCGGTGGTATGGAGAAAGGAATTCGGATCGTGATGATGCGTGCGCCTTGCTGTTTGTGCTTTTAGGGATATGTTTTGTGACCGATCCTTCTATGCATGTTTGATAGTCAACTTTGTGTTTGTCTCTCGTCCAAGTTCTTCTGGTAATTTCTTGCAATCCTTGTGAAACTAGACAGATATCCTGAGAGTGAAATCTAGAAAATCGGTTTGGACCATAAGGACACGAGCAGTGGCAACAATGGCGAGTGTAAGTAATCCGTGACTGTCGCTTTTCTTCTGTTTCGGCTTTTGCTGCCGCTGCCTTCCATTGAAATTATCTTTGTGATGGTATCGCTTGGCATTTCCCAGGATCAAGAAAACATTGGCAATGCAAGGAAACAGCTGGCAAAACTATTTGAGACATCTCTTAGGACAACAGTCCCTGAGGAATCAGATGTTGAGCCCTTGGTTGCTGCTTGCACTGCAAAGTTTGGTGATTACCAATGGTAGTGTTTTAACCCACCTTCTGGTCATTTGGAAATCAATAAGTTTGATGGCTTTGCATTTTCCAAACATGATGGTTTTGTGGCCTCATCATGTTTTTCCTCTTTTGATTTCTTCAATACTAATTTGTGATGTCCATGTGTTGTAGCAACAATGCTATGAGCCTTTGGCCAAGGATCAAAGGTAAAAAGACAGAATTCAGGGGTCCCCCGGCAGTTGGACAGGTGCAAACTATGTATGACAGAGTTCTCTAGTCCATGAATTTTCTGGCTGAGCATCTTCTAACTTGTCAACTTTATTCTCTTTAGGCACTTATGAAGAACCTTCCATCATCTGAAATGGTAGAGGCATGCTCTGTTGCTGGACCTGGATTTGTGAACGTCACGTTATCGAAGAATTGGATTGCCAAGGTGATTATGTCTCTGAAAATTCTGTTTGCGATTGAATGCCATTGATATTGTTGTGGCAGTTGAAATAGACCTTATGTAGGAGGCCAGATTGAGCACCATGACTCACCTAGTGGTAAAGTTTTTGATTGGTACTCCAGAACATTCAGAAGATGCTGATTGATGGAATTGAAACATGGGCGCCAGGGCTCTCAATTGAAAGGGTGGTGGTCGATTTTTCTTCTCCTAACATTGCGAAAGAAATGCATGTCGGACATTTAAGATCTACTATAATTGGAGATACACTGGCCCGCATGCTGGAGTTTTCAAATGTTGAAGTTCTTCGTAGAAACCATGTTGGTGATTGGGGCACACAGGTGATTCCTGAAAATTTGCTTGTTGTGTTGACAATTTTCATAAGTTGGAGACTGATTTGTGTTAAAATTATAAGATTGCATAAAGCTTACTGCTTGTGCTTCACTGGGAAATTGAATCTTTTACTATCTGAATTTCATCCTTTTCATCAGATTACACATCCTAAAAATTAAGTGCTAGCTGCCTTTTCCACTTCGAGGGAACATAGGCCTACTTTATTTCATTGTACTGTTGATGACTATTAATGATGCGATATGCTCTTTACTACAATTCAAAAATTTGTTTTATTGTACTGTCATGCCATAAGTGACTTCCCTGCTTTATGGGTATGCAGTTTGGCATGTTGATTGAGTTCCTTTTTGAGAAGTTCCCTGATTGGGAAAATGCTGGTGAAACTGCCATTGGAGACCTGCAGGTTAGAGATGTTTTATATTTCTGACTACTGAAAGCTTCAACTGATGACATGCTGTTTAAGACCTCGTATAAAATGGCATAAGATGCTTACTTGTCTGCCTGTGATCTGGGGAGTGCGTACTAATTTCCTATGGGCAGTTAGTATCTTTCTTCCATTAGGACTCAGTCATTAACACGCAAAATTGACACCTGAATCTAGCATTCCATCGTTTAGATAGTTACTCCACTAACCCCTCTTCATCTCCATGGGTTAAGGTTTTGCAGCAAGAAGGTTTTCAACTCCCGATGTTTTTCTCCACCTGAACTCCTTGTGCTTGCTTATTAACTATGGTAGGAAACGATGGAGTTGGTGAAGAAGAACTAGCTTTTCGATAATAGGCTTCTGATGTGACTGATTGTGGTTCCTGTCCACTTCAGTTTTTTTTTGTGTAAATGGGGTGAGGTTATGTGCAAATGCCTAATTCAATCATCTTTTCTTCTTTTTTTTGGTTTTATTTCCTTTCCTCTAGTTATTATGACAGTGGACCTATTCTGGCAAATTCTCTTTTCTGGTCTATTTGATTTTCATTGGAATTGGTCATTCATATGCAAACTGACACTTGAATCTAACATTCTCCATTTTTAACACATGTATGACATCATCCTGTCAACTCCCCATGTTTCCACTGCTACCCCCTTTCATTGCCAAAAGGATTTTGAATCTCTAACCATCTGTTGCCACTCCAGTCCCTCTGGCCTTGCAGAGAAATAATGGAGTTGGTGAAAGAGAAGTAAATGTTAGGTTCAATAGGCTTGCTACTTAGTTTTTTTTGTGTGGTCCCTGTATAATTTAGTTTGAACTGGAGTGAGGATATGTTCCAATGCCTTAAATTGGTTATTTTTTTATTTTATTTCCTTGTCCTCTAGCTTTCAGAAGGGGCATAGGCCATACCAGTGGCCAGCATGCATTTTGATGAATGTTATGTTTAACTGCTTTGGTTCTTATAAGACAGCAATCGGACTTTGTTATTTGTTTGTAGTGATTACAGAGAAAGAAAAGGAACCTTTTATGATGGATTCTCTTTTTAGGCTTGAAATTGTAAATATTCTCTATAGAGCTGTTCATTTATTTCCTTCTCATCTCTTCAGTGATTTTTTTCGTTAAAAATGAAGTTACAACAGCCAGGAAATTTCTCATATGTAGGAATGAGAAAAGATAAGAGAGGAAACTATTTCCCACCTCTTGATTGCTGTTTTTCCTTGTTCATATTGTTCTTTTCTCAATTTCTCATTCTTTCTCCTTGATGTTGCGGCTGCTGCAGGCTTTTTATGGCTTTATTATCAGCAATATTTCTTCTCTATTTTGACAACTCTTTCTCCAATATAAAGAAACTTTATTGTTTTCTATTGCTAGTTATTTTATTGTGTTTCGCATGTTTATTGCTTAAGTTGTGGAGGGTTGCAGTTCCATCCATTTGTGATGGAGGTGATTGTTGTTTCAGAAAGATTTTTTTTACATATGTTGGGTAAAATCTCACTAATTTCTATGCACAGAAACCCTCTCTGTGTAGTGAGATTTTCTGTGCTTAATGCCTTTTTCTTCAAGTTGCTTTTGTCTTTCTTTGATGTTCATTTTTCAAGATCCAAAATACAAGCAACACATTGAACTTTCACATTAAGTGCGATAGCTTATGAAATTTACATGGGATATACAAATTCTTTTCTGAAATAAAATTGATTGGGCTTATAGATTTGCTTTATTCAATTCAATTGGTGTATGCCAGGCATTTTATAAGGCATCAAAGCAGAAATTTGATGAGGATCCTGTTTTTAAGGAGAGGGCACAGAAGGCTGTGGTTCGCCTCCAGGTTAGTGTTGTGTGTTCAGGACAGCTGCAATTTCCATATTCCTATTTTTTTAACTGCCAGTAGGGCATCTCGTCTTTTGTTGGGTGACTGTTGAACTTGTGTTCAGGGTGGGGAACCAAGGTACCGCAGTGCATGGGCACAAATCTGTGATATTAGCCGAAGGGAGTTTGATGGGGTTTATCAGCGCCTTGGGGTTTCATTGGAGGAGAAGGTACTTTACATTGTGGAATTCCTGCCATTAGTCAACCTCTGGTTTTTATTTTGTGGAGATGTCGCATGAATTAAGAACTATTTTGACTCATGTGATGCTCTTTCCTGTACATGAGTGATCATTGATCACTCAGATGAGATATATTTAATCTACAAGGTGCATTTTGACTCAGTGATCAATATGAGGAAATCGTGGTGATTGAATACATTTATATTGTCCATAATATTAGCTCCATAGAAAATCTTCTTCTTTTGAGTGGTTGTGCTTATCCTTTTTAACATTGTAGTGGAGTGAAAGATGATTATTTTCCTGGTCTTGAAGATTTTAAGAACATCGCTATGTGAGCTTTGGGTCTTAATTTCCTCTAATTTTTTTCTGTGACATAGTGTTGGAGCTATGAATTTCCATCTGACTTTAGTGTGAAATGTTTTTTGACAAGCTGGGAATAGTGCATTTCCACAACTAAGCATATTAACTGGCAAATCTTAATGATTTTTTATGCATTGCCTTTTGTCAGGGAGAAAGCTTCTACAACCCGTATATTCCTAGTGTACTGGAGAAGCTGAGCGAATTAGGGTTAGTAGAAGAAAGTGAAGGAGCTCGTGTGATATTTCTTGAAGGTTATGAGAGACCTCTTATCGTAGTGAAGAAAGACGGCGGTTACAACTATGCATCAACTGATCTCACTGCTCTTTGGTTAGACTTCTTTAAACTTGGAAAGTCATTGTCTTTGCTTATTTTATATGGCCATCATTTAGGTTAATTTCTTTAAATGTTTCTTTAAAATGATTTATTTTTCTGCTTAATGCATCCACTTCATGCATTCACAATTTCACATTCTAGCCTGTAATGCAGTCCATTCCTTTGATTTGACAGTCTATTTGGGAGGCATTGGCTTAAGTTTTTTAGTGAACAAGGAACTGGATATTTGGTGTGTGGTAGTTTCAATTGTTATTAGAACTGATGCAGGGAATCAAGGTTTTCACAAAAATAACGAAACAAAGCAAATATATTATAAGCTATAGATATGAAAATGTCTAGGGTTAAGAAAATCAAGAACTCCTAAATGTATAGTCTGCCATAAAGAATATTAAAAAGACGATGGCTGACACTTTGCGGATTGGGTTTAAGGACTGTTTATAATTGATTCAAAACAACACTAGAATCTTGGCCCTTTATCTACTTTAAGATCCAATCTCTACCACTAACCTCATTAAAAATCACATGCTGGTGGCACGACTCCTTAAACTCTAGAAAGAACTAAATATTAAACAGAAACTGGGGAAATTCCTGTGATACATCCAGCATCAAGGACTCTTACTCACAGACACTCTTCTCGACTATTCTGGGTTGCTCAATGTTACAATATTTTCCTCTATTTGTTATTCCGGATTCACTTTATGTTTTTATATTGGTGTTCTACTATTGTTACTTTTTTAGCAATAAGGTCTCACCTGACAATGGTGCAGGTATCGCCTGAACATAGAAAAGGCTGAGTGGATTATTTATGTCACTGATGTTGGTCAGTCCGAGCACTTTCAAATGTTTTTTAAGGTGAATATTCAGAGCCGTATGCCTTTCTGTTTAATTTTTTTCCCTTTGTTTGTTGTACTATGGAGTATAATGATTCATTTGTAAATTCTCTGAATTCGATCTTTATGAACTCGTCAACTTGAGGATACATGCGTGCATTGGCTTATGTATTATTGGTCTTCTGTACAAGTTCATACGATCAGTTAATGGCATGGAATTAAGCTTACTTATACCCTTGTTTCTGTTTTTTCAGGCTGCCAAGCGTGCGGGTTGGCTTCCTGATGATGATAAAGCATACCCTAGGACTAGCCATGTTGGCTTTGGTCTCGTTCTTGGTGAAGATGGCAAGCGTTTTCGAACTCGCAGTACTGAAGTCGTCAGACTTGCGGATTTACTGGATGAAGCCAAAGCTCGCAGTAAAGCAGCACTTGTTGAACGTGGTATGTCACTGTTCTTTGTTTGGGTTTCATGAAATTCATTGGCTCAGTTTAGGATGTATACCTTGCATTCATTCCAGACTTTCCTAATTGAAATTAATTGTTTGATTTACACCTTTTGACTACATAAATATTGTTATCAGCATTTCATTTAGAAAGCCTTTGAAATTTATGGTGGAACTTTCATCAGGCAAGGATAAGGAATGGAGCGAGGAGGATCTTGACAAAATTGCTGAGGCAGTGGGTTATGGAGCTGTGAAGTAAGTCCACTATCCTGATAGCGAGCCTGCCATGGTTTTTGTTATGCTGGTTCCATGCTCAGAAACAGCTCTGATGAGATGATCATGTCATTAAGTGTTTCTATTACCAAAATGCAAGTTAGACATTAGTGCATTGAAGAGGGCCTCAGTAAAGCTTTGGGAAGCACAAGCTGAAATAAACCTAGACTCTAGCAACTGACAAACAAGGAAATTTTCAGGCGTGATAAACTAATATAGAAACTGTGATGGGTTAAAAAGATCCTCAGAATATTGTTCTATGCTTTTGCTTTTTGATAAGATGTTATTATATGCTCTTTATCTAGAATTGCTTAGAGCATTTTCAAATGGTTGAGCTTCTTCTTCTTTTTTTCTTTTTTTGGGGGTGAAAATTCATTATATGCCTTACAAAGTAGTTGTCTGTTCAGTCTTTTATATGGATTTAGGAGTAGAGAGAATTGATATCCTGAACTTCTTTTTGTAGGTATGCCGACTTGAAGAACAATAGGACCACGAACTACACCTTCAACTTTGATCAAATGCTTAGTGATAAGGTGAAGATTTATATTCTCCATCGATAGCTCTGTCAATAATTGATGAGTGTAGCTGAAATTGTTGTCATGATTCCCAGAGAAATAAAGTCCTCTCTACTCCTTGCATATTTACTTGACTAGGTGAACAATATTACTTTGGTTGTGTTGACTGGATTTGATTATTAGATTTTTTTATTATGTTCCACTCAGTCCATGAGTTTTATATCACATTTTTACCTGTATGTGTAGGCATGCACCTACCCCTTGTTTCTTTATCTGTCCTTTCTTCATTCCTTTTTGGCTAAGTTGTTATTTATGATGACAGGGGAATACTGCTGTCTATCTGTTGTATGCCCATGCTAGGATCTGCTCAATAATCAGAAAATCTGGTAAAGATATAGAGGAACTCAAGAAAGTAAGTAGTCTGTCTGTTATTTATGTTCAATTAGATATTGATATGGGCGTATGGATTTATTTTGCAATGATAACCCCCCCCCCTTCCCCACCCTCTATCTGTGAGATGGGAGATAATAAGGTACTGATGCACCTTCATTTAAGAAATTGCCATATATTATTTTAATTAATGTTTATGAAACTTTACAACAGCTCAACTAACACTGTCATCTCTTTTGAATGCTAATTAAATTGCCTCCTGGCGATTGATTTGGGACTTGAAGCTAAAAATTACTATTCCATTATGCTACAAATTCAACATTTTGTCATTTGTTTTTTAACTCATGCTCTTTGGCTGTAGACCGGAAGCATAGCGTTGAATCATCCAGATGAACGGGCATTGGGGCTCCATTTGCTCCAGTTCGCTGAGGTAGGACATGAATTAAGCATGATTTTGACAATGTCAGGATACTCTTCTGCAAGGTGGGGTATATATTAATGTAACTTCTTGATTGTCTTTTTGCAGACCGTGGAGGAGGCTTGTACCAATCTGTTGCCCAATGTATTGTGTGAATACCTGTACAATTTGTCTGAGAATTATACCAAATTCTATTCAAACTGCCAGGTACTATTACATTGTTTGCCTTTGTTTTGCTCCAGATAGCAGGACATGAACTACTATTTGTTTCTAGCATTCATGCCATGTGCACTTGTTTCATCTCTTCACTGGTTTATCCGTCTGGTTGTCAAGTTTGCGAGAATTTCAGTCCATAAATGTAAAGCGGTATGATTTTAAGTGCAGAGTGCTTTTGAAAAATAATAGTGTAATTCTGGCTCTCCTCAATAATTTCTGAGAGAAGATATGCAAGTGCCTCCCTTAGAAGTGCTAAAATTATAAATTTGAGGTTTGAAATGCATCTCTCAAATGACCATAGTACTCCTACTAGTTATGAGAAACGTCGTTATTTCTGGATAATCTCCCTAAGGTCTCAGCATTGCCTTTGCACATTCGTAGTTATATGAGGTTGAGATGCTACTACTTCCTTTCATAGCTGTCACTGTGACTGTGATGGTTCGTTTCTATATTTGACCCTATTCATCAATAAGGGAGGTGGCTATATCAGAATGCATAATGGATGAATTACGTTATGTTTATTCCCTACTTATGCATAGACTTAAACTATGCTTGATGTCTTTATGCAGTTTAACTGAAATGTTACAGTAAATAGTTCTGATATGTTGAAATTATCTGCAGGTGGTTGGATCAGCAGACGAGACCAGCAGGTTGCTGCTGTGCGAAGCGACTGCAGTTGTAATGAGGAAATGCTTCCATCTCCTCGGGATAGTGCCGGTCCACAAGTTATAAATAACAGTAAAAGGAGGAAACGTTTTTTCAAATTTTGTGGGTTTACTACAGTTATTCACCCAAAGATTGGGATAATTATAGGAAGCAAGATATGAAAGCAGAATTTTTTTGCGTTTAGCTTGGAATGCATGCATGCCGGAGCAAGAGGATTTTTGTTGGGATAGCCTGATCTTCTATTTGTTTTCCATGTATTTCGTTGCACGGGATTTTCTTGTATACTGGAGAACACTAGTGCCCTATTAGTGCCCTATCAAGGGTGGAAATAGATCTTTTAGTGCATATCGAATCTAATCCTTATGCTTTGAAATCGCAATTACATGCCACGCGTTATGACTTGCGTTATGAGTTTAAATCTGCTGTTTCTGATTTCTTGGCGAATTTGGGAATTGTCAAGATCAAGTCAGAAGCCAATAAACGCCAAACAAAGGAAGAAAATGACCCTAATCGAACCTAATTTAACTGGATTATCATTACCCAATGTATGTCGATCCTCCCTGCCATGCACGCAATGCAAGCATCTTCAATGTCATTATCATCGTATTCTATTGGCGTGAATCACGTTTATCTTTCTAGTGTAACATGCATTCGTGATCTAGCATGCTGTGTGAGAATTCTGTTTGCTTATCCATTCTTAACGACGGAAAGGATAATACAATGCCGCATGAAAATGACAATGCTTGTTTCTTGGAGATCATTTTAGCCCCACCAAAGCCTTAGTAGGGTGACCCTGCTCAACCGGCATAAGTGACCATTATGCGGATCCAGGCGAGGATATTCTCGGACGGAATAATCAAATATCTTCAATTTTACTTCGAACCGAACTTGTTTAACACTATCTGATCGTACTAGTGTTTTTGCATACGTATCACATATTTCTTTTTGATAGTCGATCCTTATTCTTTTGTAAATGCATAGACTAGGTGTCTAGGGCTAGCAATTAAAAAAAAAAAAACGCATCAGGTACTCATCCAAAACCACCGGCTCCTTTGATTATTTAGCCTAAACTCTTCCTCAATCATACAATGCAAAAATGCCAAAAAAAAAACAAAAATAAGAAGGAAAAAAAACAAAAAAAAATGCTCCATGGATACAAAGATGTATTCAAAGACCAAGTGTGGTATCCATATCGAGTAAACTCAAAAGGTCTTGAGTATCGGAATGGGCGGTCTATTGCCGAGTGAAGTACACCTCTTCCCTAGATTAGAAGCAGAAGAAGTTGCAAAAGCAGATCTCGATGAGGAACCCTTCTTCGATATGATCGCCTTGGGACTGAACGACTTGCTGGGACTGTCCAAGCCTCCTCCATAGCTCTTGCACAGCTTCAATCTCTTTATGCAGGGCCTCTCCCTCTTCACCAGATCCTCCAGGCTCTCGCAGCTCGCTAGCGATGTGAACGACTGCGATTTCCCATCGTAATACCTCGACAGCCCTCTCCTGCACCACCACGAAATCAACGAATTAATCATCGCCGCTTCATGAATGTGTACACTACAGTTTTGTAGCTGTTGCTTATGGGGTTTTCGTAGGAAGTTCGGGTCGACACTCGGCATGATCTCAGTTCAGCTAATTCTAAGATCAACCCTTTTTATCTTTTGTCGAGGCGATTCAGAATTTTCCTTTCTCATGCAATCCGAATGCTTCAAGAACTACCATACTATGGTATCTCCTTGTTCTTCTCCTCTTGATGAATAAAACTAAGAGCAGCATGTTTCTTGTTCGCTCTCGTGCTCGTGCCTTGATTCGTGTTGGCCCTATGATATCCCGAAACACAAGAAATTCACTAGACGACAAGCTTATTACACAAAGTGTGAGATCAAGTTTGAGTTAGGTAGAAGGACATTTTATGCTCACATATCTGATCCATTCAAATATTAGCTATGCTAGCTGAACTAACCACTAACAGATCGAGTTGGAGAAGAAATGATCAAACTTACTTTATGGGAAGCTGAGCCATGAGGTCCGATAACTCGTACAAAGGTCCGTGTTTGCCGGCGAGAGACGACGACGACGACGATGAAGACGAAGAGAACGAATAAAGGGTCGATTTCGAAAGGGAAGGCGAAGGAGGAGAAGATGAAGCATCCTCTAGGAGATCGGACGAGGATGACGACGACGACGATTCTCTCGAGTCCCTCGAGCCTCCATCTTCCATAGACGTCTCTCTCGATTCCGAATCATCGCAGACGTTATCTCCACCGCCGCCACCTTCCATGATCCTCCACTCCTCGTTCCTTGGAAGATCATCAAGAAACTTCAAACCCAGATCGCCAAACCTCTGATCTTCTCCACCCATTAGTGTCATGAACAAGATAGAGAGAAGAGAGAGAGAGAGAGAGAGAGAGAGTATTGTGGTCTTATCCCTGAAGACTTTCTGTGCAGGATGGATATGTAGTGATGATGATCCTGAGGGTCGCTCTTGAGGAAGCATATGTGGTGCAGTATATAAATACACACGTAACCCCCAACAACAGAAACAAAAGAAGATAAGGTAAACGTAACGTGATGTGCTTGAATGCGCAAAAGTGAGAGAGAGAAAATAGCACTAGTTTATCTTTTTCATACGAAGCGAGGTGGCACATGGATGATAGGATAGAAACGGACCCTTCTTTTCTCCCGATTTTAATTTATTAAATTATCTAATTACCTAGTCTATTAATTGCCTATTTTATTTTATTAATATTTTTCTTGGTACGTTACGGGCTTTATCCTCAAGGAGCTGTCATCATCATCCCCCCGATTCTCATTCCTATTCTCGTTCCCCAATAAATGGTCCGAATTCATTATTGGGAAAAAAGAGAGGCCTTTTTTCCATCTTACAAGGAATGAGGATAACCCATGATTATCTTTTTCATTTATTTTTTTAATTATTATTTTTTGAAGACAATCCATAGACATATCCGAATCGCCGATATAAAACGCGTCTATCCCTTTCTCCATTGATGGGTAAACTGATTGAAAAGAGCGCTTATCTTTTGGTCCTTCTTTTGCCTCATAAAAGAATGACACCCATGTTCGAATTTTGACCTCTTGCCTTTCGATTTTTTATATGTCTCCAATATCCTTTCTTTCTATAACAGGGAAGTCCCGTTGAAAAAAAATATTAAAAAAATGGGGTTAGGTCACCAGCTTGGCATCTCACTAAGGTGGATAATTAGACATGATCACCTCGCCGATTGCCAATGAGAATCCATTTGATTTACGAGCACTGATGGTCGGTACATCTATTGTTAGGAACATGCCTATTCTTGTTCATCTCCACATTATACTAAGTATAATGTAATTGGCTTGCTGGCCAAAGTCAAAATTATGTGAAGAGTGTCTTATGGGGTTACCTTCTTTGCAGGGAGTCTAATATTTGTTTTTTTTTTTTCTGGATCTAGTTCATTTCAAAATTGACAGGACTTAAATGTTATTTCTCAATCTAGTTCAAAGACCGACCAAAAAGTCCCTATCTACTATCTTGAACTATTCTTACCACCATGGTGATTGGACCAGTAAGTAGCGTAGGACTTAATTTTGATGTGATTGGAGTGCAATGGTCATACATTTGGATTCCCCAATCGTTGCTCGGTCTCAAGAAGTATTGACTAGTTTATAGGCATGGATACGATCGTATCATAGCGTGAGATAACCTTGACTCTACAACCACCAATACCATAACGGACTTCTCAAAATAAGCAATAGAATATGGCTCCAACGGAACGGTCCATCGACACCAATTACCTGTTTTCATCCCTTTATTCATAAAAAGAAAAAGGGGAAAAAAAATCAAGTCTTGACCACTTACTATTCTCTATTTTGCATCGTTTTTCTTTGGCATGAAATCATTAACATAAATTTTCAAAAGAAGCTGCTTTTTCAAGTCGCCATTACACGGTCAAAACATCAATTAAACCTCTTACGACCGTCGAGGCCATTGGAATAAACTAATCCACAAAAGGAAACCCAGGCACCAACAAGCCTCTGAAAGTATTCCCCTTGTCCCTCTTTCTCACTTAGCCAAAACCATCAATCCCAAGCCATCAAAACCCGAATCCCCAACGACAGAAAACGGCGTCGTCTCTCGTTGTCGGATAACGTTTCATCGTTAAAGCAATCGAATCGAATCGAATCGTGGGAGAGACCAGTCCACATTACCCACGAATTAATTAAGAGTTTTATTGCCAACATTATCTCAAAAGATAAAACTAATAAATGGGATTCTCCTTTGGGTTTTCAAGGCATGTGGGGTTGGGGGGAGAGAGCTGGCAGGAGAGGAGAGGAGAGGATAAGAAGGTTGACCTGGGATGGAGTCACCATCATCATGATTGAGGGATCACAGGAAGACCACATGTTTTGTTCGTCTTCTTTTGGGCTTTGCTACCCTCTTTACCCTTTTCGATGCTCATCTTCTTATCCACACTTTCCTTTCCCTTCCTTGCCGCCTTACCTAATTGAAATTTTCCATTAACGCCCACGGATTGTAAATTGGATCCAGAGGAATGGACCACCACCACCACCCCCACCCCCAACCCACGAAGCTCCTTATCTTTTTTTCATGCTCGCCCTTCATTTCTCAGTCCTTTTCGACTTTGCAACCTTCTCTCTCTCTCTCTCTCTCTCTCTCTCTCTCTCTCTTCCATCTTATCCTTCCTTTCGAAGAGCTAAGAGCAAACGAAGGTGACAGGACCGGATGGGATGGTTTCGAGATGATCGAGATCTCGTACCAAATGCTATTCCAGTTGGTCCCCAAGTAAAATGTGACCTCGGCTCGAACTTGAGATGGGTTTTTAGAATGGAGTCTCAAAGCCATCCTGATTGAATTTATGGAAACTTGCTCAAGTCCCTACAAATATATGGTTTTTCATTTTAAAAAACGAAACATATGCATTTGAGCTCAAGATGCTACCTAAATAAAATGGGGAAAATTATCAAAAAGTTATAAACCTATAGTTTAATGGATAATTCAATTCTGAACTTTTTGATTTGGTTAATTTATTCCTAATTCATCAGAAGATTTGCCAATGTAGTAAAAATCATTGATGTGAACACCAATTATCTTACATGACACGATCAATGCTAACATAAACGATTTTAGCGATTATATATATATACTATGTGCTAGGAAGGGTTGTCATCGACCCTCATTGGCCACAAGCAAGGCTAGCAATGCATACCAAATCTAAGCAAGCCCACAACACTGGTACCCAGATTTGGCAAGAGCCAATGAAGACATCCAACCCCTCAACACCTGTGTGCTGGGGACTTATGCCGACTATTGCCTAGGCCATGGACAAGCAAAGAAAAATTAGAAGACAAAGAAAAAAGAAAGATAAGAAGAGGGAAAAAAATTGTAAAATTCTCAACGTCAACACTAGTTGTATCATATCGAATGATTGATGTCGACATAAGTGATTTCTTATCAAAATTGGTCAAATTAAAAAGTTTAAAACCAAATTATCCTATGCACAATAGGTTTATGATTTTATTTTTTAAAATTATGCCAAGTATATTACAGACTACTTAAGGGCAACAAGATCCATTATTCTAACAAAAATAATTAGTCGAATTCGGGTCTCACGGGTGCGCACCGGCCAATGCCTCATTGTCTCCCTCGAATCCTCCAGGATTGACTTGGAAGAAGGGCTGCTCGCACTCTTTTTAGTGCAAATTTCGTTGACCACGTCTTGTCCCCACGACTGAAAATTTCCCATGTTTCATAGTTGCACGCGATTCACACGTACCCCCATTGATAAGTCGGAGCGGGGACCAAAGGGTGGATCTTCTGCCCTTCTAGAATCCCCTGAATCATTCAATTTCGCATGGTCAGACACATACGATTGACGTGCTTGGAAAAAAGAAGTTGTTTAAACCCGGTATGTTTAACTATAACTAGAGTCAATGCCCCTGCCGGCAAGCAAATATAACCGGAATCTTTGATTTGTAAATGTAATCGCGTCACCTTGACTACTTCACTAGTTGAGAATTTAATCGTGGATGTGAGGGTACAATTGTAAATTCAGGATGGATGCCAAAGTTTGAAAGCCTTATACATAGTATAGATCAAAGAAAGATAGTAACTGAACCAGTTGACACATACCCTAAGCACCGTGTTGCAAGAACTGGTCTCACCTAGTTATCTAAATATAATTAATAAAATTATCATACTAATTAATTGGATTATCATCTCTTAAAGATGCACTTATCTTTAGCAGACGAGTTAACTTGTGGCCTAGTTCCGTCGGCAACACTTGGTCTATTTCCGTGACAAATCCTACAATGATAGTGACAACAAAGTGATATGTTAAGGAGTCGTTAGGCCAATGCACAATCGACGTCGCCGTTTCGTACGATCCAAGTAAAGCCCTTTGTGCCCCCCCCCCCCCCCAAAATGGTTCGGCTTCCACCTGCTCTTGTCGACAGGTTTCAGCTCGTACAACTCCTACTCCGCACGCAGTTCATGCGCACCTAAAGTTGGCTACCGAATATATCGAGAGACGCATCTTCGATGGCGATACAAACCACGCAGGCATCCTTACTCCTTAGAGCGTCTTTGAGTCCGCCTCGTGCGGATATGGACCCGAGACATCCAAATTTCGCAAGTGTCTCTCGTCTTCGTGGACTTGAAATGCAAGGTATGTATAGAGAGTTGGGGATGGTCACGAGACGCGAACTGGTTTGGGAAATTTCGAAGACAGGGTTGAGGAGGTTGAAAATCTTGTGAAGTTGAACTTCATAATGATCTCACCACAGAGGAGGGCAAGAACCCTAAAGATGGCAAGGATGTCGTACTAAATGCCTTGGTTGGAACCAATTTGATTCAAAGGTCACTCTAGTTCATGTTGAGTTTGCGGGTGTCAAAAGCCAAAAAGAAAAGAAAATAAAAGGAAAGGACAACATATCAAAAGTTCAAGTTTAAACTAACAGATGGAAAAAAAAGCACACATACATAGAGTATATTAACCATGCAAGTAGAGGATACTTGCAAAATCCTTCTCCCGTGCAAGGCCACTGCACATGAGGGGCTGCACATTCAAAACAAACTCGGGGGAATTTTGCTCAGATATCATGTAAGAATGTTCAACCAAAAAACGTGGATAGAAAACCACATGTATGACACATAAACCTTGAATACAAGCAACGTGGGATAGCTTAGCAGCGGAACAATTTGTTCAAGGGTAATATCAGAAAAGGCTTGATGCATCTACCTGTCTTCTTGCATACATGAGCAGAAAATGGTAAAGAAGAGGGATTATAGATGCCCATCTTCTTGTTTTTCTTGCTTTTTCAGGAGTCAGCTCTTTAAGGTTATAAAGCCAAAACAGGTACATCTCGGGTAAGCTTGCCTAAGCTGGCAGGATTAAGTACAAGGCAGAATTTTTCAGTACAGAACCTTGGCATGCTCTTTCTATATGTAAGAGACTTCTATCATCATGTGCTCAATTGCTCAAGTGAAGTCACACTGTTCGAATTCTCAACCACGCACGCCAAGGATACATATGAGTAAGAGGATTTTACTCCATAAACACCCACGGCTTAACATCTCGGAAAACTAACGGGAGGTTCCAAGCTACCCACAAGAATCCCGAGATCGATATCTTTGTCTTCAAACTTTTTGATAAAAGGATGACTCTGAAAGACAAAATAATTCATTGTCAAATAACCATCAGGCAGACTGTTAGATCTGAAACAGACAGTTTACATCACATATCACTTACCAAAAGGTCCAAAGACGAAGATCTTTGTTGAGGGTCCTTTTGTATGCTGAGAACCACAGAGGAAAGTGCACGTCAAAAAACAATATTGAATTCTGTCTACAAGGAGAAGATGAAGAGAAAGTAAAGGGAAGTATCATGATTTATCTTTTGCACTTGTTTTGGCTCATGCCCAGCCCCAACAAGCACTATGGGTCACTTCCTAATTCATAAATTTGATTTTTACAGAAAGAGGAAGGATGGAGAGTTAAAATAATAGCTTGATCTTTTTATGAGTTGACCATTACTTGTTTCTTTAGGGTAAAGGCAAATCATTTGCCACTCCACTTCAAAAGGGATCATACAATTGTCACAGAAAAGCACCAAATGCTTTCCCCTGTTTAAGTAGTTGAAAGAGACATCTCTCTCATTCTTAAATTGACAGTTTCAGCACCACAAAAGCTAGTGCGTGACTCATATAAAAACAGAGGATCTGTTGCAGCTGGGAATTGATCACAGAAGTGACACATGATGGATAAACAAAAATAAACCAAAAACAAATAATGTCTTAGCCCATAAAGATCACAATATAGGTGGGATCAAACACCAGTTTTGAAGGGTGGAGATAGCATGCTGTCAATCCAGTAGGAGGCGAAGAATGTGCTATATAGATTTAATATCTATTCAAACCGTGAAAGCATGAATTATGAAACTGCAAAGCACGAGCTTGGCTCCACGTGAGGGCAAAAATGAGGATACATGTCAATCATGGCAAACAAGTAATGAAAGAGTATTCTGTCCTTACCAGGAAGATACAAATGAGCAGAACTCTGGGGAAAACTGATCTGGCGGAGCAGAAGGTGGTGGACTTTCAACAATTGCCTCCAAAAGCTCATAAAAGCTTGGCCAGCCTTGCTGATCTTCAGATTGCATGTAAGGAAAGCGTCCTATAGCACATTCGAGTACTACCATGCCCAAACTCCAGATATCACTGCTATAGTCATATGTGCTCCCGCTAATCCTCTCAGGCTAGAAGTAATAATGACAGTTAGTTTGACTTTAATACACCAGTTCCATGCAAACATGCCTGTTCTATGTGCCAACACAACTAGATGTCATGAATCAGATCTGGAATGAGTTGCAGTTTGATGAAGGTAGTTCAAAAGCAGTGTTAGCCACATACCGACATATAATTGTAAGTTCCAACAAATGTATCTCGTTGACCCATTGAGCTTGCTAGCATAGCACTGACACCAAAATCTGTAATCTTCACTTCACCTCTGTGATTCACAAGCAGATTGGATGGTTTTATATCCCTGTGTATTACATGTCTTTCGTTGTGCAAATAAACAAGACCTTGTAACACCTGAGCACAAATAATCAGCCATAAGTGTCAGCAAGGTTAATTGTAACTCTTCATGTTCTACAGAGATATTTATCGTCATGAGAACTCAATACCTGCTTACAGACCACTGCTAAATATGGTTCTAGGATAGTCTTAACTTGTCTGATCACATCAGCCAGGGATCCACGGTCCATGTACTCTAACACCAAGGAGAAAGCTCCGTTGTGGTAGAATGAGTGGTAGCAAATTACGACATGTGGACATTGAGAAGCTTGATTTATCTTTAGCTCTTGTACAATCTGTTTACGGATCTCTTCTTGTATATTCATCTGGATGATCTACAAGTCCGATATACACCTCCAATCAAGCAAAGACCAGACACTTTGCAAAAGAGACTCAGTAGTAATAGAAGAACCTTCTACTTCTATGCAGTAGCAGTCAATGAAAAATTGTCAGCGGAAATGCCATAGGTATATTCAGCATGAATGCCCCTGCTCTTGAGCTTGTTGATAACTGTTTGAGAAACTGAACTTAATCTAACCATGAACAGTTTAAACTCTGAGGTTTTACTGGTGTGTAACATAGTTGCGAGATTAATATGCAAACCATGAACCTCTTAGGTTTAAATGTAAATTGAACTAATTATAAAGATCCTGTGAAGTCCTAATATCATGTTCCTCATTATAAGCAGAATATATTGCAAAATAAGATATTTTGGGTGACAGAAGTTGTCTCATTACTAGTGATAAATGCCCTAAGAACTCCAAATAGACAATATTGACATCTTCTTTCAAAGCATCGCTATCAGATATCTTTTCTAACAAAATTGTGCCAGTAATAAATATGAATGCACAGACGAATAGCAAGTAAATGCATTAGAAGATCATCATGCTAGATAGAAAACTTTCGCTTAAATTGTAGTAGAACTACTGAGTTTTGATTGAGATTAATAGACTAATGATCAAGTTATTATTCAGCAAGATATGATAAATCGTGATTAATAGGAACATTCATTTGCATTAGACATCTATTAATGCAAATCAATAAATCTTCATACAATTCTGTGTTCTACAGATTTCTGTTCCTTTGAGAGATAGATGTTGCCTGGGCCTCAAACTAAACTAAATCTTAATCAAGTCAAAAGGTGATTGATAGATTTTGATTGCTATGTTGCATAAAATGCAAAAAGGATGCTCCTATTGATTGTTGACACTGGAATATATCCTCCTTTGCAATAATACTCCTTCCTTTATCACATCAGAAATTTTTTTTATGGAAGAGCAACACTTAGAAAAAATTACTTGCACAAGGGATTTCTTGCAGACTGCGGGGATAAGATAGATTATAGACCAAATGCAACATGGAAAAATATTAAATAGGAAAACCTGCTGAGCAATAGAGAAGCCTTTCATTTACCTTTAGAGCAAATAGTTTTCCAACCCATTTATGGCGAACAAGTTGTACCACACCACCACTTCCCTTTCCTATGACTTTGATAGTCTCAAGGTCTTCCAATGAGAAGTCAAGATCAAGTTCCTTACCATTGGAAGGCTGTCCATGTGGAAAAAGAACAACAGATCTCATGAGCTCAAACTGGAACAACTTGAGAAAGAAGTGCTATGAAATCAAACACCCAGTCAGATCGATCATTTTGATTGCCAATAGCAACAGCAACAAATGAAAAGAAAATGTGAAAATCAAATCTGACATCATAGGAAGTTCAAGTGGACAAAAAACTGACTGTCTAATTGGCGAAGGTTCTAATGAGAAATGCAGATCATCAACAATTGGAGATTCTCACTTTAAAATGTTTAGTTCACACCACTAATAGAGCTCAAATGCCATATTTAAAAGTCAATTAATCTGGAAAGTTACTAGATGCAGAGAGCAGTGGTATAAAGGAAACTATATTTGGTGAAGGAGAGAATAGGATAACAGTGGGAACAGGTAAATCCGATGGTCAATGTAAGTGTACTTGAATCGAGTCCTTGAACATCTTAGAATATGAAATTCAAGCCAGCAAAGTCACTTGCTGTTTCTATCTTGATTTGGGTATTTTAGGCCATCATTCATGACTTTGTTCTTGGGCACTTATCCAATTGCTCTCCCATAGATCATAGATCTAACAGCACAGCGCAAGTGTTATATGTAGCAATTCACCGCACATTCAAGCAGAATTAGACAACTATGCTGATTATGTCAAATCGGCTTCCCCAAAAAACTTCACACAATCCAACCAAGTGACAAATACCTATCCTTTCCAGGAGGACAGAGATAACTTCTCTTATGGCGAAATGAACTTAAAATCAGACTTACACAAGACTCCTTCTCTTCAGATTTGAGCCGCAGACCTTTATGGTTCAATAGAAAATCACCATCATGGAACGTGCCACTTGCAGTCCTGCATCAAATTATGCCATTTAGATTCGCCACAAGCCAAACAAATCAATATGACTAGATCAGTAAACTTTGAAGAAAACTCCAGCTGCTAAGGTAACTTCAGATATAAAGTTGCACATCTAACTACGACAGCTCAAGTGGTTGAATCACGATGCTGCCTCTATCTCAACTCAAACACCAAGTGAACAGCTCCAAAGGTAACTTTATTTGCCCCCATGCCTCGATTGCATGTCCTCATTCGTTCATCTGGCATTTCCACTAAACCGAAGTCGAACATCCTTCGAGCGACAGATACAGTACCAAATCCTAGGGCCTACTACTGCACGGCAATCGAAATACATATATCCTCGTTTCCTTAGCAATCCCCCCCGCCCCTGCTTAACCGCAGAGAACTGAACGGCCGGGAGGGAAGAAACCGAAATCCAGGTCGATTTCGGAGGCAATCGGAGCCGGCGAACCGTGAGTGGGGGCGAAAAACCGCGCCGCGCCGCGACGATGATGTGTTAACATACGGAGTGGGGGGAGCTTAGCTTACAAGAAGGAGTCGATCGGGGCGTCCTGAACGGGGACCAAGAGATTGAGCGGCTTCAGCGGCTTCGTGCTCCTCATCGCCTTCATGCTAGGGTTCCGCGAGAAGAAGAAGAAGCTCCTCTCCGATGAGCTCGCGACGTTTTAATGGAGGACAGAGAGAGTAGAGAGAGAAAGTAGAGAGAGAAAGCAGAGAGAGAATTGTTTAGTCTCTCCTGTCTGTGTCTCGAGGGAGATGGCGACGGGAGATGGCGACGGGGAAGTCCGTTGAAGGGCCAAAAAATTCAAACCGGAATGGCCGCGCAGAATATAATAAAGACGGATGCACAATACTTTTGTCTGATTATATTTCGAAACGAGAAAAATTATCGTTACGTCACTTTGAGCATACATAATAATTATTTCGTTTGTCGGTTTTTCTTCTCTTTTTTTCCCAAAATAGATTTAAAATAGAAATATATTTAATAATACAATTTTATTTTTTAATTTATAAAATAATTTTTTTATTTCAAAAATATATTTGGGACATAAATGAGAGTAAAAATTTACTTTCCCGTTTCTAAAACAAAAATAAAAAAATAAAAACTTTTCCCATTGCATACTCTTATTACCGCCCGCCTCTTGCCACTACTCAAAATAAAGAAATTTTGCGTTATTATCAAATAAATTTCTATTCCGATGATAACGTTATCAAATGCATAGGTCTGAGGAGTAAAGATTAAAAAAATCAATTTCTAACTAAAAATCATGATAAAATGGTTATCATTTGCATAATTTATTTCTTGGGAATGTTTCAAATAAGAGCCCAAAATGCTCTTTGTTTTTCAAATAAATGCCTAAAATTGACATAATTTCAAATAACAACTTGAAGTTGCCACATCAATCTTAAATAAAAGCCTGAAGTGATTATTTGAAAAATAATATTTACTTTAGGTCCTTATTTGAAAAATAACGACGCTTTAAGTCTTTATTTGAAATTTCTCTTCATCTATGATAGGATTTTTTTTCTTCTTCTTCTTTTTTTAGCCTAATTACAAATTTAGGACAAAATTTAACCTTATTCTAGTCACTAGAAAATGTCCACTAGCAAACATTTTGGCTAACCAACGCATTCAAGCCCTTATTTGATACTGATTTGGCTATTATATAGCCTTGTTTGAAATAAATTTCAATTTATGTTCTTTTTTCTTTTAAAAAAAAATGACTTCATTCCAAACTCTTCTTTGGAATTTTACCTTTAAATGATTTCAACAATGATTGATTCCTAACTTGTGCCGCTAGCCCGATTTATTGTGTATGGGATTAGCTTAATCGATAATTCGTTGCTTGAAAATTTTCGTAAATTGAAAATGAAAATGCTGTGTGTGAACAAATTAGGTTTAATTCACATATATTGGCCAAGAAATAGATACATGGGCCTTTATTCAAATAGACCAAGATAAAGAAAAATTGAGAAACATTTTAGGGGGGGAATTTCAATAAAAGGTTTGAAGTGCCCGCATTTTCTCAAATAAAGGATCTAAAATGAATTATTTTAAATAAGGGTCTAAAGTGCTAGCACTTTTTCAAATAATGATCTAAAGTGGATCTTATATCAAATAATTGCCTAAAGTGACTATGTATGTTTCAAATAAGAGTCTAACTTTTTGGAGTCAAGGATATTTTTGTCATTTATCATTTTTTTCTTTTTTATGGTTCTTCTTCTTCCTCTTCTTTGATAGCCGGTCGGCCACCGGTGACACCCAAAAAGGCTAAGTGAGGGTCACCCTCTCCCGATCCGACAAGGGCCACCCTCTCCTATGGCCGATGATGGGTGGCCTCCCTAGGCGAAGTTGCCCCTCACTTATGGCCAACAAGGGTGGCCCTCGCCCAACCGTCTGTGGGTGTCGTCGGTGGCTAGTCGGCCATGGGCGAAAAAGGAAGAAAAAGAACTAGAAAAAAGAGAAGAAAAAGGAAAGAAAAAATAAGAAGATTTAGATGAAAATAACCTTATCCGATTGAAAAGTTTAGCCGATCAACAACCAACGATCGATGAGCCCCTTGTTTGAAACAATTATGGTCACTTTAGGCCATCATTTGAAACAAAAATAAGGTTCATTTCAAACCCTTCTTTGAGAAAATAAGAAAATTTGGGGTCATTTTTGGGAATTTTCCCTATTTTAGGTTGTGGCGGAATTTTTTTTTTTTTGAAAAATTCGAGACATAAATATAAATAGCTTTTTTCGCTGGCTCAGCTCCCTCCCTCTCTATCGCGATTTTGAGCGCCAGTGCTCTCCCTCAATAGCTGCCTCGTTGAGTTCGAGTTGAAAGCTCCGAGATCACGCCGCTTGCAGGTGAGTTCCTGAACGGGCTCTTCATCTGCAGATGAATTTCCGACCTTTCCACCCCCTGTTCTTGTTCGTCAATTCGATCTCGTGTTTCTCTTGTTTTTTGTTGCGAGATTACTGTTGAAAAATCAGAGCTTTAGCGATCGAATTTGCTTCCCGATTCTAGCTCTTACTGTTTCGAATACGACGCATTAGTCGTGGGTTTGAGTGGATTCTAACTGGGGTACCGCTGGTTGTGCCCCTTTTGGTTGTATTGATGCTGCTCGTGAATTGGTTGGCGATGACGTTGGTGAATTGCAATGTGGAAAGATGGTATCCGCTGCATGAGATTTTTTTGCCCATTAACGAGCTGCGCGAAATGGTGGGCTGGAGTTGTGGGAGTGACTTATAGGGGGTGTGAATGCAACCGCGGAGTGATGGAGGCTTGGCTTGAACAGAATGAAACTAAACTGCGTGAGCCGCAGAGAATGTTTAGTTCATTGTGGATCAACTGGTCCATATGATGTTGGCCTTCGGATTTCTTATGTAAATGGGGGATTTTCCTGAGGCAAGTGGGGTTATAATGAAAAGAAAAATAAAATTTCCTTCCTTTGCATGTTCCAGGAACCCAGTAAAGTTTCCTTTGAGATAACCAATGTGAATTTTCATATCTTCATTGTGCTGCTGTGTTTCACGGATTTTGCATATCCTTATTATATGCTGTGTACTGCACAAATAAACATCATGGTCGTTTTTGTTTTTGTTGGTTTTGCAGAAAACAAGGATGAAAGTCAAGCTCTTGAGTATCCTCCTCACAATGCCTGGCTGCGCTTCTCACTGTCCAATATATTCATAGACTGGCCAGTTAATTTGTTTGTTTTCTTTTTAAAACAAAATGATAAACAGTACAGTAATGAGAGCTATATTAGTGTTTCTTTGTGCCATCGGGCTGTCATTCAATTCCCTGTGCTGTCTGACCAAGATTTGATCTATGTGTAGCTGTTTCCTGGATATTGTATTTGTGTATTCTTTAAACCTTTTCTCATTCAGTAATGGATCCTTCCACTATCGATTACTAATACATCTTTAATTCTTTCCCTTATAATTGGCCAGTGATTCTTTAAACCTTTTCTCGGTCAGTAATGGATCCTTCCACTATCAATTACTATTACATCTTTCATTCTTTCCCTTTTAATTGGCCATTGATTCTTTAAACCTTTTCTCATTCAGTAATGGATCCTTCCACTATTGATTACTAATACATCTTTCATTCTTTCCCTTTTAATTGACCAGTGATTCTTTAAACCTTTTCTCGTTTAGTAATGGATCCTTCCACTATTGATTACTAATGCATCTTTCATTCTTTCCCTTTTAATTGGCCAGTGATCATCATTCCTTTCAATATCTCCTTTTCCGTTGCCCCATAAGTATCAAATCAGTTATTGTCATTTTATTATCTGTGAAACAGCAAACTTATATATGATCAGACACATGACTTAGACAAAAGGTTTAACTTATACAGTTCCTATGCTGCCAATTCTCTCTACTACTACTTTGTTCTCCTGCTATTACTCATTTGTTTTTTTTTTTTACTCATTGCTTCCTTTGATGCCCATTTATCTGTCTTCACTATTTTCTTGCATTCTTTCCATAGAAAAGGAAGATGATATTCTT
The DNA here is from genome assembly GCA_014182895.1 of Angophora floribunda. Lineage (NCBI taxonomy): Eukaryota > Viridiplantae > Streptophyta > Magnoliopsida > Myrtales > Myrtaceae > Angophora > Angophora floribunda. Next base: position 36,680,811 of record CM024707.1, on the reverse strand, counting down.
CATGTTATGAACCATTTCAAGGACAACTTAAGGATTTGTAAAACCGTTCTCGTTACTTTGCAGATTCATTACTCAAACACGTGCATGCACAATTCATGTGCATGTGTTGTGCAAACTCAAAAACTCAGTTGTGTGCGTGCTCGTGCACAAGAACAGACGCATGCACATGTGCAGCTCACATGTACACAGAGAATAGCCAGTAGAAAAGGAGGCTTGCATTTTGGATATATCTGCTTATAATTCCCATATAGAATTTGCCATGGTCTATGTTTTGTTTCAGTTTCATGGAAGTTTGAACATCATCTGATGGCGAGCATCTGCTTCATTCTTTTGTTACAAACGTTCTACTTTGCGGGGACAGTTTTCCTTAACCTATTTTTCCTGAATTCCTGCTGGTATTATTGAACAGAGTAAGTACTCACTTTTAGCGGATAGCTGTATTAGGCATTTGTAAAGGAAGGACTTGTTCATATGTAGTGGCTGCAGAACCCTAAATCTTCTGTTTATCTGAACCATAGATGGCATGCTGTCGCTTCATGGACTTGGGATGCCCAGGATGAAACGTGTGGAATTTGTAGGATGGCCTTTGATGGCTGTTGTCCTGACTGCAAACTCCCTGGGGATGATTGTCCACTGAGTAAGTTTCTACCGTTCCTGAGATTTCTTTTAGTTTAGGTATAATGTTGTAGCTGATATTGGCTCTTGAATATAGATGGAGGTTTCTTGTATTTCTCCTCTGAGATGTCTGCATGTGAATCTGAAGTATCTCTACATAGTCAACAAGGATTAAAGCAAGACTGAATGCCCTGTGCTTTATAAGCAATTCAAGCAAATACCAAATGGTTGCTGTTTAACATAAAAAGTTGTTTCTCTTCAACATGTCCAGAAGGTTAAAAATGAATTTGGGCATCTAATTCTTTGCTTCACTCAGAGAAGATCCCATTTACTTTGCTTTTTATTTCTTTTTTTGCTAGAAAAGGAGCAATCTTGGATATAGCTTTTGTTTCGAAATGTATGCAGCATTTGTCTGAGGCCAAATCGTCCTTCATATTCAAAGTTCCAAGCTGAGCTTTTGTTTCATGCTTCTTTTTAGCTAAGTAAGCTGAGCTTGGATATTCTAAGTTGAGCTTATTGCATTTAGTTAACACTTGAACAGGAGCTGTATGTTCATAACGTTGAACAGCATGGCTTTGTTCTGAAACACAATGTTTTGTCATTTCCAGTCTATACGGAACTCCCATTTGTTGAACCCGTGTCATGGATGTTTTCATACCTCTAAAGATATGGTGACTTTTCCTTTCTTCCCAATTTCCCCTTCCCTCCCCCTCCTTGAAGCCACAAAAAGAAGAAAAAGGAAAGCAAAGGTGCTTTCTAAGAATTGTTATATTGATTACATATTCTGTGATTGTTCTGCAGTATGGGGTGCATGCAATCATGCTTTCCATCTTCATTGCATCTTAAAGTGGGTGAACTCGCAGACTTCTCAAGCACATTGCCCCATGTGTCGGAGGGAATGGCAGTTTAAAGAATGATGGATCAAGACTCACAAATCCTGCCATCTCTATTGCATCTTGAAATGGGTGAATTCACAGATTCGGCAAGTACCTTGCCCCATGAGTTCGAAGGAAATGGCAAATTAAAGGATTACGAGCCAAATTGTATGAAATCCTCCAACGCTTCCTTGTTCTTTGCGCTGGAGTGTTTTTTTAATGCACAGACACGTATGTGCAGTTGATTTGTGAGGAATGATGTCACTTTGAAGATATGTTCATGTGAATGGCCAACATTAATTGGTGCTTGGCCCTACCCACTATGTAACAGCCTTGTTGTCATGAGTGTCTGATTTATAAGTGGGGTAATGTAATCTTCACATATGCATGAATTCAAGGGATTATCATGACACACAGTAGTACTTAAGTACTGTCTAAAGATTGCAGATTTGCATGTTATTCATCATGCCTTGCATTAAACGACAGCCGTTCTGGTACTTTGAGTTTTACCTTTTCTACCATCGCCTTTTGCTGTCAGCTCGTTTCGTGTCTCAGACTTGTTTTTAGATGTCTCCTGACCCGTGCTATTTGCCGAACCCTGCACTTTCTAACCTATTGCACGGACATCTTCCTTAAAATCTCAAGTGTTCTCAAAACCAGGAAAACAAGGTCGCTGGATCAGTTTCAATTCAAAGCAGGCCTTGATGATGCCCAGTTTTGATCACAGACCATTTGCTCAAAAATGGTTCAGCCCATACATCATCGTCTTTGATAGTGCAAAGTGGGCCGTGCTCATGCACAGCCTCTTTGTCTATAAGCCTATGTATGATGGCATAGTTGATTTCTCTTGAGGGTTGAACTGGTGGAAACAGTTCAATAGAGAACCAAATTAAGGTATCTGGATATGAAAACGTCGTCCCTGGTCGATATCGCAATCACTAAGACCAGTTCAAATTTTTGTTTCTTGTTAATGAAGCACAAGAGCAATCCTTCTTCCACATGTCATGCTTGAGATATATGCCAAAAGGACTTTCATTTGGTGGGTCATTGTGAACGAGTGACGTGAAGACGCGGGTTTCAAGTATTATAGATTTGACAAACTCGGCTATTCACATGTCTCTGTCCATTCCTCTGATCTGCAATTTGTCTTCAATTGATTCCTGAAATTGGGAAATGAATCTCTGCTTGTACGCAATCACCTCAAATTGAACACGAACAAACGGCTCTCTTTCCCCCTGCCGACCGTTTCCTATAATTGGGAAATCGTGCTTGCCGTGTACGCAACGACCTCAGTTGGAACTCAAGACTATTGGCTCTCTTTTGCCCTGGAGGCTTCATACCTGGGCCGACTCTCTCTCTCTCTATCAGATGTTGCCATCAAATGGAAAATTTTCATGTTTTTTTATAATCAATTCTCCTTATTTTTGATTTCTCTACTCAAGTCTTTATATTTTCACAAATTTTGTAATCAAAGTCTTTGTGACGCCAAATTTGTTGGTTGACCTAACTATCATACCATGTTTTCATTTGACAGGCACGTCGATTAGATAAGGCTGGATTTTGATGTCGGAAGGTAGGAAATTCGTGAAAGTTAAAAGAATTGATTAGACAAGTTAAGAGTATATGAATTTAATTAGATAAGACGTGAAAGTATGGGGATATCACAAAAGTTTTTCTTCACCGAAAGAAAGAAAGAAAGAAAGAACCTATCCAAGAGTATTGATTTGGTATTTCATTTCTCACATAATTTTTTTCATCTCTCTCACACACACCCATTAAGCAATCATTGAAGAACAGGTGCTTGATTCATCGACTGCCATCGCATGGACTCTTATCACCGACACCATCTATCGTCATCACTTTACCACTCTCATAACTTAAACAAGATTTTCCTCTCAAAAATATTCTTCAAGAAAGCATTGTCGACCCAAGAAACCAACTCGATCAAAGAAAACAGCTCATTCAAATGACCATCTTTTCAAACCAAATGAGTAGATATTTGCTTCATCATTAAGCTCGAGATTTCAGCTGGGGTTGGTCCATGGTGGGACAAGGGTTCGTTAGCTGAAGGCAAAATGCCAGCGATGCAGATGTCGATCGTTTAGGACGTGCGGAGGTCCTACGCCGACATGGCACCATCACAACTTTTCCATAGATTCCTGGCATCTTCCTCTCTTGTGTTCGTTATGGCTAAGATAAGCAAGTACCCTCTCGCCTTTAGCTCTTGTTAGGGTTTAGAGCGAAGCATCATTGTACGAAACCATGAAAAGATCACTAAAATTGGATCGGAATTATTGTGGGTTGTCCCTATACTTCAATGTGGGGTTGACGATAGAGACATTAGATGGGAATTCAAATAAAATTAGATTCGAGTGTCGCGCATGTCCCTCAAAAAAAGTTAGGAAGATGAAAAGAAACAAGATTGCAATAGGAACATGTGCTTTCTGCTCCATCCTTCAATTTGTAGGTTGTTATAATTAGGGTCGTGACGGTCTCGAGTGCACGTTCTTTTTTCCAAATTTAGTTGCCTAAAATTCAAACCTAGGAGAAGATTATTGTGGGTAATTGGATAAATGAATTATTGTGATTATTGCCAAAAATAATTTCATCTTTTTATGTGGCATTGATCGCAATTTTTTTTTTGAGATAACACGAGGGTATTTTACTTTTCATTCAAATAATTCCCATGTGTATTTAATTATCGACTATCTCGAATTTTCATAAAAGGTATTGAAATTCGGGTATTCTCGAAATTAAATTAATGTTCGGCATTTTTAGAAATGCCAACCTATATTCCTATTTTTTTTTTAAAAAAATTTAGAATCTATATTCCTGATTAAAGCAAACATATGTAGGACCTCTCTACGGGGAAGCCTAATTCTCTTTCTCATTGTTGTTTTCTTTTATATTTTCGAAATTGGTCCCAGTCTCCAATTCCCGTTCTAACTGTCATTCAACTCGATGAAAGTAAGCTTGCTTTTGCATTGTATATGGTTATTTGAAAAGATAGAAAGTGAAGACGAATTTGGGTACGTTTATTTTAAAAAAATAATTTTCTAGATATTATTTTCCGATTTTTAAAATTTTTAAATGACAAAAAACTAATCATTTCATAGAAATCTTTTTCTATAGACTGAAAACAATAAAACTTAGATGTGTGGGCAAAAAAAACTTATCTTTTCAACGTGTAAATAATGTTTTCATCATCGATAATAATTTATGTTAACGATTTTCTAAATGTCGAAGCTAATTTCTATTCATTCATTTCTAAAAATTACACAAACAATCATTTTTAACGAAAAGTATTTCTCCAAGCCATTAATTTACTGCAGAACAAGGGCACGCTAAATGTCTTAGCAAAAATCACTCTTGATACTTCACGTTGCCGTTGCATGCATGAAAGTCCGAGCAAATACTCATTTTTATTATTAGGGAAAAATTATATAAAAAGAAAATCTCAAGTGGGGGGTCAATCAACGAAATGAGATAAAAAGCAATTTCCGAAAATCTGCCGACAATATACAAATCGTCGCACTACAGACGAGACAACTAATGACAAAATATATAAAAAAAAAAAGAAGAGAAGGATTTCCGACACGTCCGAAGATCAAAACCACGTGAAATCGCCGACTGCCGGGTGAGAGGGCGCGTTAGCCTATCACATATCTCCACCTCTGTCGAATAAAAAAATTAATTTTTTTAAAAAATCATATTTTGTTTGGAAAAATACCTTCTTTGTTAATTTTTATCTGCTTATTATTTTGTAGAGTAATAATGATTTTTTTCCTTTTTTTTAATCTGTTGGTAGAGAGAGAAATTGATTACTTGGCTACTTGGTAATGACCAGGAGTAAAGCCACAGATCCAGAACCCCATCTGCAAATATATAATCATAATCGAAATCCCTCTAAAAACTAATTAATTTTTTTCATTTCTCTCTTCGGCCAATCCCAGAATTATTTTTTTCTTTTTGGATTAATAAACAAAACGTCCAAAAGAGAAAAGGAATTACTTTTTGCCTTAGAACTTTCACGTTACATAAACTGATAAAACCCATGGAAATTAAAGATGATTGGTTTAAGGTTTTATCCAAGTTCTTTTTAAAACATGAAACTTATCCGTCAAGACATATTGGAATTTGGAACCTAGAACCCGTCATGCTTACTCACAAACTTTGAATTTACCCTATTACAAATTTCATGATTGTTTCTAAGGTCTAATCAAGTGCCACCTATGCTTTTAATTGAATGATTGAAATGAATCATTATCTCTAATGACCATCATTTGCTATAATTTACTAATCACAACTCATATTTAGGCATATGAAAATTATGAAATATCAATAAAGTATAAGTCTTAATAATGGATATCGTCAAAAATAGAAACTCAAACTAGTGATTTCATATTGCAAACTCATCATTAAACGTCATAAAATGTTGTAGGATCGTGTGAAAGCATAAAACGATAAAAACTTATTTTAGGTTATCGAAATCAAATTTCCTAATTTTTAAAACTCAAAACTATGCTCACCCCTAATAGAAAACTAGAACTCTTCAACTGTGAAGAGATATTTTACAGAAATGCAATCATCACCTTGCAACCAAACTCGAACAAGACAGCCAAGATGATGGCAAGGATAATGTCTAGGTTGTCTTTGTGCTCTCATCTACCATTTTTGTTCTTTTTTCTCCTACCGCCTCTCCTCACCAAGCAAAGGAGACTCGATCTACTATTACACATCCATTTAACACTTTATACTTTTTAAATAGCTGATATTGGTCCTAAAAAATCTCACAAGCTATACGAAGATAGGGTCACACTTATAGGGGCTTGAGGCACCACGATGCAGCCATGCTAAGGCTTTGCCTACTTGAACTAATCTGCTTTTCTGATCTGTTCATTAATTTACTTTTTAGATGAGATGAATCAGGATTTTTTTTTCTATTTTTATGATTTGAATTTCAAACTTAAAAAAGCGTCTGTTTGGCTTGCCCAAGAACCATAATTTCATATCCACCGCTGGATCACGAATAGGATGAAGGTGCGCCTATGGCGATCCTACACCCTCGTGTGCATGGTTGTCCTCCTCCATTCGATTTAGGGTCCGACCGGACTATGTCGTCTGATTTCGTTTCCAATTTGAGATTTGCTAATGAGAATGTCCGGATGATATTTTGGTGGTTGGCATTTTCATCAAAAGGCGTGTTAATCCCCGTGATTTGTTCCTTTTTTCTGGAGTTTGAGCCTCCCAAAGGAAACCCGATTTTATTTTTTCTAATATGGATATTTTTCTAGTTTAAGTAAGTTTCTTAGTTTGAGTGGATACACGAAGAATGTTTGTTTAGGAAAAAACTCACGACAAAGAAAAATGTTTTACGAAGAATCATTTTTCAAAAATATGTTATCCTCTTATAGGCTATCTTCATTTTTTAAGTATCCATATTTCCTTTGACTTTAAATAATTTTCTATTGAGAGACCATTATAGTGGAATTTTGTACTACACTCCTTGTAAAGTGAGTCATGCCAATCCAACCGCCATGCAAAATCCAATATAAGGTTTATTTTCCCATTTTATTTATTTTATTATTCAATCATTTATTTTTATGGCAATGATGAGGAAGGACAAAATCAAGACCGTCTTGAGCAGTAGTTTCACCAAAATTAATCCTACAATGAAATAACTATCACTAAAAATCATTCTTCGATTTTTATTAGAGGAAATGATTTTATGGTGATTTAGGAAACATCACAAATGGACAGGTAATCAATAGCTTTACTTCAAATAGAAATGCACGTGCGTAAACCATGCTAAAATTTAATCAACAATAAAGCTTGAGAAGGACAACTCTCTCAACACAATGCCCATGATGCCGGAAATTAATTGATGATACAACGCCCAAGATGCCAGAAATTAATTGATGATGTGGATTTAGAAACAACAATTAAGAAACACACTGAAATTCAATCAATAATGCAAATGTAGGAACTAAAAGTGCAGTAGAGGAAAATAAAAATAATTGAAAAATAATAGATTTGTTTATATATGCGTGCAAAATATCCTGTAGAGATATGATGAAATTTATAATGATTGTATCATAATCATCTACGAATAGCTCCTCCTACGGTCTTTGCCACGTATCCTTATCTTAAAAAAAATAAAAATCACCCATGCTTTCGAGATGCCGTGACCTCGTCTTTGAACGGTCGTTTCTTTATATTCATGCATTAGTTGCTCCACGATCTCCATCACTTTCTTCAGATGCCTTAATCGATAATCTGTTGACCATTCCCGAACGTTGGAGCATATTCCCATTTTTAAAATATATTCTCTTCTTTTTAAAATGCCTATGCGAAAATGACCGGCGTTACTTTACTCGGCAATTGGTACGCTTTCCATCCATTACGAACGTTCGAAAGTTCGAGCATATCCTCATTTTTTTATTAAGAAAACTTTAAAAAAACTCAAGTGGGGTTCAATTAAAAGAGAATTAACATTAAAAAGCAATATCCGACAATCTGCCGACGAATCGATAGCGCCACGTCATACATAGGAAACGAATTCAGTAATACAACAAATCATCACGCTACGGACAACTAATGACAATACACAAGAAAAACGAAGAGGAGGACACATTCGAAGACGATGATATCCCACGAAATCCGGCGACCGTTGGATGAAGACAGCATCGGCCCCTCACGCGTCGCCACCTGTCAAAACAAGAAACCAAACAGCACACAAAAATATCAGATTTTCGGTTAGGCACCGTGGACACGTGTCATTACGTGCCGTGGTCTATAATATCTAATTTCAAAAGAATAAAATAAAAGAGACCCCGCGTAATTAGAGGGACCATGACTCATCATATGAGTTTATCCACTAACAATTTTATGAGTAATAATAATCCCCTTTTAAATTTTTTTTTTTTGGAGAGAGTGACGTGCTCCTTTTTTTTTATAATTTTTGAAGTAATAATTATTTTCATAATTATAAAAATATAGAGAGCGAGAGGTAGAGAGAGAGAGCTTACATAATCGAGCTCAGTTCTTGGTAATGGCATAGACGGCATAGATGATACCAGGAATCCAGCCAAAGATCGTGAGCAACACGCAGATCCAGAACTCCACCATATATGCACAATAACCAAAATTCAAAATCCAAAATCAAAATAAACAAAAAAGAAACCTCCCGAAAATCATATTTCCTTTCCTTTCTTTTTAGGTAAACATTAAGAAACGACAAAAATAAAAAAAAAATAAACAATTTTGCCTCCAAAAATAAGCCTTTCACCCCCACATAAAACTGGCAAAACCCTACTAAAAAAGATAAAAAGGAACACTCTCTACTTTTTGCTTAAACATTAAAAAACCAGAAAAAAAAGAATTTGCCTCCAAAGATAAGATTTTCACCACCACATAAATCTGGCAAGACCCTACTTAAAAAGAAAAGAAAAGGAACACTCTCAACTTTTTGCTTAAACATTAAGAAACCAGAAAAAATAAAAATAAAAATAAGAATTTGCCTCCAAAAATAAGACTTTCACCCCACGTAAGACTGGCAAAACCCTACTTTAACAGAAAAAAAAAAAGGAACTCTCAACTTCAAGGCAAATCAACATTTTCCCCCCTCTCGACCAATAAAAAAGAAAAACATTTTTCCCCTCCGAATCAAAAGCAGATCATCACCTTGCAACCGAACTTGAGGAAGACGCCGAGAGGGGGCAAGATGATGGCGAGGATGATGTCGATGCAGTTCATCGTGCTCTCGTCCGCCATTTTCCTTCCTCTTCTCTCTTTTTCTCCTTCTTCTAGCTCTCTTTACCGAAACGAAAGAGAGTAGGATTCACGAGCTTTGAGAAATCGGGGAAGAAAAACGAAGAGATCGAAAGGGTAAACCGGGAAGAAGGAGAGAGATTCGTGGGATATTTCGCTGCTGGTGAAAGTGAGTAAGCGATGCAGTATGGAAGGGGTCATACTTATAGCGGGCCGGGGTGCCACGTGGCGGCCATGCCCGGGCCTTTGCTTTTCTTTGGGCTTTTGCTTGCTTGCTTCTTTTATTAATTTATTCTTCAGATGGATGATGCATTGGGCCATCTTTTTTGCTTTTTTTTTTTATATGATTCGAATTTCAAACTTAGGAAAAGGCTTTTTTATTTATTTTTTGGCTTGCCCAAGAATCGTGTACAGCTCAGGATCATGAATTGGAGATGAAGATGTGCTCATGGTGATCCTACAACACCCCCGCCCCCCCCATGTGGATGGTTGTCCCCCTCCATTGAATTTTAGGTTTTGATTGGACCACATCTCCTGATTTCCTTTCACATTCAAGAAATATTAAAAAAATTGTACTTTGGAGTTCGTATTTTTTTCCGTTAAAAAGGTGGTATTGATCCCTTGATTTGTCCCGTTCGATCTTTCTAAAGTTTGAGCCTGCGAAAAAGAAACCTAATTCAAAATGTTCTTTGATTTGAACGATTTTATTAATTCGAATGATTTTCTCATTTTGAGTGAATTTCCATAAAAGGGTCCCTAATGATAACAATCAACTGTGTCTTCTACTCATGAATGAAACATCCATAGAAATCATGGGCATTCTAAAAACCAATGATTCAAGTGCTGAGATCTTGCAATTTTCTTTGCGAGATTGAAAATTTGTTTTTACCATGTTAAGTGCAGTTATTGCAATTTACATGAAATTACTTCTATATATAGTGAAATCAAGTACTGCTCTCCTTGTGAAACAAGTCATATCAATTGAACCATGCTAAATTCAATGAATGATTTGGTTCCTCACTTTATCTACTTTATTATTTAATTGCTTTACTTTTACCATAATGATCATGAAAAAGTTATTGAGTGCATCTTTTGAACAATAAAATCGGAGCTATCACAAGCAAGTTGATATCATTTGATCTTCTCATTACTCATGAAGTACACAAAAAATGTTTTTGATCTCAATTACATGCAATTAAACGCATGCTATTGAATTAAATAAAAGTTTAATGCTATATGATGAACAAGATCCCAATCTAATAAGAGTAATGTAACAAAACGTGTATACACATTTTACATTCATAATAAAATTTCTCAAATCGACACTTTTCTAACATTTTTGTTGACATAATTATATGATTAGTCCTAAATTTATTACGTTTGGAGTGTCTTTTTCGCAAGAATCGCCATTTGCACCTTCTCCTTTTGTGTCCTAAGAAGAGTCTTTTGAAGTGTCTTTTTTTCTTGCACCAGATCTCCACAAGAAGGACCATTGCAAGAGTCTTTCTTTGAATCGATTCGATCCTAAACCTATGTAATTATTCCAGCTAATTCCCATCGGAAATCACTGATGTGGTGTCTAGTCATTATTGGCTCTTCTGCACGGCACCTCAAGATAAATAACTTGTGGAACGCAACGTCAGTGATTTAAGTTGACGGAAAAATAATATTGAAATTTCATACAAAGACTTAAAATTTCATTAATAAAATTAAAAAATATTATTATTTTCCATTGTTATCAAGATAATGGTTAAAAAAAAAAATTGTCGCAATCCACGCTGGAGCCTTGGGAAACTGTGGGTGCCCATGTTGGGAGTTCCGTTGCAGCTGCAACCTCCGTCTATTTTGTCCGTTCATCGTGATGTTCAGATCCTCCTCAGTCGGCGCATTATGTCCGAATATCGACCATTTTCCAAAAGAGAGAATCGATGCATAAACTACCAAAAAAGAGCATAAAGCGCCAGCTCTTGTTGGACTTTATAAAATTAGGTTTTTTTTCCTTTGAGTTTGGAGTAAGTTCAAGCATAAATTTCTTTTTTTAACCGATGGAATCGTTAAAAGGAATTATTCGTATACTTTATGAGTGTAATTCATCCCTTATGCGAACATGTGAGGTGTGAATCAAAAAACAAGAAGCTGACGTGTATGAAATTTGAAAGGAATAATTGACATGTGTTCCAATTGGTTTAATTTAATGTCTTTTAAGTTTTCAAGTGAAATCGGATCAAAATGAGATCTCTTTCATCCTCTTATCTTTGGTATGCATTATAACATCCATCGCGATTGCCACAATGAGACATCACGAGTCTTCAATCCATGGCACTAGTAGAATATGGTCAGCTGAAGATGCCAACATGGCATACGTCGCACAACATCGATATCTACTTGATCAAATCTTGAAAATTCTTACATGAGACCTGTGATGCGACATTGATACCGAATCCTTAATGACAAGCTCATTTTATCCACTTCTATTGTCTCTTTTTTTGTCAAACTTATTGGGCTTCAATCCTCTCATCAAATTTGGGGTAGACTTGAGAATCATGTCATATTAATATAATTATGGGGAGGGACGATCATCACGGAAAGCAAACCCATCACAACTTCATAAATCGCGCGGTTTTGTTCTCAAGTAATCCAACTCAGTTGGAATCATTCCCGACTAAAATTTATATAATGTTTATTCTTGGGTCAAATTAGACTTAAAATTCATTCATTTATTTTTTGTCTAATTTACACGTAACCCACACAAAAAAAAATCCAATTTGTCCTTTGCTTCGTCAGAAAAGCAATTGGCCAGAGAAGCCGAAGTCACATGTACTTCGTGCTTGGTGCTTGGATAACGGCGGCTCCGGAGGCCGACGATCTGGACGGCGGGGAGATAAGCCACGGCTCAAACGCGGAGGGCATGCTCGAGCACGTGACCGAATCACCTTCTTCCATACGTTTCTCTTTTGTCGTTCCAATTGACACATAAATAAATAAATGAATAAATAGATAAAAAATTTTTTTATTGAAATTATTGTTTCGACCGGACATGAAGGAAGCTGCAACCGACCCGACCTCCCCACGTGTGCCAGATATGTCATGTGGAATTTCCTTTTTTTTTTTTCTTTTTTCTTTTTCCATTTTCTTTTTCTTCTTTCAATGCTGAAACAGCAAGGAGTAACGTGATTAAAGAGGTGGCGGCTTGGGAAAAGGGTGATTAGGTAGTCGTTTGAGACGCTGATTAATTGATTAATCACACCAAAAGCACAGTGCAAGATCTTGGATTCGTGCATCTGGACAGCTCGACAGTGCTGGCGCATATGCTCTGAAATTCAGAGGGTTTAATCTATTAAGTATGGCGCAATCGATTTAATGGCACGATCACAAGGCCCGGAAGGGGAGGGAAGAAATGGTGCGATTGCTTGATAGATATAATGACTTGAGACCTCATGCCCTAGGAAAAAGATGCATGAAAGAGACTATTTCATGTTGGTATATTTTTTTGAGCTTTTGCGAATTGGTAAATTAATTTTGGGAATGTCGACTTTAATGGTTTAGGATATTTAATTATTGTTCTTTTTCGATATTTTGCAAAGCTCATTTTGGAATGTCAAATTTATTAATTTTAGGATGAGGTGGTGATGCAAAAGAGAATGTTTCATATTGGTATTTTTTCAGCCTTTCCAGAGCTAATTTTGAGCTAATTCGTTGATTAAATTTGGGACGTCAACTTCCATTTGTTAAGATGAGATGGTCATGCAAAGGAGTTTGTTTCATCGTGTATTCTTTTTCCAGCTTTTCCGTGGGTAATTTGGAGCTAATTAATCAGTTAATTAACTGTGATATGACAATTTTGTTTGTTTTGGATGAGGTGGGAATGCAAAAGGGATTGTTTCATGCTGGTCTTCTCGAGCTTCTGTAAAGCTAATTTAGAGGTGATTAATTAGTTAATGAATCATGGAATATCGATTTTAGTTGTTTGGGATGAGGTAGAAATGCAAAGGAAATTATTTTGTATTGGTCTTGTCGAGCTTTAATTTGGAGAAAATTAATCAATTTTTGGAACGTCGATCTTCTTTATTTGGGATGAGGCGGTGAGTACAAAAGAGACCATTTCATATTGGTCTTTTGCAAGCTGTTGCAAAGCTAATCCCGAGCGAAGGCAGCGATGCAAAAGAGACCATTTCTTATTGATCGTTTTGAGCTTTTGCAAAGTTAATTTGGAGCTAATTAATTCGTTAATAATTCATGAGGATGTCGATTCTATTTATTTAGGATGAGGTGGGGATGCGGTTTGATTGGGAAAAATAATGGAGTTCAATATGACGTGGGAAAAGCCCATTCCCAAGACTACCTATTTTCAAAATACAAGGAATTGACCCATTTTCAACTCAATTTGTTTTTGTAGGAGAGGAAGTTTTTCATTTTGATTTACATTGATAGGCGGGTCGGGCAAGCGAAAGAATAGCTTCATTTGTCGAGCCCGGGCGAATCGGGCTAGCTTCAGGTCAAAACTTTGTGGCCCAATACAAAATTGAAGAATCAGTTTCTAATTGTGTAGAGTCTGGTTGGGCCACAATCACATTCATCGAGTGGGCTGGGCTTGGATAAGTCTGGAACGAACCCCGGGCTTTATTTTGGGCCTTATCTGTATTCGATCTGTACCATATGATGAAGAAATGTTGGTCCTATATTTGCCTTAGCGCAAGCGGTCCGGGGGAAGTTTAAGGAGGTCGGGTCAATCGGGCCAGGTCGAGCCGACATCAATTCATTAGTCGAGCTCGACTCGGCCGCAAGCTTGATCATCGAAGTTGAACACGGTTTAGATTGATCTCGACTTAATCGGTTGGGATGGAGGACTCGGTATGGTCGAGCGGCTCGACTCGAGTCGGAAAAAAGTGAATAAGGGCCTTTCCATCTCAGGCTGGACTTTGTTCTGCTCAGGTGAAGTACATAAGAACCGTGTCATAAAGCAGAGGTACATTTACACTGGCGTGTACCGTTAAGATAACGATAAACTCCTTATTGTCCTCGTCATCTTGACCATTTGGGTATGAGTATCGTACACCGAAGAAATATGGAGTTCGATTCTCTTTCATTGTTTTGCTGTTCGCTTGTTGCCTTATAATTTCGAGCAATTGCATTTTTCTTCTATGCAAAGTAAGAGTAATGCATGAGGGCACAAGTGGAAAAATTATGTCCAGTTCTAAATTTATGCACGGATCTCGGTTTAATTATAAATTCTTCGATTTTACTAATATAATCTTAATCATATACGTAAAATAATCGCTAGTTTTTCTAGCCAACTTGTACCTCAAAATGCCAAAGCCACGCTCCAGTCATCATCCAACTTGTAAATTCAGAAAAAATCTACGAAATGACCACATCATTTCGTAGATTTTTTCTGAATTTCTGAATTTTTTTCCTTAACTTCTTCTTTCTTTTTGCGAGCTACTGTTCATCTTCTTCTTGACGTGTTCTTCAGCTGCCGCTCAAACTTTTACGGTCACCGCCGACGCAAAGCCGCCACCGCCATCACCAACAACTTCACTACTGTCAAGGTCAAACTCGGCCACCGCCACCGGAACCGCCGTCATACGGTAGCCGCCATCGCGTTTCCTTCTCTCTCTCTCTCTCTCTCTCTCTCACTGGGTTGGCCGATCTCCATTAATGGAGCTCACTTACTGTGATCGAGGCGCGACACCTCACTCGAGGTTTGCCTCCATCAATGGAGGCCGGCAGTCATACAGTAGCCACCATCGCGTTTCTTGATGGCCCTGACCATGTCCGTCCGGTCCCGGCGTCTTCTCTGCGCATATGAAGAACTGTGTCCCGTTCGTCCCCGAGCCCGTCTCCTCGCGAGGTTCTCGTCCTCTGACTTAGACCGATAGATTGACTCCCCACCGGCCGTGGAGTCGCCGCCTTAGCACGCGAACCCGCGATCAGCGGTGGAGCATCGACCCCTTGGAGTGGAGCGGCTTCCTGCTGCAGCCGCCGCCCTTGTCACCGGCGAAGAGAAGAAGGAAATATCGCATCGCACTCCACAGTCCACACTATACTCAATGTCATATAATTATTCTAAATTTTTGATTTTAGACTAAAAATCCCATACAACACCATCAAAGTTATGTTAACGGGCATCTTTAAAAATTTGCCGCCTAAGTGAAATAATAACGATACCTACGTGACTTAAGTGAAAAATAACAATATTATTTTAATTGAAAAAATCATTCGATAAAACACCGACAAAGGGTGAATGTGTCATATATGTATAAGTTTTATATTAACGTGTCATGATAGTATAATTTGGATTTTAGATATCATAAAAAAATGAGAATAAATGTATCAAGAGTATAGTTTGAGGCTCTCTCTTTTTTGACTTTTTCCTTGAAAAAAAAGATAAAAAAGCAATTAAAAAAATCTCAAAACGATGTAAAATGCGGGATGTGTTGTATGACATATAGGATGGCTATTTATGACTAAACCGCCGGTCAGTATTTTCAGGCGTAAAGTAGTCGGAGGACCACATTGGAAATTAACAGAAAATTTCAGGACTGAAAACAACTTATGCGCGGACAAAGATTTTCAAATCAACCGACAAAAGGCTATCGGGGGTCATTCCATCGATTCGAGATTAAATCGCGACCGTCGAAAATGGTACTTGAATGGGACCTTACACGTGTGAAGATTTTTCTTTATGAATGGTCCAATATCCGTCCGAGGATCGAGGGAAGGGAGGGAATAAAGTTAACCGAAACGATGGCAGGGGAGAAAAGCATCGATTTTTCTGGCTTTCTCGGACCGAAAGATGAAGTGCAAAATGCTAATGCAGCCCCTCTATCATGTGAAATTAGTGTTTTTTTCTTACATTAAAAATTATATTTTCTTCTAGACTTAAGCAGATCCTTAAAATACTCAAGAAGAAGAAACATGCAAAAGATATGCTTTAAAATAGAAAATCCTATAATATTACATCCCGTATTCTCTCTCAATCGAGAAGAAAATGATTGACTAGAAATTAGAAGGCCTTCGATAATGAAGGAAGATACTGCATCAGAACTTCATTTTTGGCTACTGCCGGATAAAAAATGTATAATAGCTTCCCATACTTGAGATAAAAAAATTAGTGAAATACCTATTGCTTGGCAAGCTACCCTTTGAGTAAGAGGCTTGTAACCAACTGCCTATTCAACCTCTCTATTATGTGAAATTAGTGCTTTTTTCCTAAATCAATAAATCAGAAGTTTCTTGATGATGTGGGTTTTTGCCATTCACCATTTGAGTTTTAGCGAATTGAAAGCTACGTGATTAGATTCTGTTAACTTGAATTAATGGAAAAACCGACATTAATTATTTTCTTATACCTTAATAACTAAATTACTATTGAGAAAACTCATAGTTTTAATGATAACAAACTATTTTATGCTTACAAAAATTCTTATATTTTCTAAGGAAAGTCACGAGGTGACTTGTGCTTCTGAGTCTGGATGAAGCAGACGGAAAAACACGGGAAGCTTCTGAGTCTGGATGAAGCAGACAGAAAAGCACAAGAAGTTTTCTGAGTCTACTTGTACCAGACACAGAACCTCAGTCTGGCAAATCCATAACATATTGATTGGACCATATGGAAAACAAGATAACCAAAGGTCATGATTTTCACTTACCTATATGTATTGATTTTGTACTATCGAATTGATTAGTAAGATCAATCATTGGACAATTTTCAAATGAGGATGAAACACTTATGAAAGCCCATATTTTGATTGTATGGGTGAAAAAAATCAAAGGGGATCAAATCTACCTCCAACGGTCAAAAAGATTTACTTTATGAAGTATGTTGAATAAAGGAAAGAGAAGACGGATCTCTCAAGGAGATAACCAATGGTCAAGTATGGCTCGGAGAGTATATAAGGGGATGATGCAACTAGGAGATAGATATGATGAATATATTACAAAGTTGATTCAATTCTTCACGGGTTGTTTGAAAAAAGTGCGTAATTGAGTGATCCTAGTTAGGGGTGTAAACGGTTCGATTTTTTGGAAAAACCGAATCGAACCGAACTGAAAATGCAGTTTGGTTTGGTTCGGTTTGGTTCGGGACGGTTTTTTGATTTTCCTATTTTTACTTTGCTTATTGAAATTTAAGTAAAAAAGAGATGATAAAGAAGAGGGATTGTTCAATTTTTACTAAGAATTCCGAACAAAAACCAAACCGAACTAAAAATGTTAACGGTTATTTTTCGGTTAACCAAACCGAAAACATACAAAATTTTGATTCGGTTTGGTTCGGTTCCCGACACCCCTAATTCTAGTGTATTACCAAGAGAAGTGACTTTATGAGACATATCATCACCCAGTGTTAATACTCGGTGTAACCACTTTTGATCACATAGTGAAATCAAATTTATCGATCGATCGTCAGAGAGTGGACGTAAGGCAGAAAAGTTCTAAAACTATAAATTGTGTTTGCAATATTTTCCACTCTTTTTATTTAATTTATATTTGTAGATTGCAAAAAAATTATATTATTTGTGCATAAAATCCCTCTACACCTATTCACCCTCCTTCTAGGTGTTAATACTAGTAATATCAATTACAACATTATTGCACGTCGTGTTGAAGTTCATGAGCCATCTATGTCATTTTTTCATTAAGACATGTGTAGTGAAAATTCAAAATTTATCGTAAAAGTGTAATTTAATTTTAAAATTTATAAAATGTATAATCGAATTTTAAAATTTATAAAATTAGTACGATAAAATTTCCTTCCGTGGACTCCTGACGTGAGTTTTTTAATATTTCTTCCTTCTTATGGGCGATTAAATTATAATTACGTTATTTTTTCCCCATTTTTCAATTACAAATTCCACGGAAAACACGAACGAAAGGACAGACATGCCTAAAAGCCCTGGGGGGTGTACCCGAGGCGGTCCGATTCAAATCCGATTAATAAAACCATCTGAAGTCCGGTCCCTTCCCTCGCCTTCCCGTACGCGCCCCCCGTCACGCACTCTCGCCAGTCGCCACTGTCCCTCTGCCTTTGTCTCTGTCCAGCATCACCTCCTTCCCCTCTCCTTATTTACGGAAACGAGACCGCGCCACGATTGGACCGCGAGCAAGGGGACAAAAACACCCAGCTCACTTTGGCGATTCACGCTACGACAGGAGGCGCTCGCGCTTGTCATCTCTTCCTCGCGAAGTACAGTGCTCGAGTTGGGACTTCTCTCGACCCTCGAGCTGGCTCTGCATCTTAAAGGGCGAAGCTTTTCTTTTTCGCACAGAGGGAGAGAGGGTGGGGAGACAAGGACGCAGTTCTCGAGAAGGAGAACGTTGGGACAGCATTTTTGCCGAAGTGGGTCTGAGGAATAAAGTGAAGGGCTTCTCGAGAATTCTCTCTGAGACAGAGCTAGAGAGAGAGAGAGAGAGACAGAGAGACAGAGACAGAGGAAATGGGAAGAGGGTTCAGGCTTATCTTCGCCGCTTCGCTGTTGCTCATGCTTCTGGGTTTGTTACTCTCTTCTTGAATCTCGATACCCTTTTCTTCTTCCTTGGTCTTCGTTGGGTTCGCTTTTTTCTCTGCCGTCTTTGGGATTGATGCGCGTACTGTTCGTAGCTTCTTCACTTGCTTATCTGCAGTGTTGATCTTTCTATCTCTTGTCTAAACCATTTGAAGATTTGAAAAAGGAAAGAGAGTCGCTGCCATCTTTTGGTTTGTCTGCATTCAGCTCTTGAAGTCGCTCAAGTTTGCATTTTTTGTTTTTCTACCTTCGTCTCCATACTTTTTGTGTTTGGGGAAGTACAATGCG
Organism: Angophora floribunda; assembly: GCA_014182895.1. Classification (NCBI taxonomy): domain Eukaryota; kingdom Viridiplantae; phylum Streptophyta; class Magnoliopsida; order Myrtales; family Myrtaceae; genus Angophora; species Angophora floribunda. The sequence continues at coordinate 36,661,757 of CM024707.1, read as the reverse complement.
GGTGCGCCGACTCTCTTTCCATTCAAAATGATGGCTTGGTTTCGTGACGCTTCATCGTGACGTGTGCTCTAGGACATTGACTTGATCTATTCTCTTGCTCCCTTCGATTACTTGCTCTGATCAGTTTTGATGCTATGCTCTGCATTAATGTTTACGGTAAGTAGGCAGACTCTCGCTCTTGTGTACAGCTAGAAATTCAATTATTGACTTAGCTGACCCACCTAGATTGTATAGAATCTCATGTGGACCAACCTACCTCCCTGTGCGTGAGTGAGTGAGTGTGTGTGTGTGTGTGTGTGAGTGAGAGAGAGAGAGAGAGAGAGAGAGAGAGAGAGAGAGAGAGAGAGAGAGAGAAGCACAGGCAAGGCATGGGCAAATTTTATGGAGAAAGGGGGCTACTAGATTTTGTCCACTCAAACGCACATTGTGTTTCAGGAGAAACTAGGGTTTTACAAATATCAAAGGCAGTGAGGAATACTTCTGGTAAGGCATCTATTGGTAATGTGATGCACAAATTGGTCTAAATATTTGTCTGAAAATGGTAGTCTGGTAATGTTCGAACATTGCTGGCAACCCCTCGAATAAGAGCAGCAGTAAATATACTAGGATCGATCTATAAAACGGGTACTCTCAAAGTGACAGACTGGAAGTGGGCAGTTGAAGGACTTTATCGCATTGAACAAGCAATAAGTATCTGGCACATCACTTAGTACAATGATTTTGTAAACCTATCTTAGTGTACAGAGCAATTCTTCAAAAACAAACCCTAGAGTTTTTCTATTTGACATGGATGCTGAAAAATGAGTCTTGGAGTCTAGGGTGCATGGAATATTTTTCTGTAATGGAAATGCCATAGAGAGTGCAGAGTGGAAAACAGGCTTTCTAATTCTAGTATACTTATCTTGCCACCTTCATGTAAGCTAATTGGTTGCCCCATTTATTCAAGCTAATGATTAGTCAGTAGGGGATTCTCTACTATGCATGGGACGGAGTTAAGTTGATTTCCATTAAATTTCTTGCGATAACTTGGTCTTCTGAATGGTTGGTCCAAGTTGATCAATCATTTCTCAAGTATATTCAAACATCATCCCCATACCTTGTCAAATTTATAGTGCATGACATGTGTGACCATTGTCAGATGTTTATAACACTTAATATCTTTTGGCCAAATCCTTACATTTAATTTGGGCGAGTAACCTAGATCCTTTTTTTCATGTGGCAGACCTGTGCAGCGGAAGCACTATCGGTATATGCTATGGTAGAAATGCGGATGACCTCCCAACACCCGACAAAGTGGCCCAATTGGTTCAGCAACACAACATGAAGTACCTCAGGATATACGACTCTAACATCCAGGTTCTCAAGGCCTTTGCAAACACAGGAGTTGAGCTCATCGTTGGTATTTCAAACTCAGACCTATTGCCGTTCTCTCAGTTCCAATCAAATGCCGACACTTGGCTGAAGAACAGCATCCTCCCATATTATCCTGCCACAAAGATCACTTACATCACCGTCGGTGCTGAGGCAACAGAAATTTCCAGCAATGTCACTGCCCTCGTGGTACCGGCGATGCAAAACATCTTTACAGCCTTGAGAAAAGTCGGTCTACACAAAAGAATCAAAGTCTCCACGACCCATTCTCTCGGAGTTCTATCGAGATCCTTTCCGCCTTCAGCAGGTGCTTTTAGCAGTAACTATGCATCTTTCTTGAAACCCCTTCTGATATTTCTCGCCGAGAACCAATCTCCCTTCATGATCGATATCTACCCTTACTATGCCTATCGAGATTCGCCAAACAATGTCTCTCTAGACTATGCTCTGTTCGAATCATCCTCAGAAGTGATTGATCCAAACACTGGTTTGCTCTACACTAACATGTTTGATGCCCAGATCGATGCTCTTTACTTTGCCCTTATGGCTTTGAACTTCCGGACCATCAAAATCATGGTCACTGAAACAGGATGGCCATCTAAAGGTTCTGCTAAAGAAACTGCTGCAACTCCAGATAATGCTCAGACTTACAACACAAACTTGATCCGTCACGTGATTAATAACACGGGCACTCCTGCAAAGCCCGGGGAAGAGTTGGATGTGTATATCTTTTCACTTTTCAATGAAAACAGGAAGCCTGGGTTGGCTTCTGAGAGGAACTGGGGCCTCTTTTATCCCGATGAGACAAGTGTGTACAATTTGGACTTCACTGGAAGAGGCTCTGTGGATGTGATAACCGGAGCTAATATCACCAGTTCTAATGGAACTACGTGGTGCATTGCTTCGTCTAATGCATCGGAAAGTGACTTGAAGAGTGCCTTAGACTGGGCCTGTGGGTCAGGAAATGTGGACTGTTCTGCGATTCAACCCAGCCAACCATGTTACGAGCCGGACACTTTGGTTTCTCATGCCTCATTCGCCTTCAACAGTTACTACCAGCAAAATGGCGCCACAGATGTTGCTTGTAGCTTTGGAGGGGCAGGATTAAAAGTAGACAAGAACCCAAGTATATCTCTTCCTTGTCATCCATTAAAGCATAATCTCTATTCCTGCTTCTTAATGTTCATCTATGCTGGAATTCAAGCGGCCTGTATGTGATTTCAGTTGGTTGAAGAAGCATTGGTTCAGGGATGATAAAACGAGAACATTTAACCTAAAGCAGTTGTTGAACTTCCACATTTTAAACCTGATTTAGGAGAAGTTATCATTTTTCCTCCTAACTTGTATGTTAGTTTTCTGTCGATGATGATCATACCTGATTTAGTATGCTAGCGCAACTTTGCTTCTACTTTCAAATGTTTTCTCTTAATATCTAACTGAGTTTCGGGCAACACTAATTGGAGCTTTTGGTTGCTTCTTGTGTATCAGGTTATGACAAGTGCATTTATATGAGTGCCGGGTAAATATCTGTTTGCAATTACTACTCCCTAATGTTTTAAGCTCGATAATCCTTGCACCAGTGCTTGATTTCCTTGCCCTTTGTAAACTCGATGCAGGAACAACAAAACCGCTACAAGCAATGCTACGGCCATTTCTTCAACTACTTCCTCCCAGGCTGGTGAAGTCCATATCTTGGCATTGAGCTACACTATTATGATGTTTTTCCTGTCATTTATTTTGATCATCGGCAACGTCTAAAGAATCATGGGGAACACTGCAAAGAGGCGGTGACGAGAGTGTGGAAGTCTTTCCACTTTATATGGATGTATCCTTGCGGGAAAAAGAATTTTCATTTTTGCTGTTGTTCTGTCCAAATGACGTGGTCTGTTGAATGCAATTTGGGCCCCTAGTTTTGCATTATCATGTTAATAGAGGTAGGTTCAGGAAATCCTGTCTTCATGGAAAATTTGTGTACAAATGGCCCAAGCTGGTTCTTCTTTGTTAGGATTTTGGTGGACCATCCATTAGTCATTTGTAATTGTAAAAGTGAAAGGGGCTGTGGTAGCGAACCCATGCAAGTGGCAAAATGCGAAGACTCAAAACAGTTCTAAAGGATCTTGTCTTGTATTGGATTTAACTGAAGTAAGTAGCAAAATGAGAAAACCCAAGAGGCTTGGAGGATTTTTGTTGTATGTCTTGGACGAACCGAGGTGGTCGATTTACTGTATTATGTCAAGGCTCTCAAGTTCTAAACAGTGGTTTGGCGTTGGATCATTTTTTGGTTTATTGGATTTCTTAAATCATTCTAAACGGAGGCTTGTCTTCAGAGAAGACTGCCCTACGCACCTTGCCACGGCTTCGAGATTCCATGTTTTGCCAATTTCTTACTATCGTTAGCTGATTAATCTATTTTCAATGTGGACCAAATGGTGGTCTTCTTGAATGATTGGGACTTAATGGAGCATCCCCAGTGTACTCTCTCAATGGGCAAAACGAAGTAAGATGATAATGATGATACGATGAATTGAATATCTGAAAAAGATGGCAGAATCATTATAGAAAAAGATAAAGGACTGAAAGACTACTGCTTAAAATGGCACTGGGTAGCAGTCGGGTGGAGCCAAATTTGTGCTTGACAATTGACGTGATGTTCTTGAATATGAATTCTGAAGGGCTGAGGGTTACAAGAGTGCTTGATTTGAATTGTAGAATCTGATTGGTAGACGAAATTGGAAAGAATATAATCAATTGTTACATGTCTCTGCAGCTGCTTCCCTTAGATTGGAGTTTAGGACCGGAAGTTATTATGCATCATTAGCATGTCAATACTTTGAACAGTGTTCTAATCCAAACTGAGAGGGATAGGGGAACGAATTGCCAATTATACCTGATAGACTTTCCTTGAATAGAGGAGATTGATGTCTCGAGTTCGACAACATGAATATCAAATGCATTCAACACATAGTCAAAACTTGAAATCTATTGCCAGCACCATAAACCCCAAAGAGGAAAAGGTTGATACGTCATATGTAGTAATGTATGCGAAAAATCAAGGTAAATAAACCCAAGAACACCGGGGGAACGGAATACCATACCGCCACACGGTCATTTCATGCGACTTGTCGGTCCAGGATGGCATACTCGGATGCAGAAGATGAGCCAAAAAAACTAGACCGTGGACAGGGGTACTGGATAAGATGGAATTGAGCAGAGGCCTACAGGCCCTGATCGATCAGGTAATCTCCGAGCCTCTCGACAACCATGTTGCACTGTCCTGGAGTCACGGGCTCCTCATAGACCCCGAAAACTAGAGCTTGCCCGGTTTTCTTGATAGTAATGCCTCCAGATCCCTGCCATATCAGAATGCCCTTAAGTAACATAATGGACATGAGCCGAGCCATTTCAACCCTCCGAAACAGCTAACGGGATTGGAAAAACATTGACACTGCGAGATAACAATGAAAGGTTCGGGGTGTGCTGCAAGAACAAATTTACCCTTCTAATCTATATGTACAACCCCACAAGACAGCTAGTCCAATAACTGGAGGAAGGACTGGCCTTTGAAGGCTCGACAGATACCTCAAAGACCCTTTGAGAAAATCCTATGGAGTCCCCATGAGAAAGCAATGCAAGATCCTAGGAACAACTTGTCTTGACAAATGAAGATTAAATCAACTAACCCAGTTACTAATATTCAAATCCAAGCTCTCTCGATCAAGTTTAACTCGTTCTTCGAAAGAGGGAACAAGATGGAAGATGTGGTGGGATATGAACAGTTACAATTCACCTTCTTTCCCCGAATGACGACACCGGGCTCCCCCTGAATAACCAAGTACTTGGTGCTGCCAATATGCAATCCTGTCGGGGCGAGATGGCCCGGTTCCTCAAAATCTTTCAGAATGCCAGCAATTTCTGGAGCCTTGAGCTGGTAGGGGAAACAAGATGCCGGATATACCTTAGAGCAGCTCGACAATACTAGCAATGATTTAGAAAGAGAAACAGTGGAATCGAATCGGAGCATGCAAAAAAAAATAAAAATCGATCTTCTCATATGGGATGATTCTACATCATCATTAGCAGTTAATACGAGCTCACACGAGCTCCTCACGCTAGCTCTGTCGGAAAGCAAGGCAGAAATTCCATTTCCGTTTCCTCGTTATCAGAAAGCCGACGCGGTACAACATTATCGTGACGTTTAGAACGAGTCGGACGTAGATTGATCCGGCCCCGCCCAATGCAGATCACGCATTCATCTGCATGAATGTCTATAGAGCGACTGATGATCTGACATTGTCACCGAGGCGACCAGATCGGTCCGACAGGATAAATTTCAAAAAAAAAAAGAAAAAGAAAAAGCACACGAAAGCACAAGCCCATGCATGCAGAGAGAGAGAGAGAGAGAGGAGGCAGACCGAGGGGAAAGTGGAGCTCTGAGCCCAGACGCTGCCGTCGTGGCCGACGATGGCGGCGGCGGAGAGGTGCTGGCCCTGGCCGTCGATGTCGCACATGAGGTGATCGTCGACGTAGGTCTGCCACGACATGGTGAGGGAGTGTGCGCGGGGGCGGGGGCGTGCTGTCGGTCGCTGTCGATCTCTCAACCTCGGAAAGAATCAGGAATGCGCTTTCACTTTCGTGTCTCTGATTCGGGAAGAGCTTTCGGGCTTTGAATTTGCAGGAGCCAGAGCTAGAGATAGAGAGAGAGAGAGAGAGAGAGAGAGAGAGAGGAGGGAGGGAGAGAGAGAAGGGAGATCTGAGTGGCACGGGATTGACGCTCTCTCCACCGCCCGTTCGGCCCGCGATTTCTCCCGTCCGCACTTAATGTTCGGACCTTGGAGGAGGGACGACCCTTCATCTCTCTCTCTCTCTCTCTCTCTCTCTTCAAATTATCTTTAATTAGGTCATCACTTTTTTTAGTTAGGCTTTTTTTTTTTTGTGTACTAGGCTTAGATTGGTATTTTTGCTTACATACATTCACTATTGATAGAACAAAATTTCCCTCTAATTATGGTTTACGCATGACAAATAAATACCTATATGATGAGATTATTCAGGAAAGCACATTGAATGTCGAGGTGCTAGTTGAATTTCCGTGGTTAAGTTCCATAATGATTACAACATTGGCAACATGTCATCTTAAAAACTGCTATGTGACATTTGTAATTTTCTTCCCAAAAAGATTATCTCTTAGCAAACACCCAAAAACAAGCGCTGATGAGAAATTAGAAGAAGGGTATCTTCACAAAATAAAAGGACAAAAGTTGACCAAGGAAAATGGTCACCTGTTTTCTTATATGGTAACAAGATAAGCACAGTTTGTTTATAGTTCGATTCATAGCGACTGCTTTTAGAGAAGTATGCATCTAAACTCAAATTAATTTTGATGGAGAACATAGATAGATATAAGTGTCTTCTCAATCAGTAAAAATGAATCACATGTACATATTTTTTACTTAACCTTTGTTTCTCCTCTACATAACAGGTGAATCTGATGCTCCGAGGTTGATACGATTAGCCGGGGCGTTGGAAGATTTTCAACTTGGGAATTGGAGGCCGTCCATCTGAATATCACTAACCATGTTTGCAAACTGTTTGGGTTAGGGCCACATGACTAGCTGAAGTTCGAGTTTAGCTAGTTCATAGGGCTTGCAGGGCATTTGATGGGCCTTCAAGCAGTGAGGTCTCCACGTCCGTGCCCTTGAATTAAAAAAAAAAAAAAAAAAATAGAAACTGGGAATTCACTCCTTTATCTTTTTTTTTTCCCTGAGCAATTAATTGAAAACAATTCTTCTTCTTCTTCTTCTTCTTCTTTTAATGTTGAATTGCTCCTCCAAGCATTGTGAGGAGAAGAACGAGCCTGTGAAACAAACCCACCCACTAATCAAGCCCAAAGACAAAAGCCCACCGATTAGAACTTGTGGGCATCTCTTTTTTACCTCGAGGATCGAAAACATTTTAACTTATATTTTGTTTTTTCGGTTAAGAATGTTAACTTATATTTAAAGAGTACTTCTTATGCATTTTTCGTAATTGTAAAAGACCAAGAGAAAACAAAACTCACTATGATACATTGAAAATTTTTATGTGCATCCTTAAAAAGAAGAAGGAAAAAAAAACACTATAATAATCGAACATTTCTTCCCTTTCATTTCTATAAAATCCTTTTTTTTTTTTGTTTATTGATGTGAATAGTTAAGCAGGAGAACTTATTTTATTGGAGCTAGATGCTACGGCAATCTTCACCAAGGCTGAATAATGTTGACAATCAGATCCGCCGGTCTGCAATATCGATCCTGACAGCCTCAATTGCCGACTACCTTCACTATGGACTTATCTAGTTGATGCTTTTGCCGTTCCTTTTCTCATGGTCTTATCAAGGCATGAAATGGACCATGCTTTCACACTTCAATTGTAAGTAAATGAAGAAGGGGCCTTGCTACAGAAAATGAATTAAAACCGCATGACACGGGTACATAAATGCCATAATCTGCCTATCCAAACGCTGCTATAGCTATGAAAAGTACATATAATGAAAATGTAGAGCGAGGAAAAAGTCCCTTCAAGGAGATTTGTTCATTGTCTATATTCCGACAGAAAGAGAAAAGTGTTGTCCCTCAATTCATGGGAGGAGAACAAGAACACAGAGCACGGTCTCCTAATTCTATTGCCTACATCATGTGAAAAAAGAAGAAAGGAAATCTATTGCCTAAGGCCCCATTTGAAATGACTGATTTACGCCAAAGTCTAATAACTCTGATGACCCCAAAAAGCTCCTTTCATTGCTTTTGCTAAGGGCATAACAAATTGCCCCCCCAAAAAGAGAATAATCATGTTGATCCCATTAACCGAGTGTTTTTGAAATACTCGCTAAGTATATTGAATATAAAATAATTCACTTTTTCAAAGCATGGTTCTACGCAATGTAAAGTGGTTCATTGAATTAAAATCCGTAGAGTTTCCTTATTTAGTTGCCTCATAGGTATCTCGAGAGTACTCGTTAACAAAACCTTAATTATTCACGCAAGGGAATGCACCAAAAGCTTTTTGCTCCTAAAGAAAACATCCACTTTGGGGGGGGGGACAGTCAATGAGAACATCAATAATTCCTTTTACCTACATTATTATTATTACATTGACATGCTTTTGGGGAGGTCTTCCCTACTCCATTATTAATCGATCAGGTTTAACTACCATCGGTTCTAGGGTTTCTTTATGCAGTTTAATTGATTAATTTAGTACAAATTGATTGTGATCATTAGCATCATAATTAGGGGGATTGTAGGATCCACATTCATGTGGTTTGGGAGGCTTTTTGGGCACCTCAGCAGTTGATTCTAATCACGACAAAGCAGTGAAGTTGCCCCCACCATAAAGGCCATGCCTTTTATCAAACTCCATGGTCATGTCATGCTGGCGTTTGCTTGACTAAGCAGCCAATTCTTGTCTATCCAATTCATTAATAAATTTTCGACCAAAAAAAAGTCATTAGTAAACTTGACAATTAGAACAGAACTCGATTAATTTATTTTTTGACCAATTGAAATCACATTTATACAGTCGACCTTTATGGATTAGATGATAATCTCACTACGTTGAAGTGTCGTTTGGGACACGACACCTCAAGAAACTACACAAGCATGAAGATTTCCAAATTCGAGTCAGCATACGCGAATACCCCTCAATTCTATGATAAAATCTGGAACATATCAATAGCCACGCTTGAATTAGGTCTTTTTTTGGGGGGGGGGAAGGGGGAGAGAGAGAGTGTTTCCTCCTCACATGATATAAAAAAAAAATCATATTTGGAGAAAATCAAGAGGGTGTGTTGGGATTCAAACCCTCGATACATGCACCGATACAATATCAGACCAACCGTTTATTTCATAAAATTAAACTATTGAGAAATAGGCCAATCATGTGCACTTGTTACAATGACTTGAAAACATAATGGGCGAGAATCTTCAAATCATGTATGGTTCATCCATATCCTGTCCAAACTGTTCAAGGATACGTCAACTGTCACCTCTTCCTCCCATCATCTCCATGGAAACCCTGACGAGGTGAGGAAAGATCGTGTCGCAACACATGTAGAACAGAAGAGAGAACAGACCACTAGCGGACACTTTCACGTCACGTGAGAACTGGGAAAGATGTTCCCGGTTGGGGCCTGAATTGGGTCCCCACAGAGACAAGCAAATATTGGAACGGATCTATTTTTCCTTTTCTTGGACGTACTCAGGCTTCTTTGATTGGCCTCGCTCTTGCCAACGTTAGAGAGAATACATGAGAATATGTGATGTTATGTTCGCTCTCGACCCACCAAAGTCCAGTGTCTCGTTGTCCTTGGATCGAATAATGATAAATACGAGAGCCTACTACAGATTCATACGACGTTTGTGCCATTCAGTTCAACCGTAAAAGGGAGATCTGATTGGAGGGTGTGAATGGTTATATATATATCTTCTAATTCAGAGGGAAAAATTAGAAAAAAGAAGAAGAAGAAGAAGAAAAGAAGGAGTTTGAACAAGAAATTTATCGGAGGATTCTTGACCGACCTAGATTGAGCTAAGGCGGGAGGTGTGTTGCCTCCACCGTTTCTCCCATATTCTCTTCTGGCCGACAATCACCATCGCCGACCAGTGATAAGAAGAATGCCCACCAGTCGTTTCCAATGGCTAGCACTCCTGTGTCATTAATTTCTTTCTGTGTTCATTCCACGATGTCGTCGGCCTTATAGAATGTGTCGGCTAGTGGGCTTATTCAAGCTAGATTTTCAAAAATGACAATGTAAGTACACACGTCTGATTACGACGATAGGTAGGGACTTTCCTTTCCAATTTCTCCCTTACTTAAGCCTTTAATGAAAGTACTAAAATGCACCATGACTGTAGAGCCATCACTACGCAATCTTTCGTCGGTGTATTTGCTGAAACTCTACTCATGTACATCCATGAAACCAGAGGCCGACAACATTAACCTCTTGCAATAGTTGGAAAAACCTTAGACAAGACGATATCCCATTGGGGCTTCCAAGGGCCAAGGCAGGAAGTTTCTTTACATTCTGTCGCAATAACTAATGGTCGCATTCTCTCTAATCTCCAAGAGGGTGTTTCGTGTACTTTTTCACTAAATCCGAATTGTAAACTCCATAAACCGAGATCTCTCATGAACTTTAAAACCCTAATAAATTATCCGTCGCACAGCTCATTCCTCTCATGAAAATCATCTGTTCATGGAGTGTCCCACCGGTGATACCAACCCACGTAACGTAGCAATTCAACAAAGACTCCAAAGGAAAAAAGAAGAACGGCATCGGTGCATGCTTTTGTACGAGACGGTTGTGTGGATATCGAACACGCTTAAATGTGGGGATGGACAATTGCATGCTCCCCACGCTCGGATCATAGGGAATTCGGACCCCACCATTTGCAATAAAATTATCTAGAAGATAGAGCACATTATTAAATGAATAGATAGATAAAATAAAGTGGGGTTGGGGTTGGGGTTGGGGTTGGGGTTGGAGACTATGGTGTATTCATGGTAATTTGATGCCGTAAAGGAAAAGGATAAGGTCAGAAAAGTGAACAGCAAAAGGTGCATGCAAGTAATTAAATAGGGAGCAACTTTACGATAATCATGGCCTGTGATATCGAATGGGGTCGCAGCTTCCGAAGTGTAAAGATTGGGTAGAGCATATTCTTGACTATAGGAGCTAGGGCTACGGTGATTGAAGATTCTTTTAATCGAACTTTTTGAATATGCGTCCTCTGTATAAATATCGATATCGGAAAAGTATGAATAAACGACAAGAAAAAAGCCGATAAGTTTGGGACGCCGATTATATATTGATAAACAATTCAGATGAAAGTTAATAAAATAAAATTGTTAGACAACTTGATCAGAGAAAAGTTAGTAAGTCATCTAATAGAGGGAAGTTACCAAAAAAAATAAAAATCTAATAGAGGGTGGCAATTTCATATAATTGTAGGCAAATTTAAGGTATTTGTTCGATAGGCAAATTTAAGGTTGGTAAAAGATTAGAGAAGGTTTTTTTTAAAAAGGGTAATTAACTCAAATAAAGTTGATAATGTAAAAGCAGATGCTTGGTTATTTAATTATAGAAAATATGATAATTGCTCTAATTAAAGTTGGCAATTAAAAAAAGAGTCCGTAAATTCAATAGGTTGATAAGTAGGGCAAATAAAAATTGGTAACTTAATTTAAAAGCTGGTAATTTCTAAAAAAATTAAATTAAAAGTTGATAAGTAACTCGAATGAGAGTTGATAAACTAACAAATAATCTATTAGGAGAAACGATGGTAAGTCATATAAGCAAAGTTCAATAAATTCACATAAGTGTCGACAAATTTAAAGCGTTTTGTAAGAAGTACAAATGAAAGTTCGTAAATGATATAAAAAATTGATGACTAAATAAATCAGATAATTTGGCCAAAATAAATAAATGAATAAATAAGATAAATTAGTAATAAACTCAAATGCGAAATGGTAATTTGAAAATTGTTGATTATTTGATCAAAAAAATATTGGTAACTTGCTCTAATAAAGATTAGTAAGCTCTTATAAGAGTTGGTAAATTTAAAATTTTACTAAGAAAGACAAGTAAAAGTTGGTAAAAGATAAACTATATTCTAATTTGCAAATTGTAAAAAAATAAAATGGAAGCTTCATAAAAGTGTTGTTGAGTAATGAATAAATTATCGAGGTTCCTCAGGTTAATGATAATCTTTTTTACCAACAGTTTTATGATAGTTACCGACTCAATAGAACGTCCTTCATTAGATATGAAATTCGATATCTGTCACACTTTTTTCATCAACTTCCCAATAGAAGCTAAAATCATCATTGGGGAGCCGAGGAACTTTTACCTTGTCTGATCTGAGATTTTGCCGATAAAATTATCATTTGTTTTGCGGTTTCAAATATCTAATTTGAACACTTGAATCGAAAGCTTGAAAAACAAAGTTGTACGAGGAGCCAAAGTGCCCGGACAGAAAGTGCCATCTACCTTAACTAAAGTGAAACATTCGATTGCACATCGCCTCCTTTAATTTGATTCTAACTTAATTTAATTTATATCCTTCAAGAGCACGACGGATTGCCTCTAAAAATGCATGTCAACATGCCCTCTATTTTTTTTAAAAATAATTGATATAAGGTAAATCATATGCCCTTCAAAAATCCAAACCCCAATCAGATTAACACATCGCCCATCATAAAAGAATAATTAGGGCTCTATTTGTTTCGTGGATAACAAGTAGGTTTGAAATTTTTTTATAAATTTTTTTTATAAAAATAAGTGAATGAAAATATTTTTGTCATATGCGATAACGTTTAAATATAAATTTTTGTTGATAATGAAAACACTTATAATTTATTATTCATTTCAAGCGATACAAACTATCATTTTTAGGAATTTTTTTCAAATTATTTATTCTCCGTGAGACAAATAAAACCTAGATAAATATATACATTGAAAGAAGAGAATAGCCTCTATGGTATATGGCTCAACCAATTAATGAAACATAAAAAAAACAAATGAGACTAGGGATGATCGGTTCAGGATGGGGATATGATCGATTCCTAGTTTTTGCAAGAGCCAACTCTATTTACCTTGGAATAGACTGGACCAATAGTAAAAGAAGAGGTCCCTTCCATAAATAATTCATAATTTTTGCCATTTTTGAATAAAAAATAATATATATACTTTGAGCCTATTTGGTCCGGTTCCTCGATAAGAATTAACAACTGGACGGGTTCTTCTCGGTTCCAACTTATTCTTGTGAAAATCACTCAGAATTGGCTGGATCCGATTATCGAATTGGAATGGGATGGAACATGTCCCTAAATAAGACCCTAATGTGAATACGATATATACCATAAAGAGATAGATAAGCTTTCAAATTGGATGACCCATTTCTATGATTAGCTGTTTCATGATTATACCAACTCCTCCCCCCCCCCCTCTCTCTCTCTCTCTCTCTCTCTCTCTCTCTCTCTAACCTTCTGTATTAAAGTAGTTTGGTCGGATGCTTTGGTCGTTTCCATAGAAGCCATTCCTCATGTTAGCTGGCTGTTGTTACAAACTTGGCAAGAGTCTTTGTCTTGATATGATAACACAACCGTAGTAAATCACGGATATTCCTTCTTGCCCGTAAGCAATGCCACTATAGTTATTATTTTTTATTACTTTTTCCCCTATACTTGATAAGAAATATATACAATAAAGAGCACAATTTGGGAGTTGAGACAACACATGAATGATGCTATTGGTTGTTTCCTCCCAAACGTTCACCTACTTAAAATGGTTTTTTTTTATTACTTAAATAATAAAAGAAAAAAGGAATATATCACTCGCAATTTTTACAAAATAAAGTTTGCAATCACCCCCAATCAAATTCCAACCTATTTCTCCTTATTATAACATAAGGTCACATTTTCCCAATCAATGTTAATTAATGTGATTAGTCTTTCGACCAAAACAAAAAACTTTTTTTGTGGTTAATCCGCTGCCAAATATTGCTGTCCAAAGGACAATCAGCAAAAAAGAAGAAGGGACAATCAGCAAATTTGTCAGTGAATGCCACGTCAACAATTGATTCTTGATTGCAGCAATATTATATTTTTCACACATTAAGAATTATCGGGAAAAAAAAATTAAACCTGAAAAAAGGAACATAGTCAGGAAAATGTGTATACTCATGAGTCTATTTGTTTTGCAAAATGATTGATTATTTTGCTTGGAAAAATTGACCAACAAAAAATATATTCATCATGAATCACAATTTATGTATAAATATTTTATTGAACGATATATATTTTTGCTCTATATTTTTATCAACAATATAAGTGATTTTATTTAAAACGTATCTCTCAAATTATAAGATTTTTGCGAAACAAAACGACCGAAAGACTGAACAAAGACTCTTTCTCTTCAATCTTCCATGCAAATATTTTCTTTTCCCATCATCACAACGTGGGTGACAGCCCGAACTTAGCTGGGCTGGACCCCGCCAAGCATAGAAAGTGGGGTCCTGATTTTTCCCGAGAAAATATTTTCTCGCCAGCTTATCCGCTTTTTCGCTTTTTTCCCGCAAAGGCAAAAATTTTCCCATCTCCTTGAACCTTCCATTGGCCCCTCCTGGATCTTTTGTAGTGCCATGCCATTGCCAGCGCTAGAGTTTTCCCTTTATTGCATTACTCAAATTTGCCTCGTAAATATTTAGATTCAAGGCATAAATGCTTGATTTTTGGGTAATTGTGTTCGGAAATCGAAATTATTGGGAAAGTAGTACAAAATAAGATAAGTTGAGAAATGAGTCGAGAAAAGAAAGACTTTATACTTGGTATTTTATCTCGAGTGCCTGGTCAGAAATTCTTAATTCTTAATTGTCTAGAATATGCAGAAATTTAAATCTTCATTATTGTAAATAGAGGGAAAAATCTGAATCGTGTCTTATATTGGTAGGAACTTAATAATTGGACTGATGTCTTGGTCAATGCTTTGAGTTGGCATTACCAATAATACTTAGCAAAAATGGCCATAGTTAATCCAATTCGGGCTATTAATGCACTGGCTTTTATCATTTCCCGAAATTAAAAACCATGGTGCGCCCCATTGGTTATATCTTCTTCTTCTTTTTTTCCTTTTAAAGCTGAATGTTACGTAAAAATGGCAAAAAGGGGAGTTTTGGAATGCGATGCTCGTGGATTTGAGAAAATCGAGAAAAAAAATAAATTTTCCATTTTTTCAGCTTTTTAAATACTCACGACTCTCCGTTTGAATTTACCTTGTTAGGGGCATTTTTTCCTTTAAGGATATTTAAAGTGAAAAAGAGAGGGGGCAAAACAGGGCAAGCTGCGGCGCAAAAGTCAGTATAGACTGCGGAATGTTCCGCAATAGTTTATTTTATAATTTTACATATTCACTTCAGAAAGTGTCCTGTCCATTTTCCCGCGAACATAGGAGAGAAAGAGCGAGATTAGATTACCAAATAAATGGGATGATACAACTAACTTTAGAATTAATTGAAATATATCCGTGAGAATTAGCCGAGCTTGAAGTGTCATCGTATTAATGATCATCGGGGATGAAAAGTGCAATTTAAATTCTAAAATTTGTTGCGAAAAATGTAACCAAGTCATAATTTTTTTTTAAAAGTGCAATTAAATTATAAGATTTATTCATTTGGTACAATCAAACCCTTTCTTTCATCAACTTTATTTAACTCGATTGACGAAAAATGCCAATAAATTTAAAAAACTCGATTGCACTTTTTATAAAACTTTAGGATTCAATCGGTACTCTCGTGACAAGTTTTAAGAATTCCTTGGTGCAATTATTTCATTGTAAATGAATTTTCTTTAGAAAGGAAAAATCTCAATATGCTCGATTATTTACGGGGGTGTTTTGGGATATTTGTTAACTTAATTGGCAAAAGGGAAATGACGAAATATCCATAGAAAAAGAAAAGAAAAAAAGAAACAAACAAGGAAAACAGCTGCGCTACCCTCCATATGAGCGTGAGAGAGAGACGTTAAAACAGGTGAGGCCAGGCAGAGGATTCATTGTAGCTTATGAAAGTTAGATGTTCACGAAGCCCTCCTTCCTTCCTTCCCTCTCTCTCTCTCTCTCTCTAGAATCACTGTGCTTTCTCTCTCTAGAACCTCTTCCCGTTCCAGGCCTCCGGCACTGACCGGCGCGGCGAATCCACGCTCCGCATTCGCGTCCTCGAGAAGACCCGGCAATGGATCCCTGCCCCTTCGTCCGCCTGATCGTCGAGTCCCTGTCCCTCAAGCTCCCCGTCGACCCGTCCAAGCCCGCCGTCGCCCGCGGCGGGGTCCACCCTTCCGCCACCCCCTGCTTCTGCAAGCTCCGCCTCAAGAACTTCCCCGCCCAGACTGCCCTCCTCCCGCTCTCCTCCTCCTCCTCCACCGGCGATCCACCGCCGGACACCGCCACCTCCGCCCCCGGGTTCCACCTCGACCCCGCCGCTCTCCGCCGGCTCTCCGGCAAGCCCTTCGCCCTCCGGGTCTCCGTCTACTCCGGCCGGATGGGGGGCCGCACCTGCGGGGTCAGCAGCGGGAAGAAGCTGCTCGGTCGGGTCCAGGTCAGCGTTAGCCTCGACGGGGCCCAGGCCCGGCCCGTCGTCTTCCAGAGCGGGTGGCTGAAGCTGGGGCCCGCGCCCGGCAAGCCCGCCCCCGCGCGGCTCCACCTGGTGGTCCGCTCCGAGCCCGACCCGCGGTTCCTGTTCCAGTTCGGCGGCGAGCCGGAGCTCAGCCCGGTCGTGTACCAAATCCAGGGGAGCAACATCCGGCAGCCCGTGTTCAGCTGCAAGTTCAGCGCCGACCGGAATTGCAGATCCCGGTGAGTCCTCCTTAGGGTGCACTTTAGCGCAGCCTCGCGTCCCCGTGCTAACGTGCGCCTGGGGCCGGGGGTCCTAAACCACATGGTCATTTAATTTTCACGGGGGAATTTTTATTCCAGGGGGCAAGGAGTGATGGATGATCATCATGCTACGTCTATTAATTAGAGGGTTGGCCCCCTCCCCTTCCCTATAGGCTGTGAATTATTTTTTCCAGGATTTTCAGGGGTTTTGTCTGCTAATTTACGCATGTGGGGTTTGTCAAATTTCAAGTTTTTTTCCCCTCTTTTGCAAGCTAGTGAACTGGAAAAAAAGAAAAGAAGAGAAAATTAAAAGCACATGGGATGGTAGCAATTTGGTCAAGGACCCTGTCTGGTCCCTCACCTTCGCTTTCTTCCATGGTGGGTAACCCCTTGACCCTCTCTCTCTCTCCCTATCTAATTTGTGTTAAAATTTTAATAAATTGAAATTTTTACAGTAAAAGTTCCAAAAAGGTCAAAAAGGTAGAGAGAGAAGGGACCATCTTGGAAGATTTCTTTTCCCCCCTTTGTGCTTTCCTCCTTTTTTTGGGGATCCGCCAGCATTATGAGCCTAGATAGTAGTAGTCTATAGGTAAAAATTTAGGCACGTCGCTGTTGGAACTTGACACATAAAGAGTCGGGTCCAGGGTTTTTCCTGTTTCTAGGTTATCCGAAATTCGAAAGGAACATAGAGTTTCAAACTTTGGGAAAAATTTTCTGTTCAATAGGTGCAGATCATGTGACATATGATGTAGTAGTAACTAGTGCCATGTTCAATCAGATCCTCTTACTGACATAAACAAATCTAATTTTTTTCCCCTTTTTTGCAATGAAGGAAAATGATCGATATAACCGACTCGATCAATTTTTCTTATTCTAAAGTATCCCCATCAACCTGAAACTTAATGGATATTCTCCAAAGGAGTCACTGAATCAGCTTTGTTTTTAATGATCCTCTGCTGCTGCTGCTGCTTTGTTAATGTGCGGCACATACAATATTTGCATCGGTTCATTGATTCAATCATCAGTAATCACGATCTGTCCTCTCCTTTGTCGTCGATAGAAAGAGAGTTTCTAGTGTAGCCTCGAATCTTCAGGACAGGCATCGTCGATTAGTTTAAGGAAAACGAGGGCGGTCTTTGGCTGACAGAGCCAGGTTGGTCAAAGAGACAGCTCCAAATCTTCTCCAACTGTCATCGGCAACCACCCTCGATTCTTCCCATGTGCAACTACTCAGCCTCTCATCTTATTAAATTTTTGCAAATCGATCATTTGGAGTAGATGTTTCCGATAAATTCTCGATTGACCCTCGATTTAATTAAATTAATTCGCGTTGACTATAATACATCTAATAGTTTAGTTCTTGTTTGGTGCCGTGACTAAATGACTAGGTAGTCTTAGTCCAGTCATCGTTGTGGTCTAACCACGGTTGATTTGATCATATGGGTTTTGACAATTTTTTTGATTCTAGATCATTGCCGTCGGACTTCACCAGCAACCGAGGATGGATGAGGACTCTGTCCAGGGAGCGGGAACGGCAGAGCCGGGAGAGGAAGGGGTGGATGGTCACGATCCACGACCTCTCGGGCTCGCCGGTGGCGGCCGCCTGATGGTGACCCCCTTCGTGCCCTCCCCGGGCTCCGACCGGGTGTCCAGGTCGAACCCCGGGGCATGGCTCATCCTCCGCCCCAACGGGTACTCGGTCAGCAGCTGGAAGCCGTGGGGCCGGCTCGAGGCGTGGCGGGAGCGGGGGCCCACCGACGGCCTGGGTACAAGTTCGAGCTGGTCACGGAGGGCGGCGGGCCGACGAGGGGGATCCCCATTGCCGAGGCGACGATGAGCGTCAAGAAGGGCGGGCAGTTCAGCATCGACGTCGGGTCGAGCCTGAAGTCGCCGGTGAAGGGCTTCGTGATGGCGTCCACGGTGGAGGGGGAGGGGAAGACGAGCAAGCCGGCGGTGCAGGTCGGCGTGCAGCACGTGACCTGCATGCCGGACGCCGCCCTCTTCATCGCCCTCTCCGCCGCCATCGACCTCAGCATGGACGCCTGCCAGCTCTTCTCCCACAAGCTGAGGAAAGAACTGTGCCATGACGATCAAGATTGCTATGCCTGAGGAAGCCATGCAATCTTGAATCTCAAACTTACGCCCTGCTAACTGATTTTTCCGCAGTGATGACTGATAAGTTCTTGCTCGGCCCGGAGACAAAGAAAAAGACTGCGGATTTGAGCGGAAAAAAAAAAAAAAAAAAAAAAAAACATGGTTGCACGCGCACTCCACAAATTTTTTTCTTGCCGGCGATTCGCGATTGCTTCTTGGATTGGATTTTGATGATTTTTGGTTACTTAGTAGAGTTGGGGAGTTTGATACTGGTGTTGTGTCATTGCCAACACTTTCGGAGGGATTTTTCTCTTTGTTGCAGACATTTTTTCTTTCTTCTTTCTTCTTCTTTTTGTATAATTTTTCTTAATAGTAATTGTACAGACAGGGAGATCTGGGGTTTGCTACCGTCGTTTTGTTCATAAGGATATATATTAACTGATTCTTTCATTTCTTGGCTGACTCTCTCGATTGACACTTGCTCGTGTTGTCTCCTTGCTGGCTTCGACACTGTGGACACGTGAAAACGATGTCGCGTCCCGAGGTTGTTGTCTGCCTCTGATGGTGACGGGTTACGGGCTGCACTTTTTCTTGATGGAGGGAACCATTTTTTTTCTTTCGGTAGACGCATTTTGATTGCCTAGAATGATTGTGTCTTTCTGCCCAACATAAAGGAAAACCAACATTTTTCCTGCGCCGGAAACAGAAAAGATGTTTTCCTGGTCGAAATCTTTGATGAGGCAAAAGCTTCGTGACAAGGTATGATGAAGTCTTTTACCGTGCGCATCTACAGCGAAGCCAGGTTTATGGGTGTGTATTCGTCGTGGCACGAGCATGTGGAGCGAAGAGAATATTCTGCTGGGCCTTTGCCCGAACCGAGATGGGAATCCGCGCTCGCAGGCTACGGTCCATTCATCCCCGTCGTCGCTTTTCCTCTCCTCTCTCGTAGGGTGATCTGCGCTTCGTCGGAGGAGATGCTAAGGAAGCTCAGCTTGCCCCACATCGGAGGTTCACAGACATAATGAACATTTAATGATACCCGTGCCAGGGCAAGCGCCGGTGGCGGCTCGCCTCCGGATCTTTTGGGCCGGGGCCTGTAGCCGTCTTCTCTTGGAAATCTCTGGCCCGTTCCGAGCCCAGTGGTTGGTTCTCCATTGTCCTGAACGGGCCTCGTGAGCAGACCTCAATTGACAGAGGCAGCAAACGGCTGTCAGGCCCGCCATATGGGCCCCAATGGGCAGTTCGGTCCTGAGCCATGACCTTTTTTCACTCATTTTAAAGTTTAATTTTATGAAACTTTTTTTTTTGAAATCCTAGGAATATCGGTAAGACTGGAGATCCGTTTGTGACTGCGGAGCCCCGCAAAGCGGGCTTATAACCCTAACCCCGGGGAGGGGGGCAACAGGGAGAGAGAACTATAGGTAGCTATCTTCACCTAGAAGAAGAGAGAAAAACACTGCCCTTCGCTGCATATCCTGGTCTTCAACATGGAAGGAAATACGACCATCTTCTACTGGTATGAACTGGTTGATATGAACTGAATAAATTTTGATGCAGCAGAGGATGAGAGAGAAACGAACCCCTTGAGGTTCACAAGGCTCTTGAGCGAGCAGACGTCTGGCAAGACCTAGGACAGCTTGTTGCGTCCCAGGTTCAGGACCTCGATCTGGATCAGGCGCGAGATGGTGTCAGGCAAGTGACCCCGTCAGTGAATTGTAGCTCACACCGGAACACCTCCACGTCCGAGAACAGCCCAATCCCCTCAGGGATGCAACCAGTCAGCTGATTGTTCAAGAGCAGGATTTCTCTGATCTTATTGCCTCAAATGACTGTCTCCTGTCCAACATAAAGAACTACATTTTTCCTATGTCAGAAACGATTTCTGTTGGATCAGAGTTATTAACAGAAGCAAAGAAGGATGCATATTTCCAGTTTGAAATCTTTGATGACGCGAAGAGCAAAATCTCATTACAAGGTACGAAGTCTTTGATCACGCAAATCGACAGTTTAAGACAGTTTTATGGCTGTTGAGTGTCGCCAATATTCGTTGTTCCATGAGCATGTTGCATGAAGAGAAATTCTGCCAGGCCTTTGCCTGAACCAAACGAGGAATCCACAATGCAGGCTATGACTTTTCCTTCTGGGGCGCATCTGATTGTACAGATGAAACCGAAAGCAGTCGAATGCCGCAAAGGCTCTTTCTTTCCCTCAGTTCATCATGAAAGCCACACTCATTGGTTCCGGCACTCGACGAGTTACAACAAGAGAATGGGAACCGAGTAGTTGTTCTCCTCCTCCTCGTCCATTCACATGCTACGAAAGCTTTTCCTTGCTCGAAGCCTTTTCATAGACGCCAGTCCCTCTCTCTCAAATGGCGTTTCGCGTCTCCTCTAAAGAGAGGCTAGAGAAGCTCTGCTTGTCCCACATCGGAACACACAGCGATAATAAACAATTTATAAGTCTCGTGGACGGCCGTATCGTTCGCCGGGCTGAGCAACGCAAGTCTGTAACCCAAGTGGGGGCATTAAGGTGGTGGGACAGGGTCTTGGGGTACTTTGGGCCGGGCCTGTAGTGGCTTCTATCTGGTCCGCCCATTCCAAGCGGGAGTTGGCCCACGAGGTCCGGACGAAGGCTTGGGCATCATGGGCCCTAGAGAGGAGGGCACAGCGTGAGGCTGGCTTCACAGAGCAGCGAATACTTCCCGCTCTCGGCGGTGGAAGGATAACGGGCCGGTGCTGCTCAGACCCACAACGGCTCAAAGGGCTAAGTTCCACTGAACCACCATCTTTTTGTTTATTATTATTATTATTTTTTAGAAATCCAAGAAGAGGAAAGAGGAAATTAATGTATTCTTTTTTAAAAATCTAAGAAGAGGAAATTAGGCCCAAATTGATACATGTTATAAATTACGAATCATGAAAACTTCAAACTAATACAACTTGTGATAAATTTACCCTAAATTGATACATTTATTACAAATATATCTTCAATTAAATTGGATTAATTCCACAAAACTGATACAATTATGACAAAAACCTTAAATTGATACACCACCAGTCAATTGTCATCAAACTCAACAATTTGGTAATAAAATTTAACTAAAACTAACAAATGTTACTAGTGTGTCGATTTTAGAGTATATTTGTTAAATGTGTATCAAATTAGTTTTAGATAAATTTGTCAAATATATTAATTTGTGATAAATTTATTACAACTTATATCAATTTGAGGTTTTTCATGGTCAAAAAATTAGGTTGAGGGTATATTTGTCGCATGTGTACTTGTTTGAGATTTTTTGTAGTATTAACCTTTTTTTTAATCTTAATTTTAATTTTTTTTATGTCTAGAAATTCAAGAATATCAATAGAGGAAATTAGGCCCACCGAGCGAACGGCTTTGTTGGGTCGTTTGAGACTACACGTGAACCAAAGGAAGTTTCCGTCTGCGCTGCTGCAGAGAAAAGACCAAGAAAGGACTCGAACGCCACTACTTTTTCCGGCCAAGAATATTCCAATTCCTTTTCCGATCTGAAACTCTAGTACCCTTTTCTTCCGCAACATGGGCTGTCGAAGGGATAAAGATCAAGAACCTACGTGACATTCAGATTCACATGTCCGCAACTGAACAGGAACTTCACGAGGAGACTTTGTAATTCGCAGTCAGACTTTTATGTCGGTTCGTTTTGGCGCTTCCGATTGGAGTTTCATTGCCTAAATCAGGCCGGTCGGGATGTGGCAACTGGTATCGAGAGTTAAAGAGGGGAGATTGCAGAAATCATCTCAGGCATTAAGTTTGCAACAGCTCGAAAGATCTAAGTGGGGACAAATTGTAATTGCCCCAGATTTATCTAATAAATATGGTGCAGACTGCACAGTCCTTGTGGGATAGTTACTCTGGGTTTGTGATAACTATCTTGATGCTTCACCTAGAAGAAGAAGAAGAAGAGAAAAAAGACTGCTTTTTCACCTACATCCTGGTCTTCTCCATGGGAGCCATATGGACACCCATTGCATGTACTGATTTCATGAACTAAGTAGGTTTGATGCATCAAAGGATGAGTGAAAGAACCAAATTTTCTACTATCTATAACAGCGCCTTTCAATGCCAGCGACACCGGCATCACCGACTTCTTGCTCTTTGCCCGAACAAAAATGGCGACTTTCTCTTTCTTGTCCCCATCTCTCCCTGTAACTCCTTCTGTCATGGAGGTGCTGGGATGAGATCGCCGACTGTTCTTGACAATCCCCCAATCGCCCCGCAGACCAGAGGCTTAGAAGCGCCGGGGATCCTCAGGCAACTCAAGCTCCCTCCTGGGATCACCGAGCAATCCGGCTGAGGCCTCTGCATCTGCCGGTTCGGTATGCAATTGGCCACGAAATCGAACCCGACGTTCCGGAAGGGGAGCGTGGTGCATTCATGGCTGAACCCGGAGAAGAAGTTGTAGGCCACGGTGAGGTTCGCTAGGCTCTTGAGCGAGCAGACGACGTCGGGCAAGACCCCGGACAGCTTGTTGTGTCCCAGGTTCAGGACCTCGATCTGGTTGAGGCACGAGACGGTGTCCGGCAAGTGACCCATCAGGGAATTGTAGCTCACGTCGAACACCTCCATGTCCGAGAACAGCCCAATCCCCTCGGGGATGCACCCAGTGAGCTGATTGTTCAAGAGCAGGATCTCTCTGATCTTGTTGCCGCTCATGAGGCCGAAAGTGGCCGGGATGCTTCCACTGAGCCTGTTGTTGGCCAAATTGACCACAGAGGCCTGAGAGCTTCCCAATGTCTCGGGCAGATCACCATCGAAGCGGTTGTTGTTGAGCAGGATTGCATCAAGCTTGCCATTGGTGAAGAGCTCGGGTGGGATTGGCCCAGAGAAGCTGTTGTACCTGAGATCAAGATAGAGCAAGCTGGGCATGCTTAGGACCGAGCTTGGGAATGTGCCTGAGAAGCGATTGTTGCTGAGGTCGAGCTCCTGGAGAGAGGTGAGGCCAGTGAAGGAGCCAGGGACCGAGCCTGAGAACCTGTTGCTGTTGAGGTGGAGGAGGGTCAGGTCCGTGAGGGAAGACAGCTCCGGGGCGAGCGTGCCCAGCAGATTCGCGCGGTTGAGGTCTATGCCTGCGAGAACAGGACCATTGCTTTCCAGGAAATTCTCCTGCGAATCAGCACAGAAAATCCCCTTGTAAGAGCACACGTCGGGACCGACCCAGGAATGCAAGACCCCCTGGGGGTCTTCTGTGATCGATGCCTTCCATGCTTGCAGGGCATTGTAGGCCGCTTCGAGGTTGGGTGATGAAGAAGACCCAGGTGGGTTTGGGTTTGGGCTGTTGATTCCTCCACCAATCCAGACGCCGCCGCCGCCCTCGCTCCCGATGCCGATGCCTACACCGCCGCCGACCCCGAAAGCCTCCTCCTTGGGCATTATCTGGAGGAGCAAGAGAGCCAGGAGCCACGTTCTCTCCATTCCTCGACGAGGAGCTGTCGACCCAAGACACGTCTTCTTGCTTGAGGGCGTTTCTTGTAACGTCGCTCAGAAATGTGATTGATGCTGCATTCAAAGAGAGCGAAGCATAGAGAGAATGGCTGTTGGTGTGGTGGGTTTCTTGGTTTTGAATGAGCCTCTCAAACTTTCCTCTTCTCAACTTTTTTGGGTGGGTTACCATGAAACATATCTGCTCCCTCCATGATTTCAGAACTTCAGTCTCTTTCTGGCTAGCTCCCTAGGCTTTTGCTCTTAAGTAACATTGTCTTCAGCCCGACCTGTCAGTTTTGCTAATTCATTGCTGGCGAAGGAGAAAAGGGTAGGTGAGTTTGGCAGTAATTACTCACCAGAAGGCATGACCGGGATTGAATCGGGGGCCTCCTGCTGCAGGACATGCAGGGGTTCCGTACGGATCTGGGTTTTCACTCGGATTTCATCACGGGACGCTGCACTAATGTAGTAATAATCATCATCTTCCGGTTTAATTTAAGCGAAGATTTGTTCCGGGGCAAGATGACAAGACAGCTGCCTTTGTCTGGACGCGAGAATACCCTTTTTGACGAGTTTTTCAGTGCCCTTTTTTCCACAGAGAAAGAGCGAGCGGGGAATCTGCAGGCTATTTCCTCTTGTGACCAATCTTCCGAGCTCTTTCTGCAGAACGAGATAAGCTGCTGGAGAAGAGAAGACGGTAGGGTTTTCATGAAGAAAATTACTGGAAATGGTTGCTCCTTTCGTTTTCAGTTCGAAGCTCGAAAATAGAAGCGAAATATGTTTTGGAAATTCAGAACATTGTGAGAAAGGATGATGTTACGATCTCTCTCTCTATATCAAACATGTTCTTGGTCTGGTCCAACGATGTGGGGTTTGCATTTTTTTTTTGTCGTAGCAGTACTTTGTCCTGCGATCATTAGCGTGCTAGGCTAACTGTAAGGAGCTCAATTTGAGTGATGATCGAGTCGATGTAGCTTGATTACTACCCTCGATCTCGCCTCGATAGATTTTTGTTGTGTGGAGGCTGAACTCCACGTGCTTCAATTTTAGTAGCTATGCTCTATCGAAAAGTTTAAGGCACAATTATAAACTCAAACTTTGTTGTGACGACAAAATAAGAAACATTACTTTGCAAATTTTTCACAGCTATAATCAAATCAATGAGAATATCATAATCACTTAAGTTGGTATGTGGTCAAGTCGAGTTTGTACTGTATCATATCAAGCTCGAAACCAGGGTTGAAAGAAGGCAGGCTGGATTTAAGTAACTCCAGGATTAATTTGATTGCTTCGTACCCTTAACCACATTATCAAAGAAAGTAGCTGTCCTTTTGGGAAAAATTGAGTGCTGATAATGGTTGCCAGGTAATGGACTGGGGTAGTCGACAATAATGTCCTTACGATGGCCACCTTCACTTCATAATTCACCATCAAAACTTAGCCCCACAAACTTTCAATTTCTTTCCCATCTTCTTGTGGTTCGAACAAAAGGGGAACTTTTTTTTCCCTTTTTTTGAACTTTCATTTAATCACGTGAAAAGGTTGATGATTGAATGACTAAATATCAGTATGTGCTAATATGTGGATTACATCATGACTCATCACCATAGCTCATCCTGAAATATTAATGAGGTTCGGAGTTGATCTCTTGATCCTTTTTGATCTTAGGATGTGTTTGTTTCTTGAAAGTTCAAAGCTTGAAAAATATTTTTGAAAAATGATTGCTTGCATCACTTACAAAAATAAATGAATGCAAAATATATTTATCACCACGAAAATTTTTAGTCATAAATTGTTGTCTATAATTGAAGTATTTTCCGCGGATTAATTTTTCTAAAAGATATAACCAATTAATTTCGGAAAATTCATTCCAATTTATTCATTTTTCATGAAGCAACATAATATCTGGATTTCTTTGAACACCTTATTAATTTTCGCTCTAATTATTAGCTACTGAATAATTTGCGCAACTAAGTTAGATGGAATTATTCATAGGAAAGTACTTTTGAAAAACAACTTCTTGTTATTTATTTATTTCGGGGTCAAAGTCAAATGGCCTGGTTGACTTGTGTAGCTCCTATACTGTGATTTATGACTAGGACGACTAATGAATTTACATTTAATACACAATGTATGGTATAGATCGGTCCATAAATTATTTGTACTTCGAAAGCTTTGTCCCGTGAAATTTAATGAGATCGAGCTTCATCTCATTGTTCAATCAATGGATTCAAATTGGAACCCATAAAGGCATATGTTACAAGCAAAAGATAAGTTTTCATTAATTTCGTCGAGGAACATCAACCTAGAAGCTAGAAGGAGAAGCATCCAGGATCGTTTTCGTGTAATTAAGGACCCGTTGTAATTAAGTAGCCATCTGAAAGGGAACCGGCGCGGCAAAACACGTAGGATAAGATTCTTATTATAACGTTATAATTTAAGATATTTTCTGCATGTTTAAATTTGAGATGGTATGCTAGGTTATCGTAGGTTAGGGTGTTTAATTTATTCCCTAAACACTGTTTTTCTTTATGTTAAACGGACCGTGACTTATACCTGCTAATTTGCTATTAATTATCTGGCATTCCTCATTTGTCTAGTGATTTATGTAAGAGGGTCCAATTGAATTGAACATCAATTTTTTTTTTTTGAGAAAGATGCCACCAGCTAATCCTTGTATCCTTTCAATTTATTCAATATTGTCTCAATATTTTTTTCCCTGTGCTATTAGTTTTTTATTCAAAAAAAGTTTAAAAGTCACATGAGATGACAAGTCTAAAACATTTTTGTTTAACTTTTTAAGAACGGCCGATTCAATCAAAATATATGTATGAATTAGGGATCACATTAGTGAAAAAGCAATTTGAAAAAGGAATAAATAATAAAGATGGGAGAACTCATGTTTATTTCTTTTCATTGTCTTCAATACCCTAAATCATCTTGATCAAGAGCAAGTAAATTGGCTTGCTTTTTTACTTTCTTATTAGAAGCACAACCCTTCAATATGTGACGATTCCTTATACATTTATCTAGCTGTTACATCAACGAAGCAAATAATTGCCAATGAAAATTTTTCCAAAAAGTCCCAAAGTCCTGAGAAATTCTTTTCAATTTTGTTAATTTAATATTCATCATTTTGACGAAAATTACTATTGGAGCTATTGGACGACCATCTTACATAACATGATCGGTGGTGCTGGTGTTGAATTTTTTTACAGAATCTTTTAAATTTCTAAACTTTTTTATAACTTTTTATTTTCTTTATTTTTTCATTATTAATATTCCCAGAAGGGCCACTAGGGATCTCTAAGGCCTCGGCTCGTCGGCCACTAGGTGGTATGACACAGCCGGCGGACCCCGCAAGGCATCACTGACTGTGGGCAGGGGCCTCTCTTATGTCTAGCCTGCCATACAATAAAGTTTCCAACTTTACGGATAAATATCCCCATCACATACCTACACTACTTTTTTTATTTTTTTAACCCATGTGTTGCTTTTTTTTTTTTTTTTTTGGTCATAATGTGTTGCTCTTGAACTGCCGACTCGCGGGGAAATGAAAAAAGGTCCGATCCACTTCTCATCCGTGATCGAATCAAGACATTTCTTTTTTGTTCCTTAAGGTAATCTGATTCTGCCTCGTGTCCCCATCGATGGGGATGGATCGTGTGATAATTTAGATAAACTTTTCTTCTTCTTTTCTTCTTTTTTGTACAATCATCTTGAAATCGACGTGGAATGCGAACATTTATAGATAAAAAGGGAACCGAAAAAGGAACGCATCCCGATTTTTATTAGAAATTACAACTTACGTGATGATGTCAAAAATTGGAATCTACTTTGTGTAAAAGAGCATGATCGATGAAAATTAACTCCGAAAATTACTCATGTCCTTTGAATTTGGTGGGGAAATTAGGTCCGTAGTTATCGGAGTAAATTTGCCTTTTCTCTCACGGACAAGATCACTTAATTGATTAAAAATCTGATTTGTGACCAACTAGTTTGAAATGTGATTTCTAGCAATCGCAAGTTTATGGGCTCAATTGATATGATTATCAATCAATAGAATTCGCAATCAAATGACTATTCTTGGGTATATTGATCGGGTTGTGGAAAGGCTAGCACAAGGGCAGGCGACTATCTCTAAAGTTGATGTAGTTGGCTGGAGCATTGAAGAATTTTCAGCTTAGGAATTGGAAGTTGCCTATTTGAATTGTTGGGGCTAGCAATGCAACTTAGAAGGGGTGAATAAGTTGATTTTAAAAGCTTGACAATATTTAAACTTAAGTTTGATAGATGCGGGAACAATTTGATAATATCATATGCAATATACTTCTCTTAGATAAAAAGGAAGAAAAAGCAAGTAAAGTGATGCACACGAATATTTATAATGGTTCCACATAGATAAAAAAAATTCGACCTCCTAAATTGACAGTCACTAACATGTTGGGATTAACTAGTAATTTTCAAGTAGTTACTACAAAGCACATATTGCTTCTATTCGAAGCTAATAGATCTCACTCTCAATGAACATGAATCGCTCACACATTTGAATACCCCCAAAACAAGGATTACAATGAGTAATAGCAATTCTCAAGAGAGTGGAACAAAAGTCAATGAGATCACACCTGGGACAAAACAAAAATATGACTATATTAATGTTCGTAGCTTTCTCATTTTTTGGCACATCTCCTTTAGCATGTGTTGATTTTCTTATATAACCTTTGATCTTCAAATTAGTCATTGGATAATTCTCAAGAAGATCAATTTGCTATTGGAAATGACAAACTTAATCACCAGATAATTGGTCGAACATACGATCAAATTTTTCTCGTAGTGGTGATCTTTTTCCAAATAAAATCAGCTATTCTTGGTAATATTATATTCAACCGAATATGTAACAGTGATTATATTTTGCTTCAAATATTCCTTATGGATCTAGGCTGAAGTTGGCCGTTAATTTATCTTGACTTGTGAGATTAGTTGAGGGATTTTTGGATTTTCTTATCCAGACTACATAATACAGTGAGCTAATTTTTTTTTTTATCAATAATCCCATGAATCTATCTAAGCTTCCCATTGGTAATAGACTTATATGATTTATTTGCAAGTAGTGTATCGCTCACCTTATCATGATATCTCAAATCATGAACTTCCCATTCACCCTGTCTTGTTCACCATCCATCAAGGTCCTCTCACTCTGTACTTTGGAATTCCATCAATGGTGATAGAGCATCACTTTTATCAACATTACTTGAAATAAGATAATATCTGCGTCTACCAAATAATAATGAGAAAATGATAATTTTATCAATTTCAAAATATTATAAAAGGTTTTTTCGATATGAACTTTACTAATTTTGTGCAAATTGTTGTGGGTCATAACCATATGTACAAGATGATTCATAGATCTTCAAGTAATAGGCATGATATCTTGCGTGCATCTCGATTATACCTCATTCCCGAGCAATTTTAAGGGTGCATTTTGAATTTTACATATGGAGTGCTCTTAACCACGACTTAAACCCAAGATTAGACTCTCTTAATAATTTGTTCCTTTTTTTTTTCCTTTGATTATAATATCGAATGATTTTTCAAGAACGCTCCGGAAATGAGCCGTTGCCTTGGAATCACGTCACCTTCTTTGACTTCTTCCGCGGCCATGCGGGACCCATTACTGATTATAATACTCGTGACCTCTGTTCTTAATTAATTTTCCTCTCTAGTTTCAAGATAGGGAACAGCAGATTGCAATCCCTTTCAAGATTAAAAAAATAAATAAATATAAAAATAAATATAAATATAATTGCATTTGAGAAATATAAAAATCTTGTGTCACCTAGTCAAGCAGTCAGTATCATATAATTAAAAAAAATTAAAACGATAAGAAAATGGCCTACCTTATCTTGAAGCCCATCAGCCTGTCACTTCACACACTCAGGCTTTATCATGAAACTTCTCCAAAGATGATAAAATTAATTATTTTTAATTTTGTTTATTTCGCCTTTTTGGACCCTATCCTTTTTTTTTTTTTTTTTTTGCTCGAATATTCTCAAAACCTAACATTCTTCATGGTAATTTGATTCTTCTGTGATGTTAAAATTATGCACATTTACTTCTTTGGCCTTCTGCAGTTCTTGTTATTTTCTCCGTGTTTGGTATGAAGGCAAAACTTATTATACAAACGATAATTGTTCCATAAACCTAATAAATGTATCGATTATATGTGTACCATTTCATCTTTCGGAACCGCATAAAGATCCGCAGCTTTTAGTAGTCTTGATTCATTTACTATAAATACTTATGTCCTTCGAACAATTTCCGCATGTAATTCTTGTGATCTAAACACAAAGAAGAGAGTGGATTGTACAGTTTCAAGTGTATTGACAAGAGATTATTTTCATTAATTTCACATGATATATTACTATATATATATATTGGTGTTAACTCAAACTATCAATAATAATTAATTGAATATTAGACTCTATTAATCTCATAATTATAATAGGGAAAAGATAAAGCACAATCTTTACTAGTCAAATCAAAATGTCAATATAAAGGTGCAATTGCTTTTTCACATGTTTTTGTGATTAAGGAAACCTAATACATGTATCAAGTGAAAATGTATTTTAGATCACACAAAACTCATGTGAGATCTTATATTTTTAATAATTTGAATTCATTTACTATAAAAACTAAATAGATCGAACAATTATTCCCATGTGATTCTCGTGATCTAGGCATGAAGATGACCATGGATTGCGAGGTTTTCACTTTTGAAACATATCGACAGGAGATTATTTTTGTTACTTTCGTATGGAATATTACCATTTATAGTACAATTAACCAGGTTTATTAAAAACTAATTAAGTGATATAATCTCATAATTGTAAAAGAAAAAGAATGTAGCAACAGCTCGACTAGTCAAACCGAAACCTGGATATGAAGGTGCAATTAATTTCTAAACATGATTCTTGAGATTAATCACATGGTTTACATTAATTACTGAGATACTGAAACGGATTGAAATATATAAAAATATTTCCATGACTATTGGAGTCATAGGGGGAAGCTAATGCAATCGAGATTCCTAGTAGTGGCATCTCATGAAAAGCATTTTTTTTCCCAATATGTTTCATTGAAGGGTGAACGATTTGGATAATATTTTTCTAAAAGTGATTAGTCATGTTGCTTGGAAATATCAGTGAACAAAAGATGTTTCCATTGCCAACAGAGATCCATGCATAAACTTTTTTTTGGGATGAAGAAAAAAATTTCATTTTATTTTTTATTTTAATAAGTGAGACAAACAATTATTTTTATAAAAATATTTCTCAAATCATGATTTGTTCGCAAAACAATTGTATCTTCAGAATATCAATTATCAGCAAATGTTACTAAGTTATATATGAACATTTTAATTATTCATATAGAGTAATACCCTGATACATTTTGTGAAGACCAAAAAAACACATTTCATGCGAGATTTTGCACAATCCCCACTTCCAAATAAACAACTTATCCTAATTTGTTTATTCCTGTTTGCACCAAAACATGACCTAGTTTTGATTATTATCGACATGTGATAGATTTTTATCAATGAAAGTATAATTTGATCATTTACGAACGGAATTATTAATAACTCAATAAATCGACAACTTGAATGAATCAACAAAAAGTGAAGTCGACAATATCATATGTAACCGTCAAAAGAAATAGCGCAACGTAGAGGAATAAAGTAACCATCGAGTAGTGGAGTCAATATAAGTGTTCGACAGCCATTTACAATCTCTATTTGTAAGTTTTATTAATAATCATTGAATGTAAATTTTAAATAGTCACATCATATTCTTCGGAGCCCCATACAAATCAAACAAATTTATAATCTTTTAGCTATCTTTATTTTTTCGTACTTTTATCTTTTAGACTTATGTTATCAATTAAATTTCAACGTATTTCTTAGTTGTCGTTTCTAGATTCGTGTAAATTAAATTATGGCATGTGTCTTCTTAATGGGTGTTGTGTTATTAGTTAAATTATAACATAGTATTTTTATGTTTTTGGTTTTATTGTCGATAAAATTCCAGCTCAATTTGTTTACGCTTAGTTCCGTTATTGAGATTGTATTTTCCAAGCCTTGTCATTGATTAACTTACGGCTCGGTTTATGTTTGTGCAGTCACGCTGAAACGAAAGTTGTTGATTTCATTGTCACCTATGATATTTACCATATGGAGTTGGTGCAAAATCTGTCTCCTTCAATTAAAAACTGAAGAACAACTTTTGGTAAAGAGTATTTTTTCGCAAGGGAAATTCTGGTGAAACAGTTCCTCATTTGAAAATATTTTACTCTCTTGTGGAAAAAAAACTCGTAGCTACAAGCCTATAGCACAAAATTGTTAAAAAGATAAAATTATGAAAATATACCATGTGACTTTTCAGTTTCAATAATTTCATATATTTGGTACAGTTAGAACCGAAAATTCGGAAAAAGATTATTTTATCACTTAACGCTATAATGCGTTGCGTTTAAAGGGTATTTAGATTTGAACAACATGTAAAAGCATATGAAATAATTTAATTTAATAAAGAAACTAGTTATCTTAATCTAATAAGGAAACTAACGATCCTAAAATTTGAAGAAATATCAAATAATATCCTTAATATATAATGATATTTGTAACGGTATTATCTTTATAGGTACAAAGAAAGAAATTCCATTACGCAAGCAAAAGTGTAACGAGAAAGTCACAAGGCACGGGTTACCTAAACACATACTTAATAGGATGTGTGTAGTGATGAATAAGATTGGAATTGGGTAATTTTTAGGACATCAAATTGTCTAATTTGGCCCCCCAAAAGAATTCGAAATTGTCTAAGGAAAAAAATAAAGCTTTGGCCTCAAAAAAGGCAGAAAAAGAAGGAAAAAAAAGGGAAAGGAGAAAAAGCTTGAGAGAGAGGCCTAAAGCTCTAAGAAAACCCTGATTTTAAGTCTAATCACTCTATTCCTTTTCTAACCTTTACTCTTATCTCAAATTTGCCCACACATACAAAAATTGCCATCCATTTCCTCAAAATATTAACATGATTACCAATTAGAAATTCATTGTTAGAACTGCGAATTTATTAACATGCTCAACTTCATATGGAGGGATAACAATCTATTGATAATCTTGAAGAAATTGGTGGCAATTTTTGGAGATGCTGGCATATTTTAGACTAGAGCAAAAGTTCAAGATTTTTTTTAGATAGAGAAAAATTCAAAACAAAGTTGAAATTAAACTTAAAGTTGGGGGTATTTTAAAGAATTAGTGAGTCTTTTCACTTTTGAGTGACCTTGCACTTGAAGCAACTATAGCCAAAAGGAAAAGGTAACACCTAAAAAAATCTTTAAAATATACTCACCGTGACATAAAAACCATTAACTCATTTTGCATTACAAAAGACTCTAAACTTTCTCATCATGACACGAATACCCAAAAAAAATTTGTCATAAAAATTCTCGAACATATATTAACATGGATGGAGCTGAAATGGAAGATTATATGACACACGTGTAAAAATTTGTGACACAAAAAAATTGAGGGTGGTGTCAAAGTGTAGTGTTTTTGGCAACACAAAAAAGCTTGGAGTATTTATATCATGGCTAGTATAATTTGATTTTTTTTTTGGAGATAAGTGTATTAAAAATTCTAAAATTTGTCAACAAAGTGCAATTTAGTTATAAAAAATTTAATACGGTTAAGTTATAAATTTTTTTACCAAAGTGCAATCGAGTCCTAAAACTATAAAAAGATGCAATCAAGTCTTAAAACTCGTCAAATTGATCAAATTAAGTCTATTTATTGATAGCACTTTTTTTAAAGTTTTTGATTTTACTTTCGTGACAAATTTTAAGACTTGAAAATTTTAGGACTTGATTGTACTATCGTGATAAGTTTTAGGATCTATTTGTATTTTTTGAAAGTTTTAGAACTTAATTACATTTTTTAACGAGTTTTAGGATTTTTAATGCACTTATATTTTATTTTTTTGTGATACTTGCCTAAAAGGAAAAAAGGAAATGGCAATCCGGTAAATTAATGCAACACGGAGCCCAAAATCAGATCACCAACAGTCGTCATGCGTTTTTGGACTCTTCCGATTTCGTTTCTTCACTTTTTCGAAACGAGGGAAGAGAGAGAGAGAGATTCTCAGTGGAATTGATGGAGTTCTTGAATCCGCAGCAGGTGGAGTAGCAGAGGAGACGAATCCCGATCGCGCATTATCCGATTCTCCCCTACCGGCTGTCCCTCCTTCTGCGCATCAACGAATCTGAGGCTGTGGAATTCTCTCCAGCTCGATCAGGGCCCATCTCAGATTCATTTCACACCCACCTTCGTCCCCTTTTCCTCCGATTCAAATGCCCACCCCCAGCTCCCCGGAACCCACGTCCTCCGGTGGGGCGTGAGGGCCGGTGGCGGCTGATTTTCCGGGTTTCCCACTTGGGTTTTTCCCCCGGAGTCTGGTGAGATTTTGGGCTCGAGTTAGGGTTGACAGAGGGATGAAGATCGAGGAATTGGAGGATGGGGAGAGGGAGAGGGGCGACGGGGTTCATGGGAAGATGATCGTGAGCTACGACACGAAGAGGGTTTTGGTCGGCGCGGGCGCCAGGATCTTGTTTTACCCCACGCTCTTGTATAATGTGTTTCGGAACAAGATCCAAGCTGAGTTCAGATGGTGGGATGAAATCGATCAGGTTGTGTTTTTTTTTCCTTTTGTTCTTCCTTCGTTTGATTGGTTTTGTATTGGGTGGAAATTTTAAGGGATTGATGCGGTCTCCTTCTGTGCATCCTATTGACTATGTACTGATACATGTCATATGAGGTTTGGCTGGTTGGTCTTTGAGGGAGTGCTGGGAGGTGTTTTTGAATCGGGATTGAAGTTGGGATTTCGAATCGTACAGAACTGTCCCTTTTGTAGTGGTTTGTTCTGCGTGTTTTTGTGTGTTATTTGTTAGTTTGGATCGCCGAGAAGTGCATGTGAAGTCAACTAATGGGCACACCAAGAAGCTGGAGCGTTGACACAATCTTGGGTGCGGAACAAGTTTCTCTTGATGTTAACAAGTTTGAAAATCGAGGGTCAGATCTAGAGAGAAGGTTAAGCTCACATATGGTGGTGTTTACTGAGATTAAATTTACAGCTGGTGTTCCACAGTTCAGATGGTGGGATGAAATCGATCAGGTTGTGTTTTTTTCTTTTTGTTCTTCCTTCTTTTGATTGGTTTTCTTTTGGGTGGAAATTGTAAGGGATTGATGTGGTCTCCTTTTGTGCATCCTGTTGACTATGTACTGATACATGTCATATGGGGTTCGGCTGGTTGGTCTTTGAGGGAGTGCTGGGAGGTGTTTTTGAATCAGGATTGAAGTTGGGATTTGATTTGTCCAGAACTGTGCCTTTTGTATTGGCGTGTTCTGCGTGTTTTTGTGTGTTATTTGTTAGTTTGGATCACTGAGAATGTGAAGTCAACTAATGGGCACACGAAGACGCTGGAGTGTCGACACAATCTTGGGTGCAGAACAAGTTTCTCTTGATGTTAACAAGTTTGAAAATCGAGAGTCAGATCTAGAGAGAAGGTTAAGCTCACATATGGTGGTGTTTACTGAGATTAAATTTACAGCTGGTGTTCCAGAAACATACTGCTATTGCTGCTGAAAGATGGTAGCTAAGTGCCTTTCATCAGTTGTGAAATAAATTATTTGTCCTGACCTTTCCAAAAATGCATATTAAGATTGATTTTATGGTATTCTTACAGAGTTGTTTTCTTTTGATGCCATGCAGTTTCTTTTGCTGGGTGCAGTGCCATTCCCCAAGGATGTACCAAGACTAAAGCAGCTTGGTGTTGGTGGTGTCATCACCTTAAATGAATCTTATGAAACTTTGGTGCCGTCATCTTTGTACCATGTGCGTATGTCCTTGAGATCATGTTGTGTGCTTATTTTTTGCTATCTGCTGAGTTTTCTCTACAAATTCACTTCCTTGAAACCCTTGTTCTTGACTGGGTAGACTATAAAGAGGGTATATTTCAGGTTATAGTTCATGACTTTCAATCATGAAAACTTATCACAAATTCTAGAGATACCTTTCTTTTGTGAGCTGGTCTATGTATGAGTCGTTTATGTTATCCTATTCATTACTTAACTAACTTGTTTGGTTCAGGCCCATGGGATTGACCACCTTGCAATACCTACCAGGGATTATCTCTTTGCTCCATCTTTCATTGACATTGGCCGTGCAGTGGACTTCATATACAGTATGACATCTTTGAAGCTCTGCCTTTTGTGTTTTTCTGTGCGCTCCTTTTGACCCTGGCTCTATGTTGTCATCTCTGCTATAGAGGTTTCTTCAATTATCGGATATTGTTTTGTTGCCTTCATTCAGGAAACTCATCGTGTGGTCTAACAACATATGTCCATTGTAAGGCTGGTCGTGGGAGGAGCACGACAATAGTGCTCTGCTATTTGGTGTGTTTCATCTCCTACAGAGGAATAGACTCATCATTTGTTACCTCTGGCATGTAGCTCAAGTTATGGAAGTTTGTTCCTCTCTTTTATTGGATAGAAGATTGAGCTCCTTTTTCTTTGCAGGTAAAACATAAACAGATGACTCCTGCTGCTGCTCTAGAATATGTTAGGTCTCGAAGGCCTCGTGTACTCCTAGCCCCCGCACAGTGGAAGGTGGGGATATGCTTGCTCGTTTTCGTTTTTGGATCGTCTAATTCTAATTATTTCTCCTTGGTTGGAAAGGGATAATATGGGTATGATCAAGTCAATATGAGTCAACACAATAGAATATTGAAGTTTAATTTTGTAAGAATTCGATGCTTGAACTTGACTACTCATTAAGTTTTCATAAATGAACTTGACTCAAACTGCAAGCTGAAATTTTAGGTTTTTCTTTTTGTCTGTTTTTTTTTGCTTGTGTCAATGTGCTTGACAGAAGGGGAGAGAGGGAAAGGATTTTGACCTTCAGTGCCACGAAAGTAACTACAGAGTTATTGGATGCGGATTTGTTCCTAGAAGGCTAGCCCATGATATCCGTTCCTGTATCATCATTCTATTAACACGGAAAACTATATACCAGAGTCTAGTACTATGTCAATAACTTGAATGGTAGATTGTTGAAGCTATCAGAGAATTTTGGTTGTTCTAGCTTTTGATGTACAGGTTGATGTTGTTGGAACTTCTTTAGCTCTAGATTTAGCTGTGTATTTTTTCTTATCCGGTGGGTTTTAGGCAATTGGATCTCTCATCTTAACAGTTCTAAGTTATTGTTTGCCACTTCTCAATTTATTATCTGAACAGGCAGTTCAAGAATACAGCAAGGACCAAAGAATGATGGCAGTATGTTCTCCGTCAGGCTCGGGGGACACTGTCTATATAACGAAGGCCGATCTTGAAGGGTACCAGTGCACCTCAGAAGATAATTTTGGTAAGGTGCTTGCCATCATCCCCAAGGTGACAAGGTCAAGACCCATGATTGCAAAGTTGTCTTGTCTTTTTGCTTCGCTAAAAGTATCCGGTGGTATTGGGAGTGTACCGAGGCGGTTGCCAGTACCGGAGGCACGCGCATGCTAAGGTGTTTGCATGTCACGACGACTATTTTTGATGTTTGTACAGGAATAAGTTAATATTGAGTAGGAATTGTCCCCGGTGTCTTGTGTCTAAGAGAATGTGTGAGAGGTCAAGTCAGTATGTTGTGTATTCTGCTTCGTCTTGTTGTACACGAATCTTTGCAATGAATTCTGATGCCTTTTTCTTCGGCAAATGGATTTCCCACTTATCGGCGATATCTTTGGCTATGGGTATCCCTGGATTACCAAAATCCGCAAAGTGGGCAGTTTTTTTATTGGTTTGATCTTCAGGTTTTTATTAACTTGCTGTCTCAGGGCTTCGATGCCGATGGTATGTTGGCATGGTATGTTATAACAGGATTTATCAGGAGGCCTTGATGATGGGTGGCGAATCATGACACTTCTGAAGTCACCTCGACACTTGCTGGTGGCTATGGCCGCTGCTGGTGCTTTCACCAAAGGTGGCGAATCAGCGGCAACCACTCTTACTCCCCCTGCTCTCTAGAGAGGGAGATATGAATATGATTAAATGAGTCGATATCGAGAAAATTAGAGGAGTTGATTGCGTG
Organism: Angophora floribunda; assembly: GCA_014182895.1. Lineage (NCBI taxonomy): Eukaryota > Viridiplantae > Streptophyta > Magnoliopsida > Myrtales > Myrtaceae > Angophora > Angophora floribunda. The sequence goes on along the minus strand of CM024707.1, from coordinate 36,623,249 downwards.
AATTAAAAGATTGGAATACTGTGGTAACGAAGTGCATAAATTAGTCAATTTTGTACTAATCTCATACATAAACAAGAATTGTGTTTAGTCAGATATGATCGCGTCTATATGTAAGTATAATATAAATGAATAATGTGTCTTAACTTATTTAATTAAACATATCTAGGAATTTGTAAGTTGATCGAAATGAACAACTCCTATAACGACACGCTGTCTATATTAATAAGTTGATCAGCCCATCAATAGCATAAAGAGATGAAATTTAGCACGAACGTGCTTCGCTATGTGCCATAAATTGCGTCCAGAATAATTACAGCAACTTCAAATTCTTGGTTTTGCATCATGAGATTCCCCATTAATATGAACTTCGTCTTAGCATGAAAGCATATTCTATTTTCCATGCATGAATCAATAATCAGGAGCATCAAGAACTTGCTTCAAATATTAGTAAATGTCAAAAACGGCGATGAGCAAAAGCCTGACAGCCAAGCGATACATAATTCATCCGGGTCTCGGGTTCAGCCATGATTTTGTTTTAAGATAAGTATTATTAGATCTAAAACATTGCACAAAATATCACAGAATAACTCGTCGAGGAAGCTTCGCGAACTTTGAGGTAGCTGTAGGATAAGCTCAAAAAGAAGATGCATCTACCAAATTACATCAGATGGGCATTTAAAATTGACAAATAAACCAACAGACTTGACAGCATAAGGCAACCTAGGCCTCCAACAAAAATTTCCCGCATGAGCTGCTGCTTCCTGTTTCACTGATTATTGTTCAACAAAGAATCAGAGTCCTCCCTTATTTTTCACCAGAAATGTGGCAAAGAGTGCTCGAAGATATGCACTGTAAAAGAAGGATAATCACGTCACAAGCCAAGCACAGTCGATCCTCATTTCGCATGGAACTTGCTGCTGATCGAATCATAAGTCGGAAGATAAATAACTGCAAAAGCCAAGGGGGATCCCGATGTTAGGATACACACAGGCGAATAAGCTGAGAACCCAGAAAAGAAAATTGCAATCGCGGGAATTACCGTCCCCAAATGATGCCATTGTTAAGGGTGATTTTAGGAGCTTTTGGGCAGCGGATGCGATATCCTTTGGCGTTACTTCATCAACAGCCTTTAGGAAATGCTCTACAGGTTTCCTGGAATGAACGAAGGAAACCTCCTTAAGATGACCAAGAAATGCTCAGAAACAAGGTAAGGATATATTGTCAATACACAGGATATGCAATATGCCAGAAAAAGCAACATGAGGTACACTCGAAGAATCAAAGAATGATTACTCCAGTGAAGACTGCATTTTGGAACAATCTAACCAGCAAATCATCATAAACTAATAACATGTCAGAAGAGCTTGCCAAGGACTGAAAAGTCAGAAGAATCATAGAATAGAAAGTTAACAAAGATCCCAACAAATTCCCAAGTGCAATGTGCAAACACCAAAGAAAATCTTAGTCCAGCGACATGTGGGATCACTATGCAAGTCTCAAAATCTCCAGAAAATGTTCCTAGATCCAACCCAAAAGCTCCAGAAAATCTACAGGGACAGGCAACTTTCTGCAACATGCACATAGCTCTCTCCTAAACCTTGATATGGCAGTTAGCTCCAAGGTGTAAATTCTTTTCATTGTCCAGATTAGAGAAGCATATGCTTATGAGTCATAAAAGCAAAACCCATAACAATCATCTAGGAAATTCCATCTGATTCCTTGAAGGCAACTGAATCCCATGATCCCAAAAATCATGAACAAGTCATGTATAACTGGCAGGTAGACTACAAATTCACCCAGCCTCCAACATCTATCCTAAAAGTAGAAACTTTTTCACAGGGATCTTTATCCTGCTACACCATCAGCAAAAGATCTAAAGCTCTGTTCCATGAGAAACACTAGAAAACATATAACTAAACAGATTCAATTTGTAATGCAACAAATAAAGATCAGAGTTTCTTATGCAAAAAGTGTAAAGATAGTTCATCAGGAAATAAGCATAGTCTGTACATAGGTCTTACCTCTCACCATACGTCAAAATTTGTCTGGCTATATCTTCTGAGGCAACCATCTAAAAGAAAATAAGGAAGTTAATAGACAATGCGAAAACTGATCATTGAGAAAGATATAGATCAACTTCAGTCAATGACTAAGTTCATAATGCAGAGGAAATAAATGAGAGGCAATGTTCACATACTCTGGACTCTAAGTTCATTAAAATGGCAGCCCTTGTTGACTGTTTGGCACGATCCAGCTGCACCTGATCAACTGTAAGCAAGATAAAGCACTAATTAGTAGTTTTCAGAACAAACACTATAGGAAAAGCACTATTAAAATAAAGGCACAGTATTCAACCTTCTCCTGGTGTTGCCACTGCTATAAGCTCCCTCGCCGCAATATCAATGGCTTGGGCTGCAAAATCAGAACCCTGAAAGCCAGAAAGTTAAGTTCCTTAAGTAAATAATTAGTAAATAAGGAAAAAGACCATGACACATAAAAAATGCAAGTAAAAAAAGGAGCTTTAAATGCTTAAGATAAATGGCACAATCAAGCCAAGGAACTGGGGCTGAGCATGGTGTGATTTGGTGTGATTTGAAGGCCAAACCAAACGAAACCATAAAAATAAGGTTTGATAAAAACTCAAGCCAAACCATTTTACTCATTGGAAGCCAGCCAAACCAAACTGTGACCAAAGACATGCATTTTAGTAAACACTTTTCCAATATCATCATCAGAGAAATATATATCAATCTAAGCATCTTGATCCAAATTGACCAACAAAAGTCCAAATTGAATGCAAAATACAATTTTCTTCAGGATGTTACCCTAAACATTAATAAAAAAGGACAACAAACAGTGGTAACTATTGGGTTTTAAATTTTTGGAAACCATACCAAACCACTAAAACAGTTCAGTTTGGTATGGTATGGTTCAACGGGTTGAACTATATTATGTTCGCCACTACCAGGAATTAATGGCATGAGATTAGGCATGTTTTTTGAAAAAACGAAGCAAAAACAAGGCAAAGATCATTTTTCACCCGTATATTGTAAGATCCTATTACTAGCATGTTCTGGCCAATAAAAAGGACTGAGAGATGGGGAAAATTTGTTGATAGCATCAACTCATTCCATGATACATTCATCACATAATAGTCCTGAAGTAGGTCAATGAATATCAAAGGAAGAAGCAGGTGACCATGCAGTGTGGGAGAATGTGGTGACAAGGAGAAAGTGATAGAAAAGTACAACCTAAAATTTTATTCAAAGCAATGGTGAAAAAATTCCTTATTCCACAGTTCAAATTCGAGATTAGGATCTGGAATGATATTATGGCCATATTTTTGAAAAATTATAATTGTGTAAGGGAAAGCAACTCTAGGTATTCTTTTAGAACTTCCAAAATAGGCTAGTCAGAACATTTTCTAAATATGACAACCATGGTAGCATGAGACTTCCAGCTAAGTCATCCATTTTGTGCAGGACCTTTCTTGTTCAATACGCCATTTTCTCTTAAACTTCTCCAAATTCCATGCAGAGTTTGACAAAACCTAATCTAGATCATCAATGCAGGATGTTCCTATTCAAAGAAGAATTAAAGATCACATATTAACACTGAAGTTGCAGTATACAACTAGAATAGTCCAATGAAGACTAGGAGTGAGCAAGTCTAGGTTCTTTACAGGTTCAGCCTAGAGCTTGGAACCTAACCTTGAGTACAAGTTTCTCATTTTTTGGAACTTGGAACCTATTTGTCGAAACCTAGAACCTACCCGTCGAAACTTGGAACCTAAAACCTACTCTTTTACAGATTTCAAGGTCGGTTCCAAGTTCTAACATATATATATATATATTTTCAATCATTAGTTAAGCAAAACAAAAATAAATGCAACAATAAAAATGAAGAAGGATTTTATTAGTCCATATGCACTTGTTGAATAGTATTAAGAAAATTTTACGGTTTTTAATACACCGATTGCTTTCGTATTATATAGAATCATTATTTTGAAAGAAGCAATTACCGAATATAACTGCATCAAAGAAGCAATCGGAACTTCCACTAATCTTATAATCTACGAAAATAAAATTTTCAATCATAAAATGGAAGTTCAAATTAGTAGTTCTAGATTATATACTCATAATCAAAAACTATGGAATACTCGAGGATCACGTGAAGACATAGATTAAGAAAAACACAAAAACTTGTATAAGTTCTAGGTTCTAGGTTACAAGTTCTAGATTCTAGGTTCTAGGTTCTGGGTTCTACCAACCTACAACCTAAAACCTACCCGTTAAAATGAGTTCCCAAATTTTGGAAATTAGAACCTACTTTATATACCTTGAAACCTAGAACCTATAGGTTCCCACTAGTGTGGTTCTTAGGTTCGAGGTTCTACCTTGGAACCATGCTTACTCATAATGAAAACAGACCTTAAGTGACAACTTGATTTGTCACCCTCTTCCAGATCCATCTCAAGAGGAATATGGCATGGTCACTTTGTGACATGTCTCCTACCCTAGTAATGGTATACCTTCCATATGTGAGCTGCGACAATGGTTAGAAGCAATCGACAATTGATTCTAACCATTGTCATAGATCACTCTATGTAATCCACAGCATCCTATCCATAGCCAACTAGTATGGTGAATATTGTAACTTTTTTTGGCCATCCACAGCTACCAGTGTATACATGTCATTCATATTAAAAGCTGCTAACACCTAAAATGCCATTTCACTATTCGTTCACCTTCATCGAATGCACAAATCCTTCAGCCTATAAAAGGAATGTGCCTCCACCTCTCAATACCATTTTGTAAAACAGAGTCCCTGACTTATGCAGCTATCCAGTCCTTTTTTCTCTGCTTGCTCTTTCTCAAGTTCTTATGGAGCATATAATGAGTTTCTCCATGTTGGGGGCCTCTTTGCTTCATGACATAATAGAGCCCCCTTCCAAGTGAAGATAGTTGCATGCATAGTGAGGGAAAGGATTATCCACACTCTCGCACAAAATGAAAAAAATTCCAAGAAGTGACTTACGGTAGTTGCTTGAATGCCAAAAATGCCAGTGTTATTGTAGATGTTGCTGAAAGCTGAAAAGGACTGAACTTGGGGATACTCGTTTAAAACACGAAGATCTGTCAATATACATCATGTCAATATGATTAACAACCCGAAATTCGAATGCATAGTCAAATAGATAGAACAAAAATGTAATCACAAATAAATTCAATAAGACAAAGGGCATAGAAGGATATGCACAGGATTCCAAATCAAGTTCAATAGGCCAAGGACTGTTATAACATATACAGAATAATACAGGATAATAACAGCCCAATGCACAAAGTTCCTGCGAAGAGCAGGAGTCCAGGAAAGGGTTGGACCACTTTGGGTCTAACGTACACAGCTTTACATTGCAATTTTTGCAAGAGGCTGCTTCCGTGACTCGAACTTGTGACCTCTAGGTCACACATCGCAACGGCAAAGGCAACAACTTTGCCGTTGCACCAAGGATTCACTTCTTATAACATAAAAAGAAAAAGACAAGAAAGTAATGATGACTCACATAACCGTGAATACATTCCCTTCCCAGGACCACCAGCAGAGAAGGATCCACCACCTCCCAAAAGCATCTACAAAAACACAAAATGAATAAAAATTGTCAAAAATAAAAGGATTTTTCTGTAATTTCTTCATTTCAGTTCCTATACTAATAGCAGAAGCCCACCACAGTTCCTCTGAAGACATTAGAAAGATAAAGCAAATTGAATCCCATACAGCAATTAAAAAAACCAGTAGTAAGACCTGAAGAACAGTCAAAGTCATTGCTTCCTTCTCCCTATGCCATCCACCAGGTAGTTCAAATCCAACGGCAAAGTGGGTTCTCTAACATAAAAAGCAAAATAAATAATAGTTTCAATAATCATAAATGAAAAGTACAGCAGAGCTACAAGAAAATTGTGGGAGAAAGATAATCATACGCACCCCTGATTCACCTTGACAACGATAATCACCTCCGGTATACACAGATTTTGGCTCCTCAAGACGAGGTACCCCTGGCAAATCAGATAATAGTGGTTCGGCAATTGATAACAGTTCCTCATGTTCTACTCCTGAAGCAGCAAGCACCATTCTAGGAGCAGTATAATGTTCCTGGAAGTTTTGTATGCATATCAATTTCAACCGCAAAATCCACATGAAGAAGCAGTTAACCAAAAACAGAAAACTTCAGTTTTTGAGCCACATAGTATGAATTACAGACTGAATTCCCAAGGACTTACGGCTACAAATTCCTCTAAAATTGCACTGTTCAATCTGTTTATGGCAGACTCTGGGGCTAGAAGAGGATTGGCTAATGCACCAGAATAACCAGCGGAATGAAGCGCTTCTATAATCAAACCATGTGGGTTATTCAAGACTTCAGCTATCTCTGCCTTGATCTTTTGAAGCTGGAAATGATCGATATATCAAGAAAAGCATTATATCATTTAACAACTTGCCGAAATTAAAAGGAAGATATAGCAGCAGTTAAATTAAACCAAAGATGTAATAAAACGCACCTGTTCATTGACCTCCCAATCAAGGAATGCAGGGTTCCTCACAGAATCAATAAGCAATTCAACCATTTCAGGAACATAAGTCTTCAAGGCATCATAGGTATATCCCATGTGCTCTCTAGAAGCTGAAGCTTGCACATTGCCACCAATTGCCTCCACTTCCCGGACGACGCGTAAATGGCTACGGTTCTTTGTGGTCTTAAAGGCCATTCGTTCCAAGAGATGTGTGACTCCAGAAGAGATTGGGGTCTCATAAATTGAGCCACAGTCAACATATAAACCTATTGAAGCAGCAGGATTCTGGTAACCAAAACAAGCAAACACAACTTTGTCAAATAAATTTGAAAAAGGTTGCATCCTTTAAATGGAGAAATTGCAAAGCACAAAGATGCACAATGAGAATAAAGAAAGCCTACATACTGTGGATGTTTCAGTGGCTATTTTGACGCCATTTGGGAGAGTTGAAATCTTGGTTTTTCCCGGTTCAACATAATCTGGCAATGGCGGCGGAAGGTCAACACCTGAAAGTGGATATTCAAGGGGAGTCGAAGCACTGGAGCTCCCACCAGTCAGCCAGCTCAAGATGCCCCCTGAAGATGAGGATTTTGTCGCAACAGTGCTGGCACTGGCAGATCTCACCAACTGCTTGTTGCAAGCATGGCCCTACAAAAAGATACAACAAATTACAGCATACTTTTTCATGGCCAGATTTTGGATAGGTGTATAGCTTATCAGAACATACAAAATGAAACAAGGTCTAACGCTACAAGTAAATGCACTCAGAGAACTTTCTTTTGATAAAACTGTGCAGCAACTACATCCACACTTCAAAGAGAATAACATGACCCACACACAAATAAAGCCTATAGGGACAAGATCTCAAAATGACTATTTTGGTTCCATCAACGGCCACTACAAACCAGTTAAAATTTACTTGAGTGAACATGTGAAGCCTAGCTCAGGAAAATGATGCCCCACTGGTCAACAGAAGCTTCCAAAAGCAGAGCAAAATCATCTCCTAAGAAAGATGGTCTCCACATGACAGTGAATGTGAACATGACAAGGGCCGGTACTCGCTATTGGGACTCTAAGTTGGACTCCTCTCAGTCACATCAGTCCCAATGTGGTTGATCATCCTCTTGGACCAGCTATGGATCATCCTCTCTGAAGGCTATACATATTGTCCAAAATTGAAAGGGAAAATGTGAAATTTTTTTCTGTAACTCCATAAGTTAAGCTTTTGAGTGGAATAAGATATAGGTGGTTCGCCTCAGAAAGCTATGCATATCATCCAAAATTAAAAGGGAGAATGTGGAAAATTTGTCTGTAACTCCATAAGTTAAGCTTTTGAGTGGAATCAGATATGGGTGGACTTATCAACTATATTTCGTCTCTACATCTTCACCTTACCAAAGAAACATCGGGCTTCCATTGAAATTACTAAGCACCATTTTCAAAGCCAATTGTTGCGGTGCAAGAAACCAGTTTCATTGGAAATGCCACAAGGAAGAACTGTAAGGCACAGAAACTCAGGTTCGATGGGTCTTTAATCATTATATATACAGGTTCAAGGTATGGTAGAAGCAATATGCTTAGCATCGCAAGAGCAGGTAGAGGTCTGCCATTCAGGAGTGTGATCTCAGACCAGATGGAAGCAAAGCGTGGACGAGGTGGGCAGTTTGCACTGGCATTGCAGTCCCGAAATATTGGAGATTGTAGTCAGGCTTCTGATCAAGGAACACGAGCTTGGAGGTGCAAGATGCGAAATCGTATTCTTCGGAGTTTGCAAGATAGACTGATAGAAGGGTCTATGCATTGCCAATTAATCACGAATTTTGACAAGGATTTCAACCATAAACCTCATGATTTGCACATTTTCTCATCCAATCCATTCGAAATTTCACGTGAGAACGAATCAAACTCCGATTCAAGTCATCGGGTACTCCCAAAATCAGGAGCACCTCAACCGTCCAAGCTCTCGGACACCGCCGCGTTCCCCGTCAAATCACACGAGGGATTCGCTGAGGCCTCGAATCGGGCGAGCAATCCAATCCAGCCTCACAAACCCAAAACGCAATTTCGCTCTCGCCTAATCGCTAGACTCTCCGACATCCCCACGAGCAACGAAGCACGGTCAACAATCGAGACAAGCAGAGAATCCGAGGAATCCGCATTGAGCTACCGACGAGTCCATTCACAAACGGCCTCGTCCGGCCGAGTCGAATCGGAAAAGGGAACGGCGGAATCGGCGCTCGATCGGAGACCGTCGCGTCTCGAAGGATGAAAAAGAAGACTGACCTTCAAAGCCCTAAGTCTCGAAGATGCTGCTCGGTACATTTTCGATCTCCTTCGTCCTCCCTACCTCCTCCCCCTCGTCTTCTTCTTCTTCTTCTGCTTCTGCTTCTTCTGCTTCTGGAATCCGTGTAGGCGAGCTTCCAGCTGCGAGGAGGAGCACTTCTAGTTCTACTGGTCAACCGGATACCGTTTGGACCGGTTCACTGGCTGGGGTTTCGGGTCGAGGGAGCCGAACGATTCGACGGGCCAGGCTGATCGGAAGATTCCGAGGCCCATTAAGGCCGGGCTTGACGCAGGTGTCTAAGCCCACCCAACTTGGCAAATCGCTTCGATGGCCCAATGGTCCAACATGCCATCAACACTGAACACCACCTCTTTTGGACCATCACCGTTGGTTCACGATCGATCGATGTCTGACATTCGTAAAACGACATACTTTGCCTGCAATTCCGATGGACGTCCTGCGATCAGCATGAGATTGGGTGGTATTCATCCAACCGGCAATTAGGCTGCGTATGTTTCAGCTTTTTCAAAAGTTTTTCGGCCTCCAAAATCATTTTGAGAAATGCTGGAATGTTTGGCAAGCCTTTTAAAATGTCCTTCGGTCAAAAGCTTGCCTTTGAAAAAGCTAAAAGCCCAAGACAAATAAGGATTAGTCTTGGGGGGAATGCTATCTTTAGACATTTTTCTTTTTGTCTTACCCTCACTAGCTTTCTCATATTCCCATCTCGCCTTTTTGTAGGATTTGTGACCGGTTGTCGGCACTAGTGATGTGCAACACCAACGGTGTTGCCTAGGCTTGCTAGTGACCCTAGGCCTCATTGTGCAACCTTGGTTGATGGTTGCTAGTGCTAGATTTTTTAAATAGAAAAATTGCAACCAAAGCCCTTTGCAATTTTTTTATTAAAATTACTCGAACCCAAAGTTACTTTACCAAATATAATTTGCATTTTTTCAAATGGCTTTGACTTTCGGCATTTGTATTACACCTTCCATTTCCAAATTCAAACCAAACACATCCTTAAAAAGGGCAATGGATTTTATATGTTGTCATTTGAATGGATTGAAATTGAGATTTGGCCAAATTGCCCCTTTCAAAGCATGTTGTTCACAAGTCATGTGATCAATTACAAGCGATGTTATATAGTGGAATTGGGAGATAATTTGGTTATGAATTAAAATTTAGAAAGTGATTGGTCACAATTTGTGACGAATTAGATCCTAGATGGTTAAAAGGAAGGGATAATGCTACGAAAAACCCTGAACTTTACCCCATGTGACACATTTACCCTAAAATTTTTTTTGTGCCACAAAAAATCCTAAATTATGCAACTTGTGACAATTTTACCTTGAACTATATTACTTATGACAAATTTACCCCATTTTTTTTTTTTTTTTTTGAATAGCATTTTCGTCATTTTCTATTTTTTTTTATTGAATGGAGGAAGTCGGCGACGATGGCCTCGCCGACGCTGGAGTCGGGCGAGGGCAGCCTAGGCTTGTGCGACCCTCATTGGCGTTGAGCAAGGGCCGCCCAGGCCAGATCCGGCTCGGGTGGCTAGATTCGGCGAAGGGCCACCCTCGCCGGATTTGGCTTGGGCGGCCCTCGCCCTCACCTAACGAGGCTCGGGCGGCCCTCGCCCTCACCCAACGAGGCTCGGGCGGCCCTCGCTCAACGCCGGCGAGGACATCCTCGCCGGCTTCCTCCATTCAATAAAAAAAATAATAAATAAAAAATGACGAAAATGCCCTTCAACACCAAAAAACTTTGGGGTAAATTTGTCATAAGTAATATAGTTTAGGGTAAAATTGCCACAAGTGACATAGTTTAAGGTTTTTGGTGGCACAAATTTTTTTTTTAGGGTAAATGTGTCACACGGGATAAAGTTTGGGGTAAATGTGTCACACAGGCAAAGTTTGGGATTTTTTATGTCACAAAATTTTTTTTTAGGGTAAATGTGTCGCATGGGGTAAAGTTTAGGATTTTTTGTGGCATTATCCCTAAAAGGAATTAACTAAAAACATAGGTCGGAAAACTGTAATTTGCTTCCAATTTTTAATTTTTATATTATTCCATTACAAGCCTTTGGGAAAATTCCAAATAAAAGCTAAATGTTATCATTTTTTTAAATAAGAATTTGAAGTGGACATTATTATAAATAAGAGTCTAAAATTGCCATATTAGTCTCGAAGAATGGCCTAACTCACTAGTTGATAAGGAGATTTTCGTCTTTTATTTTTTGAATTACATGGAAAATAAATTAAAAAAAGGGAAGGGGAAGGAAGATAACAAGGGCTGCATTGCCGTAGCTCCACAATGGTTGGCAAGGGTTAGCCCTGGCGACCCTCACCCACATTTGAGCAAGGTTGCGGCCCTCCCGTAGATTGGGCGAGCATTGCCGGCCTTCGCCCAGATATAGTTGAGGACCACCACTTGTGGTCGACCTCTACTAGTGATCACATTGATAACTATGTATCATTTCAAGGATTACATTGAACAAATTAAAAATTTAAAAAGACATTACATATTAAGTAAAAGTTCATGGTTCATATAAATAAATTAAAAGTTCAATGATAAGATTATGTGTTAGGCTAAAGTTGAATAACTATTTATTCAAGAGTGTGCAAAATGGACCGTTTGGATTGAACTGAATCGAGTGGTTAGGTCAAGTTTTCGGATCCTAAAAGTGAAATTGGTGTCAAGCGGTTCAATTCCCATTAGTTTCAAGAGAGTATTGAGAATCGGACCCATTACATATACTTTTTTTTATTTATTAAAAAAATAAAAGTAACCAATTTTTTTATTATTTCTTCATAACATATAGCATCAAGCAGTGAAATTTTTTTTACTTCCATTCATTTTCTAAATACCTCCTCCTTCGCATGGCGTCTCCTCGTAAATGTGTTTTTTTATTTATTTTTTCTCCATTCATTTTTTAAATATTCAATCGATTTTTATTTCAAAGTGCCAAGTTCGGGTCAAACAGTTGTCTCCTACTTTCGTGGCGCTCGCTGCCTCTCTCTCTCCTCCGCCTCACTTCTCTCTCTCTCTCTCCATTCGAATGGATTACGTTCGCTCCGCCTCTCGCGCATCCCCGCCTCGACCCATAAAAGCCCTGCTCCGACCACTTGGCCACGATGATTGCCGCGAGCAATACGACGGGCTGTCGAAACGAAGGCAGACTTTCCGCCCTCCGGTACTGAGTTCGCTCGCTGTTCAGGCGGAAGAGACCGGCCAAAATTGGTTCCAACGTGAGCAGGATGGACGTCAGTTCGAAGAAGATCATCACCGGCGACGCCGGTTACGTCCTCGAAGACGTCCCCCATTTCTCCGACTACATTCCCGATCTCCCCGTACGTCGCGCGCTTATTCTCTACCTTCCATGCATGATATCGTTCATGTTCATGCACATGTATACAGATACCGGTAGAATCTTCTTCTTCTTCTTCTTCTTTTTCATTTTGTTTTTAACGTCATGTTGTTGATTCTGCAGACTTATTCCAATCCCTTGCAAGACCATCCTGCGTATTGCGTCGTGAAGTGAGTTTAATTCTTTTGTTCCTTGAAGTTCACATGAAATTTGCTGCTATTGGTCGCGAATGCAGCAAACTGACTCTTCTTCATTAATAACATACTGTCACATTTCGAACCAGGCAGTATTTTGTTCACGATGATGATACTGTCACCAAGAAGGTCAGTTATACTTTGTGAATTCTTTATTGTCTCTGCTTGGTTTGCATATGTGTACTCGTTTCAATGGTGGTGAAAGAATTTCAGAGGATTCAACCATGCCCTTGATCTTTGAGAGACAGGGTTTGGTTTCATTTGTTTTGGTAATACCTGAAGAATTTCAACCCATTGATTCTAATTGTTGAAGCTTTATTCATTGTATCAGTGCCTTTGCCAGAAAGACTAGGCGTGCTGTATAGTTGTCACCTTAATTGAAAGATTGAATCAAATGATGCGACTTTAGCATGGCCGATTGTTATAATTTAGAGGTTGTAGATGCATCGACTCAGGATGCAAAAGCTTCTCTTAGTTATTATAACTTAGTCGGGTTGGACTCCATTTTGTAGGTTATTGCCCACAAAAATGGTCCGAGAGGTTTACATTTTCGACGGGCTGGACCTCGTCAAAAGGTATGCCGGTGTTTCTCGAGCATGAAAATGGATATGTAGGTTGGAGTATCTATTACTGGGGAACTGACAGCAATTCTTGAATGAACTTTAGGTCTATTTTGAGCCAGATGAGGTTCATGCATGTATCGTCACATGCGGAGGTCTCTGTCCAGGGCTCAACACTGTCATCAGGGAAATCGTGTGCGGATTGTACCACATATATGGTGTGAAGAAAGTTCTTGGAATAGACGTAAGTAATCGGTGTCAATTCTTGTTTGTTGCTTTTGTAGCTGTGTTAAATGTTTTCCATTAGTAGAAGCAGCATGAGTTTCAATATAAATTCACGAGAGAGAGAGAGAGAGAGAGAGAGAGAGAGAGAGAGAGAGAGAGAGGTCTTCTTTTCTTCTTTCCCCCTGCAAAAGCTAGGAGAAATTGCGCGCTTAGTGTATTATGGTGTCCATTGTATCAGTACCCATTCTCAGAGTCAAGGCAGCATAGAAATACTTTCATGATGACTCACTGCAATGTGTGGTTGGAGGCCCTAAACTTTGTAGTAGAAATCTCACTTTTGGAAATTTTAGGAGGAGAATGGGACGACGGGTTCTTTTAAGACCGTTCCCTAATTCATTTTAGGTAGGCTCTCAGCATATCCTACCTCTAAGGGTAGATTAGAAAAGGTGCTAGAGGGTTGAGGAGTCATTTTGACTGCAAGTTTGTCGCTTGATAGAGGAAGAGCTTGGCATTTTAAATCTTTCTGTAGGGTTGTCACTTGTAATGGAATTGGCCTCCTATAAGAGCCTTTCTTACCAGAGGCTAGAGAAGCACATAAGTGATGCCATTCGTACTGGATTTCATGGAATGACTTTGCAGCAAGAGTATGAACCGCCCCCCCTCCGTTATCTTCTTTTGCTAATAAAACCAAATATATCTTTCTATACTTGCAATGGTACCAAAAAAAAATAATTTATTAGCAATATGTTTTCTGACTAGAAGCACATGCTTTATCAGCCAGGCAATTCTTAAACCTGACCTAATTATGTGATTCTCATAAGAGAGAATGAACCACAACCAAGCAGATGCAGTGGTTTTGATTTTAATATTACTGCTGGTTCTGCACCACTTCAAGTTCAATCTTCAGGTCTTTGGATGGGTTCATTTATCTACGGAGTTGAGGTGGTGGCGGGGCCAAAGGAATCCTCTTTATATCCTTGTACAAATGAAAGAAAACAAGCTTAGCTTGTTGACACATGCTGCACTGACGAAGCATTGTTCCTTACATTCCTCAGTTTTTACTTTTTTCTAAGTCATTGCCCAGAGTCCTATCCAAAGAATAATTTGCATTAGCACTAAGGTCAGCATATTATGCAGGGTGGATACAAGGGCTTCTATTCTCGAAATACGGTCCCTCTTACTCCAAAAGTTGTCAATGATATCCATAAACGCGGTGGGACCATCCTCGGAACTTCGCGAGGTGGCCATGATACCTCAAAGATTGTAGACAGCATTCAAGACCGTGGAATAAATCAGGTCTCTTTAAGATATTGGTTGGTCAGAAAGCTGGGTTAATAGCTGCATTAGGATTCAGTTAGACCCTTATTCTGCTTCTTCAGTGCATCAGAAATAATTTCTCTTGCTCTCTTGTTCCAGGTTTACATAATTGGTGGAGATGGAACTCAAAAGGGTGCGTCTGTCATTTTTGAGGTAGAATTGAAACCCATAGAGTACTAATTGATGTCATTTATACATCTGAATAAATGTTGCTGAGTCATACATGTTTTTATGTACTTCTTTCTTTAAGTTCTCTGAGTACAAAATAAGTATTGATCGGATTCTTAGCGGTAATCCTATTATGTCTATTCTGTTTTTTGATTTGATTTTACCACTACACTGCTTCAGGAAATTAAGAGACGGGGTCTTAAGGTAGCAGTGGCAGGAATCCCAAAAACCATTGATAATGACATCCCGGTAATTCTTGCATATCCCAATCTTTGAAATTGCTGTTGATGGATCTCAAAACCTTTGTGTGAACTACCTTCTTGTTTAAATAGGTGATAGACAGGTCCTTTGGCTTTGATACTGCTGTTGAAGAAGCTCAACGTGCTATCAATGCCGCACATGTTGAAGCTGAAAGTGGCGAGAATGGCATTGGTCTTGTGAAAGTGATGGGTCGTTATAGTGGTAATTTGCCACTTGCCCTCACTTTAGTTTCCATGACGCTTGATCATTAAAATCTACCAAATTAACATATTTCCCTGGCTTAAGAGGTTTTATCAGGAAAAGAAAAGCAAAGAAAGAGCAACATGACACTTGAAATATAAGATTTTGGAGTTAAATTGACTTGCAATATTGTGCCTCTTAAAGTATATAGACCTGTAAGCATAAACATCCAGAAATCCAGCTTGAACTCTTGGCTACACCTTTTTCAATTGCAAATGTCCAATTGGCGACGGATAGAAGTTGCCATTGAAATTTGAATTGCACAAAGTTAATGCAATTTCCATGAGCATATACGCTTGTTTCTCTATGAAACCAGTTGTATTCAATGTTTTATATTCTTTTTATGCTAAAATAGAAATAATCTGCAGGGTTCATTGCAATGTATGCTACTCTTGCTAGCAGGGACGTCGACTGTTGCCTCATTCCTGAGTCGCCCTTTTACCTTGAAGGGGCTGGTGGACTTTTGGAGTATATAGAGAGACGACTCAAGGAAAATGGGCATATGGTTATTGTCATTGCTGAAGGTGCAGGGCAGGAGCTTCTTTCTGAGCTTATGCATTCTGCGGATAAGAAGGATGCTTCTGGAAACAAGCTTCTCCAAGATGTTGGCCTTTGGCTATCCCAGCAGATCAAGGTTCCTATCCTACTTAAATTTACAGTCACGAGTTTGATGCTCATGTCATTTTCCGAGACTTTTCACCTTTTTTGAAACTGCATGCAATTGGATTTCTGATTTAATAATGAGAACATTGAAGGTCCTTTCAATTAAGTTTCATTCCATATATGCTTTTTATTGGCACGTGGATTATAATTATAATTGCTCCTTTCTCGACTTATTTATTTATTAAGCGTGACCCGATAACTTGCTTACACTCTCTGCTGTCAAACATCCTAGTGGCCGTTGCTCAATAGGATGATGCTTGTGATTGAGGTGGAGTGTCTTGATTCAGTAATACAGCATGTTCTTGTGATAGACTAGAGGCACATATTTCTAGTCCATTGGCGTAGTCTGTTGCATCCCATGTCTGTTTTCTCTACCTGCAGGATTATCATGTGTTGACTATGGAAATTATAGTCACTCATATAGCTAATTATCTTGTAACTCGTATTTGGCTCTCATGATTTATTGCCTCTTTACAACACAACCATAAATAACTCTTCTATGAGATGGAGCTTCAGAGGCCATATACTGACAATCCTATTTGCTAGTATCCTAGTCAAAGCTTGGCTATAAGTAGTCTTGCTGACAGTTGAATCAGATGACGCTTCCTCTTTCTGCATCATCTGTTTCTGATGCTGGACTTCACACTGTACCATGGAACTCTCAAGGTTTTCCATTTTGGCAGGAACATTTCGCCAAGAAGAAGGATAAAATGATCATAAATCTCAAATATATAGGTTGGTAATTTTCTTGCTCTCTTAACCTAGAAAGGCTGGGAGATGACTATTTCGTTCAATATTCCTCTTTGTTTTGTCCTGCAGACCCTACTTACATGATCCGGGCTGTCCCAAGCAATGCCTCTGACAATGTATACTGCACGCTTCTTGCTCAAAGTGCAGTCCATGGAGCAATGGCAGGTTATACAGGCTTCACAATTGGGCTTGTCAATGGAAGACATTCGTACATACCTTTCTATGTAAGTGCATTCTATCTCATTCCCATAAAGGAAGGATGCCTACCTTTGTGGTTCATTTCAGTGGATAGTGACAGCAAACAGATTTTGAAAGCAATAAAGAAACATGATTAGCTGATAGTATGCACTTAGTTCCGACCAGTCTGATTTTCAATCCAGACTAAGACACAAAAAACAAAAGATGAAGAAGATTTCTTTTACCGAATGGACCCATGCTTCCTTCTTTATCAATGTTATATGTTGCATTAACCTTCTGAAAGTGAATTACCTCGGCAACTCAATTTTTGTCTACTATCAGGGAGTTACTCACCATCATCTAGTATGCTTTATGCACAAAATAGCAAACCATGGTCCTGTTTGCTTTCAAGAAATTTCCAGCTTCCACATGCTCTCTCGTGTTTAAGCTGACAAACTTTGATGTTTCATATGCATTTACTGATGGGAAGAAGTAAAGAAAACTATTGGATCATATGACAACCCGTTCACTCTATTTGCTTATAACACTGGAGAATACTTCTTCTAGTCAACTGATGGTTCTCTTCATTGTTCTGCAGCGAATTACTGAGAAGCAAAACAAAGTTGTGATAACTGATAGAATGTGGGCGAGGCTTCTGTCGTCAACTAACCAGCCTAGCTTTCTGAGTGCCAAAGATTGTATCGAGGACAAGAGAGAAGATGAGGCACCGACCCAGTTATTAGATAACCAGAGCAACCCGGATATGAGTGATTTGGTCAAGAAAGAGATCTGCTGCGATTGACTTGGATCCTTTTTCTCATACGCAGTTTACTTTAAGTAGTAGCTTTAGCCTGACGTAGGTAACATGGGCATGGCGTGGTTGCCCAAATCAATGAGTCTGCTGTTACCACTACCATCTTTTATATTTCTTTGTCCACTGAGGTGCATGGGGTTGAAAATCCTTCCCTTGTTGAACCGTCTTTCTGAATTCGTGGTTATGCTGGTGTATCAATCTGTTATTGCCAACTAATATTCTATGAGCTCCTTATAAGAAGAAATGGAGGTTGTTGAGTTTTGAATTGCTCATCATCACTTACTTATGCAACTGGATTGGTTTTCATTAGTCGAACTGGAAAGCCTGATGAAATCATTCACAGAACAGTACTGCGTCATATATTCTTGTTCCAACTCTTCGTCCTTGTGCTGTCTTTCAAATGGGGGAGAAATCAAGATGACCTGTTGTCATTAACCTCTTCATCACTCATGTAAGCATGGAAGAGAAACAAGAAATTACGCCCATGTAAATGCGTCGTGGATCATTAAAGGAGTTCTACGAGATAATGACCTGAAGCACTTTTTGGTACATTTGGGAGAGAAGGAGGAACAGAAATCAGATGAAAGAGGCTCTCTCTAGCGAGCTGATACGTGTAGTGGCGTAATTTTGAAGACAGATATCACACAAGCCGGAAGCTGGTGTTACTCGGCAGTGAACGGTTTCTTGTATGATGAAGATGCCATGCACGAAGCCCGTTCGTTATTTTGTGTGGATGTTGTATCAAAGTAAGCCAGACAGGGAATAACCGGAAATTGAACTAATTGCCAGATATGGCCATAAGAGCAACTGAGAAACATTGGCATGAACATGACGTATGTCTCTATTGCATGATGCTTGGTTTAATGCAGAAACAACAGATCAGAGCCACTTTGTCCAACCCCAGTATATGACCAGGACTCGTCGGCCTGAATGCCTCCCTTACAACTTGCGCCATGAGTGCTGGAGATGCCGTGAGAGATGGCGGGTTTTGCAATCGAGGTTGTTTCTGTCCTCTTTGGCCATCTTCCATGCATGCTTTTCAAGCATCGTCCGCTTGTAAATTTTGTTGACCACCGGTGACGGTATGGCTTACTCAGAGCCATTGATGATCGAAGCAAGATGGAATGCCGCAGTACTTGGTGTCGAGCATGTATGGCTCTTTGTTGGTCATTCTAGGAATAAACTTGGACGCTGGAAAACCCTTCGATGGTTGGTAGTAAATGGCATTTCCGTGCAGGGTGGATAAGGTGAACGTTTCGGGTTAATAGAATTAAATGAAATCCGTCTCATTATGATATTGGGGTAAACCCAGCGGAGTAGTGAATTGTTTGATATGAACGCGACAAATTCATATGTGAATCACGCTCTTCCGCTTGAAATATATTTGGAGCCATACTTGCTACTCAAAACTCCTTGATGTCTCGATACACGTGGATAGGGCAATTTGCATAATTCTTCGTTAATTGAGTTAAAAGTTCAAATACTCAGCGTTATCCAAGAGGTTACCGATCTACATGACATGGGATTAGCACATGCAAAGTCCACCTCTATATGGAAATTGAAGATCACATCCGATTTGCATTCACAACTTGAATTCACATCAAGTCTGTTTCTGTGTCTTAGCAGAGGAAAAAGGAACGGCTTTAATGGCTTCTAGTTCTAGTGCCACTAGTGCTAACTCTCATCTGATATTGGCGTGGCCATGCAGCAAGCACAGAGCAAACTCCCCTCGGACAAAAGATGCCGCACTAAGTATCATTCCATGGTAATGCTGGAAAAATGTGTGAATAGATCACTACCACATTGTCACGATTCGATTCTTAGCACGGGAAAAGGACCTCACTGAGATTGTAATTGGGTGAACGTGTTGTCTAGCAACACAGCTTGCTAGCTAATGCATTTCCATTGATCGATAAAAACTGGTGCATCCTTATGCTGCAAGTAGAGTTCTAGCTTTCAGCAATCAGCAACTGGTAAGGCTCGCCCAGATAAAGATAAAAGAAGAATCTATTAAGCAATCAGAACAAAAACTAGAAGAAAGCAAACAAGACACCAAAGTAACAGTAAATGATGAACAAATCTATGCTTCCATAAACAATGAGATCCTTTACATACATAACAATAGCGCAGTGACAGCGTACACGATCAGTACAAAACCAAAACTAAGCTGACATGCTTTCCCAGAGCCAAGAATTGACAGACCCTTTACACGATTACACTCACTTTACAACTCAAGTAAATCTTTTGACACAATTACAATTACTTTACAACTCATGTAAATCTTATGACTAATCCTTGCTTCTTAATAAGTAAAACAACGACTAGAATTAGAGCTCAAAGCTCCTACATCATCACATCTTGTACCATATGCCGAACCAGAAGAAAGGATGCCTCTAGAAAGAGCAGCTTTGAGAGCTCTGACCTTTTCATTTATGAATGGGATGTCAGATCGAGTCATCGTAACCGAAGAGTTGCTGCATGACTTTAGAATTCCTTTCTCCCGTAAACCCCACCAATCATAAGTTAAAAAGAGAAGGTAATAAAAAAGACCCTGCTCTTTACAAACATTTGAAATTCCCCATGAAAACAAAAGGAGAAATTGTATACAATTATAGTCCCACTTGCCCAGCTAAACAGTACCTGATTAGTATGCGCATTAGAACTGCCAGAACACCTCAGGATCGTTGCTGTACAGGGAGTGATCTTGGATTTCCTGGTTAGCCACGTGCCAATCAATGAGACGAGCTTGTATGATTTTGCACAGCACCAGCCCAGAAGGAAGCATCCACCATTCACTTTCATCCCTATTAGCCATTAAAACGAGAACATTAATATTTTACTCTGACCGATGCAGTCTCCATCAAAAGAGAAGAAGGCTTCAACAATAGCCATGCCATGGCAGCTGAAGACAGATACTTACGCACTAAAATTCCAGGACTGAAAGTTTGAGTTTGAATGCTTTTTTCCACTGTGGTTCTTGTAATGAATAAATCCACAAATGAAAGCAACTACCTGTTCAAGTGTTAAGTCATAGAGATGGTCAGAATCTGCTTTCTTGCCACAACAAAAATCAGCACTTGAATATGGACATGTCTCATCCGCTACTTAAACTGCTGTAAACAGCTGGCAGCATAGGTGAATAGGAAGGACAATAGATGCGCACTCTCATTCCTCCATTGCTTCTCTATCAGATAGTACTATTTAAGAAAGCTAAGCCTTTTACTATCAGATGAAGAATATGAAGGAAACATATCTACAACATTAGCTGCTGCATGACAGATGTGCGTCTCAGCAAAGTGTACACTTGAGAAGTGGTGTGAATATAACAAGGCAAGGAACATGATGAAAGTATTTGCACCCACAACAAACCTAGGGAAAAAGCTAGTCTTCCAGTTCATTGGCATATCCTAAAAATCCTGTTCCCAGAATAATGCTGTCTTATTAACTGACAGCAGCAACACAGCAATCTAAGATCTTCATCTCATTAGTGGACCCATCAGAAATACAAGTACATGCAAGGCACAAGTGATTGCAATTTCTGCAATCTAGGGTAAAATGCAAGCTTAAGATGAAGAGAACTTACAACATTGATCAAGGATGTGATGTTCCATAGAGCATACACACGCGCCAGGCCGGCGGATCGTCTTGGTCCATGACTAAATAATGCACTAATTCCAGCTGGGAAAGGATAAAGAAGTGCAAGAGGGAGTATAGACAATGCTAAAAGGAAGTCCATCAGAGAAATGGAGTAGAGCTGCAGCAAAGTAAGCAAGACTAAGCTAAAGTCTCCTAATAGCAGCATAGAGACCACCAAACCAACAAGATCCTGCATTAACGAGGGAACTGGTCAAAACAATATTCTATAAATCCATCTGGAAATCAGAGAGAGAAAGGTCTATCGGCATACTTGATGGACCTCATTAGAAGCATTACCTGATGACCAAGTGGTTTCGTATTATAGACAACGAAAGATAGGGGATAATATATAGCCTTCTTCTCTTTGAAAGTTCGCAAGCTTTTGGAATGTAGAACACCACCACACATCCTTTTATACGTCAATAGAGGTTGTTTCGCTACTGTGTGGTCCACTGGATCATCTCTGTAAGTTCGAGACAAACTGCAAATGTACCAGAAACTTAAGCATAATGGCACTACCAAAACTCTGGCCCCAAAGTAGATTGCATGAATATTGTTACCATGGTCGCTGCTCAGGTTGCAACAAAAATTCTTGACCTTCAATGGATGATGATAAATTTTGATTTTCAATGGCACATGCTATAAGACCAAACTGGCAATATCCTGAAGCAGTAGGCTGAAAGGAAGCTAGGTTGAGATGCACGTCATATGTAACTAAAGTAGGGTTTGCGTGTGTTTCAAGCCAGCTAGCAATACGACCAAGTGTTACTCTTAGTTGTCCACGGCGCACTAATCGCAATTGAGCATTCAGACCAGCCACTAGCCGATACCATATCGTAGGTGGTATTGCCTGAGATCAGATAATAAAGAGTAATATGTTTTAAGAAATATTATTTCAATGGCATGCATAAAAATGTTTGTTAGTACTAGCAATCTTACTTGGCTCATGAGGCTAGTGAGGATATTATCATTGTGAAGGCAGAAAGGAGCCATGTAGCTCCCGTCTCCACCGAATATCAAGGACATTGGAAATCTTTGATTCAGAGAAGGAGGAAGATCAGCTCGCTTTTCATCTCCACCGAGGAAAAAATCCAAATAGCCAAGCATTAGGTCAGATGTTGCAGCCACCTGTATTGACATGAAGATCAATCCTAAAATAAGTTTTTTTTTTTAAATTACTCTCCTAAAAGAAGTTGATAGCCTGAATTTTAGCATAGCTACTGTTCTTGCACAAAATGACAGCGTCATAGCACAAAAGTTCTACAATATATTTATACTGGTATATATGATGCTTCGATACAGATATGCATAAAATGAGACATTCTCTTTTCATTTGGATGTGTCTATCAATGGATACTCTTCTCATTATAGTTAAATACGATTGAAATCCATAATATGATCATAAGGTACAAAAGCCCACCTCTCTAATTCTTTTACCAGTCAGTGTGGAGTCCCAAAATTCTAGAAACCATGAGAGATACTACTTCTAGGGCACTATGCTTAAACTGTTCAGTAAATATAAAAAATCGTGAAAAAGACTGTAGGATGCGTACTGACACCATCAACCGTCACATCAGATGTAAATTTAAGTGGGAAGATATATTTAAAATACCAGGTCACATCAAGCTAATAGATCTACTTGCTTTCCAATATCAAACCTTAATGCCCTCGTAAAGAGCACGTGAACGGCAAGAACGTAAGCAAGCATGATCATATTCCGACCGAACAAATTCACGAAGTTGCTGTAGTTTGTTTTTGCGACAACGCTGGAGCCATGACCATGACAGCGGATAGGCGAGAAGAGAGAGAATCCTGTAGACCGATCCCTCCCACCATTGGTAAGCAGCTAAACTATTAATCTCATCCACAAATCTGTTAAATGCATCCTCGAATCTGCATTTATTTAGGTGAGAAAAACCATCATAAGAGTATTGACTATGGAGCTAGGGGAAAACTAACAAAGCAATAATTTTTGCATATCAATCACCAGGCAGGCACAGAGAGGTGGATATGAGACATTGAATCCCACAGTATCTTTATATAAGGAGTGAGGGTCCTAGGGAGAGGAGCACTTACACGATCTCTATAATTTCCTCAGGAGGAGAATGAGGTAGATGCCAAGGTTCACTAAAGGTGTTTGCCCCCATGAAGTACATTCTATGAACGTGGCTTTGAGATTCCTCGATCCTATTTGTTTCCATAACCTGAAAGATTACATCATTGACATAATACATATGAGAAGTTGGTACCTGAATTTTAGGTATCAGAAGCAATAAGATGGAAGAGAGCAATTAAGAGAAGTACCTCATTTAGTGACTCCAGAAAAGGGAAAGAGTGATCTATTCGAGAACTACGTCGTGGAGGAACAATGACCGGCGATTCTTCACCACCAACATACTTCATCCGTGCAACACTAAGGACTAGAGCTAACAGGACGAGGACAGCCAGGAGTATTAGACTAAATAACCATGGCCCACCAAAAGTGTATATTAGCTCTTCAAGTGCAGTATAACAATTTGGCATATGAAATCTTTCGGAAACACATTTGTATGGGCAAGGAGTTTCTGTCACACCACCTGTTAAAGAAGACGGAGGCCACACAAAATCAATAACTGGATCTACTAGGGACTACTTCTGGGGATGGAAAAGATCTTCAAAAAATTATAAAAGCACCTAAATACAATTCAAAATCACAATGAAAAAACAGGCACCTCTCACTGCCATGTATATTGCACGACGGGGAAGCTTGTGAGGTGGGCAATCTTGACAAAGGGCTCTATCTGATCCACTTTCATTCTTGTAAGTACCCACGGGGCATTCCTGCCGCACATTTTGAGAGATTAAGTTGGAACATATAAAGGAAAACAGTAACTGCATCAGCTTACACTGATCATACAGAGAGTAAATTTATGCAGAATCATATGAGCTGGATGGTGGTAGATGCAGCATACAGCCATTGGAAGAGCACACTTTAAGTCATCTCAGCTTTTGCAACTTTAGTAATCATCAACAAGGGCATTCTAGTGCAAGTAGATTCTAATCCACAACTTGAATAACTAGCTGAGACCGTGTGAATTGCACCTATCTAACAGACTATTGGATCAATTATCATTTGGTCTACCATGGCCACAGAACTATCAATTGTCTCAATTTGTCAGTAAGTCCATCCCTGCCATTGGCCTCCATTATCTTAATGTGCCTTTCTTTTTTAGATGGTCATTACCTGCTATTGTCGACAAGGCCAATTTGGTGCCATTCCAATGTATCATAGCATTGATAGGTCTCACTTGTTGATCATCAACCGTGTTTGATGTCAATTAGATTGTTAGTAATTAGGAGGATTTCTTTACTGCAATGACGTGTCCAAGGCTCTTCAAGCATAAGACTTGTCACCACTGAGTGTTATTTTCCCCATCCCACACACAAAGGCAATTAATAGAGGATCAAGTCAATTGGGTCCAGCATTTTCTCTCTCCTCTCTTGTTGCCAGCCCCTGAAATGATGCCAGACTAGGCCCTTTACCAGGGTTTCAACATTTTCTTGTTTGAGGTTTCTTCCTTGTTTCAACTCAATCCCCTGGTCTTTGGTGACCAGATAGATGCCTTTTCTAGTCACTGGCAATGGGTTAATGATTAAAATTGCTATTCTCGTTCCTTTTACTTCTTTCACTTATACATGCACATAGATGCCACAATGGGCAAAGGGGAATCTAGACAGAAAGTAATGGCAGCAACCTAATGGATATACTTTATGAAGTCGAGTGACCAATTTAAACAAATTATAGATTAATGAGTTAAACTGGAGTACAGCTTCATCAATAAGCGATTTCGAAGGGTTGAGAACCAAGATCATACATTATCTTCTCTAATGACAAACCAAATCTAAACAATCTATTTAACTTGATTCTTGCAAAATCAACAGATTTGATAAATAGTTTACCTTGCAAAAAACACCATAAAGCCCCTTTGGGCAGGCCTTTCCTGTAATAGTTCCATTTTCACCAGCATGACCAAGGCCTCGGCCAAATCCTCCCCTGCCATCAGGAAAAGAATTTAGACCAGAAACTTCAGAGCAGTGGCACAACCATGCCTTACTGATGGAGGCCACCAAAGTATGAAACTGGTCCACATGGCAAAATGACAATGTTTATTTGGTAGCATCACTAAAGTTTCACGTAGTGTTCTTTTATTCATCCTAGATGATAGAGAGATGACAACCTAGAAAGCAACTAAAAATCTTTTGAGTCTATATAAAAATTGTTTTGCATTAGAGGAGAGGGTATTGGTTCATGCATCAAAATTTGCATTTCAACTTTTTAAGCAGGATAAAAATGGTACGTCCAAAGCATTTAAATGCAAAGACTGTGCATCTCAATTCAAGGACCATCCCTTGCACCCCAAAGCCACCAGAGATCAGCTTTCTCGAGTGATGACAGCCTAATATGATTAGAGAATCCTCTCTCTTTGCGTAAAAATAAACCTTGCAAGCCTACACTCACATGAATATTGTAGGCGATAGGCTTTGGTTGTTGAAGGCTTGCAGCCAAGAAATTCAATTATGTTCCAAAACCTAAAACTTTCTGAAGAAAACTTGAAGAAATGTAGCCAGTGTTCTGTCACGATGACAAAAGAAAAAACTCCTACGAAGCACTTTTCTCCTTTAAGCCATTTATTAACATTTATAAAGACTATATAGCAGCCCAGAGAAAACTAAGCTTAATATGAAATTTTGCAAGCGTCAATCAACACATGGCAAGAATGAATGGTGACTGGTCAGCCAAGCGAAACAAATGTCAAAAATCATCACGGTATAGTAACAAAAAACCTCAACTGCATCAAAACCTAGAACTAAAGTAATTTATCCAAATCAAAGCAGTGAACATGTGCATGTACATAAGCATGCTAATTGATCCACTCAAACTTGAATGAAGAAATTAGTAGATACAAACCCTGTTGGGATGTTTCCTTTGACACTGGCTATAGGATAATATTCGTCCCCAGTGGGAATACTTGACCAGTGAAAGTGAACTCTCCCACCACCTCCACCACCACCACCATTGGGACTCCCATGTCCTCCGACAGTAGAGATGATAGAAGAGTCACCAAGGACCAACGAATGAATAAACAGAAGAATAGTTCCACCAGATCCACCTCCAGGTCCTACATCTGAGATGGTCCTACCACTTCTTTCTCTTGTATGCTCTCCAAAACTCTCTCCATCTGCTCTAATGGATCCATCAATCAACAGACTTGACAATGAGTGCTCCAGCGAACCCATTACTACTCAAAGCAATGAAACAAGATTAGCATTTGTGTGAAAGAACAAAATTGAGATCACTAACTTAACTTATAACTTAATGTAAAGACCATGAGCAAGCCGATCCTCAGAAGATATCATACAAGTAATGACTAAAACCCCATTATCACAAAGGTATGAAAGAAAATGAATGTGAAATCAATATGGCAGCTGTGTTTTACCGAAACTTTACCTATGATACCACCCCCAGCAGTTGCACCGGCAAGACTCTCATTCCCACTACCACTACCAAGCTCACAAGGCAATTCTGCATTCCCATATGTGACTCCACCTGAGATAAAGCTCCCATTATGATATCCATCCCCACCTTTCCCACCATGCCCACCGCCACCACCAACTCCATTATCCATAATTTTACCTCTACCAACTCCACCCGTGCATCCTGCAGGGCATAATGAAGTTCTGTAAAACTCATGCAGACATTATAAACAGTGTATGATGAATTTTGCAAAACCTAAACATGACGACGTATATACAAATGAGATAGTGTATCCTCCCTACCAAGCCCAGATACACTAACTCTTCCGGTGGAGCGTACAAGTACTGTTCTGACCCAGTGAAAATGAAGAACAGAACCTGTCATGCTTCCTTCAACAATTATATCTTCAACACGACAGATCTGCAGAATCAACATCAGAACACTAAGGTCAAATCATTTTCCAGTGAAAGAACAAATCTGACTTATACAGGGTGAATCAGCTGGCCAGTAAGACACCTGAAGAGTGAATGACAATGAAGAATTGACATTACAGTCTTCGGGTGGATGTAGTAACTCTCTTGGACAATCCTGGAGCTCACAATAAAGTCGTGGAGTCCTGTGAAACACAAATATCAACATAAAGAAGCAATTGCATGAACATGCACTATCTGCAATCGTCAAGCACCCCAACTTACAAGTCATCATCACTAGCTGATTCCAAAGGACCTCGCAACGTAGACCCTGGTCCCACCTTCGCAAATTAGAAGATAATCAGCCCAATGTGTACAGAATATGCAATAGAGAGAAACATAAGTACATGACAAAGCACAAGAAGCATATGAGATTTATTCTAAGCAAATATCCAGTTACATGGGGACTAATGTAGGTCATCCCATGCAATACAATATGATTGCGTGTCATATTTCTTTTTCGATAGACCTATAGAATCAATTAGAGACAACAAATTAAAATCAAACAACAACAGCTACATCAAACTGATCCATTTAGCAAAACTTGGAAACTAGAAAAGCAAGACATAATCCACTAAAGTGAAACCAAGGAATGAAGTCAGCATAAAATGTCCTTATGGAGCCAAGCTTATGATTGCAAGAAAATCACTATTTTCTGTAATGACAGCTATCTGAGCAAGTCATCGAGAAAGTTTAGTTGTTCAGCCAGTCAAAAGGTGATAGGTGAAAGAGAAAACATCAGGAGTTTCACTGTAATACTTCAGTCCAAATATGTCACAGTTGAAAATAAATCCAATGGAGATATGACTCGTACTTGACAAAAAATGGTAGTCATATATGGGAATTAGGAGAAAAGGGGTCTTCGATCTTACACTGATGCTATAGAATAATGATATAACCAAGCGTTGAGCCTCAATGAGATCGCCTGGTCCTGATAAATTCAGGGAACCTTGTCCATGAACTCCTAGATTTGCATTTGAATGTATTACAGATGATTCCTGGTACAAGGAGTAAGGGTGTTATTTTATATCATACCACAACCATAGTCTGGAACAAACAAGAAAGTAGGAAGAGATAAACTACCCTTAGAACCACAAGATTGCTAGCCTCGAGTAAGGATGTTGCCAAAATTGCATCGTGGCCACCATCAATAAGCATCTTGGAGTTCCACATCAAGTGCATTTTAACCGACATACGAAGAGCTCCATAAATCTAAAGTAATAGAGTGTGATTGAGACATTAACATTATTAATCAGAAATTGACAAACCCTAAAAACAAAAAGGAAAAGCAAGGTTTCCGCATTTCAGGTTTGATCATCCTTAAGGTTTTCACTCCAGAAGCTTGTATGCTCTCCTATCTTGGATTACACAACAAGCTTTTGTTGTCTTAGATCAAGATTTGGAGTAATATGATAAAGTGCCAACATGACTCCCATTCAGGATTTCGATACTTCAATTTTATCATTGATAAGATCTTGGGTTTGAAAGAATAGCACTTCTAGTTGCAACTACCCGTACAGCAAAATCAGGTCATATTCCTTCCACGGATATAGACAATGATGGAAACTGGAAGTTCTACTCTAACAAATGAAACAGTAAGACTTTGATGCACTTTTCTTACTTCCTCTAATATAATTCATTCAGCATAACAAGGTTAGATGTTGTGCCACTTACATGATTATTTTTCAAGTTATTTTTCTAAGCTTCTTTTAAACCACATTCTTTCAATAAATCAAGTTGTGCCAGCCCAAATGCCATCCATTCTTGTTCACTGTAAAAGGAGAACCTTCTCCACATATTATGATAGTAACTGAAAAGGAGCCTTACAAATCCCCTGTAAGTGTCCAGAGCAATGAATGTCAGGTCATCATGAAATTTCTGTGTTTGGTGCAGAAATTATATAGTGCATTATAAGAGTCGCTAATGAAGTCTGATAAGCGTAGATAAATGTGTAGTCATACCAGGAACTCTGCATCAATGCAACTAATAAGTGATGCACCTTAAAAAAGAGGTCAAGATAGTATATCCATTTCTACCTAGCATTGACCTCTTGGGCTGCTCTCAACATGAGATCACCAGCAAAAGAAAGTTCATTAGTCACGATTTCTCAATTTCCTGCTATTGGTACTTTTAGTCTAGATTATGATTTGAAATTTTTCAAATACTACTTGCAACAAAGACTGCACAACTTCTACAAATGAAGCTAGTAATGCTTAAATAAAGTCCTAAGAACCAGAACAAGCTTCCAGAGTAGAACAGAATAGATAATTAACCACACATCTTTTTGTGTCTTAACAAGTACATAGTTGAGATGCTTCTGCACGTTAGGAATAATAAATACTGAAAAGTTCGAATGTAGTACTTTATCCTGAACATGACTATAGATCATGCACAGAAGAGAGAGAATATATGTATCAGTATAAATCTGTAGTCTTTAATATTAAACTTGCAGATATAAATTCAAAGGAAGAAGGCAGTAAGGCCAGCAACTTGCCTTGATTACAGAGTCACTCATTAGAAGCTCTTCTGCCATTAACTCAAATTCCGATGTGCCAATATGTGCCAGTCCAAAGCTCAGCATAGCACCAGATGACAGCCGAAGTTGGCCTCGAACCTATACATCCATACTCTTTTAACAAAGAAAAATGATAATGCAATATAGCAAGAATCACCTTGCAACCTAAAAGTTAAAACCAAGACTGCTTCAGCTCACTCTAAGGGAAAGTCTGATTGAAGAATTTCTTAAAGCAATTAAATTAGCTTAAATTATTAATTAAAGCGTGCAGTCTCATATTGAATGTGCCGATGTATATGAATTACAATTTCCTGTGCTTATGCTCTTTCTGTAATGATAATGAATGCCCGCTCTTTCTATTGATAACGAATGCCCACTCTTTCACCAAACATTTTTCTTATAGCAGAAGTCTCTGCTTCCTCAGGCCAAACCAGCCTAGTCAAAGGACAAAGGCACAGTAAATTTTGTTACTACTAAAAACACCTAAAGGAACTTCCAACTTAACATGTTGGCGATATTTTGAGACAAAAAAAAACATGTTGGCAATATTTGAATATCTTGTAAGCATTCTTTGTGAGCCACATGATTGTAAGCATATTGCAAACTAATTTCAAAAGCCAGATCATGTCTGTGTTGTAAAGCATTAATGAACAAAAGATAACATTGGAAAGCAAGTAAGGTCATGCATCATACAGCACAGCAGGGAGGTGGAACAACAAAACACTAAATTTCCTGATAGATTGTTTCCTAAGTAAACCAAAGCAAAGAAAAAGAAATCAAAACTTAAGAGCTTAAGAACTAAATAGCGGGTAAAGTTCCAGATGTTACTCATCCCGATGGCAAATTTTACACTAAAAATATTGAATTTTAACTCCAGTATTTTGTATACTCAACCATGAAAAGGGAGAAGAATGAAAACTAAAGCATACCTGGTTGCACAAGCAAAACCTCAAGAAAAGATGGAAAGTAGAGACTTACATTTTCAAAATGTTACATTCTTTCCTATAATTAGCAAGTTTGCTATGCTAGGGTCATGCGAGATCACGAAAAACAGATAACCCAGTATTTTCTGATCCATAAAGTTCTTGAATTAATTAAACATGTCATATAGAAACTATTCAAGTACAAGAAAAATAAAGCCAGGAACCACATAAAGAAGGGGCCAAATTTGGAAGCGCCATTTGATATGCTGAATTTAATTTTGCAATGCTCTTTCCAGTATTTTTTTTGTCTCTATTACAATTACGAGAGCAAGTGAGGTTGAGAAAATTCATTCTTTGACTAACTCAAGGTACATTGTATAATTGTTAGATTACATATCCACTGGTAAGTATTTCCAGAGAAAGTATGCAGTGGCCACCTGATTAGGAAAACAAACAAGCCCTCCAATGCTTAAAGGTAAAAAAAAACCGATGATTTCTACCAAGTATAATGGACTCAAAAGCACAATTGCGAAAACACAGCATTGAGACCTGAACCAATTCGATAGTTTAAGTACTTAACGGCCAACTAGAAACTTACCAAATAAACAAGGAATGTGTATTTCTTGAGAAGATGAAAAGAGGTTCAACAAACAACTATAATTTTGGAGAGAATATGACAAAGCAAATATAGAGCAAAAAACCTTTTCACCAACCTGGACACGACCCCAATACAGAGGAACGCAAGCCTTAGCATGATTCTGAATATAAACATTTGTCCAAAGCGGCTGTTTAGGGAACTCTAGCAGAAGAGTGTCAGTATGAGTGGACAAGTTGTGATTGTTGACAGTAAGACTCCGAGGTACAGCATCATAGTAGGTCCCAGAAGCACCTGCATTTTCAGGACAACCAGAACTTCTTCCCCCTGGAAAAGAAAGCTCGAAATTTTATGACAGTGCAGTCAGGGAAATTCCTTATTGTAAGTCTACAAGGGAAGCTCGCGGTGAATCTTTGTACAACTTGAAGTGCACTCCATCTTGATAACTCTAGATGTATAATAGAATATAAAATTAGTGTCTGGTCTCACCGTGGACAAAGTACCCTGTGTCATCATGTCTACTGAAAACATTTATGGATATTCTTCCACCCCCACCTCCAGCAAAACCACTGCCACCTGCAGCACTAATAGTGCCACTTCCAATCCTGCATTTTAGAAGGATCTCTTTTAGTTCTCAGTTAGATGCAATTCTCGTCGATGTGGACACAATAACAGAAGACACTTCATCAAACAGAAATGATTACATTGATGAATGATACATCTGATTGATGTGGCTTGATGCAAGCATAGCAACAAATATAATGCTACACTAAAAAACCCTAAAGAAGTATGCCTGCATGCATATTTATAGTAAAAAAATTCACGGTCAGCAGTATATAGCTAGTTTCTCGTGAAGCCCTTAAAGTGCTCTTGCAAGTTGCCACCAAAACATAAATAGCAGTTGATGCTCTTACCCTTCAAGAAGTGAAGTAACATGAATGAAAACAATTGGCCCTTTGACATCATTTTAGTTGGAATGATCAGTCGTGAAAAAGTTTCATTGTAAATTATGAATGATAGCACCAATACTATATTAGAGAGTGGGATACCAACTGCTGAAGACATCTGCTACAAAAAATTATAGAGCATATGCAGCCACCCCATTGAAGCAATAACTTTTTACCCTTGGCTGTTCTAGTTCAACATCAGAAAAGTTGCATCAAAGCAAGATGCAGGGATTAGTCTACTAGTTATGTCAAATGAACTATTAAACTTATTCTCAAAGTTAATAAGAAATCCTTTTCTTATGTCCAGTTCCAGGTATTCAAAACTCACACATTTACCCTTCATGCGACTAGGTTAATAAACAGTCATGTGCCAGTCATGCGACTATCGATGAGCTCCAGCAGTTGAGACTAGAAGTTAATATTTTAGATACAGGTTGAATAGGTCTT
The DNA here is from genome assembly GCA_014182895.1 of Angophora floribunda. Taxonomy (NCBI): domain Eukaryota; kingdom Viridiplantae; phylum Streptophyta; class Magnoliopsida; order Myrtales; family Myrtaceae; genus Angophora; species Angophora floribunda. The sequence continues at coordinate 36,590,612 of CM024707.1, read as the reverse complement.
TAAGTCACTTCCTCATTAGCTCTCTTCATTCAATAAAATGTACCTAGATTTGTCATTAACCCTAGGATATCTTCCTCTGTTCCAGCAACAATTCAATTCTAGTTTAACCAAGTTTTTGTTTTTTTTCTTTTTGCTATCTTCTACGTCCCAGACTACATCAAATTGGTATCAGAGCCCCTTGTTACAGTTTTTCCCTACATCAAGAACCTTTAATAAAAAAACACTTTAACAATAGAAAAATTCTACGTAGTCAATCATCAAAAGAAGATACTCTCTAGCTTCATGATGCATGCCCCCTCTATAATTAGATGAACACGTACACAATGCACTCCATAGATGAAGAAGTGGTACACAGCTAAAGTTAGAGTCAACTTATTGTCATTCTGAATCAATAACAATAAGGTCCATTTCAACTGATCACCAAAGAACCCACTAGTCGAGACATTACGCAGCAATAAACTACCTCCAAGAATCAATAGCAGGAGCACTAATCTCATTTGCTTCTTACCTAACCACCTGCAAGCTCATTACATTTTCTTAAAACAGCTGTAGTATCTATTACAGATGGAAAGAATCCTCGATGCATGCAACTAACAATCTTGCAGTCAAGACCAAACCAGATTGACATAGTCATCAGCCAACTAAAACAGCGAAAAAAAACGTAGGACATCAATTTTAATGCCACTAACTTTTAACGGTGGCCATGATACACACAACACTATCTACAATCAATTTCAGGAATCAAAATAAACCAGGAGGCTAAGAAGAACATATAAATGCGGCTTTAATTACTCAAAAGGAAGAGACATTACATTCTATGAGCCTGAATATAAATGCTGCCTCCACTGCCTCCTCCACCCTTGGCACCACCATCACCTCCATCCGCCAAAAGACTCCCCGAGACCTCGATTTCATTCTCCAACTCAAACTTAATCCTCCCACCTCCCTCCCCACCATAATCCTCTTCCTTACTGGTGGTCCCTCCCTTACTCCCGTAGCTATACGGCTTGTCCAAAGACTGCCAAGAATATGCATCTCCGCCCCACACATCATCAGGGAGCTTCTCATTATCAGTCAAACAATTCGCACCTCTTCCACCGTGTCCGCCACCCGCCCCCTGCACCCCCTGGGGTGTGCCACTCGTCTCTGCCGGTGGCTCCCCGGCCAATCCCGAAACGTTTATCAGAGACCCATCAATCAAACTAACACTATGAGCTACCACATGCACTGTACCAGCAACGATAACCCCATTTTGGCCTAGACTAAAATTGCCACTGATATTAACCATTATGAAACAGCCCCTAAATGGGCAGCTTAGACGAATCCCCGAAAGTATATTTAAATTCCCTAAACCTTTAATATACACATCACCATCGAATTCTAAGGTTCTATTCAGCTCACAGGTCGAATCGATAGAACCAGTTCCTTCGAGATCCTCGCACGACAAAGGGGGCGGGAGCGGCAGGGCCGGCGGTGGAGGCGGCGAGGGCGGCGTGTAGTCGCCGTGGAAGCCGAGAACGTCGACGGCCGAGAACCCATCCCCGGAATCAGCGGAAAGACCAGGCTTCACGGCGAAAATAGCAAGAACGTTAAGAATTACAAAGCAGGGAGCTGCAATTGCGATTCCAGCCATCCCGGCAACAAAGAGGGTCGTCGAAACCAATCGGGCTCAGAGGGAGGAATCGGAGGAGGAGCTCCGGCGGGTCATTGGGCACAATGCGGTCGAGCCAATTTTTTCTTGATTTCGCGGGGTGATCAGATCAAATTTTATGCACTGAATTCAGGACAGGGAGTCGCGTGGAGAGGGAGGAAAAGGGTGCAGAATTGGACAGAGCTGGAGGTTGAATTCCTGTATAATAATAGACAACGACATCAATTGGTTTCGATGAAATTATGGTTGAATCGTCGCCAAGAAAAGGGACGTTGAAAGGCGTGTCCAGGAGGGGAAGAGGAGGAGGATGGAAGACGAACAGGTGGACGGAGAGCGGCACGTGTGCGCTTTTCCTAAAGACCCGTTTGCTCCTGTTCATTTGTCTATTTAGTACTTTTCAATTGGGCCCCTAATCAGGTAGAGGTCCAATTCAGGCCCAAATCTGCAGATGGGCCTATAGCTTTCGCTAACAGTTCTGCTCGATTCGGTTCGGTACGGTTCGATAAGACCGCGACATTAAATTAACTTTCCTTCTGTGTTTCACCATCATAAATCAAGGCGAACAAAAGGATGTTTATTCATTCAATCGTCTTATCATTTGGAAAATCTCGATCCGGGTTTGATCTAGTAAGCCTTTTGGCAAATGAAGTCTGATCAACTGAGTAAGTTCTCATCATGCGTCAATTAGTGGCCTGCTTCAGCCTCATAATCCCTAATGGGCCCAAATGAGCCCAATAGGAAAACCCAATCACTCATCTGTCACTACGCAATTCTTCACTAGCTCTTGGAGCCCAAGATAATATAGAGTCTTGGGCTTGGGCTGGCTCTGATGAATAGATCACATCCCTTAAAAAAAGGCCGAAATGCTTCTTCTTTTTCTCTCCAAAAGAAAACACAAAATAAATAAAAAAAATCAGAATGATTGTAGAGAGTCAAAAGGTTCGAGCAGAAAGCTGTCGGCAGAAGCACCTGGGTAAGTAGAGCTGGATCAGCCCTCTGGTTCAATTTTTTTAATCCAACGCCTGAGACTTTAGAAGCAATTCGCATATTTGAATATTCGCGCGGCCCAGCCCGTCGACTTCACCGATACTGAGGAATCATACTGTGGTCCAGCCCACTATTTTATCGACCGAATCTGTACTTGATCCAGATTAATTTATTGATGGGAACATGAAGAAAAGCACAATTTTGTTCTGATTGTCAATTAGTTAGGTGGAAAGGCAGCGCCAGTGATCAATGTGCTTAAAAAAAGGAGTTTGAGGACTAAGGAAGTGGTTTTGTGTATGCTGCTTTTCCTTTTTCCTTTTCATATTATAACAGAAGTTTCTCAATGATTCTATCTTTAGAAAGAAGGCAACTTTAGCTGTTCCAATGCTGTGAACCCAATCATGGTTCACATGGATCTGTTTCAATATTTTTAATCAAGATTGATAAGTGGTCCTTGGGGCCTACTTCACATGCTTTTTGAACAAGCTTGTGGGGGAGCCTATCCATGTCTGAGTTCTTTGATGGCATGTGGGCCTTCTTTGGGGGCCCAATGCGGAACCATGGTTAAGGCAAAGGAGGAATTGCCCAAAATTGGAATTTGCTAAAGGGGCTCTCTTTCACCATTTCAGCAATATGAAGAGAGAAAAACTCATTTTTGCATGGTGGAGCGAAAGAACAGGAGGAGTAAGAGGAGAATTTGGGGTTCACATGCACATTGGACAGACTGATCGTCAGAGGAAGACATTTATCCTAGCTCCTATCCTCTACGTGGCAAGCTGTGATTGATTATTGCGAAGTCAAAATTGTACCCGCATATATCAAAATTGGTTATGGATATACTTGTAAAAGAGCAGCAACTAAATTCACTTGATGTGCTTTTGTCCATCTCTAATTATAACTATTCTCTTAATACAGATTATGAATATGTAGAAATCCAATCTAAGTATATTTGACTATTGGAGGCAAACCGCATGCATGAAAGCTGTCATGTTATGGGTGGTTCAAATCGGTCTTATCTTTTGGAACTAAGCCATTGTGTCAGATATCACCTATGCATATCTATTCAATATAAGACTTTCTTACCATGTATGTGTACTATTGATTCGAGAAAGTACCTTATATATTAGTTATGAAGCTGACACAATGTACCCATTTAACTATGTTGTCATTTGATGTACATCGCCACTAATTTTGCATTTGAAATTTTAAAGGAATTTGTGCATGACTGGATCATCTCTCGAGATGCCGTTGCCACAAAATACGTTTGATATACTCATAAAAGAGCAGGACCTAGATTCGCTTGATGTGCTTTTGTCCATCTCTAATTATAATTATTCCCTGAATACAAACTATGAATATGTAGAAATCCAATCTAAGTATATTTGACTATTGGAGGCAAACTGCACACATGAAAGCCATCATGTTATGGGTAAGATCTAGATAGCTCTTGTCTCGGTTCAAATTGGTATTATCTTTTGGAACTAAACCACTGTGTTAGATATCACCTATCCATATCTATTCAATATGGGACTTTATTATCATGTATGTGCACTATTGATTTGAGATAAAACCTTATATATCGGTTACAAAGCTGACACAATGTACCCATTTAACTATGTTGTCATTTGATGTACATCGCCACTAATTTTGCATTTAAAATTTTAAAGGAATTTGTGCATGACCGGATCATCTCTCGAGATGCCTTTGCCACGGAATACATTCGATATATAAAATTGCTTTCTCGTCTTTTCCTAGGTAGCCAAACATCGTGCCAATGTTTTGAAACAATGGTTGTGTGGTCATTATTGAGAGCACTAGATTGAAAACCCAACCCGCATGCCCCCACATAAACTAGAATATGCTTATAATCTTGTAAAGTGACACTCAACGGTAGCAAAGTAATCCCATGTCAATTTACCCGCCAAAGAATAAAAGAAACAAAAGAAGTTGTCACCTTCAATTTATATTTTTCGCCCACTCCCTTTCAATGTCAACTTGCAACTTGGATTTCATTATGTCGTTTTCACATAGCAACCTTCAAGATCTTTACCACCGATAAAGCTTTGAGCAATGATTTGTGCTTCTCGAATATTTAACTCGATTGGACATATTGAGACAATTATATCTCCCTTAGAATAAAGTATTCCCACCATCGAATTATCTTCACGGACTTATATTATACATGATACATCAAGTTAATTTTCTACTCACGGGAGATGGCAAAATGAATAATCTTATTCTTACAATCCACAGAAAAATTCAAAGGGGTTTCGTTAAGAAGTGTCTCCATGACACTTGTTAACCACTTAAATAAGATTAAGCAGCTAAGTAAGGAGAATTTGCAACGTCATTGAACTGCCTTTATCCCCTTGTATTTGTCTGTTCGATTTTTTGAGAATCAAATTATCTTTCATTAGTTAACCATTCTTGACAAGTACATCCAGACACTTGCCAACATCATCTTTATTTAAAAAAGAAAAAAGAGTAGGTGTAAATATAGTTGGTATTCTTCTTCAAAATTAATGTGAGATTTTGCCCCCTTGGAGCAAGCATAGGCAACTACGAAACTTGTCGGCAGATAACATGTACTTGAAGTTGAGTGGGACGTGGGGTTGGAGGAGGTCTAATCAAGTCACATTCAAGATGGTCCTTGCCTTGCTTTGGCTTTTTATCTTGATATTGATGGGACTAAACTCTAGATTCACTAGTCCAAAGCCTCCCCATTATTTGATTGCGGACCATAATTACTAATCTTAGGGACCCGGTTTGAAGAAGAAGAAGCCTATGCTTAAGCTTGACATGGTATCGTCTAATATCGATCGTCCATTTCTCCTTCTTGCAACGATTAGGTAAAATCGAAAATCGATGGAGCGGAGAACAGAGCAAATTGTAATTTGAGGACGGGAATTTGGATCTTTGACTGCTCAGGAAATTGATGACTTATATAGAGATTATTATTATTAAGAAATGTTAGATTACTTAAATATTAAATCATGCATTTATCTATTAATTTAGACTTCTAGAACAATGAGTGATAGTTTTACAAAAAAATTATATGATATTAGAGCATGAGCTCCCCGTGTTCAAATTTTTTAGGACCTTTTTATGTGCCGCATCTATATTATATTCTTATATAAGGATAAAGTCAACTCTGCGCATGAAAGAGAATGTTAAAATATTCAAATATTAAACCACACATTTGTCAATCAGTTTAAACTTTTAGAGCGATCTTCATGAACCCACAAAAATTTACAAAAAAAGATATGCGACATTTGGTAGTTTTGATGATATTTATTTCACAGTTACATTGTCTATTTTAATTTATGATTTTACTTGCTTCATAAAGATACACGGCCAAAAATTAAAGGGAAAAAGCCATTAAAAAAATCAGAACTTTATCTACCGTGACACATTTACCCTAAATTATTTTTTTTTTTGAAATCGAAACCGTCAAGCTTTTACCCATGTGACATAATTACGCTAAACTTTTTTCTATGACGCAAACAATCCTAAACTTATACTTACATGACACATTTACTTCAGACTTTTTTATGACATAAAAAACCCCAAACTATTTTCTATGACACCAAATTTTTTGAATAGATGTGTCATGCGGATACAAGCTTGGGGTTTTTAATGTCACAAGAAGAAATTTAAGATAAATATGTCACACTGTATAAGTTTTGAATAAGATGTCATCTAAGTAAAAGTTTAGGAATTTCGACATCACAAAAAAATTTATAATAAATATATTATAGTATGTATAATTTAAAAATTTGGTAATTTTTATCCTCAAAATTAAGGAATGGAGAAAAATATAGAATATTACAATAAGGGCGACGAATGTTGGGGCTTAACTAAATTTGACCTCAGAATCCTACATTTCATGGACCATCCGGATTTTTTTTATGAGAAAACTATGTCAAATGTCCATATCAATGCTTTTATCACGATATGGCCTAGACGACGTTGTCATTGACTATTGGTACTCTCCCAAATTGAGACTCCCTTTCCCTCACGTAGGACTACCAAAAGTAAATAATGAAAAAATAAATAAATTAGTAATAAAAATAATAAAATAGTAATTTATATTTTCAAAAGAGTCATCAACCATGACCCAATTGTGTATTTGTCCATCGCTTTCCAAGCTGCTGAGTCCACAAGATCCCCCATATCTCTCCCAACGTTGACAAGCCCCACCCTCCATTCCAAGACCGTCGCTTTCACGTGAAGTCGATAAGACCTTTCTCCTTTGTTCAAACATGCAAAAACTATCCCCCACTGTTTCCGGAGTGGATTGACGCATCACTTCCCAGCGCTTATCCCCGTTTTTATGCACCCACCAGCGTGCTAAAACATCCCCCATCGATTGTTTAGTACATACGATCTTATCCACTTATTGATCTATGCTTTTGGGTTGGAATTTTTAATGTGATACTGGCATCATATTCGATTCGCCATTTGTACCGCTTGAATGTGGAGGGGTGTTATATTATTCCGCATTACTTGTTTACAGGACTTTTGCACTCTTTATATACAGATGATCATCATTCGTCGATTAATTTAAGGTTCCAAGCTTTCTGATGACAAGAAAATCCAACTAACTAGATAAATCCCAAACATGTCCACCTATGAGATGTTACTAGAGTATAAGTTCTCATTTGGAATAATGACTCTAATGATCTTTAAATTTTGACTCGATATATAATGTAGTCATTAAGTTTTTAATTTGTTTAATGTGGTCCATGAACTTTAGCTTGATCTTCAATGTAACTCCTAAATTTTTTGTACATGTTTAATTTAGCTCATAAACTATATGAAAATATTCGATATCATCATTACATTAGTATTAAAATATTGAACATCCTCATATAATCTAAGAACTTTTCAAGGACGATATTGCATATCGAACTAAAGTTTAGAGGTTATATTGAATAAATTAAAAATTTAAAAACTACATTGCACATCGAATTAAAGTTCATGAATTATTCATGTTATTTTCATTTCTCATTTAGTCTATCGTGAACAAAATAAGTTTGTAACTTTTAATTTTGAAATTTCACCCTCAGTCAATTTATTTTTTTTTTTTTTCCTATGGGAATCTGACCACCCCATTTGGATTAAAGCTTTTTGACGAAGTCTCCCATGAATTATGAGTTTTATGGCAACATCTTCCACTGAGGCTAAGTCGCTTTCAGACCATTTGGGAGGTCCCATTGGATTTATGTTTAAAATGAAGTGGTTTTCTCTTTTGCTGTTCATAGCATCGTATCTGAACTGCAAAGTCCATCTAAATTAATTGCTTTTATGCTATCTAGTGCTATAATTTTTGCTATATTACATTAAACCTAGGAAATTTGTTCGTAATGATAGATATGAATGGAAGAAAATGACAGTGCTTTTTCCTGTTACTGTTCATGGCATCTCATCCGAGCTACAAAGTCCATCTATATTAATTGCTTTATGCTATCCAGCACTATAATTTTCACTACACTGCATCATAACCATGAAATTCTTCGTGATAATTGACATGAATGAGTGAAAACGACGCGCTCTAAATATCTCAGAAACTCGTCGAAAAGATGCCGCGGTTCATCGTCTCGTCCTCCACAAAACCTTCAACTACATTCTGAGCAGATAAACTCTTCTTTTTTTTAAAATAATTTGGGCAGCAAGCCCAAGCCATGTTCCATCGACGTCCTATCGATCGAACCCAATTCGCCCCCCAAGGGCTAAAGGACAGAGGAGGAAAAACTAAGGGAAAGATGCAGGAACACGTTGCTGTCATCGAACTTGGACATGGTTCTCGCCTTGCATGCAAGGATAGGGAACAGTTGCCTTGTCAAATCAAGAATCGAGACGTGATGTCTGGCGATCGAATCGAAGCTACTGTGTCTTACCTAAAAGACAATGACTTGGCTGCGAATTGGTCGGCCGAAGGCGGGCTGAGTTTCGCCTATCCGGAGCATGCCTATCTGATGCATGATGAATCCTGGGGACCCTCTTGGACCATATTTCTCTGAAACCACTACCAAAAAGGCAGAAAAATAATGGGAAAGTCAGAACTAATCGGTTTGGTTTGGGATCGTGTTTATTGTGGACCCGTGGTCGGAATTTCTCCGCGACGAAATATAACCATTTTTCGGTTTTTATTCAAGAGAAAAATGGGGTTTTGCACCGATTCTAGATGGAAGATATCAAAAAACAAACGGAATTAATGGCTTAAAGTAGAACAAGACTGTACAAAAGCAAATCATGCTAGTTTTTAATCGACAACAAGATCTAGAAAACACAGACTTGACAAAGCAACCGACCGTAGACAAATTATATTGGAATTCAATTAACGACACAACTTGAAAATGTAAAAATATTATGTCAGAATTTAATGAACGACATAATATCCAGGATAGAAATACAAGTTAAAATTTAAGTGATGATGCAAATTTAAAAGTTACAACTAAGGGAAATTAATTGCTGTGTAGGAAAGATAAAATATAGTAAAATTTGTTTGATTTGTGCAAGGCCTTCTAATAGACAATTGGTGGTATTTATAATGATCTAGCAGCAACTGTTTTTGGCGGTTTCTAATAGTTGCGTTTCCCCATCGATTACTTCCATGTTCCTTCATCTCCAAAAATTGTGTGTCCACGCTCTCACGATACCAAGAATTTGTTTTTTTTTTTGTCTATCATCTCAAATTCTCAATTTATTTTCAGATTTTTGTCATATCTCTTTATAAGATATTAGAGTCAAAACCCACACTGAAGCTAATTGTTCTCACTCAAACCTCTCTAATAAGATGGGGATTCGAATCCCCACCTTCCATTTCTCATATGAAAAGAGTTGCCACTAAGGCAAACCCCATTGGTCCATGAATATGCTTTCCAGAGACTGTTTTTATCATATCGTGTGCAATTTCTCCATGACTCTATTTTTGGACATCTATTGTCTCGTGATTTACTTTTCTAATAACGACTGCCCCACGATCTTATCCCCGATTAGTAATTGTTCCCTCCAAACGTGTACGTCCATTTCTCTTCATTCGCAAATGTTTTGATGTAGTTTTGTTCCTATACTTTGAGTGGACATCTGCCAATTACTTCCCTACCCTGATTGTATTATTTCAAACTGGTTTAAAGAACTTGGATGGTATTATGCTATTCACATCAATATCCATAACCATAGATGCTATGAATTAGAATTAGTACAGGAAGAGTGTCAGATGTGTATCTATTGGATAAAAGTGTCGTAAAGAGAATTGATTAATCTCTTAGATGCACAACAAAAGACAATAACCCAAGAACACACTTTGAATCACTACTGTGCAGTGGACAAATCTACGACTTCATAATGGTCAAAATACGATTACAAGGAAGGCATTCTCGTGGAACTGTGCTAATGCTGACTATTTTCTCAAAGTAGTAATAGAAGCCTTAGATATGTTTTGTTCTTTGAGAGAGAGAGAGAGAGGGGGGGAACTGCTCTCATTTTATAACGTTCCATTATTTTATCTAAAATTGCATGATAAGGAAGTTACCTTAACTTCCCTTAAGAGACAATTGTTTGCACCCTTTCAAGGGATGCCACAAACCACTTCAAGACAAATCGGTGTCAACACATATACCCCATTATGGGCAAGTTATTGTAATATAAGATCTTACACTCGAACATGATGGGCTTGATAATTCTTTATCAATGAAATAAGGCATTCAACATTCATTTGCTTTAGAAACAATTCATCTTAGCAAGAAAGCCGTCCAATCAATGAATACACCTATACTCGGGAGCTTTAATTATGCTCCTAATAGACATAACATAATGACTATAATCCCAAAAAGAGTAAACAATTGATATTTCTCATTATCTCAGATATATTTTGTTATATTAATCCAAGAATACCTATCATTTAAAGGCTATACTTGACAATTCTCATAAACACAATTTATTTACAATTATATTCAAAACAACAGCATGTGATTGGTCGATAAGTAAATATACATGATAGATGTAAAACAATAATAGTTTTCCTTCGCACTTATGTCTTTCTCCATTTCAGAATAATTATTTTCCTAAACATGTCTTATAAAGTTATATTTATTTATGATCGCCGATAACATGTTAAAGTAACAATATTGATTTGTCACTTCAAGAACATTATTAGAAGTAACATATGGTGCAAAATAAGGTAAATTATAAATTACCTCGATGACACACACACACTAGGTAAATAGGGATAATTGTACCCATCTCTCTTATTAATTGAATAAAAAATATGTATTATGAGTTATATGCTATAGTAGATTTTTCTTTCTAAAAGAATGAACGTCATTTATTAAACATATTCAATATATGGATCTTAGCCTAAATATAATCATGTGCTTGTCACGTACTCATGTTTAGCCCGAGTGCTATATCGGCTCACTTTCTACAAAGCCCAATTAAGTACTCGCATCCGACATCCGGCTTCCTTTGTATACATAATTGTAAAACCATCATGTTCGATCTTATCACATACAAATCATAGACCTCATCTTGACTATAATCAAGGTGACATAAAATTATTTTATAGACTAAATTTGCTCTTCCAGCATTTATAGTATATGTCGTATCATCTCAATTTGCTAATTATAACACTTAAGCTGATTGTTCATGTGAGTAAAGCCAATTATTGCCTGCCAACATATATTTCAACATTATATGCGTGCGTGTGCTAGTCTCACAATAGATTTGTACTTGCTGATGAACATCAATTTATTAGAAAAAAACAAATAAGTATAATACATATGTTCACATATTCATAAAATAGTGATTATCAACAATATTACATATTACATTCTAGGCAGCTTTAAAGATATCATGTGGGTCAAGAACACATATCTAAGAGCTCTTAGGGGATTTTGTGCATCAGAATTTCCGATATTTTAGAATGAATGGATCGACAATTATTTTATTGGTTAAAATATATTGTAGGACTACTTCTTTCTAAGTTAGTATATTTTTAGCGAAATTATTCTTTATATCAACGTGTTTCGTTTGCCATAATATTTGAAATTTTTCACATAGGTAATGGTTGTTTGACTATTATAATAAACTGTCACTAGTCTTGGAATACTGGTGACAATAGTTAAATTTTTGAGAAATATTTTAGTTAATATGCAAGTAAATTCTACTTTCATTGTAAATAGAGTTGTGCATGCCTATTTCTTACCATTTTAAGAGATTGTATCTCTATTAAGTAAGAACACACATCTAGTTGATTTACACTCATCTAGGTCTCCTCTCCAATCATCATTAGAATAACCTAATAAGCGTAAATTACTCCATTGAAAACAAAGTCAATAGTCTATGGTACCTTTCTAGTATTTTAGAATTTTCTTAACTATTTTATAGTGTGCTTGATCAGAATATGACTAATATTGGCTCACTAACATTACAACATGACATATGTTGGGTCGAGTATACATAATAGCATACATCAAACTTCCAACTACACTAACGTAAAGAACAATTTCTATTTTTTTATTTTCTTATGGAATTTTAGGATACATCTTAATATTTAGGCCTTTGTCTTGCATGACATAGGTATTAATGAGATTACTATGTTGTAGCATTCAAAAATATTCATTAAATAAGACTCTTGTAATATAGCAAAGAGATTATTTGATCCATTTCTTTTAATCCTAACTCTCAATTTATAAGCAACTTGTCCCATGTCTTTTATTTCAAAAATAAAGGATGACCATTCTTTTATGGTGATAACCAAACCCTTGTCATTCCTAATCAATAAAATATCATTAACATAAAGTGATAAAATCATAAATTTATTTTGGGACCGTTTGATATACACAATGATCTTCTTTGATCATCATGAGCCCAAAAAACAATTATGGCTAGATGAAATTGACAATACCACTATCAAGACAATTGCTTAAGGTCATATTGAGTGATGAAACTTGCAAATTTTATGCCCCGACAATACCTTTAGTAATGAAACTTATCGGTTGGTTCATGTAGATTTTTTTTTATCTAATTCTCTATTGAGAAATGAAATATTTATATCCATTTAATGTAAATCCTAAATCCAAATGTAAATGTGCGATAATGGCTAAGATAAAGTGTATGAAGGCAAGTCCTAACTAATGAAAATATTTCCTCATAGTTTATATCTTTTTATTAGGTATAACATTTCGTCACAAGACAAGCCTTATACTTTTTAATAGTTATATTTGCCTTTCACTTTATCTTGAAAACCCATTTATTTTCAATGGTTATATGATTGAGTGGTAAATCAACTAAGTCTCGGACATTATTTATTTTCATAGACTTCATTTTGTCTTTCAAAGTTTTTACCCATTCTTCTTTGTTAGGGGATGATAGAGCCTCTTGAACTATCTTAGGCTCTACATCGTTTTGCTGGTATTGACCTATGATACGAGTTAGGGAGAACAAAAACATAATTTGTGGCAGGTATGCTATCCCACACATATAGCTCTTCTACAGCCTTATAATAGAGATTGTGTATTATCCACCAAATTCCTCTTCGTTCTTTAACTTGTATCGTAGAAAATTTTTAGGTAGTAGAATTCTAATGCATAGGTTTCACATTGTAACAAGTGCAGAACATACTACTAGGATTGATCAGAACATCTTTAATTTTGGAGAATCTTACCAGGTAAAAATGAAGAGGGAAGAGAGTTTAAGGGATTCATAACAAATCACACAATATTATTTTTAGGGAGGATACATTCTTTACCCCTTAGCGTTACACGGCTTACTTTTTATAAGCATAAAACTATACATAAGACAAATGCCCAGCATACAATTATTGGCGATAGTCCACTACTAATTTTTACAAACTTTCCAAGGTTGACCATGACCAATTATTTAACTATTATGCAGACAGACTAAGATTTTGCTTTTGACAGGCTATTATCTCACTTTTTTCACATAGTGCCAAATAGTACAACATAGTATCACATAGTACCTTAGCCAGACTTTACATTACTCTTTCCTTCAAGTTTGTCAAACCTCTTTTTCTTCTTTTCCCCTTGTTAGATTTCTTTTGACTTTTTTTCCCCATGTTTCTTGCTTTCTTTTCACGAGGATGTTTCACAAGTTGTACTTATGGTTAGGTTCTTCTGAATCATGGCCAAGTTGTTTGATCCATCACCATCTTTCTGTCTCCTGTATTCTCTCACGAGCTTTTAAATTTCTAGGGCCTCAAGGTCTTCAATATCGATGTCATCCATAGGCTAATAGGAACTAGATGGAATGTAAGTAAATGTAACATATGATTGCCTGAGCGCTTTGAGGAGCTTGTTCATCTCTTGAATTTCGAAGCATTTATTTTAGATGACGTTTGCCTCTTGGTTGACTGATAACAGTTTGTCGAGACATTAGTAGAACTTGTTGAAATGCCAAGTTTGGGTGAGTTCCCAAGTTGAAGTGATGGACATTTTTTATTGAGGTTAATACTGAGCACAATTTGCAATTTATTATAATAAAAAAGATCTTGCGACAATGGACCTTTCCATGGATCCTAAGATGATGGACCTGGGTTTTGTGAAGATATTTTTGACCTAGTATTGTTCTCATCCGCCTGTGTATCCATTCCATAGTATGTCCTTAAGCAAGTATCAATTACTAGTCAAGTTGTCTAGTAATCATAATGTTCCTAAGAGACAAGATCAGTATCATATTTTGCCTTGTTTCTGGTGAGATGACCCGATTATTCTAATACACAATCCTTTGCAATTCTCAATCCTAGCGAGGGTGAGCTGAGATTTTACAAGAAAAAGTTGCAAAAATATCATCTAGAGCAAGTTGGGGTTTATATGTAAATACTCCAATATTTGCTGGGTTTTGCACATGTCTCTGTTAGATCATACAAATAACCATGGTCTGAAGAATAAAATTATTGTATGAAGTTTTGGGTAGGTTTACATGTTCGGAGTTGTGCTTGAAAATATTTTTCCATGCTCCTAATAGCTTAAACCAACTAAGCATGTCTGTACTTGCTTTTTCCCTCGATAGTCCTACTAATTGTGAGAGGCATTTTGGCTATTGAAAACTCAATGGCAATGGTATAAAGATTGAACAAGTATCAATAAAATCATTTGAGTGTTTTTAGGAATTCCTCATCCGAGGAGAAATATAAAGGATGAATAAATGAATATTTTGAGTGCAAACCATCTAGGCAAAGGATAAGGCCTCAACACTCACCGAAAACTCTCTGCTTTCCATCAATTTCTTCAAAGAGAACAATAACCTAATATTCATCACTAGAATCCTTTTGGAGGATTCTTTTTCCTGTAAAAGGAATTTGCAATTGAGGGAGATGTTGCAAAATTTCTTTAAGTCCGTGTACAAACTTAGTTTGTTGTGGTCCCTATGAAGGAGCATCTTTTTTAAGCATTTGATGTAGTGGACTCACATATTCTGTGATTTTTGGGACAAAGTTCCTAAGATAAGTCATTATCTCGAGAAATTGCTGAACCCACTTATCTCAAGAGACTTTTACAATTCTTTAGCAATATGAGGACTAGGATTATATGTACCATCTTTGAGATGCATCCAAAGAAATTCAATTTATTTTTAAGCAATAATCATCTTTCTCTGTGATGACATAATTCCATGTTTTTGCACCAGCTCAACAAATTGAGTTTATAATTTACAATGAGAATCCTCATCCAGATAGTAAAAAAGGATATTATTAATGTAAATTTGAGCATTGGGTAAGATAGGCTTAAGAATTATGTACATAGCCTTTTGAAACAATGAAGGGGCCATCTTGAGACCAAATGGGAGTATTGTTCATTGGAAATGCTGATTTAGGATACAAAATCCAGTTTGTACATGTCTTCAAGATAAATTCACAATTGTCAAAATCTAGCTTTAAGATTAAATTTGGAATAAAATTTGGCTTGGGTAAAATTGGAAAATAAATAATTATGATGTGGTAGAGGGAATTTATCATTTTACAAGAATTGGTTAAGAGGCTAGGAATTAATAACCAGTCTCATTTTTCATCTATTCTACTCAAAGCGCTTATTCACATAGAATATCTCACAAGCCTATTGCAAATCTAATGGCTCAATTAGTCCTTAGTGGAGCAAATCTGAGCATTTCTTTAGTGCCAGAACCAAATGTTCTGGATTCATGCTTGAGTGACTGGCTTTGGTGTGATTGACATCCTTATTTTTTCTAGAATGGAAGATAGATGAAAAAGTTAGGATCTTTTCAAAGATGATAAGAACATTTTTTAACAAAATCCAAGTGAGATTCAACACATGCTTCAAAGGAATTTTGTAGGATGAGGTCTAAAATGTTCATTCAAATAGTGAACAATCTTTGGGTGTTTACAAATTCCTTAAATTGTCCATTGGGCAAAATTTAGAGTGTAGGAATTTGTGTGAGAATATCCCAACCAATAATAATATATTTATATGGTGAACTGGAACCAAGGATTTTGGTAGCAATAGATC
Organism: Angophora floribunda; assembly: GCA_014182895.1. Classification (NCBI taxonomy): domain Eukaryota; kingdom Viridiplantae; phylum Streptophyta; class Magnoliopsida; order Myrtales; family Myrtaceae; genus Angophora; species Angophora floribunda. Next base: position 36,574,490 of record CM024707.1, on the reverse strand, counting down.
ACTGGAGAAAAAACTAAATGATAATGGATTTGCTTCAAACTCTTGTTGCAGAGGTATCTCTAAGAGCAGAATTGAAGTTACCGAATGTATTGAGTCAAATACTTTTCTGGAAGTATATCGGTATCAAGAATAGAAGTACTGGCTCTAGTATCAATAAGGGCAATGATGAGGATGGGTTTTTCATATTTGGATGGGTATATTTTAATAGAAAAATATGGGAGAATGGAAGGAGTGTATGTACAAAGTTTTTGGATAGTAGGAGGGTTGGATTTTTAAGAGGAACATAAGAAAATTCCCTTAGATTTTTTAGATAGGCTTTCAGTGTCACTAGTCTATGACCATGTATTAATGACACACATAGTATGTTGGGTGGGTTCATCTTTAAGGAAAAATATTGACTCAAGATCATCGTCCTAGAGTGATACTCCAATCTCTTTTTCTATGAATCAAATGGGAATTTCTTCTCCTAGCCTTTGGATAATTTTTTGCAAAATGACATTTTTTATTGCTAATATAGCACCTATTGAATTTTTTATGTTTTCCAAAAGAACTCTATATGTTGCGTCTTTTCTACAGGAATCGCCATTTGTGCCTTCTCCGTTTATATCTCAAGGAGAATTTTTTTAAGTATCTTTGTTTCTTGCACCGATCTTCACATGAAGGATCATCGCAGGAATCTTTCTTTGAGCACCTGATTCTTAATTCAAGTTTTCCGCAGGCCAAATCAAGTTCTCTTTTACTTTAGAGATAACTCCTAAAAGTCTTTTTATGAATATAAAGATCATCAGGGGAAAGACGGATCTCCTGTTGGAGTTCCCCAATAAGAATATTAGTAATTCTTCTTTGCTTATTTTAAAGGGACATTTCCACAAATTGTCTAATTTCTTTTGGAATAGAGGACAAGAATTTTTGCTTTAAATTTGGATCAGCTCTGAGGTCATAAAATAGTTTAAGTATTTCTTAGAAATGCTTATTCATATGTTTTTTTTTATGTTGCAGGGAGTAATATTTTCTTTCAAAGAATTCTCTTCAACTGAGCTTAGAAAAATCTTCTGGTTTGTTGATGAAGAAATGATGGATCATGGGGATCGTTTGATAAAAATCCATTTAGAGCAAAAATGTCATTTGGTTTTAATCAAGAACAATTCTCTACTAGTCCTTTAGGCTTTCAGTAAATCTACTCTTGAACTTAATCGGTATATCATAACGACTTTCAATAGTGAATGCTCCGGTACTAAGCCAAGCATGAAACTCCAATCTTGCCACTTAAAATATGGAATATCATTGAGTATGAAGTAGTATTTTGAGATCGAAAACTTGTGATCCAAATTTGAATTATGAAGAGTTACAACTTTTGGCTTGGATGAATTTAACTGCATTTCTACCTTAGAGGGGTCACCATAAAAATAGCAAGCTTAAGAGATTTTGGTATTTCAGGCTTAGAGGTTGAAGTGTATTCAAAAAAAGAGTTTGTTTTTTTACGTTGATTTAGAGCGGAAAGAAGTGTTTTGATTGGTGGAATCAATTGTAGCAATTATTGGTATTTTTTGTCTGGTTTGTTCCCGCAAAAATGCCTTAAGCGGATTTTAAACCACATGGGCAAGGGGAGAAGGTTCTTAGAAAGGTTTAGGAGCTGGCTTCTTTTCTTCTTTAAGATTTTTTTGCTCTTCCATTTCTCCGATACAGTTTCAAAGTGTAACAATATCACTTCATTCTGTTTTTGGGGCCTCTTCAAAGATTGAAGCAATTAATGCAGCCTTAGGAGAAATTGCAATCGGCTCCTTGGCTAGGAAAATGGATCTGAAAGAGACATGAATTTTCCTTCTTATAGAAGCTTGATTTGTCTCCTCAATTTTTCCATTTCGACCATTTAATCTTCTAGATAATGATGAGAAACAAATCTCCCAAATTCCATCTATGGCAATTTTTTTTGGAATGTCTCAAGTAATCTTTTTATGACCAAAGCTGCTTGGTCAACCTTTTGGTCAACATGGTCAATGCGAGTTTGGATTGTCTTGAGAACATTACTCTAGGCTAAAACATTTTCTAACTGCTAATTTAAGATAGCTTCGATAGCAGTGACTTTCTTTTGTCTCCCATGATTATCAACATTTGTAAGATTCGAAATTTTGAGCATATGATAGAACCGATGTTGGGCATCAGTAAATTCTTTAATGCTGGAAATTGAGCATTAAAATTAGATCTTTCCAAAAGGTGGAAAGTCTAAGGATTGGAACATACACACAAATGGGAGAATAGGCGGTGGTTATGGTGTTGGGAAACATAAGGATTGTGGAGTTTTAGGTAGCCCCAAAGGGAAAAAAAAAATTCTTAATCCATTTGTGAATGGGTTTGTAAAAAGGTGAAACAATTGGTTTGTACAATCATATCTCTTTTTAGGTGGTGATTGAGATGGTGGAGGAGGTTCACATGGTTCAAGGACTAGTAGAATAGGCTATGGACGTGATAGTCCATATGGAACCATGAATTGGTATTTTCCTCCGTCTTCACTAAGAGTTCCTATAATGGGGTCACCATTGAGGTACCTTTGGTAAAACTTGTCTTTTGACTATTTCTTTTGTCTAGACGATCTGTTGTCTTCCTTGTCATTCGGAGGGTTCATGCAAAAAAAGCATTAACAATCAAGATCCTTGAAACAATGTCCTGTACGGGGATCCTTGTGGTAATAAATAGGTCGTCCCTATTGATCAAAAGACTCAATCATGAGTTTTGAATCTAAATGACCTTCTTTAGCCGGAGCATATGCTGTAAAATGTTGCATCATAAAAATATTATGAAAAATAGAGGAGGTAGTCTCTTCTTTTTCCTTACTAAATTTGATGACAACCGTGTCGTCTTTTTTCTTGGTGAACTAGGACTCTGTAAATTGGATTGGCTTGGAGTTCTATATAGTTTTCCATAGTTAGTTACCCATGTGTCTAAAAGGAACTTAACTAGCTAATCTCAAGGAACTTATTTGGACACACCGATACAAGAAGTATGGTCATTATCCACCAAAATAAACAAAGCGTGTTCAAAACTTGGGAAGTTGAGATTAATAGCATGATTATGGACCCGATAGACCATTTGATAATGTAAGATAGTATCAACAGAATCTAGAGTTTGAGGGGCTCCGGTAATCTATAGCTAAATCTTAAGGGCTAAAAAAAGTTGTGGGTTCAAAAGAGCTATATTGAAATTTGGAAACAGTGTAACAAACATTGTTCCTACATTAAGGGTGGTCTAAATTGTACCATTACAAACATACTAATAATCCAAAAATCGGGTGTCTAAAATAGCCATTCGAATAATAACGGGTAACTCTTTCCTACAATGAAAGGATAAAGCAAGTCTAATAGCATCATAGTGAAGGTGTGTATATCCTTGTTGTGTCCATTGACATGGAAAATCAAAAGGAATTTTTGAAGGGTGTCAAAATGCTCCTACTGAGTAGGAAGGATAAGATGTTGGTCAAATTTTAGGGATTAGATATACTTTTTAACATCTCGAGGAGTATGCTTAATAAGCTATTTAATAGAATGGATAGGAGAGAGAAAAGAAGGTATAGCAAAAACAGAATATGAATTTATAAGTGGAAGATGGGTCTTCATAAGAAACTTCATAAAAATAGTCAATTTTAAAAGGCATTATAAGTGCGGAGTTCTAAAGGAGGGCTAAGAAAAATTTGGGCATTTACAGTAATATGAAAAGTTTTGATTGAGGAATTTGACATAGTATGAAAATTCCCCCTTTCTGCTTTGGATAATCAATTCGTAACTAGAAATGTGTTGAAAAATATCATGGTTTTGATACCAGGAAATTGACCTATGATACAAGTATGGGAGAACGAAAATAGAATTTGTGACAAATTTGCTATCCCACATATACGGCATTCTACGTCCTTGGAATAAAGATTACCTATGAGCCACCAAATTCCTTTTTGTTCCTTAACTCATATCATAGAAAATTTTCAGATAGCAAAATTTTAATACACGAGTTCCACATTATGGCAAGTGCAAAGCATACTACCAAAATAGATCAAAACATCATCTTCAATCTTTAAAACGACGATAACGAGAAATACTTTAATGTAACTAAACTTTTTGTGAATTCAGTTCGCCGGACGATGCAACACTCCCATTAGGTTTTGTATGTTGAGGTAAACCTTCATTTCCATCGACAACTTTAGTAGGTTTGTTATGAGGTTCTTCCATCTTATATAATTAAAAGTCCCTATTGATTTCACTTCTACTAAAAAAATCATTTTCTAAAAATGTGACATCTGTTGACTCCATTTTAATCACACTTCCATCAATTTGTTCACCTATGAATACGTACCCTTTGGAGTGTTCAGAGTATCAAATAATGATACATTTCTTCCCTTTAGAGAATAATTTGTCATATTTATGGAAAAAATCATAAACATATGCTACACACCCTTAAGATTGCAAATTACTTAAGTTTGATTTCCTACTAGTATATAATTCATAAGGGATGGAAGTGATTGACTTAAAGGACACATATTAAGTACATAGGTAGAATCAATAATGAATCTCATCAATATGAGATAGGTAGGTTTGTCTACACTATCATAATTCTAACCATTTTCAATAAGGTCATATTCCTTCTCTTAACAACTCCATTTTGTTGCGGAGTATTAAGAATTATTATTGATTGTCTTACTATTCCTTTTTTTTTTTTTATCACAAAAAGCCTTAAATTGCTCAGATAGATATTTACGTATGTGATCAATTCTCAATGACTTCACCATAATTATATATTGTCTAAAGCAATCCAATGCTTTTGACTTATGGAAGATCGAAAGAAATATAACCAAAACACGTGAAGTTATTTACAAAAGTAATGAAACATGAGGCTACATGCCTTACTCTCTCATTTAATGGACCACAAATGTCATAATGTATGAATTACAATGGAATATCAGTTTTGATTCTTTTACCAAATGACTTTTTAATTATTTTTCTTGCTAGATAATGTTCACATATAAGAAGATCAAAATTAGCAAGTGAACCTAAAATGCCTTCTTTAGCTAATTGTTTCATTCTTTGGAATGCAATGTGATATAGTCTAAATATATCAAAACTTGCATCAACTTCCATGTTATTAGAAGATTTAATTAAAGAAAAATAACTATCAACAATAATATTGAATACATTGTAGTCAATATATAATATTATGAAATAATCCATTATATGACCGAAAACATAATAAACTATTCCAAATATAATGTCAACACAATCATCATAAAAATTTAATACATGTACCGTTGAATATTCGGAGCATAGATGACATCATGTATGAATATGTTTCAACCATCACGTAAAATCAATTTACATGTATCAATATCCTTAGTTTCAAATCTATAATTGTTTTCAATATATATCCATCTTTCTCCAAGTTGCATCCAATGATACTCCACAAATGATCATCAATTTTAAGCAATGTAATATATTGCTCTTGAGTCTACAATCCATGTCAGATGAGATTCGACAAGCATTACAGTACTAAAATATAAGCATTACTTAACATAATGGAGTAATGTGATACCTCTTTCGATTTAGTACATTCACGAGTGAAGTAACACAATTAGTTACAATTATAGCATTTTATTTTGGCATTGTCCTTCTTCTCACTATGCGTCTTGCCCTAGAGGGTCTTAACTCTCTTAAATGCGTAATCAGTCTCATTCCTATTGTTGTTGAATTTATGGTTCCTCTTGTGCTTGAAACCCAAAACTTTACGCGAACTTGATCCAACAACACAAGCATGGGTAGAGAATCTCATAGTCTCTAAGCACTCATTCTTTAATTTCAAATAACATGTTATATCATTAAAAGTAACGATATTCTCATGGTGCGTCATGTTGATTTTCATATACTCCTAACTTTCAAGAAAATGCCATATAACAGTCTAAACTCATTGTTCTTTAATAAGAGTATGACTTGTCAACTTTAGCTCGTATATCATGTATGATATCTCTTATAGATGCTACTTCATTAATGATGAGTCTTCTTAATTTAGTGGTAGACGTATCCCAGAACTTATCTTTTAAAGTAGCCCAAATGACTTGAGCATTTTCATATCCTCCAAACTCACATATGAGATCATTTTGCATATAACTCGACAACGTGATACAAGTAATGCTATTTTTTTCTTTTTCCAAGCATAGTAGCTTCATGATCTCTTTTGTATTGAGCTCAAGTTCTATACTCATGTCCTTCCATAATGTGGTTGAGGGTTTTCAAAACCTTTACTTCTCAAGGAACTACCCCACCTTTCAATATCTTTCGATACAAAATATCATTGTTATTATCATTCAGTTTCTTACCCTTCTTGAGGTCAGCCACAATGGTTTTGGATGCAAAAACCATAACCAAAAACTATTATACATTGACATAATAAATGTAAAATCCATACTAGCATATTTTTCACATTAACGCGCATATTTAATTTGTATCAAAGACAAACTAAATTAATGATAATTTAACAAAAGACATCGAAACAAAAGCTCACTATATTCCCAATCAGTTTCAACATACGATTATTCTACTATCATTAGCTTGTTTAATTTGTGCAAATTTTAAGTTTAAGTGAAAACTCCTCCTAATTCTACCAACCTATGAACTCCTATTAGAAAAAATAATTACACGACCTCATGTAATTATCATATTTTCTATTAAATATTTAAAAAGGCATAGAATGATGTGAACCAACATACAAAAGATTTATGGAACAACTATAATCAAAAGTAGAAATACAATATGTAATGTAAAAAATTCAAAGATCTCCAACCATTGTTCAAGCTTGCTCCGAACTAGAAAATTGTAAACACATTAAACCATATACATGCTATCATCAAATTAAGCTCTACACAACTTATAAGTGGTCAATTACATATAGGCTAACTTTTGCACTTCCAAAACCATAGTAAAATACAAGTTAGAATGAACAAACAATGCACTTAAACCCAAAAAATACGAGTATTTAGGGTTTCATATGCATTTTTATATCTTTAAAAACCTTAAACAAGTAAAATAACTATACCACAATGTAGAGTACTTCCATATGAAAGCATCAATGTCAAGCATGCTCCAAACAGAGCTATCACACACCCACATGCCTGAGCCAATCTAGGCTATTGGATTAGTTCAACCAGTCGACTCGTCAACCATGTTGGGTCGTCAAAATAGGTCTCTGGTTGGTTTCTTAGGCAGATTGGTGATAATGTCATCGTTTATGTCATTAGATCAGTTATCAACCGTTTGCTAATGATAGCATGCACCAGTTCAATGAGTGCATGTTGCTCATACGCTAGTAGTCTTAGCGCATGTGAGCACGTTCGACATCGTCCAGTGATGTGCTATTTGCTGTTTTGATCATCTCGATGAGTACTTTTACTTCGTATGATCAAAATCAATTTTCACTAGAAAAATATTCCAAAAATCGACCAAAACAGGACAATCGTTCATGCTCTAAACCCGTTCCATGCGTCCAATTCGTTTTCAACCATTCATGTTACAATTTTCGAGCAATAAATGTGCAAATGATATGAAGTTCATCCTCTCGATCCCCATATCAAATAGCAAGTGAGAAAATTCAACTGAAAAATAATGCGGAGATCATAATGTAGGCTCTAATACCAATGTTGGATAAAAGTGTCAGGAAGAGAATCAACTAACCTCTTAGATGCACAACAAAAGACAATTATCCAGCAATGTACATCGAATTACCACTACACAATAGACAAATCTATAACTTCATAATGTTTCAAATTTGATCACAAGGATTGTATTCTCGTTCCACGGCATTAATGCTAATTGTCTTCTCAAAATAGCAATGGAAGTTTTATGTGTGTTTTGTTCATTGAGAGAGAGAGAGAGAGAGAGAGAGAGGAATCGTTCTCATTTTAAAATGTTATATTCTTCTATCTAAAATTACATGATAAGGAAGTTGCCTCAACTTCTCTTAAGAGACAACTGTTTGCACCTCTTTAAAGGATGCCTCTCAAACAAACTACTTTAGGGTGAATCAATGTTGACACATACACCCCATCATAGGCAAGCCATTGTAATATAACAATGTCCTTCTTCTTTTCATCATTTGTCAAGATTTTCTCTATGCCAAGCAATAAGAAACAAGTAAGCATGGAGCACTACCAAGGTTAACCCTCACCTCTATCAATGTCTCTCCATTCAAGTTTATTTTCTCTTTTACTTGTGCTTTTTGTATGGAGAACGATGACAACCCAAACAATATCAAATTAGCACAACAAAATAAAACAATCTCATCTCTTATGCAAACCTAATAGGAAACATTGTATTAGAGTAACATAAATACCTAGCACACGAGCATGATATGATTTTTTTACATGGATACCTCATCGGTGTGAGGAGATAAAAAAACTACAAGACTAGAGTCTACCCAAAATCTTCACTATCAACGAAATTAGATGAACAAAGTTCTTCTCTAGTAAATACTAAATGTATATAGTTGCAAAGACATCAAAAACACCATTTTTGATAATACACATGAATTTCATAAAGGATCAAAAATAAATTTCACCAAAAACGTAGGTTTGATTCAATTCATGAAAAACTTAATGTAAGAAGCTTTAAGTGAAAATGAAAATGATCAAATTTGAGAAGAATTTTTCATGAATACACAAGCAAAATTTCAGCTTGATTGGACTATAGATCAAACTCTGACATCAGTTTGATGAAAATAAGAAACTACCTCAATTCAGATTTTATGATCTCTTTCTTTATTGTTATTGTGTCTCAACTAATATTTTTTTGCAACTATATGGATTATCATATGGACTCAAGCCTTTAGGCTTGCAATTCATTGGTTTCCTCCACATGGGAGTAAACTCGGTCAGTAACTCTTTCTCCCTTCTCTCTTTTCATGGCCGGACTCGAAGATGGCAATGTCCACTTCACGCTGCAACAGAGCTCCTTTGAATCGAGGGGTGTCGTCGAGTACAATAGTCGACCATGAGGTGGTGACTCGAAAAGAGGTGACAACATAATGGCAGGATGGCAATGCACAATGGGCATCGGAGTAGTCATCAAGGAGAGGGGCCAAGTGATGGGTGGATTGGATAAGGGTTCCTGGCAAAAGTCGTTTTTAATGGTGGATGGTTTTTGGACTGTTGGCATAGGTAAAGTTGGAAGAAAACGGGAAAAAAATCATAAATAAGATGAAAATTGCTAGTGATGTCAAATGCAACTTGAAGTGGAATTGCAAAATGCGGACGGTAGTTATCAGATTTAAAAATTGAGGTGGGTATGTACTTGAATATAATAGAAAATTATTTTTAAAAGTTTCTCTTTTATATATTTGCAAGACCAAAAACACGACACCTAAAAGATTAAACATGTGGACTAATGCTAGTTAGTGCTTAGACTCGTTTGGAATTGGGTTGATATGAACGAGATTGATCAAAGTTGTTAATCATGTGGGTGACACGTAATTCTGCATGACATAGGATCGGCTATTCTCAACACAAACAATTTGCAATTTGCATGATATAGACTAGGATTTGATATAAACGAAATGACCTGTTTTATGACTTGTATAACCCATTTAAACATAAATCAACATATTCAAGTTAGAGCATTACCGTGTCATTTTTCGAGCATAACACAAATAGGCACATCTTCACCCATATAATGCTAGTTCGTAAAGACATCTTCATCGATAAAATTTATGAAATGACGGGAATAAAGTATAAAATAAAAAGCATCTCAAAAGACATGAAAGGCATATGGAAAAGAAAACCGTAGCATAAATTAAATTCCAACTCAATAGTGTACAACTTTTGTGGGCTTGAACAAGAGTATTTGATAATGAGCCAAAAATAAAAGCCTCTTGTATTTGGTAATGTACAAGAGTTGTGCTAGCATGTTGGTGTGACCGTGTGATGATCAAAGGATAGCCACAAAATTTTCATTTCTCTAAGATAAGCATGAGAAAGTTATCAAGTAAAATACATATTTTTCTCTCTCTAATGGAAAATTAGTGGTTGAGGGTTGCCTATGTGTTTTCCAAGCTAACACGATAGTTAGCCAATCATCTCCCAATGTATAAGAGTTTGTTATTGTTATGGATCGGTAGTTTCTTGGCTACGGAATAGCTCGTATGCCACTTGGTGAACGGATAGCAACATGCCAACCTTCCTTTTGTAGTTGTTCCCAAGAACAGTACAACAAATAGCTTACTTGTATTTAGTCTATCAAACGAGACAGTAGATCACTTTAGACTCAATAATTAGTTTTACCCTACCATTGCCTCATTAAGAGAGTAGGATTGATTCCCAATCAATTTGTATATGGGAGGCCAATTTTATTCTAGAGCTCATAGCACCAACTATTCTAATAGCACTTATACGGACCAGTTGTATTCATCCCTCTGCATTACTTACACTTCATCCGATAACCTCAAATTCCACTCACAAGAGATTGCAAATACAGGAGAATTATAGACTGTGACATTCTACCCCACTCAATTTTGCAACGCCCTCATTGCGAGTTGTTCTATCACTTCCTTGTGTTTCTTTAATCATTGACATATCAATTTAGATTATATATCGAATAGCAACGTTCACTCGACAAAACATACCACTCTACTGGTAGTTTCTTTTTATCATAGCTATTTGAGCACCTTCGAGCACTTGTGCTTTTCTTGACAAGTGTCGCATTTTTCACCAATTGCACCTTTTGGCATCACCGTATTTCACCTACTAACCTTTTCTTGATATCAACAGACCAATGAAAGTGTCTTCCCTTATTGAAAACATGACAATAGACCTCTTCTTAAGATTTGCCAATTGATCCGGGAATATTTTTCCTATTCAGTGAGGAATTGGTTGCCCCATTGTCATCCCAAAAACCGGTCGAGAGCTACACTTTGTTCAAGCACATTTTGCCCTAGTGATTCACTCTCTACCTTTGTAAGACCGAGTAGACCATAGGTTCTCTTTGACTCACCACTTACTTAACAAATCCTACTTTAATACCATATGTCATGGAGCTAGCCATGCACCTGGTGAATGAATAACACCAGCACAGCCTTCCTCCTATGATTGTTCTCATAAACAGTACGGTGAATAGCTTCATTGTATTGGATTGGACCATGCCCATTTTAACTCGAGCATCTAGTTTATCGAGCAAGACAATGAATCACTTTAGGCTCAACAATTAAGTATATCAAGATAGCAGCATTAGCTATTGACCAATTTATGTAGGGAAGGCCAACCCCGCCTTCAAATCTCCATAGAAATATATTATTTCTATTCTAGAACTCTCGACACCAATAGTCCTGATGCTACTCCAATGAACTAATTGTAGTCATCCCTCTACATTATTCACTCTTCAACCAATAACCCATAATTTCACTCACAAGTGTTTGTAAGTATGGGAGAATCATAGACTATGACACTAACATGAAAGTGTAGTCGTGTGATGGTCAAAGGACAGTCGCAAAATTTTCCTTTCTCCAAGACAAGCGTATTTTACTGAGGGGGAAGCCTAAACAAATTTGCTTTCTTGTTTTGGTGCAATGAAATTACTTGTGTCATTTTTTTTTTTTCCTTTTGTTGGTAAATAACTCGTGTCCTTTGAAAGTGTCTTGATGAGGTAGGCATAAGTTTATTTGTATAAAACTTGATTTAATGCATAATTTAACATATATTTACAAATTTGTGACTTATTGTATCGATCAATATTTAACATACGACACATTTAAAAGAAGGGAAAATGATATAAATTTTGATTATATATGTAATGCGATTTTTGAACTTTTATTTAATTTAATGTGATCCTTAAACTTTAACTCAATATGCATTATGCATTATGCACTTTGAATCTTTAATTTACTCAATGTGGATGTTGAATTTTTGATACACACTCAATCTGATCTTTAGACTTATGAACACTGGATATTTTCATATTAGAATATTTATACATAAAAATATTTTTCATATAGTTTAGAAAGTGAATTAAACATATATCAAAATTGAAGAATCATATTAAATAAATTATAATATTATATATTAGATTAAAACTTAAAAATAATACTAAAAAAATTAAAAATTTAGAAATCATATAATATATAAAAGTAAAGTCGGCAGGGTATGTGTACCTTTTCCATAAATGGATCGTGGAATTCGTACTATATTTTGAGACGCGTCGCCCATTCCTGGCCGTTCAAATATACATATATATATATATATATATATATATATATTTTTTTTTTTTTTTCTGTATACGGCGGGCGAAGGTGTTGTCGAGCTCATTCGGAAAAACACGAATTAAATTTTCATTTCCCAGATCTCGAGGTCATAGCAGATCAGATCTCGCCACGTGTAAGCGCCTAAGGCACGCAGAATCGTCGTGTCGCACAAGCACAAAACGACAAAAGGGACACGCGTACGGCAGGGAGGGATAATCCAGGGGACACGTCAAAGCGCGAAGTGGGCCGTACAAACATCACATCCAATCACCCTTCCCCACCAAAAATAAATAAAGAAAAAAGAAATCCACACAAAAAAAAAAAGAAAAAAATTGAAAATGAAAATGAAATAAAAAGGAGCGAAAAAGCGGGGATTTTCCTCGTACGGCGGGCCGTTTCTGTTTTGTCGGAGAGCGCGGGGCGCCACGTGTCCCCCGTCCCCGGCGGCCCCTCCGCGGCTGCGGCTGCGGCAGCCCTCTCTCCCCCGCCCTTCTCGGAGGGCTCCATTCTTTTTATTTAAATCTTAAAGGAATCTAGAACTGACCAAGTCCATTACGAGGGTAGTATAGTACTTCCAGTATAGACCACCTATCAAATTAATTTTTTTTTAACATATCGATATTTACACGCATAACATTCCTTATTAATAAAAACATATTTCTTATTCTTTTCTAATTAAAGAATTACGTTTCAAATTCAAACGATAACTTTATCTTTAAAAACCTAAAAGGTAAAAAGAATAGGTAGAAGATTCCGCAATATCAGCCCCCATAGATGAAAGTAGACACTCACATCGGGACTTCGATTACTATTACCGCGAGGTAAAAAAGGTATAACACTTTCCCACTTTTTTATTTATTTTTATTTTTATCTTGGAGGGCTCTTCACGTGACCCTTTTTATTGCATTTTGCCCCCTCTTCCCACGGCAATTATTACTTTCGCCTGCCACTTCCAGATCTTTCACCCGATTCGCGTGACCCAATTGTCGTTGCTGGCCCGCGTACCAGATGCAACGGACGATGCCAGCCACTTGCATTTTGGGGTCCGAAGCACCGATATCTCAATAAGCAAGTCAATCTTGCGGGGTACGATACGGAGATACGAATGAAAAGTCGGCTTGGGAACCCACTCATGGGTAGCCTAGCTGGTTATGGCGAATTTGAACTTCTTTGAGGTCTTGGGTTTGATTTCCTAGGGAAGCGTCTGTGATTTAAGTGGGGGCGTGGCGGTGGGTTCTTTGTCTTTAGTTTAGGAATAGTCGAGTCTTGTATGGCCAAGCAGATAGTCCCTCTAAAAAAAAGTCGGCCAAATAATCGAGGTGCGCGCAAGTTAACCCGGACACCTCGGTTACAAAAAAAAAAAAAGTCGGCTTGGGATATGTGTGCCAAGCGAATGATCCGATTTAATTGATTGAACCGCGTCGATGATGTGTTTGACAAATGGAGTACAATTCTCCATTAGATGCGGCAGAGGTGGTTATTGATCGAGCACGGCCTTGGTCAAACTGGATGGACCAGGCTGGTATGAGCAACGCTTTCCTAACCCTATCTTGCCGACATCAGTCTACTCAAGCGAGATCGATCTAATTAGAGATCATCTTCTTCTTCCTTTTATTATGGGTAGGTTGTGCTATCACAGAGATTCTCCTGTTCCTTGATAAACGGAGTCTTTGACTAGGATGGATTCGGTGGGGTCAATTCTCGAGAGTAGGGGAAAGAGAATAGGGTTGATCGTTTTCAAATTGGGTGGAATTGGAATCTTGAAACTTACTAATTTATAACAGGTGAACCTTGTAATCTATTCCGTTTTCTCGGAATCGACTTGTGGAACCTATTATGTTTTTCCTGTCCAATTTTAGGGTCTACTTGAGAATTTTTTTTTCCTTTTTTTGATTCATTTTTTTATCGTAAAATGATCTAAGGTTATGAGCAACAAAACGGTTCAAAATAAAAGATGAATTACGTAAATCTTATATGCTAAAAACAATAATTCATAAAATGAATACGCAACGACGTACAATTATAAATAATAAAAAGTTCAAACACTTCAGATAAAACATAAATTATAAAACCCTATTCCCCATTCATTTATAAAAATTTAGGGGAAAATGAAACGCTAGCAAGGAGTTTTGAAGAAAGACAAGTGACAATGGATAAAGAAGTGTTGAGATTAGAATTTGAGGGGAAAAAGAATTTAGGATTTTGACTCTTTAGCTTATAAAACCAGTTTCAAAATAGGGTGGTCTGGTCCGGTTTTTGAGTGGGTATATATTCAAATTAGGAACCTAATTCTAGACTGGTTTCAAAGGGGACCAGTTCCCAAACTTTTTTTGACAGCCGGTCTGATTATCGAATAAAATCAATTTGGTTTCACACCCCTAAGAAGGAGTGTGAATTGCCCTCAGAAAGATCATGGTACTTGTGTCGTGAAGGGAAAAGCTCCATTATCTTATCTCAGGGAGGAGGATATAAAGAAAATATATATGGCCTTAGGGCTAAATATTATTATCAAAATTTATACCTAAGCCTTATGGCTAGGGTACTATGAACATTAGGAATTGTACCTGCATTTCTCCGATCTCGAGTACCAGAATTTTTAATCGCTCTTCAAGTAAGGGTCATGTTCTTGACAAAAAAAGAAGAAGTAAGGATCATGTTCACGTGCGTACCACGCTCAAAGGCTTATGGGACAACAGTTAAGTGGTGCAATTATCGGTCAATTCCCGATTTGGTGACGAAGATTGTTGTGCTGTCGATCAAAAAGTAAATGTTGGGTGACCTTCATTTATCCATCAATTCCCATCAACTACTAAGTCTAATATGACTTATCATCATCCACTATAATTTAGCATTTACGTTTCAACTTCCCACTTCCAAGCCCCCTTTCATCCGCAATTTTGGATATTGATTATACTATCCTTACAAAAAGTTAAATTAGTGATGGTCATAAATGGTATAGTTGAGTCTATAACTCATTATTGATAATTAATGCTTCTAAATATTTTCTCCTTCCTTTTTGGCAATATTTGTGTTTAAACTCCTACTTTTGTAATCAGGGCAAGAGAAAAAACTTGGAGAGAAAAATGCACAAGTAGTTGGAAAATATCAAGTCCGTGTCTCATTTTCTATATAGAAAAATCCGGCGACATGCATGGCCCCATGACCAGACCTAACACAAAACTTTCTGAAGTCCCTTTTTTTTTTTTTTTGAAATTCCCGATCCAGTTTAACAATTGTCACCTCAAATTCTGAATTTCTCTTGCAATACCTTCCCCAAAATTTAAGGAGACTAAAGTCATTAAAAAAAGAAAAGAAAAAGAAGAGAGGCAAAGAACAAGAAAAAGGATGGTCCGATCCTCCACTTCTGGAATGCCCTAGAAACGGACAGAAGGGCTAGGAATTTGTGGTGGTGGGGCACCTATAATGTCACTGCCCGTGCTGTTTACTTCGTTAGGAACGGGGGAGTTGCAGAATAGTACCTTACGTGCCGCAATGGCAATTGCATTGAACGGCCTGTAGAGGAACCCACTGTCTCTCTCTGGATCTTTTGCTTTTTAGGACAAATTTGGAGTAAGTTCCAAGTGTAGGTTCGTGTACAATTTTTGTAATGAGTTGGTGGATGGATTTTGGTTGAAGACTTGCAGAGCTTTTGATGCTCCTGCACATGGCTGCTTTTTCGGTCTTTTATCCTTTCCTCATCAACCCCTTCTCCACGTATTCATCACCATGTCTCTTTTGGAATCATGAGTAAGAGAGGGCTTTGGGAAAATTTTTGTTTTTTTTTTGAGTTTTTGGACATTGTTTACGAGGATGCCTTGGTGAATTTTCGTGAGGTCAAGTCCATAGGACATAGGAATAGATTTCTAGGGGCTTAGAGAGAATTGGATAGATTCATGGGGCTCGTGGGACCACCGACGACTTAACTAGGGACGATGGCGGACCGGTTTGAATTAGTTTTACATCCTGTTCAAATTTCATAGGTTTGTAGTATGATTTGTAGGATTGCTTCTAAATATCTTATCTAGATAATCTCATAAGGTTTGAGATGGGTTTGTGATTTAGTTGGTGGATACTTTAAAATCTAATCCTGATGAATTATATTATTAGAGTAAGATATAGTATATGGGTATTTGAAATTCCATATAGATGTTCGGCACATCAATGGGAAAGGCAAGGTCTCCATTTCTAATAACATAAAATGAGTATCCTCGATGTTCACTAGGCTTTAGATGAACTATGTCCAATTACAAATATCATCCACAGCATATTAGTATTATTTAGCAATTTTTAGCATTACCTAGGGGTACATTTGTTTCATGAAAAGTCTTACGATAAAGGAAAATAATGATTTTTGGTGTGTTTTGTAATTTAGGATAACCGATTTCCTTCTTGTTAGAAGAGGAACTCGTTTTTCCTCCCAATATAAAGCTTGTCTCATCAATTCCTAAAAAATGTTTTTCGTAAATCAATTAATTTTCCGTTAGACAAAAGTTGGGAAGTGGGAAAACAATTTCTCGAGAATATTTTATTTTCCCAAACAAACCGACCCCTAATTCAACATATTTTTCCCGTATGATTCGATTAAGAAAAAGAAACTTTGGTTGATATTCTAAACTTGTTGCTTTCGGGGTACCAAAGCAAACATCTTTGCTTTTAAGTCGCTCTAGAAGGATCCCCTGCTCCCTAAGGCGTTACTGCCTTGATTTGCTGGACCAGAACGTGGCATAGGGTTTTCAATGGGTGGGGATCCATCGAGAGCCCACGAGAATTTAATTCGTGGGGTCATTTGATAGAGAGAGAAATGGACATTGTAGACTAAGCTTTCTTCCACTTTGAATTCAAAGCGACCTCTCATTTTTCTTTGATTGCTTTGATTATGCATCCTTTTGATGGAAAATAAGACCAAGATTGAGATCCAAGGGAATATATATATATATATTCTAATAGTTTTGTGAAGTTTCGGGATCTTCAGTGATTATATAAATGTATAAATATACACAAAATTCGTGTCCTTTTTCACCGGAAAGATTTGGTAGTTTACATATATTCCATAACCGTTGCAATAATATATATGAAAACGAGTGCCCTACAAATGAACAGCTCTTTTTTTTTTTTTTCTGTTTTGTTTTTGAAAGCGAAAAAGGTGAATTTTTCACGGGGAAAACATCAATTGGGTATTGAAAAAAGGAAATACAAATATAATCAGATATCTCAAAAGCATGAAAGTCTTGTGTTTCATAATACGAAAAATTATTTTTGTTTATTTTTAATTTCAAATTAATCGTGTGGATCTTTTCTATTTAAGATAATGCATTTCTTATTTTTCGCAAAAAAACAAAAATCGAAAAAAATTGATCATTTCTTACTCATGTGATTGGGAATGTGTACAAATAAATTGATGTACGATTCTCAAACTTCATAATGTTTTGGAAATTGGGTTGGTGTAGATTTGCAATCTCCTATGTTTTCTTGCTCCCTCATCCTCTTCCACGTGTCTAAATAATGCGGAGAAAATTCTATTTTTTCTCTCGAATAATGAAAAGATGGGAGACAAAGTGGTACCATCTTATTTTGTCCCGGTCTATCGCTATAGTGTCAAAAACAATACAAAAAAAACACTTGCGTTTGTGAACTCAAATTTTTGTGTGTGTAGAAAACGGCATTTGACATGGCAATTAAATTGATGTACGAAATTGTAAGGTCTTGTTAAAAAATTTTACAATCAAAACAAATTCTTTTTAGCGATTGATAATTATTAACAATGGAAATAATTTTTTTGAAAAGCTAAATAGTCAATTTAATAGGTGCATTAATGCTTTATCAAGATTACGTTTGTTTTGTAAAAATGAATAATTTGAAAAATATTTTCCTAAAAATAATCGTTGAATTAATGAAAAACATTTCTGTTATCCATAAAATATTTAATTAAAAGTTGTTGTTGATAATAAAAACATATTTCATTGATTAATTATTTCGAGCTATACAAATAATAATTTTAAGAATTTATTTTTCAAATCACTTATTTTCCGTGACTTAGTTTGTAAACATTTCATTGCTTAAATATTTTTCTTTTGTTCGTTTAAGTCATTTTAAGTAAAATATTTTTCAAATCTTTCATTTTTAAAAAGAAATGATGTGTTAAAATATTAAATTTTTATATTTTATCACGGTAGAAAAAGAAGGCAATAAGTGAAGTAGTCTTATTTTTTCCCCCACTTTTCCTCCTTCTTATCTACCATTATTCGATTCGCATTATTAAATTCAAACGGACTATGCATTTAGCACCTATGCCTAGATATAGATTCTAGATTTTAACAAAACTTTAATGATTTTCCTTCTTTTTTTATCTTTTTTTATCTTTCATGCGTATATTTTACTCCCTACACCACCGCCTCAACTTCGCTTGCGGTAGGGGCGACCCACCAATTTTTTCTTTCTTCTTTCCGTAAGTTTTTATACATCGACAGCCCCCCGTCCTCAACGCCCAGAACCCTGCCGAGAAATAGACACGTGTAAGACCTGGACAGGCCAGTCGCGCAAAGAACCGTCAGGCTAGCAAAGCTCCGGCAAAGTTTTCATTTTTTTAATTTTTTAACCGCGACAAATCAGCATTTAGCTTTCTAGTTTCTACCGCCAAGGTAAATTATCCAACCACGGTTAAATCCCAACCCGACCAGAGTTAAGCCCTCACTGCTTTAAATACAATCCGCCTCTTTCATCTCTCACTCCATAAGCTTCCAAAGCACCCGCAGATTTCGAGCTCCGTGAAGGCGCAGAGAAAGAAGAAGAGAGGAGAGAAAGATGATGCTCGGGGAGCCTCACCGGCCTCCCAATCCGACAATCGACGTCCCTCCGTGGCCGGTCCTCGACGATCCGACGGACGATGCGGTCCCTCACTCTCCGTACTCTCCGTATTCGCTCAATGCCGGCTTCGGCGGCTGTTGCGACTCCTCCCCCTCCGCCGCGAGCCCCGGCCACCTCCAGGACGTCATGGCGGCGCTCCGGCGGTACCTGCCGTCCAACCGCCCAGACACGGACCCTGAATCGGACCTCCCGTCCTCCCGCGAGGCAGACTTCCCCATGGACGTCTACTCGTGCGACAACTTCCGCATGTACGAGTTCAAGGTGAGGCGGTGCGCCCGCGGGCGGTCGCACGACTGGACCGAGTGCCCTTACGCCCATCCCGGGGAGAAGGCCCGCCGGAGGGACCCGAGGAAGTACCACTACTCTGGTACCGCGTGCCCGGAGTTCCGCAAGGGGAGCTGCCGGAAGGGCGACACGTGCGAGTTCGCGCACGGTGTGTTCGAGTGCTGGCTCCACCCGGCGCGCTACCGGACGCAGCCGTGCAAGGACGGCGCCGGGTGTCGGCGTCGCGTGTGCTTCTTCGCGCATACGCCGGAGCAGCTTAGGGTGGTGACCCCGCAGCAGAGCCCAAGGGGGGCTGCGACGCAGCTTCCGTTCATGGGATCTCCGGGCACGGTCTCGCCGGAGGAGTCGCCGCCGATGTCGCCGATGGCGGCTGCGGTGACTCACCAGTCTCTGAGCCGGTCGCTCGGGTCGAGCTCCGTGAATGAGATGGTGATGGCTTCGCTGAGGAACCTGCAGCTCGGTAAGGTTAAGTCTCTGCCTTCCTCTTGGAATGCAAATGCTCATGTCACCACCACCACCACATCCACCACTGGTTTTGGGTCGCCGCTACGACCCGGATTCTGCAGCGTTCCGACCACCCCGACCCGTGTTCCGGCCCGGTCGGGGATCGGTTACTTGGATTTCTGGGACCAGGTCGAGGAGGAGGAGCCGCTGATGGAGAGGGTGGAGTCGGGGAGGGACTTGAGGGCCAAGATGTTCGAGAAGCTGAGGGAGGAGAACTCTCTGGACCGGGCGGAGCCGGAGCAGGCGAGCCTCGGCGGTGGTGGACCGGACGTCGAGTGGGTGTCGGATCTGGTGAATTGATTCGGATCCTGGGAAGCGGGAAGTGACGATCGAGTGGGTTCTTGGTGTTCTTTTTTGGGGTTCTTCTGTTTGCAGTGTACAGAACATGGATAGATGAATGGATGGATGGAAGGAGAAGGAGGGGAGGGGTTGTGGTCTCCGGAAGAGAAGCAGCGATTCAAGATTCGGTGTATATATAAGTCTAGTGTTAAATTATTATTAATTAATCCTCATATATATATATATATATATAATTGATACAAATATTGTAGAAAAGGGGTGTTCTTGGGAGGGGTTTGGAAGGTCAGATAAAAGTTGTCCTGATCTTTAGTATTTATCGGGCGGTTTTCTGAGGAAGATCAGAAGGGGGGTAGAAAGCAGAGATTGGGTCATTTTTTCAAGTCGGGGCAAGCAGATATTGGATTGTGGCAAAAATTTCATCCCTCTTTTGGAAATGTGAAAAATTTGGGGCGTAGATGGAAGAAAGAGTGTGATTAAGGTAAAAGCTAGAGCACTCAGACCGATTATTGTAAGTGTCGTTCTTTCCGAGTCCGATACTCTTGGCACCTTTTATCTTTTTTTCTACTGTCGTATGTATGGACTGGCCGAGGTTTTTTTTATCCGACGATTCCTGGGTGTTTTGTGTAAAATCTGAAGCACCGTATGTGATGAAATGATCTTTTTCTTTGTCGTCATCTCCAATTAACCGCGTGCGCATCCCTCGTTTCGTGTGCTGGGTTCCTGCGTATTTACTGCTTCTGGCAAATCCTTGCTCGGTCGTTCTTGAGTTATAATCTGTGATCAGGTTGCTGTCGATGTTCCTGTTCCTGTGGTCCCCTCCTTCGATGGAGGAAGGCAAGCTTTGGATGACAAACCGCAGGAGAACATCAAATTGGATTTTAGCGATGGTGCTTGGAAGTTCTGCGGGCGTGAATTTTCCCGAATCTCGTGAAAGCACTTATTTTTAATTTCATTTTTCCTTGCTCAAAATAAGCTCGCGGAATTTTTCTTGCAGCAGTATCGGTACGGAGATTCGTTTATCGGTAGTAAAATGAAAACTCTGAAGTGACCTTATATTTCTTTTTCAAGTCTCTTGCTCGAGTGATGGTTACTTGTTGGGGGAAAATATTTTTGTGAATTATGAAAATAGTTTTCGTTTATTTGTTTTGTTAAATGATTAATTTTTTAAAATTGAAAATTTGTACAAGGGTAAAATGAAAATTTCACCATCACTTATTTTTAATTCTTTTCCCCGACTTAAAATAGCATTTTGAATACTTCTTCATGTAGAAATGTCGGTACGCAAATTTTTATAATTGGTAAAATGAAAGTTTTTTATAATTGGTAAAATGAAAGTTCTAGAGTGACCTCGGTGATGGAACTTTTACTTTTCGATTATATTTTTTTGATAGTGTAATAATTTGAATAGCGTCAATATTTTTTAATTATTTATAATAATTTATATATAAATATTTTATGAATGGCGAGATGCCCATGGTTCATAAAAATAATTATTTTTAAGATAATATTTTTAAATTATTTATTTTTTATAAAATAAATGGAGCATAGTATGGAAGCAATATATACCGCAATGAATTCAACATTCCCACGCAAATCCGGAAATGTTCATGCTGCGAAATCAATGTCATGTCCTTTAAGTTCTTAATTATGGCCAATTGACCATCGAAAATTGTAAATTTTTTTGTGCTGTAACATTTTTGAAGATATGTTCATTATTGGAAAAAAATGTAAATTTTTTATGACAATGAAATGAGCAGTGTAATAATAATTCGAATGATCATATAAAAAATACATCATAATTTATAGTTTTTTTTATGGCATTTTTCTGTAATATTTAATGAAAGAAGTCATTAGAATGATCGATAATGAAAGCTAAAGCAGGAGCATGGACAAATAGGCGACAACCATCCATTACTTTTGCCCCTTCCAAACACGCAAAGGAAAGTCTTGACAATCGCTGCCCTAGTAAAACACTCTCGACCTTTCCCTCGGCTCGCTGGCGTCCGTCGGATTGCATCCGCCATCCACGGGTTTCCATCCCCGGCCGTCGGATACCGCAAACCCTCTCTTATAAGTCAATGTACAGGATATAGTGATGCAAGCACAATCTCCATTGTCATTATCCCGTGGATTAAGGTAAAAAGAAGAGACAAGTGAAAGAAACACTTTTTTTTTGGTAATGAAAAAAAAAAAAAAAAAGTGAAAGAAACAGATCACGAAAGCCAAAGCCGACGGTTTTACCGGTTCATGTTTTCCGATGGTGGTGAAAATGTTGTCTGAATGGGGTTTTAAGGCCATTGACTTCTCCTTTTGGGTCCCTGAATTGAAGTCCCAATCGCATTATATCCTACGACTAATTTGAGTTGAAATTTGGAAAAAAAAAATATGCTTCTAGATTTTTGGAGAAGAAAAAAAGGAAAAGGCTAGAAAGTCCTATGAATCCATTCAATCACCGTGAAATTTCAAGCGACTGCATGATCTAACATGGCCTACTTTGAAAATTTCGATGCTATTCTCTACTTTCATAGATCTTGTAAGTTTCTCGATTTTGACTATTATGTTATTTTTTATATTGACATGGACTTACATATATATATTTTAAATAAAAATCAGAAGGGCGAGCTCTAACTCAAAAATGACCGGTAAGTATGAGCAAAACAGGTGCAATTAGAGATTGAGACAAGATTGTTTTGTTTATAGCTTGGCCTACTATAGGCTGGATCCATATAGATGAAAGAAAAATTGAACAACTAAAAGCTTAAGTTACTATAGAGCACTCGTTACAGGTGGGGCTTCTTTTTCATTCGTTTGTTTTGTCACGTTAAAAAAGTAAAAGAAAAAGGTTCACATTCCCATTAGAATCTAACTCAATATGTAGATTTTAAAAAATAATGAAAAATATGTGAAAATTACATATTAAAGCTGATTCATGGGTAGATCCATCAAATGGGTGGGTCGGGTTAAAAATGGTCTGACTCATATTAACTCATTTAATTCGTTTTGACACATATTCATGTAATGTAGATCTAGTGACTCATATCCGACCCAACCCATACCCGACCCATAACTGACTCGACCCGTATTGCTAAAAGCTATTGAATAAAACTTCAAATCAAATAAAAAAAAATAGTAAATAAAATAAAAAATGTAAAAAACCTATAAGTTGAAATATTTTTAAAGAATTTCACTAATTAAATACATCTTTGTAAAATACCTATAAATTGATATGGGGTAGAGGCGAGCAGCGGAGTGTCGCAATCACTGGTAGGTCACTACCACTCACCGAGCTTGAGAATGACTTAAAGAAGAAAAACATGTTTTACAGTTGGATTAAAAATGGTTGAAAATGACTCATACGTTCTATAATTGAGTCGAAAATGGGTCACACATTCTGACCTATTTTCGACCCATTAAGATAGAACATAACTTACAAAATGGGTCCATGACCCATCTTGACGCTCCTATTCACGGGTGGACTTGGGCCAGAGTGTTGCATTAGGCCTAAAATGTTGCCCATGTTCAAGCCCGCTCAGAAGCGCCTTTAGGCCCTACGGCACTACCGCATCCATGGGTTGCTATGCTTATGATCGGGTTTATTATAGTAAATTTATAATTTGAAAAGTGTGCTTAAAATTCTAAAAAAAATTCCACAATGCTCGTGCCGCAATATTTGAAGGAAAATAATCAATTGCAAAAGTCGCTTAAGAAGGATTCTAGATATCAAAACTCTTATAGTTTGAACTATCAACATCGACTCCTCCATCTCTCATCGAGATAAGAAAGCCGACGAGAGAGTGGGAGCCCATAAATGAATGGAGGAAAAGTCGAAGATCGATGGCATAAGACAAGTTTTTGTTTGAGTTAAACATATAAATTTCTCGATTTCATATCACATCTAATCCAATCTCATCCTTACTCGAAATCTAAATGATCAAACACCATTTTAATTTTTAAGGTTATATTTGATTGTCTAGATTTTTAACAAAATATAACTAGATATGATAGGATATGAAATCCAATAATTTTGCTATGTCTTATAAATTGTTTGATAATAAAGGTGGATATATTTACATCGTATCGTGTTAATTGTTTAGTATAAATGATATATCAAAGTAAATGAATCTAGAAATTGCATAAAAGGGAGCGAAAAAAGTTTCTCATGACATTCTTGCCAACTTCATTTGTATTTGCTTTTTTTTTTTTTTATGTTTCCTCTCTTTTTTAATTATTTTTTCTCCCTTCTATCATTCTCTAATAAAATTTTATTAAATAGTAAAACTATTCTAATGTACCTAAAATATGTGATAAATATAAAAACTATATATATATATATATATATTGAATTTATTAGAAGATAGAAATAAATTCGAATACAAACAAAAATATGCATAAAAATGGAATAGTTTTTTTTTTTTTTTGAAATTTATATATTATAATTCAAATATTATTTTACTTTTATTAATTTAAGAAAATTATTATTTAAGAAAAATGGCTTTTCTATAATAGATATTTAAAATCCTTTTCATCTTTATCTCACTTTTTTATGGAATAATTTTATCCAGATTATATATTTCTTGTGTCCTACTTCATATAAGAAAAGTGTTTGAAAAGTTATAAACCTTTTGTTAGTGTCAATTTAGTCTTAAACATTTTTAACTTGGTATCAATTCAATCTTTTCAGCTAATTTTGATTGGATATTGTTGATGTAAATGCCGGTCGGCTAATATGGCATGTTCAGTGCTAATGTGACAACTTTAAATAATATTTTAATCATTTTCAATTTTTTTTTCCTTTTCTCTTTCTTCCTCCAATTGGTCACTAGACCTTAATGATCGGTTGGAGTTGAAGGCCGGCAAGGTCGACCCTTAAGGGTTCGAGCCCTCTCTAATGGCTAGGCGAGGGCAAGCCTCAACCCCATTGGATCTAGCGAGGTTAGGCCCTTGCCAACCTAGCATAAGGCTACCCTTGTAGCCTTTGGCAAGGGCTTGAGCCTTACTAGTAGTGACGAGGCTCATCAGCCCTCTCCTCCACAACTAACTGGAGGAAGAAGGAGGAAAAGGCCAAAAAAAAAAAAAAAAAAAAAAAAAAAAAAAAAAAAAAAAAAAAATAATTGGAAAATAAAAATATTAAAAAAAGAAAATTTTCAAATAAAATAAAAAGCTAGAATGACTAAATTAGCATGAGATCAAAATGTTTATGATCAAATTGACATCAATGCAAATGATTTAGGATTATTTGAGACTAATAAAAAAAATTTGATTAAATTGGCACAAATGCGAAATGTTCAGGATATTTTTGGCACTTCCGTGACTTTATATTGTCTTGAATAGACACCAAACATATCCTATCATGAATTTTATTCAGGCTGCAAATATAGCCCTAGATTACTCCTCTGACCTGCCGACCTAGTTACTTCGACACCGGTTAATCTAATTAGATTTGGTGTCTAGAACCGGCGTGTTTCCAATCACGGGGTCCGGTTTGCCAAAAAACCCTCCGCGGATCACACTCAATCAAAGTGTGGCCGATTGTGGATGACAATCATCGACTTTTTATGTCAAAGCAAAGAATATCTGTCTCTCATGGCCATTCTAATCATCATCCCCAAGGCCTGTAATCTTCAAAAAAATTTGTCAATGACAAGCAAAGCTACAGAATCCAGGAAAAAGGGAGCGCCGTGTAGTGCATTTCCCCAGCAAATGGAAGCTCCGGTCAACATAAGTGAATGATACATCTTCCACAATTGTCCACACTTGTCACCCTCATCCTCCTCCTCCTCTCCTGTGCTCCTGCGTGCTTTCTTGGCACTAATGTGAACCACAAGTTCAAAGCCCTATGGTCCATGGCAAGACTGTTAGGTTTTGTTAGTTTCCAAATTTCATCATCCCAAGGGCTAAGGCTTCTTCCTTTTTTCCCCCTTTATCTTTATATTATAGACTAAAACGTCCCGCATGTTACGTCGTTTTTTTTTGTCAATTTTCGGCGGGGCATCATCCGAGTTGTATAGATTATCACTAAGAGATGATTCATACCCTCGATGGCTACCTATGTGTGTGTGTGTAATAATAATTCAAAGGCGTGATTGCACGCCATGATGTGTTCGGGCACTAAAATCTCCATGTCCACGCTTTGATGGATGGTTTGATAGTGAAAACGGAAGAAGCAGGAACAGGAGGCAGTCACCATCGATTGCCTTTGCTTGATAAGTCAATAGGATTATATATAAAAAATTGGGCAATCGATATGGACTTCGTGTATGTGCCTTACGCAATCGATTATTGATTTCGTCCCTATGCACGCTAGTGCATTACATTGAATGTTTTTATTCTTCTTAGATAAGGAAGTGAATCGATTTCAAATTAACCTCCAGGAAAACTCATCGAATTTTCATGTATCTTGATGATTTTTATATGTCTTTTCGATGATGTCCCACAAGTTTCGAGTACCAAGAAAAATTCTATTCCTGTAGAAATTACGAAGAGTCACACAAAGGAGATCATGAATTTTATTTTTGGTTATTTTTTCCTCTATTATTAAATTAGTGACTTTCGGAAAAGCCACTTGTTTTTTTTTTTGGTCAATCCTACTGTAACTCTCGTCTCATTCTTAAACTTTTGTTTTGTTTCCTTAAAGAGTATGAAAGTCGAACTCCATACCTAAACTAAATATTCCCACTCCTAATCCTCTTTAAGAAGGAGGAGAATTGAACTCCTCATCTTCCTAAGAGTGCCTACCGAGCAACCCCCAATGATTGCAAAGCCACTTGTCACTTTCATTTGATTGGTTTTGTGTAATCTTAGTCGATAAATATCAATTTGGTCTTTCAGAGTATTTTCTTAGTATCAAACAGTGTGATTATACTAACTTGGCTTTTTTCTTAACATATTTATTCCAACTTGTTGGGTATGTTAGAATGTTGAACTTTAATGGACCTTCGCATGATCGTTGTTCCTAGGTTTTATCAATGTCGGTATTGATAGTGTCAGAAATTGTTCGACTTGGGCTTTGGGCCTTTCGCTCGTTCTGGGCCCACACTTGAAGGCCAGAAGTGGAGGGGTACAATTCGATGAGAAATAAAGTGAAAATGAACTTATTTGGTGAAGGGAGCTAAAACTTAACTCATTGTTTTGCTCATATCGTTCATTAGAATAATTCCTTTCTTTTGCTTTGTTTTCATCTAATAAATAATTTGATAAAAAAATCAGTTAATATAAAAAAATAAATGTAATTTCTACAAAAAAAAAAAGGAGTTTTATCTTCTTATTTAGACAAAATAGTAATTAAATAAATATACACTTCATAGTTAGCGGCGTTGAGAAAAAAAAATTTGACGCATGATATGGGGTAGCCCCTTCCAAAGACACCCGTTAGTGGAATACAGATTAATTGGAATGAATATTATTACGACTATAATATCAAAGTATTCTTCACAATAAATACATTTCAAGAAAATTGAAATGATTTTTTCACATTTGGATTCAACTGCAAGATATTTTTAAAGGCCTATCAGCAAAGTAAAACAGGAAATTATAATATAATTGAAGATACATGAGTTGATTGATTCGGAAATGCATGATTAAAGAATCACAATTCTATATCAAAAGATAATTTGGAAAACCAAAAAGGAAAACAAATGATAAATTTGTCTTTGCTCGGATTAGAAGAAAATAAAGAGAGGAAAATCTTATATTAGTTGAAAAACAAAGGAAAAGAAACAATTTTAATTAGAAACAGAAAAAAAATAAGAAAATATTAAATTAAAAAAAAAAGAGGGCTCGACATTTCTCTGAGTTAAAATGATAAATACCAAGCGTGCCAACTATAAAACCACACAAGATATATTGTACCACTTAAAGTGTTTTTAAAGATACGGCCCAAACAGTGGCCATTTAGAGCCGAGATTTTCATAATTAATTCTGTCAAGTGATTATTACAACATCGAAATATTTTCTCATATCGCTCAATAAATCTGATTTGTAAAAATCGATGATATTTCTATGCGCGATCGGGAGTTTTCGGGTTTCACGTGTGCAATCTAAGACTAATCAAATCACTCTCGAACACGACACCTCGATTTTGGCTGATAAAAAAAGATTTTTGACTGCGTAGCTAATAGCTGTTGTAAATGTCAAACCGCGCAAGGCCCATGACTTGGTCCAATTTGGGTCCATCACTTCGTCTAGAATCCATCACGTGTGAAGATTATAAGCAAGAGTTGTTGGCCTTCTATTAACTTCTAGATAATTGAGGGAGGGGGGCCCCTTTCGAAATCGCCCGGTCGCTCCTCGGTCCCGGAAAGCCTTAGTTTGTCTAGGGATAGATTCGACCGACCGGATCATGGCATCGTATAGCCCAGATTCTATTCCCACTTGCACCCTGATGGGGCTGCATTGATGAGCTCGAGTTGCGATTGTGGAATTTCTTTGATAATGTCTAGGGAGGTCGCCGATACCAGTCGCCCTTTCGCACCCCTTTACATTTATAAAATGGTTAATACCATGAAAAGTCCTAAATTGGTACATTGGTGATAAATTTATCACAAATTAATTTTTTGACCATCAAAAACCTTTCGAATTGGTACATTTATGACAAATTTACTTTCAATTAGTTTCTGTTAAATTTTACTGTTAAATTATTAAGTTGGATGCACGTAGCAGTTAATAAGGGTATCGGTTTGAGATTTTATTGTCCATTAGTTACTAGTATACTAGTTTGTGGTTTTTAATGATATTAATCAAATTTAACCAAAACTAACTGAAGATAAATTTGTCACAAATATGTCATTTTATAAAAAACAAGGAATGGGTTTTCTTGACTTAGATACAAAGATTTCTTTCTCTAGATACGCCCATAATTAGCTGGCTACCTGGTGGAGAACTAGCATAACGACCCATTGCCATGATTCCTCGCTTGAATCCGAGTTTTCCTGAGACAAGAATTGAATTTAGGGTTTTAGGTTCTTGAGTCAAGAGCATGGGAATGTTGCTTGACGTAGGGGTTAAAACTCAATTCAATTATCTTTATAGGGGGTGAAGAGCAAAACTACACCTGGATAAACAAATGAGCTTTAGCACAGCACAACCGAGAAGAATTTTTCTTGTGAGGATCTTGTTTGGACAAGCTTTGAAGTTGACGACAACAATTAATTATCACCTGAACTCTTTCTATCAAATAACCTAACCATATATCTAGAAACATGAAACATGTGCTAGATTTCATGAATTATCGTATACGTTAAGCAAGTTCTCAGTGTTGTGACTGATTCTATCCACCATATTATTCATAAACCCGTGGGTCGACACCCTTTTCAATGACCGGTTTTTGTAAATTGGGCAATGTGCTTTGAAGTTGCAATTGGATGCCGTTTCTAGCCTCGTCCGACCGGTTAAAAGCAGAGAGGCCGATTCTGTAATTTCCATGGGAGGGTAACGTGCACTGAGCCAGGTCTTCAACGACTTGCTCATCAGAAATTCCACAGGATGACCTCGAAAGGCAAGCAATGGCATCTCTTCACGAGCATCCGCATTGACTCGGCTCTCTCACCTAAGATCACAAGAAATTACAGCTGCAAGCAAACGTTGCATCGAGACAAGAATAGATTTGGAAAAGAAAGACCCGGCAGTCACTTGGTCAAGGTGTGTGTCTGTCCCAATTGTCAATTCACCGCAGTTCCTGCTATATATAAAGAGTTGCAAATGCCCATTGATCAGCTCTCTTGACTAACTTGGGTCGTGTCTGTTTGGCTGTTTTGCTGTCCCTGAGCGCTTGTCTGGTGTCTGACTAAGTGGCGGCCATGGTAAGAGCTCCTTGCTGTGACAAGGCTAACGTGAAGAGAGGGCCTTGGTCACCTGAAGAAGATGCCACTCTCGTGAACTACATACACAAGTATGGGACTGGCGGCAATTGGATCGCTCTTCCTCACAAAGCCGGTCTCTCTCTCTCTCTCTCTCTCTCTGATTGCTTTTCATGTGCTCCTCTTAACTTGAGATTGCAAGAAATATTGTTGAGTGGAGTTCAGGACTCTCAGGATTGTGTAAAAGGCTTTCAGTTTCAGTCTTCACTTGAAGAACTTGATCGTTTCATCTGGATAATTAATGGGATCTTCTTCTCCTTTTTTGGATGTCGAAGGGCTTAAGCGCTGCGGCAAGAGTTGCAGGCTAAGGTGGCTGAATTACCTGAGGCCAGACATAAAGCATGGAGGTTTCACTGAGGAGGAGGATGACATTATATGCACTCTTTTCTGTACCATAGGAAGCAGGCAAGCTTTGACGAATTTCATTCCAAAATCAGAAACTTTTTTACACGAGTTAATTTCATTCGACTTCGACAAAAGCTTGCAACATTTAAGTTATGTGAAAATCTGATAGAAACGCTATGCTTGCTGCTGACGCAGGTGGTCAGTAATTGCTTCCAAAATGCCTGGAAGAACAGACAATGATGTGAAGAACTACTGGAACACCAAGCTGAAGAAGAAGCTAATGAAGCAACTGACTTCGCTGAAGACATTGCCTGAAACTGAAAGTAACTTTGATTATCAGGTCTGGGCACGGAACTCGGCGTCAATCGATCCTGAGACCAAGAATCGGGAATATGCTGATAATTCATTGAGGCTCCCCAAGCAGAACTTCAAACCAGGAACACCCACTTCGAAGTCAAGTCTTCTCTGTCCTTCAAGTCTCACCGAAGTTTCAGAAATTAGCCATGTGCCTTCGTCCACGCCAGAAGTTTCGAGTCATTCTGATTCGTGTTCGGTGGTGCTGAAGAGCGAGTATTCGGCGTCTGCAAACAGCAGCTCTGAACCGGACCAAGTCCTGTTGGACTTTGATTTGGAAAGTATGCTCAATGACTTTGGTTTCCAAGATCAGAGCAACTAAGCACAGTTCATGTTTCACAAGTGTTTCCTTCACTAGTCAAGTCATCAACATAACAAAAAAAGCAAGAAAGCTAGGAATCTTAAGATTTTTCAGTAGGCGTGGGAAATTTTAGTGTCTTGATACTATCGAAGCGGTCTGAAGAGTGATTTAGTCGAAGTTAGATGTGAGATTTCACTGTTCTTTATCATGATATATATTTTGCTGTGGCCTACTCATCAGAATCTCCAAGGTATATCCTCAGTTTACGTCTTAGGATGAACCAATGTACTTGAATACAAAATGCAATGAGCACATGAATTCACATCAGCCGACTCACTCAAAACTGGAAAATCTATTCTCGAGTTTGTTTAGTGATGAAATCGACTGAGCCACTTTTGTCGCAAAAAATTATATACGATCCTATCTTCTGCAAGCACGATATAATACACATGCTAAGATCAAACAAAGACTCGATCCAGACAATAATATCTTCTCTTGCTCTCTTCCTTATCTCGTGTATGTATGTGCGCATGCATAATGGTCCACACATCACTTGCTTGAGAATGACATGCCGATCCTCGAAGGGTGAGTGCTAGTCAAGTGGTGAAATGCATATCGTCCTAGTCTTGCTGTGATATATCATTTACCATAACTGCTGCTATGATGGTATAATGAAGCTTATGCCCTTCCTCGGTAGTATCTGATGAGATCTCTTTTAGAACCTGTTCTTGCATCGATTCCTCTCGCTGGCGTAGCTTATTCGGTCCACGTTATGACTCTTCAAATGGCTGCGCAATCCCCTCGGGACCTTCTCTTCTCGGAAATTTCAGATCATAGACTATTCCACAAGATCGATGCATCTGTGCTTTTTCCCGGGTTAATTCAACTATACAGTAAGAACCGCAGTTTTGCCACAAAGGCAGATGTTACCTTCCAGTGACGAAGGTTCATTGAAGTCAAGTCACTGCTTTTTTTAATTTCTAAAAGCAATGTCTCACATCACATCTTTGAATAGTTAGAGTAAACAAACCAATTATTTCATCAGATGAGTTTCGTAGTGCAGAGAGACCCCCAATCAGCTCCTCACAGGCCATGTTTCCTCGAACTTTCCTCACTTCTTGACCTTTGCTTTGTTTACTAAACACCACCATATGAAAAATCCATTGATTGAGGCAGCCCAGAAAAAGAAATTATTGAAAGCTAGAGGCTCATACTAGTCTCCACTAATTGACTTGGATATGCTAGCTCTGATTAAGGTCTTGCAAAGACTCAAAACTGAGCTAAGAGTAAACATGAAGGAGCTTTGTTTACTTTGTGCACCACCCATGTCCTTTCTTTTCTCCAACATACTGTATAATATACGTCTGATCCATCCTTTTCAGTCTTCCATATTGTAGTTGTAGTCTCCTCTTTTCTGTTCTATAATGAAGTGCACTCTTTTGGGTACCTTCTGATAAACTCAAAAAGCTCTCCAGCTGTTCTTACATGCAAAAAGAAAAGACAGATGAACATGGCAGGAAATGGAGCTTGTCAACTTTGTCACGAGTCATCTCCCTTGCAGTCCACACTAATTTTCTAGTGGTTGATCCAGCAAGTAGTGTTTCGCGATCGACGGTCCTCGGCTCTCTTCTCCTCCTCCTCCTCCTTTTCGCTTTCATTAGGTCGGCTATTTCCTCGAAACCCTCCTCTCTACTTCTTCTTTCCTCCCCGATAATTAGGTGCTTCCCAACCACGGAACGAAGGGTGACGTCGTAAAAACGCTCATACAGCGACACCGCTCGATGAGACAAGGCTTTTTTTGCGTAACGTTAATGCCAGAACAATCCCAATCACAGGGGAAGTAGAAAAAGTCATGGAAAAGAAGAGTCTATCCGTTCAGTTGCCCTAGTGAAAGTTATCTACACAAAATTTTCCTGACTAACTTCATCACATAGAGAAGAGGACTGAATTATTCAAAGCAGCGAGAAGTGAACTGTAGTAATTTGACTTAGCGAGAAGAGATGATTGCAGAGTCCCCAACTGTTTGCTAAGATTGCCGCTTCAAGAAAGGGTTGCTGCTTTGAGAAAGGGCTTACTTCCTCAAAAACCTCCACTTTATAAGTCCAATCCCAATTTTCCTCGGGACATCTTTTTTAATTTGATAGAAAATCACAAACTTTCAATCTAATCCCAAATCTGCCTTGTTGACCCTCTATCCAAAAACCGCTAATGATTTCCTCAAGATTATCGATATTAGGGTCACTCAGAGGTTCATTATCATAACTTGCACTTGCATCGACACTCTTTACTTTCGTTAGGAATAGGAGTAGCTTCCTAATGTAGATAAGGTTGAAGAAACAAGTGTCAATTTTTGGACAGAGCATTAATTGAGGCAAGTTCAGGACTATAATGAAAGTTAATGATTTTTTCAGACGAAAAAAGAAGAAGAAAAATTGGAATCGAACTTAAAGTTGAGATTTTTTTAGGAGAAATAACTCGACTTATATAATCACTTCCGTTTGAATTTTGACATAGGCTCATCGTGTGGGGGCATACATTACACGATAAACCAACGTGAAAGTTACTCTGAACATGTGCAGATGGTCGAAATCTGCCGTCATTGATTTAGGAGTCTCGGCACGTGAATTCTTGACGGGACCAAGTCAACGGTCGAGTTGGAAATAACGGCTCCTCAATTTTGAATTATTGACGCCGGGATTTGAAAGAGGACAATCAATCCCCAATCACGCCATTCACGAGGAAGGTGCAAAGGAATCTCCATTCATTGGAGAGAGAGGGAGGGAGTAAAACTTTTCTATGGGAGTACAATTATATACTATTATTTCTTATACTCCATGAAAAGTTATTTATAAAATTAGTTTAATTAAATGACGTGACGGGTTGTAAACAAGCGTGCATTTGTATAGCTAAGTTGTGTTTGGCATTCAACGACAATCGAGACATTACATAGTATCCCAAGTTTGTAAATTTGAATGAGGTATGCTGTTGAAAATATGTCTCGGGATTAAGTCCAAAAAGGAAACTTGTCAAACCACCAATAGGAAAGAAAATTATGGGTTGTAAATAGGTTTTCAAAATAAATGAAGGTGTTCTTAGGGTTGAAGACATCAAGTTCAAAGCTTGTCTAGTTTCTAAATGCTATAATCAGATTGAAGAAGTTAATTTTAATGATGTGTTTTCCCCTGTCGTTAAACATAACGCCGACCCTTGGAGAGTCAAAACTTAGCACATGGGGACACTTAAATGCCAAAAGTTACAAAATGCATACTTAAGTGCTAAAAATGAAGCAAAAATGATCGATTAAGTGCCAATGATGAGAAAATTCGGCCAAAATGCATATGTGGCAATTTTCTAGCAATACAAGCTCAAAACAATGTTGTTATAGGTATTTATGTGGTGTTGACGTGGCTATACTTAGCTAAAACGACATCGTTTTGCCCGATTGGAATTTTAATATGAAATTAATTAAATTAAATTAAAAACTAAAATTTTAAAAGAGAAAGAAAAAGCAGAAGCACACCCCCACCTATGGCCCAAGGGTCATTGGTGCTTAGGTGAGAGCCAATAGCGAGGGCCAGCGACCCCTTGCCGCGGGTGTTAAGAGAATGCATAACCCTTTCCTAGATCTGGGTGAGGGTTGCAATTTTCGCGCAAGCATTGGCGACCCTTGCTCAGGCCGAGGCAAGGGCAAGCAACCTTCGCCTCCAGTCGATGAGAGTTGTTGGCCCCCACTCAAGCGCTAGCAACCCTCGCCATCCATCATTACCGCTTTACCAGCAATGGGGTAGCAACCACAAGCGTGGGGAGCCCCCTCCCGCTTGTGTTTTTTTTAATAATTTTTTAAACATTATTTAATTAATATTTATATTAAAAATTAAATTTAAGGCCAAAACGGTGTTGTTTTGGGTGAGGGTAAGTTAAGATAGATCTCCGATGAGCCACATCGACGATAAAAATTATGAAAAAAATTTCAATGTCGGAATTTCAACGACATTTATCAAAATTGACATTTAAGTGATGCAATTTTTAGAAAAAAATATTATTTAAGTGTACATTTTGTAACTTTTAGCACTTCAATGTCTCGACATGCTAAGTTTTGGCACTTAAGCTGTTGTTCTTCCTTGCTATGCATGATTTAGAATTGGAATAACTCGATGTGAAGACAGTTTTTTTGAATGGTGAACTTGAAGAAAAAATCATATGGGTCAACCAAAAGGTTTTCAGCTTGAAGATAAGGAAGATCGTGCTTATCTATTGAAAACATCTATATATGGCTTGAAGAAATCACCTAAACAGTGGTATAAAAGGTTTGATTCGTTTATGGTGCATCTTGGCTATTGTAGGAGTAAATATGATGGTTGCATAGATCTGCGCAAACTTTCTAATGGCTCTTTTCATTTATCTTTTATTATATGTTGATGATATGTTGATTGTGGCGAAAGATACATATGATATACAGAATTTGAAGGCATAATTGATTGCGGAATTTGAGATGAAAGATTCAGGTGTAGTGAAGAAAATCCTAGGTATGGAAATTCGGCGAGATTGTAAAAGAGGAGAATTATATCTCTCCTAGAAAAGCTACATTGAGAAGGTGTTAGATCGTTTTGGCACAACAGATGCCAAACTAGTAAATACTCCTCTCGCTACTCATTTTAAATTATCAGCTAATTTATGTCCACAAACAGATGAGGACATATTCCATACTTTAGTGCAGTTGGAAGCCTTATGTATGACATGATTTGTACTTGACCCGACATTTGGTAAGTAGATATTTATCATGCCCCTAAACAAAATTCATTGGCAAGCTGTGAAGTAGATTTTGAGATATTTGAAGGGTACTTCTTATTTTAGTTCAGAGTTTGGAAAAACTAGTGACATTCTGATAGGATTTGTTGATTCTAATTATGTTTGTGACCTTGGTAAAAGGAGGTCTTTGACCGAGTACATCTTTACCATTGGAGATTATACAGTTAGTTGGAAAGCTACTTTACAATATATAGTATCTTTGTCTACTACAGAATTAGAGTATACGGCTATTGCAAAAGCAGTTAAAGAGGCAATATGGTTAAGAGGCTTATTTGGAGAGCACAATGTAGATTATGTTGTGATTGTTGTTCATTGCGATGGTTGAAGTGCTATACATCTTATTAAAGATCAAATGTATCATAAGAGGACAAAGCACATTGATATGTGGTATAATTTTATTTGAGACATTCTTGTCGATGGCTATATTAAGGTCTTGAAAATTGGTGCAGAAAACAATCCAACTGATATGTTGACTATTCCCTTGCCTATTGTTGATTAATGTTTGCCGCAACTAAGTTTTACTCTGATGGGAAGAAAAGATTATACATTGCTTATATATAATTCAAGCCAAGCAATTGTAATTTAACTAAAACATCAAGTCAATATGGAAATTGTTAGAATATGTCTCAAGTTTAAGCTTGAAAAAAAAGGTTTCATAATTCAAGTAGGTTTCCGATTGAATGGTTTTCCTAGTTAGAGAAAGTTTCCTAAAATAAAGTTTTCTACTTTGGATATGATTCTTGCCTACATATAAGAAGTTGAGACAGAAAGAGTTTAAGCTTTTTGGAGCCACCTTTTGTAATCCTTAAATTTCTATAGTCAATTTTGCTTCTCCTCTCTCCGTGATTTTTCCACAAGGATTTCCACATAAATTCAGGTGTTATTTGATTCTTCTGAGTCTTTATTTTGTTATTGTTTCCGTGTCTACCATAATATTATCATAATCTAGGTTCTCATGGGAGATGAATGAGGTTTTGTTACAGCTTTCGCTGATGTTTGGTTAGTGAAGATATTAGAAGTTGAGTAGGCTGACGGGAGCACTTTTCGTGAGTTTTCTTTCCACGATCTCCATTAGTTTGAACCTCGCTTGGCTGAGCATGTTAATTAGACTAGTGCAAGATCTGCCGGACATGATGTTACGGCCTTACAGTTATTTGCACGGATTCCGTCGACATATGTTGATCCATATGAGTTCCATGGCTGCATTAGTCATCTCGACTTGGCGGTCCATTCGCTACTTCATCCTTATCAACCTAATGCAGCTCCATCGGTAATAGTCGCATGATGAAGAAGATCGACACAGACTTTCTCATTCTTATAAGCTCCGACTGCAATTTTAACTCATCTAGTATTTTGATTTCTTGTCTCCTCGTTCACCATGCTTCAGCTTAAGCAGAACAACTAAGAACATATTTGTGTTTGGATGTTTATGTATGTATTGATGACTCTCGACCCTTTGGGTTTGTCTTGAAGTGCTCAAGGATCGACCATCAAGCAAAACTTCTGTTGGAGCCTTTAAGGCCTGGTTTGACTCTGCTTGCTGCAAGGAATGATTTTCAAGCGAAGCTTGTGTTACAAGTCTCTATCCCTGGACCGTCGGGCGAAGTTCATCTATGAACCTATACATCAAGATGCGCGCGTTCTCTCAAAAAAGATTCCCGTCGCAAAATCCTTAAACCTCCTTCATGGCTGAATACTTTCAATCATCAGTAGGTGTCTTAACTTCGGTGGGTAAGGAG
This sequence comes from Angophora floribunda, assembly GCA_014182895.1. Taxonomy (NCBI): domain Eukaryota; kingdom Viridiplantae; phylum Streptophyta; class Magnoliopsida; order Myrtales; family Myrtaceae; genus Angophora; species Angophora floribunda. Next base: position 36,536,883 of record CM024707.1, on the reverse strand, counting down.
GCATGATTGGTAAAGCTTTCAGGGAGTCGGCTTGGTGTGCTTCGACAATTGCAGGTTAGGGCAGGCCGCGATTTTCAGTAAAATGCAATAGGTTGGACAAGGAAGTTCACCACACGTTTGGGTGGAGATGGTGTCGATTTTGGATCTGGGTGGAGGGCTGATTACATTCTTTCCAGAAGTCACGCGGCAAGTTTCTTCCTTCACAATTCCAATGGTTTTGCTCTTGGGAGAAACCAGATGAGCTACGGCACCAAAACAAGTTCTATTTCCGTCACCCATTTGGGGCTGCACATGATATAATTTCTGATCGAGAAATCAATTTTTGACAAGAAATAGATTCTTCCATTTTTATTCCCTTGATAAGTTTTTGAGACAAAATAAACATTTCATAACGATATAAAATTCTCATTTTTGGAATAGAAGTTTGTTTGACAATAATATAAAATTTCTTATTCCAAAGTGGCAATGGAGGGCAGGCGAGCGGTGGCAAGGGGCAGGTGGCGACTAGTGGCAGTGGGCGACACATGGCAGTGGGCGACAGGTGGTGACGAGAGCGAGTGATGTTGAGGTTTTATTTATCACTTTTGTTCTAGAAATAGAGAAGTAAAAATTTTTAACTTATGATTTCTATTCCAAATCTATTTTTGGTGTATAAATTTGTTCTATAAATAGAATGGAATTGTGATATTAAATGGATTTTAGTTTCAAACCTGTTCGTGAGAACAGATAAATAAATAAACAAAGAAATGTAAATTTTGTCATGTGAAGCCTTGATGTCCTAAGATCAAATTTTACTAGTACAAAGAATGATGATTTATGATGTGTAGTGAACTCAGGGTTGAGGGTCATGCACTTCTGTGACGATGAGCCATTATTCACCGTGAACTCTGGAAGGTCGCAAGCCTCGGTAGATCGAGCGGAACCCATTTTAAGCTATCCAGATACTGTGTAGCAGACATTGGCAAAAGATTCCTTGGCACTGTCATTGATTTGAGAACTGATAGCAAAAAATTGTTTTACTTCCAAGAGTTATTGTTGGCCTCAGGAGTCGCTCCTAGCATCGTTTTCGTCCACAGGCACATGTGATGTGTTATCGACCCGGCATTATTCATCATGCTTTTCAAGTTATTTTTCACCCTTTGGTGTTTGCTTACTTTGTGCAGCACCTACGCCCTTCTTTTTTCTCCAACTTGCCGTATAATGTACATCTGATCCATCCTTTTCAGTCTTCCATAATGTAGTTGTAGTCTCCTGCTTTCGGTTCTATAGTGAGGTGCACTCTTTTGTGCACTATCCGATAAGACTCATAAAGCTCCCCAGCTGTTCTTTCATGAAAAAGAAAGATAAACATGGCAGGAAACGGAGCTTGTCAACTTTGTCCTGAGTCTATCTCCCTTGAGGTCCTCACTAATTTTTCTTAGTGTTTGATCTTGCGAGCAGTGTTTCGCAATCGGCGGTCCTCAGCTCTCTTCTCGCCTTCCTTTTCGCTTTCCTTAGGTCGGCTATTACCTTGAAACCACCCTCTACTTCTTCTTTCTTCTGCAAGAATTAGATGCTTCCCCACTATAGAACAGAGGGCGAAACCTCTCGATGAGACTAGGCTTTTGGTTCGTAACGTTAATCGCAGAACAATCCCGATCGCAGGGGAAATAGAAAATCCTGGTGAAGAAGAAGAGAGTGTCTCTTTTCAGTTGCATATTAGCAAAGATGAAATCATTGCAAACGGTCCCCAAACGCTGTGCTAAGGTTGCTGCTGCTTCATAAAATTTACGAGAGGTCAGGAGATATAGAGACGAGAACCTACCGGACGGCTGATGCTCATTTCCTCTCGAATTTGACATAGACTCGATTCTGGACTCGTACAATTACACGAGATTTGTGTGAAAGCCACTCTAAACTCGTGTAAATGACCGAAATCGAGTCGTCATCGATTCATAAGTCGTGACCCGTGATACTTTTCAGACGGCTGCGTGAACACGGACGGACCAAGTCAAGGGTGGAGTTGAAAACAGGGGCCCGTCAATTTTGAATTCCTTAACGCCGCCAGCCGAAAACGACATGGTAATGAAAACCTTTAAACAAAAAAAAGAAGAAAAAAAGAAAGAAAAACCTCAACGGCGGAATTCGAAGCACGAATAAATTTAATCATTAGGTAGAGAATCATTCAAACCCCAATCACACACCGTCCACGTGGAAGGTGCCAAGGAATCTCAATTCATTTGGGAGAGAGAAAGAGATAGTTACTATTCTACGAGAAAAAGACCATATGAAGATAATGATTGTACATAAGAAGAGAGATTTTGTAAAGCTAATGTACTAAACGATACGACGCCCGTGTATTTATACAAGTATTCAATAACAACTCGAGACATCACTTAGCATGCCGATCTGTAAATCGACGTCGGCATATGATGTTCCTAACATTTATTTAACAATAATACGCATAATTTCTTATCACAAATTATGTAATATCTCATGCGTGACGGATATAATCAAAAGGGTGTCTTCATAAAAATCCTGCAAAGCAACATATAAAATTCAGGCCCTCAAGATGCCAAAAAGGTCAAGTCAGCAATCTTCACCTGTCATGATGCATGACCACTGGACCTGTTAAATGGACGAATCGGGCTGGAAATGGTTCGACTTATGTCGACTCATTTATATGCAATACAATCTTAGCAACTTAACGCTAACTTAACTCATACCTTATCCGACGTCTATTATTAAAACACGTCAACTTTGATGGGTAGCTTAATTGGTACCTAAAATTAAAGAATCCTGCCACCTCGACGATGGAGCGGATAACATGTGAATGAAACGCACAATCATCTTCGAGTATACATGCATGTCAACCATCCAACGGCGAATATCCAGATGAGTTTTCCATGAACTCAGCTGTGCAACCTAACGAATTTGTATATTGTCGTTTTAACAGCTCGAATCCACCTGGCGGGTCGGTGCCCCTACAGCTGGCGATCTCATCAACGGTCGACAACTTTTACAACCCCCATTATATTTTCAAATCTCTCTCTCCAGCCGCACTCCGGCGAGCAGTTGCAGAGAGAGAGAGAAAGAGAGGATAGCGAGCGAGATAAGGCGACGATGGAGGTGTCGAGATTGAGGATGAGCTTCGCCGCCTTCGCTCTGCTCTCGTTCCTGACGGTCTTCCTCCTCCCTTCCTCCGCCGGCGCCGCCCAGAGCCCGGCGCCCGCTCCTTCCAGCGACGGTTCGTCTCTCTCTCTCTCTCTCTCTCTCTCTCTCTCTCTCTCTATCTCTATGTGCAATCTGGTGGATGTGAGATGGTGATGAAGATTTGTGGCTTTGTACAGGAGTGGCGATCGATCAGGGAATCGCGTACCTGCTGATGCTCGTGGCTCTGGTGCTCACCTACATCATCCACTGAATCCCCCTCCTCCTCCCCACAAACCCCATTTTGAATCTCTATCAATGTAAAGGCGATTCATTTCATTTGATCATAATTCTTTTTACATCCTAATTGGAAAATCTTAGGGCTTGCTGATTCTGTCACGAAGACCTCTCTTTTCCATGTTCGCTTGCGTATAATGTCCGCGGTTTGTGCATGTCTCGTCTCATTTCGAATTCGAATTCTCCGATGACCGGTGCGGCAACTCCCGAACGGGGATGGCAAGCGATGTCATCTATCAACTGCGCTTTGTCCATTCCCAATGAGCGACAGAAGCCAAACGCGGTCAGCATCAACTCCTTTGAACCTGTCACCGTCACCGGATTTGGGGTAATGACACGATTGTTCTCACCCGAAAGACGCAATCTCAAACCACAGGTCATTCGAATAGTGACCATTAGAGCGAGAGTATTATTACGAAGATTTGAATTCAAGTGGTTTGAGGCACCACACCCCGAACTACAAGATTTGAATTCATGTGAAGTGACTTCATCCCATACATTAGTTATACTCGCCCGGCATTCTAAGCAATTCCGACATCTGCAATGCACACCGGCATTCAGCCTAATCGATCCAATCGCAAAGCCAAGTCACGGTGAGAATCTCTCCACATGCCCTGATAAATTGCTGGCCAAATTTTCACGCGATTTCAAGACTTCTCTAATCGCATTTACAAATCGTTAGAAGCTTTGTTCAACTGTTCCCATCTTTACAATTTTACAGTTGATAGGCAGGCATTTCGAATATTAAAAAGCACGAAATGAAGGCAGAAAATTGCTATATTCACTAACTTGGAAGCCTGCTGCAACTCCATATCTGTCTTTAAACAATAGCCTTAGGCTGAATTTGCTCAAAGTCGAAAACATCAAACATGATTCGCCTTACGTCTGGTTTCCCATATACTGTGTATGAGAGCCCATGAATCGCTTGTTGGACGGCCGTTGTGGCTGGGTTCCGTAGTCGCCGGTTGTGCTCATACGCGTCTTGAACTTCCTCAGAGTAAATGATGAAGTGATGAAGGTGCTTGTCCCTCAGGTACCTCCCACAGAACTTGTTCATGAGAATACGCCGGTGCCTCTCTTGCAGCCATTTTCCCGGCGCATCCAAGTGCTTCATCAGTAACCTCTCCGCCATCACCAGATCCTTCAAGTCAGCACGGACATGTTAGAAGGAAATCGATAATGTGCTACGGGGCTGAAATAAAAATGTCCAATTGCATATGCTAATGTGCATGGTCTCGATTAGATTTCTGCTATGGTTTTGCACACTATTATCTCTCATCTCTCATATGTCGCACTCCCCGTAATTGATCTTTGAGCAAACCCACCTATTCTTCATCCTTAGTATAACAGACTATAATATATATGTAAGTTCTAGGACATATGACTGACAATTTTTCTCAGTGCTCTAAATTGTAGTTATTACTTGCTGGCCAAGCAGTCTTGGATTTCAACCTCTAAAATCAACAGGGCCACGTCAATTACATCTACATTTTAAGTCAATGAAAACATCAACTTCAGGGGCATCATGTATATCTAATGTATTTGTCATGCTTTACTATGACTGCTTGCTTGGTGTTTTGTTTCAGTATCAAATTCAATAAAAGAAAATGGGTACTTTTCCATAAACAATATAAAGCATTATCTCTGTAATGACCGATCATGTTCTATCATGAACGATGCAAGAGAGACATGTACCTGGATCTTTTGGCCGACGTACTCCAACCTCTCAAAACAGAATCGAGGATGATCAAACTTGTGTTTTGATGGGTGTAAGAAACATAGCTGCACGGGAAGGACAAGAGAAACAATGGTTTAGGAAGCCACACCAGACCATACAAATTTGACCTTGACAAATTTAGTCAAACATATAACATGATGAAGCTAATGATGTGCACATAATAATTCCCGTGTTGAAGCAAATGCGAAATCTTATCATTTTGAATGAAAGTCATGAAAGATTCATGAAATGAAGTGATTACTTTAGTTCCACAAATTCTGGCTCAAATTCACAGTTTACATGGTCAAAAGTTGCCAATGAATCTAAAGATTGCCAGCCTGTCTAATAAAGAAGGCCAGTAGTATCTTCACCCCAAAACAGAAACAAAAAAATTCAAGGTACACTGAAGAATTCCAAATATATTCTTTCTTTACTAAAGCACTGAACCCATCTCGTTGAAAGCTCACGCACTTAAGTAGAGACATGTTGCAGAATATGGCAATTTCTGTATTAGCACATAGAGCATCAAAGAAGTAGTACCTGTAGCCCAAGTCCAAGTTCAATATTTCTGGCCTCGGTAATGTCAGGGATCCTATCTGTCATGTTCAAGGGATATCCCAGAGTTTGCATAACTTTTGGTCTGCTGTCATAGTCCCATATGTTTCCACGGAATCGATGCATTCCTGGCGGCACGCAAGCCCTAAAAAGCCTTGGATGGGCAAAGAGTGCATCTTCCGGAGGCTGCAATTTACAAGAATCCAGAACTCTCACGAGGATGAAGTAACAATTCTCTGAACTTGCTATTTAAGTGCATCCTAATGACCCTAGTACATGATCTCACATTGACCTGTCAACTAAACTTTACCTCCTCTTAGTTAAACATGTCTTCTGGTTTCAATCTCAAATTGTTTCCCATTGATTCTACTTACTGCTCAACTGAGAGTGCCACTTGTGAGAGAACAAATGACTGTGGACTAGTGTTCATGAAAGTTTCCGATTACTTATTGATGTAATCAAACAATTTCAACCTTCTGGAGCATGACAAAATATAGAACATTTGCTTCCCAAGTCTCTCCCTGGACATTACCATTTTTGGGGCTAGATAGTACAATGAAGAAAAGAAATGATTAACTTGCCTTATAGACAGCAACATCTTGCCAGCTGAGCGTTTTGGTCTCAAATTCAACAGATACATAATCAACATCCTCAAGCTGCCTTCTTAGATTTGGTTGGCAGTCCTCAGAATCAGGGTCCATTCCAAATACTTCAAAAAGAACGCGATATACTTCTGGCATTCCAAAGCACAGGTATATTGCCCCAAAAAGAGCCCAAAAAACCGACCTACATGGCATGTATATTTTAGAGAAATGAAAGAGGATGTTCACTAAGTACAACAAAGAAACCGCAGTACTCATTCCTGAAGGTGAATAATTTACACAGTGAGATATTCTGGTACATAAATTTTCCCACAAAAGTTCAAAAGCTTTAATGGATCAATAAACATGAATCCGGGAAGCATGACATTTTCACAATTTTTAGGCAGTATGGACATTGCATTGATTAGTGAAAAAATAAAATCATATCAATTTCTTCTACTGACCATTGATTTATCCTTGAAAATATCTGTCAAAGAAGGCTATATATCATAAGCAAACTCTCGGGCTATATCATAATTAACAATGCATCCAATCAGTTTCGCCTTGCGTATTTTTCTGCGTCTATCAAGTTTCCCACCAAAAGATGCCAATGACATTAAACCAGCACCAATCAGTAGCTCAAGTTTTACATTTCACCATCTTCATGCTCTTAAGAGCCCAGTGAGTACATTCTGAAAACATAAGCATTTTCAAGTCACACCTTCAGCATTTTCTAAAAGTTTTCAATGCTCCAGCCACAGCCCATTTGCTTAACCTTGCACATGCTTAAAGTCCGATTTCACATCAGTTTCCTTTCCAATCCATTAGTCTGCGCTAAATGTATGAACATGATAGCATTATCTTCAGCACAAGAGCACAACCTCATCAAAATTTCACTCACAACCAGGACAAAGTGAAAATGAAAGCTCTCCCATGAAAAATCATACCCATCACAATACTAATTGCTCAGAATTCAGAATTCAACCGTTGATTTTCAAAATTCAATCAATAATCAGTGCTCTAGCAATCCAAAAGTATATAAGAGATCCAACCACAGACTAATTATAAATTGGGGCCAAAGTACCAAGACAACTTACTTAACAGGCGGTTCCCGGTCCTTCCTAGTCAGCCTATCCATATCATCAAATGGGAATACCAAATTCTGCAAGCTAGCTGCTTTAATCCATTTCGGCAAGTTCCTCTTCCCAATCAATCCAAACACCCTCTCCCTCATCGGAGCCGGGGACTCCCTTGGATACCGCTGCAAAAAGTACTCCGCGAGACCCAATTCGAGCACATACTGCCCCAAGAACCACAACCTCGAATGCCCCGACCTCACGTGCCGGGCATTCGTCCGCTCGCAGGACGGGTGCTGGAAGGCCAAGTACAGCAGCGAATCGAACTGCTTCGCCGGGTTATCGTCCCCGAAACTGTCCGACGGCTCAAGAGGGTACCCGAGAGCCTGCTTCGCCTCCAGCAAGTACTCGTCGATCCAAGTCCTGTCGGCATTGTTCAACTTGGAAGAGGGCAAGCAGGAGCTCAACAGAGGGAACGACTTGAGGGACAGCTGGGGGCTCTTCAAGAACCGGTCGGCTAGCTTCTTGTCGTCCAGAGGGGGCTTCAGGATGAACCTCTTCGGGGGCACCTTCTTCTTGGGCGAAGTCGCGCGCTTGCGCTCCGCGAGCTCCTTGAGGAGCCTCTGGGGGCTATTTCTGGGGAGCTCTCGTGCCGGGTCGACGGCGACCGCGGAAATGGGGCGGCCCCGCGACGGGGCGGCGGCGGGGAGCTGCTTGCGGGGATTCTTGAGGTGGATTCGGGTCGGGAACGGAGAGACGGAGGAGGAGAAGGAGAAGGGCTTGGCGGCGGCGGCGACGGGCGGATTGGCGAAGGAAGAAGAGAGCTCCATGGGGAGATGACTGGGGGCTTAGTCGGAGGGTCGAGCGGAGGAGGACATCAACAGAGGATTTTTTCGGGCAGCGTGGAGAAGATGAGCTGCAGACATTGATTTGCAGGGAGGGAAATCCTGCGGTGCCGATGTAGGTCTACCCGGACCAATGCGAGCCGCCGGATTACAAGAGAGGAAGTTTGGACCGTCGGATCGTTGTAAAATAGTGAAACCTTGATAGCATACTGGATAATTTTAAAAATTAATGATCTTAAAAATATTTTTTAAATATCGGTCACTTACATTAGTTATAAAAAGAAGGAACACTTCCAAATAAGAGCCTATAATACCCTTATTATCTCAAATAATGGCATAAAGTAAACTTTATGTCAAATATAGGCCTAAAGTGACCATATTTAACTAGTCGGTTGATGATGAATCAAATCATTATTTGAAATTATCACGCTTTTTTTCTAGTGAGGGGCACAAATGGCTTCGCCTGAGCGAGGTCATCCCTTGCTAGTTGCTAGAGAGGTGATCATTGCTCAAATTTGGCAAAGGTTGGCCTCGCCTAAGTTAGGCCGCCTCTCACCTATGGCCAACGAGGATAATAGTCGCCCAGCTCTCTCCATGCCATCGATGAAGAAGAAAGAAAAAAATCAAATAAGGAAAAAAAATAAAAAGAAAGATGGAAAAAATCCAAAAAAAGAAGAAAGTAAATGATGAAAATGTTCTTGATCCATTGGAAGATCAAAGCCTTTTTTGAAATGATATAACCACTTTATACTTTTACTTAAAACATGATTCATTTTAGGTCATTTTTTGAGAAAATAATGGCACTTTAAATGCTTATTTAAAATAAAATCAACTTTAAACCCTTATTTGATAAAAAATGATAGACTTTTAAAATCTTATTTGAAATTTTCCCTAAAAAACGATTGAATAAAAAACATTTTTATCATCTGTAAAAATATTTAGACGTAATTCTTTTATTGATTCAAAAATTAAGCATTATAAAGAATTACTAATTATATCGAGCGATATAAAGAACTATTTTTTGAAAGATATTTTTGAAATCATTAATGTGATTCATTACTGACCATTTTATGTAGAAGAATTACTATACACAAATGAAACTTAGTTATTGGCACAATAGTTTATAATTGCTTCGGTAAATTAAAATTGTTGGAGGTATGATTATTGAGGATAGGAATTATAAATCATTACTAAGTGATAATATTCTCAATTTACCTGTGCAATACATTATTACAGGATGCTAGCAAGTTGCTCAACATAAGTGCAATCACATTACAAAGATCTTGCCAATTTAATGATGATTTGAGATTATTTACTACGTTACAAACGTTTAATAGAACTTTTGATATTACCGAATTGCATAATCACTAAAGAATAGAACCGTCGATTGTCTAGTATGAAAGAAAGTAATTATCCATAGCAAAAGATTTACTAATCTTAAGCTTGATCGGAATAAAAGCAATTCAGCCATTTTGGCCAAGAACAAAAATATTTTTAAGTTGGCAAATGTCAATTTTTTGTCCCGGTCGAACCGAGGTTCTTGCATTTGATTTCTACTTTTCTTCGTGTTAAAAAAATCCACTTTTATTTTTTTCACTTGCCAACTCCAAGAACGGCCTGCAGCGAAAGAAGAAAAGGAGAGCATCTTTTGCCCAAAAACCCAACAACTGCGTATCACCCCGCACAAAAGATCCCAACTTTCTCAGATTTCGATCTCGAGTCACTCACTCCCTCGGTCTCAACTCAAATGGGTTTCTCGAAATGGGTCCTTCTGCTTCTAATTCCATGCGTGCTCATCCCACGATCGTGTTTGTGTTCATCGACGCCCGGTTTGACCCCAGAAGAACTGGCTCAAATCCCGGTGGATTTTCTCAATCTTGCTCAAAAGCCAGAGATCGTGGACTACATGGTGAGTATCAGGAGGAGGATACACGAGTACCCAGAGCTTGGCTTCGAGGAATTTGAGACCAGCAAGCTTGTAAGGTCAGAGCTTGATCGGATGGGTATTCAGTATAAACACCCACTTGCTGTTACTGGCGTTGTGGGCTACATCGGAACTGGGAAGCCACCGTTTGTGGCCATTCGAGCTGATATGGATGCTTTGGCAATGGAGGTTTGTTTAAAGTTTGCTCTTTTCCCTCTCTTTTGGGGATTAGTTACACTGTGAAAAAGTACTGACAGGTCAACCTAAATACTATTGTGTCATGGGATGAAAAAGAGAAGGAAAAAATAGGTGGATTTTCATGGACTTCGAAGGATACTTGATCAATTAGTGGTCCTTGGGCTGAACAGGAAAAGTAAAGGGGTTGACCTTGCAAAGAAATTTGAGCTGATTTTCAATGCTTTGGTGAAATTCATGTGAATAACAGCAGTTACTCTGGCTTTTGTGCTACTGTATCAATTCGCTAATATATGTGAGATACTAATGCTATTGAAAGGCTTTGGGTTGCAACAGGAGAGTGTAGAGTGGGAGCACAAGAGCAAAGTACCTGGGAAAATGCATGCCTGTGGACATGATGGTCATGTTGCTATGCTTCTTGGTGCGGCCAAGTTGCTTCAAGGTCATCGTGACGAGTTACAGGTTTCTTCTTTTTGTCTTAATGTACCTGGTCTGTAAGCTTCCACCTACAGATGTTTGAGCTTTCGATCCTTTAGTTATGTGGTGGCTGTATTGTAGTTTTATATCAATAAATGTGCATAATCAATCACCTACAAGGGAATGCAGTTTCGCTTAAAAATAAAGGATGCAGACAACATGCTCCGATATCTTTTGTTAGAAGATATAGAGATTTTTAGGATATTTTCTAACATCTCATATGCTACCTGACCGTTATGCTGATGTATATTTCAGTGCTAACATTCACGACAGTTTTGACCCACTTGTTCTCTATAGTTGCTCGACTTAAGTCTGACTCCTTAACCAACACATGGAATTGGTCTGGACAACTAGATTACTGCCCCTCGCTTTTTAGTACAGGTTTGCAGTAGCGAGTTAAAGATGTTTAGAACTAGAATGCGCTAGCTTCGATTTTCAAACTGACTGCCTTGTGTGTTCTGCAAAAGGCTGCTAAGCATTGGAGTGTAATAGAAGCTTTGAATTGTCCTTCATGAGTTAGAATTTTACACAATCTGCAAATTGTTCTGTATATCAAACTCTAACAACATAGGATTGACAGACAGAACCTTTGGATGTGTGTGTTCACAAAGACATCCCTGGAGAGGAAACCTATACCTTTCATTTGCTAGGGAATAATTTAGTTCTTCTGCAAATAGACTGCATTATTACCTAGAAAATTCATTTCTTTCTGTTTGTTTTATTTTTTCCATGTATACTGCTTGTCTTCCCTTGTCTTAGAGCTGATGAGTAGATGAATTTTTTAATAGGGGACGGTGGTTCTTGTTTTTCAACCAGCCGAGGAAGGAGGTGGAGGAGCAAAGAAAATGATAGATGATGGAGCACTGGAAAATGTTAATGCCATCTTCGGACTGCACCTTTCTGTCAAATTCCCTATTGGTGCAGTGGGAACCAGACCCGGTCCTATTATGGCTGCAAGTGGTTTTTTTGAGGCAGTAATAAGCGGAAAGGGAGGTCATGCGGCAATTCCACAGCACACAATAGATCCAATTGTAGCAGCATCCAATGTAATTGTTAGTCTGCAGCATCTTATTTCACGTGAAGCAGATCCACTGGATTCGCAGGTTCTCTCTGTCTCTCTCTCTCTCTCTCTGCAACAGTAAATTCTTTGCAGTAGCTAATGGAGTTGGAGTTGTGGAATCATTAAATGGACGTTCTAATCAGGATTTATAAATTAAATCTCCTATGTTTCAAGAATAGTGGGATTTAGCTCTTCTGATCCTCATAGGCTGGGCTATGACTTAAGTACCAGCCACCCAATCAGCATTTTAACTCTTAAGTGAACGTGTGCAGGTGGTTACGGTGGCTAAGATTGAAGGAGGCGGCGCATTCAATGTGATTCCTGATTCTGTGACCATAGGTGGCACATTCAGGGCATTTTCCATGGACAACTTAATCCAACTTAAACAAAGAATAGAAGAGGTGAGATCCATCTGGTTTGCCCTAACTTCATCTCTGCTCAACTAGATCCTTATTGCTCTTTCATCTTCTGATTTATTCCCCCGTCTCAAAGTTCTTCTTTTACCATTTGAATGCTTCGAGTCTACAGAGAGTTCTTAAATCTTGGATAGTGTAATACATTAAGTTACAGTTCTATTCTATTTAAACATATGCGACAGGTCATTATGAGACAAGCAAGTGTACAGAGGTGTAACGCGACAGTCTCATTCAGTGGTAAGCCCTTCTACCCGGCAACGGCTAACGACAAAGCTTTGCATGAGCACTTCAAGAACGTTGCACAGGATATGCTGGGACTGCACAAGTTTCTAGGGATGGAACCATTAATGGGGTCAGAGGACTTCTCGTTCTATACTGAGGTGATCCCGGGTTACTTCTACTATGTCGGGATGAAGGACGAGAGCCTTGGGAAGATGGAAGCTGGGCACTCCCCGCACTACAGACTTAACGAAGATGCGCTTCCATATGGGGCAGCGCTTCACGCGGCACTTGCAACGCAGTACATCCTAGAGAACCAACAAAAGTCGGATGAAGCAAAAGAAAGTTCTCATGACGAATTGTAAGGTGCTCGTGCTTTCTTTATGTGAACTTGTTTTAAGCCTCTGAGAACTTAAGACAGCTAGCAACTATTATGGAGATTTATGGCCCAGAAACGCGAAAAAAGGAAACAGCTGTTTGGAGGATGTAAATATAGCACTGCTGATTATTGAAGCCTGTAAGCTGAGGTAGGACAGCCTCAATTACTGGAACATTGGTTTCGAGGATTCTGATTTAGCAGTGATGGAACCCGGCCATTACCTTATATGTTAAGCTTCATTTGATCGACCTCAATCGATAAGTACTTTCAAAGAATACATCAATGCACATAATCGCACTTTTTCCTCTTCTGAGATTGGAACTATTCCTGCTGCCCACCTCGTGGTCATGAGGTGTCACCGCCGGACAGCCATGTTTACATAATCGAGGTCGTTTTGGACATAAGAACTAAAGAGGTTCGAACGACTGCAACTATTTCCCAAAGAGGGAGCACTCGTGCAGGGTCCCAATCGCTGGACAGACGTAATTGCTATTCGTTTTCTGCCAAATTGTGCACTGTAAAACAACCTCAACCAGCATCCCAACTCCACTTTAAGGACCACAAATCCGATCCCCCAGCATGCCTAGGTTTCAAATGCTGGCATGCAGCGTCGCAAGGGCCAACACTTGCCAGCTACAATCATAATCATGATCTGGGCACATTCAAAGTTGAAAGGCCATCTCAGGGCAAGTCTAATGATTCATCATGCATTCTTCAATCTGCGTATGGTAAGCTTAGAACCTACTGGTTTAGCTTACACCTGGGCTGAGTGCCGGACATTCTCTCTGGCCTCACCATATGAACAAATAGATTTCCAACTTCTCCATTCTCAATGAAACTCATGAGTTTTGCCAGACACCAGTCATTACCAAGGGCGAGTCAGCATTCAGCATCCCTCCAGACATCCCAATGCTTTTTAGTACACTCACCTTCCTTCACATACATAATTCTTGCGGTTGTTCTATAATTCTCGCGGAATGAGAACAACCGATCAAAACGCTGACACCGCGAGTTGCCGCAATTTAAGTAAAAGTACGGCCCACGTATCGAGCAAAATGCGTGTGGTGAAAGCTCAGCATCCAAAATCAAAAACTTGATAGTCAGCAAGGAACAAAAACTACATTATCTATAGCTAAGTGGGTAGGCAAAACCACAACATGATCCAGTATGTTTGATGTCACCAAGAGACCAGAGTGTGCAATCAAACCCCAAATTTAAAAGCATAGTAACGATCCAATGAAGAAACGAAAAACCAAAAAACCCATCTTTGCAGAGACCTACACAGCTCCTCTTCTTCCTTTAGGCTCAGGTGCAGCTCACTTCTCCGACGAGTTGGGGCCTCTCTTCTTTCCAAAGCCAACAACTACACAGCACCAGAATTCGACAAAGGCAAGAACCAATAATTAGTTGACCAAGCATCGAGAAAAATGCGCAGAACGGAAGTAATCGAAAGGTCAATCGGAGATGGGAGAGTCTCGGTCGTTACCGGCGGTGACGAAGCGGCGGTTGTACTGCATCCGCTTGTGGGCGCGCCCCCGGGGCTTCTTCTTCTTGTCCTGCTTCGCCACCTTCGGCGTCTGGCCTCTCACCTTACCGGCGCGAGCCAAGGATCCGTGGACCTTACCTGCGAAGACGAAAGCATAGCTCAAAATTCATCATCGTCATCCACCAACAGAATCCTCGGAAGACGAGGCTGAATCGGACACGGCCAAGAGCTTCGATTCGCGGAGCTTACCCATGGAGAAGTTTCACGGAGAGAGAGAGAGAGCTGCTTCGCTTCTGCCGGCGTCGTCGGTCCTGCGGCTCGTATGCTGGGGGAGGAGAGACGGAATTAGGGTTTTAGCTTTTATATGTGTTTCGCGTGGAGAGAGTGAGTTGGGCCTGAAGGCGTGAGGCCTCCTTGTGGGCCTAAAGGCGTGAGGCCTCCTTTAGGCCTGAAAGGCCCATTTCAGGGACCATTGTGGGGAGACCCTTTTATTTATTTATTTATTTCATTTCATTTAATGAGAGATCGACCGTTTTAATATTCTCGAATTATCGTGTTATCCTCTTCGTTTGTATAATCCATTTGAGTGGGAACGCTTTGCAATTTGTGCGGAGTATCCCCTCATGTCCTTAGTATATATAGAATATTTACATGAGAATTTGATATTTTTCAGGGATACAATGAATTTTTTTTAAAAACACATGACGTATTATCCTTTTGGATAGTTAAAGTTCTTTGTAAAGGGAAAATAAATATTCGAATCCAAAATTGGGGAAATTAATGAGTATCGGCTCTACACCCCAACTATCATGAATTCTTTCTAAACTAGAATGGATTTCAAAATCCAAACAAAACTATTCAAATGCAGGAGAACATGAATATATGTTTTCTCAAGTGACTAATTAAGTCTAGTAGCGAAATCAAACGAGCCACTTTTCCTATAGATGATGAGATGGTGAGACATTTATGTATGATGCAGAAAGAAGCAGATGAAATTGTACTAATAGCGATGGAAATTTGCTGAAAAGCGAGTCCAAGAACCAAAATAACCCTTTACACAAAATTGGAGGATAATATCATTGGAAAAAAAATGATAATTAAGAGATCAATCATCAAATTAATAAACTGCGATGACCGACGAGGGACAAAATTTATATCTATACTTATCTCTAACATTTGACACCAAAGGCATGGTGAATGTTAATGTGTGGAAATAGTGGCAGCTACATTATTGCAACATTTGATGGGCTAATAAATTATAAAAAAAAAAAAAAAGAGGGAAAAACAAAGCATCTTAGAATTTTTTATTTTTTATTTCCATAAGAAGAGTCAGCCCTCCCTATTAAAGAACGGTGGAGATAGGTATTAAAGATGAACTGATGGCAAGACAAGGATGATAAGGGGAGTAAAAATGACAAGTGGAGGATTTTTGACCACCCGCGACAACCGAAAAAAAAAATAGGCAAGTATATGTTAAAAGAGGAGCAATTTGCTTACTCGAAAAAAAAAATTCTACTTAAGGGAATATAACTTGGAAGAATTTTTGTTGAAATGGTATGTAAATGTGGTGGAAGACAAGTGCTGATATTTTGTGTTTCGTCTTTGCATTATTGGCGACAATCGGCATGTTACCCAATTAACCTTTTAATAAGAGAAAACATTCATTGCAACACCTAAATATCCCAAATCTTTTCTAAACTAGAATGGATTTGAAGATGAAATCCAAACAAAATTCATTCAAGTGCATAAGAACACGAGAACACGACCCTGCACAAACGTTACATGAATTTGTCTTTTCTCAAGTGACTAATTGAGTGGTGTCAAATTAATTCTTTAATGCATTTGAAAGAGCAATTTCTAGTAAATTTCATAGATTATCTTTTAATATGTAAGTGCTTTTTGAACTCTCCGTTGCTGAATATATTCCCTTCAATCTCTAGATTTCTTGTGCTAACCTATTGAGTCAAACGAGTGTACATTTCTCTTACTGAGTTGCTTCTATAACTTGAATACATAAAACTAGGTCAATACTCACAAACACCAAACACAGTCAATTAGTCCACTTTAAGTACACCTCCTGATCATCTTTCCCTTCATTCTGTCCTTGTTGCCGAACCTCATTGCCACAAAAACCCCCACAGCCGCCTCCAAGCCGTTCGCTCCACATGCCAAGGTGCTCCCTTCCCGGACCTCCTAAAAAAATTGTGGTGTCAAAGCCTTCTGAATAGGGCATGAGAGAGGGGTTCTCAGCGGAGATCTCCTCAAAAGAAAGCCGATTGTTGAAGAAACCTACAGATGCAACAAAATTGATCTTGCAGTGGCAAAGGATGGCTCTGGCAATTTCAAGTCCATCGGCGATGTTATGGCCGCGACTCTAATCAATAGCAAGACCATGTATTTTTATAATTTTTGCATATTTAGTCAAATCCCAATTTCCCTTTTTTATCAAATTTCGATCTTGGTGCAGCAACTAGGGCTAATGGCTATTTTTAGCAATGCTGTGCCTTGAGGATTAATTGACGATTATATACATTGCATCACTTGAAATAAAAAAAGGTAGAAGATAAACCACTTAAATGCCTGATGAGTTACTACAAAATGTGTAGATAATGATAGCTATTTTTTAATTATTATTTTTCCAAATTCACTTCCTCTCATAAAATGTTGGTGATGTATGCAGGGCGAATAGCAATTGCTAGTTGTGCTATGTTCTTGATTTTTTTAAAATTTGCGTGAGATTAATTTAATAAAAAAATTCATTGCAACACCCAAATATTCTGAATTCTTTCTAAATTAGAGTTAACTTTGAGATGAAATCCAAACAAAATTCATTCAAGTACATGAGAAAATGACCCTTGCACGAACCTTGCACGATCATTACACGGATATATCTTTGTCCAAGTGACTAATTGAGTAGCGTTTGAATAAATCCTTTAATGCATTTGAAATATCAATTTCTCATAAATTTCATAGATCATCTTTCTATATGTAAGTGTCTTTTGAAAGCTTTGCTGTTGAATATATTTGCTTGAATCTCTAGATTTTTGCCCTAACCCATCGAGTCAAACAAGTGTATATCCCTCTTACTAAATTGTTTTTACAACTTGAATACAAAATTAGGTCAATACTCGCAAAAACCAAACACAGTCAATCATGTCCACTTTAGCACACCTCCTAATTATCTTTTTCTTTCTTCTCTCCATGTTGCCCCACCTCGTTGCCACCAAAATCCCCCGTGGTTGCCTCCAAGCCATTCACTCAACATGCTAAGGCACTCCCTACTCCGACATCCTGAAAAAAGAAGAAGCCCGGCATCAAAAGCCTTCTGGACAAGGCATGAGAGAGGTTCCCGATATGGATCTCCTCAAAAGAAAGCCGATTGTTGAAGACACCGACGAACGGAACAAAGTTCTATCTTGTGACGGCAAAGGAAGGCTTTGACAATCTCACGTCCATCGATGATGCTGTGCTACAGCTTCAACCAATAGCATGACCATGTATTTTTGCACATTTAGCTGATCTCAATTTCCCTTTTCTCAAAATTTCTTTCTTGCTGTGTTCTTGAAATTTTTAGGGCTAAGAGCTATTATTAGTGGTGCTGTCTTCTTGAGAATTAATTGATGAATATATGTGTTGCATTACTTGAAAAAAAAGGTAGAAGATAAATCATTTAAATGCTTGATGAAAAAATACAAAATGTGTAGCTGACTACAGTTGATAGCAATTTTTAATTATTTCTTTTCTAAATTCACTTCTTCTGATAATTTGTAGCTAATGTGCAGAGGGTGAATAGCAATCAGCAATTGTGCTATGATAAAAAATTTCATCCCAACACCCAAATATCCCGAATCCTTTCTAAACTAGAGTGGATTTTGAGATGAAATCCAAACAAAATTCATTTAGTTGCATCAGAACACCACCCTTTGATGACCCTAGCATGACTCTTGCACATATCTTGCACAATCCTTACACAAATGTATCTTTTTTCAAGCGAAAATTTAGTATTTGAACTAATCCTTTAATGCATTTGAAAGACCAATTTCTAGTAAATTTCATTCATCATCTTTCTATATGTGTCTTTTGAAATCTTAGCTACTGAATATATTCACTTGAATTTCTATGTTTCTTGTGCTAGCCCATTGAGTCAAACGAGTGTATATCTCTCTTACTGAAGTGTTCTATAACTTGAATACAGGAACTAGGTTAATATTCACAAACACCAGACATAGTCAATCATGTCCACTTTCATACACCTCCTGATCATTTTTTCTTCCTTCTCTCCTTATCGTGCAACCTCATTGCCATCAAAACCCCTCATAGCTGCCTCCAAGCCGTTTGCTCCACGTGCCGTGGCACTCTCTAGTCCGACCTCCTAAAAAAAAATTGCATAGCATCAAGGAGCCTTCTGGACAAGGCATGAAAGAGGGGTTCTCGGTGTGCTTCTCCGCGAAAGAAAGCTGATTGTAGCAACCGAGGTGAGGCTGCTGGCTTGGCTTCGCCGGTTGACATCAAGTGAGTTAGGGACATTTCCGAAATTATGTATGTTTAGTGAGGATAAAGTTTGAAGAAAAAATGCATTTGCAATCTGGAAATGCTCAAAACTCAAAGCACTTTCGGACTTGCCTATAGTTAATGGCCTTCAAAGGCCTTTGAAAATACATTCACGTCTTCTCAAAAACTCTCCAAAAAATTTATCAAATGATATTTATATTTGCCTTGGGGTTTTGGAGCAAAACCCCTTGCAAAGCAGTTTCCAAACGGATAGTAGAATTCAGTTTTAGGAAAAGCAAGCAAATTTCAATTTGTGTTCCCATGCTAAATGGGCACCTCTCCCTTTTGCTCTGCTTGTTTGGCTCATCTCATGAGTTCGTTTTGCTCATAAATATGAAGCAACTTAAGCTGAATGTTTCTTGTTTGCTTCCTATCGTTTCCCAATTTAACATTAGTAGCTCAGCGTTCAAATGCAACTATTCAAATAAAGCACAAGCAGCACCAATCAAAACGAGCGTATGTGAAATCTTTGCAGACGTTAACCATATTCAAGAGCCCGGCTTTATCCTTCTCTCGTCCCCTAATGGCATAAGGCCAGACTGGTCGGGCGCGCAAGGACATTGTGGTAACTCACGAGCGAAGTCGTGAAGGAGTGATATACTTCTCATTCACACTGTTGGAAAAGCATCAGACCAACAAAACTTGGTGCCGAGAAGTTCTATAAGGAAGTACATTACCTTCGGAAGAGTAGGTATCTAGTTCCTACAAGCCTCAAATACATGACAGAACTTTCAGATTCAACCCATGAGTTGCACAATTCCTATGGATAATTCAATGTTTGTTCCTAGAGAACTGTACTTCCATATGCTGTCGTATCTGAGAATTTAAGTGAGGCCAGTAAAATCAAGAGAGTCAAATAAGCAGAACTGGAAATTCATTCGACAAATGTTGC
This sequence comes from Angophora floribunda, assembly GCA_014182895.1. NCBI lineage: Eukaryota > Viridiplantae > Streptophyta > Magnoliopsida > Myrtales > Myrtaceae > Angophora > Angophora floribunda. Next base: position 36,517,084 of record CM024707.1, on the reverse strand, counting down.
AAAAGAACACTCAAAAACTAATGTGTGTCCCATATGATAATGAAAATGCTCGACAAAACTGATATGCCGACAAAATACAGGGGTCAATACAATCAACTGTAGCAAAAAATAAACTACTCGTCATCATCCTCGATGATCTTGGTACCCAATCCCTTTATCCCCTCTGGTGGGATCTCGGCGACAGTGACGAGAGAGTAGAGCTCTTCCTTGGCGTCTTCATCCTCGTTCCTCTTGCGAGCAATGCGGACCCTGATCCTCCTCGGGACGCTCCGGATCCCCCTGCTCCATATGTGCTTGTTCAGCTTCACATCAACTCTAACATCCGTGGTTCCCATGGCTTTCTGGGCAAACTTCCTGATCTCCTTTATGGCCTTGGGAGCTTTCTTCTTAAAGGTGCTGTTATCCAAAAATGACAGAAGAACCTTAAGACACACTCTTAGAGGCACAATCACACCCCCAATTCAGCATATGTAACTATTTGCTGCCTTTTTTCTTTTCTTTTTCCCCTGTTCCTAGGAACCTTCAAAGCTGAACAAAACCCGAAAATTGACATTTTATGTAGGAACTGAGACTCCAGGAGGTTTCACTCCTCAAGGATACTAAAGGGTGCGCTGATGCTTGCTAGACAAGGAGAACAAGACGACTGTACTCACGACACAAGATCTATACCAATTAGAAATGCCAACCAAACGACAGAGCCAAAAACAAGAAACATATATCACAAGATGAAATCCCCAAACTTCTTTAATTAGATGATTGCCTTTCTTTCGGGTCGGAAAAGTAGATAATTGCTCGTAAGCAAATGAAAACCCGCTTCAGATGGAACACAATTTTACCGACATAGGCTCCTGATCAGTCCGAAAAATATGTTCTCACCAGCAGAAATAGATCATCCATACACTTGAATGAAGAACCATCGCAAAGTGCAAGTTACCCGAAAACAACAAACGCTTTAGCTTATAAAACCAGTATCAGTATGTACTCAAATCCTATCCTTTCGAGTAATTCACGGAGCAACAAAAGCGAAACCAGGGAGACGAAAGACGGGAATCAAAAAAAGGGGGATTTTTTTACCAGCTATGGAGGCGCTTGTGGAGGTTGATGGTGTACTCCCTGGTGACCACCTCCTCTTTCCTCCCGGACGTCTTCTCCACCATCCTGGACGGCTCTCTTCGATTCGACCGCCTATTCATCATCCAAACCCACCAAAAAATTTCTCAGAATTCGTCATACCTTGATCTCGACTGATAACTAGATGATTGTCAAAACCCAATTCTGAATTGATGATTTCAGGCATTACTCGCGACAAGAATCAAACGCATGAAACTACAGTTAGCAAACCCTTTATGGTTCGATTCGAGCTCTGAGCAAAGCCAAAGATCATAATCTTTAGAGAGGGAGAGAGAGGGAGAGAGAGGGAGAGAGCTCTTACGGCGCGGCTGGGCAGAGGGCGAAGCGAAGGCGACAGTGAGATTAGGGGAAGACGAGGAATGAGGGGAGAGGTGGGGGAAGGCAAATAAAAACCCTAGTGGCATTCCGTAATAAACCCACCCAGAGCATGTCTCTTTGTGTAAATACGCATTTCGGCTTAATTTCTATCTCTTGGGCCAATGATGACATTTTCCCCATGGAGTGTTGTTGTCGGGGTGCCCTCCTTTACTATCGTACTTAATCGGAAAATGTTACAATTTTCAAAATAGTGTTTTAGGCATAATTTGAAGATTGTACGGCATTTTTAATCATCTACCCAAGTTTGTCGGAGGATCGCATTTCTTATTTATATAGTAATGATGATCTTATTATCGAAAAGAAACTCGTTGATGAAAGAAGGTTCATGGCTGAAAATATTTTGATTGTTGGAGCTATCCCGTGATTTGTGCAGTCACCTCTTATTAATTTCAAGTAGGAATGGCGTTAATTATTCAGAAAATTCACATAGAAGAGTATTTATCAATAAACTAGTGCCACGTTGCCATATAACAAAAAATTGATAGTTGAGTAACTTATTAAATGAGAGAGGTAAAATTAATAATTTTTCCCTAGGATTTGTGACTACTTTTGTCCTAAATTGTGACAAAGTTCCCAAATTCAATTTTGACTCATCTATAATATTGGCAAAGGTTACTCTCACTTGACGTGTTAGAAAATTTTTGACATCTCTATAGCTAGTAACTTTAAAATTTACAACAATTACCCGATGAAATTACCAGTTTTTGTAGTTAAATTTGATCCAGCAATGCACATCTTTTCAATTCAGGTTGAAATCCTTATGAGCAGAACCTCAGTCTCGATTGCAACTAGCGATTTTGGCCCATGCCATGCGTGGACTCTCTCTTCATATAAATCAAGGAAGACATTGATTAATATGATAATCAATTTATACTTGTGCATACCTAAATTCGTGTCAAAATGAATATATGTTTTAATAATCATTATGTAAAATTAAATGGGCCTTACTATGGCCAACGGAATACAAAAAGGCCGCATTCCTCAAAAACCCACATGGATCGACCGCGTGGATATTAGGATCATTGAGGACAAAAGATTAGGATGATTAATTGGGATTCGGTGCATAGATAGATCAATCAATCATTTCTATGGCAAGAAAAATAGGTCTTTAATGATGGGTTATTCACAGATACATGGCTCGATCGACATGTAAATCAGAGAGGAATGTGGTCAGTGATTGTCTGAACTTTCTACCCTTGTACAACCAGCGAGGCCGATCAACACCGGCGAAGCAACCATCCTAATGCATATATAAACTACGTAGAACAGTCGTAAGCTTTCATCAAATAAATTTAATGATTTCAGAAGCAGCACACCCGAAGCTGGAGACTGTCAATTGTTTACCATTTCTATGGCAAGAGAAGGTCATTCATGGGTCGTATACATGATACGTCGTGGCTCGATGAATGCGTAAATGAGAGGGATGTGGTCAAGCGATCGTCTGAACCTTCTCTACTCTCATACAACACTGACCTTTGAAGTTGAACAACCGGTGAGGCCAATTGACACCATCGAAGCCATCATATATTACAATTGTAAGCTTCGTCAGATATATCTAATGATCTTCAAAAGCAGCAGATCAGTGGCTGAAGACCGTGTCGACTGTTCACCAGAACGAATCAAAATCTCTGGAGAATACCCAGTAATTCAGAAATCTTAGCAATTTTTCAGAAGAATTCTTCCGTTGTCTTATTCAAAAACGGTAGATATGTTGTTTAATGATTCTGAGTTCGTAAACAAGGGCTGATCAGATGCAGCAGGCTTGAAAAGTGAGCTTAAAGTGCCCGAGTTCTTTCTATCAGCTAATGTTTCTACCCTCACAAAGTTCGACATCTCAGAGAATTACGAGCTGTACCTTAGTGAATGAGTTACGTCCTATGTGAAGTTTGACAAAAATCTCCTATGATTTCACAGAGCGGCGTGAGTATCTCCACAAACTCAAAGCCAAGACAGCCACAGCAGCAACACCTGCTAAAATCTGCATAAGAGCGAAATCCCCGCGATTACTGTCTTTAAAAGTAAATGATAAACTCAAATTGGGAAAAACAAAAAAAAAGGCTGACAATGTCAAATATGGTTTTAAATTCTCGATTATGATATTCTTTTAAAGTACTTGCAGGACCAAGGACTGGCTAACTGATAGAGAACATGAGAGGGTCGATCAATGCAATGAAAGTGATGACTGTTGAAGCAATAATTCTCTAGGATGTATGTAGCTATTTCACAAGTGGCGAGAAATGTCAAGCAACTGACCTTTGCATCTCTTGCACGCGTGATCCGAGAGAACCTGAATAGTGATTTTAACGTCTCAAGGCGAGACCTCTGTGGCAGCAAAATCACCACTGTATACTGCTTCTTACAAGGAAAAGGTAGTATTCTTTGTAATGCCGACTGGGCTGTTGATGGTGTAAGAGATTCTCTAACTTTCAAGCGTCCTTCATCTTGAATCTGCACCGGAAATGTAAAGAATGGGACGAGTCATTAGACATACCATCAAAGCTGGCCCTCTTCCATTTTAAGTAACATCATTATTAAAGTATCCTACAGCATTTATCTATGGGGATTGGTGGGTTTTTATATATGTACAGCCTCCCTCCACCAAATGATCTAAGCTTTTAGCTTGGCTATTTTATCATATCAACACAGCCACTTTTCCTGAAAGTTTATGGCACATGCATGTCTCAATTCAGTTTGCACGTGAGAGGGTGTCATATTATTACACTTCACTGATCCACTGGGTATTTATAGGCAGGGCAGTCCACCTCTACCTAATAACTTAAACTTTTGGGATGGACATTCTGACAATCATATAATATTAATTGTGCGAAATTTATAGTTGTCTATTCACCTTTGAATTTTGATGGAATAAGACGGCAAAAATTTATATACCGCATGTAATGACAATAGTCTTATTCATGCTCATACTTCTTTGCCAATGTATTACGAAGAATAGTCCAAGCAAGATTGTCCAACTAATTTGCATTAGCTTCCATCATCGGATATGTATGTCCTTTGATTTCTACAAAACCTGAACTTTTTTAGAACGTTCAAAACGTCCATGAACAGATCCTGCAGGGCTTCCCAATTTTCACATGCATTCTCATGCCACATGAAATCGTAGTTTAGTGCTACTTGACCAAATGAAATGAATGCACAGAAACCACAAGGCACAATGAATGATGCAGAATGGAAAAACACCATAACAAGGAAGAGGATGACCCCAATAACTCACCTTAAACGAAGTGCCCACATCTCCGGAATAAACTCTTGATTGGTAGCCACGCAAAATTTTATCCAACCAGTAATAGTTCTCCTGAAAAAGAAAATACCAGAAATGAATCAATGGCAAAAATTCATTTGGCTCCAATATACTGATAGATCATGATCGTAAAGAATGCAGAATCTCCAAGAAGAATTTCACTTTTACCTGCACTCCATCTTCATGAGCTCTTTGTTCTATCTCCAGAATTGTCAAAACATCCTGTTCTGATGGGCCTTCTTCTTGAAGACGTTGTATTTCATCCAAAGTGAGATCAACCTGTCAAGACACATTGCAAAATGAACTAAAATTAGGGCATCAAACTCATACATCCTGCAGAAGCAAGAAAGAGGATTGAAATGGAAATTACCAGCTTCAAGGAGATTTCTGGATCACAAGAAAAATTAATGCAAACGTCGCCACGTACATCACCAGTCCTTGAAGGTCTATTACCGCCAAGAAATACCGTAACCCCAGTGGAATAGATCTGTGCATAATGTTAAGAACTAAATAACAGCCAAAAGAACAGAATTGTGAAAACAACATCGGCACGGTAGATACCTGCCCATGCTTGAAACGAAGAACCTGCATTAGCTTTGTTTCAAGAAGTTTGCTCAAAAATCCGATAGAGTGAATCTCCTCCACCTTTACTCACAATTTTTTGATGACCGAAGTACAAACAGAAATTGGTCAGAAAAGCATGGCAACCCCCTCATCCATAAGGTGTGAAAATTTGATCACAATGAACCACATACCATTGTTCCATTCTTCAATTCCACAGGAAAGCAGATCTGGACAGAGCACTGAGCTTGCACCATGGGACTCCTAACAACTTCTCTATAAGGAAATGTAGAGTATCAGAATCCAAAACAGATAAATTAAGCTTTTTAGTGCATTAGAATCCAGAACAGGTAAATTAAGCTTCATCACGAAGAAATTAGAGGCAGCCCATCACATACTTCACTCCTACTGAAGCATACTAAATCGCTATTCCATATGAAAAGCAAGATTGGATGTCAGAAATAAAGGATGCTGAGCATAGAGAACCAACTTTGAAGTATTCTCAAAGATGCAAGGAGAGAGTGGAGTGGAAGGGCACTAGCTAAAACTAAAAGAAAGAAGGATAGGGTGGCTGGTGAGTGGAGATTTGACACAAAAAGTTCATTTCCAGACTCATTTCACAAAGTCCTTAATACTTCAAATTTGACCAGTTCTCAAAGAAAAAGAGATCCTAATCTTCCCCCTTCTTGTTTTGGTGGGAGGGGTGACATGATAACTGAAGTGCCCACCTGATAATCTTCATAGGAGAAGTGACTGGCAAGCCCTTGAGATCATCACGACTATATTTCAATATTGGCTCAGGAGGCCTTGGAATTCCACCCTACATGAATAATCAGAACACAATTATCAGAAGGCTTTCAATTTTCTAGCGATTGAGAAATTGTAAGCTGCAAAAATTACTTACCAGATACTGCAAAATGAGAGGGACAGCAATTGTAGGACTTATATTGCCAACAATCACAACTGTAAAGGTTGATGGATCCTTAAAACAGAAACTGAAGTATTCACAAGCTCTCCTTGGGTCTACTCTTTTGAGGTCACTTATTTTTATGGGCTGCAGGAAAAATATTTTAGCTCATCTCTGACCTTGGAATAACCATCTTAGAATCAAAACTGAAATAAAACCATGATGCCAGGCATACCCTGAAAAAGTACGAGTTTCCATAATTGAGCTCTCTCACACGGTTTACAAAGGCAGTATAAGGATCCCTCTCTTGAGCACGAACTGCTGCTTCAGCCATCTGCATGACAATTTTGACATCCTCTTCTCCCGGTTCCACACTGGTAGTAAACAGTTGATAAACAAGCTGCCAATTTTAAAATGAAGAACTCAATATTGAACAACTGAACAGCAGTGTAACATGTAAAATGCAAACACAAAGTACCGAGCGATATTCAAAGAAAACATGAAAGCAAATTTCCACACATCAAAATAGGTTATCCTCACTCAAATAAGCCCAAATATCAGGCAGCTAGCTACTCAATTAAGAGAATCATATCCTTGCAAGAAACATAGGATGAAAATATGTCAGCAGATATCAAAATAGAGATAAGGCTGCCCAATTCCAGTCTTTTGCAACACTTCAGAGTTACTTCTTTTGTTAGGTCTACACAGGATGCAAGCAAGGCATTGGCAACTCTTGTCAGTTAGGGTTCTAGAAGAATACCAAATCCAAATCATAGAAAGACCTCAAACACCCATCTCGAAATGAATAACATTACAAGCAGATGCTGCTGTTGAGGATGCCACACTGTCTTATCTAATATTCGATTCATAATTTGATAACCTTTGGTCATGGTAGGAGAGCGCTACAGCTTGTCCATTCTTCTTGCGACACTTTTATACTACTACTTCTAAGGTGCCACCTAAAAATGAGTGATACCGTATTCATGCAGACTATTTGAATCTACATTTTCTCTGACATTAGGGGTTGATCAAAATATACAGATATAAAAAGATGTAAGGGCCCAATTGCCATAATACTGGAATGAGATTCACTATTTCAGGTTGTGTTCAAGGGATTCCCTCCAATATATTGATTTTCTATTAATATATTACTTCCCAACACTGTTTGACAACTCTAAAGTCTCTCACAAATCTTATCTGGTCCTCCTCTCTATTTTTTCTTTCCTCCCTAGAATTGTTCTTTCTATACCTATAAGGAGCCTTGAGACAACTCTAATATGCATGATTTAAGGAGACCACGCAAAAGCTCAAACTAACCAGTCAATTTGGAATCCAATTCAAGATTTTCCTTGGGATGTACCAGAAAGGAATTGGAATGGACAGAATTAGAAGAAGAAAGACCCGTTAGTAATGATTGGGAAGATTGTGAAATTGGAGGAAAAATAAATTTTTCGGTTAGACACATGGAATTGGCTAAGCCTTTTTGTCTCAGTTGCCCTATACTAGACAAATGCATAGAGATCTTCATGGGAGCGGGCCAATAGCATTCTTTATACCACTAGCGCCACCAGAACAATGGCATGATGCAGATCTATGGTGCTGATAGGATATACAGATTTATAAGGTGATGGAGTATTCATCATTTATCGACAAACTGGTAATTGCTGTTTTTCAGCATGCACTTCTCACCAATAGCACCAAGTAGGTTTCCACAGTTCAACAATTAAAAAGGAAGTAGTACTAGTATACAGTCCAACCCGATTAATTCAGATGGATGACACAGAGAGAGAGAGAGAGAGAGAGAGAGAGCAATGTCAAGGAAAGTATGAGGAACATGGTTTAACAATGCTATGAAAATGAGATAAGCATATTAAAGAGATGGATTAAGGTTAAAAGGATATATCTATTCTTGCAGTCTAACCAAGCCTATGCTATTTAAAAAATGAACAGAAATATGGACAAATTGAGACCTACAGTTGATCTTTCAGGAGATGTCAATGTACAACTACTATATGTAACAATGACATGACTGGATTCTTCAGTCCAGACAATAGAATTACTAAGTCAAACCTGCAGAGCAGTTTCCAGGTCTGAAGGAGAGCAATCCCCAGAAAAAGACCTCATATAAGCTCCAATTTTTGTACCGACTTCAGCTCTCTTACCAGCAAGCACATCCATTAGTACTGAAGGCCTATAGCCATACACACCAATTTCTCCAGCAATTGTTGATCCCATAGAGCATGAAAAGTATTCATTCTCCGATACTTCAGATAGACCCCCATATGAAAAACCAGTAAACAGGACCTGTAGTGCAGAATTATCAATGCATTAGAAAAAGAGAGAGGGAGAATACAGAAAACAAAAATCTCATGATTTCTGCAAAATTTCTCATCAAACATGATATGTATCAGAAATATGAAAAAAACAAGAATATCCTCACTACACTTGATAATTAGATTTGTTAGCTAAGGAGTTAACATTTGATATGTTTGCTCCATCAGACAACCCTTTCCACAGGGAACAAACCAGTTAGTTCTTTCATATCATAACATAATTCAATGAGGAGGTTCATGAAATAGCAACTAAAGCTCTTGATAATTTCAAATCTAAGACAGAAATCAACTTCCTCTAGCTTCCCAAAAAGCCAAATATTAGTATTGATCAAAGGTAACAAGTGAACATTGGCACCTTCAAGTTCAACTAGACTTTTTTTTTTTTTGGTAATGATCAATAGATTCTAGAGCTGAGAATCCTGCAGCAACAAAGGCTTAAGAAGATCTTTGAAACTTGCTTGACCTCTGGGACACAGCGAAGAAGGTTAGACTGCTAACAACTAACTTTCTCCACAACAAAATGATTTTGAGTTGATCAAGGAACAGACTGAAAACCAGCTGGAAACAAAGCAATGTGAAGATGTATGTCGACTATGCGCTCGTTCAAGCATATGATCCAATGCTATATGCATGTGGTGTTATCATAACTCCTTTCTCCAATCAAAGCCTATTTTCATCGGTTCTGGTAGAAAAGAAATTCTTAAAGGTGCCAGACACACATCTTTTCAAGAGCCAAAAGATACTCACATTTTATTTTAAAATCCCAATTCTATATTAGGATTACAACCTTTAAATATTTTGACTGCCTCAAACTGCCCCTTCCTCATTGTACGTAATCCGATGAATGCCATTCATAGAATATGAAAATGATGGCTATTCAGAAAAAATATCATAACTTTCAGGATGCACTACCATGAGATAGTATACGTAAATTGCTCACAATCGGAAGTTAACAAGGCACAGAAGTGAAGACTTTACCTGGTCATCAAGGAAGTCAGTACATTTATAACATACTCTCATCCCATTGGATAGGATCAATTCAGTGGCTCCGATGTTTGAGTATTCAAGCTGCTGGTCAATATAGCTGAAAAGAACATCCTCACAAGGTTAAAGTTTTTTCTGGCCATACAAGGTTAAAGGTTGAATGTCAAAATTCAAATGCAAATGTGCCCCAAGAATTGTCCACCTAGATTGATTGAACAGCTAGTTGAGAGAACATGCTTGGCTATAAAGTTGATAGAAGAATAAGAAGTTTGAAGAACTACAAAATCAGTCTTAGGTAGTTTAACCCAGTCACCGGACCTGCATGATGCTTTGGCAGCAACATCAGCACTTTTCAATATTCATAATAGTCAATAATGTTGTCTGTACAAATCACCCTTTGAGGTGTTTCCACGATGATAGAAGTAGAACTATAGGAAGATATTGATCTTCAGAATACGGTTTATTTAATACAAACAAGGGAAATCACAATGAAGGTCTGAGGAGCTGCTAAATGACGTGTATAATTCCTTGAGAACCTGACTTGTTAATCATACCTTGATTGGATAAGGACCATAGTGGAAATGGAAATAATCATGATAACTGTAATCTGACAAGTTCAATACCCAAGTACCTAGATAGATACTAGTTATGTTTCACACGACAAATCATGAACACTCGAGACACACAATTATAAGATAGCTGACCGTGCTATTCCTAGATGTTCCATGAGTGATTTGCCAACCTCTAGTTATATAGCACAACCATCTCATAACCAGCAAGAAGATCTCAACAAGCAGAATTCTGAATATTTGAGGAATACTGTTGAATCTTAATTCACACTTTCATTGGCTGAAGTTTGATTCAGCTGAAACTACATTTGGGAGAGTAAAATCCATATCTACCATTCACATACAAGAGAGTAAATATTAACTATATATGATGAGATAGGAACATGGTTGGAGAATATGCAAGAATTTTATGTAGAAAATTTATGAATTTTAATACTTTCAAAGGCAAGGACAGGTACAAGAAGAGACTCTTGGCCAAACTTTACCCTGGATTTGGCTTCATAGGGACAATCTCTTCTGGAATATTTTCTTCATCCCATGGTGGAATTTGTTTTGCCTCCTCTAGAGAATTGACCTTCAACACGACTCTTCTAAGATCATCCACCTTTGCCGATACCTGAGGCTCAATGGCCTTAATGACACAGCTGCTTGAGGTAAGCAGCTTCTCCGCATATTTTGATACATCTGATGATGAAATATCTACAAGTACAGAAGGACTTAGTCACCGCTCACAACCTTTATTTTTCTTTGGTATGGAAAAGCACTAATCTACATTTGGTTATGATTACTCACAGGGAATGATAGTTTTCTGGAGTTGCGCCTCATACTCAATACCAATTACTGGCTCACCGCGCAAAAAATGCTGCAGGTTTATATGTAAACTTAATCATTTCTAACATTAACAAATCTAAATAATGATGTTATCAAGTTTATAGGTTGTGGAATACTTGGATCAATTCATCTCGCAAGCTGGTTGATTGCATTTGATCACGCTCCAGATAAGCAGATTCGATCTCCGACAATAGCAAAGCTCGAACAATAGATATTTCACGATCTGAAAAACCATGGATTCTCACCCTTGCCACCTGAAACATAAGTCTGGTTGAAGAATGATAAACAACAAAGAAGTTTATTAGCCTAAGAAAAAATCGACCTCCATGAGCATTGATTCTAGAGCTGCCATGGTCCCTCCTTCTTTGCATGATGCTGTTATTACGTAGGCCTTTAGTGGACGAACTAAGACATCTGAATCAGCTGAACATGAGAAATAGGGCGGATCATTCCTCCGAGATTGCTTGAAGAATCTTTGGTTTAGGGCATGAAGAAACACAGATTCTGTGAGCAAATCTTTGTAGTCCTTCACGGTTTTCAAATCATCAGCTGGCATTTTGTAGCTGATCATTACCATACTCTGCACCAGTACACATCAAGGTTATCATGTCGTGAAGAAACACTTCTAGGATAACAAACAAAGGCTAATATCATGTACACAAGAAAATTAAATGCGCACTCACCCCAGCAGCTTCACATTCAACAGAATATGAAAATCGTGGTTCTTCATGAGATGGAACTGAATAGGTAGGAATGGGTTGGTGGTCAAGCACTGCACCTTTCTGCCTAAAATGAGTCTTTATCATATCAACTACACTCTGTAATGGAGAAGGAGAGCTTTAGAAATCCTGGAAATTTGGAAACTAAATATGGTGCTTTGGGATGGAAAGTTGATATACAATGACACCAAACCTGCATATCAGGAAAGTCTCCAACTGCTACAACTGCCATATGACATAACTGGTACCATTTCTGATAAAACTGCTTCACAGTCTCAGCAGAGACAGTTCGAATCACCGCTTCAGTTCCAATAGGTAAGCGCTCTGCATACTGCAATATCCCAATTCCAATTGTAAACCACAAACTGATGCAACTTCGCTGAGGTAAACTTCAATTTCTCACCAGCCAATATAACTTCCTCTGTAACCTTAGATGCCAACACTTTTGGGGAAACTTTCTTTTCCTTTAGTTGACCTTTTGGAAATTTACAATTACCAGCCAATTTTGCAAATTATAATCACTCTGCAGTCCTACTCTTGCATTACAACTTCACAAAAAGACAAGGAAACAGAAAAAATTCCAAAGAAGATAGAATGAAAAAGGGAAGTAGGAGGCCCACCTCAGAAAGAGGGGATGAAAAGGCAAATAGACATGCTATTTTTGTTGAAATGACTTCTACCTGATCGTTGATTAATTTGGCAAGGTAATAGAAAGGCTACCACGAACTGAACTCAAACACGATGTAATTTTTTTACAAGCACAGGATAAAAACATCATTTTCTGTGGCCATCCAAGAGGCTAGAGCAACAAGTCTTCCATGCCATTTTAAAAATAGCTTAGAAATATTGGGAGTATATTCTTCACACAAACTCTTTTTCGCCAGATTAAAAAAGTGCAGTATAGCAAAGAGTCACTGAAATATCAGTAAAAAAAAAGGATAAAAAGAAAAAGGAATATGATTGATTACATGGAAATACCTTTGAACCTTCCATCAACAAAAGCCAATGAGCATCCTGCATTCTTCCAGTTGCATTCCTGTTACTTCTGTATTCTTCTAAGACAGCTCCTCGTTCTTTTTCCAGATCATCTTTTGAGACCCGAACCTGAAGCCAACAATTATAAATGCTGAATACATCAAGAGAGCCAATAATTATCAAACTGCCAAGTTCTGTTGGTACCTCAGAGCTGAACTCTGCCAATATAGAGATAGCCTGAGACAGCAGCTCAGGCTTGTCAACAGGAACAAACAACTCATATATGGTCTGATCAGCAGATGTTACAGCATTCTGACAAGCACCGAATTCTGCTCCGATACTCTCTAGGAATTTCACGATATCATGATTGGTATATCTGTTAGTGGCACTGAAAGCAAGGTGCTCAATTATGTGAGCAACTCCAAGCTCACCATCCTCTTCCAAGACTGAGCTGCCGCAAACACAATAGGTTATCCTCTTTGTCAAACCAACGAGATGTTTTACCGTAGAAACAAGCAATGCATGAAGTGTAACTAATGGCTAGATAAAGGACACCGCCCATTGTTTCTCTTTAGTTAAGAACCGAGACTGGCACTGAAGGTGAAATCCTAGACTGTCATCAGGTTTTGTAAAGTCTGTAATGGTGGCAAGACTCAGCTGTTTCATCGATAATATAAACTTAAAATGCCGATAATAATGGGTCCACACCTACCACACATGCTTCAAGGTATGAAAGACACAGAAAGTTGCATTGCATGTGGTCTCCATGCCAACCATTCAGATATAATTGCATGACAATTGGGCTTAAGACATCACCTAAACCACAAGGTATCAAGGCATTGGTTTTGTCTAAGTTTTGACTTGTATACGAGATGACACATACCAACACTTCATATAAGACTTGGATGGATCTCACAAGTTCGAATTGCTTGTCCATGCAAATATTTCAATGACCCGACCTCACTAGCACAAGCCTGACAAAAGCATCTCCTTACGGGAGAGCGACGGCTTTATCCACACTATTATTGCAGACAGATCTTCCAAAAGCAGTGGTGAATCTCGAATATCCCACAATTTTCCTTAGGCAATGTTTCCCCTACACATTCCGTTTCCCTCATCACAAAGACGGAATTTCACATTAGCCGGGAAACAAAAAAAAAATCCCCTAAATCATCGAAGCAGTCCTTCAATCAACGCCACTTCACAACTTTCATCCAACCTCGCCGCCTCTTGTTCGCAAACCGATTCCACCACCGCACGGTCTCTCCGGCCAAACTCCAACGGCCACATTCCAACAAGTTCACTCGGCAACTAAGCGACCTCACTCGACAAGTACAAATCAAACTCAAAATGCGCGCTCGAAGCTCACTCTAAGCTAACAACAACATCCTCGATCTCGCGCCCCCCTACCGATCGAAATCGCCACCTATCCGATAACAAGAACAGCCAAAAGAAAAGAAAAGGAGGAGCTAGTGAGACAAGAGCGGGAGCTCAGAGGCGGTGTTTGCTCACCCAACTTTGACGACGAGGGCGAGGGCGGCTCTCATTCTGGGCTTGGAGTTGCGGCGGACGTAGTAAGTGAGGCCGTTCTCGAGGCGGCCGTGCTCGGTCCCGAAGGGCTCGTCCCCGAGCGGGTCGGCCATGTCGACGGCAGCCAGCTTCAGCGACCGGAAGCCGTGCTTCCTCCCAAGCTGCGACGTCTCCGCCGGGAGCAAATCCATTCTCCTTCTCTCTCTTCTTCTTCTTCTTCTTCTTCTTCTTCTCTCTGTGTCGCGCGCGGACTGGCGACTCTTTTGGACTGTTCTTGCAGAGAAGATTTTGATTTTGATGTGGGGGACGATTGGAAAAACGGAATGCGTTTTTGCTTACTCAAAACGGCCGTGGGATGGCCCGGATCATGGGAGAGAGAAAAAGATAGATAGAGAGAACAAATTAATTTTCTTCGTCTTTTTTGGGGGGCCTTCTTTTTTCTTTCCTGCCCTTTAATATTTCGGTTATAAATTTTCGAATTAAAGCTTACTTTACTTTACGCAATAGCCAATGACTGTCCCAACCACATCGAGCCCATCAGCTTAGAAGTCTCTTCACACGAGTGTTTAGAGATTCGTTTCATGGCATGAATCGAACTTACAATGACCTCATCAATGAATTTTGCAAATCGAGTTTGATCATTAATCTTCTGGATACTTCCAATGGGCTTAGGATGCGTCATAAACTAGGATAAGTAATCGTTGTATGAGTGTTTCTTCTTTTGACTTTGACTTTCTTTGTGTCATCCCTACCTAAGAAATTGTCGGCAGCCGACTCCATTGGGTAACCCTTACTAACAATCGCCCGTGCAATCCTATTCAAACTTATGAGTCTAACAAGCATTTCATCCTCTCCATCTTGATGCATCTGTCAGGATTATAACCCTAGGAAATGATTCGGGTCGGCTATCGTGTCCATCATGTGTACTTGATGGTGCAGAGAATTAAGCCCGTGATTTGCGCGCAATTCATACGTACATGTCCTTTTCTTGATCCCTAGACAAGAAGCTTCGAGAGTCGTCTTCTCCAAATGAGGAAATGTCGGAAGAACTCTCGCTACCGGTCAAAAAAAGGGTGGCGGTGCGCGTTACAGTGGTGACAAGCTTACGAGATAAAAGCCCAGACAAGAGAGAGACAGGGAACTCGAACTGAGAGACAGGCACTTGAAAATGCCAGGACCGTGAATGCAGCTTCTTCCCTCGACCCAAATGATAGCCGTGAAAACAAGAAACGATCCACCTCTCCTGAGAATGGATCCAAAACTAGGGATTGAGCAAAGCAAAACTATGCTGTCATGAGCCACAAATCGCAGCCTGCAAGGGTGTTTCTCAAATCATAAGCTAAAAGGGGCAAATGCCCACCTCAGTCAATCTACAGGACCTCTGTTAATTCCATCCCAAGGGCTACAAGATTTGTATTACACGACCTTTTTCTGCGCTCATTTCCGAGATACTTTTTGAGCAATCAGCTTGATGTCCTTCAATCTTTCATCGATTAACTGCTGCAGCTGCTCTTCTTGCTTGTTTTGGTTGTCCTCCACTTGGATACCGTTAGCTTCACCACCTGCTTGTGCCCTATGCATGATGAATGACATCTCTGGATCAAAATCACTCGATACTTCAATCACTTTCTTCCCAGCAGTCTCAGAGTCTTTTCCCAAAATGTCGGCCCTCACACGGTTTGAAATGACAGAATAATAATCCTGTATGCTCTTATCGGCTGGATCAAGCCCGAGATAGACTAGAATCTCCCAACATTGAAGAAACTGTTTCTTGTTGATTTTGAAACGCTTCCTGGCATCCTCAACCACACTAGGAGGAGGCAATAACCGAGGGATGTAGGTTTTCTTTGATAGTTTGCCTTGCTTCAACAGAGATACTGTTGAATTTACTGCTTGCTGGACTTTGTCAAAGCTCAGAAGCTGTTGCACATCGATACATGTTCGCAAGTGTTGAAGATTATCCACTGGCTCTTCTATTGTGAAGTCATAAACACCATCAGCTATTGCGACATTGTTAAGCACCTCCAGGAGATAGCGGCCATAGCCTTTGCGCTGGTAAAGTGGTAATACTAGAATCTGACATTGGAAAAAGACCTCATGAGTAATACAAACCAGCTGATCAGACTTACATGCTCTTCTAAAGCACCAAAAACTTGTCTTCTTTCTTATAATTAACCAAGATAACAGCAAACCTGACCCAGCCGCAGTCGTGAACTATCAGGATAGTGATAGAAACGGTATACAGCAGCAAAACCAAGAAGCCTATCTTGAATATTGCCTTGCTGATCACTTGTCTTCTGAATAAGAAGATACAGCTCCCAACTTGAATCTGTTACATCAATGGGATTGCTACCTGATTCATTAGAAAAAATTTCCTCAGGATCAGAAATTTCTACCCTTGACAGATAATGCAACACATGCATTCGCAAACAACACATGCATTCGCAAACAACCCATGAAAAGCCAATGAATTACCGTCTACAAGAAGCAGAACAAGAGGGACCAACCGACTATACAGGAGTCCTGCTGTCATATCGCCCAGCAGCATGCGCACAACCTGACATGCAGGAAGTCAATTTTCATGATTCTTTACTCCTTACTGTGGCAAAAGAGGAAAAAACAAAGGAACACCTAATGCATCCAACAGAGGTAAGATGAAAAGGCAGAGCTGGAGAATGAAAAGTCAGCTCCTCTAAAAACACTCTGTCAAGCTTATCAGATTGTTAAATGAGAAAATATAATAGTCCAACTCCCTCCCAGGTACCTGAGAGAGAGAGAAGGGCAGGACAGACATTGATTCTCACCATTTTGAATAGCCGCCAGCCTATAACATAATGCAAAACGTGCTCATTTCTTCCTACAGCTTATCAACATTCATATTACAACCAACTAACAGAATCGAAGATGAGATTGCTCATAAGAGGAGTTCTGCTTCCCTTGACAGACTCCTATGTAACAGGAAAATCTTAATTAGCAACATTAAGAAATAAACACATTCATTAAGCAACTTAAAACATCACAAGGCATAACGAAAGTTAATTTTTGTTCATCATATTATGCACACACAATACTGATGAGCACCAGAAACAGAGAAAATTTCAACAAACACGTGTTGAAACAAAACACATCCCTATGTAACCACTAACAGCACATGCAATCATAGTGAGCATAAGAGCTTAGAGAATTAAACCCACCTCGACATCAGAACTAGCTTTTTGATTACTAATGGAATCATCAACATGACCATCGGAGTGTTTATGCTCTAAAATCTCCCCAGCTGAAACTGTAGACCTGAGAAAAGTTACATTGACAAGAGAACACATAACCACACTCAGTAAACCAGAACTGAGAAAGCGAACTTCTAGTCTTCATCCCCCCCCCAACCCCAACCCCACCCAAAAAAGAAAAAGAAAAGAAATGTACCGAATAAATTGGGTCTCCTTGGAAAAAGTTTGAAGGAAGTCATCTTTATTATCCACAAGAGTTTCACCAAACATATTCTGATTCAAAGATCAAACAATCAGCAGCTGTCAAGGGGAGAGAAAAAGATAGTTTAACCAGAAAACTCAGTACCTTAAGAGCAGTGTTCAGATCAGTGATTCCTTTGCCTCCCTTCAAAAAATGAAAAGCACAAATATTGCATGTCAACATTAAGAAACAGAAAGCTCAATTGCAAGAAGGAAGTATGATTATCCCACATGTCTATCGACAACTCTAAAAAGTCAGCAATGCATACTGATCATAATGCAGAAGTAGATGGAGTACTTACATCCGATTTGCTCTCAAAAGCAATCTCTGCGTATGCATGAAATGATACGCAGCTTACCCAGACGGATATCTGCATCAAGTGCAATCAGCATTAAATGGAGTCATCTTCAACTATCTATAACTAAATGATCAAACAACACATGAACAAGCCCAAAGAATCATCTAAATGAGAATATTGTCCTCATGAACCAGGAAAGATATTGATGCAAGAATTATAGACCAAAGAATATGTCTCATTCTCAATATATTTACTTATGTTACAATAGCAGTTAACCAAAACCATCAAAAGCATATTAACTAGTAGAGATCAATGCACTTCAAGCACAAAGAACGACTGCAGTGTCCAGGGTTCTTCAGTAGCCGATATAGACTATTATCGTCTCACAGCTCAAAAGAGGGAGCAGCTTGTCAAGCAACAATCTACTTGACTATAAATGCCAATATAACAAGAAAATCACAGCATGATCAGGCTGAAATGAAACAAAAGTCAGACCCTTTACAGGCAAAGCACATTATTTGGTAAGTCGAAAATAAAATGCCGGCAACCAATACAATTTCACACAAAAAAGGACACACAATATCATACATTTAAATTGTATACCTTACCTTTAAACCTTGGTATCCATAAATTTTTCCATCTTCCTCAAAGAAGTGACTTAAGTCAACTGGATCAAGGCAGAAGCTATCTGGAGCCCCCACTTCTTCTTCCTTGGACACTAAAATACCAGCAACAGAATTACAACTCACAGACAAATGAAGTCGAAACACATTTCAGACAAAGAATGCTCATGATCTAGAAAAGGAAAAACGAGTGACAAACAAAAGCAACATTATCTCACGGTTAGCTGACCCTCTAAACCGAGACACGGTTCTAAACTTAGTAACTACAAGGCATGGGAAAAATCAGGGTACAGCAGGTATCTCGACTAGCATGTTCACATGGCAAATATAGCTAGCTCTCGTATGACAGCGGTCACGACATAACAGGACACCAAATGGAAAAAGCAATGCCGACCTGACTGGAAGTAGCTACAGAAGATCAGCAAGTTAGACCACACCATTTCAGTTAGTTAACCTTAGCTTGGAAAAAACTACGCAATATTTTATTTTACCAAAAGAAACCTTTTTTCTCTGGCAGGAAGCCACAGTCACCGCAAAGAGAAGACAGACCAAAGTCAACTGAACCATAAATCTCAATTTTCATATCACCTCCTCTCGTTCCATTTCCTTCTCCACGTAATTACTCGGTTACGCTACGAATCAACTCGCGAGCAGCTCACTCCACCGCACAGCTAAAACTACGGAGGAACCGAACGCTCAGCCGCACACGAAAATTTCGACTTAATTCGAGCCGCCACCGCCGAAGAAAATTGAAAAGGTAGTCAGCCCGAACTTACCCAGATACACTTTGAAGCAGCCGTTCGGGTCGACTCCAGCTCCAGCATCTGCGCCGCGAACACAGGGAAAAAAGAAAAGAAAACGAAGGACGCTCAGCGTGCTGAAGAGACGAGAAATTTCGCGAGAAAATAAACTGGCCCAGGGGAGCCGGCGGGCGACAGTGAATGATTCAGAAATCGAACGGGCGTGCCGGCTCGAGAGGAGCCGGTGCTGGAGTTACCGGTGCCGGAGAAGCCGACGCGCCGCCGCTTCTTGGGCTCCGCCGCCGGATCGGGCGCGGCGTGGTGCTTCTGCGCCATCGTTAGGGTTTCGCCGAGCGGGAAATGCGACGAGGGAAGGCGGGAAATTGCAGAGGGGGAGAGGAGGGGAGGGGAGCGGAGACGTTGTGCGAACTGCAATATAAGGAAAGAGCCACCGGAGTCACGTGTTCCGCACGTGGTCTGTACACGTGCCAAAAATTATAGATAAGTAAAAATTAATTGGATAGGAAGCAAGCAAGTGGGCGTTTGGTCTAGTGGTATGATTCTCGCTTTGGGTGCGAGAGGTCCCGAGTTCGATTCTCGGAACGCCCCTTTTCTCTCTATCTCCTTCTCTTTTTATTCTTTATTTTTTTGCTGGTTTTTTTTTTTAGCAGAATTTCTTGAGCTCACTTTGCGCGATCCGTGCGTGTCAATGCTGTCGACATATGAAAGTTCAGGGTACGATTTTCGACTGAATGTTGCTTTAGTTGGCACCAAGATCAATATTAAGAACTACTGTTAAACTTCCATTTTCTCGTGGCAATTTATCCGATGTAGAAAGCAAAGTTGATGATATATTGATGCCATAGATTTTAGGAGTGTCAATTTTTTTGCTGGTTTTTTTTTTTAGCATAATTTCTTAAGCTCACTTTGCGCGCCAGCCGGATCTCAAAATTCGTGGTACGGAATGTTGCTTTAGTTTTAAGGGTTGTTAAACTTCCATTTTCCGTGGTAATTTATCCGATTTTATATTGTGATTTTGGTATTGATCTTTAGGGGATTTTAGATCTTTTAAGTGTTGGTATTGTTTTGGTTAGGCTGATTGGATCGGGTCGGGCCAACCCGGGTTTTTTTCCTCTCTCAACACGTGTGCAACGAGAGTGAAATCAGCTGATTGGCGCCAGTCCGACCCAATCCAGCCCATTCTCTTAGGTTATTTAATATTTAGGTAGAGTATCATGAAAACTCGACCCGACCCATTAATTTCTCGCCATCCAGGACGAAGTTGACCTGGTAAGGTAATGCATCGAACATGACAATGGATTGGGATTATTGCTTGGAAACAAATCCCCAGGACCAGGTAGTGTAGATTAAAGAAATTGACTTGAACAGTCTTTTATTGAACGAACAATCCTTCAAGAATTGATTGAAAGTACTTGAATAGTCATAACCTAGCAGCCTCACAAACCGCATTGGATACTAGTTTGATCGATGCCATAAATTTGATCAGAGGGCATCAATAGATGCGCCTGAAGTCGAAGCTGCTTTCATTTTCTTGCTGACACAGAAAAGAGAAGCCAGATGAGACTGTTGACAGTTCTAACACTATCTCAGAAGATATCATTTTTGTTGCACAGGTCCAAATGGGGATTACTTTACTGGAAAAAGTTACACTCTCGTTTTCTAGTAATTTATCCAGGACAGGCAAAGCTTGCGATTCAATGAAGTTGATCTTGTGTTCGACGTTGGCCTTCTTGATAAATGGCAATCCGATCCCGTATGCTTTTCAGTCGACATCGACCGCTATGATCTGTAGTGGAAACATTTGAATAATGTGCAGATTAATTCTACCTTGACAGCCAGACTCGCAAAATCTACTCCTTTTCTCGAGCAAGAGAGACGACGGACCTTGCCATCTTCCGGGATCGTGAGAGGCGTGAGGAGGAGAGAGTATCCGGTGAAGACACCGACCGCTATAGTCTTCTTTGCATTCAACAGCTTCAGGAGAAGGGCGATGACCTGACCCCCGTCCAGCGCGGTCGCTAGTAGGACCTATTCAGTAACGTTTCCACCAGACTCTCTGGTTTTAGTATATGGACAACGGCTTTCGGTCATTGAATTCTATGGTTATGCCAAATTTACTCTATCTATCATCATCGTGACAGGAATGTTGGGCTCTGGAAGCGAGTAATAAACATGTTCATACACTCTAGTTGAAGCGAAATCAATGAGAATGGATGTGGGATTGAGTAATTGAGTATGGAACAGAATTTACTGTGGATGGTTTGCAATGGCATCTCTCAGCTCCTTCAGAATCTCTGCTTCTCTGGGATAGACATTGGTTGTCAGTAGATACTGCCATGACAACACAACAACTTAGAAAATGCTCATTCCAACATCTTCATTTAACAGAAGAAATTGGTGCAGATGGCAAAAGAAAAGAAATGAAAAAGAAACTTCACATTGTATAGTTCATCAGTTTGCAACAGCCCTGATGGCTCATTGGAGACTACCTTCGTGGTCGGTTCCATCTCTGCAAATGCCACCAAACCAATCAAATACACAGATGATGAATATGCAGAACAGAAAACCGTTCTGCACAGCCAGGGACATGCATGATTCGAAAGAGATATCTGCACAATCCTGAGAGATTTGGACTATCTCTCCTAGATATCTCCATTCAAGAGTGAAAAATGCTGCATTCTTTTCGCCCATTATGCAACAGCAGATGAGAAAAATCATATAGTTTCAGGTGTTGCTGCAGAATGCAGATGAAAAGGAAAGCGTTCTGCTTCATTTTCAGTGTGCAGCAACTCTTCCTCCATTAAAATGGGGGTAGAAACTTGAGTGAAGCCAAAGATGACCCTCACTGAACCCCAGAAAGATTGCCTGCGAGAGAAGATGGCAGCAAAAGTTAGATCAAGATCGGCAAACTTATACCTTCTAACTTTGGAGAAAGAATAGCCCCAATCACAATCTAGCTTGGGAAAACTTCTGCAGTTCAATGGGGAAAATGGGCATCTTATAAAATACAGTTCTCTCCCAAGATGGGCCAAAGCAGGTGAATCCTGTGTCATCCGGGTGATGTTTTCTCAGCTGGATGATATTATGTTACAGTCGATGCATTTGACGGACTCTGTGGCCGGGGTAAGAACCCAATTTCATTTGAACACCACGAAAAGGAACTGATTCTCTTCTATAAAATATAAGATTTCTATTATACTTGATCCTGAGTATGACCTTAAACTGCTTTATCAGTCTTATGTCAAATTATAAGATATGGGCCTCCAGGATGATGTCGAGTGCGCTCAGAGGAAGCGAAAGGAAGGGAAGGCATCGGCCTCCCTCCATTTGGGCCTGGTCCAGTTAGCTGAGCCACAGAAAGGATTATCTAGTCAGCTTAAAGCTCCAAGATGTCGAGGAATTAGTTTCAATATTATCTAAGCACGTTTGAAGTCATTAAACTACATGCAGACCTCGACATCCCTCTGACTAAAACACCTAGAGGGTATTCCCTCCTCTTGGAAAAGATAAAGATTCGGGAAAATTGGGAAAACCGACACTTTAAAATAAGAAATGTAATCATGTCAGCCTATCTACCAACGTTATATCTGTTGACATTGATCTGGACATTTTTGGTGTTTGTTTTCGACTAATGCAGGTGTTGGAATGCGACGATTCTCATTCTCATTCCTCTCTCCTTCCTGCAGTCGCCAGAGACGTTTGGTCGGAGGACTCCCTTCCTCGTTTGACATGAAGTTGAGTACGATAATGGGAGACTGAATCTGTCGGAGTCCTCTGCATATCGTCACCATGGCAAGACCAAAGAACCAGCCATGCGTAAGGAATCGAGAATGAGGAGAAGAAGAGTTAAAAAGGAGACGCCAAACAGGAAAACATTGTCCATCAAGAATTAGTTTTCCATTTTTCGAGAAACAAACATTTTGTTTTCGTAAATACAGGTAACGAGGGTTTTAGGTAGAAATGAATTATTTTCTTCAGAATTTATTTATTTCATAGAAAATGAATGATTTTGAAAGTATTTTTTTAAATGATTATTTGTATCGTTTGAAATAATTAATCAATGAATATTATCGATAATACTTTATACCTAAATATTTTTGTGTACGATGAAAGTATTTTAATTCATTCATTTTTGTAAATGATTCAAGCACGAAACAAACGGAGTCTAATTGAGACTCACGTTAGCGTGACTCGACAAATTGGGGATAAAGAAAAATATCGAGTACTTATCTGGATTAAGGAACATAATCCGATCTTGCTTTCGCTGTCATTGAATCTTTTTACATAGGAAAAATTATTTTCAGACTGAGAAAAATTAAAATGCTGGTCTCATTTTGGTGTCCAAAAAGTCCAAAGTACAAAACTTCTATTGAGGGCCGATGTCGGGTTTGAAACGCTACCTTGAAAAACATCACCGTCAGCAGCCCAATCGTGACATTATTTTACCAGATCATTCTCTCTCTTTTTAATTGCCAAAGAAGCGTCCCAGAAAATAATATCTATAAATTTATACTCTTTCGATTTGGTCGAAGATTTTATTGTCGGCACACCTTCTTGGAAAAGTTGTCAACGTGCCGACCCAAAAGATTGCCCATGTTCTTGGCTTCCGATTCGGATTGGATAAGAACGAGCAAGATATGATTGGGGCAAAATTTGCTAAGCCCTTTTGGTCGGTAATCATAAATAATCGATAAGAATGATGAGGAGTTGCAGACAAGTGAGGTTCGGTCAGCAAAAGAGCCGAAGTCGAAGCCAAGATTGACAATCGATCCAATCGTGAAATTACATGTTCAAGTTCATCTGCTTGTGCATGGACTGAAGAAGAATCAGCTAAACCTCCAGAAAAGATGCGCATGTGCTGGTTCGTCGTGTATTTGCTGATGGATATAGCTAGGTGATTCCCAGCTTGGTTGTGATTTGTGAAGAAGGGTCTTCAGATTGGGTTCTGCTCCTTTGTCCAGATCAAACCATCTGAATCATAATCACCAATTACTATCCTAAGAACAAGTGAAACCTCCATTTTTGGCGACACTTTATCCGGTAAAGAAAGCAGGGTAGATGATATTGATGCCGAAGACTTGTTGTCATCCACAACAAAGTCGGCCTAGCTAAGTCATGTGCTGAACGGAACGATCGACTGGGATGATTCCTAACGACTGGACTAGGTGGCGTAGATTAAAGAAATTGACAAGAACAGTCTTTCAGAGAGTGAACAATGCTCTGGAATTTATTGAAAGTATTCAAAAAGTCATAAAACAACAGCCTGACAATCTGTATTAGAAAAACTATTGTGCTCAAATCTCAGAAGATTGAGGAACAAATACTTATTTTGATGTTTGCCATAAATTTGATCAAAGAGCATCAAGAGATGCGCCTGCAGATTGTCATCCCATCGCCCAGCGCGACTTGAGATATATCGACCCGAGGATCACCTGCTATCATCTTGTTGAACTCGATCGTGTCTTTCCACGCGAATTGCCTCATTGGGTGAGCAGAGGACGCGTCGGCCAAGGCCACGGTGCCTCCCCAGAGAGTGTTGTCGTACACGATCACGCCCCCGACCTTCACCAGCCTCAGCAGCCTCTCGTGATAGTTCTTCAGGTTTGCCCGGTCAGCATCGACAAATGCAAAGTCGAAGCTGCTTTCATTTTCTCGCTGACATGCAAAAGTGAAGTCGGATGAGAGATTGTTGGGCATCTAATTAAGCTCAGAAGGTACCATATTCATTGCACAAGTCCAGATGAGGATTACTTTACCAGAGATGTTACACTCACATTTTCTAATAATTTATCGAGGACAGGCAAAGCTTGTGATTCGATGAAGTCAATCTTGTGTTCGACATTGGCCTTCTTGATAAACGGTAATCCGATCTCATATGCTTCTCGGTCTACATCGATCCCTATGATCTGCAGTGGAAACATTTGAATTGATGGATACGAAACAGAAAGAAAAAAAAAAGAAAGAAAGAGAAAAATGTGCAGATTAATTCTAGCTTAACAGACAGACTTGCAAATTTTTCCTTTTCTCAAGCGACAGGGACGACAGACCTTGCCATCTTTTGGAATTGTGAGAGCTGTGAGGAGGAGAGAGTATCCAGTGAAGACGCCGACCTCTATAGTCTTCTTCGCATTCAATAGCTTTAGGAGCAGGGCGATGAACTGACCCCCATCCGGCGCAGTTGCGAAGTAGGAACTGTTCAGAAAGAATTCCACCAACAGTGAACATACGAACTTAAGACACTCCTTGGTTTTACTATATATACGACACCTTTCGATCATTGAATACTATCAGGCACCAGATTTACTCAATTTATCATTGCCGTGACATGAATGTCTAGCTCCAAAAGCGAGTAATTGAATCTGTTCATACACTCTAAACTGAAGAAAAATAATTTTGAAATCATCGTCTAAGGAGATCACTAAAAGTGCATGTGGCATCAAGCAAAGAATGTTGAATAGAATTTACTGTGGATGGTTTGCAATGGCTTCTCTGAGCTCCTTCAGAATCTCTGCTTCTCTAGGGTACACACTAGTCGTCAGCACATACTGCCATGACAATACAATAATTTAGAAAACTCTCAAACTATTATAGCATCTTCATTCAACAGAAGAAATTGGTGCAAACAATTAGGAAGAAAAGATACATTACATTGTATAGCTCATCACTCTGCAACAACCCTGATGGACCATTGGAGACTACTTTCGTGGTGTCTTCCATCTCTGCAAAGCCACCAAATCGATCAAACCGACTTAGATTTAGATAAGAATTTGCAAAAGATGGAATTATATAATGAAGAGTACATGGGCAATCTATACGCTTTAAAAGATGAAACAAGAGATTATCACAATCCGGAGTGATTAGGAGAATCGAGACAGATACCTAAATATCTCTTGCAACAAAAGATGAGAAAAATCATGTAGTTTCGGTACTGATTCATGCACAAAACAGATGAAAGGAATGAGTTCCGCTTCATTCTCGCCATGAAGCAACTTGTCCTCCATTAAAATGGGGGCAGAACCTTGAGTGAAGCTAAAGATTTCCTCCATGTCTTGAGGGGTTTCTATGGAACCCCAGAAAGATTGTTGAGAGAGAAAATAGCAGGAAAAAGGAGATCAGAGAACTTTACCTTCTACTTGGGAGAAAAAGTTGCCAAGATCACAATCCACCTGGAAAAGTTCCTGAAACTTAAATGGCCAAAATGGGCATTTATATGAGTAGAGCTGTATTATCTTGTTTGCTGAATAGTATGAAGTCATGCTTGTTTTGTTTGACTGACTTGCTGTTATAGTTGATTTCTAGGTGCTGTTTTATTCCAGAAGGTAAACGTCAGAGTGGCTGCTCTAGTATTATCATCAAGGCATGACCACAAAACTAGCCATGCATAAAAGTATTAAGGAGGAGAAGAGTCAAAGGGGAGAGGTCAAAGATTGGGCGCTGATGGTTAAGAAAAATTATCAAGTACAAACGAATCTTCCAATTTCCAAGAAACCAAATTATTTATAATAAACACGTGTAAGAAATGTCAAGAAAAGAATTGGTCTCTCTTGAGTATATATAAAGAGTGCCATTTCAAGAGACACGATAATGTGACTAGATAGATCGAACATGAAAAAAATAATTTCATACTAAATGGGATTTAGAGATATAATCGGATCTCACTTTTAGTTTTATTAGATCTCCCACTTTGAAACGAAAGTCGGGCCCAAAATGTCCAAAATCACAAACTTTCTGTCGATCGGGGAAGTCAGTCAGTTTCGCCACGCCACCTTGAAAGCCATCATTCTCAGTAATCCAATATTGACTCTGTTCCCAAACTTTTCCTTTTTTTAATTTCTCCAGAGAATCGTCCTGGGAAATTATATCTATAATTTTATATACTTTTTATTTAGTCAAAAGGTTTTATTGTTGGTACAACGTTATGGAAAAGCTGTAAACTTCTTTTTTTTATACTTCTCTTTGCCAGAGTCGTGTAAGTATCTCTCTAGATATGGCTCATCACATGTGACTCATTAGCAGGTCTCATGCACAGACTCTCGTTCAACAATTTTTCCAGGAACCTGCGTCGACTGTAGATGCATGTTCCAGTCCTAAAGCTCCTTCGGTAAGCTGCAGTCTCTCTCTCCCATCACCGAGCACATATCCGAGTGCTCTCGTAGTGCTCGTAACGAGACTTTGTCTATACACGGCTTCTAATGTGAAGTTTCCCGAGATCTCTAGAGAAGAACCGCACCCAGGTCGCCGGAAACAACAGACCACGCGCTCACCCACAAGAACCCTGAAGGCTGTACCCTGCTGCCTGACGTGAACGGAGAGTTTCCATTCAGGATCTTAGGACAACAAGGGCCACCATGAGACTCGCGTCTTAAAGTCCCAACTTACTGAACAGAAAACAGAGAAGACCGATAAAGCAAATGAAACAAGGCAATTCCGGTTCAATGAAGAAGTGGCCAAGAAAATACGCACGATTATGTTTCAATTTATTAAGTGATCAAATAAAAGAATAGCTCAATCTCACAACTCAGCCTGCAAAGCCAGAGTACTACTGCACAAATACATAAGAATCCAAGTTTATTCCTCCCTCAGAAAATAAATAATATCAAAACCATGCACAAAAATGACCGACGTGAATGTACTATATCCACAAAGAAAGACCAAAAGAGTTACTGCCGATTAGCTCGAAGTGACCGCAGAGTGGCAGCAAAAGTATCATAGTCAGGAAGCTTAGGATGAACGTGACTTGCCCGTTCCAAGGAACCCTCCCTAGATGTAGACTGCAAGGTTGGAGTTGGAGCCTTAGAACTTCCACTTGTCTCTGACTTAGCAGATGAAACCTTCTTTTGAGTGGGCAACGAGGGTTGCTCTATTGCAGTAGACTTTGGACTATCTTCACTCATGCCTGACTTACTGGATGAAGTTTTCTTTGAGATTGAAGACGGAGCTTGATCCTTTGCAGTAGACTTCAAGGTCTCCTCACGAGACGATCTTTTGGTTTCTGAAAAGGACTCACCCTTTGTTTCCTTATTATACCTCAACTGTTCAGAACTTCTCAAACTATAGGCTTCATCAGCTGCAGAGTGAGGCCTTGTTGAAGTTTCAGTTGGATAAGAGCTCCTCAGAGAGGATCTTGAATCTGCACTACGTTCTTTGGATTCATCAGAGACAAAAGTTGACTTCAAGTTGGTATTTCTGTGAGTTCTTGGAGCGCCAGCCTTTGTCCTTCGAGAAAGCCCAGCACCTATACGTTCTCTACCAGTTGTGGATGAACCAGTGGAGCCTGATCTTTTATTCACTTCAGACTCCTCCTGAGTATATGGTTCAGAATTACTGTTATAAATCTGTTCTTTCATAGTTCCTTCTGAAGCATATATGCTCTCAGAGATCAGAGATGGGTTCACTGGCCTCGTGCTTGCTCTTCTTGTCAAGTTGTCATCCATTTCCTGCTGCATCTTCTCAATATGACGTTCCCAGCGGGTTCTTGAACCACGTTGTTCTTCTCTTAATTCAAAAGATGCTCTTGAACCTCTGGAGCTTGATCTTTCATCCGCTTCAGACTCCTGCTGAGAGTAAGATTCTGGATGGCTGTCCAAAATTTGGCCTTGGTCAGTCCTTTCTGAAGCGTAAATGCCATAAGGACCATGAGATGGGATCACTGGCCGTGTGCTTGCTCTCCTTGTAAATGTATCATCCACTTCCTGCTCCAACTTCTGAACCTGGCGTTCTTGATGGCTTCTGGAATTCTCTTGTGGAACAGTTTTCTCTGGAATCAGATCACTACCAGAACCAAAAGATGTGAAAGCTGGCCGTCTGATTGGTCTCTTCTTAAACTCGGAACTCAATTCCACACTCTCTGGATCTTGCTCAACTACAAAATCATCTGATAAATTAAGTCGGAAAGAAGAGGATGTTTCCTTTGCAGTGTATTCATCTGTTTGTTTAGATAACGAAGCATCACCTGCCGAGCTCCTCAAATACGTAGGATGCCTACTCCCTTTATTTTTCAGACCACCAGTCAATCTTCCAAATGTCAAACCCAAACCACTATCATAACTATCCTCATGTAAAGATTTAGAATCATCTATCGTACCAGGTTCTGAAAATACAGAAGCACTTTCCTCAACTTCATGAACAAAGCATCATCATAAGCATTGAAGGGCTGACTCTGGTGCTTCTCATCTACAAGATCATCAGATGTATCCAATCCTTTATCCTTTGAATTAAGCGAGTATTTCCCTGAACTAGAAGGTAAATCACCAAATCCAGACTTTTTCTGAGATCCAAAACTGGAATCTACTCTGTCTTCCTTATAATTGCTCTGCTCCTCTTCACTTTCTGAACTTGGCCCATGTGACTCATCAAAGGTCACAGGCTCAAGTTCATCTGCTTGTGTATGAACTGAAGAATCAGCTAAACCATCAGAAAAGATAGACGCGTGATGATTCGTTGAGAAACTTGATTGGGGAGTAATCTTTGTGAACGTGTCAATTGTGGTCCTTTTGGGGCTTGGCAAACTGATACTCGTTGATGGATAGCTAGGCGATTCCCAGCTTGGTTGTGAGGTCTTCACACTGGACTCTGCTCCTTTGTCTAAATCAAACCCATAGTCATCACCATCTGAAACATAATCATCAAAAACTACTGCAGTGCTTTCAATTCCTGATCTATTGTCTTTCTGGAAGCTTCCTTCATCAAAATCAGCAAAGGGGTTTTCATCAATATCCTCTTCCTCCTTCTGATTACTCATTACCTCTCGCTCATCACCATAGGTGCTTGAGTGTGACAATTGAGGATGATAGGAAGCATGGGTAGAATGTTTAGCAGATGTAAAATCATCCCGCAACTCATTGGCAGAGTCCACTTCAGATCCACCAGAGTTTCTTCTCTCACTCAGTTCATCTAAAGTGCTACTAGTCTCTGGTCGAAAAGAGTTTCTTATCCCACTTGAATTATCCAAAACATTGCCAGGCTCAGCTCCAGATGAGCTGTTCCGGGTATTTCTGCCTGCCATTTCATGTTCATTCACAAGTGAGTCAACACCACTGAAATCTGCACTAGACTTTCTAGAACTAGACCGGCTGGATCCGCTGCTTCTCCTATTACTCTCTCTGTAAAATCTTTCATTCACCCCTGCAAGCCTATCATTGTCTCGGACATCACGTGGATTGCGATGCATGCTTGGAATTCTGGCCTCAAAAGTATCATTGACAGGAACCCTATCAGAGAATAAATCCTCTGATTGTGAGCTGATGTATCTTTCAGACTGAATGTTGTCTATGCCATAACTAGAGGACTTTTCAAATGAGTTATTGTGCATGGGCTCCATATTAGATTTCATGGAACCATACTGGCTAGGTCTGTTATTGCTCATATGGCCATCTTTATAAAACCTCTCACCCACTTCTCCAACATATTCTTCTTTCGCATAATTCTGCTTATATGCTGTGTGAGGTTGAGCATTTCTTCCATCAAAAGCCTTATTACCTGCAACTTGAGCATAGGCTTCACTTTGAGAACTGGAGCCCGCAGATCTTCCAGCCCATTCATCCATAGGGCCATGAGCAGAAGACCTTTGTGGCTCTGTAGAGTATTGCGTAGAAATCCTCCCACGGCTAGAAAGTTGTGCAGCAGCTCTGGCAGCCATGCTTGCCCGTTCAGCAGATTCTGCAGCAGCTTGAGCAGCAGAGGTTGCATCCTTGAATTCCATATTCCAGTTTTGCATGCCCATGTAGTCAACATTCCCTTCCCTAGGATTTGCATGTCCAGCTTCAGCCCCCTCCATTGCATTACCTGTAAATGGAACTTCCGTCAGGATGAATATCAAAGAAACTTTGCCAGAATTCTACTTTCAAGTAAGAAATGACAAAAAGCAAACCTTTCAAGAAATCGTACAACTCATCATACCTGGAGTTTTTGGCTCTGGATGTGAAGTGGTAGGAACATTAGCATATCCAGGGGGAATATTTTGGTGGCCGAATGATGACTTGCTACTGTTCTCATGCAAGTTTACAGAGGCATCCTCCTTCACTACTTTTTGAGGTGCTACATGCACATTGCTTCTTTCTCTCTCATTATCAGGCACTTGGAAGTTTGAAAATTGTGTCTGCAGCTCACTGGCTTTCCCAAAAGTACTTGGTCCATTCTGCTAAGCAATAATTACGCAAATGTTGTATCAACAAACAGAAGAACATGCTAAATTACTAGTGCATAGCCAGAACTCAGAAGCAAAACTACTAAAGCAAATATAATTAAGAATTACCAACAAATCTTCATGATTATGCGCATTGTTATCCCCAAATGAATTAGGATCCCATTTGATGTTGTGTTCCTCCGCAATTGAGGTTAAAATCTTCACTTTGGTTGGACCATCAGGTGCTTTGGCAGAGAGTTTCTCAACTAACTGATAAAGGGCAAGAAAAGATTCCATCAGGCCCCAATTGAACAAGTGCAACCAAGATACTTTGGCTCATTTCATTTCATTCATAAAAGAAAGAAATGTAAAGGAAGTTGAACAATCATGGACTTACGGAGCGGTTTACACCAGAGTCAGGACGCAACTCAACAGCTGCAGAAATGAAATCTTTTCCATATTTTGCGGTAAAATGCTTGCGGATATCCATAAGTTCAGGAATGTCTGAACATCTCGGAGATGCAAATACTACACTCGCAACAGCCTCCTTCAAGTCAATCGGGCAGTTTCTGGGAATGTACAGAGAGTTAATCACATATTTCTTACCAAAAATAATTACATGAAATTTTATGTGGAAATTGAAAGCAAAGACTATTGTTTCTTTGGGAACTTCCGAGCATGGTGGTGGGTCCACTTAAGTCCCTGTTATGATTACACAGTGGAACCAAATCTTGGACTACAGGGAGAAGGTTAGATTTCCAGCCAATAGGATGGGCAAGGTCTGGCAAGAAAGAGGAGAGGGGTTGGTATGATATATTTTACACCAAGGAAGAAGAGCCCATGGTGCAAAAGTAAATGAACAAGGAGAGGCAAGATTCTACAAATCTCAGATAAAGCCTATTATCAATTGACAACAGGGAGCAGCATGGTGCCACCAAAGTTGCCTCCACAGAAAAAAATGCACTCGCATGTTAAGCCCTTTGAAAGACACCACCAAGGCACATAATTCTACAGTGAACACCATCTATAAGCCAGACATGGAAAAATTATCAGATAATTCATCATTTCATTTGACAACTGACAGTACTTGTTCTAGCTATGTGCTGTCTTCTCAGCTCAGCATCTATATTTAGGCCTGATAACCTTACACCCAGTACTCTTGTTCTAAATGACAGAAGAAAAACTCAACATTAATGAAATGAAATAATCATTGCCACGTACTTCTGCGACTCGATTATATTCAAACGAGCTGCAATAAGTTCACAGAATAGCTCAACAAGCTCATAGGCCGCCATCATCTTCTCTTCCCTCACAACATGTTCGACCTGGAAGCAACACGAGAATGAACCACGTTAGCAGGCTGCCCTCCTCAGCAATTTACCAATTCACGTGCAATAATCTCATGAGAAACAATACAAGACCCTAGATAATTCAGGTCTTCATCACACAAAGACAAGAGCCAGACATATTTAAACAGCTCAGTTCTAAGCAAAAGTTCACTTGTTAAGGGAAAGAGCCATAATTTGGAAGGAAGGAGTCACAAATCTATATCCTGGCTACAGTCAATCATGAACACGCAATGATACACCAATAGATTAAGGGAACCATGCTCAACAACAAATGATATAAAATTCAACTAACTTAAAAAGCGAGAGTGCGAAAGGTTTCACATCAAACTGCCACCTAATTGAAACCGCAATTCAACGAGTACGATCCGAAATCGAGCCATCTCAATCTCCAACGAGGGCGACAACTCACCCGAATCCTAGCAGTCTGGTCCTGACCGGAATCAAGCAGCTGAGCCAAGTCCCGCCTCATCTGCTTCACCAGGACCTCCTTCTTATTCCTCAACAGCTTCAGCCGCGACGCGGCGAGCTTCAACGCCGTCTTGCTGCACAACAACGCCGCCACCAAAAACCAAAAAACACAAAATCAAAATCATCCACCGGTCAACAACCAATCGAAGCCATCGGCCGGCGCGATTCCCGCCGATACGGACGAACGAAAAACGAAAATCAGGAGCACGGGGCGACGAAATTACCATTTGGCGGGCTTGAAGCTCTTGTGGAGCATCTTCTTCCCGACGGGAGGTGAATTTGCTCAAGACTGTGGAGCCGCTGGCGGCGGCGGCGGCGGCGGATCGAACGGAGAGGAGGAGGAGGGGGGGAGCGATCGCCGATCGGAGGAGCGAACGAGGATCGTGCTCATGCGACGGGCGATGCACGCGGAGAAGGAGGAAGAAGACGACGACGACGACGAAGCATCGAGGCGTGTACGGTCCGGTTGCGTTTGAAGTTCGTTGAAATCCGAATTCTATTTGGCTATGGCAAGCTAACGTTTTCCCGGACCGATAAGTAATCGGGAGGGGGAGGGGTTTGGCGCGACAAGGTGCAGGGAAGTTACAGTGGGCGTCTCGGTCGTACTTTTCCTCCTTGTTGACTTTGACCTATGGTCTTGTTAAATCATTACGCGGAGTTGTGATGTCCTCTCTGAACATAAAGAAGTCCGCTGCCTGCTATAGAATGTTTATTTTTTATGTTAAGGGTAAAAGAAAAGAAAATTCATTTTTCGGGTTAATACTACCATAAAGCCTTGAACCATGCCTACTATCGTGCTAATATTGTAGAATTTTTTTGGTGTCGTCAAAGCTCCTAAATTATAACTGAGAATAAATTTGGGGTATTAATTATGTGAAAAAAATAAGAACATTTGAATAGGGTCATGATGGACACTGATTCGGGTTTTTAGTAAGGGTGTCAAAAGGTCAGCGCCGACCCGATCCGATCCAACTCTAAATTTAAGATATTTTCAGGTCGGGTCAAAATATTATCTGAGTATGGAACTGATATCATTTAGAACCGGATCGAAATGAATCGGATCAAGTCAGATCGGCACGAGCTTTTTAGCATCCTTAAGTTGGCACCAAGCAACTTTTTTTATAGGAGCTGTGGATCCCCACCAGCTTCTAGTTAAAGAATACAGCACGACGATATACACGTGTTGCCCAACTTGTCCACATCTACTTCTCAACGTCATCATGCTTTTATCCCCATTTTTATTGTTTTGTTGGTCAGTATGATGTCGTATCGGATTGTAATAAGCAAAATCGTGAATTTCAATTTGTCAATGGAATGTCCATTAAAAAAAATCCACAAATATTTAAACGCATATCTACTTTGGATTTTCAATGTCCAAATTTCTGAAATAATTTAAATTACCCAAAAAAATCAATTTCTTTGTATCTACGGACCCAAGTGACCTTTCCTATTTCTCTCTCGTCCTGAAACAATTTTTACTCTTCTTTTACAAATAAGAGAAAACATCTTAGACATTATGTCTTATTTTCGTACATTATAAAATAAAATAAAAAAGGATTAATCATCCACGTGATTAACAAATTAATTACAATATCATGTTTTCATTTTTTTTCCATTTTCAACATCAAAAGTGTGTCATCTTTTACACAGCATTCAATTTCTCACATATGTATATAAACCCATCTCAATTTTTCCTAATCTTTTTAAAATTTACCAATGAGTATCATGACCCAAAGCGAGACACCCTAAGCCTTCTATGCTAAATTAAACAATTATAAAGAGCATAATGTTATAGAAAGATTAATAAATAGCATAATGTTCCAGAGTTTTTGAGCTAAATAGGAAATTGAAACCAAACTTATAAAGGGTCATGCTCTAACCCGACCCGACCCGATCCATTTTTTTTTTTTTTTCGGATCTAATGTGTTTTGGGTCAAGTCGAGTCAGGTCAGAGCACGATCCTTTATGATTGGGGTCGGGTCAAGTAACATCAAGACCCGACCCATTGACACCCCTAGTTTTTAGTGGTAGACAGAGAAGGGTATTTTTGTCACATTAGAGCAGTTCGGGGTATTGGTAGCATGAAAAAGAAAGTTGGGGCATTGGTGTTGGGTATAATTAGCAATTTTTTGTGATTTTTTTATTACATTTTTTTAATGTTTTGCTTTTGCTTTTTTGGTTGGGTTAATCAAACCAAAAGCCTTAAACTGATATAACTGTAATAAATTTATTTTAAAATAATTTTTTAAATCACAAAAAATTAAATTGATGCACTCATGATAAATTTATCTCAAATTAATTTATTGTTTGACAATGACCAAACACCATGCATCCAAGGACATCTCCCGACATCAATTAGTTAGTTATCCCAAAAAATCCAAACCATTACATTCATGACATATTTACCATATGTTATTTTTCATAAATTTCTCTGCGAAATTACTAAGCTCGACAACATATAACAATAACTCGACCGACGTTAAAATCCATATCAATTTTGGTTGAGTTTATTATCGGTGTACCGGTTTAATATTTTTTCGTAATCCAAAAATTAATTTTGAGTAAATTTAACATAGGCATATTAATTTGAGATTTTTGATAAATAAAAAATTAATTCAAGGTAAATTTAACATAAACATGTCAATTTGAGGATTTCTAAGCATCGACCCTTTTTTGCTTTTTGGTTTTACATGTTTTGCATCTTTAGAGTTTTTGGAACCAATGGTGGTGGGGCCGGGCCTAGTTGGCCGTACCTAATTGGCCGTACATTGAAACGAGGGGCCCCGATCCGTTGCCTGTTGCAATCGCATGGAAAGCGAGACTATGTCCCGTCTCTCGTGTCTTCTTTCCTCTCCCTTTTCCTCCGCGACCGCCGGTGTTTCCCCCGAGGATTACCTCGACATCGCGACGATGGCGATGTCCCATCTTCCTTCCGCACATCTGACGCTGGATCGCGGATCCACCTGTCGCGTTCCGATTGGCTGTCTTTTGCCTGCGGGTTAACTCGTTCGAGAAAAGGACGTCCACGTTTCCATCTAGAAGAAACTGCGCGGGCCCCGCACAAAGAGGGCGGGAGTATCCCTCGCTTTTCCCACTGCACGTTCACGAACATGAAAAACAAAAGTTTGAATCTGTCGAACGCGGTGCATTGCTTTAATCCATAAAATTCTATTCTTTTTTTTCTTTTTTCATGTGGCGGGAATTTCCAAACGTTCCGTTGACATTGTCTGATCTTCGAATTTCGAGCAAACTGTTCGATAAATGAAAATAATTAAAATGGAAAACCATTATTAAAATATAGTTTATTTTTTATTTATTTGTTGTTTTAGGAAAAATCGTTTTACCCCAATTTAAGCTGATTGTTTCATTTCATAAATGAGATTTCAGTACATCAATTAGTTTTCAATCATCTAAATAACATAAAGTTGAAAAATAATTTTGCAGAAACAATTTCCCTTCAAAACAACGAAGCTTCTTTACAGAAAATGAATAATTTAAAAATTATTTCCCATAAAAATGACCATTTATATCGCCTCCAAAAGTGACCGGATAAAAAATATATTTATTGTCCACATAAATGTTTATACATAAATTATTATTGATAATAATAATAAAAAATTCACTAATAAGTTTACGACAATCGATACTAGCAATCATTTTTAGAAAACATTTCTTGAATCATTTATTTTTTTGTGAAATAAAGAAAGTCTTAATTTTTACCTATAAGTGTCTAATATACACAAGAAAAGCATAGGCGTGAAAATTAGTCGATATGAAAATTAACTTGGCCTGTGTTTAATACTAATAACAATGCCAATAATAGAAAATAAAGGGGGCGACGCGTGGAAAGCTGAAGCCGTTTTAGAAAGATTACCGACGCCTCTGACTTCGCGACACCTTCGGGGCTCTAATTCAAGATTCAACTGCTGTAGGAGAAGGTTCTTCCAATGCAATGTTTGGTCAGCCTGATAAGTCAACATTCGTATCCGGCATTAATTGACACTGTAATTAGAATTCTGGGGTTCGATTCTTGCCTCGCATGACCAACCTTATTTTGGACTTTCGCATTGACCAGTAAAAAGCTACAGAAAAGAGGGGGAAAAACCTATCAAAAATTAGTAATAAACAACCACGGAAATTGTCCAATTGACAATGTCGTGTAGCACAAACCATGGCCAATCAGCATTTGCATGTGCTCTCCACTCGTATAATACGCAAATTAAATCAATTGGATGATTATGTTGAGAGAGAGAGAGAGAGAGAGAGACATGATTGATTAACTCTGTAATAATCCAAGAATGATGATTATTTTAATTGCCAGATGCTAGAGGAAAAGGAAAATCGCTTGCCTTGCAGCTGCAGAAAGGAATATGCTCAGATAATGCCCAGCAAAAATGCGCACCAGAACATAAAGTCTTTCAATATTGGGAGATCAATTAAGGAAAAACCCCATAACCCATCATTTTAGAAAGCATGAACAGTTGAATTGAAGGAAAAGTATTGGGAAAGTCTTATATTTGTGTCACATTAGTCTTAAACATTTTGACCTAGAGCAAATTTGGTCTTTCTAGAGCCAAAATTAGCTAGAAGATTCACATGAGCAATATCCGCCCGATAACCGGATAAAACAACTGCTTCAATGATAGATTACATTTCTCCACCGTAGGTGGCTCCTGCATTTATTGCTTGTTCTCCTCCAACAGCTTCTTGTAGTATGCAGCTCGCTGCTTGACAACAAACTGGGTCACTGGATTGGCTTTTGCTTTTAGCTGATGGAACTTTGACGCCATCAATCCTAGAATGAGACGGGACTGAGAAATAACTACAGCAAAGTTGTCTTCCTCCTGAAACAACAGAACACTGATTTACAGCCTTAGATGTTTGGCACTACATATTCAGATAGTAGAAACATCATCTATGGTTGCCAGGTTTACAATGAGAACGATCATCCTACGAGATTCACATCCCATGTACCAAAAATAGAGCTCCGATTTTCGGTTGCTGATGCATTT
This sequence comes from Angophora floribunda, assembly GCA_014182895.1. Taxonomy (NCBI): domain Eukaryota; kingdom Viridiplantae; phylum Streptophyta; class Magnoliopsida; order Myrtales; family Myrtaceae; genus Angophora; species Angophora floribunda. The sequence continues at coordinate 36,478,804 of CM024707.1, read as the reverse complement.
CAACCTCACATAAGCAACTTTGCAAAGCCTGTGAATAAAATCTACTAATTGGAAAGGGGATTAAATCTGCTGATCCAATTTTCGGGGAACAGAATCCGACTGGCCTGACTGGTCCAATTGATAGGGAGGGGAAATGGTAGAAGGTCAGGGTCAAAAACCAGATTGAACCGTCATTGGCCCAAATGATCAGGTCCAAACAGGGCAGTTTAACCAGGTCAAGAAAAATGTGAAGCTGATTCTATCAAAGAAGGAATGAACAAATAAATGCAGCAGCCCCATGACCTGGTGCTGGATCGTTAAATAGCACTATAGGCCACTAGAAGGTGTACATTTACCCAATCAACAAGCAATAAATGCAAGGCAAAATGTTATGCGAAACACTTGTGTGCCAGTTTGAAAGCTGCACACACGACATGGTGTGAAGCACAGTGCCGAGCCACTTAAACCTAAGCAAACCAGTTTGAGCATGAATATGTTCACCTAGCAATAACTGAGCAGCTAAACTAGCCGTTCAACTGCCAGAACCCCTGGTCCGGTTTTGAGACGCTGTTTTGACCCATAAACTGCACAACAACAAGCGATGGCAATTCTGGGCAAGATTCCAAGAAAGCCATGACCAGATGTGCAAAACATCCAACATCCAGTCCTCAGCAGTTTAGATCAAACAATGATCATTTCTTATCTACATTTGGAATTTGTCGGGAAACGGATTAAGAATACAATCACAGCAGATCACTCAACACTCCCCCTCATGTGTAATCCCATCCTTATACACACAAGAGAGGTCATGGCCAAACCACATCAACCCGATTTATAGGTAGAGCAGTAGAACGGGGAGGAGGTGCCAGGATCTGAACCTGACCTCTGTTCAGATACCCTTTTTCCCAAAAGCTGAAGCTGTTAGGAAACCAGCTAACAATGTATTTACAGCAGATTACTTGACGACAAAGTACACCCGATATTCCTCCCGACTAAATAGCAAAAAACTTCTGTAGTTCTACGACTGAAGTAAGACCAAAATTGCCAGCAACAATACCACAAGACCAAGAAAAGCGGAACGGCTCGGCTGAGATGGGCAGCAGACAAAACATGTAGTGCCAAAAGAAATGGAAAAACAAAGCCAAAAATATTGCCTAGAAAGAAATTGCTGTCTCACAGGTAAGACAGTGGAACGTTGACGTCTCCCACGAGCTGACCAGTCGAGTTCACCGAGCTAAAACCTCTCCACGGCACATTACAAGAAACCACCGAAAACTTGAGATACCCATCGTTGCTAGACTTCCAAAAACTTGACCAGAGACAAACGAAGCACAAAATTGGATGACAGAGAGAGTAAGCTTCTGTAGTGCGTACAGGTGAGCTCAATCCCAGCTCGCAGTCGGCGATAGATGCGAATGAACCAAAGGGAAATTTCAAAACAGGAAGTAAAAGGGTGATGCTCGCGAATCGAAAGGAAGAGGCTTGCCTTCTTCGTTTGATGTTGCTGCCGGCGAGAGTGACGCCCGCCGCTGCGCGGTGCTGTGCTCTGGGCTTTCGGCCGCGCGGCGAAGCGGTGGCGGTTCTGGAGATCACCGCCAAAGCCTTGGGGCGCAAGGAAGGGAAAACGGCCCGGGCCTGGGCGAGGAATTTGGCCCGGCCCGAGATTATTTTGTTCGGGCTAAAGCCCGAATTCTTTCCTTAATTTTTTTTCTTTTGGAAAAATATTTAATTTCTAAGACGCAGCTTTTAAAATAATTAGCATACTATTACTTGAAAGTGTAAAATTAATCCGAAAAAAGAAAATTCTCACGCTTTAATTTTTGACAGAGCATAAACTTTGATTCGATTGGAGTTAAGAGCCTCATTAATAGAATCTAAAAAGCTCATATAGCACGCATTTTTTAGCCAAAAGAATCTGCTTGCTTTTTTTCATATGTTTTGGGCACTTTTCAAATTCATGCTGTATTTTTTTTTTTGGTTATTTCAGTATTTAAACCATTAGTAAGGTCAATTGGAAAATAAAGTGCTCTTTATGCTTTGGAATGAAAATATATTAGACGTTTTTCATATTTATTTACTACAAATATCATAAATGCATAAGACTAATATATATTTTCGGGTTAGGCTGGGGAAAAATGTATTTGATACGTATTATAATCGAGCGATTGGGCTTGGGGAGATTGAAGGAACGTGCATCAAGAATTGGTAAATGAAATTTTAATTAAATTTGAAAGAAATTACATTGGGAAGTAGTCTATATGAAACTCACAGGGCGTGATTGAACTATGATTCGCCCGATTAGATAGATTCCTTGCTTGATGTGTGTCCAGGATGGGTGAATGTATTTTGAGTGATGTTGAAGGAATTAAGAATAAATCAAAGTGTACGAAGATTGATGACGACGGATAAAAGTAACTGCATAATAGATTATGATCACTATCAAAGCATAAAAGACGGATCATCGCATCGGGATTGATGAATTTCATTATTAAGACTTAAAAGAAGAAATCACGCATCTTGAATAGTGGACTTTGGAATAAGACAAGCTTACCACAAAAATCTAAGGAAAAATCACTAGTTCAAGACAAAAGGCATCTTGGCTTAGCACCAAGTCCATCTTTAGGGATAAAGACTTGAGAAATATATTATTCGCTCACGTAAAAGCAACTCATTATTTTTAATATTCGAGTCTTGTTTGCTTTTTAAACAAGATTACGTCTCTATTTACAGAGGGATTGAGACAAGCAAACTACTTAAACATTAAAAACATAGGACAAGAAACTGAAATGCATGTAAAATAGATAGAAACTTGATATTTGACATCTCTAAATTTGTGTACAATAATTGGAAGCCAAATAGCCATCCCCTTAAGATCAATAAATGGTAAAAGAAATTGTCCAAAATAGTGTTATGATGCTAGACAGACGATTATTAATGTTGGAGTTTATAGCACAGTAAACATATAAATTGACATTTAGATAGTTGATGGATCAACAATTAAGAAAATCGAAACTCTCTTACACAATCGACATCTTCAACTTGAACCCATCTCATCAAATTGGAGCTAAAACCAATCTTTCCTTGTAGAATTAAGGATCAATTGACAAGTTCGGAGTTAAGCCATAGAATTGACTGATAGAGCCTGATACTTCCACATCATCGTCGGAAGTTCTTTTGTTACTTCTATTTAATTTTTTTGGGTCGCACTTTTGCTAGTTAGATAGGCGAACACTTTCTCATTCCGCTTCCTCATCGCTTTACGTTAAGCTCTTATAGTGAAAAGGCCGAAGGTGCCTCGCTTCGTGTGTGCTGTCGAATCCTCCTACGTTGTCACTTCGATCCTTCTCATGCGCATCTCTTATCTTAGAAAAATGTCCGCATCCTGTTTATAAATTCCTTTCCGCTCTACAGACATTTTTCGGTCGTCTATTAATCCGGGCACTCCATCTGGTCCGGCCGTCTCCGTCCGGGCTGCGATCCCGAGAAGAAGCCGCTGCCTCCCCCCATGGCGCCCGCTCCCCCCGCCGCTGCGCCGCCGGCGCCGTCGCCGTCGCCGTCCTTGCCGCCGTCGTCCCTCTCGCCTCCGCCGGTCCCGATGCAGCTCCACTTCCGGAACCGCGACAAGCTCCTGAGGTCGCTCCGCCAGAGCCTCGACGACTCGGGCCGCCCTCTCCACGGCTTCGTCTTCCTTCAGGTTCGGCCGTCGAGTGACCCCCCCGCCCGCGCGTACTGAATCCCTGACATCTGCAATGCTCTTTTTCTGTTTTTTTCTCTTGATCTCGGTTTAATTTTGGCTCTGATCCGATCAATGGGAAAGGGAGGGGAGGAGCAAGCGCGCCACGACACCGATCACACGGAACTCTTCAGGTGCGTGATTGCGACTGCTATTCGGTTTTCATAGGAGGTAACCATGCGTGTACATGTATATGAGCTCTAGTGGAATTTGCTGGTCGTTATACCGGCGAGTCGAGTAAAATGTGGGAGGCAAACTGCAAATGTGAAGTGCACAAGTCTCTGGTGTAACATGCGACTGTTGAAGCTTAATTCAGTTGATTACGAAAGGCATGGTGGGTGTCTCGGCTTCTCAGCAGGTCAAAATGCTGTAGTTTTAGGAAAAAGTTGTTGTATTGGTCAGTACATGCTTGATATTGGTCAGTACATTGATATGCAGCATGATGTGGTGCATATGATTTGCTACAAAATACTCATATTTTCTTTTGGCCAATTATGGGATATCGATACTGGAGACACAATAAAGTTGCGGGGTAATGGAAACAGTTTGACTAGGATCCAATATAAGGGAAAATGAAGCGTAAGAAGAGATATCATGGATCTGGTCACCTTTTCTCCTCTTCCCATCACTTATAGTTTTCCTGTTAATTGCGAAAAACTATGTAGATTTTAACCTTTGTTGATCCCTAGATAGTAAATTGAAATGTTATAGGTTCTTTTTTATGCACTAGTTTGGGTGGCATGTCTTAACTAGTTCCCTTTTTCACCATCGAAAGTTATTTGGCAAAGACTACTTTTCTCTCAATCAGACTCTTTTTTAAAAATGCTGCTCCATTTGCAATTTCATCGTCATCTTACTGTTCTCCAGTTTTTGAAATGGTCTTTCAGGTTCATCTTAGCGTTTGATGTTGTGAATCATGATTTTTTTAACCTGATTGGTGGCTGAATTGATTTTCAGGCAGGAGAGCTATTTTGCTTATTTATTTGGAGTAACAGAGCCTGGATTTTTTGGAGCTATTGTGAGTTCCTTGATTTTTTGAACAATAATCCTTTAATGTAGATGGAATGGAAATTATGTTATTTGTTCCTGTTGTTGCCTTTTGCTTGTTAGTTCAGAAATAAATCATACACTATCAAGATGCTACCATGTACGTAATCGATAATGTGAAAATGCCACCTGTTCCTTTTCTGTTGCACTTGTTGGAGAACTTATAAACATCGATTGACTTGTTCCAGCAAATCTTCTGTGCATACATATGAGAGGTTTGGACATATAAACTAGTGGCCTTTAGGTATTTTGCAAGTAGACGTAATCTATTGACAGAGTATGAGTTAGAAGTTTGGAGAAGTTTAAATAGGACATTGGCTTGGAATTTGCTGATGATAGGGTATAATGATGTCTGAGGATTGTTGTAGCCAACATCAATAAGTGGAAAAAGGTTTGATTGTAGTTCTCTCATTCTATGTACAAATATCACCAGGCATGCATTTGTTATGGCTTATGGGGTTTTACTTACAGGGTTTTACCACCTTGTTCTGGTGAGTCGAACGGAACCTCACGACAGCTAGTCTTTATTTATATAGTTATGACCATTAATGCAACATTGATCAATGGCAATTGTTTTACCATTGGAATACTTACTAGTATGATTACTTATCCATAACTCTTGAGAATGAATTTTGGGCTCCATACCTCATGGAGTCCTTTTTGTCCAATCTGTTTCATAAGATGAGAGCTTTGATTCTGGTTTCTGTAAGAATATCTTGCTAGTCTGGAAGACACTCATAAGTGGTTGACCAATAGACATAGTCATGTTGGTGACCAATTCATTACACCACTGTCCTATTTTTGCAGCAATGCATCGAAGAGCAATTTAATTTGGTTCAAAATGTGATGATTGGCCTTGTTTTACTCTTTCTGATGCATGATCCTTCATCAGTACTGCACTTTATAATTGTTCTATTTTCATCTGTTATTCTCTTTGTTTCTACAGATATTTGTTTTATATCTTCTTCTTTTTTCATTTTCAAGCTTTTCGGTTTGGTGGTGCTTGCTCACTTTTTTTAAGTACTGATTTCTGCTATGAGTACAATTCTCTGTTGTCTGCATGCTTGTCTTTGCATGGTCCATGCACTTTGTTCTTAGCCGGTGGAACATCAGAATTGATAGTTGTTTTGATGTGCTGCTAGAGCAAAATAGCTTGTAAAGACTTTGAGTTTGATGTTAATCATGAATTCTTTTGAAGGATATTGCGAGTGGAAACTCTCTGCTATTCATTCCTAAGCTGCCCTCTGAGTATGCTGTTTGGCTGGGAGAAATAAAGCCTTTGTCATTTTTTGAGGTGACTGCCTGATCTGCCAGTCCACTTGTCAATGTAAATCAGGAATGATTTGGCTAATGGCTTACAGTTTCTGCTCTGTAGGAAAAATACATGGTCAACAAGGTGTTTTATACTGATGATATTGTAAAAGTTCTCCACGAGCAGTTCCAAGGAGAGGGAAAACCTCTGTTGTTTCTCTTGCATGGGCTTAACACTGATAGTAACAATTTCGCAAAACCAGCTGAGTTTGAGGTGATTTCATCTTCTGTTTTATTTGCTTCTTCGAAACTAGTTTCCAGTTACAATTGCATTTTTTATGTCCAGCAGCATAATAGCAGTCCTAGTCTTTGCATAGCGTTGTTATAAGTCTTTCTCATTCCCATTTTCATTGAGTAGTCAACTATTGAACTTTCCTTTGACTTCTTGTTAGGGAGTGGAAAACTTCGCGAAAGACTTGACTACCCTACATCCTATTTTGACTGAATGTCGTGTTACAAAGTCTGATCTGGAGCTTGCTGTAATTCAGTTTGCCAATGATATAAGCTCAGAAGCTCATGTTGAGGTAATTGGTTGTCAAACATCTTGATATTTTCTACATGAAATCCTCTAATCATCCTAGAATAATTCCTCTTTTGGACGAGTATATGAAATTATTCTTTTATGGTAGATGAACATATGGGCATATTATAAGCTATCGGCTATCTACTGCACTGGATTGAGGGGAGGAAAAAGAAACTCTGCTTTTGCTTTTTTGATTGTGCTTTACTGTCACTTACTTTCTTTCACCTATTTTGGTCCAAGACTATGTAGATCAAATTACTACTGACAATTTAGTGGATTTTTACGTGTATACATTTATCGGCCAAGAAAAACCATGTAGATCTAAAGAGATTTATGCACTCGAGACCACCTGGGGAAGTTCATTATGAAGTATGATGATGGGATAATTCAGTTGGTTGACATTGTTACAAAATTGATTACATCTGAATATCTATCTCTTTTTGGATGTATAGCCATGTATTAATGCGTCTTGTAGAGATGTTCTCTTGAACAGTGCCGACGGCTTATCTAGCCAAATATAAGTACAGGAGCTATTGTCAGTTGCATATTTCTTTCCATTTCTGCATAATGAAGAATTTGTGAAATATAAAACATATTGACCAAAGAATTTGTGCTATATAAATATTGCAGAACTAATTAAAGTACTGGTTATTTCATTGGTTTTTTGGGGAAGACAACAATGTCTGTCTTCAAAAAAAATTTGACTTGTCTGGCATTCTCACAATTTTGGGAGCAACTTTCAATCACAAATGCTCTGTTTCTTCTTTATTTGAGTTTTATGGAGCATTCTCTCCTATCTTAAGCTTGTTGAGTCATTTTTCATTTAGTTTATGATGTGTTCTTTCTGTGACTTAGCTGTGTCTGTTCTTCTTTTGTTCAGGTAATGAGGAAGATTAGGGTTGGCATGAAAGAGTACCAATTAGAAAGCATGTTTCTTCATCACACATATATGTATGGTGGGTGCCGCCACTGCTCATACACATGTATTTGTGCCACTGGTGCAAACAGGTGAGATTTAGGATACAAAAAGTTAGTTTGGTTCTTCTGGCTTGTGCATATGAAAGATCTGGCGTGTGAATAGAAGAACCTCAAATTCTTTGAAGGAATTTCCACAACAATTAGAATATTACAGAAAGCAAACTGGGAAAGAAATGCCGAGAGGAATTGAGTTCCTTTATTCTGGAAGGCCCTTTGGATGGGCTAATTGGACTTTGCAACCGGTTTAGCTCATTTGCAGGGGACAATGAATGAGAGAGAACAGTCCCCCCCACCAGTGCAACTAAACCCGAGGGCGGATATTATAGAGTGTTCGTATTGGTAAAGATGATTGTATGTAAGACATAGGAAGCATTTGAGACCCATTAGTATCTTGAAAATATGAGAGCTCCACTATGATCTTGAAAAATTGAAAACAGTCTTAAAATCTTTGAAAAGAATGTGTTATTGGCACGTAAATAGTGCTGACTTGGGTTGATTGGTTTGCTCACTGCATTTGCGGAATTGGATTTTTCTGACTTAATATTCCTATATTGATCATTTATTTTAGTTGCTGAATTTGCAGAGGATTCTTTGATAGACAAAAGTTCTTTTCATGATTATCCCTGTTTTCCGCAGTTTTGTCTTAATACAGAATGTTCTACAATCTTAGTGGCACATTCGATAATGAAGTATATTTTCAAGTCCTGCTGACTTTGTTTCAACTTTTGAATTACTGCTGATTTCCTCAATCTCTCTATGGCATACTACTGATATTTTGTTAGTCTGTGTCTTTGGAAAAGAGAGAGTATAAGTGAGGAACAGATTTTTTTTGTTGACATAGCGGAAGGTTACATTTCCTTTTTCTCTGTGATTATTCTGCTCATAATATTTCTAGTATGAAGTAACAATAACTTCTTCCATGTATTTTAGTTCTGTTCTCCACTATGGCCATGCAGCTGCTCCAAATGACCGGGTAAGTTTTTGGACTCCGTCTCCTCAAATTGTTAATTTTCGTTTTGGGTTAAAATGCCTAACCTAAATAGGCATTACTCTAGGCAGATGATGTTTGCACAGATAAAGTAGCATGTATTCATGCAAATGCACATGTCAATGTAAGTTTAGGCTAGCATGGTTTCTTGATACACCTAAAACGAGTAAATTTTTGTAGAAAACTTGCTGATATGTTGGAATCTTGATTTTGTTGCCATTAAATGAAACTCATCAGTGCTTCCAGACATAAATCTGCCCTTAGAGCGATGCTGCTACTAACCAGAATTTTAAGCTAGGTCTTGACCATGAAACTGATTTAGCTTAATGCTTAAACTGTCTATTGTCATAATTAAACAAATGCCAATGTGGCCAATTTGGTCTGATCCTCCAATTTTTTCCTTTCAGCTTTTGTTTGATTTTTATTATCAGATTCATGAAAGCTAAATAAATGGCTCTTATTTTATTTTATTATCAGATTCATGCAAGCTAAATAAAACTGGTAAACTCTACTTCTTGTGGAATTCTTTGCAGACTTTGGAGGATGGGGATATGGCATTGTTTGACATGGGAGCTGAATATCATTTTTATGGATCTGATATTACCTGTTCATTCCCAGTGAGTTTCTGGTTCTCGTGTGCTTTTGTGGGGTTGACATGGGACATTGGTTCTCCCAATACTTTTCCCCATTGGATTGCAATTCTAATTTTGGTTTTGTGTTTTCCTTCAACTTATTTTTACATTCTGCCATGAACGTCCAATTTCTTTCAAAGGGCAAGTAATTTTGATGACTTATCATGGACAAGGTAAAAAAGCAAAAAAACAGAATAAAATCTCAAGTCCCTTTTTTATGGTTAAGGCCTGCTTCTTCCCAAAGCTATTGTTACACTGATCCATGTCGCTACAATGGCATAGTTAAATGGTTCTCCCAGGTTCAAACTAGCAGTTATTGTCTATTTCATAAATTCATAATATCTCAGTCATATTTTATGAATGTTTATCCTATATCTTCTGCCATTATGTGGTCTTTGTGCATAATTATTAATAGAGACAACAGAGATCTCCTTGGCTTTAGAAGGAAGCTGTATTTACAAGATTGATTGTCTTCTATTTGCATCAGAGCTACAAGTATCCCCTCTTACCATCAGCTTCATTTTGTGCAGGTGAATGGCAAGTTTACAAGTGATCAGAGTCTAATATACAATGTAAGTTGCTTAATTAAATTGACTATGAACAAAGCCAACTGCAGTTGTGGTAGAAATTAGCTATTAACAAAAGCTACTGCAGTTACATTAGAAGCTATCACCAAGGTTGTCTGGGTATACAGTTGGAGAGAATGTTGGGACAGTTTTGCTAATCAAATGTTTATCAAAAGCCTGATCATACACAGTTTTGATTTTTTTGTTGCTTTCTCAGGCAGTACTTCAAGCACATGATGCGGTGATTGCTGCCATGAAACCTGGAGTTAACTGGGTAGATATGCACAAGTAAGAGTGGATGGCAGAGTTTGCAAAGTTTTACTTCAGGACTTTTGATTTTGAGTAATAGTTAAGAAAATTCTTCTTCTATAGTTCAGGGATGCTTAAACAAAGAGTGCTTCTATGGTGTAGCATCACATTGCTCTTATATACTGAGTGACTCAACTGCAAATTGGCAGGGGGATTATAGTTATTTGAAACAGCAATTTTTTCTTTCTATATCTGGATTTAGTTCACTCCAATAAAGTGGCTTTATGGCTTCAACTTAGTCTCAGTGGACGCTTTGGCAAAGCTTATTAAAAATATTATCTTGAGATTTTTATGCTTCGTGGTATTTGACCTTGCTATATTGCCAGAGAAAAGCAACTCTCCCCTCTGCTGTCTCTTGCTATTGAATTTTATTTTTAGAGGTTTAGCAGTTCTTAATTTAGAGTCATCGTGTTGATTGTAGCTTAAAAACAGTCCCGTGTTTGCTGTTGCTTCTGAAGTGAGGGGACAGCTAGTGATTGTGGATGATAATTGCAGCATCACAAGTCTAATTAATTGTAACAAATTTCTTAGAGAAGCTCACTGCTGCTGAGATTTCCTAGCCTACGCTGTATGTGTCTTCCCCCTCCAAGCTTGCACTTGTCATGTAATTCTGTTTGCTGCATCTGGCTGCAGATTAGCTGAGAAGACTATTCTCCAGTCATTGAGGGAAGGAAGCATCTTATCTGGGTAACTACTTCTCAAGGATATGTGGTCTTCCCAACGTCCTGTCTCCTTGAACTAATGCTTGTCAGTTATTGTGGATTTCAGTGATCTGGATCATATGATGGTTGAGCGTTTGGGAGCAGTCTTTATGCCCCATGGGCTGGGACATCTACTGGGTATTGATACTCATGATCCCGGCGGCTACCTGCAGGTCTTTAGACTTAAAAACGATCAATTTCTTGTTTATCTACTTAGCTGGTTCTGATCTTCGGCAGTTGTGATCCTAAGAATCTCCATGATCTCTAGGGATTGGAGAGACCAAAAGAACCTGGATTGAGTTCATTGCGGACAGTCAGAGAACTCCAGGAAGGAATGGTTAGTGGTAGACTATTAGTTCTCTCTGCTGTAAATATTAATCATGATTTGGTTGAGAAATATCGGGGCAACGAGACCTTGAAAGTACTCCTTTTATTCTGTTTTCTGTTCTAGTGTGCTGATCTCACCAGGTCTTTTGTTTTTATTTGTTTAGTTAGCATACCATCTATGTATAACCAGCAGTGAAATAACTTTGATTCAGGTGATAACGGTGGAGCCTGGATGCTACTTTATCGATGCTTTATTGATTCCAGCAATGGAAAGCGCAAACACATCAAAGTTCTTCAATCATGATGTTATTGGAAGATTCAGAACGTTTGGTGGAGTGAGAATTGAAAGTGACTTGGTACTCCATTTTCTAAACTCTCTTTGGACGCCTTGACTTAGGATAAATAGTTTTTGGACATATATACTCAACGTCATAGTGCTGCTTTCAATTCGAGTAGTCAGCTTAAAGTCGGAATGATTATCACCATCACATCCATCATGCTTAGTTGCAAAATGTTAATCTTTCTAAAGCAATTTCTTCCCCTTAATCTGGAATTCAAAAATTTAATCGACCATGTAGCATTTACTACGGAAATGTGCTGCATCTCTCTGTTATCAGTTCTATGCCATTACGGGTCAAGCCTTTAAGATTTAGATTAGGGCACCAGAGCATCGTATCCAATCAGATTCTCTGTCTTCTCGGTCTTCCTTTGGAGGTCACTATTATCCATCAATAATCCAGTTGTGGGTTTCCTATCGGTCATCAATATGCTTTCCAATCAGTCTGCTTGACTATGATGTTAAAAAGTCGGGCCCAATGAGCCGAACAACAAGCAAATTATTAGAATGCGACAGTTCGAATCCTGAAACGCAGCTTGTATAACTCATCAAAGATAAGAGCAGTTGTCAAGCAATCTTTCAGTCTTTCTATGTTTACTATGTTTATTTTTACTTATAAATTCTCGTTTTCCTTACAACTGTGGCAGTGTGTTACCGCAACTGGTTGCAAGAACATGACGAACGTCCCTCGTCAAACGTGGGAGATCGAAGCCGTGATGGCAGGAGCACCATGGCCGCCGAGCAAGTCCCCTCTTCACCTCAAGAACGGAGAGAACAAGTTTGAAACCTAGTCTGCTCCGTGCTGGAAGTGTGGCTTCGCGCCTGCGAGTCTAAGTGAATAAAGGGCATTTACATGCCGAACTCTGATGATATTTGAAGATGTTGTAAGACGCTGCTTGTTTAGCGCTGCAATATAAGGAGTTTTAAGAGAATAAAGGGCGTTTATACTTCGATCGTTAAGTTGATGCTAGGCGAGCCAAAACTCTAGACATCAGGAAAGACTAAGTTGGTTTTGGTCTGTCTAGTTTTTCGGGGAGAAATTGATCTTGAATTAAATTTAGCTATTGGAGAAATTAAAACCACGTTCCCCGACACATATAGCCTTGAATCGTGCCTACTATCACGCGCTAATATTGTAGAATTTTTTGGTGTCATCAAAGCTCCTAAATTATACTTATTGCGACACATATTGTTTTTGTCACACTAAGAATAAGTTTAGGGTGTTAATTATGTTTAAAAAAATGAGAACATTTAAATAGGGTCACGATGAACACAGATTAGGGTTTTTAGTGGTAGATAGAGGAGGGTTTTTGTCACATTAGAGCACATTCAGGGTATTGGTAGCATGAAAAAAAGAGAGTTGGGGCATTAGTGTTGGGTATAATTAGCATTTTTTTTTGTGATTTTTATTATATTTTTTAATATTTTGCTTTTGCTTTTTTGGTTGGATTAATTAAACCAAAAACCCTAAATTGGTATAACTGTAATAAATTTATTCTAAAATAATTTTTAAATCACAAAAAATTAAATCAATGCACTTATGATAAATTTATCCCAAATTAATTTCTTGTTTGACATTGACCAAACACCCATGCGTCCACATTCCCTAACCCATCCCTCGACATCAATTAGTTAATTATCCCAAAAAATCCAAACTGTTACATCCACAACATATTTACCCTATATTATTTTTCATTAAATTTATTTGCAAAATTACTAAGCTTGATAATATATGACAATAACTCAATTGACGTAGTAAATTCATTAGAATCCATATCAATTTTGGTTAAATTTGTTATCGGTTTATTGATTTAATATTTTTTTGTGATCAAAAAATTAGTTTTAAGTAAATCTAACATAGACATATTGATTTGAGATTTTTGATAAATAAATAGTCAATTCAAGGTAAATTTAACATAAAAATATATATATCAATTTGAGGATTTCTAAGTATCAACCCCTTTTTGGAAGTATACATGTTTTGCATCTTTAGAGTTTTTGGAACCAATCGTGGTGGGGCCGGGCCTAGTTGGCCGTACGTTGAAACGAGGGGCCCCGATCCGTTGCCTGTTGCAATCGAATGGAAAGCGAGACGATGTCCCGCCTCTCGCGTCCTTCTTTCCTCTCTCTTTTCCTCCTCGACCGCCGGTGTTTTCCCCGAGGATTACCTCGACATCGCGACGATGGTGATGTCCCATCTTCCTTCCGCACATCTTACGTTGGATCGCGGATCCACCTGTCGCGTTCCGATTGGCTGTCTCTTGCCTGCCGGTTAACTCGTTCGAGAAAAGGACGTCCACGTTTCCATCTAGAAGAAACTGCGCGGGCCCCGCACCAAGAGGGCCGGGAATATCTCTCGCTTTTCCCACAGCACATTCACAAACGCGACAAAAAAAAATTTCTATTCTTTTTTTTTTTTTCATGTGGCGGGAATTTCCAACGTTCCGTTGACATTGGCCCTGTTTGGTTCAGCTTTGTTGGCCAAATGCGAGTCCGTTTGATTCAGCTTTGGGGAGATGCAATTATATCTCCAAGTCGCCCAAAGTCAAGCGTCAACGCACCCTACAGGGTGCGTTTGGAACTTACATTTTCGGAATGCAACATGGGTACTGTTCATCTTCTTCGCGTGGCCAAGGGAGCCGACGACTGCCGGCGACCACCGGCGACCACCGGCGACTGCCGGCTAAGGAGGGCGATCGCCGGCCAAGGGGGGCGACCACCGCCCTTGGTCGTGCGCCTGGGTTGCGCGCCTGGGTCGCGTGCCTGAGGCGCGGCGGTCGACCGTCGCCTGGGTCGAGCGACCCGGGCGATCGCGCGACCACCGCCCGGGTCGAGCGACCCGGGCGATCACGAACCCGGGCGACCCGGGTGGTCGCGTGACCATCGCCGTCGCCTGGGTCGCTTCGCCTGGGTCGCATGACCACCGCCTGGGTCGCGAACCCAGGCGACCCAGGCGGTCGCGTGACCACCGCCGTCGCCTGGGGCGAACCCAGGCGACAGGCGGCCGCCGCCCGAGGTCGTGCGACCTCGGGCGAGGCCTTTCGACGGCCAGATCTGGTCGCCGGAGGGTGGCCGGCGGCCAATTTTGGTCGCCGGAGGGTGGTCGGCGGCTATGAATTTGAAAAAAATATTTACAATTTTTTAAATAAAAAAATTCGCAAAGTCCTTTAGCAAAAATGGGGTACTAACCAAACGGCATTTAGGTCAAAGTTTTTTTCATGATGAAAAATTTACCAAACGGTATTTGCATTTTTAGAAACCCCTTAGCCCAAAGGAATTTGCATTTTCCCAAATGTATTCCCCAAAGTTCGAACCAAACGGGCCCATTGTATGATCTTCGAATTTCGCGCAAACTGTTCGATAAATGAAAATAATTAAAATGGAAAACCATTATTAAAATATAGTTTATTTTTTATTTATTTGTTGTTTTAGGAAAAATCATTTCCTTCTTATCGAAGAAAATCGTTTTACCCCAATTTAAGCTTATCGTTTCATTTCATAAAAGAGATTTCAGTCCATCAATTAGTTTTCAATCATCTAAATAACATAAAGTTGAAAAACAATTTTGCAGAAATAGTTTCCCTTCGAAACAATGAAGCTTCTTTGTGGAAAATTTATGGAAAATAAATAATTTTCAAATTATTTCCTATAAAAATGACCATTTATACCACCTCCAAAAGTGACTGGATAAAAAATATATTTATTGTCCACATAAATATTTATACATAAATTTTTATTGATAATAAAAAAAATTTCATCGATAAGTCTAAGACAATCGATACGAGCAATCATTTTTAGAAAAATATTTTTTGAATCATTTATTTTTTTGTGAAATAAAGAAAGTCTTAATTTTTACCGACCATTGTCTAATATACATGAGAAAAGCACAGGCGTGAAAATTAATCGATATGAAAATTAACATGGCCTGTATTTAATACTAATAACAATGCTGGTAATATAAAATAAAGGGGGCGACGCGTGGAAAGCTGAAGCCGTTTTAGAAAGATTACCGACGCCTCTGACTTCATGACATCTACGGAGCTCCAATTCAGGATTCAACTGCTGTAGGAGAAGGTTCTTCCATTGCAATGTTTGGTCAGCCTCATAAGTCAACATAAGCATCCGGCATTAATTAGCGCTCAAATTGACATTCTGGGGTTCGATTCATGCCTCGCATGACCAGTTTTATTTTTGGGCATTCGCATTGACCAATAAAAAGCTACAGAAAAGAGGGAAAAAACCTATCAAAAATTAGTAATAAACAACCACGGAAATTGTCCAATTGGCAATGTCGTGTAGCACAAACCATGGCCAATCAGCATTTGCATGTGCTCTCCACTCGTATAATACACAAATTAAATCAATTGGATGATTATGTTGAGAGAGAGAGATATGATTGATTAACCCTGTAATAATCCAAGAATGATGATTATTTTAATTGCCAGACGCTAGAGGAAAAGGAAAATTGCTTGCCTTGCAGCTACATAAAGGAATATGCTCATATAATGCCCAAAACAAAATGGGCACCGGAACATAATGTCTTTCAATATTGGGAGATCAATTAAGGAAAAACCCCATAACCCATCATTTTAGAAAGGATGAACAGTTGAATTGAGGGAAAACTGTTGGGAAAATCTTAAACTTATTGTATTTATGTCACATTAGTCTTAAACCTTTTGATCTAAAGCCAATTCGGTCTTTCTAGAGCCAAAATTAGCTAAAAGATTCACATCAGCAATGTCCGCCCGATAACTAGATAAAACAACTGCTTTGATAATAGATTACATTTCTCCACCGTAGGTGGCTCCTGCATATATTGCTTGTTCTCTTCCAACAGCTTCTTGTAGCATGCAGCTCGCTGCTTGACAACAAACTGGGTCACTTGATTGGCTTTTGCTTTTAGCTGATCGAGCTTTGACGCCATCAATCCTAGAATGAACGGGACAGAGAAATAACTACAGCAAAGAGCGAGAGTAAGCAATTGACTTCCTCCTGAAACAACATAACACTGGCTTACAATCTTAGATTTTTTTTTTTTTTTGGTAAGGTAAGTATATATATAGACAACCAAAGCTTGTACATCAAATGGGGGACATGGTACCATCAGCCACACCACTGGACAACATGTCGCTGGGGTGGATGGGTACCATGCATGTCAGATTAAAACCAAATAGACTAGCGCTCCAATGGAGCCACAAGATTACAATTACTGCCCTAAGTCATAGGCGGCTCGAAGGTGAAAATGTGAGGGTCTATCCCCCAACTGCATTGCAGTATTCTATTCCTGGGACTATCCTCAACCAATGAGAAGGAAAGAGCTTTATCTTTTACTGTCTTGAATAGATGTAGCTTCAAGGCAGGAATAAAGAGGTTGTGGCTTTGGAATAGGATCTCATTCCTAGTCTTCCAGATTAGTTGGCACAATGAGCCAAAGGAGAAACGAGTTATTTCCTAGTAGAACCCTTTTCCAGACAAAAATTTAATAGCCCATAGAAGATTGTTGGTCCAGGTGGAGTTGCGCCAAGGCAGGTTACATTTGGCTGCCCAAAAGGTAGCCAGGGATTTGGAGACCGAGCAGTCAAAAAATAGGTGATTAATTGAATCAGGTCTAGAATTGCAGAGGGAACACGTCGAGTTCGGAATTCTGCCGTAAGTCATGAGGAGTATCTGAGTTGGTAGATGATTCTTAATCATGAGCCATATAATGAATTGATATCTAGGAGCAAAGGCCTTGTCCCAAACAAAGGAAGACCAAAGTACCAGGTTGTGCTTACAGCCTTAGATGTTTGGCACTACATATTCAGATAGTAGAAAAACCATGTACGGTTGCCAGATTACTATGAGAACGATCATCCTACAAGATTCACATCCCATGTACCAAAAATAGAGCTCCAATTTTCTGTTGCTGATGCATTTCAACCTCACATAAGCAACTTTGCCAAGCTTGCGAATAAAATCTACTAATTGGAAAGGGGGTTAACTCCGCTGATCCAATTTTCAGGAAACAGAATCCGATTGGCCTGACTGGTCCAATTGATAGGGAGGGGAAATGGTAGAAGGTCAGGGTCAAAAACCAGATTGAACCGGCATAGGACCAATTGATCACCTGGTACTGGATCGTTAAATAGCACTATAGGCCACTAGAAGGTATACATTTACCCAATCAACAAGCAATAAATGCGAGGCAAAATGTAATACGAAACACTTGTGTGCCAGTTTGAAAGCTGGACACATGACATGGCGTGAAGCACAGTGCCGAGCCACTTAAACCTAAGCAAACTGGTTTGAGCATGAATATGTTCACCTAGCAATAACCGAGCAGTTAAACTAGCCGTTCAAATGCCGGATCCCCCGGTCCGGTTTTAAGATGCTGCTTTGACCCATAAACTGTGCAACAACAAGCGATGGCAATTCTGGGCAAGATTCCAAGAAAGCCATGACCAGATGTGCAAAACATCCAACATCAAGTCCTCAGCGGTTTAAGATCAAACAATAATAATTTCTTATCCCTACTTGGAATTTGACGGGAAACAGATTGAGAATACAATCACAGTAGATCACTCAACACTCCCCCTCATGTGTAAGCTGGTCCTTGCACACACAAGACTGGTCGTGACCAAACCACATTAACAGGATTGATAGGCAAAGCAGTGGAGGAGGTGCCAGGATTTGAACCCGGCCTATGTTCAGATACCCTTTTTTCCTAAAAGCTGACGCTGTTAGGAAACTGACACCCCATATTCCTCCCGACTAAATAGCAGAAAACTTCTATAGTTCTATGACTGAACTAGGACAAAAATTGCCTGCAACAACACCACAAGAACTGATTGAAAATAGCGAAGAAAAGCTGAACGGGTCGTCTGAGATGGGCAGCAGACAAAACATGTAGTGCCAAAAGAAATGGAAAAACAAAACCAAAAATATTGCCTAGAAAGAAATTGCTGTCTCCCAGGTAAGAAAAGAGGAGCATTGACATCTCCCACGAGCTAACCAGTCGAGTTCACTGAGCTACAACCTCTTCACGGCACATTAAAAGAAAACTCCCCGAAAACTCGAGATACCCATCATCGCTAGAGTTCTAAAAACTTGACCAGAGACAAACGAAGCACAAAATTTGGATGATAGAGAGAGTAAGCTTCTGTAGTGCGTACAGGCCAGTTCAATCCCAGCTCACAGTCGGCGATCGATGCGAATGAACTGAAGCGAAAATTCAAAACAGGAAGTAAAAGGGTGATGCTCGCGAATCGAAAGGAAGAGGCTTGCCTTCTTCGTTTGATGTTGCTGCCGGTGAGAGTGACGCCCGCGGCTGTGCGGTGCTGTGCTCTGGGCTTGCGGACACGCGGCGAAGCGGTGGCGGTTCCGGAGATCACCGCCGGAAACCTTGGGGCGCAAGGAAGGGAAAAAGGCCCGGGCCTGGGCGAGGAATTTGGCCCGGTCCGAGATTATTCTGTTCGGGCTGAAGCCCTTTCTTTAATTTTTTTTTCTTTTGGAAAAATATTTAATTTTCTAATACGCAACTTTTAAATAATTAACATAGTATTACTTGAAAGTGTAAAATTCATCCGAAAAAGCAAAATTCTCGCACTTTAATTTTTGACGGAGCGTGACCTTTGCTTCGATTGGAGTTAAGGGCCTCATTAATAGAATCTGAAAAGCTCATACAGCACACATTTTTTAGCCGAAAGAATCTACTTTTTTTTTTTTCATATGTTTTGGGCACTTTTCAAATTCACGCTGTATATTTTTTTTTTTTCAGTATTTAAACCATTGGTAAGGTCAATTGGAAAATAGAATACACTTTTTGCTTTGGAATGAAAATATATTAGACGTTTTTCATATATATTTACTACAAATACCATAAATGCATTAGACTAATATATATTTTCGGGTTAGGCTGGGGAAAATTTTATTTTATACGTATTATAATCGAGCCATTGGGCTTGGGGAGATTGAAGGAACATGCATCGAGAATTGGTACATGAAATTTTAATTAATTTGAAAGAAATTACATTGGGAAGCAGTCTATATGAAACTCACAAGGTGTAATTGAACCATGATCCTCCCAATTAGATAGGTTCCTTGCTTGATGCGTGTGCAGGATGGGTGAATGTGCTTTGAGGGATGTTGAAGGAATTAAGAATAAATCAAAATGTACGAAGATTGATGACAATAGGTAAAAATTGTTGCATAATAGATTATGATTATCATCAAAGCATGAAGGATGTGTCACCAATCGAGATTTATGAATTTCATTATTAAGACTTAAAAGGACAAATCATCCATCAAGGATAAAGGATTTTGGAATAAGATAAGCTTACCACAAAAGTCTTAAGGAAAAATCACTAGCTCAATATAAAAGGTATCTTGGCCAAGCACCAAATCCATCTTGAGGGAAAAAGAATTGAGAAATTTATTATTGATTCACACAAAAAGAAGTCTTATATATTTTTAATATTTGAGTCTTGTTTGCTTTATAAATAAGATTATGTCTCTATTTACAGAGGGACTAAGACAAGCAAACTAGTTAAACATTAAAAACATAGAACTAGAAAATGAAATGCATTTAAATTTGCGTACAATCATTGGAAGCCGAATAGTCATCCTCTGAATCAATCGACGAGTTTGGAGTTAAATTATAGAATTGATCGATAGAGCCTTAATATTCCGCCATCATCGTGGAAAGTTCTTTTGCTACTTTTATTTTTTTTGGTCGTACTTTTGGTTGGATAGGCGAGCACTTTCTCATTCCGCTTCCTCACCGCTTTACGTTATCCTCTAATAGTGAGAAGGCCGAAGGTGCCTAGCTTCGTGTGCGCTATCGAATCCTCGTACGTTGTCACTTCGATCTTTCTCATGCGCATCTCTAATCTTTAGAAAAATGCCAGCATCCTGTTTATAAGTCCCTTTCCGGTCGATAAACATTTTTCGGTCGACGATTGTTCCGGGCACTCCCTCTGGTCCGGCCGTCTCCATCGGGGCTGCGATCCCGAGAAAAAGCCGCTCCCTCCCCCCATGGCGCCCGGCCGGCGCCGCCGCGCCGCCTCGCCGCCACCGCAGCCGCCGCCGAAGCGCCGCCGCCCAGCCGCCGCCGTCGTCGTCGCGCCGCCGTCGTCCCACTCGCCTCCGCCGGTCCCGATGGAGCTCCATGCCCGGAACCGCGACAAGCTCCTGAAGTCGCTCTGCCAGAGCCTCGACGACTTGGGCCGCCCTCTCCACGGCTTCGTCTTCCTTCAGGTTCGGCCGTCGAGTCCCCCCCGCGCCCGCGCGTACTGAATCCCTGACATCTGCAATGCTCTTTTTCTGTTTTTTTTCTCTTGATCTCGGTTTGATTTTGGCTCTGATCCGATCGTCGGGGAAGGGAGGGGAGGAGCAAAAGCGCCATGACACCGATCACACGGAGCTCTTCAGGTGCGTGATTGCAGCTGCGATTCGGTTTTCATAGGAGGTAACTATGCGTGTACATGTATATGAGCTCTAGTGGAATTTGCTGGTCGTTATACCGTCGAGTCCAGTAAAGTGTGGGGGGCAAATTGCAAATGTGAAGTGCACGAGTCTTTTGCGTAACACGCGACTGTTGAAGCTTAGTTCAGTTGATTACGAAAGGCATGGTGGGTGTCTCGGCTTCTCAGCAGGTCAAAATGCTGTAGTTTTAGGAAAAAGTTGTTGTATTGGTCAGTACATTGATATGCAGCATGATGTGGTGCATATGATTTGCTACAAAATACTCATATTTTCTTTTAGCCAATGATGGGATATCGATATTGGAGACACAATTAAGTTGCGGGGTAATGGAAACAGTTTGACTAGGATCCAATATGAGGGAAAACGAAGCGTAAGAAGAGATATCGTGGATCTGGTCACCTTTTCGCCTATTCCCATCACTTATAGTTTTCCTGTTAATTGCAGAAAAACTACGTAGCTTTTAACCTTTGTTGATCCCTAGATAGTAAATTGAAATGTTATAGGTTCTTTTTTATGCACTAGTTTGGGTGGCATGTCTTAACTAGTTCCCTTTTTCACCATCGAAAGTTATTTGGCAAAGACTACTTTTCTCTCAATCAGACTCTTTTTTAAAAATGCTGCTCCATTTGCAATTCATCGCTTAAGTTTGTGTCTGTCATCTTACTGTTCTCCAGGTTTGATTAGAAATGGTCTTTCAGGTTCAATAAGCACCTTAGCGTTTGATGTTGTGAATCATGATTTTTTTAACCTGATTGGTGGCTGAATTGATTTTCAGGCAGGAGAGCTATTTTGCTTATTTATTTGGAGTAACAGAGCCTGGATTTTTTGGAGCTATTGTGAGTTCCTTGATTTTTTTGAACCATAATCCTTTAATGTAGATGGAATGGAAATTATGTTATTTGTTCCTGTTGTTGCCTTTTGCTTGTCAATTGCTTGTTAGTTCAGAAATAAATCATACACTATCAAGATGCTACCATGTACGTAATCGATAATGTGAAAATGCCACCTGTTCCTTTTCTGTTGCACTTGTTGGAGAACTTATAAACATCGATTGACTTGTTCCAGCAAATCTTCTGTGCATACATATGAGAGGTTTGGACATATAAACTAGTGGCCTTTAGGTATTTTGCAAGTAGACGTAATCTATTGACAGAGTATGAGTTAGAAGTTTGGAGAAGTTTAAATAGGACCTTGGCTTGGAATTCGCTGATGATAGGGTATAATGATGTCTGAGGATTGTTGTAGCCAACATCAATAAGTGGAAAAAGGTTTGATTGTAGTTCTCTCATTCTATGTACAAATATCACCAGGCATGCATTTGTTATGGCTTATGGGGTTTTACTTACAGGGTTTTACCACCTTGTTCTGGTGAGTCGAACGGAACCTCACGACAGCTAGTCTTTATTTATATAGTTATGACCATTAATGCAACATTGATCAATGGCAATTGTTTTACCATTGGAATACTTACTAGTATGATTACTTATCCATAACTCTCGAGAATGAATTTTGGGCTCCATACCTCATGGAGTCCTTTTTGTCCAATCTGTTTCATAAGATGAGAGCTTTGATTCTGGTTTCTGTAAGAATATCTTGCTAGTCTGGAAGACACTCATAAGTGGTTGACCAATAGACATAGTCATGTTGGTGACCAATTCATTACACCACTGTCCTATTTTTGCAGCAATGCATCGAAGAGCAATTTAATTTGGTTCAAAATGTGATGATTGGCCTTGTTTTACTCTTTCTGATGCATGATCCTTCATCAGTACTGCACTTTATAATTGTTCTATTTTCATCTGTTATTCTCTTTGTTTCTACAGATATTTGTTTTATATCTTCTTCTTTTTTTCATTTTCAAGCTTTTCGGTTTGGTGGTGCTTGCTCACTTTTTTAAGTACTGATTTCTGCTATGAGTACAATTCTCTGTTGTCTGCATGCTTGTCTTTGCATGGTCCATGCACTTTGTTCTTAGCCGGTGGAACATCAGAATTGATAGTTGTTTTGATGTGCTGCTAGAGCAAAATAGCTTGTAAAGACTTTGAGTTTGATGTTAATCATGAATTCTTTTGAAGGATATTGCGAGTGGAAACTCTCTGCTATTCATTCCTAAGCTGCCCTCTGAGTATGCTGTTTGGCTGGGAGAAATAAAGCCTTTGTCGTTTTTGAGGTGACTGCCTGATCTGCCAGTCCACTTGTCAATGTAAATCAGGAATGATTTGGCTAATGGCTTACAGTTTCTGCTCTGTAGGAAAAATACATGGTCAACAAGGTGTTTTATACTGATGATATTGTAAAAGTTCTCCACGAGCAGTTCCAAGGAGAGGGAAAACCTCTGTTGTTTCTCTTGCATGGGCTTAACACTGATAGTAACAATTTCGCAAAACCAGCTGAGTTTGAGGTGATTTCATCTTCTGTTTTATTTGCTTCTTTGAAACTAGTTTCCAGTTACAATTGCATTTTTTATGTCCAGCAGCATAATAGCAGTCCTAGTCTTTGCATAGCATTGTTATAAGTCTTTCTCATTCCCATTTTCACTGAGTAGTCAACTATTGAACTTTCCTTTGACTTCTTGTTAGGGAGTGGAAAACTTCGCGAAAGACTTGACTACCCTACATCCTATTTTGACTGAATGTCGTGTTACAAAGTCTGATCTGGAGCTTGCTGTAATTCAGTTTGCCAATGATATAAGCTCAGAAGCTCATGTTGAGGTAATTGGTTGTCAAACATTTTGATATTTTCTACATGAAATCCTCTAATCGTCCTAGAATAATTCCTCTTTTGGATGAGTATATGAAATCATTCTTTTATGGTAGATGAACATATGGGCATATTATAAGCTATCGGCTATCTACTGCAGTGGATTGAGGGGAGGAAAAAGAAACTCTGCTTTTGCTTTGTTGATTGTGGTTTACCGTCAGTTACTTTCTTTCACCTATTTTGGTCCAAGACTATGTATGATCAAATTACTACTGACAATTTAGTGGATTTTCACATGTATACATTTATCGGCCAAGAAAAACCATGTAGATCTAAAGAGATGTATGCACTTGAGACTACTTGGGGAAGTTCATTATGAAGTATGATGATGGGATAATTCAGTTGGTTGACATTGTTACAAAATTGATTACATCTGAATATCTATCTCTTTTTGGATGTATAGCAATGTATTAATGCATCTTGTAGAGATGTTCTCTTGAACAGTGCCGACTGCTTATCTAGCCAAATATAAGTACAGGAGCTATTGTCAATATGTTGCATATTTCTTTCCATTTCTGCATAATGAAGAATTTGTGAAATATAAAACATATTGACAAAGAATTTGTGCAATATAAATATTGCAGAATAAATTAAAGTACTGGTTATTTTATTGTTTTTTGGGGAAGACAACGATGTCTGTCTTCAAAAAAAATTTGACTTGTCTGGCATTCTCACAATTTTGGGAGCAACTTTCAATCACAAATGCTCTGTTTCTTCTTTATTTGAGTTTTATGGAGCATTCTCTCCTATCTTTAGCTTGTTGAGTCATTTTTCATTTAGTTTATGATGTGTTCTTTCTGTGACTTAGCTGTGTCTGTTCTTCTTTTGTTCAGGTAATGAGGAAGATTGGGGTCGGCATGAAAGAGTACCAATTAGAAAGCATATTTCTTCATCACACATATATGTATGGTGGGTGCCGCCACTGCTCATACACGTGTATTTGTGCCACTGGTGCAAACTGGTGAGATTTTGGATACAAAAAGTTAGTTTGGTTCTTCTGGCTTGTGCATATGAAAGATCTGGTGTGTGAATAGAAGAACCTCAAATTTTTTGAAGGAATTTCCACAACAATTAGAATATTACAGAAAGCAAACTGGGAAAGAATGCTGAAAGGAATCGGGTTCCTTTATTCTGGAAGGCCCTTTGGATGGGCTAATTGGACATTGCAACCGGTTTAGCTCATATACAGGGGACAATAAATGAGAGAGAACAGTCCCCCCCACCAGCACAACTAAACCCCAGGGCGGATATTATAGAGTGTTCGTATTGGTAGAGATGATTGTATGTAAGACATAGGAAGCATTTGAGACCCGTTAGTATCTTGAAAATATGAGAGCTCCACTATGATCTTGAACAAGTTAAAACAGTCATAAAATCTTTGAAAAGAATGTGTTATTGGCACGTAAATAGTGCTGACTTGAGTTGATTGGTTTGCTCACTGCATTTGTGGAATTGGATTTTTCTGACTTAATATTCCTATATTGATCATTTATTAGTTACTGAATTTACAGAGGATTCTTTGATACATAAAAGTTCTTTTCATGCATTTTCCCTGTTTTGCACAGTTTTGTCTTAATACAGAATGTTCTACAATCTTAGTGGCACATTCGAAAATGAAGTATATTTTCAAGTCCTGCTGACTTTGTTTCAACTTTTGAATTACTGCTGATTTCCTCAATCTCTCTATGGCATGCTACTGATATTTTGTTAGTCTGTGTCTCTGGAAAAGAGAGAGTATAAGTTGAGGAACAGATTAGGGTTTTTTTGTTGACATAGGGGAAGGTTACATTTCCTTTTTCTCTGTGATTATTCCGCTCATAATATTTCTAGTATGAAGTAACAATAATTTCTTCCATGTATTTTAGTGCCGTTCTCCACTATGGCCATGCAGCTGCTCTGAATGACCGGGTAAGTTTTAGGACTCCATCTCCTCAAATTGTTAATTTTCGTTTTGGGTTAAAATGCCTAACCTAAAGTAGGCATTGCTCTAGGCAGATGATGTTCGCTCAGGTAAAGTAGCACGCATTCATGCGAATGCACATGTCAAGTAAGTTTAGGCTAGCATGGTTTCTTGATACACACACACACACACACACATATGTATATATGGCCCTCTTGGATACACTAGGCTTTTGGTAAAGGAAAAGATGAGTAAGAACCATAAAATCATTCTGCAGCTGATTTAAGCTATTGTGGCCTAAAACGAGTAAATTTTTGTAGAGAACTTGCTGATATGTTGGAATCTTGATTTTGTTGTCATTAAATGAAACTCATCAGTGCTTCCAGACATAAATCTGCCCATAGAGGGATGCTGCTACTAACCAGAATTATAAGCTAGGTCTTGACCATGAAACTGATTTAGCTTAATGCTTAGACTGTCTATTGTCATAATTAAACAAAAGCCGATGTGGCCAATTTGGTCTGATCCAGTGGACATGTCCAATTTTTTCCATTCAGCTTTTGTTTGATTTTTATTATCAGATTCATGAAAGCTAAATAAATGGCTCTTATTTTATTTTATTTTATTATCAGATTCATGCAAGATAAATAAAACTGGTAAACTCTACTTGTTGGGGAATTCTTTGCAGACTTTGAAGGATGGGGATATGGCATTGTTTGATATGGGAGCTGAATATCATTTTTATGGATCTGATATTACATGTTCATTCCCAGTGAGTTTCTGGTTCTCGTGTGCTTTTGTGGGGTTGACATGGGACGCTGGTTCTCCCAATACTTTTCCCCATTGGATTGCAATTTTAATTTTGGTTTTGTGTTTTCCTTCAACTTATTTTTACATTCTGCCATGAACGTCCAATTTCTTTCAAAGGGCAAGTAATTTTGATGACTTATCATGGACAAGGTAAAAAAGCAAAAAAACAGAATAAAATCTCAAGTGCCTTTTGTACGGTTAAGGCCTGCTTCTTCCCAATGCTATTGTTACACTGATCCATGTCACTACAATGGCATAGTGAAATGGTTCTCCCAGGTTCAAACAAGCAGTTATTGTCTATTTTTAAATTCATAATGTCTCAGTCATATTTTATGAATGTTTATCCTATATCTTCTGCCATTATGTGGTCCTTGTGCATAATTATTAATAGAGACGACGGAGATTTCCTTGGCTTTAGAAGGAAGCCGAATTTACAAGATTGATTGTCTTCTTTTTGCGTCAGAGCTCCAAGTATCCCCTCTTACCATCAGCTTCATTCTGTGCAGGTGAATGGCAAGTTTACAAGTGATCAGAGTCTAATATACAATGTAAGTTGCTTAGTTAAATTGACTATGAACAAAGCCAACTGCAGTTGTGATAGAAATTAGCTATTAACAAAAGCTACTGCAGTTACATTAGAAGCTATCACAAGGTTGTCTGGGTATACAGTTGGAGAGAATGGTGGGACAGTTTTGCTATCAAATGTTTATTTCCAGTTTCAAAAGCCTGATCATATGCAGTTTTGATTTTTTTGTCGCTTTCTCAGGCAGTGCTTCGAGCACATGATGCGGTGATTGCTGCTATGAAACCTGGAGTTAAGTGGGTAGATATGGAAAAGTAAGAGTGGATGGCAAAGTTTGTAAAGTTTCACTTAAGGACTTTTGATTTTGAGTAATAGTTAAGAAAATTCTTCTTCAAGTTCAGGGATGCTTAAACAAAGAATGCTTCTATGGTGCAGCATCACATTGCTCTTATATACTGAGTGACTCTCAACTGCAAATTGGCAGGGGCATTTTAGTTATTTGAAACGGCAATTTTTTCTTTCTATATCTGGATTTAGTTCACTCCAATAAAGTGGCTTTATGGCTTCAACTTAGTCTCAGTGGACGCTTTGGCAAAGCTTATTAAAAATATTATCTTGAGATTTTTATGCTTTGTGGTATTTAACCTTGCTATATTGCCAGAGAAAAGCAACTCTCCCCTCTGCTGTCTCTTGCTATTGAATTTTATTTTTAGAGGTTTAGCAGTTCTTAATTGAGAGTCATCGTGTTGATTGTAGCTTAAAAACAGTCCCGTGTTTGCTGTTGCTTCTGAAGTTAGGGGACAGCTAGTGATTGTGGATGATAATTGCAGTATCGCAAGTCTAATTAATTGTAACAAATTTCTTAGAGAAGCTCACTGCTGCTGAGATTTCCTAGCCTACGCTGTATGTGTCTTCCCCCTCCAAGCTTGAACTTGTCATGTGATTCTGTTTGCTGCATCTGGCTGCAGATTAGCAGAGAAGACTATTCTCCAGTCATTGAGGGAAGGAAGCATCTTATCTGGGTAACTACTTCTCAAGGATATGTGGTCTTCCCAACATCCTGTCTCCTTGAACTAATGCTCGTCTGTTATTGTGGATTTCAGTGATCTGGATGATATGATGGTTGAGCGTATGGGAGCAGTCTTTATGCCCCATGTGCTGGGACATCTACTGGGTATTGATACTCATGATCCCGGTGACTACCTGCAGGTCTTTAGACTTAAAACGATCAATTTCTTGTTTATCTACTTAGCTGGTTCTGATCTTCGGCAGTCGTGATCCTAAAATTCTCCATGATCTCTAGGGATTGGAGAGACCAAAAGAACCTGGATCGGGTTCATTGCGGACAGTCAGAGAACTCCAGGAAGGAATGGTTAGTAGTAGACTATTAGTTCTCTCTGCTGTAAATATTAATCATGATTTGGTTAAGAAATATCGGGGCGAGGAGACCTTGAAAGTACTCCTTTTATTCTGTTTTCTGTTCTTAGTGTGCTGATCTCACCAGGTTTTTTGTTTTTATTTGTTTAGTTAGCATACCATCTATGTATAACCAGCAGTGAAATAACTTTGATTCAGGTGATAACGGTGGAGCCTGGATGCTACTTTATCGATGCTTTATTGATTCCAGCAAAGCAAAGGGCAAACACATTAAAGTTCTTCAATCATGATGTTATTGGAAGATTCAGAATGTTTGGTGGAGTGAGAATTGAAAGTGACTTGGTACTCCATTTTCTAAACTCTCTTTGGACGCCTTGACTTAGGATAAATAGTTTTTGCACATATATACTCAACGTCATAGTGCTCCTTTCAATTCGAATAGTCAGCTTAAAGTCAGAATGATTATCATCATAATATCCATCATTCTTAGTTGCAAAATGTTAATCTTTCTTAAGCGATTTCTTCCCCTTAATCTGGAATTCAAAAATTTAATCGACCATGTAGCATTTACTACAGAAATGTGCTGCATCTCTCTGTTATCAGTTCTATGCCATTACGGGTCAAGCCTTTAAGATTTTGATTAGGGCACCAGAGCATCGTATCCAATCAGATTCTCTGTCTTCTCGGTCTTCCTTTGGAGGTCACTATTATCCATCAATAATCCAGTTGTAGGTTTCGTATCGGTCATCAATATGCTTTTCAATCAGTCTGCTTGACTATGATGTTAAAAAGTAAGGCCCAATGAGCCGAATAACAAGCAAATTATTAGAATGGGACAGTTCGAATCCTGAAACGCAGCTTGTATGACTCATCAAAGATAAGAGCAGTTGTCAAGCAATCTTTCAGTCTTTCTATGTTTAATATGTTTATTTTGACTTATAAATTCTCGTTTTCCTTACAACTGTGGCAGTGTGTTACCGCAACTGGTTGCAAGAACATGACGAACGTCCCTCGCCAAACGTGGGAGATCGAAGCTGTGATGGCAGGAACACCATGGCCGCTGAGCAAGTCCCCTGTTCACCTCAAGAACGGAGGTGAACTTAGTCTCCATTGGGGCTGCGATCCCGAGAAAAAGCCGGCGCCGCTGTCGTCCCTTTCGCCTCCGCCGGTCTCGATGGAGCTCCATGCCCGGAACCGCG
The DNA here is from genome assembly GCA_014182895.1 of Angophora floribunda. Classification (NCBI taxonomy): domain Eukaryota; kingdom Viridiplantae; phylum Streptophyta; class Magnoliopsida; order Myrtales; family Myrtaceae; genus Angophora; species Angophora floribunda. Next base: position 36,449,342 of record CM024707.1, on the reverse strand, counting down.
ACAAGCTCCTGAAGTCGCTCTGCCAGAGCCTCGACGACTTGGGCCGCCCTCTCCACGGCTTCGTCTTCCTTCAGGTTCGGCCGTCGAGTCCCCCCCGCGCCCGCGCGTACTGAATCCCTGACATCTGCAATGCTCTTTTTCTGTTTTTTTTCTCTTGATCTCGGTTTGATTTTGGCTCTGATCCGATCAATGGGAAGGGAGGGGAGGAGCAAAAGCGCCATGACACCGATCACACGGAGCTCTTCAGGTGCGTGATTGCAGCTGCGATTCGGTTTTCATAGGAGGTAACTATGCGTGTACATGTATATGAGCTCTAGTGGAATTTGCTGGTCGTTATACCGTCGAGTCCAGTAAAGTGTGGGGGGCAAATTGCAAATGTGAAGTGCACGAGTCTTTGCGTAACACGCGACTGTTGAAGCTTAGTTCAGTTGATTACGAAAGGCATGGTGGGTGTCTCGGCTTCTCAGCAGGTCAAAATGCTGTAGTTTTAGGAAAAAGTTGTTGTATTGGTCAGTACATTGATATGCAGCATGATGTGGTGCATATGATTTGCTACAAAATACTCATATTTTCTTTTAGCCAATGATGGGATATCGATATTGGAGACACAATTAAGTTGCGGGGTAATGGAAACAGTTTGACTAGGATCCAATATGAGGGAAAATGAAGCGTAAGAAGAGATATCGTGGATCTGGTCACCTTTTCTCCTATTCCCATCACTTATAGTTTTCCTGTTAATTGCAGAAAAACTATGTAGATTTTAACCTTTGTTGATCCCTAGATAGTAAATTGAAATGTTATAGGTTCTTTTTTATGCACTAGTTTGGGTGGCATGTCTTAACTAGTTCCCTTTTTCACCATCGAAAGTTATTTGGCAAAGACTACTTTTCTCTCAATCAGACTCTTTTTTAAAAATGCTGCTCCATTTGCAATTCATCGCTTAAGTTTGTGTCTGTCATCTTACTGTTCTCCAGGTTTGATTAGAAATGGTCTTTCAGGTTCAATAAGCACCTTAGCGTTTGATGTTGTGAATCATGATTTTTTTAACCTGATTGGTGGCTGAATTGATTTTCAGGCAGGAGAGCTATTTTGCTTATTTATTTGGAGTAACAGAGCCTGGATTTTTTGGAGCTATTGTGAGTTCCTTGATTTTTTTGAACCATAATCCTTTAATGTAGATGGAATGGAAATTATGTTATTTGTTCCTGTTGTTGCCTTTTGCTTGTCAATTGCTTGTTAGTTCAGAAATAAATCATACACTATCAAGATGCTACCATGTACGTAATCGATAATGTGAAAATGCCACCTGTTCCTTTTCTGTTGCACTTGTTGGAGAACTTATAAACATCGATTGACTTGTTCCAGCAAATCTTCTGTGCATACATATGAGAGGTTTGGACATATAAACTAGTGGCCTTTAGGTATTTTGCAAGTAGACGTAATCTATTGACAGAGTATGAGTTAGAAGTTTGGAGAAGTTTAAATAGGACCTTGGCTTGGAATTCGCTGATGATAGGGTATAATGATGTCTGAGGATTGTTGTAGCCAACATCAATAAGTGGAAAAGAGCTTGATTGTAGTTCTCTCATTCTATGTACAAATATCACCAGGCATGCATTTGTTATGGCTTACGGGGTTTTACTTACAGGGTTTTACCACCTCGTTTTGGTGAGTCAAATGCAACCTCACGACAGCTAGTCTTTATTTATATAGTTATGACCATTAATGCAACATTGATCAATGGCAATTGTTTTACCAATGGAATACTTACTAGTATGATTACTTATCCATAACTCTCGAGAATGAATTTTGGGCTCCATACCTCATGGAGTCCTTTTTGTCCAATCTGTTTCATAAGATGAGAGCTTTGATTCTTGTTTCTGTAAGAATATCTTGCTAGTCTGGAAGACACTCATTAGTGGTTGAGCAATATACTTAGTCATGTCGGTGACCAATTCATTACACCACTGTCCTGTTTTTGCAGCAATGCATTGAAGAGCAATTTGATTTGGTTCGAAATGTGGTGATTGGCCTTGTTTTACTCTTTCTGATGCATGATCCTTCATCAGTACTGCACTTTATAATTGTTCTATTTTCATCTGTTATTCTCTTTGTTTCTACAGATGTTTCTTTTATATCTTTTCTTTTTTCATTTTCAAGCTTTTCGGTTTGGTGGTGCTTGCTCACTTTTTTAAAGTACTGATTTCTGCTCTGAGCACAATTCTCTGTTGTCTGCATGCTTGTCTTTGCATGGTCCATGCACTTTGTTCTTAGCCGGTGGAACATCAGAATTGATAGTTGTTTCAATGTGCTGCTAGAGCAAAATAGCTTGTAAAGACTTTGAGTTTGATGTTAATCATGAATTCTTTTGAAGGATATTGCGAGTGGAAACTCTCTGCTATTCGTTCCTGAGCTACCCTCTGAGCTACCCTCTGAGCTACCCTCTGAGTATGCTGTTTGGCTGGGAGAAATAAAGCCTCTGTCATTTTTTCAGGTGACTGCCTGATCTGCCAGTCCACTTGTCAATGTAAATCAGGAATGATTTGGCTAATGGCTTACAGTTTCTGCTCTGTAGGAAAAATACATGGTCAACAAGGTGTTTTATACTGATGATATTGTAGAAGTTCTCCACGAGCAGTTCCAAGGAGAGGGAGAACCTCTGTTGTTTCTCTTGCATGGGCTTAACACTGATAGTAACAATTTCGCAAAACCAGCTGAGTTTGAGGTGATTTCATCTTCTGTTTTATTTGCTTCTTCGAAACTAGTTTCCAGTTACAATTGCATTTTTTATGTCCGGCAGCATAATAGTGGTCCTAGTCTTTGCATAGCATTGTTATAAGTCTTTCTCATTCCCATTTTCATTGAGTAGTCAACTTTTGAACTTTCCTTTGACTTCTTGTTAGGGAGTGGAAAACTTCGTGGAAGACTTGACTATCCTACATCCTATTTTGACTGAATGTCGTGTTACAAAGTCTGATCTGGAGCTTGCTGTAATTCAGTTTGCCAATGATATAAGCTCAGAAGCTCATGTTGAGGTAATTGGTTGTCAAACATTTTGATATTTTCTACATGAAATCCTCTAATCATCCTAGAATAATTCCTCTTTTGGATGAGTATATGAAATCATTCTTTTATGGTAGATGAACATATGGGCATATTATAAGCTATCAGCTATCTACTGCAGTGGATTGAGGAGAGGAAAAAGAAACTCTGCTTTTGCTTTTTTGATTGTGGTTTACCGTCAGTTACTTTCTTTCACCTATTTTGGTCCAAGACTATGTATGATCAAATTACTACTGACAATTTAGTGGATTTTCACATGTATACATTTATCGGCCAAGAAAAACCATGTAGATCTAAAGAGATGGATGCACTTGAGACCGCTTGGGGAAGTTCATTATGAAGTATGATGATGGGATAATTCAGTTGGTTGACATTGTTACAAAATTGATTACATCTGAATATCTATCTCTTTTTGGATGTATAGCAATGTATTAATGCATCTTGTAGAGATGTTCTCTTGAACAGTGCCGACTGCTTATCTATCCAAATATAAGTTCAGGAGCTATTGTCAATATGTTGCATATTTCTTTCCATTTCTGCATAATGAAGAATTTGTGAAATATAAAACATATTGACAAAGAATTTGTGCAATATAATTGCAGAACAAATTAAAGTACTGGTTATTTTATTGTTTTTTGGGGAAGACAACAATGTCTATCTTCAAAAAAAATTTGACTTGTCTGGCATTCTCACAATTTTGGGAGCAACTTTTAATCACAAATGCTCTGTTTCTTCTTTATCTGAGTTTTATGGAGCATTCTCTCCTATCTTTAGCTTGTTGAGTCATTTTTCATTTAGTTTATGATGTGTTCTTTCTGTGACTTAGCTGTGTCTGTTCTTCTTTTGTTCAGGTAATGAGGAAGATTGGGGTCGGCATGAAAGAGTACGAATTAGAAAGCATATTTCTTCATCACACATATATGTATGGTGGGTGCCGCCACTGCTCATACACGTGTATTTGTGCCACTGGTGCAAACAGGTGAGATTTTGGATACAAAACGTTAGTTGTGAATGGAAGAACCTCAAATTTTTTGATGGAATTTCCACAACAATTAGAATATTACAGAAAGCAAACTAGGAAAGAAATGCTGAAAGGAATCGGGTTCCTTTATTCTGGAAGGCCCTTTGGATTGGCTAATTGGACTTTGCAACCGGTTTAGCTCATATACAGGGGACAATAAATGAGAGTGAACAGTCCCCCCCACCAGCACAACTAAACCCCAGGGCGGATATTATAGAGTGTTCGTATTGGTTGAGATGATTGTCTGTAAGACATAGGAAGCATTCGAGACCCGTTAGTATCTTGAAAATATGAGAGCTCCACTATGATCTTGAACAAGTTAAAACAGTCATAAAATCTTTGAAAAGAATGTGTTATTGGCACGTAAATAGTGCTGACTTGAGTTGATTGGTTTGCTCACTGCATTTGTGGAATTGGATTTTTCTGACTTAATATTCCTATATTGATCATTTATTTTAGTTACTGAATTTGCAGAGGATTCTTTGATACATAAAAGTTCTTTTCATGCATTTTCCTTGTTTTGCACAGTTTTGTCTTAATACAGAATGTTCTACAATCTTAGTGGCACATTCGAAAATGAAGTATATTTTCAAGTCCTGCTGACTTTGTTTCAACTTTTGAATTACTGCTGATTTCCTCAATCTCTCTATGGCATGCTACTTATATTTTGTTAGTCTGTGTCTCTGGAAAAGAGAGAGTATAAGTTGAGGAACAGATTTTTTTTGTTGACATAGCGGAAGGTTTCATTTCCTTTTTCTCTGTGATTATTGCGCTCATAATATTTCTATTATGAAGTAACAATAGTTTCTTCCATGAATTTAGTGCTGTTCTCCACTATGGCCATGCAGCTGCTCCGAATGACCGGGTAAGTTTTAGGACTCCATCTCCTCAAATTGTTAATTTTCGTTTTGGGTTAAAATGCCTAACCTAAAGTAGGCATTGCTCTAGGCAGATGATGTTCGCTCAGGTAAAGTAGCACACATTCATGCGAATGCACATGTCAGTTTAGCCTAGCATGTGGCCCTCTTGGATACACTTGGCTTTTGGTAAAGGAAAAGATGAGTAAGAATCATAAAATCATTCTGCAGCTGATTTACATTGTGGCCCTAAAACGAGTAAATTTTTGTAGAAAACTAGCTGATATGTTGGAATCTTGATTTTGTTGTCATTAAATGAAACTCGTCAGTGTTTCCAGACATAAATCTGCCCATAGAGGGATGCTGCTACTAACCAGAATTATAAGCTAGGTCTTGGCCATGAAACTGATTTAGCTTAATGCTTAGACTGTCTATTGTCATAATTAAACAAAAGCCGATGTGGCCAATTTGGTCTGATCCAGTGGACATGTCCAATTTTTTCCTTTAAGCTTTTGTTTGATTTTTATTATCAGATTCATGAAAGCTAAATAAATGGCTCTTATTTTATTTTATTTTATTATCAGGTTCATGCAAGCTAAATAAAACTGGTAAACTCTACTTCTTGTGGAATTCTTTGCAGACTTTGGAGGATGGGGATATGGCATTGTTTGATATGGGTGCTGAATATCATTTTTATGGATCTGATATTACATGTTCATTCCCAGTGAGTTTCTGGTTCTCGTGTGCTTTTGTGGGGTTGACATGGGACGTTGGTTCTCCCGATACTTTTCCCCATTGGATTGCAATTTTAATTTTGGTTTGTGTTTTCCTTCAACTTATTTTTACATTCTGCCATGAACGTCCAATTTCTTTCATAGGGCAAGTAATTTTGATGACTTATCATGGACAAGGTAAAAAAGCAAAAAAACAGAATAAAATCTCAAGTGCATTTTGTACGGTTAAGGCCTGCTTCTTCCCAATGCTATTGTTACACTGATCCATGTCACTACAATGGCATAGTGAAATGGTTCTCCCAGGTTCAAACAGGCAGTTATTGTCTATTTTTAAATTCATAATGTTTCTGTCATATTTTACGAATGTTTATCCTATATCTTCTGCCATTATGTGGTCTTTGTGCATAATTATTAATAGAGACGACAGAGATCTCCTTGGCTTTAGAAGGAAGCCGAATTTACAAGATTGATTGTCTTCTTTTTGCGTCAGAGCTACAAGTATCCCCTCTTACCATCAGCTTCATTCTGTGCAGGTGAATGGCAAGTTTACAAGTGATCAGAGTCTAATATACAATGTAAGTTGCTTAGTTAAATTGACTATGAACAAAGCCAACTGCAGTTGTGGTAGAAATTAGCTGTTAACAAAAGCTACTGCAGTTACATTAGAAGCTATCACAAGGTTGTCTGGGTATACAGTTGGAGAGAATGGTGGGACAGTTTTGCTATCAAATGTTTATTTCCAGTTTCAAAAGCCTGATCATATGCAGTTTTGATTTTTTTGTCGCTTTCTCAGGCAGTGCTTCGAGCACATGATGCGGTGATTGCTGCTATGAAACCTGGAGTTAATTGGGTAGATATGCACAAGTAAGAGTGGATGGCAAAGTTTGCAAAGTTTTACTTCAGGACTTTTGATTTTGAGTGATAGTTAAGAAAATTCTTCTTCAAGTTCAGGGATGCTTAAACAAAGAGTGCTTCTATGGTGCAGCATCACATTGCTCTTATATACTGAGTGACTCTCAACTGCAAATTGGCAGGGGCATTTTAGTTATTTGAAACGGCAATTTTTTCTTTCTATATCTGGATTTAGTTCACTCCAATAAAGTGGCTTTATGGCTTCAACTTAGTCTCAGTGGACGCTTTGGCAAAGCCTATTAAAAATATTATCTTGAGATTTTTATGCTTTGTGGTATTTAACCTTGCTATATTGCCAGAGAAAAGCAACTCTCCCCTCTGCCGTCTCTTGCTATTGAATTTTATTTTTAGAGGTTTAGCAGTTCTTAATTTAGAGTCACCGTGTTGATTGTAGCTTAAAAACAGTCCCGTGTTTGCTGTGATTGTGGATGATAATTGCAGTATCACAAGTCTAACTAATTGTAACAAATTTCTTAGAGAAGCTCACTGCTGCTGAGATTTCCTAGCCTACGCTGTATGTGTCTTCCCCCTCCAAGCTTGCACTTGTCATGTAATTATGTTTGCTGCATCTGGCTGCAGATTAGCAGAGAAGACTATTCTCCAGTCATTGAGGGAAGGAAGCATCTTATCTGGGTAACTACTTCTCAAGGATATGTGGTCTTCCCAACGTCCTGTCTCCTTGAACTAATGCTCGTCTGTTATTGTGGATTTCAGTGATCTGGATGATATGATGGTTGAGCGTTTGGGAGCAGTCTTTATGCCCCATGGGCTGGGACATCTACTGGGTATTGATACTCATGATCCCGGCGGCTACCTGCAGGTCTTTAGACTTAAAACGATCAATTTCTTTGTTTATCTGCTGGTTCTGATCTTCGGCAGTTGTGATCCTAAGAATCTCCATGATCTCTAGGGATTGGAGAGACCAAAAGAACCTGGATTGAGTTCATTGCGGACAGTCAGAGAACTCCAGGAAGGAATGGTTAGTAGTAGACTATTAGTTCTCTCTGCTGTAAATATTAATCATGATTTGGTTGAGAAATATCGGGGCAAGGAGACCTTGAAAGTACTCCTTTTATTCTGTTTTCTGTTCTTAGTGTGCTGATCTCACCAGGTTTTTTGTTTTTATTTGTTTAGTTAGCATACCATCTATGTATAACCAGCAGTGAAATAACTTTGATTCAGGTGATAACGGTGGAGCCTGGATGCTACTTTATCGATGTTTTGTTGATTCCAGCAATGGAAATCGCAAACACATCAAAGTTCTTCAATCATGATGTTATTGGAAGATTCAGAACGTTTGGTGGAGTGAGAATTGAAAGTGACTTGGTACTCCATTTTCTAAACTCTCTTTGGTCGCCTTGACTTGGGATAAATAGTTTTCGGACATATATACTCAACGTCATAGTGCTGCTTTCAATTCGAGTAGTCAGCTTAGAGTTGGAATGATTATCACCATCATATCCATCATGCTTAGTTGCAAAATGTTAATCTTTCTAAAGCAATTTCTTCCCCTTAATCTGGAATTCAAAAATTTAATCGACCATGTAGCATTTACTACAGGAATGTGCTGCATCTCTCTGTTATCAGTTCTATGCCATTACGGGTCAAGCCTTTAAGATTTAGATTAGGGCACCAGAGCATCGTATCCAATCAGATTCTCCGTCTTCTCGGTCTTCCTTTGGAGGTCACTATTATCCATCAATAATCCAGTTGTAGGTTTCCTATCGGTCATCAATATGCTTTCCAATCAGTCTGCTTGACTATGATGTTAAAAAGTCGGGCCCAATGAGCCGAATAACAAGCAAATTATTAGAATGCGACAGTTCGAATCCTGAAACGCAGCTTGTATGACTCATCAAAGACGAGCAGTTGTCAAGCAATCTTTCAGTCTTTCTATGTTTACTATGTTTATTTTGACTTATAAATTCTCTTTTTCCTTACAACTGTGGCAGCGTGTTACCGCAGCTGGTTGCAAGAACATGACGAACGTCCCTCGCCAAACGTGGGAGATCGAAGCCGTGATGGCAGGAGCACCATGGCCGCCGAGCAAGACCCCTCTTCACCTCAAGAACGGAGAGAACAAGTTTGAAACCTAGTCTGCTCCGTGCTGGAAGTGTGGCTTCGCGCCTTCGAGTCTAAGAGAATAAAGGGCATTTACATGCCGAACTCTGATGATATTTGAAGATGTTGTAAGACGCTGCTTGTTTAGCGCTGCAATATAAGGAGTTTTAAGAGAATAAAGGGCGTTTATACTTACAATCGTTAAGTTGATGCTAGGTTAGCCAAAACTCTAAACATCAGGAAAAACGGAATTGGTGGTTTCTTCCCTTGAGGTTTTTTGGCTTCTTCTATACTCTACAAGTGAGAATTTCTCGATATTAAAAGAAAAAAATAAATTAATAATTAGGATTTGCTTCATGATAAAAAAAAACAAATAATTAAGATTTCTCGGCCGATTCGTTGGTTTGTTCCTTGGAACTGGGAACTCCTTGGAAACTATTTGGAATAGTTCGGTTGGGTTCTCAGGTTGGATCAGGATCGATGCACACGCCTACGTTTTTTTTATGGTGGATCACTAGATGCTATGGCATATTGACGTAATTGACGACTGAAAATGGGTATTGGTAACTTATACGATAATTATTGCATTTAAAAAAGAATTACCAACCAAAGGATAATTTATGGCGCCAAAACATTTCATGAGCACAAAATTATGATTTACGAACAACGGGATCTTACCACATTAGATATTTTTAAGTAACCATCCATGTTTGCAGTAATTTTCTTTCCACCCCCATGGCCAGTAACGAGCATTAAAACGTCTGTAGTTCACCAATTTAAAAGGCAAACGGTCTCGACCCAAAAGAAAAAAATGGCGATCGGTGATACATTTCGAAATTGATTTAAGAGACAAAATTCTTCGACCACAGGTCCCACGACAAGGATTGTGCATGGGGTGACCCTCTTCCCGTCGCTGGACCTTACAATTTTACAGGAAATCATTATGAATTATAATATAATTATCATGTCAAATTCTTTGAACATCATAATAACCATTATGTTTATATAGAGTAGAAATCCATTTCATAATGCAATTTTGTTTTTCTTTTTTGGAATAAATGTTTAGTTCAAAATTATGTTTGTAATGGAAATGAGAATTAAAAAATTTCAAAATTTCAATTTTTGGAACAAATATGAGAAATAAAAACTCTTTTCATCATTTGCCCTCGCTATTAATTGACCGCCCATTTGCCGTCTGCCAACCTTTGTTGTCCACAAATCACTTGCTGACCGGTTGGAAGGGAGAAATTTTATTTGTTATCAAATGAATTTCTGTTTTGGAAACAAAAAAATTGTGTCATTTTTAAACATGTATTTTTGCTCAAAAATTTGTTAAAAAACATAAATAGGGCCACAAATTGATTTCTTAAATAGACTAATGCTCTGTTCGTTTACATTTTTATTTTTCCAATTTTTTGTTCTTTTGTTTCTCGGAATAAAAAAAGAATAGAAATCTGTTTAGCAACGTCAGCTAATTTTTCTATTTCTCAGAAATTCTAAGTTAGAATAGAAAAGTGGTCAGGTAATAAATTTGGAGTAAAAATAATAATTAATTTTTTTTTTTTGTTCCAAGAAACATTTTATGGAATGAGTTATTTTTTTTCCTTTCTTATTCTTCTTCCTCTTTTTTTTTTAATTGATCTCGACGCCACTAGTCACCATTGGCTAGAGAAGAAAAAAAAAGAAAAATCTAAAAAAATTATTAAAAATGAAAAGAAACTTGACAAAAAAAAGCTTATGAGTCATATGAAATGCATTGCCATTTTTTTCTATTTTACAAAGAGAAATTTTATACAATTATCCTTACCAAAAGAAAATTATAAAATTATCAAAAGTATTTTTTTTTTAAGGCATTGAAAAATTATTTTAAAAATAAATTATTTTTAAGAATAGAAATATTATCAAAATACGCCCCAAATTATCTGTTTTCTCTGGAGACACTAATCATGATTACTTTGATACCTTCTCCAATAAGTTCGAACTTCCGGCAATAAAAAAGAAAAAAGAAAACAGTACATATATATATTATATTATATTTTTTCTTTTAAATTTATATATATATTTTTCGTATAGATTCCACAAAGTGGAACCCGCTCATGCAAGGCAAGCACCATAAACCCCTCTCCTCACGACAAAAGCCATAACGTTCCCACTTTTCGCTTCCTGCCCCCCTCCTAAAACCCTAGTCCCCATCCCCGCTCCGTCCGCCATGGGCCGTCGCAAGAGCCAAAACCACCCCACCGCCGCCGGCGACGGCCAGGGCTCGGGCCAGCGGTGGGAGCCCACCAAGATCCGGTTCAAGGACGACGGCGACGACGGCGCCCAGGGAGACGCCACCGGGAGCTCCAACCTCGACGAGGTCATGTGCGACCCCGACGAGTCCACCACCGTCGCCGACATGACGGTCGACGCTTCCGCCTCCGCATCCGCCTCCGCCTCCGTCTGCGAGGCCAACGACTCGTTCCCCGACGATGGGGATGACCACCAGACCAGCGCCGATTACTACTTTGATTCCTACTCCCATTTCGGTGCGGTCCTGGTTCCCTTGGTTTCGTTCTCCAGCTTTGTTGGAGTATTAATTTTGTTCCGTGATTAAAGTTTCGTTTTTTCTTGTGTGAAGTTTGCTCCTTTCGTTCTTAGTCTTTGGGTTTTAAGCTTTCTTGGAGTATTGATTTTGTTCCGTGATAAAAGTTTCGTTTTTTCTTGTGTGAAGTTTGTTCCTTTCGTTCTTCGTCTTTGGTTTATTGCTACATTAGTTTAGCATTTGTTGCAGAAGCTTACATTTTTTCTTTTTTTCTGTGTTTTTTTTTTGCAGGAATTCATGAAGTAAGTGTGCTGCATGTGAATTTGGAGCAGTTTGGTATCGATTTTGATATGTTTTACTCCTAATAGTTTTTGTGAATGATGTCTTAAGCTTAACTAACCGGGGAGTTGGTCTATGTGGTGGTTTGGTTTTTGCTTTATATGACACGATTACAATAATTCCATGGCTTTAGTTTTTGGCCTAATTAGTAGTGTTTTGGATGAAAGATTTCAGAAATAGGGCATGGAAAACATTCTAGTAACAGCTGCGTTGTGATCTCGATGTAGGAAGCAGTGGTTGTATGTTATGGTTGTGTTGGATATTACCTCTTCTGAGCTGAGCAGTGGTGGCTTGGTTTTGATAATTTCGGTAGGTCCTTGATTGCTTGCTCAGTCAGAAAGAGAGGTCATGAGGTTTGATGGCATGTCATAAAGTTCTTTGAAAAAATGAGATGCAGTCTAGCACCGTGGAATATTTGTTTTAGTTCATGAAGACCAACCTATTTTTGAACTCCTCTGTATGTTTCTGCTCTGCTTTTGGGTTTTCACCATCTTTGATTATCATCCTAGACAAGTGTTGTACCTCGAGGGCAAGCGATTTTCCTTGCAGTGGTCAACGTTGCCAAGACCCAAGAAGTCCCGTTTTGATTCTTAAACGTTGCCTCCCCTTCTCACATCTACAAAAGGGATCTCAAACTTTTACTTTTCGTTTTTTGTCGACTCAGTAGATCGACATCTCTCTTTATAGCAATGGAGAGCTGAACATGTCCTTCTTGACTATATTCCTGACACCATGCTGTGCCTATACTTTCATTGCAGGAAATGTTGAAGGACATAGTAAGAACGAAGACATATCAAAATGTCATTTACCAAAACAAGTTTCTATTTAAAAACAAAGTAGTTCTTGATGTGGGAGCTGGGACTGGAATACTGTCCTTATTTTGTGCCAAAGCCGGGGCACAACATGTCTATGCGGTGCGTTTTCATTTTTCTTGTTCCTTGTCTTCCTAATCTGCTCCTGCCTATAAGTTTGATATTTATCGTTGTTTGACTCTTTTTGTAGATTGAGTGCTCCCAAATGGCTGACACAGCTAAGCAGATTGTGGAATCAAATGGTTTTTCTAATGGTAAGATGCCTTGATTAGTCTGATTTTTTATCTTTGGATTCTTGTAGCATCTTTGCAACTGAAATTTGTTTCTTTATTCATGTTTGTTCCATTATTTGCAGTTATAACAGTTTTGAAGGGGAAAGTCGAAGAACTCGATCTTCCGGTCGCAAAAGTTGACATAATCATTTCCGAATGGATGGGATATTTCTTGTTGTTTGAGAACATGTTGAATACTGTCCTGTATGCTCGTGATAAATGGCTTGTAAGTTGCTTGTCTTGCTTTTTGATGCAAATTCTTTTCAGAGACTGGAAATCTTTTGATATGTTTTGTCATATGTTTCTGCTTGAAAAGTACTGCATGTGAATTATGAGCAAGTTCGGCATCTAACTGGGTCATTTTCCCCTAATAATAGTTTTTATAAGTAAAGAGAAATTCACTATGAAGTACCAAAGGGTTATTCTCCCCTGATCAAATTGGTTGTGCAAATTTTGGTCCTTCCTTTTTTTCCCTTGGCAAACTATTTTTAGTTGAGAGATTGCAGGTCTACTGTATTAATGAGGAAATGCAACAGGTTAAAATTGTGGTTGGTTGTTCATAACTTCTAATGCATTTTTTTTTATTGCCGCGATGTTTCTCTTTGTGTGAAATTGGTGAAGTGGAGGTGACTTGCCGCTTCACAAAAAATTTATTCACCATTCTTATTTCAAAGGTGCAGCAACAAACCAAAATTTACATAAGCTTGTTTTGATTAAAATATATATATATTAAATTCATAACCTTGCATGTGCTGCTCGTTCTTGCACTTCCTAATGGTGTTACATGCCTGTCTTAAATGATAAATTAGTATTGTCTCCTTTATTGAAATCTCTGTAGCAAGCCTTGCAAAGTGTGCCATTATTTGCCTTTAATGTCTTTGTTTGGTCAGAACACCTCCGGTTGCCAGCTTGCCACTGTGATTCTTTTAGGCTTTTGTTATGGTAGTTCGCCTGTTTGGTTGCTATGTTGTGTTCGCATACCTCTCTCAATGGGTTGTGACTATGTGCAATTCGTCATCATCATCTTTCTTCTCTCACAGGTCAATGATGGAGTCGTTCTACCTGACAAGGCTTCACTGTACTTAACAGCCATTGAGGATGCTGAGTACAAAGAAGATAAGATCGAATGTGAGTTTAGCTTCTTGCTATTGCTGTAAAAATATTGGACCTTCTAAATTTAATTTGCAGTCTTTTTCTGTCCAACAGTTTACTCTACCCCTGCTTTTATTTGTTTCTCTGATTTGGCATTATTATGCAATTATAGTTTGGAACAACGTGTATGGGTTTGACATGAGTTGCATCAAGAAGCAAGCCATGATGGAACCTCTTGTCGACACAGTTGACCAGAATCAACTTGTTACACAATGCCAGCTACTTAAGGTGAGAGTTCCCGGCACACAATTGAATTTATAGTATTCATACCTTGCATCCCAAGACCCAGTGGGCTTGAGCAGTTATCAGAGAGTAGGATCTCCTCTTTTCTCGATTCGTTTCTCATCAATTTTAACAAGGTTTTTTCATGCATTGGTTGGTTTGCTTTCCCAGACAATGGATATTTCAAAGATGGCTCCCGGAGATGCTTCCTTTACAGCTCCATTTAAGCTTGTGGCTGAACGCGATGATTACATCCATGCTCTGGTAGCATATTTTGATGTATCATTTACCAAATGTCATAAGTTGACAGGCTTCTCTACTGGTACGTACCTTTTCCTTGGTTGGCTATGCATCTCTTTAGCTGCCTGGATTTAGATTGGGTTTGTTCAAATTAAATGACTTCTAAGCTTTGATGCATCTTCTTCTTTATCAAGATGACTATTAATTCAATGGGGAAAAAAAGAGTTACATAAAACACCTTGGAGTGGAAATGTATATGATGGTTAATTATGTGTGGATTTTCTGCCAAGTCATCAGGGGCACCATCTGGCTTCACGATGAACAGATGCATGAGTGATCTAATAAAATGCTGAGATGGCTCTGTTTAGTCTCTCTTTTAACCATTGCATCCATGTGCAGGGCCTCGATCACGGGCCACACATTGGAAGCAAACAATCTTGTACTTGGAAGATGTGCTGACTATATGTGAAGGTGAGGCATTGGTTGGGAGCATGACCGTTGCACCAAACAAGAAGAATCCTCGTGATGTGGATATAAAGGTCAAATACTCGCTGAATGGTAGACGATGCTCGGTCTCCAGAATCCAATACTATAAGATGCGATGACATGGTAACGATTAGGGCATCCTTTTCTTCTTCTGCGATTTTCAAACCTGCAATTGCTAAAAGTTCATGTGATCAGTGCTTGTTCCTCAAATGTACGGAAGCCGAGGCAACCGTCGAGGGCTTATTTAAATTTTGACTCCGACATGGCATCTTTGTTTGTTTGTATCACTAATTTATTCTTTCCTGACATTCGGAAGTTCTTAAGAGCTTCGAATCATTATCTAAAGCTTAAAAAATGCTTTTTTGATGAGCAATCCTTCTTGTCTACGTCTTTGCACCTCTTATTAGTTACTAGATACTGTACTTCAACCATTTTCTGAACTACTGCAGCAGCAGCACTTATGGCGCAGATAAGGTCGGTAGAGTTGCGTTCTTGTTTTCAACTCAATGCTGGGTCTGAACTCTTTTGATTTGAGAGTCCAAAGTCATTCATATTTCTTACCACATCCTTCCTATTTAAGAAGGGAGTTCCTTGACATCCTGTTTCGCGGTTTGCCGTTCTTTCCTCATGTTATGTGCTGGTGTATTGACAATACCATGAATTGCAAAATCCTAGCAACTAAAGACTTCCGAAGGAGTCACAAAGATGTTTAGAAAAGAGTGATCTGACTGCTTGAGACTAGACAGCATTTCATGTTGATCTTGATGAGCAAAGGTCACTCTCGTGTATCTTCTCCACTTCCTCAACTTTTTTAACTTCCCAGGTTATCATGGGTCCATGCTTTCTTCAGTTCATCTCGTCTCTGTAACCATTCCCGTTCTTTGAATTAGATCGACGGGTCCCTCCATCCATCCCTCGGTCGTCCGGATGAAATCACTCATCCCTCATTCTAATGGAACTTGTCTAGCATCGCTAATGGGTATTCTCCTTGGCCACATGAAATCACTACCGACATTTGCTCCCAAATGCTCTATCAAATTTCGTCGGAATTGATGCGTTGATGTCCTAAAAAAGTGACGGAAGTGCAATTTATATTTTCAAAAAGTAATTTCAAAAAGTGTGATTATATTTTACTGATCGTTTGATGGTAAGTGTGATTAAGTCTTACTGATCGTTCGATGGTACCTACCTGTGCCATGTTAACCACATTAGCACAAAGGAGCTACAAGATTATATAAAGACAAACAGAAAAGAAGGTAAAAACTAAAGAATGTAAAAGTGGGGGCAAACAGAGCACAAGCAATAGATTTCTTGTGCACGTGGCATAATTTTTTTATTGTTTAATTTATAAATTTCAGGCCGGACGGAGCCTCCGACAGCTCGGACGGGCTCGAATTTAAAAAAAAAATTAGGGCCGGCCCGGGTAACCCCGGCCCAGAAAAGCCAGTCATGCCCGGTCCGGTTCTTCGGGCTAGCCGATTTTACAACAGTCAGCACGACGTCGCACGTGCTCCTCCCGATTTAGGGTTTAGGGTTTTCCCTCCCTCCCTCTCTCTGCTACATCGAGCTGCTATATGATCGTCGGAGAAGCAATTCTCCGTCAATCCTCAGTCCTCCACCATGGAATTGCTAACAAACGAGGCTCTGGGACCGTCAAGACCCGGCCTTCTAGTCGGCGAGACCTTCGATCTCGCTTTGAAGCGGGCAATGGAGGACCTTTTAGCCGAAATCCGCAGAGGAACCCTCGACACCACCGCTTTCGTCGACCCGTTTTACCAATTGATGCAATCCGGAGCGGACCCGCCTCTCGCGTCCATCTGGGTCTACGCCGCATTGGCCTTTCGCGGCCGCGGTCGCGCGGGAGACGACGATGGCGTTCTTGATCGCGTGGCGGCCGCGAAAGACTCGTTTCTGCTGATCAAGGCGTGCTCTTCTTCTTCTTGGGGTCGTCGAAAGAGCATATCGCTGCTCGCGCCGGTGGTGTTCGAAGTCTACGAGATCGTTTCCGAGTTGTGTGCGAGGGACTCGTCGTCCAAGACGGACAAAAGGGCGATGAGGGAGGTAAAGTCCTTGGTCGATGCGGTTCTTGGATATATGGGCATTTGCTGTTGCGAGGGTTCGTACGAGGGCGGCGATGAATCCGAGATGGGCGCGGATTTTGCGGATTTAGTATGTGTTTGGTTGGGTTCGGGGGAGAACTCGGAGAGGTTTTTGCCGCTCTTGACTGATGACATTAGTAGAGCTCTTATACGGGGAGGTTGCGGGGTTAGTTACTTGGCGGGGGCGGTTATTGCGGAGGCGTTTTTGTTGAAAATGTGCTTGAAACTTCATGTCAAAGGAGTCGCGAGGTCGGAATTGGAGAAGGAGCTGAGGAGTTGGGCTGTTGCTTCGATAACTGGTTTTCGGGACTCTTACTTCTTTGGTTAGTGCTGCCTCTATTTGTGTCTGATATGCAAGTTTACTAGAAATTTGTCAAGGTGCTTGTTTTGCAGGTCTCATGGTGAGTCGTAGCTATAGTGGTCACTTGAGTTTATAGAATGTCTAATTACTCTAAACTTTTACTAAGTACAAAGAGATGTTTGTCCTGGAAATGTAATTTGTAAGCGTCTCCTAGTGAAGTCAATCCTTGCACCTGATGGGCTTAGTGCCTTCTTTTGTGCAAGGGATGATTTGTTGTTATGATCTTGTTTCTTGTCATTTAGTTTCACTTTAACTCGTCAATTTTCATCTTTTGCTTGCCAACTAACAAGTCCTGTATTGTTGACCAGAGATTCTTGTTAGGATGCTTATTCAGACTTCTTCACCTGGCTCCTCCTTGTTGGTGAGTACTGTTTTCACTAGAGATTTCATTTTGATATTCTCTTTGGTATGCTAAGGTGTCTAATGTCAATTGGATCTAAGCTGGAAAAAACATTTTTGGCTAGACATTTACTTCTTTACTTGCTGATAATGCTTTGTGTATATAGTGACCGTAGAGGAATAGTTATATGTTTATTATAGCTTCAAAAAATTGAGGTCATATATAAGGATATTCCAAGTCTAGTATTGAGGTGATATCTATAACATGAGGCCAGCTGCAGTTCAGCTGTATTTTTTTCCTTGAGAAATTCTCTTTCTGATTTCAATTTTCATTTGGCCAGGGGTCAGAGGATCAAGCTTTACTTAGGAAAGTCTTATATGATGCGATTATACTAGTGGAGTACTCTTTCCTCAGTCCTGAGAAAATAGCTGATTTGCCCACTGAACATGTTAAGAATCTTTTGATGACAAGACTGGTTGTGGCTTACAAAGCCATAGAGTATTTCAGGTACCCACATTTTGATGGTGTTTGTTTGGGTTTTGATGCAATAACCTCTTGGCATCTCATATTTTGACATGTTGTAGGAAGCATGGAGACCAAACTCTAGCCATTTCTTACATAAATGCCTTCTCTAGTTCTTCCCTGCCTTCACAAATAATGAAACTGGCAAGAAGAGAGATTGGGATGGAAATTAATGCAAGTGGATCAGCAGGGTCATCACCTAGAGCTCTCATAAGTAAGTGGCTCTAAAATTCTGACATGGCTGTCTTTGCATCAAATGTTCATTTTGAGTATCATGAAGTGCCAAATATGCACGAGCCCTTAAATTTGTTCTATTTTTTCTGTCCAGAGTGGTTATTGGAACTCGAGGATCGAGGATTGAGGTTTTTTGATGATAGCTTGTTGAAGTGCCGTGCTAAATTGGTCTTTGATGTTTCTGTTGCAAATGAGAAACCGGTCTTGCAGTTGGATAATAAGAAACAGGAAGAGGATGTTCTCTTTTACATTGATAACAAGGGGGAAGACAAAGATGTAGATGGAGATGGAGAGGGCAAAGACATAGATGAATCAATGAGTGCAGCATTTATAGCAGCTGCACATGTGATGGAGACGACTGAAAATGAAGGTAAAAAGAGGAAACAGAGAAAGAGGGCTGGGAAGGAAAAACGGATAAAGTTTCTTAAGTATGAGCTTGCTGAGAATGCTGATTCGCCAGGAGAGAGGTCCAAAGGGGTTAGTGGTGATGGCAGCGCAAGTGAAGTTGATAATCCAAGTTCAGATGAAGATGAGTAAATTGTGAGCCCATAAGGAAGAAATATGAAATATGCTGATAACCTATGCCTACTAATTGCTTCTGTGGCAGCAGACTCTTGCTAAATTTTGGGCATGATCCAGGTGTCTGGAGATTGATAATCTGGAGCTAACAAGGTGGTGAATACGTTTCATGGTGGTTGCCCATTTTTTACTTCACTGTGCGTAAAGCACATGCTGATTTTCACATCATCAAATCATATAGAAAAATTTTGTAGTCCTCCAATGTCGTTAAAGCTAGTTGAGCTCACGAGAGAGTCAAAAATTCTTTTCGTTTTTGTTCCTCGGATGGTATCATGTTCTTCCATGTGAAATTTGAGAGCTCTATGTTGTACAATACCATCTTGATTATGTCTAGTAATGCCAATGCATTAACAAGTTCTTTACAAATTCACAATGTCGTGCAGGTTGTATGAGCAGTTTCTCGTCATTCACAAAATTTTTCCGTCTGTGGAAAATGCAAATGTTCATGATGTTTTGGGTCTGAAAAACCACTCATTTGCCCTTGATTTTTCATAATGTTCAGGCTCTTGCAATGTCATGAGCAATGTATGCAGGAGGACATGTCGGGTCCTGAAATATCAAGCTGTCATAAACAAGACCCCGCATGGAAATAGGATATCTTGAAAGGTGAATGGTGTTGATGTTTTGTGAATGGATGGAGTCAAGCTACAAAAAGGGGTCATGTTTCATCAGCTGCTGATGTAGTGGAAAGAACAATACGATGCTGTAGCGAGCTTTGATTGGGGGACGAGGCCATGATGAGTCATGGAGTCAGATGAACGGCAAGCAAAGCAGATGCGTTGCTTCAGTCGTCAAAAATTGCTGAAAAGGACGCACCAGAGCCTTCCAATCTTAGGGGGGCCGTTTGGCACCATTCGTAGGTAGACAGATCAGCTTGCATGATGTGATTGGTCTGTCAAAACCAGTGCATTGATCATGCTGTGGCTGACCATTTCTTTTACTTAAGTCCGCAGTCATGCTTAAAGACAACACCACCTGCATATTTTTAGAGAGAGAGTGAGAGAGAGAATTAAGGGTCATCGAATGATCGTTAAGATTACCATTTTGATAAAAGGGGGAAAAAGGAGACTTTCAAGAAGGGTAAGCCGCGAAATGTCAAAAATTAAATTTAATTAGGAAGGGTTTCGATCTTTTCTTTTTATTCGAAAAAGTGGCATAAAATATTCTTAAAAATCTCTGATTTGTAATATTACGTTTCTCTTTTCAGGTTATTTTTCTTGGATAAATAAAACTCTCCCAATATAAATATCTCAAATTTTATTTTTCACTCTCTGGTAAGAGTCCAATTTTTTTACAAAATGAAAATGAAATTCCTCTGCAATCTCGAGTGATCGAAGTCAAAAAGTTCGTATTTTTTAACTCATTTTGGGCCTGACCAAAAAAAAAAAAAACTCATTTTGGGCAAATTGTCGTATGGCCACGTCATGGTCGCTGACCTGTAGATTTGACCAACCTTGGACTTTTGACCGTGTCGACCCAGGTTTATTTTCAGTAAATCCCCTCGTTTTGTGCTTCTTCCTCCTTCACCAACCTCACCTTCTCCGTCACACAGAAGAGAGAGAAAGTAGAGAGAGAGGGTTCTCAGGGCGGGTATAAAACCCGAAGGGGCAGCAGCACGAGAGAGAGAGAGAGGGTAGCTTCGTTTCTTGTGGGGACTTTTTTAGGTGCAGGGAAGCCTCGACCATGCGCGAATCTGATGATTCTGTCTTTGCTTACGTAGAGAAGATCACCCTCGGTGGGAAGGTTCGCTTCATTAGTCTCTCTCCCTCCCTCCCTCCCTCCCTCCTTGCTTTCGCCATTCTCTCTTGCCCCCTGTTTTCTTCCTTCCGGGTTCCTTCGCGTTTCGGCCCCGTCGTCGTTCGCTGCTTTTGGGAAGGTTTTCCTATGGTGTTCCGGTCGGAAATGGTGGTAATGAGCTGTGTCGAATGAAGACGTATAAAAAAAAAAAAAAAAAGAAAACTTGATTTAAAAGCATTAGGAATTCGACTAGTGAACACGAGATCAGGGGAATGGAAGTGGGGAGATTGAGTGGTGTTCTCCAGTAGTTTCTTCACGGGTAACAAATTTGCATCTTGGGTTCGCGGCCGAGGGAATTCGTGTCTGCATATATGTCTGTAAATAAGTAAATATCGGCTGCTGCTTAGACGAGGGGAGTGGTGCGCGAAAGGAGCGGCCCATTAGGTGAATTGGCTGACTGGTTCGAAGAGAGATTGAATTTAAGATTTCCTGGAAATGTGCTTCTATCATGGCTGTTTTGCTTTTTCGGTTTGCTTACTTGGTTGTGATATAGCTTTGTTGTAAGCTATTTCTTTTGACTTTTGTTTTAGGAACATCTTATACGCACTGGCCATGGTCCTGTATCTGTAATCGTCTACGGAGAACAAGACAAGCCAGCCTCATAACTTATCCAGATATTGCCTTGAACTGTGAGTGCAATTTTCTTCGGATCTTGGCGCCTTTTGTCATTCATGATTTTGAGGCATTTGTGTGCTCTCTCTAGCCTTTACATCTTGTTACCTTGTGATGCTTGACCGTAGCTTTAGTCGAGTATTGCCTCTTGTTGAGATTTAAGGCAGTTATGAAACATGTCGATCGGCATTTTCTTAGATCTGCAATGAAGAAAGGGATTGGTTGAGTATGTTTCAGAGTCGTTTCTTTTGTCATTCTTCATCTTCTGCAAAGTTGTTCAGTTTGCCGCCTTCATAAATTCTGCTGTACCTGGACAATGATATGCACGTTGGTCTTCGACACAAGTTCTGTTTTGTTAATCTCATAACTAGTAGTGAAAGGCCGACAACCTTTCCTTGGCCAATGCGAAATGTTTGAAAACGCTGTCTGGGACCAGTGGTATTCAGCAATCTCATTCTTTCCTTGTTTAATTCTCAGATGTTACTTGCTTCCAAGGATTATTCTTCTGCCCTGAAGCTTCTTCTTTGCTGCTCCACAACTTCTGTGTTTACCACATAAGCCCACCTGGACATGAGGTCAGCGATTGGTTAACCAAAGAGCATTTGCTGATATATTGAATTTGTTTCTTTCTGAGTTCTGTTATAATGTAATACTCTAGAGGCACTGGGCACTATTATTCATGACTTTATTTTCTGTCACTCTGTTAAGAGATTTTACAGTTTGGAGCTGAAGCAATATCTCATGATCAACCAGTGCTTTCTGTAGATGATTTAGCGGATCAAATACTTGAGATTCTCAACTATTTTGGGTAATTCTGCTGCTACCACTTTGTGTTGATTTGTTCAACTAATT
The DNA here is from genome assembly GCA_014182895.1 of Angophora floribunda. Taxonomy (NCBI): domain Eukaryota; kingdom Viridiplantae; phylum Streptophyta; class Magnoliopsida; order Myrtales; family Myrtaceae; genus Angophora; species Angophora floribunda. The sequence goes on along the minus strand of CM024707.1, from coordinate 36,427,251 downwards.
GTATGAAAAACCTGTCAGTGGTCAGATTCATTGCTGTGCTTGCATACTGCTGCTCATTAGGAGAAGCGCAGAAGTAGTATTTGAATTTTTTAACTGAATTACCTTTTTTGAGATAGAGTAAGTTCCTGATTGGATACTCTCTCTCCTTGTCTAGGCTTGGCAGGGTTATGTGCATGGGTGCATTGGCTGGTGCTTACATTCTGACTTTGTTTGCGGTATGTATTGGGGGATTGTAACTTTTGCTCCAGAATTGTTTTTAACATTATTAAACTAGCATATTTGCTTGAAATAGATGAAGTACAGGGAACATGTTCTTGGCTTGATACTTATATCTCCTTTATGCGGACACCCCTCCTGGTCTGAATGGTTTGTCAATAAGGTATTTTATCAGATCTTGTTTTCAATTTTTTTTTTCCCACAATGAGAGAATGGCATTCCTGAAGCTTAGGTTGCATTTTTTAGGTGATGTCACATCTTCTTCATTACCATGGAATGTGCAACTTGCTGAAGGAAGGCTTGCTGAAACGCTACTTCAGTAAGGTATGGTATACTTCTATGTTCCCAGAATCTCTTCACTTTTGCTTATCAACTTATTTTCAGTAATGTTTCTGATTTTAACAGGAAGTTCGTGGTGATGCACATGTTCCTGAATCTGACATAGCTCGGGCTTGCATAACAGTGAGTACTCACTGGCTATATGCTTCACACTTTCAATTGAACAGGTTTTGTTGTACATTATACAAAGGCAAACTGATTGTTCACACGATCCAATTTTTCTACAGTTGCTAAATGGGAGGAAAAGCACAAATGTTTTGAGATATCTTCAAGCCATTGACAGGTATACGCCAGTAAATCTCTTTTTGCTAGGATCTTAGATGTTTTGTACATACTTTTAACTGCTTTCCGGTTTGTTACATCTAGGAGACATGATCTCACCAAATGCCTAAAGAACCTTAGCTGCCGCACCCTTGTATTTGTTGGAGAACATTCTCCTTTCTATGAGGAGGCTCTTCACATGAAATCTAAGCTTGATAAAACGTATTGTACGCTGGTTGAGGTATCTTCTCCTTTTCTCTACAAATTATTATGTTGTATCTGCCATTTTAGATTAATAACAATAATTAGCTCAATTATATTGTTACATTTCTTGGCAATTCAATAATTGTTGTAACTTATTATTAGTTTTTGAGATCCCGACTGGCCAAGAAATGAGGATGCCATATACACTTACGATCTAAACTTGTCAATTTCACTGTTTGAACTCTGATTGTTAAAAGATTCCGTTGCATCCTGCAGGTCCAGGCTTGTGGATCAATGGTGACAGCAGAGCAGCCTTATGCAATGGTAGTTCCTATGGAGAATTTTCTCAAGGGATATGGCCTATATAGGCCATCTCTCTTCAGCACTAGCCCGAGAAGCCCACTCAGCCCTTCTTGCTCCTGCCATGAACTTTTCTATCCTGAAAAAATGGGCTTGAAGCTCAAACCGATAAGAACAAAACTTGCATCGAAATAGAAGGCCAAGGTCGTTAGGTGGAGTCTGAGCAAAAACTTGAAAGCACTATAGTGAATACTATTGTGAATCTGTTCATTAATCTTATTTCTTGCTTGGTTCTTTGGTTATGTAACCAAGGTTAGTGGCTACTAAAAGGGGGTTAGATAGATAGGAGAGGATTTTTTGTGGGTAAATAGGGAGAATTCTTCCTATTCATTCATTTGTAGTTCATAATTGGATCATACCCGACCTATCTGTAAATGCACCAAGGGGCAGAAGTTCGATCCTTGAGAAGCAAAATAAAAATGGAAAAAAGTACATATCATGGAGTTTTGCTTCTCAAAATCTCTCTCTCTCTCTCTCTCTCTCTCAATGCACTTAAGCACGTACTCTCTCGTACCTGACCATTCTGATCAAGTTATATGTATGATCTTCATTGTTAATCTTGCCAAACTTAAAGCAAATTGGGGAAGATGTCCTTAGCTGGTTCACCTGATTGAATTCCTTTGTATTAGTATCGAAGACTCAGGCACTATCTTAGAGACCTACAATTTCTCTCGCTACAAATACCTATTTGTTGTAATTTCCTAACTTTAGCTGGTATCATGAACTTTGTAATAAAGCTATGATAAGTAAGTCGGGACTTTCTTCAATTTTTCTTGTTTGGATGGAAACCTTTTGCGGGCTCTTAAATGGGCAAAAATTATTTTCTCCTCTTTCTTCAAGCGCTGGACATATTTTCCTATATACATTGTTCTACTCTCTTCCTTTTATCCCAACTGAATTGAACAGGTTGAAAGTTTAACTATGTTTTGAACAGAAGCTGCTATGAGCTGAGACACTGATTCAGGGTGAAACATGAGAATTGGTGCTACTGGATCTTCCTGAAGATCATCACTAACAACATTTCATAGTTCAACTGGATCAAATAGGATGAGCGGCATGACTGAAATACTTCCATGGTAACTGTTATCTTATTCACACTTTATGCCTTTTCCTTTTTCTGACGAGAAGAGATGTATGGTTATGACTTTAGATTCAGAATGCAACAATTTTGCATCATTGATGCTAGAGATCTGTTGAAGCTTATCTATTTTTCTGTCTGCCTTCTACATTTTTCCATGCCCATTCAGTTTTGTCCGATGGCAACCTTGTAAGTAGGAGAAGCAATTAACCTGAGAAGCCATGTTGATCGATTTGAACGGGATTATTCCCCACCAATAATGCATTTATGCAGCTTTCTGTCTAGTACAAACTCGATTATAAAGACCACAAAATGAAGTATAGAAGGGAAAGAGAACTAAAGAATTTAACCTGTCATCTAAATAAGTCGAAGCTATTTTCAACAGCTAACATTAGTCTATACTGTATACTTTGTCATTTTCCTTTTCCTGCAGTGATCCCCCCCCCCCCCCCCGGGTCAGGAGCAGTACAACTTCAGCAAAATGGCGAGTTAGTATGCTTGATTTCACACTTCCCTTTGTCACGCTCGAGTTAGTAGTTATGGCTCCCTTTGGATGTATAAGCTTCTAAAGACTGCAAAAAGAAGATGACTGTTGGTACCCTTGAGCATCAACTGAACAATGGAAGTTGCTTGATTCCAGCTATCAACAGCATGAAAACTAAGAAAGTCATATGAGGGCCATGCGAAGCGCCATGCCCGTGCTGGGGGAGGTTCTTCTCTGACGGGCTACGCCCCAATCTTTGGACCAAAGAAACTTGGGTTGGGTCGCCCCCACTCTTCAAACACGACCAATAGATTGCCTGTGGGATTAAGCCACGATCTCGGAATGTGGTACCTGAAAGTTGAGAGCTTGTAACGGTTGTTCATCTTAAACAGAAGGACCATAGTGAAAAACATGAAGTTCCGACATTTTCTCACCATCTTTGAGAAGACTCTTCACAATTACTCTGGCACTTGTTCAAGTCAAAGGTTCCCGCATAATTGCAGGCGCCACAAGTGCCATGAGCTGTATAAGCAGGCCAGTGGCGTCCGATGCTCCGACCGTTTATCCATATCTGACCCTTTCCCATGCCACTCATGTCCAAGGCTAATGGAGTATCTCCTCCAGGGGCACGGAAAGTCGTCTGTGGACAAAGCATGAACTGATTTTTATAGTAGAACACTACTTACAGTTATCATTTAGTGAATTTTTTTTGGAGGTATCTTCACCTTGTACCAGATCAGGGGCTGATTTCGGGCCAATGTCAAACCTCCATCCCATTCAACTGAGGAACTACCGCTTGGTGTATGAAGACTCTGATCTTCGCCGTTCAGACCAACCTGTTCCCAGAAACTACTATTTAGGTTCTGATGATTGGGTAGCAGATTATTCTCAGTGTCCCATGTCATACAGTATGTAAGTCATGCCCAAGAGACTAATAACTTCCCACGCCTTACAGAAGTGAATCGTGGTAGCAGCAACTATCCTTGCAAAAACTTGATTATCAAGACTAATCAACCATCGATCACATTTAGCAGAAACGACCCTTTTTCTTTTTTGACAGCTCCCAAATCTTGATACCCATTTTCCACTTTTTTGTTTTTTGTAGTGACGGCGAGTGCATGCCGATTTGGTCTCTTTATTTGCTGGAAATTATTGATTTGGAAAGCTAAAGAAGAACAAAGGAACAGTGCACAAACTAAAGATACCTTGCAAGACCATTTCCATTTCGTCAAGTCCCATTTTCCAGAATTCATACCCTCTAACGTGATCGGCCCGAGAACTCCAGCATTCCATGTCTCAAAGTGCAAGCCAATATTCTGAACATTGGAAACAGAAGAGACAACACTCTTTGTCAAAATGTATTTATCCATCTTAACGTTACCATCTGTTACTGAGAACAATCTGGGAAATGGATAACTGACCGGAAGCCCGACAACTACACTTAATAGCGAGACCTTGTTGATGCCGGCCATCAGCTTCACTTGATCTCTATATGTTAATTTCGGATTCTCTAGTCCCCCATATACCGACCCTGTAGTACATCCAGATGATCGATATAACATATCTTTTGAGTGAGATTTCGGGGGCCAAAAAGATATTGCAATTTCGGACCCGAGACAGAAATCGATCTACCTGCTTGTTGACCGTTGACAAAAACATGGAGTGCATGTCCTGCTGATGATACAGTGAGCACGGGATATTGCCCATTCGTTAGAAATGCTTCGTCTTGACTTATCGTGAAGCTGAACGAGCAAAAACATCAGAGGAAAGCAAAACTGTAAGCATGCGACAGTTCGAGATTGGAACTTCAATAATATTCATGAGATGTAATGGGGGGAAGCAAGCAGCACTCACTCGATCGCATACCACAGATAGTCCGAAACATCTCTAGTGACACTAATTTGCTCCGGTAGTCCGTCATTTATATCTCCATCCTCGCCAAAACAAAAAGTTCCTTCTCTATACGACTGCCAAGGGAATGCGCTTATTATGGGCACCATTTGGACAGGAGAACTCTTAACTCCAACCTGTAGAGGAGTCAATGGCACCATGTCACCCTCAACCTTAATAACTAAAAGAAGGATTTTGTGCTACATCCACCAGCGGCATTGGCAAGATGTTCCTTGAAGTGAATCTTTTTCTTGGGGCAGATTTTTGAAATGCTTCTAAATCTTCCAAAATACAGCTTTAGATGGACTTAGCAATTCGTTATGGACAGTAGCAAGACATGTTAAATTGGAAAAGGCTGACGAGAGATGTTCAAGAAAGTCTTCTCCCTACCGTGGCAGTGTTATAGACAGCAGTTTGGCAGTCAGGAAGAATGCTGATGGACCATGGTGGCAAGTCATATTGCCCATTTCGAAAAGTGACTTTCACGGAATCCGTGTGTCATAGTTTGCCAGGAAGGCTGCGCAAGACCCAGATCTGGATTCGAAAACATGAGCCTAGAAACCAAAAATTTGATGGCTAAATTAATTTCCACAATGGAACACTCATCAGTGTTGGGCAAATTGAAGGGGGCTGAAAAACCAAACCTCTTGTTTACTTCCAAGTGAAGACACTGCAGGATCAGCAGCAACTAGAGCCGATTCGCTTTTCTTTATGGCTAGATGCAAATCTCTCAAGTGACTCCATTTCGGTTCCCGTAGTGAACCTGGGACAACATTGTGAATGCTGATGTCAGGAAGACAACCTGATGACTGTCATCCAACTATATCATGAATTACTCCAATTGTTAACGAAGCATGATGTGCAATTTGCCTTCACTGGATCAAACTTCTGAGAGCGTAACTGGTTATTCCAATTTGAAGCAGCTATGAACATTCAACGGCAAAAAGGAAATGAGACATCGGATAAACTTAACCTGACCTACTTTGGGATGCCTAATGCAGACCCAGTTACATACCAAATTCGTCAATTGGAGCATCGAAATCATAGCTGGTGGCAATGAAGGGACCCCCAGCAGTCCTGCCAAAGTTGGTTCCTCCGTGATACTGGAGTAAAAACGACAATCCAGCAGAAGAAAATAATTAAATCAGGAATGGTATGGGAGGAGGCAAAAAATAAAAAAAGGAAGTTAAATATACCAGACAACTGATCATCTGAAGAGAAAATGCTATGCGAGTCAAGCTTACCATATAGTAGTTGATAAACGAACCACGGTTTTGAATGAACCTTGCAACTGCGAATGCCAAGTCTTCCGCTGGTCTGTGAAGCACCGCTCCCCCGAACCCAGTGTACCTGGAAACAATAATGATGATCAGCTTCAAGACTATGGCATGAGAAAAAGAAAAAGTCCATGCATGTGCAGGCATTGGCCGCAGCGACCCACCAGCCGGTCCAGGCTTCAGTCCACATCTTGGGTTTATCCTTTGAGTTCGGTTCGAAATTTTCGCAGTAGAAGCCATTGCAAGTGTTGATCTGTCGCGCAATGAACCGACACAATTCAAGGACCAGAGAAAACTGTTTCCTAGAAAGCTCTTAGTCCTAGTCTTTAGGTAACTTGACCGAGATAAGCCGAGATTTAACGACTATGATACCAAGAAAAATCAGATAAAACCCCACGAAGCAGAAGGAAAATGCAGACCACAGGATCAGGAGCATCAGCCTGCTTGCACATGACCCAGGGGACACCAGTACCAAGCCCCACAGCCATATCAGCTGCCCATCTTGTGTATGCTTTGCCTGGTTCACCAATTTCCCACTCCACTAGTTCAAACTCATTCTCTATCTGTCCACAGGCCACACGTTTCCAAAATATCAGCCAGAAATAAAAAGTGATAATTGCAGAAATATCCTAAAACTTGCAAACTTTGTGCATTTTACTCTTTAAAAAAATTTGCACTTCATGTATTTAAGTACCAAAGTTTATGACTTTCGACACACTTGTGTCTTTCTGCACTAAGTACATTGAAGTTGCAAATTTTGAAAAAAAAAGAAAAATTCACTTTGTGAGAAACTCAATTCTTTTTATTTTGGAGAGTAAAAAAAACAAATTGTTAGAATTTTCTCACCTGAGTCAAAATTATCGGACCTCCCTGGGGCTGAAACAACTTCTCTGCCTTCATCATGTCCACTATCTTCTGCGTGAAAACTTGCATTGCATCCTTCATAAATATAATTGATCAATAAATGTTAGAGATTATTCAAATAGCCCTTTTAAAAAAATATTTGACTGTGGTTCCACAAAATTTTTTTATCATAAATATTGTATACTTAGAATGAGACGATACACTTCAAAAATTATATGTTGGTTCAGCTACAAAAGACAAGTTCCTACACATCTTACGCGCCGCGATTCGTTCTGTCGACCATATTACTTAATTTTTCTTCTCAACAAGCATCCAAAGCGGTAGTTAATAAAGTCATCTTAGAATTGCCAAACACTCGTTGGACACTCTCAATGAGAATTTTTCTATTTCTAAATGATTGAAAATTACACACAACGCCAAAAAAATAAAAGTAATGATTTGGCCGAGACTTGTTCTATCGGGGCACTCAATGAAACCGAGTCCTTTTCAAGCAGCGCGAACCTTGAAAGGCTGATTGTCTGTCCTGAAAGCGATTCCGGGGACGTATTTCAGCCACACAGGGAATCCTCTGCATCACAAAACAGAACAAAAGAAGAGCAGGGGATTCATATTTCCGAAGAACAGATTAGATAATGTAGAAGAGCAGTAGCAAAATTATTTTCATGTAATCCTCACCCGAGATTCCACTCGGAGCAAACGTAAGGCCCGATCCGGAGGTGAATGTAAAGACCGGCTCGTTGCACCAGCTTTAAGAACCGAACCAGATCGAACCTGTCCTCGAAATAATACTGCTCAACGGGTAAACAAAATAGAGGAAAAAAAGGACCAACTGCATTAGTTTATAGCAAATACTTGAATTCAAGTGGGTGGGAATAATCTAGCTTTATAAATTTACTTTTCCTTGGGAAGGTTCATGTCCATTCCAGAAGACATAGGTCTGAACAACATCCAACCCTCCTGCTTTCGCCTTCTGTATAAGATCAGGCCACATCTGCAACCACCCAAGAAAGCACAATGCTTTAGACAGAAACAGAAAAAACATAGAGAAAAAAGAGACATCTTGTGAATCGCATTGGGTAAGTTGGTTACCTCAGGAGTGCTTCTGGGGTAGTGAATGGAGCCGGAGATGAGAATCCTCCTCTGCCCATCAATGACAATGGCTTTCTGGTCGTAAGAAACAGAGCACGACACTGAACGAGCCCACGAGATCAGAACCAATGCCAGCACCAATCTAGCTCCAATCACAGTACAGAAAGCATGGAACTTTGCCATTATGATGACAATAGTGATGATGATGCTTCCTCTGTTTCAGCTTCAGCAGTCAAAAAGCAACGACCTTTTATCTTTTCTTTTCCCAGACAGGTTTTGCACGTACCAAGAATTCAACAACAACAATCTGTTGCTGTCAAGAGAGTCAAGAAAAGAGCTGGAAAGTAGGCGGGAGAGAAGAACTGTCAAAACTCCTGTTATTTTGGTCAATAAAGCGAGATGGTTATTTGAGGCAAGTAAATATGCAGTGTCCTATCTTAAAGTATGGAATCAATCTAACTCAATCATGATGCAAAATGCAAGATTCGAGGGAATCTCCGGACATCCCCTCAAGTCAACAACTTGTGGTTTTTTTTGTATTAGAGAAAAAAGAGAAGAAGAAAAAAACAGAGAATGCCCAGAAAGAACTCTGTCCGAACGTTCAATTTCATCATGTTCATCGTGCTTATTTAAAAAGATTGAATGCAGCTCAAATAGCACGCCTGTGTTCGAAATAAAACGGTCGTCGCATCCGAATGATTAACCTCCATATCGTATCTTTTTTATGATGTTATAATTGGAATGTTACATCGGCAAGGGCAGTGTTTCACTAATTAATGATGATTCTTGTAGGGATGATGGGTTTTAGACTGAATAGATTCCAGGCCAAGAACTTAAATTATATCCTATCAAAATTGATTTCGATTTTTGGAACTAGGAACTAAGTTGATCAATGAATAGACTGATTCCAAGGTCAACCCGGCCTACTTCTTTTACTGCAAAGACAATTAAAATTAACATTAGTGACGATATTCACATACTATATTTATTATATAACAGGCTTAACTTAGAATTTGATTTTGCACTGTTCAAAATAATTTCTAATTGGTATGACCTTACACAACATAGAATCAAGAACCGAATAGAGATCTCTGTGTGAATAGATTTGGAATTGATCGAGGTAAGGTTCGTTCATTTTGGTTCTCATATTAAATAAGCCCAGTTGCTCAATCCTAGTTTTTTTATTGTTGCTCAGTGAATTTTTAATGACACTTGCATGGCAAAGAGAGAGATTCTAGTAAATCTCTTGCCTTCGAATTTAAATTCAAGATCGCGTAACAATTTTATTATTTTGATTTTACGAGAATTTGAATCCGTAAAGAAACAATTTTATATTTCTAGGCACGAATTTTATTTATTTATTGTGTAAGAACTTTCTTCAAACGTGCAATGTGTGTGCCCTTTTCTATGAGGAAATAATGAAGTTGTTTTTAAGTAAGTATTTAAGAACTTTGGTCGTTTTTGAAAATTGGGGCCCAAATCAATTGGCTTTCACTACAAAGAGGAAGTTATCGACAAAAAAAGGAAGAAAAACACGAGCAAAATAAAAAAAAAGAAAAAGAAAATAGCAATAATTTACTTATTTTTTATTTGTCATATTTTAACTTTTAACTCACATTTAGATTTTTGTTTTACTTTTTACCAAGTATAGGAGTCAAATCAGTAATAATTTGTGAAGTTGTTATTTGTGGGGGAATAAAGTTAGCGTGATAGCGCAAGTCCTTGAATATGTTTTGATTTTGAAACACCAATTTCTATCTCTCTTTGAATTATATCAATGTCGCTTAGTTCATGTCGACATTCGAATAGCACCAAATTGTGCTGTGCAATCAAAGAGTGAACCAATTTCTATTTAATCTGATCTCACTTCTTTTCTAAGTTCTAACTATATTAATGCCGTTTAGTTCATCTCCACATTCAAATCGCATTAAATTGGGCATTGCAAACAACCGATTTCTATTTAATCCAATCTTACTTCTTTTCTGGAGAGTTTGAATCTCCACTTTCTCGGGAGAGTGGGGGTTAATTTAGTTTCAAGAGTGGGTTTCGACTTATACGCCTTGCAAAGTAATATGACAAAAGTTTGAACATAATATTAGAGTAAGAGTAGAGAATGACCAACAAATTTTTTTTTTTTACTTCTCTTCGAACTATATTAATGCCACTTAGTTCATATTGAATTCAAATTGCGCCAAGACATGCGAATCGCATCAAATTGCACACTACAATCAAAGGGTGAATGAATGATTGTTTGTAATTACTCATAAATAAAGCATATGACCTTTTTAAAATGCTAAAAATTGAAAATGAAAATTCCAAATAAAAGCTTAAAATATTCTTGTTTTCTCAAATAAGAACCCATAAGGACTTGAAATGACCATATTAGTTTTAAAGAATGGCATGAAGTGACATAGTTGTTTCAAATAAGAGCCTAGCATCACCAGCTTGCCATCCAACAAAAAATTCCAATTGATTATGGATATTTTCTTCTAAACACAATTAAAATTAAATTAAATTAAATTAATAAAATGAAAAGAACAATGGAAAATTATAGGTAAGAGGGCACCCTCTCGCCTATAGCCACCACCCTATTGTCGGTGAGGCGGTGATGATGGTCAGCGACTCTCATCGACCAGAGGCAAAGGCCTAGCGATAGGGCGGTGACCATTAGCGATGGGATTGCGACCACAGGCGGGAGGTATGCCTCCCTCCCGTGTGTTCTCTCTCTTTTTAATTTTTAATTTTTTTTAATTTGGTTTTTTTAAAGAAAAACAGTAAAAAGAAAAAAAAAGGAAAAAATTAAAAGACGAAAGTATCCTTCACCAAATAGTGATTCAAGCCATCTTTTGAGATTAATATAATCAATCCATGTTCTTATTTAAAACAAAGTCAACTCAAGCTTTTATTTGAAACAAAGTTAATTTCAAACCTTTGTTTAAGAAAATGAGGATGCTTTTGACCCTTATTGAAAATAATATCCATTTCAAACTCTTATTTAAAAAAATAATTACATTTTAGGTCCTCATGTAAAATTTTCTCAAATCGAGAGGATAATATTAGATAATTGAAAATAATAATTTAGTGAAAATATCATGCATGCCTTTTTTTTTTTTTAAATATAGATTAATGCCCGCGGGAACATTACGCAATGTTTTATTTTATTATAAATAAACAAACTTTTACTCGCAAGTCACAAAATACAACTTTGGGTTTTGGCTCTTTCCAGGTTAGCGTCCTTTCCAGGCCATCGGCGAGTCTTCGTCGTCGTCGTCGTCGTCGTCGTCGGGGACCATGGCGGAAGTGGTGGTGGTGGTTTTCGACTTCGACCGGACGCTGATCGACGGCGACAGCGACAACTGGGTGGTGAAGGAGATGGGTCTCACCCAGTTGTTCCGTGAGCTCTACTCCACCCTGCCCTGGACGTCTCTCATGGTTCGTTCCGTCTCGAATTTCTCTCTTTCCCATCCCTGTCGCTTCTCAGCAAGCGCAATCAGCAGTGGAATTTGACTCCGTGAAGCTCGTGGGTCGTCTGCCTTTGAGTCCAGCATGCTCAAAGCTCGTCGCTTTTTCGATCTCTTTGTGTGAATTCGAGCAAAAATTGATCATTTATGATTGTTTTCACTTATCCCCAGAATAGGATGATGGTGGAGCTCCATTCACAGGGCAAGGCGGCCGAGGACATCGAGGAGTGCTTGAAGAGAATGCCTCTTCATCCTCGTGTTATCGAATCCATTCAAGCAGCTCATAGAAATGGGTAATGAATGCATGCAATGTACTAAGTTGCATATACGTGAGTGTGATATAAGAAGGAATTGAAGTATATAGCTAAACGGTGATTTTTATTTGGGGGGCTCTGTCCCTGTAGATGTGACTTGAGGATAATTAGCGACGCGAATCGATTCTTCATAGAGACGATCCTGAAGCATCACGGGCTGTTGGGTTGTTTCACTGAGATCGTCACGAACCCAGCTTTCGTAGATGCAGAAGGAAGGCTAAACATTGTCCCTTTTCATGATTCAGCATCTACTCCTCATGGATGCAATTTGTGTCCTCCCAATATGTGCAAGGTAATGTAGCGATGATTCACACCTGGACACTCTGCTTCACATACGTGATTCTTGTGTTTATCTATTGCCTAAATTTTGATGCATTCATTGTTGGTGTCCCAATTGTTTTTAGCAGGATGATATTTATTTCCATATGCTTTGTGGATTTGTGAAGCTGTTTTACTGCTGAGGTTTAAAATGAAAGGAAGAAGCAGTTTGCCTTACTTTTAAGTTTTGTCTGCGTGCATATTGCTTAGGGCTCCCTTTCGAGAGACTTGAGCTTCATGAGGAACCATGATGAGGGTTCCTTGTAGTTTTCTGAGAGGATTTTGTGCTTGAATTTACTATTTGCATTTTCCTCTATAAAGAATGTAGATGAAATGTAATTACTCTTTCACCGATAGGAATTAGATGAAGTTGAATGGAAGTGGGTTATATCAAGAACGACAGAGAATAATCTAATCGGTAATAAAAAGTCTTTCTTTTGTCAAATGGGTGAGGGAAGTGCACACCTCTGCTTTAACAATCTGGCTGCAAACGTGCAGGAGGTGGCTGGAACATCCTCGGGTATGACATAGATGAAATGTAATCGAATGCTTGGATAGATAAAGGCCATGGAAAAAGGAAAGACTTTGATGTTCGGTATAGATGCAATGTTTTGCGTGCTTATTACATGACCTAGGGGTTTCAATGTGAGGGTTTGTTGAAATGTAAAAATCAATGCAAATGCTTTTGAATTTTCAGCGCCACAATGGTGTTTTCAATGCCCACTGTGTAAAATACACATTGATCCTATTTGTATTTTGTCGCCTTTCTTGTATCCCCAATAAAGTTATTACTGCTTCTGGATCATCAGATTTCCACAGATAGTTCATTTTGTTTATTGTCTTAAGTAAATCTGTGGATCTTTGGTGTGCTGGCTCATTAAAAATCCTCCGAAGCTCTTTTAATTTAAATGCGTGGGGCTTTTCTATATACAGGGCCTGGTTCTGAAGAGGATTCAAGCTGCTGATTCTGAACTCGGGAAGAGAAGATATATATATCTCGGAGATGGAAAAGGCGATTACTGCCCATGCTTGAGGCTCGGAGCACAAGACTTTGTAGTGCCAAGAAAGAGTTTCCCTCTCTGGAATCTCATTTACAACAACCAGGTGCTTATTAAAGCCGTGATCCATGAATGGAGCAACGGAGAAGAGCTTGCAGCAGTGCTTCTTGGCATTATTGATAGGATTCTAATAGATGAAAATAGCAGGACGGAAGTAATGGCCTCGCCTGATAACGGTTGTTAGACAACTCCAGTCTCTTACCCTTTAACCATCTTTGCAGAACCTGCCTATTTGTTCACCAGGAACTTGGTGAGACATGAAACTGATCTTATCACTATTATAGATGTGCTGACTAGAACCCCATGATGCTGGCAATATTCCATCAAACTGATAATTCTTTTTCTTTAAAATTTAGCTCTGTTGTTTCTGTTTCCGTTTGGTTGATCCATTTGGCAATTTCCCAAAAGAAGTTCGGTTCTTGGAAAGTTTGGTTTCCTTTATCTAATCTGCAATCATATTCGATCTGACCAGTTGATTATTTTAGTTCATAGTGAACATGCAGTGATCCATATAGAAAGCAAGCTGTTTTCCATCTCTTTTGGGAAAAAAGAGAGACACTGCTAGGAGTATGCATGGGTCAGCTGTGATTCTTTTAACATGACCTTGGCTTTTCAAGTTTTGCTTTGACCTGTGGTTTTTCCAGAGTTTGGATTTGGAAAATGTGAGTCGTTATCATTTTTGGTTCTGCTTGAGTACTAAATATAAATATATAAGGGAAATTTTTTTCATATGGTTGTACATTTTAGTACTAACTATATCTATATGAATATGCAATAACAAGCTCTTGCTTAGAAATATATGACTTTTAGTTTGCAAGGGAATTGATCATTCCCTTTGCAAGGAGTGCTTCTCCTTTCATTTTGCTTCGAACTAGGATTTGTGCTGGCCTCGTTTCATGACATCGGTTTCATTCGACAGCGCATCAAAACAAGGGAATATTCTAAAATTTATTCCTTTTCAATCTTATCCAAACTCGGTATCAGCATCCCACCCGTTCTATCTTCAAATGAGTGGCCTAATTACAGCTTGGTATTTCATAAGCAAATCAACTTCACCACAATCACCTCGGAAATCGATAGGTCGAATCAGTATCAAATCCAGTTAAACCTTAAAAAGCGACGGATGAAGGTCAATCTTCGGTGGCTTTTACCGGTGGTAGATAAAGATGAGGATCACATGGTGTTAATTCGGTACACCTGCCGTCGCACGTGCGGCATCTTCATCGGACGGTCTGATTTGACCGTTAACGGCGTTGACTAATGATGGACTGAAGTCAAAGGAAAAAGTACCCAAAAACGGCAGCCCGTTCTGTTCACCGCGTTAGTTAGTTCTGATTGGACGCGGCAAACGCACAGCATTACTTAGTTTATTCTTGACAAATGGGGAAAAACTATGTACTGATGATGAAAAAAAAAAGAGGAAAAAATTGGAAAGGCGCCAGCTCACGTGCGCGAGAGGTGCAGGCGATCTGAACCCCCAGTCCAATCGCGTTCCGCCGCGCGCTCCCTGACGACCGAGCTCTCCCTCCTGATTGGGCGATGAAACCAGGAGCAGGGAGACTAATATAGACTGGCGCGCACCCGATCGCTTCTCCTCCCAGCCGATAGCGGCCTTCTCTGACTTGTCAGATTCTTTTCTTTTCTTTTCTCTTGTCTTTCGTTTTTTTTTCTTTCTCTTTCCCGGATTATTTCATCCACGATCTCTTCGCGCCCGCCATCAAGAGACGTCTCCCTCTCCCTCTCCCTCTCTCTCTCTCCCTTGCGAAGAACGTCGAAGCGGAAGAGAGAGAGAGAGATGAACACGTCCATGGATGGCATGATCGACGCCATGCCCGTGTTCGCTAAGGAGCTGATCGCCGGCGGAGTCGCCGGCGGCGTCGCCAAGACTGTGGTGGCGCCTCTCGAGCGCGTCAAGATCTTGTTTCAGGTACGCCCCCCCTCTCCCCACTCCCCCCTCCTGCGACATATTCCGTCTTTGCTTTCTTTCTCTCCTCCTCCTCCTCCGAATTTCGCCGCGGCTTGCTGGGTTTGACTCTGCTCGATTATTCGTTGGACCGTGTTTTCTCGATCGTTAGCCGATGAGGGGTGTTCCGGTCGAAGGCGACTGTGCTTTTGACTGCTGTTGATAGTCACAGTTAGGGTCCAGGTCGAGGTGTTGCGTTGATTTTGTTTGGCGATTGGCATTATCGATTCCGCGTGATTGAGGTGTTCTACACAGGCCATTATGCGAGAGGTGATTGATAGTGAATCCAATAAAATAAAGGGGTATGTGGTTAGTAGATTGGTTGACAAAAGTGATGGAAGTTTAATGGTCTTCCCTGATCAATATCCTGTAAGATATCCACCAAACGCAATTGTGGCGGAACTTGGGTGCGACCTTGTCCATCTATCCTTCTGTAAGACTAATTAGAGCAGTTTGTTGGAGGCTGAATTAGCTCCGTTAGGGGTTTAGCTCTCATTGGTTGTTAAAGCTCCATAGGCTTACTTGGAATCCACTTTTGATGAGGCTTATGAAGTTGGATTAAGTTCCATCTTAACAGATATACGTCGCGCGTTTTGCAGTACACAAGCAAATAAACCATAAAAAAGAAGAAGATGTTCGTGGAGGATTCTTATTTTTATCTGGAAATGGTGCTGATGTACATTTTGAGGATCATCTTTTTACAATATTCTGCTTTAGCCCTTGTATTTCAAGATTCTGTGCTGTAATAGGGCTTAATAAGTGCATTCAAGTTTTTCTTTTAAATGTATCTTACTAGTATTCATTTAGACCAGAAAAGCAGAATTTCAGAGCATAGGGCTGTTTGGATCTAGTAAAAAGATTGCAAAGACAGAAGGGCTTTTGGGTTTCTACAGGTAGATTCGATACTAATTGTCATCATGTGAAAGTTTTTGACAGGATATATGTGGCATTGATTTTCTTGTTTGTTTTTCAGAGGAAACGGTGCGAGTGTTGCTCGAATAGTGCCATATGCAGCACTTCACTATATGACCTATGAGGAATACAGGAGATGGATCATTCATTGCTTTCCAGATGTTGGAAGAGGCCCTGTGCTTGATCTTGTGGCAGGATCATTTGCTGGAGGAACTGCTGTACTTTTCACATATCCTCTAGATTTGGTTCGGACTAAATTGGCTTATCAGGTAAAGCCATCATGTAGTATCCCCTTGAGAGCATATGCATGATGATTAAAACTGATTGACAATAATATGTTCCCTGGTAACATGTTCAACCAATCTACTGTTTTTGGGCAGGTTGTTGGTTCATCAAACTCTTCTGTAAAAGGAGTGCTTGGTTCTGAACAACTCTATAGAGGAATCCTGGATTGTTTTTCAAAGACATATAGAGAAGCTGGGATTAGAGGACTCTATCGCGGTGTTGGTAGGATTCATCAGCTGCTTTTCTTAAGGAGGATAATATTTCTTCTGTTGCCATTAACACGCAGAAACTTTTGCAGCACCATCACTCTACGGAATCTTCCCTTATGCGGGTTTGAAGTTTTACTTCTATGAGGAGATGAAACGCCATGTCCCTGAGGAACACAAAAAAGATATCGCGGTGAAGCTTGTCTGTGGATCCGTTGCAGGTTTATTGGGTCAGACATTTACTTACCCGCTTGATGTTGTGAGGAGACAAATGCAGGTAATATGAATAAAAGATGCGGAGTTGATTATTGATACCAATTGGAGGGTGTATAGGGATGATCCAAAAGAAGTTTTTGCCTTGACAGGTTCAACGGCTCATGGCATCCAACAGTGCAGAACTTAAGGGAACTATGGAATCCCTTGTCATGATTGCCAAGAGGCAAGGATGGAAGCAGTTATTTTCAGGATTGAGCATCAACTACATGAAGGTAGGAAGTTAAGCAAGTTTCCATTTGTTAATCGCTGTAGATTTATGCTTTTACTAAATGCCAGTTCGTTTCCTTCAGGTTGTACCATCAGTAGCTATCGGGTTTACTGTGTATGATGTTATGAAGTCAAACCTAAGAGTCCCATCACGAGATGCTGTGATTGAAGTAGAGTTGAAAGAACAGAGTAGTCGTACATCTTCATTGCACTCTTGAGGATGCCGATCGCCAACATTACGAGGCAATCAGAGGAATCCATTTTGCAGCTGGTGTTTGACTCTGTTTGAATCCTTTTTATCATCAGGTCATTGGTTGTATAATTCATTTTCCCTCAGGACATTTTACGATGCTCCAAGCTGCAGCATCCAAAAGGATCTCATTCGAGGTCCATAATTGAAGGAATAGTCAATAAGGTATCACACCGCATTCTTTAGGTTTCAGATGGTTAACCATCAAGCTTACCTGTATAATAGGATAGGATTGACATGCAAGTTGTGCATAAGTAAGGTGGAACCATCCTGATTTACTAGTGTTTTGATATAAAGGATCAGAATCAGTAGTTCTGTGAGCTTTAGATCTGATTACCTTGCCTCCTGAGCTTGTTCTATTTTATGCGCTTGATCCTTTATTCTTCAATATATCGCATCATCAGTTCCTTGCGCAAGCAGAGAAGGAAGATCTTGTTATGCGATCAGCTCAAAAAGTTGAGATAGACATTATAGTGCTTTGCATACTTAGGTGAATTATGACACGGAGACTTCCTTTTCCGGCCTTCTTAGAGAAGCAACCTATCGCTGGTTGTTTTGAATAAATGAAAAGCAGTCTGGCACCTACTTGCTTTGGAAACCGGCAACAGAATCAATCACTTCCGAATCCGGACATATTGATTGTAGGTGTTGTCATTGTTCTCAAAATAGAGAAAGCATTCCGCAAACTCATGGAGGAGATGAAAATTGCCCAGATGAAAGAGGAAGGACAAAGTGAAAAACATTCAGACTGCCTTCCAGTATCCCACCCGCAATAAACGTGCTAATGTCATCGCCAAAAGTCCATGACTATGAGCATCATGTACAGGATCAAACTCACATTTATAAACAATCATTTAATCCTCCACAAGAAAGGATCATAAAGAGCACTTCTTATGTGGTAGGAACTTGGAAGAAACAAGAGTTCCCATCACCATGGAAAACCAACTTCACCAAAAATCTTTACAAGAGCACTGGCCATCCCTAAAATGATGGAATCGTTTGTTATCCCTCACGATCAACTCCCTCCCAACGATTTTAGACATGATTTTAATTGCATTGTGACAGTCACCGCAAATACGTAGATTCTTCATGATCCTCAGTGTCGTTCTTGGTGGCGTGCTGATCAAACCATAGGCAATCGCCAAGCGCTCGCTGTGATATTGCAGGGCCTGTTCTTTCGCTTCCTCGTCGATGTCGTGAAGGACGTATCTCGTGTCAGGTACATACCCGGCTTCCCTCATCTGCCCATTCAAGCCTCTTGAATTCCCCATCTCCTTGTATGGTTCGATGCATCGATACTCGCTCAGCTTATTCTTCTCCTCAATCATATTGACTGCAGAATGCTTCCTTCTTGGAGGTAATGGGAGTTTATTGGCAATAGCCTGGGAAGGATCAAGAGCAACCAACAACTCCTCGGCTTGGTCCTCGAGCTCAAGATCTCCATGAATCTGAGCATAATTCCTCAGTGCCTCCCAAATCTCCAAAGTGGGTTCGATGGGCATTTTCTCAACAAAATCCCATGCTTCGCACAAATGACCCGAGCTTCCATACACATCAATAACCCCTAAGTAATGCTCGATGCTTGGAACAATACCGAATTCGTTCCTCATCGAATCAAAGTGCGTGAGCCCTTGTTTCATTGCTCCTGCGCTAGCACAAGCCGCCAAAACAGCCACGAATGTCTCGCCATCAGGGAGCAGCCCTGCCTTCCTCATTTGCTCGAACAAAAGCAACCCATCATTTCCTTGGCTGCTCGCGGCATACCCACTGATCATCAAGCGCCACGAACTCACATCCTTGTCGCGCATTCTGTCGAACACCCGGCGCGCATCTCTCATACTGCCGCATTTCACGTACATCCTCACCACTCTCTCACTCAAATCGACATCGCCAGGCAAGCGAGACCGCCTCAACAAGTCATGGACTCTCTTGCCCAGATCGAGCGACTTCGAATTCTCGCACGATTCCAATAACGCGCCGAATACAGCACAATCCGCAGGGACCCCCCGTTCCATATACCCAACAGCTTCTTCCACCTTCCCCTCCCGCAACAAACTCATGAGATCAGCTCCCTCCAAGCCACCTTCTACCGACCGCAAACTCTGCTCCCTCGACACGCCGACTTCCCGTTTCTCCGCCGAATCACGAGCATCCTTCGGAGGAGTTTCGCGGCCGGGTTTGCGAGGTGGATTTTCGGTGGTCCTGTACTTGGTGGTGGAGCGAGGGCCTGCGCTTTCTCCGCGGCGGCGGTAGACTCTGGGGTTATCGGCGTTCGGGGCGGCGTAAGTGCAGAAAGGCTTTAGCTTTAGCCTGGGGTTCTTCGGCGGCCGGAGGAGCAACGTCGTGGGACGGGGACTGATGGGGTTCGGCGTCTGTCGGTGTCCGAAGTCCGGCGAGATCCTGGAAGCGGAAGCGTAGAGCGAGGGAGAGACGAGGGAGGCCATCGCTGCCCGCTTCGATGGAGATTCGGCAACCGGGAGTTTTATTGCGGGGGAGGAAGTTTCAGATATTTCTCATTTGGAAAAAAAGGGGTAATTCTTCGAAAATGCAGGTATTTCGAAAAATGTTTTTTGGAAAGTCATTTTAAAAAAAAATATTTATTTTTCGGTATTTGATTGAAACTTGCAAATCATTTATTCATTCTTTTTAAATATTTTAAAAATATTTTATATTATTTTTATTTTTGTCTTCTTCTTTAGCTAGGCATCGAGCACGATGACAATCAGCGCCTAGGGGTAAGCATGGTTTGGGTGGGTGGCTCCTCTTTGAAATCGGGAACTGCCCACTAAGCATCGATTCCAAAAAATTGGAACCAAGACTCATCCATTGGTTCAATGAATCCACCTAGGAACTAAACAAGGCTAGTTCTTAGGTGGGTCCATGGAATTGATCTTCAATTCCTATAAAATTGTATTCATTAATTAATATTATGGTGAATATAGTTTTTATTTAGAGCCTTGTGAGGCCTTATACTCGAATTGAATTGCGAGCTATTGATTTTGATTAAAGATAAAAAATTATAGGGCGGAACGATTACACAATATTCATTAGCTAAAAACTCAATTTCTTTAAGATCATGGTGTGGTCCCTTTAAGGTTTCCCGACATCGGAAACATGTGGAGAATTAGACTTTACGTTGAAAGTCCTAACTTCCATAGAAATTAAAACATTAATTGCTTGATCCATCTTTTTTCAACATCAACCTAATTTAATCATAGGAATGGGTAAGGAGAGATTTAATTATACTTTTAAACAAGTCATTGGCTCTTAATTTTGTATCATGAAGACAAACATTGCAACATTTATGGACATTTTCAATCGGTTCTTTTCTTTTTTTTCGTTTGTTTATTTTATTTAGGGTGAGAAAGCAAGTAAATGAATTCTTAGAATAAAAAGAGAGTAGGGGTTAATTCTATTACACATCTAAGAAACAAAATTAGTCAATAATGTCTAATAACTACAAATTAAAAGTTTATGGATTATATTATACATCAAGATAAAGTTTAGGGATCATATTAAATAAATTAAAAATTCAGAGATTATATTACACATTAAACTAAAATTCAGATTTGAAATATTGGAGGTGATTTCAAATGGATATCTACTATTCATCTAGTGCCAAATGCCAAAAGGTTCAAGAGCCTGAAAAGCATGTGGCCGACCCTCTAGATTTATACACGTCTTCTCCCACAGCTTTTCCACCTTCGGCTCCCATTTCACATTATAAGAAGAGTTCGAGGCAACTAATTCTAGCCAGACGTATAGACATGTTACTAAAATCAAACAGACTCGACTTGATATCGCTCCAAATTTTATGGACGAATAGCGCATGATGGCATATGACATGTTGAGCCGTAAATCTGATCATCGTCGAATCTATAAGATCGACTCAATCTCTGGATCAATAACTTTCAAGTACGATTGCTTTGTAAGAATAATTCTTTGTCGGGTGCCTGTCACCGCCTACTTTCCTGGTCCAGCCGAGCGTCGCACGGTGCCGGATCAACGTGTTGTCGCCGATTGCTGCACTTTCTCCCACGACCACGCTCGTTGGGTGCATCGAACAGGACCCTTCTGTTGATCTTGGCTGCCGGGTGTGTCGACACACGAAGTTGTCGGAGACGGGAGATTGGAGCGTGAGCAGGAGTGGCCTCCGTCGCTGACTGCATGGCTTGCGTGCTACTTGTGAGCATGGTTCGTGCGACCAGGGTATCAGTCCACGCCATCAATTAAACATTTTCGAAGTTTCGCGTTAGGAAAAAGATCGACAAAATCTCCAAAATGTAATAAATTAGTCAATAAAAGTTCAGTAACAACATAATCTTCTTGAACTAAGCTGGATTAAATCCAGAGATTCCGGTGATTTATTTTGACTGTCACAAACGCACAGGTGAATCTCTGAAGTACAAAGGCTTGGTGTTGATGCATTGCGTTTGAGGCCTCGTCTTGGTGAAGTCACAGAATGTGAAAAGTCGTGGAATCCTGGAAAGAGCTGTTTGTCATTCATGTGTTTTCCCTCTTGTTGCGGAGCCGGAGTTCGCGATATGGGGACTGAGGCGATCACGAGTAATACAACGCATGAAATTTGCGATATCCGATCAATGATCCCATCTCTAGACGCTCAAAATAGCGCTTAGATGATCGATCGGCTTTGCTAGGCAGTATGGTCAGGGGGGTGGACTTAAATTGCAGATTTGCTGCCTCTCAGTTGAAGAGACTCTCATTGCACTTTATTTAGCACATTCCATCATCAATCCTGATTAACATTGTCTGTGCTTTAGCCGAAGAACTGCAGGAGCAGGACAGAGAGCCGGCTCCTCTTTCGACTGTGCCCCCTTGTTATGCGAGTCCCCCCCGCAGAAAATTGCTGTGAAAAGACGCAAGTTTATTCATTGGAGGTCCTTTTGTTTGTCTGTCTTATTTGTATGTTCATCTTCTTTTGTGATTGTTGTCCTGAAACAGATGTTATCTGGAACAGACATAAAGAGGTCTGTGTACATCCCGAATACCAGTGGAGCTCCAAAAGTTTGGAGCATCTTGTTTAGCCCTCCGTATCTGAATAATCTGTCGACAAACCCCTCCTCCAGCAACACCGGTGAAGTGTTTCATGTCGAACTGGTCCACCCATTTCCACTTTTTCGAGTCGATAGAGCTGTGAATTTTTTTTTTTCCGATATATTCATAAAGTATTGCCGGTAAAACCACTAGGAACTTCACAACTGACCTATCCTGGTAGATTTTCTCAGATTCATCTGTAATAGTATAAGACTATAAGTGACTTGACGCGGTTTTCTTCTGAGATAGTCAAGTTCAATTCTGGATGTCTGTCTATTTCATGAATTGACTTGAAATAGGCACATATGTGCTCTGAAGAGTTGCATTTATAAATCAAGGAGAGCTATATGGACTTTTGACCACAATCTCATTGGCTCTTTTGTTTTTGCTTCTTTTCTCCAGTGCTTTATAAATATTCTTATCTTGCTCTGACTCTGTATTATAATTGATACAGTCCACATCGACACTAGAAGTTAGCCAGATTTTCTGGGCATCATTAGGCTTTTCTTGAAGTAGCCATTGCTCTTGCTTTTAGTAGAAATGGACATTTCAGTTTACAATGCCTGTGTGTGTTGACTTGACATAATTACCCAATCCTTGGATACAGTTGACCAGAATTTTTTTTGTGATAATCAAATGCATTTCACTTTGGTCTATCAAATAAACCTATATAGGCGTCTGTGCACACGATATGCATATGTAATCATATTGAGGGACGGCAAGAGTTGAAAGATCTTTGTTTATTATTGCAGCTTTCCTTGAATTGGTCTTCATGAGGATGATGCTAAATAAGATGTCTGGTGTATACATAGAATGAACCTACATTGGCGTGTGTGCGTACAACACGTACATGTAATCAGTGGGAGGGCCTGTATGGAGTTGACGGATCTTAGATAATCATTGTAGCTACTCTTGAATCGGTCTTCATGAGGATGATGCTACGTTTGGTACATACATAACATTTCCACCAAGTAACTCTCTTATAAACTAAGCATGCAGTACCAAATCATGACATCATTTTGTTGTGTTGTTAGACAGATCATGCTCATTCGCCTCATGACAGAAAGAAAAACAGGACATAAGTTGAAGTTGAAGTTGTCATTGCATGGTGTTTTCTTGAGTAGTATATTACGTTTGAACTGCTAAAAGGGACAGTCTAGTTCCTCCTGCAGAAAGAAAGTTCTGACCTTTTGATTGAAAGAATGCTATCCTTCCTTCTGCAGAATATTAAGGTCTAATCTTTCGAAACTAGTGACCTAATTGCTCTGCAAGACAAAGCTATTGGCGTGCAAAAGCTTATAAAAATTTCTACCTTCATCTTAGCTTGAGAAGAAATCTGTTCCTTGCTTTTCTCAATCTGTTTCTTGATTTGTTCTTGTTTTAGGA
The DNA here is from genome assembly GCA_014182895.1 of Angophora floribunda. NCBI lineage: Eukaryota > Viridiplantae > Streptophyta > Magnoliopsida > Myrtales > Myrtaceae > Angophora > Angophora floribunda. The sequence continues at coordinate 36,403,498 of CM024707.1, read as the reverse complement.
AGTGACAAGTGCATGTCCATTAGACATCGCAACTGCTGCACCCATTCATCTTTTTTCCTCCTATTTTAGGTCTCAGGTGGCAGTCCATATTATATTGGGGTGATCTCCATCGAAATTGCACTTGCTCGTATAGGACAAAGGGGGTACATGTGCATATTCCATGCTCTGATCAATCGGAGGTTCTTGTTGAACAGCAATCTTTTGAAGCAGTCTTGAGTGTTCTTTAAGCTTCCATTTCAATCCCCAAGCGGGTCAGTTCTTGTTCGTCCTTGACCAATGACTGTTTTGTCAATGGTTGAAGTCGCAATCAACTTACTCCTCACGTTAATTCTGCAGAGCCCCTTGAGATTGGGAGCATGACAGGGATGCATCTTGAGAGAATATTCTGACTCCTCATGGTTGCCAATTTATATCATTTTGACAACCCATCAATCTTGTTTTTCTTGAAGTTAAGTCTTGACCCATGATTAGGGTTTTGTGTAATCATGGGATTACAGCTATAATGGGGGCAAGAAGGCACAATGTGTCATACCTAACACGCGCACGCTTTAAATGAATCCTAACTCGAACCCCGATTAGGGGTGAAGATCCACGGTCAATCCAAACAAAGAAAAGAAAATCAAGTATAAATCACACAATTTTCCTATCGAAGTAACTCTTCTAATTCTTTTTTGTGACCCTAGATATATTCGTATCTCTTAAAGAACTTGACTATTCTCATATGATCATATGAATCTTCATCTCATGAGTAAGTATCAATCTCGCAAGAGGTCATCAGGGCAGCCCCAAAAGAATGGCCTTGAATGCATTTAAATGGCACTTCATTCTTGTTTCCTTCAATCCTCAATTCTGATGAATGTGAGAGATTCCAATTGCAGATTCCTCATCCAAAATCAGTGATGGACATCAAGCCTTCTTTGGCCTGCCACCTTCACTAAAATAATACCAACAAAAAAAAAAAAACCACATATAAAGAATTGCCTAATTCTGTTGTCTACTATTATATTCATATGCCAAACTTCCCCTTGATTTATTTTATCCTTAGTCAAACTAGGATAGACCTAGCCTTTTAAATAATCAAGAAGCCTGCAACCTAAGATAAATCCAAAGAGAAACAGAGACTTGATTCCTGCTTCAAACATGGGATAACTAAAATTATCCTCAACTTGCCTTCCATGATCAAACGTTTGATCAATAAACTTAATCAAACCTTAATTACGTGCAAGCTGGCCCATGTCTCCATATAATTTAATAATATTAAGGCAAGACCATATCTAGTTGGAGAAGATATGTACTAATTAAGTAATATTAGCCCGTGTCTTGGTCAATTTCATTATTAATCTTGCTTGCTTGTGTAGCAAAGAGAATATTATGCTCTCTCCCCTCCTTCTTTATGTGGGCCCCCCTTTACATTATTGGCAATTAGCCCACAAAATTAATTAATTTTTGCTAAAATAGTAATTTGGGTAGGCCTTACTATTTGAGTGCTTTAGTCACATGGAATTTGTTCATGAATAATTCAATTGATGAGGTGTGGTGTAATTTAATTTATCCTAGCAACATATTATAAGATTGATTACAAGGACAAGTAATTGCCGTCCCGAGACGATCACAACTTCCAATTATATTTAGTATAAACCTAGGCCGACCATGTCATTATCTCTTGTTAGTTGAAAATGCTATTCAAAGTTGCGTTTTACTTTACCAAAGATAATATTTTTCTTCAGCTGATTGAAGCATACTGAATATTTTCCTAATTAAGCGGGGCCGATTAGATAAATTTTTCGCAACATCAGGTCCAATTTAGTATTATCCCAAAATATTGGTCCTCAAAATCTTATTATGCCGTAAGAGAGGCTCAATTAGGTTACATCAACTTTTGGTTTGGCCTCTCTCTCAACACCTATTTCAAGATATTTATTTCATCGTATTTAATTCTTTTCTCTTACATCGGAGGAAGCATTGTCAGCATACATTTGTTAATTGTCGGCAATTCTTGACTAAGAAATATATAATTTTCGAGACTCCTCACGTTGACAGAACTGCTACGGAAAATGATATGAAGTCCATTCCTATTTAAATAAATAAATTTCTGGCGTTGCTAATACCAAGTCAAGAAAATGTCTCTAATCCTAGACTTTTCCTTAGTAAGTTGTTAATCTAATATGTACGAATGAAAGATAATTGTGGTTTTGCGAAGGCCAAATCCGCCAACCAAAAATCTGGTGACTGATGAAAAGTAATACAGAGAAGTATACTTGAGTAGTGGATGTCATAAACGAAATAAATTTGCCGATTTGATAAGTATATTTGAGTAGCCGATGAAATAAATGAAATAAATTTACCGACTTGAGAAAATAACGTGATGATCAATGTCAATATTTTAGTCTTGCAAACGTTGGCATAGCAGCCCATGTTGAGAAAATGTATGTGATGTGATGCACTTAATGACAAGATTACATTGAATGGATTTTTGAAAATTTAGCTACAAAATTAAACAGGAAAAAGTTGAGGAATCAAATTGAACGTAGGAGAAGAGTTGAGAGACCACCTATAGTGTTGTTCTTTTCTTTCTGTATACCTTGTTCTACGTTCTCAATGACTCGGTATGGTCTACTAAACTTAGGTGAAAAAAAGAAGATAAAATATAGTTTTCGTCAAAAGTATATGAGAGGAAGTTAACTACTCTCATTGATCAATCTTTGGGTCATCATGGTTCATGACTCAAGTTGGGATAAAAGAAGAGCATTTTCAGCAAATAAACTATGTCCATCCAATCATCTTCCTTTCGTGAGCATCCAGTTTCCACCATATATACCAGGCAGACACACGGACAGAGTAACCTCTCTCTCTCTCTCTCTCTCTCTCTCTGAGTTTTGGTGTTTGTGGGACTGTGGATCTGTCTGGGCAAAGATGGGCAGGAAGTGTTCGCATTGTGGCAACATTGGACACAATTCTAGGACCTGCACGGTCACTTACTCATCATCAACAGCTGTTGGCTACGATAGTGTTGGGCTCAGGCTCTTTGGTGTCCACCTTGACATCTCCCCACCCTCTTCTTCTTCTCTCGCCATCAAGAAAAGCTTCAGCATGGATTGCTTTCCCTTCACTTCATCGCCGGCTTCGTCGTCCTCTGCATCCTCCTCGCGAATCTCGATCGGCGAGAGCTCTGATAAAACGTCCCTTGGCTACCTGTCGGATGGCCTGTTGGGTAGATCCCAAGAGAAGAAGAAAGGTGAGTTTTCGGAGATGCAAAAGACCCAGTTCTAATCATTTTTGTCAGCCGAAATAGAAGTATAAATTTTGTTTGTTTCATTTGAATCTAGATGACTTCTGTTCTCTGATTAAGATAAGCATTTATGTTTTCCTACTGTGTATTGTTCTACCTGTATTGTTTTGACCAGGTTCGTTCTATCCTAAGTTCTTTCTGTTCACAAATGTTTTCATCGACCTTACACTTTGCTACCACTTGTTTAAATGCACTTCTTTTGTTTTTTGTTTTTTTTTTCTGGGAACTTTCATGTGTTAAAGCTGAGAGTTTTCGATATCTGAAATTTTGTTGGGTATACGAGCAGGAGTTCCATGGACAGAGGAGGAACACAGGACCTTCTTGGTAGGGCTTGAGAAGCTTGGGAAGGGTGATTGGAGGGGCATCTCTAGGAGTTATGTGACCACGAGAACCCCGGCCCAGGTTGCAAGTCATGCTCAGAAATATTTCCTCCGGCAAGCGAGCTTCAACAAGAAAAAGCGGCGCTCGAGCCTCTTCGACATGGTAAAAAACCATCGCTTCCACCAGCTATTACTATCGTATCACTATCATCACTTAGTTCGACATGGTTTGATAAGTTCTTTTTGTATAGGTTGATGTCAGAACTGTGGCGGGTAATCGTGTAGGCAGTTTGACGGCCAAGCCGAGTGACTCAGTTCCTAATTGCAAAAGGGGAACCTTTATGATGTCTCATTTGCAAGTTCATGATGCCAGAACCACTCAGCCTTTTACTGCACTTGGATCCTCAAAAAAGGATGGCAAGCTTAATGATCAAGAAAGTGTGAGGACGACGACTGGTTCATCAAGCTACAGATTGATCAGCTCCTCACAAAAGCCATCCAATGCTCCAAAGTCGATTGGCATTTCGCCGAATTCCGGTCTTGATCTTGAGCTCAAACTAGCTGTTTCGAGGCCCTCAGAGCATAAGAAGCCGTCTCTTGCAGCTCCTCTCTTTGTGGGACCTCTTGCTGTTACATGACAAATTGTTTGTAAGACTAGCCAAGAGATAAAATATACCCTTCCTTTTTGTCTTTTTACTCCCCGAGGCTCGAGAAGAGGAGTGGACATTACCATTGATGCTAGTTTCTAGCGCTTTAGTTTCATTTCATCTGTTTGGAAGAGAATTATTTGTTATATCCACTTCAAAAGGGAAATTTACAGTTGTAGTTCAACTGATCATGATGATGACATGACCTTTATAAAAAGTAGATTAAATTAATTTTGAAGAACGTTACCTTTTGTTGTTTCCTCTTTCCATCTGACGAGTGTACTAAAGCTAGTGCTGATACAAGGGATATTGATTAAAGATGATATTCTAGCTTATCCCCATATGGCAACCTTCTAACTTTTTGTTTGCTTCATTTGGAGAAAGAGCAGCTGACGAACATAAACATAGAAAAGCAAAGATATTCACAAAAGAGTTAGGTAACAGAAGAATGGCATCTTTGTACGACAGAGAGTTTAGGCTCATCCAAATCTTTGTAGTTTCTTCTTTGGAATCTAGTAGTCCCTTGCATTGTTTACATGCTTTAAAAGAAATAGAATGCTGAAAAACACCTAAGGAATAAATTGTCTCCCACAAAATTCCCAGAGATATGTTGGGTGTGGAAAAGATTGGTTGTGTTGAGTGCGGAAAAAGATTGAGGAAACGAAACGAACTTGGACTCGATATCTAGCTTCTCGTTGATGAAAGAACAAACTTATGGATTGACTTAATAACCAATGAAAACATGTTTCGTATGGCCAAATTAGTGAGAACTCCCTTGCTCTTTATATGAGTTTTATCAGTATGAAACTTCAACACTAGATTGTGAGGGTATATATATGTAGTCGATGTGTAGATTGGAGTAATATTCTTTTGATTCAAAAATCAGGAAATTATTTTTAAAGAAAAAAAGTACAGCTCTTTTAGTGGCCACCTTCGCATTTCCTGAAAAACAGGTGGTTTTCAGAAGTCCTTTCTTCAAAATATGTCTAGATGAGGGATGGATAGAAATTAGGGAAAAGATTCAAGGAAAGAAAAGAAAACGCTAGCAACATCAAACCAACCATGAGTTAGAACTTGCCTTTCAATTCTGCTTTGCTGAAGAAGACGAAACATGAACCAACACACTGCAAGAATTAAACTAACAATCGACTCGATAAAAGAATGAACCAAGTAACTTTCAGAAGTTTGTTGATTTTGTTGTAATTATAAGTTATGTCCATGTTCGTTCAAGTTTTCATTTTCGGGTTCTTCTTTTTCCCGACCAATTGGAATATGCTAATTCACTTTGCCATGGAAAGCATCGAGTTAAAGGTAACAATTGATGCATGCAATAAATACAATGGGGACACAAGTTGCCAGTCATATTTGTCCTGTCATGAAGATTGGACCACACGTCATTAGATATTTCTATAGGCAGTTCTCCGCAAGCCAAAGCCAGATTATTGAACATTTCTTGAAGCTTCTTGTTTGGGCCAATTCAATGAATCTTGCTAGAAGAAGGTAATAATATAACAGGTCTCTTCCCCAAACAAGATTTAGAATACATTGAAAGAACCCTTTGACTTTCTGAACATTTCTGTTTCCCTTTTCACCAATTTGTCAAGCAAGTGGATGTTTCTAGGTGAAAGAAGTAAAGAGATAAAGCGAACGTTAAATCACTCATGCTACAAATTAAGCATGAACGTATTTTGTCGGCATTTGAAGAAAAGACAGATTCAAATTATGTGACTACAAAGCTGACACAATTCCAGACATCTAGTGATTTTAAGATAAGGAAGAAATGCAGCTTGTCCACAAGCTCGCAATGGACCAACTTTATCATCTCCTCTGTCCAGGCATTTCTGTTCCGTCATTTCATTGAAAAACAAGCCCCAATTATGCTGTACCTTTCAATGGGTTGGAATACTGGGTGCTAAAAAACATATAGAGGCACATCATAAGCATAGAAACACTTTAATCCACTGTACTTTGCTAATCAACTCGAGCTGAAATTTTTGTCCCCACTTGCATATTATGAATGTAAGAAAATCATTTTGCAGTAATCAACGACTACTGGAAAAAACCTCTTTTACTACTGCAAGTTAACCAATGAAGTATCTGCTTTCTTAGGTCCAAATGATGGAGATAAGAAATACAATCAGTAACATAAAAATGTGTTATTTTCCCCTTGCGCGTCATCTTTCACGTGTTTATATCGAGTCCTCATTTCGGGCGTGGTCTCTGAAGAAAGATTAGCAATGCACGACCATGAGCTGAAGAGTATCAAGAATTGTCTTAATCAAGCTCTCGGGTCTATCCTGTTGGCTTCAATTCAACCATAACTAGCGAAATGTACGGCACTTCTAACTTCTAGCATCTCATTGGGGGGTGCCTCATTGGAATGGTCCATCCATGTTTGGAATGGTCCTTCTGTGTTTGCATGATTTGTCCAGTGATTATAGGTCTCTTTTTGAAGAAAGTGACTCTACAACTAACCCCTGTATCTGGCTTTACTACCTGTAACCATCAGTGGGGTGTCAAATCCCTCCACACTGGACTCACCTTACAAAGCGAACTATGCACACAACCATTTAATTTATGGTCACGGATCATGTGGATGGTACAATCTTATTCTGAAGCTAGAGATACAAATATCCTAATTGCCTTTGTACCCATGTGCTCTTGTGTTTCTAAAAGAGTCCAAAACCGTCATTTTTGCAGCCATTTTCATGAACGGACTCATCGTAAAAAAAGTTGGGTTTTTCTTTAATCCCTCCATTATGTGCAGTATTCTTTTCTTGCAAAAAGAATCAATCAATTCTGGCCTCTTATCTGTAGAAACAACCAGCACAGGGCTATAATATCCTGTCAAGTAAAATCTGCCGGAAGTGAGGATGCTTGTGCTTTCACAAATTGCCCTTTTCAGAACAGCGAAGTAGCGTTTGGCTTCTTTTGTTTTGTCAAGGGCTAGTTGCGTATGAGCATCGAATATTATGCCAAAATGCTGCAATTCTGAACTTCTCTACTTTTATTTTCGCTGCAGACGAGAATCGCCTATGACCATTGCCGAGAATTCAACGGATTTAAAAGTTTAGGCATATCATGTTTCCAACTTGCCGCCACGCTACTTAGTGAAAATTTACATACGAAGGTAAAGTAACAAGACAATATTCAGCTTATTAATAGTGCTATTGAAGTGTCCCGGTCAGGGGTGATAAAGAGTGAGAACAATCTTCAACTCGGAGCATTAAGTGTAAGAACAAGTACCGACAAATATGTGAACAGAAAACTGCGGTTTTACTTGGTGGATCAGAGAATTGACCTCAGTACAAGATCTAACTCTTGGAAAAAGGATGAACTGAGTCATCAGAAGCATGAGCGAGCAGAAAAGCAACTATTTGCCGATTCGTGCCTGAGCCAGTCCGATGGAGAGGAGTTCACAGAAACTGTTGCTAAGCAAAAACATATTGTGAACTATGAAAATACGTTGGTTCTGTGGCTAAGATCTGCTGAGTGCGGGAGTGATTGCCGGGGCTTTGAAGCTCGAACAAAAATGCAGCTCCAACTCGAGGATGACAAAGGAGGCGGGAATGAATCGAATTCCACATCATCTAAGGTAAGGTGAGATGAAGTGCCTTATATGTGATGACACTTGTCCTAACTTGTAATGATGTTACTTATAATAAGAGTCCAAAAAGAATAAAACCATGTGGGATTCGGCCCAAAGCGGACAATATTATTATGAATAGGACCTAGGCTTAACAATATGGTATAGAGACAATAGCTTAATTGAAAGTATGTGATGCCTTATTTGAAGTGTGTAGTGCCTTATATATGATGGGACTTACCCTAACTTGTAATGAGGACTTTTTGGGGAAGGCCTATAAAAACAAAATCATGCAAGCTTGGCCCCTGTAGTAGATAATATCATTATGAGTAGGACTTGAGCTTAACATAACACACCAACTCTAAGAGGAGATCAAAAACCAGAAGAAAATGGATACCTGGGATGATGTTAATATACATAAGCATGAACATAATTCAAGATGTTTTGCCAACTCAAAATTTCAACTTGCACTCCATGCTAAAGTTCAGTTCTTACAACATACTCAGCTACTGCCACAAATTTCAAGTCATTTTGTACTATTTAAATTATATTGAGACTTTTCGACCCCAAAAAATAAAATTATATCGAGACTCTGTTAACTGCATCCGGATCGTGTGAGATCAATTAACACAACCATCTACCGAAGAAATGACATTAATGTTCTGTTTTGCCGACACTATAAGGTTCCGTTTGATTCATGGACTTAGGCAAAGTGCTCCCAGTCTCACTTGAATGGGCCTGTGGCCCTGGTGCACTGTTTGCAGAAAGGCTTGGCACTTGAAGCTAACTTCCAAATCCATATGATAACTTACTCCAATCTTTGTAAATTTTTTGAAAAACTTTCTAAACTTTCCCAAATCAGTTTTATCATCTTTTCACTTTTCGTTAAGTTGTCGCCTCCATCTGCCCAAAAAAAAAAAAACCCGAAAATGTAGTTGAAACTTCTTCCTTTATTTTCTTTTTTCAGTTTTAAAGTTAAAATAGTTTCCGGGCCTTGGGCATTTCGAATGGTCCACCTCTCCAAGTGATATTACAGGAGGTACTTCCTGAGATCAGCCTACTGCATTCACAATTTTACTTCTGGAGCACTTTTGATAAGATTTGAATTCAAGATCACAAAGATAAAGATTTTGCACCATGCTATTTTCAAACCGAATCATGTTTTGTATGTCAACATTGTGGAAGTGTTATTTGATTTCACCACCGCTTATGGACAAAGTTAATGTGCGATCATGGAATTTGTTCATGAAGCCTGAGATCGTGGAGTTGCGGTTGTAACCTTTCATTTGAACATCGACCACTCAGCAGCGTTTATGTCTTGTAATAGGGTTATATAAGCCATGTTGAATTATTGTACAAGGAAACAAGATCATCGATACGAATTATGAATCTTTCTTTTCTAGTTTCTGCATTTTAACTTTCCGGTTCCTACGTTTTTAACTTTCTTCTAGAGTAATTAGATCTAGTTCTTGGTTATGCATGCCACTTCCTAATCGAATTGCCATGGAACATGACTCGATAGAAAATCAAATATCATCTTTTGGTGAAAGGAATTTCATCAAGAGGATGGATTGATCACATGGGCCCAATCTCCATGTAACCAGATGAATAATGACGCTGGCATAATATTTTGGCACAACGACTAGAGCCAAAGTAATGTAGCCAGACGAACAACATCGTATGATAGCTTTTGTCCTTTGGAAAAGAGTGATCGAATCACCAACTAGTCTTTTGAAGGGGGAAGAGCTGCAATCAAGCCTTTGTCATTTTTTTTTTTAACTTGCTATCATACCTTTGATTTAGGTAGAAACTCAGACGTGCGTGAGATACCTGTCATCGTCGCATCATTAGATGACTGAAGACATGCTCTTTTGCAATTAACCGACCAAATTATCTTCCCTTTTTATGAAGAGTATTGAATTTTCTCCCGCGTCTTGTCCACTCTTTGCCATTATTGGTGGCTGTGGCTTTGTTTGAGCAATGGCGTTGCTCCCATGTGCACACGGCAGATGGGACAAAACGCTTCAGCTTCAGCGTCTAGGGCATCTGCTATTGCCACATTGGCCTTAAAATCGAGAGCTTCTTCCTCACGCCTCTCTACCTATCAATGTCAAACCCTAACCCATGGTCAAACCTCCTGACATTAAACTTTAAACTGATCACTTGCTTTATAAAGAAGCTTCCGCACTCCAAAACGTGATCTCTTTCCTCATAAAAGAGAGATATCAACTATAGGGCGAAAGATGGCACGGCATCCCCACATGCAGTGAACGCAAGGCCGGACGATGAAGCTCCTCTGCGGGGGTTTCGATTTCACCCCCCACAAACAAAAATGAAATATCTTTTACTTTAATTGCACAAAACCAGATAATGGGTCTTGTAATAGGGTTATATAAGCCGTGTTGAATTATTGTACAAGGAAACAAGATCATCTATATGAATTATGAATCTTTCAATTTATGGACTTAATTTTCTAGTTTCTGCATTTTAACTTACCGGTTCCTCTGTTGTTAACTTTCTTCTAGAGTAATTAGATCTAGTTCTTGGTTATGCATGCCACTTCCTAATCGAATTGCCATGGAACATGACTTGATAGAAAATCAAATATCATCTTTTGGTGAAAGGAATTTCGTCGAGAGGATGGATTGATCACATGGGCCTAGTCTCCATGTAACCAAATGAATAATGATGCCGGCATAATCTTTTGGCACAACGACTAGAGCCAAAGTAATGTAGCTAGACGAACAGTATCGTATAATAGCTTTTGTCCTTTGGAAAAGAGTGATCGAATCACCAACTAGTCTTTTGAAGGGGGAAGAACTGCAATCTAGCCTTTGTCATTGTTTTTTAACTCGCTATCATACCTGATTAAGCTTGATTTAGGTAGAAACTTAGACGTGCGTTAGATAGCTGTCATCGTCGCATCATTAGGTGACTGAAGACATGCTCTTTTGCAATCAACCGACCAAATTATCTTCCCATTTTATGAAGACAATTGAATTTTCTCCCGCGTCTTGTTTATTCTTTGCCATTTATCGGTGGCTATGGCTTTGTTTGAGCAATGGCGTTGCTCCCATGTGCACACGGCAGATGGGAGAAAACGCTTCAGCTTCAGCGTCTAGGGCAACTGCTATTGCCACATTGGCCTTAAAATCGAGAGCTTCTTCCTCACGCCTCTCTATATCAATGGTCAAACCCTAACCCATGGTCAAACCTCTTGACTTTGAACTTTAAATTGATCCCTTGCTCTATATAGAAGCTTCCGCACTCCAAATCGTGATCTCTTTCCTGATGAAAGAGAGATATCAACTATAGGGCGAAAGAAGGCACGGCATCCCCACATGCAGTGAACGCAAGGCCGGACGATGAAGCTCCTCTGCCGGGGTTTCGATTTCACCCCCCGCAAACAAAAATGAAATATCTTTTACTTTAATTGCACAAAACCAGATAATGGGAGGACTCCTTCCCAATACAAGCCCAGAATATTCAGTCCAGATAACCCTCACGAACCCAAGAGCCAGCAGGCCCAACCTTAAACCAAGATCATCGAACCCCAATGTCCAAAAGAAAGTCCCAAGCTAAATCACTAAGCCCAACGCCCAGATGGCTCGACTCCCTTGTTCCAAATCAGCTGAGGGGAAAAACTAGGACTTCTACAAAACAAGGAAACATATAGCAAAGCACAAAGGCTCGGATTTCAATCTAATATCTGATTCTCCATTTATAGTATAGATTGTTAGCTTCATCATCCACCACTCTCCTTCCATCGCTTATTAAAGCTTCACAGGCAGTTCTGACCCATAAGCAAATTGTCTACCAAAACCTTGTTTTCATGAGGAGGGGTTTGCTCATGAAGAACCATATTTTGCTCCTCCAAATACTACTCTATAGTGGCATCCCATGCTAGTTTTTATCAGGACAATCTTTGAGTTTCTTCTCTTCAAGAATTGAAGAGCCCAAGAGAGCTCAAATGGCCAATCCTCTACTTGCCTATCCATGTTCAGCAAAATCATGACTATCCAAACCTCTCTTGAAAAAAAAGAAGAAAAAACGCTTAAAAGAACAGATGATCATGAGATTCATTGTCTTGCTTACCTTCATTATTAATGAACACCACTATCTTCATTCTATCTTTTGTTTATAGCTTGTTTAATATGACAAGCTGTAAATGCAAATTTGGGATGTTAGTGCTGAACCAAATTAGTCCATGCCACTGAATTTCGGTCCCCTCAACCAAATTAGGTTTTAGCAGCTTCCAAGGCTCCTTTTGGTAAGATATTCCATGTTAGTTCCCAGGAAATTCACCTTTTCTTTTGCAGCTGAGTCAGGTGGAAGTACAAGACAAACTGCAGCTTGGATTTCAAGCAATTCATTTGATCTTGGGGATGGTCATCTCTATCATCCTCCTCTATCACTGCAGCAACCGTTGCATCTTTACTGACTGAAGCATCATAAATGATTCTTAATGAGTATCTTTCCAAAAAAAAATTCTATTTGTACCAGTTAGATGTTTTGGCCATTGGCTATTTCCAACTAAATATTTGATATGACGTTTCAACATCTTTCCCTATGAGTAGCTGCAGTCCTGTCTTAGCTCAATCTTCCAAATACTAATTTCAGTTAACAGATAGACATGGATCCAAGCTACCCATAAAGACCCAGACTGAAGTGATAAACACCAGAGCTTCATTAAAACGAAGGCTGAGATCCAAATTTGGATGTTTCTCAAACATAATCTCCCTTACCCTGAGGAGCACAAACATCATTCCAAGAAACTTTGGTCCCAGGTGTTTTATTCAAAGAGCCTTTCCATAAGAAAACAGAGCATTTGCTCTCTACAGCTTTTATGACATTCTTTGAAGGATAAAAACTTGGCACCAGAAGTTCACCAAGTTGTATACCACAGGTTTAGTCAATTTCAATCTGCCTGCTTAGCTCAGATGCTCGGAGGTGCTGCAATCCATTCTTTTAAGTAAGTTTGCTAATCAAAGGCTTGCACTCCTTATCGGATAACACTGAGATCAAAGGGTCTCCAAGATACTCTACAGGTACACTACCCCTCTTAAATCCACTTACTAATCACCACATTGAGCTTCATCATGCCCAGCAAGGTACATTTCAGGTTTGTCTGGATTGAGTTTCAGCCCAGAAAGACTACGGAACTGATCAAAGATGTCCAATAGAGCCAAGAAGGAGTCATTGTGATAGGTGAGATCAACCTTAGAACAATGTGGATGGTACTTAATTTTCCTTTGAGCACAACTAATTTCACCACGTGAGTCAGAACTTCAAAGACAACAGCAAAGAGGTAAGGTGACAAGGGATCCCCTATCTTTCCTCTGCCTCCAAGGAAAAAGCCTTCAGGGCCACCATTCAAACTCACAGAGAAGTAGAATTTTAGTGATGGAAGCCTTATCCATTCTATAAATGCCTCAGGGATCTGAATGGTTCTCAAAATAATCATAAGGAGAATCCCAATTTACTGAGTCGAAGGCCTTCATGAGATATGCTTTGATCATGCCCCTTGGAGAAATTCTTTTGCTGTGATAATTTTAACAAGCACATGAACAAGAAGAATATTCTCAGCAATATCTCTCCCTTTAATGAGAACGTAATTTATTTCACGTTGAGAAAGTTTAAGACTTAAAGACGATATCTTATTGCTAAAGGCATAACCAGTCTTATATACAGATGTAATTCTTGCTGAAAGAATAAATAGCTCATCAGTTGTTTGGTCCGATTGTCAACAACACAAGAAATGATCTATACATGAATATATACATACATATGGATATGTATGTGGATATATATGTACGTGTTTCATTAGAGAAAGGTAAAAAAAAAATTCACCAAAAAAATAAAACAGTCCAAAATATAGTTTCAAAAGGAGATTTTTATTATAAGTCGATTGTTGTACAATCACAAAAGAAATGTACATGGCAGGGAAAATGTTACATGACATAAAATGGAGTCGTTTTTCTAAAAAAATGACATAAAATGAAAAAAAGTCTCAAATAAAGATTTGAAGTGATTTAGTCAAGTCTCCAATAAAGGTCTCGATTTGATGGTGGCCAAATATTTTCCAGTTGGCTTGTTCTGGTGACCAGAGCGGGAGCAATTTGGTCCAAAATTTGCAACTTGATAAAAAAGGCCTAAAATCCTTCAAACCAAAACTCCAAATTGAATTCTGATTATGATTCTTTGTAGATTTTCTTTGGTTCACTGGTATCAAAGTACATGTTCAATAAAGCATGAATAGGTTTCGTATGAATTTTGGAATATAAAACACGGGGTGATCCTACCGTGTTTGGAAAAAAAAAATATACAATTTGGAATAAGGGATGCAAGGTATGCGGACACCGGTATGTTAAAATAAGGAATACAATTTAGGATTATTCAAGCCTCACCGTGCCACTCACAAATATATTGAAGAAAAAAAGGCTGTAGAAGTGGACAGATCGGTGTCAAGAGACACTCGATCAGCTGAAGGGGACCATGACGGAGGGATCAATGCTGGTGCTACGCGATCAGCGAGGGGATATCATGATTTGCTCAGTTCATCCTCATCCTTTCTGCATGCAGTCACTGGCGTACAGAATCAGAAAACAAATCTTTTGCATTTTGATTATTTCTTATATTTCTTTCCTTCTCAAGAGATTTACAAACTTTACAATTCTTTGGATAAGTGAGCTACAAACAAGAAAACCAAACATAACAAAAACATTCAAATTCTGTTTACATTCTCAGGTTGATTTCCTAAATCGGAAAAGTAACCAAAATAGTTGTAGATCTATTGTAATTTTTCCAATCTAGTTCTAAATATTATTTTTTTTGTCAATTTTTCGCATTCAAACTCGCTTTAGACTGAACAATGACATGACAAATTTTATTAATTTTTTTTTTGAATTTTTTTTTCTTTTCTTTTCTTTTCACTTTTTCTAGCCGGCATCCACGTTAGCGCTGGCCTGCCAAATTTGACCGGATAACCGAATTAACACAATTACAAAAGATTTATAACTAAATTGAAAAAAAAAGTTTAAGATTGAATTGAAAAAATTACAATAGATTTACAATTATTTGATAATTTTCCCTACTAAATTGGATCAATAGATCAAAACACTTCCGGTGGAGGCCGCCCTTCCAAGAACGATCTGAAGAGGGTTACAAGGTGGGTGATTACGTCTTCTTTTTCATGGTTCTGTCTACTTTTTTTTCCTTTCTTAATTATTTAAATGGTGACTGATGCGAAGAACCCTAGTTAGAATTCAATTTGGGGATTTTGGTTTTTAGGATTTTACCCTCTCTTTTTTTACCAGGTTGCAAATTTTGGACAAAATTGCCTTCTAACAGGTGAAAATTTGGGAAGCCAGCGAGTTTGAGCCTGTGAGGGTTTTATTGAGAAAACGGCCCTATTTTAGGCATTTATTTAAAATTTTCCCAACATAATATAGTAGCATTAAAATAAGAGCTTAAATGGGACCAATTTTTCAAAAAAAAAAAAAAAAAGACTCAAGATTTCAAATACATTGTATGGAAAGTTCTAATTACTTTACTAAATATTATCAAGTCACATATTTTAATTGGTACAACCAAGTCAAACGTCCACATTGGAAAAGAGTAACTTAAGATTCCTATCTAGGCCAGTTTTGAAACCATGAGCCACATAGTTTGATTAAATTTCTAGTTTAGCATTAAAATAAAGTTTATGTATTATTTAACCTATGATATGAAAATAAATTTTGCCAGTTCACGATCTTTGATTCATCATCAAGACATTCATATCCATGAGTCTAACTTATAGATACATTTTTGGGGAGAGAAACTTGCGAATAATGCAGACCCACTATTTCTAATAACGGACAATTTAAGTTTTGACAAATTGGATTCTTATATGGTATCGGGGTGCGCATTAGAGGTTCAAATCTTGCATTATTCTACTACTTTCCTAGCTGCTCTTAGGTTGATGATTTACATATCCAGTTTGATTGATTTTCCCCTTACTTGTCATTGTACCAAACTCAAAATCCCTACTAAATGTTGCATTTCACTTATTATCTCGTCTTCAAGCTCTACTGATCTGTAGCACAGACAGCGGGGGAAGATGAAGAACAAACCACTTTGACATAATACTTGGGAACTCCTGATTTGCCGCAAATCTGACTCCTTGTATGAAAACCTGATAAATCTGTCAGCAAAAGCGGATAGAAAAAAAAGTCTTTGATTTTGATTGAAACTAAACATTCAAAGGACACCCTCGCAAGACATAGAAGACGCTGAATCACATGCTACTGAGACACTGATGAAAGAAGTTGAGCTGGTAAAGTAACGGCAATTCTTCAACCCAGGTTTTGCTTAATTTGCAACTGAACTTATTTTTTTTATCTTTATCTTATAATGACATTGACCCCACAAATGTAGGCAGAAAATTCACTTAATTTTCCCATTTCGAACCCTATAATCATCTCAATAAACTTGTCAGAGAGAGTTCGGAGCTAGAGGAGGAAAGCAAGAGCACGGAGACTATTATGAAAGATTTGAGTGAGTTTGATGGTGAGAACAGGAGCAAAACAATGGCACTACTTCACCATGCTTGTGAGGGATGGGGCTGCTTTAAGGTAACATTTTGTGATTCGTCATCGTCATCGAGAAAGTTCCTTCTTTTTTGTCAACCCAATAAACTCTCTTATCTTAAGAAATTATATGTTGATAATGATGCTTTTCTTGCGGATTAAGAACCAGGGGGTTGACCCAGAACTGAGGGAGAAAGTGAAGCATTTTGTCAACGCCCACTATGAGGAGAACTTTAAGCTGAGTTTCTCTGAGTCAGAAACTGCCTATGGTACATCTGACTTAGACTGGGAATGCCCTTCTTCATCTGACCCCGCCCAAAGTTGAACATCGAGGACTTCCCGAGCCTCCGGAGCGATCTTCGGTGTGTGAAAATTAGTCCCGATCGCAAGTTTACAAGACTGCTTTGGGCCTCCATGTCCTTTGAGTAAGTTGCGGTGTTCGGTAAAAAATTTTGGACCACTTTTACTCAAAGCTAGCATTAGGATTAGCATTAGCAAAGTGCAAAGTTCAAGGCAGACCATCCTTGCTTTGTCTTTACTACATTCTTGGAAGGCTCTTTGTATGGATTAATGAATTTTTTCAGTTCCCCTTCTTATCCTCAAAAATTAATAAAATTTTGATTACACCTAAGTTTTGCATTATTCATAGTCTCTTACCTTTAGATTTAGGATTTGTTGCGGTAGCTGGGAGGAGCTAAAGGGACTCTGACATGGGATCGCTTAGGTCACGTGACATTGGCGTCACCTTGCCTGGGTCGCACGACCTTGGTGGCCCATCACCCGGGGCATGCAATGTTAGTGGCCCTTGTGCGATGCTCGCCTCTTGTCTAGATCTGGTTGCCTGAAATTGTGCAACCTCTGCATTTCCTTTCTTGGGGTCACACAACTCTAGCATCGTTGTCGTCAGAAGGTTGCTTCTTCATGCACTTTCAGTTACAGTATTTTTTTTTTTTTTACTGAGTACTATTCTCGTAAAGTCCTATGATTTACGCAAAAGCTTTTCTGAAATGCTCTTCCAAATGCAGCAGCCTAGTTAACTAAACCGGTTTAAAAGGTGATTTGGCAGATTAACCGCTTGGAGTTGGTTGCATGGCTTTGTAGGCCAATTTAGTCCACTGGTCCTACATATTATGCAGTGACTGACTGATACTTTGTGCAATATTCTTTTGGGAGACGATGGATGACAGGATGAGTACGTCGCTCAGGTTATAAAGCTAGCAGAAGAGCTCTCAGAGCTCATCCGCGAGAACCATGGCCTAGACAAGGACCACCTAAAGAAGGCCCTCTCAGGGAAGGACGACCCTCGTGTGGGGGACAAGGTGGCTCAATACTATGATTGCCCCTACCCCGAGAGAGTGAGGGGGCTCAGGGAACACACTAATGCGTGTGGGATCATAGTGATGCTTCAGGATGACCGAGTCTCCGGCCTTGAGTTCCTCCATGATGTGCAGTGGGTGCTGATCTGGCCGTCCGACATTGTCACATATGCATCAACAGTGGGGACCAACTCAGGGTGCTGAGCAACGGGTGGTACAAGAGCATCTTGCACCGTGTCATGGTGGAGAAGAATGGAAGCTGGCTCTCCGTGCCCATGTTCCACAATCCCACTGACGATGCCGTCATCTCACCAGTGCTGAAGCTCCTGTACCTGGAGAAGTACACCTTCGGGGACTACTTGAAGCTTTATGCGGCCACAAAGTTTCAAGGGAAAGAGCCAAGGCTTGAATCAATGAGGTAACTGACGAGCAATGGCTGCAGTGGGGTTGCCAAGGATAGGAGCCGAGCTTTGTGATTGAGACTCCTAAAAAAGAGATGGAACTGAAGTCTCCTTTTTCTTTCAAAGCTGGACTTTTAAGTGAACTTCGGATCCTCTAATTTCCATCCCCCGTCAGATGTAAGAGGCCTTCTCGAGTAATCCATGTTACTAGTTAGTCATTTTGTGAGGTGATTTAGGTATTTCTATTGGAGGCTCGAGGGTTGGTCCTTGTGAAACGGATCTGGAAGCATACAGAGAGATCTTTAGCTTTCTATTATCCTTCAGAAACACCAGAACCCGGCACAATATATACTCTACATGAACGGCCTTTTTAATCAACAACACCAAAGTTATGACCAAAATAAAGTTCCAACGACACCAAAGTTGCCTTCTCTTCTTTCAAAAACTTCGCATTGCAAGTTCCTTGTTGAGAATTGATCTTTGTCATGTAACTTTCTTTTAAACCTCCAGCCAGCCAAATAGCACTGTGTTGAATGATATCTTATGTATTATTTGAAGCAAACACGTGATTCGACAAGTTATAATCGTCACGAGCTGCATAGTACTATGTTGAATGAGTTATCATTGTCTTTTCATATTGTCTTTGCGTGGTATCCAACTACTAGTCAAAATGTTTTAACATCATTTCACTTGTCCCGAAAAAAAGTTAAATTAGATCTACATTATCTTTTATGAAGTTTTTTTACCAATATTAAATATATTGAGAGGTGTCCAAAAGAACAAAAGAACCATCCGGTAAATTTTTCAATCTCAATCGTAGTTTTTTTTGTTTAGCCACAAAAAGAAATTTTTGATTGAAATAACTTTTGTCCTTGTATTATATACTTGTGTATGAAAAAACTACAACCCCTTGTTGTTTTTCCACCAACCATCAAATATATTGAGAGGTCTCAAAAAAGAACAAAAGAACCGTCCAGTAAAATTTTCAATCCCAATTGTAATTTTTGTTGTTTAGCCACAAAAAGAAATTTTTGATTGAAATAACCTTTGTCCTTGTATTATATATTTGTATGTGGAAAAAACTACAACCCCTTGTTCAAGGTTACCTATAAAAGTTAAAAGGTCTGGATTTGATTGGTAAATGAGGCTTGCGGAAATTTCATAGGCCTCCACTTAATCAGGTCTCCATTTCCCCAGCTTGGATTATCAAAAAGGAAAGAAAAAGTTATCATCATGAAACACATCATGTATATTTACTGTACTAATTGTAAAAGTATAATCAAATCATAAACTTTTAAATAAAGTAATCAGTCCTAAACTTGTTAAAAAGTGCAATTAAATATTTCTGTTAACTTTAATCAATTTGAATGATAAAAAATTTAGATGTCATTTTGTAATATGTTTAAAACAAATGAGACATTGATGTGGTGACAACGTAAGAAAAGAGGCAAAAGATGAAGGAAAAAACTTTAAAAAAAAAGGCTGGATAGAGAGAAAACGCAAGAAGATGAAAAGGTCGAACCTATCGGAGGTGACCTCGGTGGCGCATTCGTGAGGGCTTACAACCCATCGCGCGGTGGTCATGATGGCCAGCAAGCCATTGCCCGAACCTCCCCGGTTGCGAGTTTCCTTCATGTTGATTCTTGCATTGAATTTTCGAAGAAAGTGGATTGAGCTTGAGGAGTTGGTTGGAGTGACCCACCGTTTTGTCCCGATTTCTCTTTTTCTCCACAACTCCATCATCATCTTGTCATTCATCGCTGTCTTTTCACGCTAACTCAAAAGACTTTTGAGAGCAGATCGTTCAAAGTTAACGGGCTGGTAAGGGCGGACTGCTAATTTAAGTTCTTTGGCCCTAAACACGAGATAATGATATAAATAATTCATTGACTTTATTCAATACAATCTTTAAACTTTAGCCTAGTGTGTAATATGGTCCCTGAATTTTTAATTAATTCAATGTAGTTTGACACTTGTTCAATATAGTCCTTAACGTATGTTGAAGAAATTTCCCAATATGTTTTGAATATTGACAAAACCGTTTCATAAGTGTCCAATGATTTTGATGAAAGAATTTATAGGTGATATTCTTAGAGAAACTTATATCAGACTTTGTTCTGAATATCATTAGATTCAGAAAAATCAAACTTAGAGACTTATCAAGATATTACGATTATATATGATGAAGATTATGTTATGTCATGATAGTCAAGGACAACATAATAAGTTGTATAAGGATTGTCAAGACAATACACATCATCAGTCATTATGAGAAGATCTTAGATGTTCGCAATCAGTGAAAAGTTTGATGTTATACCATCAAACATTATCTATAAGATTCTTGGTCAATGTAGAATTATTTCCTTCCATATTTGACATGTCTAATAGCTAAGAAGGAATGGATATTTTTGTGCAACGGCTAGTGAAAATTGACTGAATTTCTTGCCTTATATATATAAGGAGTTCGAAATGGAAAGATTTTTACAAAAATCTTTGTAAATCATTTGTGGATTTGGGAAGTCAATTAGAGGTGATTTGTTTCCAAATCGAAGTACTCGACTTATGGAAACTTGAACTGTGGAATAGCTAGCAATATCTTAGGGAAACTTTATTCTTAGCAAGGAAGTAATTAGATCTTCTCAAGATTTAGGCTAACGGGTAGATTAACAAGATAATCATTCGGAGATTATGTCCAATAGTTAGTTTGGATGGGAGAGGATTATATAAAGAGGTTTTGTAGCAAAAGAGATTAGGTGAATGCACATGCAAATGCAACAAGAACAAAAGTTTATAAATTCCAAAGTCTTGAAGAGTACTCTCGATTAAAAACATTTGTCTATGTGTGCTCTATTGTGTAATCTTTTGGAGGTTGAGATTATGTGATGAGTTTATCTCACGAGCTTGAGTTTTCATTACTCATATATTGTAATATCTTATTGGTTCAAATAGTAGAATCCAATCAATAAACTATTAGCGTGGAAGAGTAGACATAGCCTTGTCTAAGCTGAATTACTATAAATATTTGTGTGTAATTTTCTTTCCTAATCTCTTTATTTTATTAAGTAGAAACACTTGCACACTTGTTAAATCTTAGGTTGTTCTGTTGTAATATTGATTTTTAAATTTCTTTATTTTTTGCAATATCACCTATTCACCCCCTCTAGGTGATTGTTCTAGCCATAACAAACTAAATGAAAATATTCAATGTAGTCTCTAGTTTTGAATTAATGAAAATGTACTATATTAAACATTTTCATACATTTTAAGGACTATATTAAATAAGTACTAAAAGCTCAAGGACTATATTGAATAAATTAAAAGTTAAATGACCATATTGCATATTGAATTAAAGTTTAGGGATTACATTGAACAAATTAAAAAGTTCGGGACCATATTATACATTGAGCCAAAGTTTAGGAACTATCTTTGTCATTTTCTCCCTAAACAATAATATACAAGAGAACACAAATGAGATGATTAATTGAAGAGTTTAGGTATATGGAATTGTGTATTAAATTACATCCACGTTGATATGGAAGGCAAACTAATGTTCATATATTGTTCTAGAAATATTATACCAAATTAATATTATACCAAATTAAGTGAGATGATTAAGTCTTTCTCTAGTTGATGTAAAATAATGTCTAATAAACATTGAGGAAAGTGAGAGCGAATAGAGTTTTGCATGGCGCAAACAAAAATTCTATTACACCCCAACTTAGGCCTAATATCCTAAAAATATCATGAACTTTAGGTCCAGATTAAATTCTATCCTTTCGTCCCATAAAAAAGCCTCAACATTAGGTTTAATCCAAATTTTACCTTAAATATTTTGTTTCTCATATTGAGTCTCAAATCTACCTCTGTTAACCGTCCAATATTTCTCTTGACAATCAAGACGTGGAAAATTCTCAAGCAAAAGTTGTTTGAACATCCCGAGCCAAGTGTCTCAAGCACGAGTCCTCCAACAATGAGAGATGGAAGACTCTCAAGCACAAGACATTAAAAATTGAGCACTAAATTAAAGATCACTAAGCAAGAAGGAAAGAAGACTCTCTTAAGAGTAAAAACAATTAAAGAAAGCCAACCCTAATTACTCTAATTTTTACTCAAATTTCACATTCAATGAGATGCTATTTGGGCCGACATGGAAAATTTTCTTCAAAAGACGTCTTATTGGATATGAAATTTGGGGGAAAATGAGAGTATGACAAGGAAATGCCATCACTAAGGGACAATATCGGATGGAGAGTTGATGGAGGCGCTTATG
Source organism: Angophora floribunda (assembly GCA_014182895.1). Taxonomy (NCBI): domain Eukaryota; kingdom Viridiplantae; phylum Streptophyta; class Magnoliopsida; order Myrtales; family Myrtaceae; genus Angophora; species Angophora floribunda. The sequence continues at coordinate 36,381,099 of CM024707.1, read as the reverse complement.
GGATTTAAATAAAAGTTTGTGCTTATGAGATAAAAAGAAGAAGTTCATGTTAGAATTGAGATTGGATGTAAAGTTGGTGATTTTTTATGAAATAAAAATAGTTTATGATAGAATAAAGATAGGACCAAAAGTTAAGGGTGTTTTCTGAGATAAAAAAAGGTTACGGATAAAATTGAGAATGGTGTTAAAGTTGAATTTTTATTTTGAGGGTATTAGGCCCCATCTTATTTATTGCTTATACGTTTGGAATGGACGCTCTATTTTTTTATTTTTTACTGACATTCTACTAGAAACCTGCTGCGACGGTTTATATGACAGGTCTTGCTATTTTTAGCAGACCCATGACGGTGATGGAGCAACCGATGGGTATTGGCCCGCCGTGACGGGTCGAAGGATACTAGTTTCTTATACATGGTGGAAGTCAAATAGCTTTGGTTGAAGAAAGAGTTGACCTCGAATTAGGCAAAAATGCAATTCTTTTTATCTTTTTTGCCTGCTTTGAAGATCTTCATCAGACCGACCACAAAAAAAGAAGAAGATCTTCATAAGATTGTGTCCACCTCCCCCTCCTGAATTCAAGAAGCTTAACTTAACCTGGACACGAGAAGGTCAAGTTTAATTTAATGTTTTGCATCTAGGCATGTGTTCATATGCTTCCCCTCTCCTTTAAGCTTCTTCTTTGACTAAACTTTCTTGGGAAATGTATGTCTCATAAAATTGATTGTTTTCAGTCCACATGAAAGTCAGATCTCTTACATGGATATGGAGGATTCTGCAGAAGTTTCATGCATGTCTCCAGTGCCAAACACAGCACCTTCTGTTTCAGTGTTCTGGTGTCAGTTTTTTAATGCCCTGAAACTGTCTAAAACAGGAAAAAAAGTTAAAAATGAAAAAGGATTTTGGTATTCCAAAACGATAAGATGGAAAAGGGTTTTTTTTTTTTCCAATCACAAGTCGGTTCCTGTATATATTATAGAGTCTCAAATCTTTCAATTGGTTTTCAAGTCCTGCACCCACATTAAAAAGGTTAAGTGACAACCTGTGCAGTTTCCAATGTTGTGTCTATATATGATTATATTCACGTGTAAAGATTTGTTGTTTAACCTATAATATGAAGTTAAGTTGCTGATTGCTCACCATCTTTGATTTGTCATTAAGTCATTCAGATCCATGATTCTAAATTGCATATATTTTTTTTGGGGAAAGAGTTGCAAATCACATAAACGACTTTTTCTAGTGCAAGTTCTTAATGTGTCAACTTCCTCGACTTTTTCCAATGATGCTCATTGAAAGAGCCAGATTGCATTTTCACAAGAGATGTAGCACTAGATTTCACTAGTCAAAAAATTGATTACATTCACATGTAAAGATTTGTTGTTTACCCTATGATAGGAGAATAGAGTTTTGATAATTGCTCCCAATCTTTGATTTGTCATTAAGTCTTTCAGATCTAGGAGTCTTAACTTGTACGGAATGACTTGCGGATCACATAAACCAACGCTTACTAGTGCAGGTTGCTAATATGTCGACTTCCTGATTATTTAAGTATTGCAGCAATTGGATTCCGAATGTGATATCATGGTCCACGTTAGATCTTGCATTATTCTACTTTCCTGTCATCTCTTAGGTCAATGGTTTACATGAGGTCCACTTTGACTGATCTTAGTCTTTGGTAAGAATTCTAAACACAACAATCCTACCAAATGTTGCATTTCAATCACTGTGTAGTCCACAGGCTCAACTGAAACTCTAACCCAAACAATGGGTGGAAGATGCAGAGCCAACCACTTTGACACTATGATAGGGAGCTCCCTGATTTAACGCAGAAAACTGAATTCTTACGTCAAAACCTGACAAATCTGGCAGAAAAGGGAAAGGCAAAGTCTGGATTTTGAATGACCCCATATATTCCAAAAGGAAAGGATATACCAACAATTTGAGCAGTCAAATCGCCCATTGGGAAGATCTTGAGATGGAGCTGAGCTTCCCCTAGTTTCATTTGGGCTGTTTTTCAGCTTCAGAGACTGCCCACAGTTTCTTGTGGTACCCAATGATTTGCAGTTCAAGGAACCGTGTATGACCCAAATTGGGGTCTAATTGGCATATTATAACTCTTGTCCTACGTATAGGTGCATATCTATGTCTGGCCATGCATCTGACATTAGCTAGCTAGAGAGAGAACTGACTAATTGATTTTGGTGCTAATATAATAATGTCAATGATTTGCTTCTGCAACGGATTGGATTTCAAAAAGGACCACTTGCCGAGGGAGAAGTAGATCTTCAATTGTCGACTTTGGATTCGCGTACCCCATTTCCGAATTGGGTTCTAATCCATGTGTCGAGATTAATGTGTGAAACTCGGTTAACATAAGATGAGCGTCCTAAGCAATTACTCCGCGGATGTTGTAGGTCTGTTTCCTAATAAACTGAGTGAAGTAATGCTTTGCCTAAGAGAAAGTGCTTAGATTACAAGACATACAAGACACAGAATCCCATGCCCCTCGGGCATTGATGAAATGAACTTGGACCGCGCAGCTTTGCCTTATTTAGAGGAACAGCAACCCTCCGACCCGACCCAGGTTACGGTTAGTTTGCAACCGAACTTATTAGTTTGATTATCTTTATGTGATAATGACATTGACCCATCAAAGGCGGGGACGAAAAAAAAAAACCACCCCAAATTTTCCCCTTCTCCAACGCTATAAATACCCCCGTCCATCAACCATCTCAATATACTAGTCAGAGAGTTCAGAGGTAAAGGAGGAGGAAAGGGAAAACATGGAGATTCCTGTGATAGATTTGAGTGAGCTTGATGGCAAGAACAGGAGCAAAACAATGGCACTGCTTCACCATGCCTGTGAGAAATGGGGCTGCTTCAAGGTAACGAATTTGTAATTCATCATCGTCATCCAGAAAGTTCAATCTTTTTTATCAATCAATTCCCTCTCTTGTGAAAAGGAGATGATGATGATGATGATGATGATGCTTTTCTTGCAGATTAAGAACCATGGGGTTGACCCAGAACTGATGGAGAAAGTGAAGCATTTCGTCAACACCCACTATGAGGAGAATTTGAAGGCAAGTTTCTATGAGTCAGAAACTGCCAAATGCTTGGAAAATGCCAATGGCGCTGCATCTGATCTAGACTGGGAATGCACCTTCTTCATCTGGCACCGCCCAAAGTCGAACATTGAGGACTTCCCGAACCTCTCCAATGATCTTCGGTGCGTGAAAATTAGTTCCTATCACAACTTTACAGCTGCTGATCATTTGAGAACTTTCAATTTCAGTCTTGCTGTAGTGACTAAGTAATATCGATAGAGATGCTAATCTCAGTATGCTAAACCGATTTATAAGGAAATTTGCAGATTGACCACTTATGGCTGGTCACATCGCTTTGTATATCAATTTAGTTGACCGGTCTTAGTATATATAAGATTACTCAGTGATTGACTAATACTTTGTGCAATACTTTTATAGGAAGACAATGGATGAGTACATTGCTCAGCTGATTAAACTAGCAGAGAAGCTCTCAGAGCTCATGTGTGAGAATCTTGGCATAGACAAGGACCACATAAAGAAGGCATTCTCAGGGAAAAATGGGCCCTCCGTGGGGACGAAGGTGGCGAAATACCCGGAATGCCCCTATCCGGAAAGGGTAAGAGGACTCAGAGAACACACTGATGCAGGTGGGATCATATTGCTGCTTCAGGATGACCAAGTCCCAGGGCTTGAATTCCTCCATGATGGCCAGTGGGTTCCAATCCCACCGTCCAAAAACAACACCATCTTTGTCAACACTGGGGACCAACTTGAGGTGCTGAGCAATGGCCATTACAAGAGCGTCTGGCACCGTGTCTTGGCTGTGGAGAGCGGGAGCCGGCTCTCTGTGGCCACGTTCTACAATCCCGCAGGCGATGCGGTCATCTCACCGGCGCCGAAGCTCCTGTACCCCGAGAAGTACACTTTTGCGGAGTACCTGAAGCTTTATGCTACCACCAAGTTTCAAGAAAAAGAGCCCAGGTTTCAGTCGATGAAGAATACGATGAGCAATGGATGCGATTGAGCTGTCTAAGAGCTCCCAGTAGCTAAATAAATCAGGCTCGTGTGTCCCTGTTTGGATTTTGTTTTTACTTTTCTTGGTTTGACAGAAAGATGGTCTTGTGGTTATAGATTCCAGTTGTCTCTTTTACAGTGAGTTTTGTGTAACTCCTAAAGAAGAGATGGTATAAGTCTGCTTTCCTTTGTCAACTTTCTTGGCCTTTAAGGCGATGTTGAATGGGCTCAATTGAACATGGGTCCTTGTGTTCACTGTCCATTTTGAGTCAAATAAACAAAAATACCACATAAGTCCTTGTGATCACCATCCATTTTGACTTAAGTTGAATGTTCGCCCTGGCTTTCACCTTCAGTATTGACCATCTGTTTCTTGTGTTATGTCACCGTCGCTCCACAAAGTACATTTTCACATGCTGTGGCTGACATCGAGGGTGCCATCTTTAATTGATTACTTGAGCATTTGACTAGCCATGTGAGATTCCAACAAACACATGACCTTCAGCTCATTACACAGTTTGATTATTCCCCCCTCCGATCATATGGCTTTATGCCTTCCAAGAAGTCAGATTTAAGATATACTCACTCGAAGAGAATGATAAATTTCAGTGAATTTGCATTTAAACAAGTGAAAAACGATCATCAAATTATTTGATTTTGGAACTATCTAATTTTAAGAATACTTAAGTTTTCTCAGGTCCACAGTGATGCCAATCATGCAATAAAGATCTATACAACTGATCCATTTCTATCTCCACCCAGCTACTGAAAAGTCTTTAACAGAAACTTCACAAATTATCCTTTACATGGTATCGAAAATTGCCATACATGGAGTGTGCAGAGAGAGACAGAGAGAGAGAGAGAGAGAGAGAGTTATGTCAAGGCAAGCATCTTTAATCATTAGACCTTGCTCTCCCTTATTATGCGACTTGTTGAACTTTTCCGGTTTGATAATGATCTATAATTTACTCTTTTGACACTCACTGGTATGAATTGAATAAAGAATCCTTTGCCCCACCGCTTAGCCAATCCCAAAATCAACCAACCACCGCATCCTTTTGGCTCTTTTTCACACCTCCCCACATCCCCAAAGTTCTATTGCAAATTCCCCGCAGAAAAATTCCCAGATCCCATCTTCTCAAGTCTCTCACTCTCTCCTTCACAACACTCCCAGTTCTCTCAGCACTAATCCCATGGGTGTGAGCAACAAAATCACAGCGCTGCTCAACTTCGTAGCCCTTCTCAGCTCAATTGTCATAATTGGTGCAGGCTTCTGGCTTTCCTCAAAGGCAGACAACCAATGCACCCACTACTTCAGATGGCCAGTCCTCATCCTGGGCATCCTGCTTTTGATAGTATCTGTGTGTGGCTTCATTGGTGCTTTCTGGAACAAGCAAGGGTTCTTGGTCTTCTACCTCTTCTGTATGGCGCTGCTTATAGTCCTCATCCTCATACTCCTCGTGTTTGCCTTTGTGGTGACGAGGCCTGATGGGAGCTACTCTGTGCCCGGGAGAGGGTATAAAGAGTACAGGCTTGGTGGTTTCTCTTCTTGGTTGAAGGACCATGTGACAAATTCTGGGAATTGGGGAAAGATCAGGAGGTGTATTGCTGAGTCTGATGTTTGTGTGAAGTTGGATCAGGAGTATGTGACTGCCGATCAGTTCTTTGCTGCTGATATCTCCCCTCTTGAGGTAAAAGGCTCTGTTTTTGCTCTGTCTTGGGTGGTTTCAATGGATGTGCAACTGCTTTCTTTGCCTTGAATTCTGGATTTTTAGGGTTTCGGCTTAGAACAGAGAAACACTCTCTGATCTAAAGCTGCACTTCTGAGGTCCAGGTCATGGCAGATGACTTTACCTGCTGCTTTCCCTGCATTGCATTATGATTGTAGAATTACATTGTTCCCAGATTAGACACTAGAGTGGCTGTTAATTTCTAACCCCAAGACGATTTGTTTCTTGCTCAATCTTATCCCCAAAGTGGCCAGGAAAGAAAATGAAGGAAAGAAACAAAAAGATGGGTACAGGTGGCATTTACTTCTGAGGACACCAGACACGAGACACTGACACTACCTTCTAGTTCCACACAGCTACATAGCGCCATGTGATTCAGTCAATTCTAGGTAACAGACTGTACCTGGGAATCAAAATAGGGCCTACCAAAAGTCCAGATTTCTACCAACTACAAGTGAAATTTTCACCCTTCTTATTCTAGCTAATACAAATCATGGAAACAGTAGAGATAATTGATTGCTTTCTTTGCTACCCCCTTCATCTTTACTTCTCCTATCATACTGTGCAACCCTGTAGCTTCTCTACTGTGGATCAAAGAGTAACAACAATCAGAATCACTGAAAGTGTGAAATTATGGGAAATCATTTTGCCTCACAATCACAAGCCATGAACAAGTATTCTGGGGGGACCAGTTGTGAAAATGTATGGGGGAAAAAGGAACAATATCAAGATAAGATTTTTGATGCCTATTGACACTGTTTCTTTCCTTGTTTGTCTTTTGGGCACAGTCCGGGTGTTGCAAGCCACCAACGGTGTGTGGCTACACGTACATGAACCCAACAACGTGGCTGAACCCGGCGAACCCCACTGCAGACCCAGATTGCTACCTGTGGAACAACGACCAGACCCAACTCTGTTACAGCTGCAATTCATGCAAGGCCGGTCTCTTGGGCAACCTGAGGAGTGAATGGAGGAAGGCCAATGTCATCCTGATCGTGGCCGTGGTTATCCTCATCTGGGTTTACCTCATCGCTTGCTGCGCCCTCCGGAATGCGCAGACCGAAGAGCTCTTCCGCCGGTACAAGATTTAGTTATGGATTTACTGCTCTATATATTCTTGATTCTCTTCTATCTAAGAGTATACAAGCCGGTAGCAGAAAAATAAGCCAAGGATTGATTTCGACCGAGTCTGAATTTTGTCTTGAATAATGTATAGCAAGAAATAGAGTGGCCTGCCCATTGTGGAAGCCCTTAGTTTTACTGCCACATGCTTTTGTTACATGTATAAACTCTACCATGGTTCTATCTATAAAATCAATGCAAATGCACACTACAAATCGTGATAATCCGAAGATACTGCTCAAACAAACTCATTATTTATACTCTCTAGTTATATCTGGTTGTCTAGATTTCTAACTAAAATATGACTAGATATGATATGAAATTAAGGGATTTTGCATTATCCTCTCCATTGTTTGATGAATAAAATCGAATATAATCACAACATATAATGTGCATTATTATATATATATATATATATCAATTTAAATAAACCTAAAAGTTGTACAAAGGGAAATGGTAAAAATCTCTCGTGATACTATTTGCCAATTCATTTTTATTTGCCTTTTTGTTTCCTTTCTCTTTTAATTATTTTCTTTTGTATTTCTTTTTTTTCCCTTCCACCATTCTTTAATAAAATTTGGGAAAATTTCAAAAAAGAACCCAAAATAAGCCTATTTTCTCAAATAAGAACCCTAAGTGGCCGTTGTCTCAAATGAGGACCCCAAGTGGCTAAACCAATCCCAAATAAAGGACCTCAAATTGTTGGCTAGCCAAATATTCGCCAATGGGCGAGCATGTGATATTTCTGGTGGTTAGAATAAAGGCAATTTTGTTAAAAAAAATATTGATAGAAATTAACATACCCTAAAAACAAAACCTCCAAACCCTTCTTCATGTTTTTTTCATCTGCACTTCATCTTCTAGGCTCATTGTCCCCTCTTGCTCGGACAACCCAAATTCTTTATTAATGGAGCAAGATCCCTGAGTTCCAAACAAACGTGTTGACACCCCCCTCGGCTCTCTCTGTCTCTCTCTCTCTGTCTCTCTCCGTGGAAGTGGATTCGAATTGTGCCCAAGATGTGAGTCCTCGACATTGAGATGTTTTCCATCTCTCGGTTGGGAAAAGATGATGAAGAATCGAGACTCTCATGTTATATATGAGTGTCTGAATACGAAGATGTGGTTTTACTTGAGATTTGTCTTCTTTGTTGGAAAGAAATGAAGACAAAAAAAAAAAAAAAAAAAGAGAGAGGAAGAAAATGTAAAAAAAATGAAGGTAGGAATTTCTTGTTGTGCTTCAATTCGTGCTCCATTAACAGAAAATTTGGGTGTTCCAAGCAAGAGAGGATAGAGAGCGGAGAAGATGAAGAGCATAAGAAGAAAACGCGAGAACGTGAAGAGTTTGGGGGTTTTATTTTTAGGGTTTGGTAATTTCTATTAATATTTTTTTTTGACAAAATTACCCTTGTTCTAGTTACTGAAAATGCCACACGTTTGCCGATCGGTGAACATTTGGCTGGCCAACGATTTGAGATCCTTATTTGAGACTGATTTAGCCATTTGGGTCCTAATTTGAAATAATGGTCACTTTTGGTCTTTATTTGAGAAAATATGCTCACTTTGGGTCATTTTTTGAAATTTTCCTTTTTTTAATTTAAGAAGTTTGTTATTTGAGAAAAAATAACTTTTTTATTATGGTGTTAGAAATCCTATCCATCTTTATTTTGCCTCCTATATAGGATAATTTTATTCAGGTTATATTGTTCCTATATCCAACTTTATCCTATTTTGAATAAACGCCAAACACCATCCTGAATTTTATCCTGACTATCAAACACGGTTTCTATGATTCATCACTTGGGAGATTTTTGGGATTTTTCCTAGGTGGAACAATGAATCGAATACCAATGTGACCTAGACTCGACTCGCCAGTTATGTCGTTAGGACACCTTATATAGGCAAGTGGAATTCTCGTACCAGACCTTCGCACGTTTTCAGCTAAATCTATGTGGTTTTGCACGTTTTCAGCTGAACTTTTGCAACTTACAAACCTTTCGCTCCCTGCTAAGAAAAGGAAAAGTCCCCCCTCCCCTTCCCTCCCTCTGCCTTCTTTGTCCCCCTTCTTTCACTTCCCAAACTCAAAAGACAAATGACAACTTACGGAACCATACCATCACCTTCGTCGCCCCCGCCGGTGTCCAACCTCGAGTTCATCTCCCGAGCCAAGGCACGGATCAGGACCGGCCTCGCCACCCGCCGGCCATGGAAGGAGATGTTCCTGCTCTCCATGATGGCCCCTCCGGATGGCCTCGGTGTGTCTGTCGGGCGGATCCGAACCAATGCAGCGATCTTCCGCATGAACTACACCGTCATCGTGCTGATGATCCTCTTCCTGAACCTCCTGTGGCACCCCGTGTCCCTGATCGTGTTCATGGTGATGATGATCGCGTGGCTGTTCCTATACTTCCTGCGAGATCAGCCGCTGATCTTGTTCGGCCGAGAGGTCGACGACTGGGCGGTGATGACGACGTTGTCCCTGGGAACCGTCCTCGCGCTCTCTTTCACTCATGCGACCAATAACATAATTGTGGCGCTGTTTATCGGAGTCGCGGTGGTCGTAGTGCATGGAGCATTGAGGAGGACGGACGACCTGCTGGTGGACGGCGATGGTCCACAAGCCACCGGATCCAGCTCGAATGCGCAGTTCCTGGATCCTATTTATTCTCTGTCTTAGGAAAATACTGATTACAGTCTGCACATTTTCAAATAGTCTTTAAGGAATAATGTATGATTCCGTAAATATAACTCCAAGCTTTTTATCATGGTATTTACATGGTGTTCAAACCGGAAATATTGCAAAAATTTATATGGAAATAGAAATCGCTTTGTATAGTGATGGGGGAAATTAATGGCATGAGTTTTTGCAAGTGAATTTGTGGAGGAAAAAAAAAAAAAAAAGATTCTCATTCATCTTTTGATAAGCAAAATAAGTATCCCATCTGTCAATTGTTTTATAAATTGGAAAAAAAAACGCGATCATTTATAAAAAAAATTATTTATTTATTTTTTACAAAATAAATGGAGCCTAAATTCGAAGTTGTAGTTACGGTTCTCTTTATTGCATGGCCCACATTTTTCGTGAGAATTTATTTACATTCGATCTCTCTTTTTCTTTTTCTTTTTCCAATTGATAAAATAATGGAAAATGGGACATTAACTTTGCTTCTCAAAAAAGGAATGAGTTGGACTTGAGTAGGTTAAAGGGAGAAGAAATAAGGGGGAGATCCGACTTGAATTAGGAGATCCCGCAATGTTACCTTCCGTATTTCCTCCTATGTGAGGAAGAAAAAAATCCACCTAGGAACATAAGGGGGCCTTCAATAGTGAAGATAAATACCACATCAGTTCTTCGATACTGGTTATCGCTGGATAGACAGATATAGTAGCCTCTTGCACCTAGGGTGAAAAGATAGAACTTGCAAGAGTTCTTATTAGGTTGACTTATGCTTCACACACTATTTTATCATTAACATGTCGACCTACTATCCTAGCTTTTGAGACACTAGGCGAGGGATTGAATGTAAATAAAATTCTCATGAAAAATGTAGATATTATAGCTACAACATTGAATTTGACTTTATTTGTTTTGTGGAAAATGAATAATTTAAAAAGTATTTTCTTAAAAATGATTACTCATGTTGTTTACAAAAATGAATAAACAAAAAGTATTTTTATCCTCATGAAGATGTTTTATACATAAATTATTAAACAAATTATTGTCTATAATGAAAACATTATCTATTGACGAATTATTTCAAATGTAAGATAATTTTCAAATCATTTATTTTTCTGCGAAATAAATATAATATTAGAAAAAAGTTAAAGGTGACAAGTAAGATAAAATGAAAATTTAGGGCGGACGTTTTCAAATTATATGATAGAGAGTACTCAATAGACTAAAACAAACATTTATCTCTTAATTATCCACCCTAGCTCTATTTGTTTTGTCTCGCTAATTTTTCAAAAAAAAATCAAAATTATGATCATTTTTTTCTGGTCGATAGATTTTTTTTTTGGTCGGTAGATTAATTTGCTAATTAGTAGAAAATCTCTCTCTCTCTCTCTCTCTCTCTCTCTCTCTCTCTCTCTATTTTTATTTTATTTTTAATCTTGCTTATCTTTTGTCCAGACTCTTCCTTGTCCTCCTCAGTGCTTCCTACGAAGAAGCGCCGCACCTTCTTCTAACACTTGCAGGCAAGCATCCCAAGGTCCCTCTTCTCTTTCTCCATTGCTTTTGATTCGTCGTACGGGGGTTGCTCTCTGTTCTTCGTGGTTTCCACTAAATCTTAATACCCGAGTGGACAATTCGACTTTGTCCATGCCTGTTTGTGGAAATTATTGGAAAAAGTTCGATTATTTCAGCCTGAAAAGTTTTGGGTAGATGGGTCTGACTGTGCAAGTTTGCTCTTTTAATCGATTCGTCTGTCAAATCTGTGCATGCCCGCATTGTTTGTCGACAACAGCGGTGATGCAAGATGGGTTTTCAATGAAGATGCATATTAGGTGTTTGACGAAATGACCCTATAGGCAGTGATTCTGTATTGACTGTGTTTATGATTTAGAAAAAGCGTGTGGAGACTGCTGTGTGCAGTATGCTTGTTGCTGTGCTCATCTTCGATTGCTATCCTGTACTCTCCAGCTCGGTAAGGACTAACGTGCAAGGCCGGCGAGAATGACGAGTTATCTATGGAGGAAGTATGCCGATTACTTGTACACCAAGTGGGAAAAGAACATCCTGTGGACCATGGTTGATCCATATCGACGGCCTAAATCTTTCACGCCTCTGGTCACCATCTATATCGCTGCTTTTTATACCGGTGTTGTTGGGGCGGCAATCACCGAGCAACTGTACAAGGTGCTTCTCCAATGGCCCATAATTAGTCGTGCTGGAAATTTGTCATTAGCCTCTTGATTCAGTGGCAATTGTGCAATGAGTCTATGTTTACTTTTGAGTCTGCACGAGTTCTTGGATGTCTTGTAATAGTAGATTGATGCTATCCTTTTGACCTTGAACTTGATTATGGAGCTTTTAAAGAGATTATCAATTATGTAAGATCTTTGGATGGTTTTTCGTCAGAAGTCCAGGGGAATTGAAATAGAAATTGATGGACATGATTTTGGAGAGCAGGGAATTAGACTAGAAAAGAGAAGTCGCCCTTTTTTCCATCTTTATTTGACGCACGCCCGAGATTTTCTTGTATTCAATTTCTCTAGGCTTTGACTAAAGCACTTGTTATGATGCTGAACAGGAGAAGTACTGGGAAGATCATCCTGGGCAAGAGGTTCCTCTCATGATGCCAAAGTTCTATAAGGGACCCTGGAGGGTATACAGAGGCGAGGCCATTCAGACGGACAAGTGAGAGAAGTTGGTGAGTGCCTGGATTCTGTGCTTACATCATCTATGCCACACTTCTATTCTCGCTCAAGTACAATGATTTTACAGATATGGATTCGGTTATCGGAGATCTTACTCTGGTTTAAAGCATTGAGGGAGTAACACTTGCTGTTGCTATGTTGGAACAGATTGAAGATGCTTTAGTAGGAATGGGTTTGTGTATTAATAAACGAACTCAGTTCTCCTTTCTCAACTACACCCTTATCTTACATTGATTTATAAATACATAAACCTAGCTCACCACAGACAATGTAAATTGTATGCACACATGCTCCTGATTTATGATATATGATATTGATTAGGCTTTTCGAATTGTTATATTTACTAGTCAGTATCTTCTCTAATTTAAAGTTTAACTAGTAAAAACCTGCAGATGCTTGTGCATATAGTTAAAACACAAGGCACGGATCCGAATCTTGGCCCATCAAATGCGTAATGACTTTGATAATTCTAGGAACTGAACATGTTTGCTAATACATTTAGAAAGTTACCAACTGAACAGTAATGAAATGAACACTAAATCTCTCTCATCTCACCTATTCAAAATAGTTAGTCATAATATTATGCCCGTAATCAGGCGACCGGCTAATAGAATTTTGTGAAAATTTTCATGTCCGATCTACACTAATGCGAAATACACTTGCCTAAGATCGGTTTCCTCGTCCCAAGAGAAGGTCATCTTTGCGGTCGACTTGAGTTGTCACCAAAGGGTCTTTGAGGGAAGAGAGGCACAATTTCATTTTCTTCTTCCAGCTAATTAGATATAAACCGCCATATTTAAATAGCCGGTAATTTAATCGGCACTATATATATAAACGAATCGATGGAAGACAAAAATCTTCAAAAGTGGCCGGCTTAACAAATGAATTCTTTAGTTGAAAGCCGGTTATAAAGAGCAGGGAAAAAATACCACGAGTGCTAAAATTTTTGTACGGCACTCACTTCAGTGCAAATTTTTTTTCGCTCACTTTAGTGCCACATCATAGTAAAATCATTCACTTGAGTATCAATTTTGGCTAATTCCTACATGGAATTTTTTATTTTATTTGTACTTTGCTTTTTTTTTTTTTCTTTAGGCCGATCGAGGGTCACCGATGACTTTGCTAGCTGTGGAACCCTCACCTAGATTGGGTGAGGACCACCTCACCATCAACTGCAAAGGCCTTGGATGAGGCTATCGCCCCCCTTTGGTGAGGCCCGACGGCCCTTGCCCACATTCACCTAGAGCCGGTGAGGACCATCTGGCCTTGCCCGAGGTACCTGCGACAAGAGCAAGGCGACCTTCACCCAATTTTGGCTGCAAAGGCCTTGGGCGAGACCGTCGCAACCTCGGTAGCTAGGGGAGAGGCCGCGATGGCATTGCCTATGTCCTTCATGGCAGCCTTCACCCAATTTGGGCAAGGGTTCCATGGCCAACGGGGGTTGCCGATGACCCTCACCGCCCTTAAAGAAAAAAAAGAAAAAAAAGCAAAGTAAAAAAGAAAATTCAAAAAAAAAAAAAAATAATATTAAAATACCATCCATCGGCTTTTCTTACAAAGCAAATTAGAAGTGATACCAAGTGAACAAAAAAAAAATTTAACACCCAAATGATCGCTGTACGAAAGTTTTGGCAATCCTAGTATTTTTACGCCCATCAGGAACAAACAAGTAAATTACTGCACTTTACTGCTATTCTCATAAGTCACATTATTTATTTGTTCTTTGCTATAACACAGACAGATATATCACAGAGGATATTGGGTGACAAGAGAATGCAATGCGCAAAATTTGCCATCAAGTCCCCTTACAAAGAGCATAGACATTGAGCAAACACTAATCAAGATTTGTTCTGTTATGTGCAATATGGACAGTGAGGATGCCCAATATGGCTAGATAACCCTTATAAAGATCCTAGAAAGAACTGGATCCTGTTTGATTGTCCTTCAGAAGAGATCAACTTCGAGATTGAGATCTCCAACTCCCTTCGGCGGGCCAGCGCTGCACCGAGCTGAGCCATGCTTTTCAATTGCATCCTTTATCTTCTGAAACTGCAGATTATCACACAAAGAAACGTGAGAAATAACATGAGAAGCACACGCTGCAGGTTAATCATTGTGCAACCACTGCAAGCATGCATTGGTAACCGATTTTACCATTAGCAAATAAATGAATATTATCATTGATCCTACCATTTGCATACTCAACTTTGGTAAGTGTTAATTATGTTCTCTAAATTTGCAAGAATCTTTTGGCATACTTTGGATGCCCAGTGAAATGCAAATATTTAATCCCTGAAGAATAATCAGCCAGTAAAGGCCTCTGTTTGAGCTCATTTACCATCTAATCTTTTTCTACCTTTCAAAAACGACACCATTTTTTTTCCTTAGATTTGCAACTCAACATATACCAAAAACCATAAACCATCTCAAGAAACAGAGGTGTTCGATTATTACAAGATTCATTACATATAAATATGCACATAAACCACAACTTACCTTGGCAAGGGAACATGAAAAGGACTCCACCTGACCATCAGCACCACGATAGAAGTGGAAATATGGTAGCACCTTAACATTCAAGCTCTTGCACATTGGCTTATTCTCGTCGAAATTGACTTTCAAGAATAACATCTCAGGGTGTTCTTGAGCTGTCTTGCAGAGCTAATAGACATAGACAATCAGATAAATATATCACAATGATGCTTGATGGATCAAGAGCAATTCCAACAATAGATATTCCTGAGGCCAATGGCAGTCAAGACAAATTTAATAACACAACTTTATGGGAAAAAAAATTGCACTTTATCTTCTTTCCCAAAACCAAGTGTCAGCTGGGTTTTCAAGAAGCCCTCTTAATCTTAGATTAAATAAATTTCTTAAACTTTTTTCAAGATCCCAAATATTCAGAACACGTTTGTAGAAATAAAAGTCTGTCCACAAGTGCAGATCGAGAAGGCTATTACATCTTCATTCATTGTGCTCTGGTCATGAATGTTGAGAAATGCAACGACACACACCAATAAACGCTAGGGCAGAATAAATATCAAATGGTAAAAATCACCTTAGAGTGTTAGCAGTCTCTCTCTCTCTCTCTCTCTCTCTCTCTCTCTCACACACACACACACACACACACACAACAAGCAGACAACATGTATGTATGACTTATCAGAGTTTCCTATTCCAATGCTATGTTTCCAAGTCGGATAAAGCAAAACGAATATTCCTCATTTGCCGGCTGCTGTAAGGTAACTTGTGAATCATATAAAGAAGGAAAATAACAGAAAAGTTGAGCTTACCTTTGGAAATAATGCTCGGCAAGAAGCACACCAAGTTCCATAAAATTCAACAATTACTAGTCTGTCTCCAGCTTGACTTAAAGCACCCAGAAATTCTTGTGTGGAATGAATATCGACCATATTTGGTCCTGCATTCTTCTCCCACCATTTTGGCTGATCAGTTTCAGTAATAGTAGCATGCACCTGAGGTGAAGCCACGGAAAGGACAGAGAATGAGAGGAGAAACTAGGAACTGACAAATATTGCTTTTAGTGTTGGACATCACCGTAGCATAAACAATCGAACCATGAGAACCAAAGCTTATAAAAGATTGTCAACAAAGACACTACACTACTGTCTTACATGTTTCTTTCTCAACGAGTCCTGCATCCATAATTGTTTTTGTTACAGACAGAAGCAAAATCAGGCTCCATCATCAAGAATGATATGTGATAACCATTGTGCATATATCCTTGTTTTAAATGAAGCTTTAGTCAGCCAGGTGCTAGAGCAGAGTGAATGGATTGGTGTGAAATGAAAACGTGAACAAGGAACATTGCTTGTTCTAGAAGTGGCACAGGGTTAGAGGCATCCACGATCATTTAATTGGATAAGGAGACATTCTGATATACTAGATGCTTATGTAAAAGAGTCGCATTCCATGCTAAAAAAAAAAAACTTGTATTTGGAGTTTACTTTAAGAACTGATGCATATAACAGCATAAATGAGATACCATACCAAAGTAATATGGGTGATTTCACAACTTGGTCACCAGAAGTATCAGTTTAACCGTTCCAGATTGCCAGATTCCAACTTTGCAAACAATATTCTTTCATCTAGAATCTGAATCAACTACAAATAACGACCCATTAACCCTAATTACTTCTATCGGTGAATTAAAAAAGAAAGGCTGGATATTCAACTGAAACCACACGAAAAGCACCACTTGCAGACAAGATTACAGGATCAGACGACAAAACGGCCCCCTACCAAATCAACCCAGAAGAATCCGAAACTGTCTCCGCAAGACCACTAATTTTCGCAGCACCAGTGCCCAACCATTAACAGTTCAACGAAAAATGAGTGGGCGATAACATACAACAGCAACACAAAAGGGCCAAAAGCAAACAAGCAATTGAAGAGAACAACACGCAAAAAGGTAAAGAGACCTTCTTACCTTCAAACAGGCAAATTGCTTTCTGGGTTTGAACGGAAGCGGCCAAACATCACCGATCGAGCAACTCGCTACCGACAAGATCCTCTTATACGATTTCAAATTGGGGACGACGGAATTAACAGAAGCCGGGAAACATGCCGACGGTGAATTGGAAAGTCGGCGAGCGTACAGAAACGGCGACCCCAAAACATCTGCCATCTAAAGATTTACAAACACCCCCCTCAAAAGGGGAGGTAGCAAGACAGGAACCGAAGGGGATTAAACAGATGGAGATTCCACTTTTGCCGGAAAAGAAAGTGGGAAAATCTAAAGGATCAAACTTTCAGGGACGGCGTGGCAGGAAAGGCGCAGATAATTTATGGGGTCCGAGATGGGTGTTCGGGGCTTCGATGTTTCCGGGAAAATTCGCAGAAGAATCTGCCGAGTGAGCTTGCGGGTGTTCGTTCTTGGTTCGGGAACCGGCAGGAAGAAGGGAACAACAAGAAAGAGGTGTCGTCATGAGCGTTTTTATATCGGGTTCGTCGTCGACGTTTCTGCTTCTTTAACGTGCGGCCCTGAAAGTGTTTGTTTTTATTTTTTGGGTGCTTCGTGTCCTGAAAGCAGTCTTTTTTTTTTTTTTTTTGGTCGGAAACTGGAAACAGAGGTTTTTTTTTTTTGTTTGTTCAGAACTGGAAACAGAGTTTGGGCGAATGGAAAATGGGGCGATATGGGAGAATCTAATGTTTGCTTGAATTTTGGCCAGGAATTCGGAAGATTCGGCTGGTTTGATATAGAAGGGAGGATTGGCCCAGGTATAGACGATGCATTGGTCTAGCAAAGACCTTCGAGTTGGATTATACTAAATCTATTAGACCCGTTTTGGTCTAATTTCAGAATTTATAAGATAAGTTTCAGATTATAAAAACTTGGAACGGACTTAATAAGATAAGTCCCATATTTAGCTTTGAAACTTCTTAAAACTTGAAATTTATCTATTCTGTTACTATTATTTATCTCGATTGTAAATAAAGAGATTTTTTGTGAAGTTTGTTGATTAAAAAAAAAAAGAATTGGATTGTTCTTGAATGGTACATTTCATGGTGTATAGGGTGGGTTCCAATTTAAAAAAATCGGGACCAATCTCAGCAATTTGATGTTGAAGGAACGAATTTGCGTCCGCTCTATATCTATCTTTTTCTTATGAGCAAATCCCTCTTTCGATATTAACTACACATCGAATAAGGTTTTCAAAAATATATTAGATATATCAAGAGAGAAATTTATATTGGATCCATTGTCTGTGTAATGAGTTCATTTCACATCCACCTTTAGATACCCAACATGTGTGCTTAATGTAATTTAATTAGCTTTCCTTGATGGGTAGTTATAAGGAAGTGACTTTAGAGCATTTCAATGTTGGTTTTATTATTAATGCAAACAAGAAACAGCTCAAGATAATTTAGACTAATTAATGCGACCAGATATTCCACCTATGATTTTACTCTTTACATATATAAATGATATACACACACCACTAGGCACTAATGACGTATAATTAATTAATTAAGGAATATATATATCTGGCTTTTAAAATGAGATTAACACAAAAAGGGCCTTGGTGATGATATCATACCTGGCTATTTTAAGTGAATATAACTATGTTGGAGTTCCTTCGGGAACTTACAACGTGAATTACTGTGTGATCCAGAACCCTTACTCTGATCTACGCTTCCAAAGATTAGAAAGATCAGAGTACGGACAGACCCAAAAAACCGAATTCATCTTTGTATCGGAACAGAGAAACCTGAGTATCAACAGACAACAGAGGAAGACAGTTATTGGATACAATTTGAAGGAGAAAGTAGTAGTAAGCACATCAGAAGCAGTGAAAATTCTCTGTGGATTCATGTCTTGATTCATTGTCTCCATGAGGGTGGACACGTTTCTCTGTTTTCTTTTTCTTTTTCATTTCCTTCTTCCACGTGTTGATTTGCATTATTAATTTTATCTAAACCGCCAGAAGAGAAAGGGAACTAGCCCACCGCCCTTTTATTAAAAAAAGGGCCATGACTTTGACAAATGAGAACACCAATCGTGGAGCTATTTCAGTTCTTTTTTGCTTATATATCTGGTAAGAATTTGCTGATGACTGGGTTGCGTTCGCTTGCCTGGATAGATTGACAGCAGGGCACCTGAAAGATGTTTGTCATATTGGCTTTTATCTTATTGGGTCGCTCATGAAGACATCTCGTCCTGATTCACATCGTTCATGCACTACCTCCGCTTGACAGATTTCCCTTTGCCTTCAGCGCAATCAGGGGATCTGAAATGGGGGACCTGCTCTGCTTTAACTGAGATAATCAGGGTCTATTAGCCGTATCCAATTGGAAAAGAAAAAGGCAACGACAAAGGAAATCGATGCAAAGTGAGTCAAAACAATGGAAAGAAAGATAACCCATCTAGGGTCTGTGCGCGAAATAGACAGCACGGGACACGGCTTCAATGAACGATTGCACGTCTAGGCCACCCATCTAGGCTTCGGCTCTAGTATTTGCATTATCCATGAGTTCATGTCGGGATGATTGGTTCCCGACCCGATCTGGTTCTAAAGTGAAACCGAGAACTGGACCGAGAGGACCATTCTAAATTTTAGGAATCGAGGACCAAACAGTTTGATCTTTAGACCGGGGATGGGACCAAACCGTTAGTTTTGATCCAACTAATCCCATTCCTAGTCCGACGAAACTGGCCACTTTTTCTTTTTTTTTTACTAAAGAGTGATCATGCTCCGGATTGATTTGATTCGATTCGATTCTCGAACGATCCCATGAAACCCATTGCATATGTTCCCACATACTAAAAAATCAAACCTCACTTTTATTTAAGTTTATATACGTGTGTTTAAGAAATAAAATAGTCCACTTGAGCACTTATTGCTATTTTTAAGAGATTAAAAAATATATATTAAAAAATAAAGAGTCGGTCTAGTTCAGTTCCCTAGTGGAACCATCAGTTCCATAAAAAATGAAATTAGAAACCGGACTAATGCCTTTGGGAACGGGACCAAACCGATTGGTCCGGTCCTATCCTGATTTGGACAGTTCAATATGCTCAAGTACATGAGGCACAGCTACTCACTGTTGTAAATTTACGGCAGGAAAGACATGATGCAAAAAGCAAGAGACCTAAAGGATCGATTCTCCACACAAAACGGTCTTCTCATCAGAAAAATTCTGCATATATTAAGTAACAGAAACATTCCACAAGTTAAACAGAACACATTTGAGTTGTAATTTCACCTTTACCACCACTTCACCAGCCGTTGCGGCATGACCATCCCACCCCCATTCGAAAATCATACTGTTTCACCTCCATTTCTGCTCCCACCTCTATCGATACAACCACTAGCCTGCCGCCACCGCCCCCACATGAAGCCCCCTGTCTAGCTCAGCCAACTAACGCTGTATACGCATGAAATGTTGAAATTTATTATCTCGAAATATATGTTCCATGATGGACTACTTAGGACAAACCACAACCTGAACACAAGGATCATCAGTTGCTGCCACCGGATGCTGCGTCTTAAATCATTTATGTTCTTACAAAATTGTGCTCTAATGAATGGAAATGACAGGCAAATTAAAAGCATTCCGCTATTAAACATATATGCCACATTACTGACCGATGAATGATCCAGAGAATTCTAGAACCTCAACTTCCTAGTGAACCGCCTGATTTCTAGATACGTGACCCTTACCTAGGCAAACTCCTAGTACATGTCTTTCACATTATATTACAATGCTGGCTTTGCTTCGCTGATGGCTGATCTGAAGCTGCTGTAGAGTCAAATATCATGGGCTAGGCAGAAGAATAGATTTTGAAAAAGAAGCAGATCCATTATTTGGAGCACCATGTATCTTCAAAATCGAAGTGACCAAGTTGTATATCTGAATGTTCTCGAAAGATGGGACTTTTCGCCCCCTAGCGAACTGAGGACCATGACCGATGAAGATAGTCCTCATGGAGAAGATTTTATTGTCATAGCCGTGTGCTCCTCCACATTCCTGGTGCTTTGTTCTCTTCTGTTCCACCTTGAAACCCTCTTCAGTCAACCCTATTATGGGCGGAATCCGATCACTCGCCACATAATGAAGCCTACTTGGCAAGTCTTCCTTGAGATACACCTTCAAATACTGTCCATTCCCAACCTTGCCCGATCTCAATCCCTCATTCATCTTCTCAACAACATCAGCCGGTGATACACCTGAGGGCGGACGGATTGCCAGCATTGGACTCTCAGATAAAACCCAATTTGCCGGGATATCGATCCAAGATGCCAAATCATCCAAGAAGATCAGCTTTCTATCGCAAGTCCCAACCATTCCATGATCACCAACCATGATTATATTAACATCCTCAAAAACCCCTCTCTTCTCTAGACCCTTGATCAACCTCCCAATCATCCTATCGATCCTAGCAACTGCCTCGGTGATCTGAGGATCATCAGGCCCGACCTGATGACCCTGATGATCAGGATCCTCGAAATACAGAGTCATGAACACAGGCATCTCGCTACTAGGCATGTCAAAGTACTTTAAAACCGTATCGACCCGCTCCTCAAACGGCACTGAGCCATTGTAAAACTGGCAGTAACCCTTAGGGCAAGTCCACGATCCCTTATTAACCTCAGACCCTGGCCAAAAGTAAGCGGCAGCCTTCAACCCATGATTCACCACAGTTTCCCACAAAGGCTCGCCGAGCCACCACTTGGGCTCATGACTACTCATATTGAAGGTGTCCCCAGTATGAGGATCCACAAAGTGGTTATTGATGATGCCATGATAAGCAGGATACAAGCCAGTAACAATTGAGTAATGATTAGGGAAAGTGACAGTAGGGAACACCGGAATCAGGCCCACCTCGGCCTCAGTCCCGTTCGCGATCAGCCTGCCGATGTTCGGGGTCGGGGTCTTGAATTGGTACCCGAACCGGAAGCCATCGGACGAGATCAGAAGAACCACCGGCTTCTGCAGCTTCTTGAGAGGGCGAGCCGTGGTTTTGATTGAATTGGAATCGGAACTAGACGCCTTCGACGCCGACGCCATGGTAGCGGGAGCGGAAGGCGGAGGTCTAGAGAAGAAAAGGAAGGCGGCGGCGGAGAGAGCGATGCAAGTGATGAGGAGGAGAGAGATGAAGACGACGGTGGTCACGGGCCTTTGAGCCAAGGGCTTCGGTTTCGTCGACTCGTCGACCCAGTCGGTGTCGAAGGTTCGGAGGGCGGTGGACTGGTTCGGAGGGTCTTCCTCTTGGGTGAGAACCGGGGCTTGCTTGTCGTAACCCATGTCGCAAGATCGTAGCTTTTTCTGCGGAGAAAGCTTTGAGCACTCTGGTTCTTCCAAGAACTGCAGGAATCTTTCAAGAATCGGCCAAGTGGAGGGGAAATATCGAAGCTTTTCCTGCGGAGGAAGCTTCAAGCTCCCTGATTCGTCCAAGAACTGCAGGAATCTTTCAAGAATCGGACAAATGGAGGGGGAAAATCGAAGCTTTTCCGGCGTAGAAAAGCTTCCGGCCCTCTGAATCGCCCAATAACTGCAGAAATTTTTCAAGAACTGGGCAGATGAAGGGGCGCTCTCGATCTGGGTCTGCAGGAAGCGACACAGAGAGAGAGAGACTGGAAGGTCAAGAAATGAAGTGATAACGAAGGTGGGTTTTGTGGGGAGATCGACAGATGAGACGTCACGGTCGGAGAAGACCAAGACCAGAGTGATCGGAGTCCTTGGATTGACTCCGAACCAGACTGAGAGAATCGGTTCTCGAAATTGGGTACCAGAAACTAGATCGTTTGGTTTTAGGATCAGGAATTGAACCGAACCTGAACCGTTAATTTCAGTCCAATTCGATAGAACCAACGAAACCAACCGCTTTTTTTTTTCACTAAAGAGTAAACGTGCTTCAGATTAATTGATCCAATTCAATTCTCGAGCAATCCAATAAAAACAATCATATATGTTCCCACGTACTAAAAAATCAAACTCCACTTTTATTTAAATTTATACATGTGTTTAAGAAATAAAATAGTCTATTTGAAGATTTACTACTATTTTTAAGAAATTTAAAAACACATTTAAAAATATAAAGACTCGGTCC
Organism: Angophora floribunda; assembly: GCA_014182895.1. Taxonomy (NCBI): domain Eukaryota; kingdom Viridiplantae; phylum Streptophyta; class Magnoliopsida; order Myrtales; family Myrtaceae; genus Angophora; species Angophora floribunda. The sequence goes on along the minus strand of CM024707.1, from coordinate 36,358,234 downwards.
AGTTTGGTTCCCCAGTGGAACGGGAACTGAACCAAAAAATCATTGCTTCTATTTTTATAAAACTAGGAACCAGACCGATGCCTTGGGGAATCGGATCCAACCAGCTGGTTCGGTCCAATCCCTCACCCATAAGTTCATGAGGTACTACTCGCTGTTGGAAATTTACGGCAAGGAAGACATGATGCAAAAAGCAAGAAACCAAAAGGATCGATTCTCCACACAAAACGGTTTTCTCATCAGAAAAATTCTGCATATATAAGTAACAGAAAACACTCCACAGGTTAAACAGAACACACTTGAGTAGTAATTTCACCTTTACCACCACTTCACCAGCCGCTGCAGCATGACCGCCCCGCCCCCATTCGAAAATCTTATTGTCTTCACCTCCATTTCTGCTCCCACCTCTGTCAATACAACCACCAGCCCGCCGCCGCCCCCACATAAAACCCCCTGTCTAGCTCAGCCAACTAACGCTGTATACGCATGAAATGTTGAAATTTATTATCTCGAAATATATGTTCCAGGATGGCGTACTTAGGACAAACCACAACCTGAACACAAGGATCATCAATCACTGCCACCGGATGCTGCGTCTTAAATCATTTATGTTCTTACAAATCGTGCTCTAATGAATGGAAATGACAGGCAAATTAAAAGCATTCCGCTATAAAACATATATGCCACATTACTGACCGATGAATGATCCAGAGCATTCTAGAACCTCAACTTCCTAGTGAACTGCCTGATTTCTAGATATGTGACCGTTGCCTAGGCAAACTCCTAGTACATGTCTTTCACATTATATTACAATGCTGGCTTTGCTTCGCTGATGTCCTAGAACCAGGGAGGCGAGGCTGATCTGAAGCTGCTGTAGAGTAAAATATCATGGGCTAGGCAGAAGAATAGATTTTGAAAAAGAAGCAGATCCATTATTTGGAGCACCATTTATCTTCAAAATCGAAGTGACCAAGTTGTATATCTGAACGTTTTCAAAAGATGGGACTTTTCGCCCCCTAGCGAACTGAGGACCATGACCGATGAAGATAGTCCTCATGGAGAAGATTTTATTGTCATAGCCGTGTGCTCCTCCACATTCCTGGTGCTTTGTTCTCTTCTGTTCCACCTTGAAACCCTCTTCAATCAACCCTATTATGGGCGGAATCCGATCACTCGCCACATAATGAAGCCTACTCGGCAAGTCTTCCTTGAGATACACCTTCAAATACTGTCCATTCCCAACCTTGCCCGATCTCAATCCCTCATTCATCTTCTCAACGACATCAGCCGGTGATACACCTGAGGGCGGACGGATTGCCAGCAATGGACTGTGAGATAGAACCCAATTTGCTGGGATATCGATCCAAGATGCCAAATCATCCAAGAAGATCAGCTTTCTATCGCAAGTCCCAACCATTCCATGATCACCAACCATGATTATATTAACATCCTCAAAAACCCCTCTCTTCTCTAGACCCTTGATCAACTTCCCAATCATCCTATCGATCCTAGCAACTGCCTCGGTGATCTGAGGATCATCAGGCCCAACCTGATGACCCTGATGATCAGGATCCTCGAAATACAGAGTCATGAACACAGGCATCTCGCTACTAGGCATGTCGAAGTACTTCAAAACTGTATCGACCCGCTCCTCAAACGGCACTGAGCCATTGTAAAACTGGCAGTAACCCTTAGGGCAAGTCCACGATCCCTTATTAACCTCAGACCCTGGCCAAAAGTAAGTGGCGGCCTTCAACCCATGATTCACCACGGTTTCCCACAAAGGCTCGCCGAGCCACCACTTGGGATCGTGACTACCCATATTGAAGTTGTCCCCAGTATGAGGATCCACAAAGTGGTTATTGATGATGCCATGATAAGCAGGGTACAAGCCAGTAACGATTGAGTAATGATTAGGGAAAGTGAGAGTAGGGAATACCGGAATCAGGCCCGCCTCGGCCTCAGTCCCGTTCGCGATCAGCCTGCCGATGTTTGGGGTTGGGGTCTTGAATTGGTACCCGAACCGGAAGCCATCGGATGAGATCAGAAGAACCACCGGCTTCTGCAGCTTCTTGAGAGGGCGAGCTGTGGCTTCGATTGAATTGGAATCGGAACTAGACGCGTTCGACGCCGACGACGTGGTAGCGGGAGCGGAAGGCGGAGGTCTAGAGAAGAAAAGGAAGGCGAAGGCGGCGGCGGCGGAGAGAGCGATGCAAGTGATGAGGAGGAGAGAGATGAAGACGACGGTGGCCACGGGCCTTTGAGCTAAGGGCTTCGGTTTTGTCGACTCGTCGACCGAGTCGGTGTCGAAGGAGAGGAGGGCGGTGGACTGGTTCGGAGGGTCTTCCTCTTGGGCGAGAACCGGGGCTTGCTTGTCGGAACCCATGTCGCAAGATCGAAGCTTTTCCTTTTCCTGCGGAGAAAGCTTCGAGCACTCTGGTTCTTCCAAGAACTGCAGGAATCTTTCAAGAATCGGGCAAATGGAGGGGAAATATCGAAGCTTTTCCTGCGGAGAAAGCTTCAAGCCCCTGATTCGTCCAAGAACTGCAGGAATCTTTCAAGAATCGGACAAATGGAGGGGGAAAATCGAAGCTTTTCCGGCGGAGAAAAGCTTCAAGCCCTCTGATTCGGCCAAGAACTGCAGAAAATTTTCAAGAATCGGGCAGATGAAGGGGCGCTCTCGATCTGGGTCTGCAGGGAGCGACGGAGAGAGAAAGAGAGAGAGACTGGAAGGTCAAGAAATGAAGTGAAAACGAAGGTGGGCTATGGGGGGAGATCGACGGATGAGAGGTCGCGGTCGGGGAAGACCAGGGTGATCGGAGTCCTTGGATTGAGTCCGAACCAAGGAACGGGTGGTGGCGGTGGTGGTGGTTAGCGGCGTTGCGCCCTCGCTCCTCCGCCAAGCCACGCCACGCCACGTGTGCGTTTCGGCTGTGATTGGCTAGTATTTCGTATCATACTTTTGAGAAGTAATTTCAGACATTCTTCTTTTTTTTCTTTTTTAAAGTATTTCTCCTTAGAATATTCGGCCTTGTACTTGAAGACATTCGAGAAAGTTTACGTAAAAAAATTAGGAAAATTCCTAAAAGACCCTATACTTTATATGTTTAGTCCCAATTCTTCTATGAACTTATTTCTATCTTATAAAATACCCTAAATTTTAGGTATAGTCTTAAAATCCCCCTAACTTTTTTTATCTTAAAAAAATCTCACTTTATATTTAATCTCAAATTTACATCAAACTTTTCTTTTGTCATAGAAAAAAATATCAAATTTTAGGTCTAATCCAAATTTATCCCAATTTTTTTTGTTGAAAACAAAATCACCAATTTTTATTTTAATTTTAAATTTGCTCTCATTAGCCTTCTGTCCAAAAGTCATGTTTAGTCATCCTTAATTTTATATTTTACATCCTAAAATAATTTTAATTTGGAGATAATTTTCTATATTGTCTTTGTCAATGTATATATTATTATCAATGTAAAAATGCCACGGAATAGATTTCATAATAGATTAAAAATTGCTAATTTTTTTAGACAAAACAAAATTCGGAATATATTTAGAACCGGACTTAAAATTTTAAAAAAAAATTAAGACAAAAGTAAAGTTCAACATAGGACTTGAAGTTTAGAGTATTTTTTTAGACGAAAAAAAGTTCGGAATGGACTTCAATATAGATCTAAAAAGTTTTTATGGGGACTTGAACCTAAAACTAAATCTGGGAAGTTGTTGAAAGAACTGAAATGATAACGACAACCGAATTGCCAAATAGTTCATCCAACAACTTCCAGTTATTCAGACAACCAAAGATTGGACTTCTTTTCAAAGGTGCTAGTATATTCCCTCTCACCTACTAGTACAAGCAAGTTTCCAAGTACTTCAAACAGAAAAGCCCAACCCACCAAGCAAACCAGAAAATTAAACCTGACGCTTCAAATGCACGTCACAGATTCAGACTCCCAAAAGTACCTATTTGGGCATCAACTTATACCGATGCTTCTGATAAAAAGATCTCAAGTTACCAAACATTCTAAATATTGAGTATGGCCGCCAAGACTGAATGTTCCACTGAGAATTCCCAGAAACTCGCATGGGAAAACATTAAAAGAGCGGGACAACAAAGCTAATGAGCATGGCCAGAAAGATGAACCTAACAAATCGGAAAAAGAAAAAGAAAAAGAAAAAGACACAACTCGCAGTTATGAGCACAATATGTTGCTGCATCATCAATTGTGTAGAACTTGCTCATCATTGCATTACAATGTACACAAAAAGTTGCACCGCGGATTAGGCGGGTATTGTTCGGTCTGGGGTCAAAATTTCAGGCACCTTCTGAAGGAAGAGTACTCTGTATGTTTGAGGGCATCAGGATGTTAAAACCGTCCGCTGCAGTAGACACAATCATTCCTGGAATCTGAGCATGCCAATGCAGTTCTTTCAAGTCCTTTTGTCCCTGTCAACAGAGTTAGAGATGGTTGAGCATGAGGAAATGAAGAACGGCTACCTCTACCTCTAGAGTATGCCTAATACACGTGCACACGACATGTGTCATACCTGGTGAACAAATAGGAGCTGTGGAGGCAAATCCTCAGGGGCATTCACTTGTTCTTTCGTTTTGGCTTTAAACTCTGCCTCCTCTTCCTCATCCTTTTCCAAGGAAAGATCCCAGATTCTGTTCATCAAAGCCCAAGAAAGAGAATTCAGCGAGAGCATCAAATCATTTGCCATTTACACATTGAATAATTGACATATTATGCTGCTTCTGTAGTCCCCAATAAGCATGTTGACTTACGTGAGCTGGCAGTCAGACGATGATACTGCCAATGTGGAGGCTTCATGTGGGCTCCATTCGATTGAGGTGACCGGGTGTTTATGGTATTCGAAATGAGCAACCACAGAATCACCATCCTGCCAAAAGAAAAAAGATACAATATAGTAAGGATCTAAAAGTTTTATAGTACTTGAGCAAAAATATTTACAAATCCCTCATGAAGAGATCCCTTTAAAGTCCTAGGTTTTTGTATGACAATGTAAAGATAAGATATGGCCGAATATACAAGCAGCAGTTACTAATGAAAAATCATCCTCATGGGAAACAGACCATCTTCACAAGATTAAGCCTGTGTATCCACAAAATGAGAGTAAACAAGCTTTGCTGCATACCTTGGCAGGAAATTTCCTCTTGAAGGATATGAAAGAGATGCAGAATTAACAAGAAAGAGCGTAAGGCGAGAAACTGTTGCTAGCTAATAGGAAGAACCAAGTGTAAACAAACTCGACAGGAAGCTGTCAACGGACTATCACATATAGGTCAAAATGCACTTCAGAAAAGCTGAAAAACAGAATCATAGCAGATGAAGGAGAGCCACTTACTAGAGAAATCACTAGACAGAGAAAAAGATTGGATAAACAATTTTCTGTTAAGGAGCGGCTTGAAAAGGCAACTAGTATCAAAGTAAGTAAATCTTTTATCAAGGCTCATGCAGTCATGCTCTAAGGGGTTTCCACAACATGTCACCTCTTTCTGAAAACATTCCATCACGACCTATGAATTGAAAATGCTCCAAAGATAAGAAATACCTTGAGTAATCTAAGATCACGAATTGAAAATGTCCCGTCATCACATCCGGATGCCAACATACAGCTAGCCAGCCTAAACAGATTCAAGTCATTCCCGTTTCACCAAAAAGATCAGCAATGCAGAGGTATAAATGAGTTTGTATATAGGACATACTAATGGTATACAAACCTGTTCCATGAGATGACATTCACATCAGCATTATGCGCCTTAAAAGAAGCAGCTGGTTTCTTCCCTAAACGGGTATCCCATATCGCAATAGTTCCGTCAACTGAACAAGAGGCAAAGACATTTTGTTCTGTGGGGCTCCACTGCAGGATTGATAGTAAGAAATTACTTAATATTAAATGGCATGAAAGCTGATGCTCATAGTTCTATAGACAACTGGAGGAAGTGTTCATAAACATACTTGCAGATCTTCAACACTTGCAGCATGTCCAATAAACGGAGTGGAATCAACATTCCATGTTGAAGCAGATGTCGGTTCCCAGAGAAAGATGCTATTCTTGCAGTCCCCTGCAAGTGCAATTAATGCAGAGACAACCAATCACACTTGGCGACAACAGATCAAAAAATAGATCTCACAGGAACTTCTATTGCCATTACCAGATACGAGCCTCCCAGGTACAAGAGGACTCCAATCTATGGCGTAACCTTCATCTTTGTGGCCGCCAAACTTCATTAATGGAGCCTGATTAAAAACTGAGGAAGCTCCCTGGCTGACGTCCGTTTCTGATTCAGCCAAAGCATTCAAATGGGAGCTGAAGTCCCATATCTACAATAACACAAGCATAGATAAAGATATAGTTATAACCAAGGTCACTGAGGTGTCCTTAAATATCTCATAGCCCACATGAAAATCAACCAAAAACTGCCCCACCCACACAACATACACAAAATTCCACAACCAGAACATGAAAAAAGTTTTCTATACTATCTAGAATAGTTGTAATAAGAAAACCCTGCTAATGACCATTTATTATGCCATTCATATGATCCCAAGTGCCTTACACCAGTAACAGTACATTGAATTGTGATGCATTTAAAAATTCAAAGGTGATCATAGGCTTCACTATGATATTGTCAATGTGGATTGGTGCATTCTAAAACTGTAAGCAAAATGAAAGTTCTATGGGGTGCGAAAGATGATCGCTTAGATAGGTAGTGGCAGGCTAGAGAAAGTGGTTAAAACAATGTCAATGCTTTCATTTGCACAGAAACGATGTTGATATGCCAAGGCCCAACAATTATGCAATCTCTCAGCATGTAATGGAAGAAATGAAGAAGTTATCCAATACTAGCTGGGAATAGCTGGTGTTTATGTTCCTTATACATAAGAAGAAACTGATGATCAAAGTAGGCAAGTATAAATAAGAAATGATGGCCACACCAGGTCATGCTCATATAATACACTGGATGTGACAAATGAGAATATTCGTGAAGAAGCCAAAAAAAATGCTTCTTCTTTATCTAGGAAGGTTTGAGGCTACAATTGATTTATCATTAAGCAAAAATGATCTAATTAAGCAAAGAGAGAGCGTTTAAACCCATTTCACAACCACCTTCTTCTATCACGTATCTTAAGTGAGGCATCAAGCCAACAACCAAAAAGAATCAAATGCACAAAACCTACTCACTTGCACATGTCCAGAGTCTCCCCAAGATGCACAGATATGGGGATTTTGATTCATAGCTCTTATTCGATTAACACATCCTTCATGGCCTACTTTTCTTAGCTGCCAATAAAAACAAAGATCAAGAGTCAAAATCACTATGAAAAATCACACCATATTTCACAAAACAGCAAACTGGTCATAAGGCTCAGTAAAATGCCCTAAGGAAACAAGAGATTGCCTGCAAAACTGGCGTCCCAGATCCACCTAGTTCATCATCGCTATCTTCGTCACTATCACTGCTGTCACTCTCCTCATCAGCATCATCGGTAGGTTTGGACGGCACTAGTTCACGCCTTTTACCGGTAATGTTGCTTACTTTGAATATCCCAATTGAGTTCCAAGAAGGGTTCTCTGCCTGCAAACAACAGTAGCATCGTGATGATGGAAACTCCATAGCCAGTGATTAAAATAAATAATACTGTGACCTATATTAAAATAAATAATACTCCTCTAATGGACCAAGAGCTTTATGAAGCAAAATTTCACCCTACCATTAACGACCAATAAAGGATTCTACCACTCTTAATAATGATATTTCTTGGGAGAAACAAAAGCTCCAGCCAGTAAAAAAGGCAACGCCCAGAAAGACAGCATAAAAAAGGTTATCGGGTCTTTCCAGAGACCATAAGTGGCATCCATACCCATCAACCAAAAACTGAATCAGCAAAACCGCTCACCTGAGTTCCAGCAACAAAGTAAACTTGATGTGGAAATTCAGTCCGAACCAAACCCAGTGTATCACGGACAATATCAAAACTGCCACAAGAATTCAACTTTCACCAAATGCACTCAACAAACAAGACTAAGTAGCAGAAGCAAAATAGAATCATCCGAGAATTTCCATTTAAATAAAATGAAACAATTTGAGAATCAATTCTCAGGACTCTCTCTTTCCCAGCATTTCCTAGCCAAGCAGACCCAGGGAAAAAATCACAATCCAAAGCACCTGAGGCAAGGCCAGCCAATGTGGAAGGCGTGAAGGGAATTGTAAGCAGACGGGTCACACTGAAGTTCTTCTCCTTCCTCTAGCTTGTCCACACCTGGCTGCCACACCTTCGCAGGCATTGAAGGAATTGAGGAAGATGAAGACGACCCATCTTCTTTCTTTGATCCCTGCACTCCAATAACCACCAAAAGAGCAACCTTTTAGATACTGGAATCCACAAAACGCCTTTTCTTTTAAAGGGTAAGCGCTAATTCTCTGATTCGCCATCCCCATGGATGTCGAGCTGAAACGATCCTCGAGAAATTTGGAGATCCAAAAGCTCGGACCTTGTTCTTTCTTTTGGCTTTCTTGGGGTTCTTTACGCTTCGAACCATGTTTGGTTCGTGGGTCGCAGAATGGTAGGCGTCCAGAGAAGCGCGAATGAAGACCAACGAATGGGTCGGACGGTGAGGGTTTTGGGATGTCTAATTCTAGGGTTTAAGCTCGCTCGCTCGCTCCCTCTTATGCTTCATCAACCGCTGAAACGCTTGCCTTCAAGCCCAAGCGGCCATTCATGGTTTTCATAGTTTCACCCCATAAAATACACGGATCTGCAAAGCGACCCCAGTGCGGATTATCGTTATAAATGAAAGGGATAAAATCATGAAAAACTTTGTATCGATACACATATGATAATTTTTGCCTTATATCAATTTTTTGATCATAAAAAAATCTAAATTAATATATTTAAGATAAATTTAACTTTCGTTACTTTCTGTTAAAGTAAATTAATATCACAAAAAATTACCAACCAAAACACATGTGACAAATGAATAGTAAAACATGTCAACACGTGTTATCTATTTTAGAAATTTAATAATAAAAATCTAATGAAAATTAATGAAGGGTAAATTTATCACAAAAGTACCAATTTCAGATTAAATTGATTCGTCGCAAATATATCATTTTGGATTTTTTTTGTGACATGAACTCTATATGGAAATCTGCTTAATTGACCCCTTTTTTTTTATTGGCATCTAGCTGAGCTTTATTTAAAGTTTATGTGAAATGAACAGATACATATTTTCTTTTATTGAGATAATTATAGTGAGTTTGAATGTTATTTAAGTTATATTAGATGTAAATTTTTGAGGTGCTAAGCTTTAAATAATTTTTTTATTGTTGAGCTCTGAAAGTGAGAAGTTCAAAGAAAGTGTTGGCGGAAGAGCTACTGACCCGCTACAGCATTGCATGTAACTAAGATGATAAATAAGACTAATATGTTAGATTGTAAACACTACTTTTTCTAATGACGTCAAGGTGCCTTAACCTCTTAGCATCGGACCGGATTTGTCAGGTCACGATATGACTCTCCTCTCAATCCATTGGTAATCAGTAGGCTATGGACGTCGATAATTGTTCTCACACTGTATTTCACAATTTGAACAGAAAATTGTGCGATCTTGACTGGTATCACTAATCATGCTTAACATTAATGATTGTCGAAAGTCAGAGGAGATATTTAGATGCAAATTTCAGCTTTATAATATACTATGAAAGATCTTATTTCTTTCTTACAGCAGACACTTGAATTGCACTGCGCTTTGCTGGACAGAATGTCATATATACCCCCACGAAGATGGTGAAGAAAGAATGGGCTTGGAAGAAGATGATCCGCATTCAAGATCATCGAGTAGCTTCAAGAGTGAATGTACAGTTGCAACTTTATGGCGCTGTGCACAAAGATCTTTCACTGGTAAAATCAGGCGAAACAAAAGGGGATCTGATATCTTTGGCAGATACTAAAGAATATGTGCAAGCAGATGTGATTCCATCCAGACACCGTTCTAGCTCGATCATGTGGTATTTCCTCCATTGGCTTCTTCACCACCGTGCAATGTCATCTGCAATGCAACGAAACCAGCCGACATCAGGAGTATAACAAGGAGACTCATGCAACCGTAAGATGTTTCCACAGGTTGCGGCCAATTGTCATAATCATGGGATATTAGTAATATCTACGTTCTGAGATTTTTCAGGACAAACTGGCAAGGATAAATGAGCCTGGCTAAGGAGAAGTATGACAAGTACCTGTCTTTTCTTTGCCTGGTGAGCAGAACAAGAGCCCCAAATCCTACCATAATTGCAACTTTCATTACCTAGCAATGAGGGAGAAGCATTTAGCAATTGATGGGATTTTCGTTCTTTCAGTTCAAGTCGTGTTCCTTTGCTGATTATACTGTGCTGATAACCAATTCCAGTTAATTCACATGTCACTGAGCTACAACACAAGTGGCTCACCACCAATCAGTCACAACCTTATCTATGGATTTAACCACAATTGCCATAAATGAAGAATAAAAACGAAATTCTCACCAAGAACTCGTAATTCAAATTAGCCTTTTCTTATGAACATTTAAATTAAAATAGAAAAAATCTGCAAATTTCCACCTGTCCAATCGGTCCTCTGGGAGGATCAATGTCTGTTGAACTGTCAGTTTTTGCTCTATTCTTCCTGTAAGAATTCTTCTGGTCTTTCTTCACCTCGTTTCCATTTCTTTTCACCTCCATATGCTGAAAGTCATTGAGAAGACATATTCACAAGGCTAAATATCCATACATTAATTTACGCAGGTATGAAGGCTCGTCAACAACAGCTATTTTAGATCTTATATTTCATAATGCAGTCTGTCATTCTAAGTCAGGAATGCTTCTAAAGCCAATGCGTACTTGCTAAATTAATCTTGTTCAACAAAGCTGGAATTAGCAATGCTTAAACATCAAGATATAGGCCAACCAAGCATAATGTAAAACTAGTCAGAGAAACCCCAATATATGAAAATCTCCAACTCAATGACGTGCTTCCATACGCTACTAATGAAGTAAAACATTGATTTCAATCCAAACTTTAACATTAAGAAAAGATGAAAGGCACAAGTTGCTGCTAACAGCCACACATAAATAGAAACAGACTGTACCACAACCTTATAACTATACTTACACGTCCTTTGAAGGCAATATTTTCATAAAAAAAGTTCCCTAAGGCTCTATAATCTTTATCGTGCAGGCTGAGCTTAAAGCCTTTAATTCGAAAATTGGACATACTTTAATTTTTTTGTCTCCAGGATATGCAACCCCGTACGCACACACCCACAATCAAACTTTTGTTCTTGCAACTCTTCACAATACCGTCCTGCTCTCAACAGGTTTGAACCTTAGATTACAACCAATTAATGGACCAAAAGACTGGAAGCCAAAAGTCGCAAATATACCTCTCCAGCATTTTCGGGCATCAAAATCCTAATCTTCCCCCTCCATGTACTCGTTTCCATACTGCAGCATCCCATCAGATGCATTGCCTGTTTCCCTCCAGTAGTAATACAAAGGTCTCTGGGTTCATCAGGAAATATCCACGCACCTGACCTCTCATATGCATCATGTTCCCTTTGGCAGCAACTCGTTGACTTCACTTTATCATTCGAAGCTCTTTGAAATTTCATTTTGTGTGAATCTACAGAATCTATCGCTTTTCCACTCCTTTCAACCACATTGCCACTAGAATCATGTTGCTTGCAAGACCAATCATGTGAACTATCTAGTTGATTCTCCGTCACTGTTAAACTCAAGTGTCCAGTGTCATGAGAAGATTTAGTACCACGCAGTGGTCTAGTTGGACCAATTCTTGTTTCATTTTGTGATGCAGCTCGTTGCGACTCTTCCTTAGGAAAAGGACTATGGACCTTCCGTGGAATCAGCTTAGCTCCTTTACTATTCTCTACCTTATTTCTTTTAAATTGATGGTTAGCAATATTTTCCGTTCCAGACAGGCTTGGTTCTGTTTTAGCCAGTGGTCAGAACGGAATTGAAAATCCACTCCTGCAATAACTGTGGTTTCAGCCAAAAATGTGCTCCATTTTTGGCTAGGCTGATGGCAGGGACAAAAAAATCTTCAGAGCTTGGGTATTACCCAGCTGTATATGGCAGTGAAATGAAGTGGGAGGAGCTGTGCATATGATTTTCAATTCTGTGGAGAGCTTAATTGGTACTGCATCAGAAACGACGATTTCCAAGTACAACTATAATCTTGACATAGGAATAGCTCATTGGCAATCTTAGACGTGCAAATTAATTTGGAAGATACTAGTCGTGTTCTTTTATTATCATTTTCACAATGGTTTGGTGTGTCTTTGAATCCCAATGAGAGAAATCATGTTCTTTTATTAACATATTCAGTTGAGAGTACTTATTTCACATTAGTATTTTCAGTTTGGCATGGGGCTTTTCGTGTCGATGTCTTATTGTTTTTTGTCATTTTTCAACAAATCTTGGGGAAATTGGTCAACCACATGAACATGATGCTTCAGCATCAATTGGCTCGGGATCCTGGTGAAAATAGATAATCAAAGCACATTGCATGTCATTATACGTCATCAATCACAAAGAACGACTCCTCACCCTTGACATGATAAGAATTTGTTCTTATGCAGAGTATTAGCTTCTTCCAAGTTTTATTAAGGTTGGTTTCCTAGAGTACAGGATGTTTATTATGGGGTTCTTTCATTCATTCATGCTTAATAAATCAAAACTTCATTCATTATTACTGGTACAACTTAGGTCCACTGATTCTGTCATGGATTCATAAGCCACTGGAGACACCATCATAAGATATCTACTTTCTCAGATCCAAAACACCGATGGTGGGATGATGAATTTCTGTGGATCTATGTTCTGCTTTGTTTGTAATTAAGATTGATAATACATAGGTTTCTCGATTTGACAGTAGATTTATGGCCTTGATTCCATCAAAAGTAACATCATGTACGGTGGAAAATCTGGGAGGAATCATGTTGTGCTCTTTCTTGTTTTTCATCATAGTGATATCCATCTCGCATGTTTGTAGCATCAGTCAGTGTTTTTACAGATCGATTTTGCATCATTCTGTTCGTTCTTCACTTGGTGATGACAATTTCTCATGCCCCTGATGCTTTAAATGACTAGGAGCTTCACTGTAATTTTGGCAATGGTGTGAGATCCGAACCAAATATCTGGGATATGGATGCAACAAAGGCATTCTTTAAGCCGATTACCTTGTGTCGTGCTTTATGAGTGGGAGCTGTCCATCGTAGTAATGAAAACAGGCGCTTTATTTCGTTCCCAGGACGTTTGAGAGCTGATCTGGATCCATGAATGCCCATCTTTTCGTGAACTATTACTCAATCAAATCGGAATACTTTGCCACATATGCCACCACAGCAGAACAGAATTGGAAGTTCGACCTACTAAATACAAGAGGACCGTGGAAATTACCAACTTTGGGCCCAGTTAGATATGTCTACTATTTCGGGTGTAATAGTAATTTTCCTCAAAACTTTGGTTATGTTACTTATAAAATTTTCATAAATATCATGGTTTTGGCTCTTGAATTGTACTTTATCATATTTATAAACATGCATATAAGTATTGCACTTAATCTCGTGTAACTAAGACTAACAATACCTACTGGTTAATGGTTTTCCCATAAGATCCTAATCCTCCTCAATCAGCCATGTGTACCCAACGATACCTATCATTAGCACCTCCTCATTCATAAGCACAATAATCCTTTTTCTTCTGCCGATCGTTGCCATGTACATAAGAAGTATATATTCAGTGTAAATATTCAGGGAAAATTACGTAAAAAAGTCAAAAAGAGGGAGTAGAAAGCGACATTGGAAGCTACTCTTTCCTTCATTAGATGCAGGGGAAGGCAGAGAGATTTGCGAAGCACACAACTTGGAGAGATCCGCTTCAGGATCGAAGCAATCTCGCTGGAGTTGCCGAGACTTTCTAGAAAATGGCTTTAACCCATCAAGGATGAAGCTTTGTAAATGTTGCAATTGATTCATCTGCTCGGAAATCGACCAGCACGCATGGGACATGGACATTGCTATCCGGATGACAACTCATCAAGTGCTTGAAGAGTTTCAAATATTTCATCATGTCAATAAATACATATCGGGCCCTCGACTTTGTTGAGGAGATAGATGTCATTACCATATGGTTGGCCCCCATAAAAATTTCACACAGCGCTTTCCTCAAAATATTGTGCGACGGAGCTCGAGATGAAAAACCCCGCTGGATGCCCAAACCTTGTGACGTTTTTCCAGAAAAATAGTTAAATTGGATAGAAAGTAGAGGGTGAGTCGGGCAATGCTCTTGCTCATGGGCTGAAAAGGTTTCGGAAATGGCTCAACTTATAGTCAATGAAGCGTTGGGATTGAGCGATAAGCATTGCACGTTATATAACGAGGTCATTAATGGTTTCCTTGGAGTTAAATTCGTTGGAAAAGTATACATCACTTATAATTCAATGTTGCTAGGTACGAAAACATGGTGGTGGTGACATGAGAAAATTATAGTAGGCGATTTGGGACATACATATATGAAAAATGAGGTATGAACATAACATGTTAATAAAATATTTGTCAAACAAACTATTGCACACATTATTTATGAATAGCAAAAGCTCACCCTTGCTACTATTACAATTGCTTTTCTCATCAACACACAAGAACACGCAGAGCAAATAAGCTCATACAAATACATGCTCAACAAACAAGCCAACTCTCACTTTTTCTCTATAGTGGAGCTCGCATTAAGAGGCTATCCAGTGCCATAGGTATGGTTGTCAGAACCAAATCAGAACTGAAACTGATACGAACCGAATTTTCGTATATTTTCAGTTTGATTTGGGTTTCAGTTTGGAGAATAATTATTTTTTTATTCCAGTTCAGTAAACGGAAAATAACATATCTTCTTAATATTACAATTTATACAATCTCTCTCCTTTTCCACTAAACCCTTTTTTTAATATTTAAAAAAAAAGCCAAAAAAAAATTGAACCAAACCAATTGTGAGTCAATGGCGAATTGGATAGTTTCAATAGTCTACTTCCACCGATTGTGAGTCAACAGCGTCTTCTCTTCTTCCAAGTTGCCAGGCGCGGGTCACAACACTCCGTGTCTCATTTTACCTCCAAGCTATATAGTATGCATTCAGAATGTGTTTGTTTTGTTAATAACCTATTTTTAAAAAAGAGTGCTTTTGTCAGTTTTTTTTTTTATTAGTCAGTTTGCTTTATAATTTGAGAGACTACTCTTCTTCTTTCTTCTTCTTCTTCTCTCTTTTTTTATTTATTTATAAATAAAATGAAACAAAAAAGAGGCTGCTTGGGTTACATAAAAATCAGGTACTGAAGGAGAAATGAATGCACAAAGAGTTGTTCTATTGAGAAATGCAGCAGAAGACACAGATTCGTAGAGCACACCACTTTGAGCTAACTGCTTCAAGAAAGAACCTCTGCCGCCTCGTTGGAGTAGCTGAGATTTTCTAGTAATCGATTATCTCACAGAGAATGAAGCATTGTATTGCAACCATCAACTTGTTCTTCTTCAAAATCGGTGAAAAAGAAAGACATCGTATTATTTCTTCTATTAGCAGAGTCAAATAGTACAATAGGAGAAATTTTTGTACCTATTTTGAACTTATAACATAGCACCAAGTTGGAAATTGTATCTCTACTTTTGAAATTTGCTAAAACACACTAACTATCTATCAAAAAGATTATACTCGTGGTGTCAAAATTGATTTGAAATATAGAATTCAAATGATTCCTCCAAATCAAGTTCTGTTTTGATTAAAAATGTGGAAAGGCTAAAGTTATTGAGAATGATTCATGTCATCAAAGAATCACATAATTGGATAATGGAATGGCCAATGCCTCAAAAAGAGCATGATACATCATTAAGAAACTAGAAATCATAACGATTAATATAAGATATATTAGAAGTAGTCAGTAGAAATAAAAATAAAAAATTTATCAATGATGAAATTTTCCCATTATCTTTATTGGTTTTAATAGTGAATTTATAGGACGCGCTAAATAGCTAGCTAACCTCAAATCAAGAAGACGTGGGAAGGGAGAATCACTAAGTCCGGAGTAAATCCGGTGTTGGAACGAAAGAGCAAACCAGGTTCGGATTGAAGTAATAGTAAAGCTACTGTCGAGAGATAAAGTTTTGTAATGAAGATTTTCTACCATGCTTTTTTCGCTCTATTTTGGCCAAAGAAAACGTCATTTCACGACCCCACCATGTCGGTTTGGTGCAATTACAAATCAGGTAATCCGTGTGAGAATCCCAACTTTGACCATTGAGCTTTGCAAATTATACTATTTCTTCATCTATAATTAACAAAAAATGGGGTCATTAATGGTTTCGTCGGAAAATCCTCCAACAGGTGAATTTGAAATGAAATCCATTCTGAAAGTAGATTTCATTTATTGTTCATTGTTGCCGGGTATGGAAGTACAATGATGATAATACGAAAAAATTATAATAGGCAACTCAGGACCTACTTATCAAAAAAGAAATATGTACACAACACACAAATAAAATAGCCATCACACAACTATCACACACATAATTTATGATTTGTGAAAGCTTACACTTACTATCCCAATTGTTTTTTTTTTTTTTGCTTGACACGTAAAAACATTTGGAAAAAACCCTTTTTTATTTCTTTTCCGCTGCACGGATAAGCCCACTCTTTCTTTTTCTCCTCCGTTTGAAGCCTTCTCCGACTTTGAAAGAACCTTAGCTTATCATATGACTTCGATAGCTCCTCCTCTTCATGTTCTTACGAGAGCACCTATCCATGGTACGTCTCCCAAATGGTTCACTACTATTAACCCTCACTTACCATTTCCCACACAGTAGCCATGATAAGTAGATGTTGATTCATGAGATAGAAAGACCAATTTTTCCATTGGCAAAATACGATGATAGAAAAAGCCACCAACCGATGAAGTGATTGTTTGGTAACTATGAATGAAGTGATTTGGGTCATTCTTCAATCAAATCCGCTTTTGCTTTCTTTACAATTCTCATATGTTTAGAAAGGTTTCGGATATTTCATATTTTACGTTAAGTAGAAAATGTGACCATCGAATTAAAAAAGAAGGTAGTTGAGAGAAAAATAAGATTAATTCCAATACTTCTTTACAAAGAAAGAATTTTAGATAATAATGAAATATATTTTTACCGATTTTTGGTAACCTTGCATTTTTGCACTTTTCTTATAGTATAAAACAAAATCGACTTTAACGATAAAATTGAGTTTCTCTTTTTTATACAAAGAACGAGGTGGTGTTCATGTTCATCCTCTCAGTGATTTTGAAGACACACTCATCTACATTGAGTATGATGCATTTGAAATTTGACTCAAAGTAAAAAAAGAAAAAGCAAACTCATGTTTCGTATAGGCGAATAATTTTTTACAAGAAATTGAAAGAATAGTTAAGGAAAATGAACAAATGAATAAACATTCTAATTTTGCACGAAAATATTGAGATGCTAATGAAAATATTTTTATTTGGTCAATTATATCAATGTATTATAAGGTGACTATTTTTAAGTAAATATTAAATTCTGAAAAGTAAGAAAATATATTCGGTTTTCTGCCGAAAAGGTTTCAAGCTGGAGCTGAAAGTTGTCACTTTTGTTTCTCGTCGAGAGAGAAGTGAGAGGAGGAGGAGGAAACAACCCTCACCATCTCTCTCCCCTTGCAGTGGCTTTCGTGGTTATTGATGCTGATTAGACGTTGCCCTATCTCTTTGGGGGCAACCGTGATTTAGCATACTTGTTGATTTTACTCACCAACTCCGCAAAAATTAGCTATCAACATATGGAAATTAAACAGAAGTAGATAATATGAGGTGCTATGGCGACGGCCGCAAGGACCCCTTCTCGCTCAACTTCATTTGTTTATGCTCATTAGAAATCCCAGTCATTAGAAATCCCGATCAATGCGCGGTCGCTTTGCCATGCAGGGATCTCACCCTGCAAAAATAAGATTCTTGTCTCGCATTGAAGTTTCCCCAATCATAGAGTTTATATTCCAAAGCAATCCTGGAGTCGATGTACACAAGTAGGAGATGTTTTGAACCCTTGGCGGTCTGTTAGTAGGGTATACATCTGGTAATAAATAAATAAAAATTGCAATCTGGGCCTAATTTTTGAGGGGCTCGGCCCAAGCCCGTCTAAGGTCGATCACGAATCGGTAAATCCCCCGTTGGTATGGTGGCGGTATTGGATGATCGGACACTCATCGTGACTCGATGAACTAAAACTTCCTGGAGAAAGAGCTGATTCCCCGACCGAAGCCGGAACGAAGAATGTTTCGGCGGGCTGCTCTTCTCTTGCCTCGAGCTCGAAACCCGAGCACCGCTTTGGACTTTGCTTTGGCCGATCATCTTTAATCGACACCCAACGGTTCAATCAGACGAAGAATGGAAGGGTCCTAATGAATCGAGAGTCTTTTGCTCTCTCTACAACTCTCGTATGTTCTGTGAACTGAAGATTCGTCGATGGAACCCAGATGGAGATGGAGAGAGCCAAGCTCGAGAACGAGCGGAAGAGGCCTCGAGGACGAGAGAATTGGCGCTTCTCGTCTTCAACGGCAGGAAGAAAGCTCCGACCACCAACCCAACCATGGCCAATTCGAAGGTGGAGACGCTGTGTGACTTGTCCGATGGAGGATTGATAACTTTGGACCGTATTCTCACAAAAAGTTCGAGTCTTTCAAAATGGGTATCGGGATTTGGTTGGTACTCCATTGCTCAGTTAAATTTTGCTGGTACTCATCGGCTAAATTTTGCTCTCTTTATGCTTTTCTTTGGGCTTACACTTATTGGTGGAGAGGAATCACAATATGTGTGTCTGCTTGTTTCATGAACGATTGAGGATGCCTCTCGCTAATTTCGTAGTGCATGCCGGCAGACTTTTATTGAATTTTGTGTGGTACGTTCTGAAATTTTTTAATTGACTGAAAAGTGAAAAGTGGTGTGTGCAAGTCTGATTCCAGTGGGTGCCTTAAAGCTTCTATTTCGACGACTGAAAAAAGGGCATTAGCAATCACGGTATTTTCACTTTTTGTCTCGGTTTGTTCTCTGTAATTGGGATATGCTTGGAGTTTTCCCTTTGTTCAATACTTCTCTCTGCCTGGATGCTTTTTCGTGTTTGATATATCTAGGAGACTAAGGTGATTTTTGTAGTTCCCTTCCTTTTCTTTCAGGTGTAAGTTCTCTGGCCGCACTTGATGATTGTGTGTAAGTTGACTATGAGAAGTTGAATTGGCTTGTGAAAAAGATTCATTAGCCTACTGTTGTTTGCACTTTTCAGCTAGATCGAGAGTCAGAATGAGGGATAGATTGTAAAATGAGGGATTCAACTGCAAGGCCTCCACATTGGTCGAATTTCGAAGATTGAATGGAATGATGGGGGTTCAATTTCGCATGAACTTGTGGAGATCACAGAGCTCCAGGAAATAAGACAGGGATGCAACTCATTGGAATTTTATATGTTCATGGCACTCCTACGGCAGATAAAAATTGGTTCATGAAAAAGAATGCTCCGATCAGTCGATCACTTTGGCCTCAAAGTCGGAACAACTCACGATTCCCATCAAAGGTAAATAAAGTGGGTCACACTATTCATTGTCAAGATATATTGCCAATTTCATCAGCATTTCATATGCATTGTACTTTTGTCTTTGAATGGTTCATGAAAGTTGACACAATGCTTCAGGGGTATTCATCCTCTGGATCATTGGAGGCGTTAAGATGGGTCACAGTGCCTCATCAAATTTTACAAACCTTAAAATGATTTTACCAACGATCCAATGAATAAGTTAGCAACCAACTTTTTCTCAAATTTTACTAGTGTAGCACTCTAATAAATTTACAAATATGTCAATAAATTAGTAAGTTTGTAACTTCTTTCACTTTGAAATTTGTTTTTATCAACTAAAAATTTCCTATAGTTAGTATTAACAATTTTTTTAATCATAGTGAGCTTTTCATTCACTGAGTACGGGCCCAATTACATGGAAAGGGGGCATCAATTAGTTTATCATGGACCCATCACTTAGTTTCCCCTCAAAATCACGGCAGACGCATGCCAAAAAACCCTTCGGAAGATCCTTCATGGAAAGTTCTGTCAATGTTTAGCTTGAGGACTCGGTGGTTTCCATCTTATGGGTAGGTGTCGTGGGTTGTTTATATTCCTCTGATTCTCGGCCATTCCATTTCAATAGATTCATATGCATAGCCATGATAGACGCCATTGTTGTTGCAGGATCTGGTAAGTGATGCTTGAAAATAGAGGAATATCTTTATGTCTAAATGTGCCAAAAAGTTACCGCAATCAGTTCGAAAGATGGGGGGCTTTGAGGTGATTACAATCTTCAATAGCTATCCTTTGATTCAAATAACTTCCTGATTTGAAATCTGAATGCCAATCTCTAAGGCCACCTTTATACCTTTCGTCCTTTGACAGAGAGGGAACAGATGTATGTTTAGCAGTTTCAGGTTCCTTTTTGCAAAGGCGGCATGTCGACTCAGGTACAATCTTCCTTCTGCATAGGTTCTTTCTTGTGGGTAGGGCGTTTTAGCACACACTACACGTAAACACCCTTACTTTGGGTTGAGTCTTTAGATTCCATGCCTTAGAGGGCTTTTGGAGTTTGGTAGGACGATGAGGCTTGATTTGCTTCATGCTTAGTCTCAATGTCGTGGAGTTGGTTGTAGCCACTTTTAACAGCATAGCCTCCTGCTTGGTTGGGTGTCCAGACTAGGTTGTCTTCTGTAGGTGTTGCTAAGAGTGGGATAGCTAGAATGTCATTTACTATATGCTCATCAAAAAGAGAGAACAACACGTGCTCATTCCATTGCTCTTCATCAGCATTTCTGTCACCCCTGTTCAGCCAGTATATTCTTGAGCGCATACCTCAGTACATTTCTCCTTGTTTCCATAGATCTTCAATTTGCATTTTCAGTTGCTGCATTTTGTCCCTGTCATGAAGCAAGCTCTGCTTATTTGTTGACTCCTAAAGCTCCCTATTCAAGCAGTTGATTTGACTATTAGCATTAGAGAACTTCCGCTTGCTCCACTTCTTTAGGTCCTCTATTACTTTTTGTAGTTTCTTCAAACAGTGTTCATTTCCATGCCTAGAGTATTCCACGCTGAACTTACTAGCTTTCAACCCAAAAAAAAAAAAAAAAAAAAAACTTACTAGCTGATCACATTCGTTTTCTTCAAGCCAGTATGCTTCCAACTTAATTTCTCTTTCTTTTTGCAGGTTCCGCTGAGAGAGTTAGCAAGATAGGACTATGGTCCAAGCCTATAGTAGGTAATGCATATGCTTTCACTTCTGGGATGTCACTCTCCAGTCTCCATTGCATGGAGTTCTATCTAGTCTCTCTCACATAGGCATCCCCATTCCTATTATTTGCCCGTGTAAATGCGCATCCTTCACACTTCACATTTAAGATCCATTAGAGAGCATGCATTTATAATGTCCAGTGTCTTGAAAAGCCACTAACCTATGGTGCTTCGCCATATGCCTGCCTACTTTTTCCCAGCAATAGAAAATTTCAATGAAGTTCAGTCCCCCCCAACCCCCCCCTCCCCCAAAAAAAAAAAAAAAGAAAAACCAAATCGAAGGAAGCTGGTTTTGGAAGCTGATTATCGGAGTGTCTACAGAGGTAATTCTCATCTGTTTTCCACTATCTGTACAATTTGGTGAAACATTTCATTTGTGACTGATTCCATTGTTAGCGCCACCCTGTCACTCCGTAAAATTGCTGATGCCCCTGCAATTCCATTTGAATTTACCACTGCACAGTTCTTGAATTGTATTCATTTCAAGCTCATACCACAGGTTCTTGATTCTTTGTTTCCATCAGAAAAACAATGTGGGGCCTTTCTAGAGCCGCAATGCCAAGATTGTCTCGCGTGTGCCCACTGCTGACAATTCAAACATAAAATTTTCAAGGGAATCTCAGTGGCTTATTAGTGCTAGCCACTAAAGCCCGTATCTTAGGATCCTCCAAAACCTGAATTGGAGTCTCCAAAAGTTTGGTCTCATCTAAGGCAAGAGAGTTCACCTTTCGAGAAGCGTAAGGACTATTCCTTCACTGTGTTTTGTTTCCACCTGTTTCCTTCCCCTTGCTACATTTCTCTTGGGGGCCTTTTGAGCTGCCTTCCAGCATTGTAGAGTGGTTTGGAGCTGTTATCAGCATCAAGCTCTTTTCTTATTTTTGTATGGACTGATGCCACCTTTTCCAATTGCTTCTATCTTTTCTGTAAAAATCTATGCTGACTTTTCCAGATTGTTCCCACTACTAGGAACCAACAGATTCTTTCCCCTAGGCTCATAGGACACCATTTGCAGGGTGGGGATGAGTTTCTGGAATAATCTTATCTATGGTTATATCCTCCAGTTTTGCATAGAACAGCTTCCAAAGAGGGCTCTTCTTCTAAAATAACTAGGATCATCAGTTTCTAGCCGGTTCTCATCATATTCCTCTTCCTCAAAGAACTTGGCATGATGCCCTATGCGACCACATGCATAACAAAAGTGCCATAGTCTCTCATATCTAAAGTTGATCCATAGTTTCTTTCCTCCTTGGCTGGCCAATGTCCTGGGTTTCAAGGGGGATAATAAATCAATTCTTACTCTAGCTTTTCCACCTGTATAGGAGCTAAACCCATTTTTATCAAGTTTCACTTCAGTTACCAAGCCTGCTGCTACTGCTATTCGCCTTAAGGTTTCCTCCGAGACCCAATCCATAGGTAATCTATGCACTTGAACCTAAAACTAGCAATGTGTGTGTTCGTAAATGTACTGCGGAGTAGTCAGTGTCCATCGTTTAAGCACCTAAAGATTGCCAGAGAAAGACCAAGGCCTTGTCTCAAGAATTTGTTCATTTCATTTTCAGACTTCAAGGTAAAGGCTAAAGTTCTCAAGTCTACTCCATCAAAGGTAACTGAATCCACTCTCCATGCCCTCTTCATAGTGTTTTGGAAGGCTTGGAGATTAATATTGGGGTTGTAGAACAATTGCCCAAAAATAGTTAGACGACATTTTTATATTCTCTCATTGGGATCATACCGTCTATCTCAGCCCAGGTCTTTTTCGACCACAAATTGCCCAATTTTCTGCGAGAGGGTGGTAACTCAAGAATCGAGGTGTCTAATTCTTCCACTGAAGATGCAAAAAAGGCAAACAAACTTACTCCCTGCGAGAAAAGTACAGCAGAAGCAGCTATTCCTCTAAATTCATTCTCGGGGTTTTACCACAATATACCGTATGGCAAAATGCTGTGCTCGGGGAGGCTGATAGGGTAGGTGGGGGATTTGAGGTTGGGGCTTTTATAATGGGTTTTGATATTTGGGCAATGATTAACCAAGGTTGTTACTTTCAACCGATGTGATGGTCATTGATTGCATGCCTTGTAGGGCATGATGCTATCGAAGGACATCGGGTTGTATCAGAAGCTGGGTTTGGTTTAGCTTGTAGAACAGTGAATTTGGTCTATGGGAAGGTTGGGGATTTTGGGTAAAGGGTCAAAGTTGAAAAGGAAACAGGAGATTTGCATCTTGGTAGGAACTAGATGAAATCACTAGTATATTCAGCAAAGAGCATTGGGGTAGGATTCCGATCGAGAGAGGGTGTCTACGAATTTCAATTCAATAAGGTAAAATTTTGGTGGAAAAGTTGCTTAATGATAGATTGCAAAGACACAGCAAATAGGTTTAAATTTACATTCCTATTTAAAGTTCTTATTTCTACAAGCCAAGAAAAATGCTCCAGGGAACAAGAGACTGGAAATGAAAATTTTTCCTTACCATTGAAAACAAAAACTAAAAACTTTATTATTAACCATAAGGCCCTTGAAACTTCACTTTGGGTTTTCTAGTTCTTTTCTTTAATTTGTAGTTTTCATTTTGGGCTGTAAACTTGAATACCGGCGTCACGCTGCATGCAGCAATCATCGAGGCCATTGCAGTGTCTCGATCCTGAACATCAATCTATTGTATAGAAGACTACTTGTCATATCTCAGCGATGTGGGCACCATGTCATTTTCGATAATAATTTTTCTCCTGCACAGTAGTAGTTGATCAGCCATGAACATTCCTTCGCTACATTATACATAAAAAATTGAATTCTTTCGTGTAAGAAATCATTTTGCCATTGGTAATTATTATAATTATAGTGACTAATAATCATGTTTGGGGATGAATTGGATAGTTTTCAGTTGTCTACTTCCCTCGACCGTGAGTCAACCGCGTCTTCTCTTCTTTCGCATTGCCACAACATCTCATGTCTGCCTCCAATCTGGACAATATACATGCACATCATTAATGTGCTTCATTAATAGCATTTTTTTTTTACCATAATATTTTACAAAAAGAGATTTTGTCAGTTATCCTTTTATTTGTTAGTTTGTATTATAATTTGAGAGGCTATTCTTTCTTCTTCTTTTTTAATGAAACAAAAAAGAGATTCCTTGGGTTACATAAAGATATAAATACGCAAGTTCCATTTCTACTGAGACATTGCATGGGGAGGCAAAGATTAGCAAAGCTCGTCACATCAACTGTTACTCTTCAGGATTTGAACGCTGTCGTTGGAGGAAATGAGATTTTCTATAATGGGTTAAATACAAAGTGAAGGAAGCTTTGTAATTGCAACCATCAATGTGTCCTTTTTCAAATTCGGTGAAAAAGAAACAGCTCGACTACCCATTAAAAAAAAATCCATCCAAGTGATTGCATATAAATTTGAGGAAGACGTTCTATTATTTCTATTGTGATAGCTCAGCTAAATAGTAAAATATGTGAACATAGCACGAAATAAGAGAATTTATGCTTGTATAATCAGCTACAAAATACTCACCGCTTGTCAAAATATTACGCTTGGGATGTCAAAATTGATTGGAAGGGGAGAGGATTCCTCTACGTCAAAGTCAAGTATTACGTTGATTAAACATGTGGAAAAGCCAAGAGCATCGAGAATAATTAGTGTCATCAAAGATCATATGATTAAATCTTGAATGCCCGTCATTTCTATTCTTTGTTTTTGATAGACATAAAGGGAACTTATTGATTGGGGGGAACATATTGATTATGGTGAGTGTTTAAGCTCTTTTGCCTTTTTTCTTTTGAACAGCTGGAGGCAACTAGTGTGTTTGACACTCGATGCCAAATAGAAGAGGCTCGTGGCTTTGCAGACTTGGAAAGAAGAGCGGTAGGAACGGATGAGGAAAGTGACAAAGGTCCCCGTTCATGAGATAGAAAGACCGATATTTTCATTTGCAAGATACAATGATAGAAAAAGCCACCAACCAATGCAGTGGAGGGTGTAATTACATGTTGCAATGCATTGCTTGGTAATTGATGGATAGGACACCACTTTTGACTTGTGCGGTGTAATGTGTGGCCCATCACGCATCCCCTTCTTGACTTAAACCCGTCCTTCTCATTTACACCTCATCTTATATCCTTCCTTCCCTACTTCTTTTCTATTTTCCTCTCTCTCTCTCTTTTATCAATTTTCTTCTAGCCGTTGTTTCACACCCAAACAACCTCTCTCTCTCTCTTTTCTCTCTCTCTCTCTCTCCATGCACGAAAGGTTCTTTCGATGGAAAAGGAAGGGGAAGGGGAGGAATGGTAAAGAGAGCATCCAAATGATGATATTCATTTTGTAAATATGATTTCTACAATGCTAAAAAAGCCAACAAGTACTCCTTTAACTTAGCATAAAGATAATTTTGTAATTCACCGTGGAGGTGATGCGAGATGCGATGCATGTTTTTATGCTCCTTACAAAGATTAAAAGGCCAGCAATGATAGAATGAGTGACTTTGACTTTTGATTCTTGCCCTTTGCCCATTTGATCTTAAATTTAAATGTTAGTTTTTTTTAAAAATTAAAAGGATAAACATATTTATAATTGCAAAATTTGAATGTGAAGAAATAATTATGTCGCCTTCTAAAAGTACTGTGTATTAATATAAGAAAGGTAGAGCTTTGTTGGAGGGAGTGAGGGAGGGAGAGGATGGGGTTGAAGAGGAGCTAGAGATTGCTAAGTAGTTATGGTTATTATGAATTTAAACATGAAAATCTAGATGTAAAAGATAATTTCATGAACAATTAAGTATTTAATCATTATTTAATTAATATACTTTGAATCTACTACCTCTCTAAAAGATATCCTATAAAAGATACTATGTATAGGCTTCATGGTGGGTATCGAATTAGTAGCACAACCACTCTAGACTTACCAATTTTGAACTTTTGGAGCCTAGAAATTGCTTTGCCACCTCTAATGCCCATCTTAAAACTTACCGACAATGTCAATTTCATAGCAAATTTCGTTGATCCTCCAAAGACCTATTCACAAAGTTGAATATTTTTATGGTAGCACATATGCAACAAATAATGTCTCATCATATGAGTAATCTGTCACTAATCAGACAATTGGCACTCGTCAGATTAAGAATCATTTATCAAAGGTTTTTAGATTATATAGGATATGTAACTTATTTATCCCATAAAGACGTGCACCACACTTATTAATGGAAAAAGTTTAGCAATGTTAATGAGCCTAACAAGATAAAAGTTCGGGTTAGGCAGACAGGAGTCACAATTTTTTTAAAGGTGTGACATGCACCAACTTCGAATTTATGAAGGGTAAAATTGAAACTTTCCCTAAAATGTTAGAATGAGATCTCACATTCTTCTTACAAGTGCATGGAGCTTGAGGAGATTTTCTTCATTGTAAGTGGTGTCGCTTTTTCCTTTGTACCAAGTTGGAAATACCAATATGCAAACTTAACTAAAATTAAATATGAATGATGTCATGTTTATAACTTGTCAATCAGATAGGGATTGCATATAGTTAGTGCATGGAGAGGGAGCCTTTAAGGTGTAGACATGTGGCCACCCAACTCGCTTTGCTTTTTGTTTTTTTTCCTTCAATTTAAGATCATGTGATATTTTTTATGGCTTGCTTCCTCTCAAAAATTGAAAATTGAGACAAAAAAAATATAAGACAAAATTCATATGTTCAGCCACGAAGATTGAAGCCTACAAATTTTGAAAGACAAAATCCTTAACTTAGGGTGCGTTGATTAACGTTCATTTTTCTGTTGTTTTTATTTTTTATTTTTGTTTTCAGGAGTAAAAAAAAAGAATAGAAATCTATTTGGTAACATCAACTAGTGTTTCTATTCTCCATAATAGAAAATCGTTCTAGGGAATAAATTTAGAACAGAAATAAGAGATAGAAAAAGGTAATTTCTTATTCCAGAAAAGAATTTCTAGAATAAGTGTTTCTTTCTTTTCTTCTTCCTTCTCTTCAACTGGTGGTCGTTGCCACTCATGGCCATTGTCGAAAAATTTATGGATCGTACTTAAATGCATTTTTATTCTGAAAATAATTATCAAATGTATTTTTTTACTTAGAAATTATTTTAAAGAATAAAAAAAAATTATTTTAAAAAAACTATTCACGAAAATAAAAATGTTATCAAACAGCTGTAGAAATCTTAACTCCACATGCGACGTCAAGAGCTCCTCATCTTTCGTCTACTTGTGAAAGCGTTTATTGTGGTTCTACTGGAAGGCGTAATATTTGCTACATAGTAGCCTATGGGCGTTGATTTCTAGATCCCGTGATGCCCACGCTGCACGGTTACTTCACGCGGACGTTTCAACCAACGTACTGATTTGTGGCGGTGCCATGAGCTTTTCCCATTTGCTTTAGACCGGCAACCAGCGCATTTCAGATTGACACTAAAAAAGAAGAGGTACATCATGGCCTTGGAGACACCGAAAGGCGAGTGGTAGGGCCGGATGAGAAAAAATAATTGATGAATGCTTTTCGGTAAGGTGATGATGGTTGCCGTCTCTATCAAACTCTCGATTCAATTGGGAAGTTGGGATAGTTGACGGAATTGAACTTGTTATGTGTAAGCATTTAGGGAACGCCTGAATTCATTGGGGATTGAAGGTGAGAAATTGGGCAATTTACCTGTTAATACTAGCAAGTTCGCCAAAAAACATAACTGTCTTTTTTTATGATAAAACCACGTGATTAGTTAGGTACACTGATTGTAATTTACAAACAAAGCCAGCAAATGCAATAGTGAGTTATCAACTTTTTTTAGGAAATTATCACTCAAACAAAACACCTGATGGTAAAGAAAACAGGTTTCTAATGAAATCGGTGATATACCAAACGACATTCAACTCTTTTAGGCATTGTATGTTAGGCGGGCTAGATGATACACGCTCGATTTTGCATTATGCTAAACTCAACGGTTATAGGTTGACGGCCTGTGACAGAAGTCCATGATACATTAATAACGACCGCGGAGCCACTACCGCACGTGGAAGTCAGCCGATTTCTTGGGAGTAAAGGAGACAGAACCAAGAAGAGGGGAAAAACGATGCTGCCCCTATTCGAGTCACCCAATCGAGTTGGGTCGGGTCTTGATGTTACCCGACCCGACCCGAACAATAAGGGTCATGTCATTTGACCCGACCCAAAATGCATAAAACATGAAGCAAGAAAAATCGGTCGATTCGGGTCGGTTCGGTTCGGGTTTCGGGTTTTATTGGGTTTCGGGTTTTTATTAAAAAAAATATTACAATTTTTTAATAAAAAATATGACAAAGGAATTCGAAATGCTCTTACGTGACACCACGAGGTCTCGTTCAATCCGTCCATGAACATTTCCGCAGACAAATACTTTTTTAATAAAAAAATATGACAAAGGGAATTCGAAATACTCGTACATAACGCCGCGAGGCCTTGTCCAACTCGTCCGTGAACATTTCCGCAGACAGATAATTTTTTAATAAAAAATGACAAAGGGAATTCGAAATGCTCTTATGCAACGCCGCGAGGCCTCGTCCAACCCGTCCGTGAACATTTCCGCAGACAGATAATTTTTTAATAAAAAATATGACAAAGAGAATTCGAAATGTTCTTATATGATGCCGCGAGGCCTCATCCAACCCATCCATAAACATCTTCGTAGACAAATAATTTTTTAATAAAAAATATGACAAAGGGAATTCGAAATGCTCTTACGTGACGCCGCGAGGTCTCATCCAACCCGTCCATGAACATCTCCGTAGACAAATAATTTTTTAATAAAAAATATGACAAAATGAATTCGAAATGCTCTTACTTGACGCTGCGAGACCTCGTCCAACCCGTCCGTGAACATCTCCGTAGACAGATAATTCTCCCTCCTCTAAAGTTTTGTGTTGGCCGCAAAAAAGAAGCAAATCATATGGAAGATGGGGAGAGAGAGAGGGAGAGGGAGAGAGAATGATGGGGGTTGACCTGAGGGGCGACGACGACGAACCCGTGAGATGAGACTTGCTAGATGAGTTGTGAGTAAAATGAGTTGTAGAGGAGATAGCTTGGGTGGGTGTGTTTGGGTTGAAGCCTTTAATGTGTTTGAGTCGAACACCAAAACATGTATTCCATTTGTATTTATAATTGTTACCCGAACAATATTAAGACCGAAATATGTACCGTACTTATTTCATGTTCGGGTCGTGTTTGGGTCATGTTCAGGTTGGGTTGTATGGGTTTTTTGGACACCCCTACTAGCTACTACGTCCTTTTCTTTCTTGTTTTTCCCTTGCTTTTTGATATAATATAAATGTTGCGGCCAAAAGATAGCACGAGCTAACTAAAGTGCCGGTGCATGTATAAGAACAAAATCAGCTCATATCTTTGTACTCCATTCACCGGATGATGCCTAGAAGGCAACGACTAAACACGCGCAGAGGAAGACAACTTCAAGTGAAAAGGAATGGCCGATTTGGCGTTAATGAATGGAATGATCATTCACCGGATAAATGCCGAGAATAGGGGTATCAAGAATCGAACTGAAATCGAAATTGAAACCGAACCAAACTGAAATTTTGTACATTTTCAGCTCGGTTTGGTTTCGATTCAATTAACCGAAAAATAACTATTAACTTTTTCGGCTCGGTTCAGTTAACCAAACCGAAATTCTCAATAAAAATTGAGAACCGAAAAAACAATAAGCAAGGCAAAAACCAAAATATTGAAAAGCAAAAATAGGAAAACCGAAAAAACAAATCGAATTGGGCGAACGGAAACGGTTTTGGTTCGGGTCGGATTCGGTTCGATTCGGTTCGGGTTCATACCTTATTAGTTTGGTTTTTCAAAAAAAAATCAAACCGTTTACACCGAAAAGCCAACGACTTCGCACTTTGCTAGGTCCAAGACAATTAACCACTTTATTTATCTCATGACATCAATTATATTAATCCATGGTAATCACATCAAGATTTGGTCAGTGACCACATTAATTAAAAAGTTTAACCCAAAAACTTAAATTGTTAGGTAGAAAGAGATTACATAAATATAAAGAGTATTAAGACATGTTGTCAAGTGATATGGGGTAATACTTTATCATCCCACTCATGTGCGAGCCGGATTAAGAGCGAAACATGATTCTTTGACCATGACGCGTGGAATTTGACTAATGAAGAGTGGATGCACATTTGTGAAAAATGGATAACATTGATTTTGATATCATGTTAAATAGTCCAATCCAAAAGTTTAAATTTTTAGAATAGTCGGCAATGATCTCGTAAAATCTTTACTAAACTTTTTCATTAGACTTTCAATCACAGTATTAGAGTAAAAGGCCTTGAGTTTGAATTGTTTAGACCCCTATTTACTTTCCAAATTAATATCTCCATACTTATTACTAGGCAAAAAGACAAAATTAAACGTGAATTGAAATGATAAAATGTGCAAATATTAAATCACATCTTTATTTAATAGAGTGTATCAATTAAGCAATCAATCGAAAGAAATATACATCTTTTCATCGATCATTCATATGTCGTGCATAATTAGTGATACGAAATTATTTCAAATTGAGCACACTTAATCGGTGCCTTTGGGCCATTCTTTTTGCATGTTCACCGTTTAATTATTAACATCCGAAAGGATTCAGTAACAAATCGAATTACCGGTTCAAACTGCGGATGCCGACGTTTTTTAGGTCTTAAAAGTCACGGTATGCGTCACCTATGATTGCATCGTTGCGCTCCCTCATTTCCCGTTATAGCCCAGAAAAAATTCGAAAATTCGAAAAAGGCAAAAAAAAAAAAAGATGGTCCCACGAGCACGTCGCAGATTCCGCCGCCGGGTGCAGCTCGATGATCAAATCGCAAGATGAAACCCCAGGAGGACGCGTGGCACTCGGGAGGGGCCCACTATTGGCACGCAACAGGACTCTCGTGCCACGTGTCGGTCGTCCACGCCTACGAGGAACCGGCCCGCAACCAACGAACCGGCCGAACGAGAAGAAGATATACGGGCGCCACCGGACAAGACACGTGTCTTCCTCCTCGCTACCGCCCCTGTCTTCCTCCTGATATTGGGGAGGCAGCGAGGGGAAATTGGGGAATCCGTCCCCTATTTTGGTTTTTTTTAAATACATTTTTATGTTTTTTTTTGGGAGACGGGATGGGACGGTTTTGAGGAAAATTAAGAATCGTGTCAACTCTCTTTATCCTTTTGATATATCTTGCGTTTTAATTCACTTAACAACTTAGATTCTTAATAAGATCACTTAAAAAAATGGAAAGACAAGTTTAATTCTGAATTCATGCTTCAAGACACATTTAATAAATTCTAGATGAACATTTTTGAAAGTAGGGAGGGTTAATCACAAATTCTATATTAAATAGAGAATTTGAATGTATCTATTTGGAATGATTTCATATTATTGATCATGCAGAACACGTACACAGTTGGTGGGAATTTTCCCTCGACCGATTGCTTAGCAATTACCCATGACAAAATCGCAAGAGGCACTTATATAAAGTGTAAGGCCCAATTCGTGACTTTATTCATAAGTTGGATGCATGATCTCAAATTCATGACAAAGGCCCTGTTTGGTTCAGCCTTTAAAATGGGCTTTGGGACTCTAAAGTCCTTTAAGCAAATGCAAATCGTGTTTGGCAAATTTTTTAAAAAGCCTTAGGGAAATGCAAGTGCATTTCCAAAGAGGCCTAAAGGCCTTTGAGCCAATGGACCTCCACAGAGAAAAGATTCCCATTCTAAAGATTCTCGGATTGCTGAGGGGAAGTTAATGAATTTTTCTTATTTTCCATCTTACCCTCATTTAATAATTGGAATTCCCGTTTTACCCCTTTTAAAATCAGCACCGTCGTATTAATTGGGTTCTCCTCTCGCAAAGTTTCTTCGTCTGACTTCGCTCTTCCTCATACATGTGCTCAGAGAAGATTGCATTTCTCCCATTTTTCGTCTCTTCTTCCAACGTCAACTTCGTCGTTCGTTGTATCTTTCCATTGGAACAGAACTCCTTGTCTTCGCCACATGTCAGAGGTAAGAATCTCTCTCGAAAGGATGTTGAAGAGATTTTTCTTCTTTTCTTGGCAACGGTGTTATTATTTTTGTTTGGGTTATGCTCTGTGGTAGCTTGTGTCCTTGATTTCATCAAATCTATATAATTTTCTGATTCGTCATGCCAGCATCAAGTTGATTTTACTTTTCTTGTTTGTAATGGAATGAAGTGTGTGATCTTTGTCGTTTGAGGCTTTTGTTCTGTGGTAGCTTGTCCGTTTGTGCTGGATTTGAGTTATTCTTGTTTGGGTTTTGTTATGTGGAAACTTGTCCTTTGATATCTTCATATTAATATAATTTCGCTTGTGGTGCCCACCAAATGTTTGGTTTAAGTTCCAATAGAAAGGTGTTTTTAGCCCCTGCCCTTCTCTTCGATCCCCCATTTTCCTTTGACAATACTTACTGTTCTTCTTCGCAGCTATGTTCAATTCAATCTTCTGTTTGTTTTCTTGGTCTCATTGCATTCTGAACTCAAGTTCCTAAGAAAAAGTCTTCTTTTTTGCCCAGTTATCTGCTTCTAACACTTGTGTTCATTTGCATCTTCTTTAATTTTCTAATTTTCCTTTACTGGATATGGTCAAAATGCAAATTTGGTTGTGCCCACTTGGTTGATTTTTGTTTTAGCACTTGTGACATGAAAGTATGTGTTTTGGAGGATTGTGGAAAAACTTCCTGATATTAATTAGCTATTGCTTCCTTAGGAATTCGGGTTACCAATTACTGTTTGAGCGTATGTTGCCAATACAATCTTGTAACTAATGAGATCAAGTTGTACAAATGAAAAGCCCTTTATTACTATGTAGTGCTAGTCTATAAATTTCCTCTTTGGATCGGTTAATGTGCCGGTTTATTTTCAAAAAAGCTGCAGATTTTTTGTCACGAGAATGCCCTGCTTTGACCATATTGATCTCCCTCCTGTCTCTTGGATCCAACAAAAGATTGTAGTGTCCTTTGGGATTTTTGTAGACATCCATGAAATTGAGAGGGTTTAATTTGGGACACCTATTCGATGATCTCAGAGAGAGAAAAATTGCACTTTCTACCACTTTGAAATTTGTTGGGCTACCATCTGCATTCAGTTTTATTACTACTTAGAGGCACGATGGTTTTCCTTCAGACATTAAGATGACATGATCTTATTCTTGCCAAATCTAATTCTTGGTAAAAGAAAGAAAATTAATCCCTTAATGTGCATTTGTCTTCCAATTCCAATCAACAATGACTTGGTATTTTTTTTTCCCATGTGATTTGATGCTGTAGGAGACAAGCAAGTTCATAAACCACTGCAACTAAGTGAAAGCAGCCATTGCTGCTAACAAGGAAGGCGGTCAGCTAAGCATTGTCAAACCGCCACTCAAATTTATTGCCAATGAAAAGAAATAAGTCATTGTAGGGAGATATGTATGACTCTTTTCCTTCTGCCATCGCTTTCATCACTTTAGTTGCATTTTGGACATCGTTTGAGCTGAATATCACAGTTTTGGTATGTTCTATGATAGAAGCATTGCAGTGCTATGAGCTCCATTTGAAACTTGT
Organism: Angophora floribunda; assembly: GCA_014182895.1. Classification (NCBI taxonomy): domain Eukaryota; kingdom Viridiplantae; phylum Streptophyta; class Magnoliopsida; order Myrtales; family Myrtaceae; genus Angophora; species Angophora floribunda. The sequence continues at coordinate 36,324,203 of CM024707.1, read as the reverse complement.
TGTTAACTGTGGTGGAACCTTCCTAGTCATTCTTCTTTTCTAAGGAGTTCATTATCAGAGAAGTTTATGAGCAAATCATTGTATTCTAGTTAAATGGATTGGGAAAAATTCAAAGCATTTCCAGATGATGGATGAGCTCTCTAATATTTATAAAAGTAAGATTTAGATCCCGATTATGGATATTCAATTGACCATGATGCATCTCTTGAAATAGTATGTTTACGTGATCAAATAGTTATAAGTTTAAGAAATAATTAAAGAGATTTGTAATATATAAGGATAATGTATATCTTTCCTCAGAACATATGTGATCATGTTTATATAATAAAATTATTCTCTTATAATTGAAATTAAAAGCCATAGTCATTATTTTTTTTCAATTTTAAACAAATCAAAATTAAAAAAAAAAAAACTTCAATTGGCATGTCAAAGGACTTTTCAAATGTATGTTTACCAAATGACATTTCTCCCAAAGTTGCATCCCAAGGCATTATTCAATTGCAATTTACCAAACAGTATTTGCATTTCACTACACCCCTTTAGGTTAAAGGCATTTGCATTTCCCCAAATACATTTCCCCAAAGCCGAACCAAACGGGGCCAAAATGGGGGACTCCTAAGAGCCAATAGGAGCAATGGGCAGGCTGTCGAGGCCAATGGGAGTGACAACCACAACAAGGCAAGGATTCGAGAGAGAGAGAGTGGGAGTGACAACCACAACAAGGCAAGGATTCGAGAGAGAGAGAGAGAGAGAGAAGGGGGGGGGGGGGGGTAATGGAAGATGGAAAACTCAAGCAATTAACCTCAAAATGAAGAAGACATGAAAAGGAGAATCATTAAGTCGGAAGGAAATGAAGTGTTGGGAACAAAAGAGCAAATCAAGGTAGGATCCAAGTAATAGTAAAGCTAACCAAAGACATTGTTAGGAAATAAAGCTTTGTAATATATATTTTTCACTATGCTTTTTCCACTCTCTATTTTGGCCAAATAAAATGTCATTTCATGCCCACCACTATGCGGGTTTTGGTACTATTGCAAATCAGGAAATCAGCGTGAGTATTCATCTCTGATCTCTGAGTAAAATTATACCATGTCTTCAAATCATCTCTGATCTCTGAGTAAAATTATACCATGTCTTCAAATCTTTGATAAAAACAAATGAGGGTTAGTGGTTTCGTTGGGAAATCATTTGGAGGTGAACTTGGAGTGAAATTCGTTCTAAAAGTAAATATCATTTATCATTCAATATTGTTGAGTATGCAAGCACTGCATTGGTCACACACAAAAATTGTAATTGTAATGAGCAACTCGGGTCGGGACATACTTTATCTGAAAATACAGTTTATATAAAACACAAATAAAATAGTCATCACACATCCCCATATAATTTATGATTCATGAAAGCATACACATACTATTACATTTGTTTTTCTCGCATGACACACAAAAACACGCAGAGTGAACTCTTTTATTTCTTTCCCACACAGATAAGCCAACTCTTTCTTTTTCTACCCAGTTTGAAGCCATCGCAAACTTTGGAAGAACCTTAGCTTTCGTGGCATGACTTTAATAGCTCCTCCTCTTCATTTTCTTGCAGGCGCATCTATAGCCCGTCTACCAAATAGTTCACTGCTATCAACCCTTACAATTTCCTACGCGGTAGCCTCAACGAGTAGACGTTGATTTCTGACCAGTTTTTCGTCGGAGACTAGAGTTCCGGTATCCCTTGTGAATTTCTCGACCCAAAGATGCGCGTGCTGCGCGGGACTTGAATTAGGAGCGAACAAAGGCTACGCGGATGAAACTTCAGGCGGACGATTGGGAGGAAATGTACCTATTGATTTGGGTGCTTTAAGCCTTTATTTTTCCCTTTTTTTTCAATCAGCTAGAGGCAACCGGCCTGTTTGACATTTGACACCGAAAAGAAGAGGGCCGTGGCTTTGGAGACTCAGAAAGAAGAGCGGTAGGGATGGATGAGGAATGCAACGAAGGTCCCTAGGTAACAGTCAATCAAATGTATGCGTGTTTTCAATGAGAGAGAGAGAGAGCGATTAAATAACAAACTTAAAAGTAAAAGAGAAGAGGAAGAGAGATAGATCTGCGTCCACGAATCATGAGATAGAATGACCAATTTTTCCATTTGTAAAATGCAATAATAGAAAAAGCCACCAACTGATGCAGTGCATGTGTAATTTCGTGTTGCAATGCATTGCTTGGTAATTATGAATGAAGTGGTTTGGGTCATTCTTTATTCAAAATTAATTGAATTGCGGCATCACTTTTGACTTATAAAGTATGATATGTGATTGTCCCCACCATACATTAAAATCATAACTTTACTAGCATAATAGTCTTTAAACGCGTCCTTCCCATTCACACCTCATCTCATATCCTTCACTTCTTTTTTATTTTCCTCTCTCTTTTCTTTTTTTTTTTTCTTTTTTTTTCAATTTTCTTGTTGCCGTACTTCTTTCGCAGCAAACACGACCCTTTTATTTCTCCAATCCCTCCCCCACCCTCCTCCCTCCCTCCCTCCCTCTCTCTAGCCACGCACGAAAGGAGTAGTAGGGTCTTTCGGTAGGAAAGAAAAGGAAAAATAACGAAAATAAGTTAAAGAAAACGGAAGGAGAAAACGGAGGGAAAATGGAAAAGAGAGCATCCGAAAAAAGATGTACTATTCATTTTGTAAATATGATTTCTACAATGCTTAAAAAACCAACAAGGTACACCTTTAACTTAGTATGAAGATAAATTTGTAATTTAACGCAAGATGTGACGCATATTTTTGCCACTTACAAAGATTAATAGATCAACGGCGATAGAGCGACTGTATGTTATGACTTTGACTTTTGATTCTTGCCCTTTGCCCATTTAATCTTAACTTTAAATGTTATTTTTTCAACATTAAAAGAACAATCATGTTTATAATTGCAAAATTAAAATGTGAAGAAATAAATATGTCACCTTTTTTTTTCCTTCTCTTTCCTCTCTCTTCCTCATCCTCCGCCAGCAATTGTTGAAGTTTCTGGGTTTCCTTCTTCTGCCATTACATTCAAGAAGCCATCTCCCATGAAATGCCATGAAATTCTGAAACTCTTTCTTATTTTTTCTCTCTTCTTCCTTCTCTATCCACACCTACCTCGTCCATCACAGTCGCTGGCGCCACAACCACTGCTGTATGTCCATGGCCAAGCCGCCCTCATCGTCACAGTGACTCATAGTTGTTGCCAATCCGTGAGAAAGAAGAGAGAAATAAAAAAAAAGTTTCAGATTTTATTAATTTTTAAGCTCAATATCACGAAAAACTCTAAATTGGTACATATATGATAAATTTACTCAAAACTAACTTTTTGACAACCAAAACCCTAAATTGATATACATGATAAATTCATCCTCCGTTAATTTCTATTAAATTTTACTGTCCAATTACTCCTTTAGATGACATGTGATGAGTGTACCGGTTTAGAATTTTATCCTTCGTTTACCATAATTGTATCAATATATTATTCAAATTTAACGGAAATTAATGGAGAGTAAATTTATTACAAAATGTGCAAGTTTGAAGTTTTTGTGGCCAAAAAATTAATTTGGAATAAATTTGTCATATATGTACTAATTTAAGGTTTTTTATGCTAAAAAAATTCAGTTTTGTTTATATTTATTATAGGTTTATCAGTTTGGAATTTTTCATACTATTAAATCTCTTTTTATTTATTTCCACATCAGTGACACGTGTCAGTTCATGATTGGTGAACAGTAGTACTTAAGTGCATCCAGCTTTAGCCTACTTAAGTGCAGGCAGCCTACCGCGTGGTAACCACCGAATATTCTCTCTCCCCAGATGGTTCCCTACTATCAACCGTTGATTTCTAATAAATGTTTCCATGGAAGACAAGGATTCCGGCAAATTATTTAATGTAAAGATGCCACCCACTTGTGCTAAAGACTTGAATCGGGGAAATAAAGGCAACGCGGACAAAACTTTAGTGGGGCGATTGGGTGAACGTACTGACCGATGTGGGTGCTTTGCTTTGAGCACTTTTCCTTTTCCTTTTGGTCGGCTAAAGGCAATTAGTGCGCTTCACACGGCATTGGGGACTCGGAATGAAGAGTGGTAGGGCCAGATGAGAAGAATAGTTGATGAATTCTTTTTAGAAATGTGATGGTTGTTAAAGATTCGATATCTTTTGTCATTTATCAAAGTTCATAAGTCAATTAAAAGCAAATTGTTGATGTTCTTGCACAGAAAAGAAGAAGAAGAAGAAAGAGAGAGCATAATTTCTTCGAGCTATGAATTAAGCTTAAAAAATGGTGATATGATTTTAATATAGATCTAAAATAAATACAATGAATCTATCTTATTAAGATAAATGTAAAGATGATGCTCCAAAGTATTTTCAACGGGTGGCTAACATAAGGCACTCTTCATAAGTGACATCTATCTTAACTTTTTTTTTGAAAAATTTTCTTTTTACTTTTCCACGTTATTTGAACTAAATATTTTTTTCAGCTTTAGTTCAAGATGCATATAATTACTTTCAATATTACAAAAATCTCTTATTCTAATGAATACGGATGTAGAGTCAATATGGCTATTACTATATTACATTCTTTTTTCTTCCTTTTTTTTCCCCTTGCTTTTAGATCACAATAAGGCATTTCTAGATTCTCAATATGAACATATGAAATATATGAAAGGACACACCTACTTCATCTTCCTGCCTTTCCTCCTGCTTTCCCTTCCTCCTCTTTACCACCAACGCTATAAATGTGGCTTAGAGATAGTTTTTTTTTTTGGTCAGAGGCTCAGAGATAGTTGAGCAATCATTTCCTGCTCAAAAATATCCATAACAATCGAGTTAGAGAGAGAGAGCACTACAATGGAAGATCATCCCTCAACACGACAACTCAAACGAGCTGAACTTGCCGAAGCTTCGGCTTCGACCATGTCGAAACGACCAAGACCTGATGTCCTCGGAGAAGTCTTTGAATTATAGTCGCAGGAGTGTGAGAGCAAATTGCCACTTCTTCTTCCCTCTTCGGACTCGTTGGAGAAGATCAATGTGCCGCTAGCGTCCGGAGCGAATTCTGACCCATCTGAGTCATCCACCTCTTTGATTGGAAACAATTACCACGTATTCTTGAGCTTCAGAGGCCCTGATACTCGCAATGGCTTCGTCGATCACCTTTACCATAGACTCAAAGGTGTGGGCCTAAGGTTCCATCCAAACTTTGTGTTTAGAGATGATGAGGACCTCCCCTTTGGTGAGGATGTTGCTGCAAATCTTATCAATGCAATTTCACACTCTAAGGTTTCAATCCCAGTCATCTGGAAAAATTATGCTGCTAGTGAATGGTGCCTCCGTGAGCTCATTCATATAATGAAGTGCAAAGAAAGCAGAGGACAAATAGTCTTGCCCGTTCTTTATAAGGTGAAACCCAAGGATGTGCGACACTTAGGGGGTAGCTTTGGAGAGGCCTTCGAATCCTGTAAGGATCAATTTGAGGAGGAGGTCAAGCAACAAGGGGCAGTAGCTCTCAGAAAAGCAGTTGATTCTAGAATATTCGAATCAGAGGAATTTGCTCACGGGTACTTCGTTTACCTTCTTTTTAAAAGATCCTCGTCGGAAGAAGAATTTTTCTATTTATCACCCTTAATCCTTACTTTGTGGAGCTATTAATAAGTTCTCACTGTGTTGTGTTGTTTAACAGGCGTGAAGGGGAATTAGTAAATGAGCTCATAGAAATAATAATGCGTGAACAACAGCATGATTTTCAACCACATCTTCCCGTGAATTTGGTTGCAATCGAGGATCGTGTGGCTAAAGTCATGGAATTGGTGGATTTTGCTTGCTCAGACACTCGAATTATTGGGATTTGGGGGATGGGCGGTATCGGTAAGACAACTCTGGCTACAATCATCTATAAAAAGCTTTTTGACAAATTTGAGTGTCGCGGCTCTCTCAAGCATACTAGAGAAACAACTAAAAGCAAGGGTATGGAGCATGTCCAATCTCTACTGATATCAGAGACAGGGATTAGAATGATCTGATCAAGTTGTGAAAAAAAGAATGTACTTATTCTTCTTGATGATGTGGATCATCGAGACCACCTTGATTATTTGATTGGGGGTTGCAATTTCAAGTTAGGAAGTAGGATCATTATTACATGCCGAGATAAGGACCTTTTGAAACCTGAATATAAAAGGTATGAACTCAAGGATATGAATCCCAAAGACTCTTTTCTTCTATTCAGTAAATATGCATTTGAAGGGGAACAACCTCCCACGGAACTTGTAGCTCTCTCTAGTGATATTGTTGCCACCACAGGAGGGCTTCCCTTAGCTCTCGTGATTATAGGTTCACTTCTCAACAGAGAAAAAGATCAAATAGTATGGAGAGAGACGTTGGATAAATTGAGAAATGCACCTAATGAAACAGTACAACAAAAGTTGAGAATAAGTTTTGAGTCATTAGGATATAAGGAACAACAAATGTTTCTAGATATAGCATGTTTTTTCATTGGAACTGACAAAAGATATGCCGTCTATCTATGGGAGGATCTCAAATTCTTCCCAAGAATCAGATTGCAAATACTGAGTAATCGTTCATTAATAAAAATTGACGATGAGAATTGATTGAGAATGCATGATCAACTAAGAGATCTAGGTAGAGCTATCGCCTATCCAGCAGATAAGAAGCCTTGGGATTGTAGCAGACTATGGGACGAGGAAGCCATGAAAGTTCTACAACGCAAGGTAATAGTGATGTCTACTTTTGGCCTATCCCATGTTCTCTAATGGTAGTCCCTCGTATTATTATTGTTACTGCTCTTTTGCTTTAGATCTTTGACCATTCTCAACATGTTGTCAGCATTGTCTTGGTAAAAGCTACATTCAATTTTGGTTTGTTCATGAAAAGTTTTCACTCTCACTATTCATCAGGTCATCTCTTGATGCACGTGACATTAAAATCGTGTAGTATTGGCTCTGTCTATTTTGCTCTTTTGTCGTTTAACATCGTTTTCTAGCAGATTTGATACTGCTTTTTACGATATTACTTGTTGAAGACGGAGCATCACACAGGTTTGAAAATTACTTTTTTCCACATATAAATCCGGTTCATCACACTCCAAAAAGCAGGAGTCATTATAACTTTATGCCCATTGATTTATATTATTCAACCAAAAAACAAAAACTTCACTGTTGATCATTACTTTTTTGTCTTTCATTATATCTTCCCAAAATATATCAACAATTTATTTTCGCAGTACGTTGGTGTAAGAATAAATACATGGAACACATATCATCGACCTTTTTCACTCTCGTAATTTTACTTTTGTATGACATATGTGATAATGTCCATCTCCAAGAATCGGATACATTATTCTATCTTCAAATTCCAACCGTGAATGCGTGCAATTTGCTCACGTGCAGGTTCTACTTTTTAGCAACAAAAAGAAAGATTTCAGTTAAATTATTTGCACCTGAACTATGGGCTATCAACTTAAGATTATGTTCAATTTCAAGTAATGAGATGTTATGCAGTGGTTTTATATGTATGAAGAATTTTTACAATTTGTTTTCTAGGATTTATTACGCATGTTCACGATGGAAATCCAATATGATAATGTAAACACACAAGTACTTGTACTTAATAAAAAGAAAATTAAAGATTTAGTTTAAATTGCGTTGCTCAAGGAATGTTATTAATGTAATTGAAGAATGAAATATATACATTTTTATGAAGAATCTAGAAATGCATAATTATATTATTAACATAATTGGGTTAGTTGATAACTTGAAGAAACACTACATAATTTGGTTGGCTCTTACTCAATAATTAATAGAAAATTCTCATTTATCTTGTCAGTTGAAGGACCGGTCAATATAAAAAAAAAGTTAAATTCATATTCCCATTTATTAAAATAAGATCGAAATTAAGAATCTAAATGATTGTAGGAAGTAAGTGACAGAATAGTGATGGGTTAGAAATTATATTCTCCTTGATGTATCTACCTCTAGGGCAATACATGCAGAGTATACTAACAAAAGGCGATTGAACGATGTTTACAATCCTCAACTATTTTTTTTTAGGAGAAAAATGAAAAAATTGAGGCATTACGTCTGGACAAAAGGGGCTCAAGTGAGTTCATGAAGCGAAAGAGCTACAAAAGAATGCCTAACCTGAAGTTCCTTCATGTGAGTGATGTGGATTTTGATGGAGATTTTAAGGATCCACTTTCTGAATTAAGATGGCTAAAGTGGGAGAGATGTCCTAACTCTTTCAAGGCGACTAATGTTCATTTGGAGAAATTACTCATGCTTGATTTATCAAATGGTATAATTAATGAAAATTGGGGAGGATGGAGTTCAATCAAGGTAAAGATGAGAAATGCTTTCTCTCCTATTAAATTTTGATGACGAATCATTCTATTTCCAATCGCTAATCTTGGAACATGTTTATTTCTTGTAGATGGAGAGGTTGAAAGTTCTCAATCTTTCTAGGTGCACTAATTTGGAGAGAACCCCTAATCTCTCCGCATTTAACAGTTTAGAGATGCTAATCCTGGAATTTTGTGAGAGTTTGGAGGAAATCGACCCTTCAATTGGAGATGTTAAGTGCCTCGTTTCCTTTAACTTGAGTTGGTGTTTTAGTCTCAAGAAGTTGCCCTCACAACTGGGTGAACTGAGGGGCCTTGTCTCTTTAAACTTGTGCTTATGTCAGCAACTCCAACAGCTACCTGAAGAAATGGGCAAATTGGAAGAACTGAAGGAACTTATAATAGTATGTACTAGCATAAAGGAAATTCCTCCATGGATAGGTTCATTGAAGAAGCTGGAGATATTTAATGCCCAAAGCTGCATGTCATTGGTTGGACTTCCCAACTCAATTAGCCATTTGGTAAATTTGTCAACCCTTGACTTGAGATTTTGCTTCGAATTTGAGAAAATTCCGGAGAGCATCGGATCCCTTGTGAAATTACAGTGCCTGTTATTAGGCAATATGGATCTTCCATTCGAACATAATTTTAGGGAGAGTTGGGATCTTGATTGTCATGTCTATCATATCCCCCATTCAATTGGGAAGTTGGAATCGTTGACTAAACTATATTTGTCATGTGCAAAAATTTCAGAACTACCCAAATCCATTGGGGATTTGAAAATTTTGAAAATTTTGAATATTGCCAAGTGTGAGAAATTGAGTAGTTTACCAAGTACCATTGGCAAGTTGGGCAAACTTAAAGAATTAAATGCCTCAGCTTGCAAGAGTCTGGAAGGGAAGTTTCTATAAATGGGTTGTCTTCACTAAAGATCCTTCAACTTGAGAAGTTTCTCATGATGAAGATATGTATTTAAGGTCCTCCACGACGATTGAATCGCTGCTGCAATGCATCAATGAGTGGTGTTCTCGACCACACCTTGATTTAACTAATTGCGATCTTCCTGCCAGTTTAACAATTTTGGAAGTCACCTGTCAGAATCGCACATTGCCTCAGCTTTCCCATTTAATCCATCTAAAAAAGCTTAGTTTTTAGTTTTGCGAATTGCTGGAATCCATCCCAGTGCTTCCCTTGGGAATCTTGAAGCTTGATGTCTCCTGGTGTTGGAAGTTGAAAGAGTTGCCAAGTTTGTTGAGTTTGGAACTCTTGTCAGAATTACATATCAATGGCTGTAGTGAGATGATAGAAATCAAGGGCCTGGAAGGATTAAAATCTTTAGGAAAACTATGTATATGGGGATGCAAGTCCAACCCCAATGGTCTTGAACATCTAGAGTCTTTGAGAGAATTGGAAATACGAATGAGTGGTGATCTATTTCAAGTTCAATGTCTTGGCAGATTGAAAAACTTGGAAATGTTGTGTATTGATTCTTGCCAATCCCTTATAAGACTCGACATTTCGCAATTAACGCATCTGAAATTATTACAGGTCAGTGAATGCAAAAATATAGTTGAAATTAAATGCCTTGAGAAGTTGAAAAAATTGAGAAGAATGATTCTCGCGGGGTGCAATTCCATGGAAACATTACCGCACCTCTCGCTCTTCGATAACCTCCTAGGTTTGAACATTGGAGGGTGTTGGAAGCTTCGTGATGTTCAGGGCCTGGAGAAAGTCGAATTTGTGTTAAGAATCTAAAATGAGGGATCAATTGCAAGGGCTCAACGGATTGTCCAGACCTGTCGGAATTCGGAGGTTTTACAGAATGATGGGGGGTCAATTTCGCATACTCTTTTGGAAATCACAGAGCTCCAGGAAACGAGGCATCTAAATTCTACTAGACGTTGAGCGATGCAACTTGTTGGAATTTCGTTCATTGCACTACTGCAGCAGAGAAACAACCGGTTCATGGAAATAACGCTCCGATCAGTCGGGCACTCAGGCCACTATGTTGGAACGATTCGCACGTCCTTTCCAAGGTAAATAAAAGCAGGTCACGCTATTCATTGTCCAGATGTATCGCCAATTTCATCAACATTTCCTACCGTTTTTTTTTTTTGGTTGGGTCATAAACCGATTAACTTTTATTCAATTTGACATCGCGGGGCCCGTGAACTGGGCATCCTTACAAAGTAAATCCAACAAGATTTGGGGAGGGAAGAAATCCAGTCCCTGAGCAATGGAGTTTGCCTTCACGATGGCAATGAGGGTGATACGCAGCTGTGAGAAGCTGGATGACAGATCAAGGCATTGGGAGATAATGGCATGTGCATCCACAAGCGTCCCTTCTGAGTTTCGAATAATGCAGGCGATTGCTCCTTCCATGGAGCTTTCGACGAGGGGATCCATCAATGGCGACCTTTAAAGATCCGACCTTCGGGGGTTTTCCAGTTCTCAGTAGAGGTGGGAGCGTTAAGGTCTCATTTTTTGCTTTGAATTCCATCTCCTGTAATTTTTTAGAGAAGTTACAGCTCCCTGTAGTGCTTGAACTGGGTTCGGCTAACATCCCGGAACACTGCTACGATTTCACCTACTGCTCATTCTGGGTGCACTTAATAGGGCTCCCACGTGCTGCAATTATAGAGGATTCAATCAGGGCAGTTGCTGGTAAACTGGGTACAGTGGAAGCTGTTAAAATAGAAGCTAGAAACAATAGTGCCCGAAAAATAGGTAAGGCTAAAGTGCGTTTGAATCTGTTCAAACCCCTAAAAACAGGCACTATCATACACTTGGGAGGTCGAAAATGGTGGATCGACTTTAAGTACGAACGCTTACCTCACTATTGCTATTCCTGCGGTAGCATAGGCCACTACGCCACAGTATGTCCACAGATCTCTTACGAAGAATCGGGCTTACCTCAAGATAAACCGGGAAGGTATGGTTCGTGGCTTAAAGCTGAAATGAAAGAGCAAAGCCCCTGTTGGCACACATTCTATGGTGTGTTAGATTTACCTCAGGAGGAGGAGGAGATGGTGCCTGAAACTCCAATGCCCTCGGCTGTCATTAACCTGCACAACCATAAACACAATGACAACAGCCAGGCAATAATACTATACAGACCAGCAGAACAACAAACAGGGGGCATAGATACTCTAGCACGAAAAGGTAAACGAGTGCAGCAACCACTGGAGCGAAGTCCTTATCCCACAGGTCATGGCACAGGGGTAGGACAACTGAAAATGGAAAAATCAAGCTCAAAGAAACAGGTTACAAAAAAACTGAAACGTTTCACACCTTATGAAAAAAAGGGGAGTCTAGCTAACCTGGTTGACATGGAGAACCTTATGGAGACACCTATTGAGGTGTGGGAAGGGTTACAACCAAGGGCTTTGGTGGCTAGCCCTAATAAGCCACCACAGCAAACATGAAACTCCTGAGCTGGAACTGTCAAGGTCTAGGCACTCCCTTGACAGTCCAGTCCTTAAGAGCCATAGTGGCTCGTGAGAGGCCTAATCTAATTTTCTTAATGGAAACAAAAAATAAAGAAGATGTGGTGGATCGCATCAAGAGGAGACTTCATTATCGATACTCCTTTGTGGTTAGTCCAGTGGGAATAGCCGGGGGACTGGCCTTATTATGGGATGATGGGGTGAAGGTGGAAGTGACCTATAGCCGTGCAGAATTAATTGAGGCGAGTGCGAAGATGCGGGAAATGGGATATTGATGCATACTTCCTTCATACATGCACCAACAAACTTCCAACAGCGAATCAACTTATGGCATGCTATTCGTTCAGAAATGGCCCTTATACTTACCCCCTGGTTATGTATTGGTGACTTCAATGAAGCATTATACAATTGGGAGAAGGTCGGGCGAAGAGAAGTAGAGAGATACCGGGTAGTGGCGTTCCGCGAGTTCATCGACTCTTGTTCCCTCCTGGAAATTGAAAGTAAAGGCTGCATGTTTACATGGACCAACAATAGAGAAGGAGATGAGTTAGTAAAGAAGAAATTGGATCGAGCTCTATGTAATATGGACTGGAGAATACTATTCCCTCATGCTGAGGTGTTTGCCTTCCCCGCGATCGGTTCTGATCATAGCCCTCTCCTTTTGTGTACAGAACCACCTAGAGTACAAAGGCAAAAAAAATTCAGATTTGAGGCATATTGGCTCACTAATCCAGACTTAATAGCAGTAGTGGAACAAGCATGGTTGGAAAGCAGGGGAACTCAGCAGAGTATTGTCAGCAAGACAAACAAAGTTAAACAGGCCCTATGTACATGGAGCAAACAAACCTTCAAAAACACAGCCAAGCAGATTGATGAATGCCGGTCAAAACTTATTGACCTCACTAATTCCACTGAAAGAGCTGCAAATATAGATGAATACAAGAAAATCAAAGAACAAATGGAGGGACTTTGGAGGCAAGAAGAAATGTACTGGGGGATGAGATCACGCATAAATTGGCTGAGGTGGGGGGATCGTAACACAAAGTTTTTTCATGCCACTACTATTCAGAGGAGACATAGAAACAGAATTACAATGCTGAAACTCACTGAACAAGAATGGAGTAGAGACCCTGTTACTATTCAGCAACATATAACCGATTTCTACCGGTCCCCGTATACCTCAGTGGGTTCAAGAGACTATAGACCTGTTCTAGATCAATGCCCTACGGTAGTTACTGAGGTAATGAATGCAGAATTAACAAAACCGGCTACCAGAGAGGAAGTAAAAGCTGCTGTTTTTCAAATGGGGGCAACTAAGGCTCCGGGTTTAGACGGTCTGAATGGTCTTTTCTACCAAAATACATGGTCCATCATTCATGAGGATATATTCCATATGGTGGAGGATTTTTTTACTCACGGTCGGTTTGACCCCAGCCTCAACAAAACCCAGATTGTCCTTATTCCCAAGGTGCCATCCCCTGAAAGCATTACTGAATATAGGCCTATAAGCCTCTGCAATTTTAGCTATAAAATAATTGCAAAAGTTATGGCTAACCGTTTGAAGACTTGGCTCCCACAGATTATTTCCCCAGAACAGAGTGCTTTTATTGGAGGTCGCCAAATACAAGATAATATTTTTATAGTTCAGGAGGTCCTGCATCAAATTAGGGTCAGAAAAAGAAGGAGAAAATTTGAAGCTGTCTTAAAACTGGACATGCAAAAGGCTTACGACAGGGTAGAATGGGATTTCCTATGTGATTGTATGCTGAAAATGGGATTTCGCGAGCAATGGGTGGCACTAGTTAAATTCTGCATTTCCTCCGTCGTTTTAATGTAAAGATTAATGGAGAGTCAAGCCGACAATTCTCGCCACACGAGGATTGAGGCAAGGTGACCCCCTTTCACCTTATCTTTTCATTATTGTGGCAAATGTATTATCCTCACTAATGTCAAAAGCTGTGCAAGATGGTTCCATCCATGGTATTAGGCTGAATCCTAAATGCCCTGTTCTCTCACACCTCTTATTTGCGGATGACGCAATATTTTTCTTGGAAGGGAAGGTTTGTGAAGCCCAGAACTTGGCAAATATCCTAAATTGCTACTGTTATGGTTCTGGCCAAGCCATAAATTTAAATAAGTCCGGTATCTTTTTTGGAAAGAGCTGTCCCCAAGCATTACAAAGAAACCGGCTTTGAGCTAAGGGTCCCTATAATTGAAAAAACTGGGAAATATCTGGGATTGCCATCAGACTGGGGGCAGACAAAAAAACAAATGTTTACAGGGTTACTAGGGAAGGTAGACAGGAAACTAGAAGGGTGGAAAGAGCAACTTATTTCAAAAGCAAGGAAAGAGGTCCTTCTTAAAATGGTTATCCAAGCTCTACCTACCTATGCTATGTCTATTTTCAAGATTCCCATTTCAATATGCAGGGCAATTGAGAAAAAAATAGCGGCCTTTTGGTGGAAACAAAACGTGCAACGCAAAGGGATTCACTGGAAAAACTGGGACTTATTGAAAACCAGAAAAGATAAAGGAGGACTAGGCTTTAAAGACCTTGTTGACTTCAATCGGGCCATGTTGGGCAAACAAGCGTGGCGGCTCTCAGTAACCAAGATGCATTATGGTGCCAAGTGTTCAAAGGATTATACTTCCCTAATGCCACTTTCTGGACAGCTCAAAAGGGTCATAGGTCGTCGTGGGGATGGCAAAGTCTACTTAAAGGGCGTGCAGTTCTTGAACCTGAGCTACGTTGGGAAGTTGGAGATGGTCAGAGTATCAACATTAGGGAAGATAGATGGCTGCCAATTGGAAAGATAGGAGGGCCTTATAACAGAAACGACCCTAAAGGCGGTGGTCGACCTAATTAAACCGGTACTCGAGAATGGAACTCCCTCTCCCGTTTGACACATTTGATACACCCCTGGTACAACAAATACTTGCAATTCCCCTAAGCATACATACACTACCTGACAAACTCATGTGGACCCCTCATAGAACAGGAGCATATACGGTCAAATGTGGCTACAATAGAATCCGAAGCCTCAGAACAGAACATACAGAACAGTCAGCTTCAACATCATTCCAGGTACCGCACAAGCTATGGACAGAGATATGGCAACTTCAAACTCATCCCAGAATTAAATTTTTCATGTGGAGCTTATGCAATGAGGGTCTCCCCACTAAATGTAATCTCTATAGGCGACAAAATAGTACCGATAATCTCTCGTCCAGTATGCGCACTCGCTCCGGAATCTACCGAACACCTGTTTATTCTTTGCGGATGGATTAACACGCTATGGTCAGATCTCGGCCTTGGTACTTCCATGGTCTCTACGACGATTACAAGAATAGATAAGTGGGTGTCCGATTACCTTACTTCGGGAGGGTTGACGCAAGACAAAGCCCTGTTTTCCACCGCTCTTTGGCTCACATGGAAGGCGCGTAATGGGTTTCTGTTTCAAGGGAGACCACCGGATCCGAGAAGTATCATACAGGAGGCAACAATAAGTCAAGATCTTTACCGGAGATGGAGTGGAAATAAATCAAAACCAGCAGCTCAGCAACAAAACCTTACCAAACAGTGGAGTCCCCCCGAGCGCGGATCGGTGAAAATCAACGTTGATTGCTCTTGGTCTGCCGCTGATCTCACAGGTTCAGTAGCTGGTGTCTGCAGAGGCAGCGACGGCGTGCTCATAGATGGGTTTGCGAAGAAAATCCACGCACAATCGGCTGCAATGGCGGAAACCCTAGCACTCCGTACGGCTTTGGAATGGTGGACAACAACCTTGAACTTCACTTCAAACTGGGGAAGACTTCGGGGAAGTCTTCGACAGAGAGAAGACTTGCTGCACGTGCAGATTTCCAGCGATTGTAAGTATGCAGTGGAAATGGTGTTGGGCCAAACGGAGGTAAGTTGGGCCCTCCAAGGGCTGATCAAAGACTGCCGCCAGCTATTGGGCCATCTTCCACGAACCCATCTAATGTTTGAACCAAGGGGTACCAACAGGGCCGCGGATTGGGTGGCCAAAACCCACCGGGCCGGAGACCTCCCTCTTAATTGGGTGTCGATGCCACCACACCCGCTATTTTCACTTTTATGTTTAGACTTTCGCAATGAGTGTACTACTTCCTCTGGTTGACAATCACTCAATGAAGTAATTTTATGACCAAAAAAAAAAAAAACTGGGTTCGGGGGGTTTCTTTTGAAAGATGAAATCTTTACGGGAAGTCCAAATAAACCAAAAGATGGTTGCTACAGGTGCCAGGGAAGGTGAGTTTTCTGTGCTTTTAAGGAATTGCATTAGCCATATCTCCATTCTGCTCAACCCCTGGGAAGAAACCTGAATGTTTAGGGATGGTTGAGCCCATATGTCTCGAGTCCAAGGAAAAAGGAGAGGAGGAGATGCTCTGTGAATTCCACCTGGTCTGTGCACAGTGAGCAGTAACGATCTGGTACTATTTTTCGCTTGTCTGAGTTCTCCATTGTGGGTGGACTATTCTGATACGCATTCCATCATGGAGAACTTAATTTTAGGGATTGTTTGCATTTTCCAGATCTTATTTCATAAAGCCTGAGGAGCCGAGAAAGATGAGGAGGCCATTGGAACTTTTCCGGATATCCTTGGTAAGTCTTACGTAGTTGCGGCCACTCTTTGCTGAGCAATGTCCTATTGATGAATATGTCCACCAGTTTGTCTTGAATAGAGTGGGTTCTTAGAGGAATAGCCAGAATTTCCTTCATAGTCTCCTCTTCGAAAATATTTCAAAGAAGAGGCTCATTCCATGAATTTTCTTCGTGGTTTATAAGCTCTACTACCTGTTGTGGGTCAATTTCATTCGCTGGCTCTCCAATCACACCTCTTTTCAACCTTCTGTCCTCTCTGATACTGATTTCTTCTCCTGCTCCCGCTGTCCCCATTGAAGATTCTGAGATTGAGTCTCTTCCCTTTGGTAAGCTTTGCCAGCCCCAGGAGGGTTTGTGCCCTTCCCAGCAAGCCAGAAACTTCTTTCTAAGTAAATCCCTTTAAAATTTGACCCCATAAAGAGGAAGATGATGCATTAATCCCCAGGCTTGCTTTCCTAAGAAAACCTTGTTAAGAGAAAGTAAATCTTTGAATCCCATAACTCCATTGTCATTCCTTTGCTTCAAGAAATCCCAACTCTTCCAATGAATACCAGAGTGAGATTCTCTGCTTTTCCACCAAAGTGCTGCTGTTCTCTGTTCAATCGCTTTACATATGGAAATAGGAATCTTGAAAATTGACATTGCATATTGAGGAAGAGCCTGGACTACTGTTTTTTAGTAATATCTCCTTCCCCATTTTAGAAATTAAAGATTCCTTCCAACCTTCCAATTTTTTGTTAACTCTTCCAAGTATCCAGCAAATGTATTCTTCTTAGACTCTCCCCAATCTGAAGTAATTCCAAGGTATTTTCCTGTTTTATCTAGTTCAGAAACACGCCTTCATAAGCCATATTGGCTCTTAAGGTCTGTGGACACCTTGAGCTAAAGAATATTCCTGATTTGTTTAGGTCTATCTCCTGTCCAGTAGCAAAACAATACTGATGCAGTACATCTGATACAGACTGGCATTCTTGAATTCTCCCATCTAAAAAGAAGATGGAGTCATCCGCAAAGAGGAGATGTGATATGGTAGGGGAAAAAGAGTTAAGCTTAATACCCTTTATACTGCCATCCTCCACTGCTTTCTTCATCGTAAGAGATAAAACGTTTGCTAACAGATTAAAGAGATGAGGGGATAAAGGATCACCTTGCGGAAATCCTTTGGAAAGCTGGATGTAAGGGAGAGGATTCCCATTAAATTTAACAATGAATGAGACTAAAGATACACATTGCATAACCCGTGTAATCCACTTTTCATCAAAGCCCAGTATTCTTAAGCATGCCTCCAAGAAATCCCATTCTACTCTGTCATATGCCTTTATATCAAGTTTCAAAACCGCTGGGAATTTTTTCGTCCTCTTCTTTGCTCGTAGTTGATGCAACACTTCCTGCACTATCATTATATCGACCTGGATAAGTCTCCCACTCACATATGCACTTTGCTCTTGAGCTATCAATTTCAATAACCAAGGTTTAAGTCTAGTCACCATTACATTGGATATGATTTTGTAGGCAAGGTTGCACAAACTAATGGGGCAGAATTGATCTCATGACGTAGCATTGATTTGCAGGAGCTTTTAATGCCTTTGTTAGTGAAAGTTTTTTAGTTTGTTGAAGCTGCTAATAATTTTCTTGGAGTGCAGGTTACTGAAGTATGACAAGGAAGACATGCGAGGATAGGGGTGATGCTGTGTTATGGAGACACGAGTTCCGTCCTTTGGTTTTATATAGAATCAAGTTGCACATTTCACATATTCAACTGCTTTAAGGACGGTTATGAGGTATATTTTTCCTAGAAGCCTAATTTGAAGGTTAAAAAACTCTTAGACTAAGCCTCGACTTGAATGATGTTGCCTGACAATGCAGGTTGTGGTGACAAGAGGCAGAGCCCTTACATTGGTGTTTTGGTATCCTGATTGGGGTATGAACAAGTTTGATTGGTTCTCGATAGGATTCAACTTTAGAGAACTGGTGGATGCAAATGCTAACAAACATGGAGGCTATCTGTTTACCTGTGCCTACGAGTGGAGATTGAACATGGAAATTGGGGAAGTTCAGGAGTCGAATCTTATGGGCACTGAATTCTCTATGGACTTCCCTTTCATAAATGCCAATTTGACTGGCTTGTGTAACAAGTTTGGTTATGCTCGAGTCATCAATTCAAAGTCAAGCTCTGAATGTGGTAATGCAATGCTAGTCTCTACTCTCTAGTTCATTTCCACTTGCCCAAAGTAGCGCATAAGATTGGTTTCCTATTGTTTATGCATCTTTCATCTCATTCAGGAATAGCTAAACATGGAGGTCTAGTGAAATCATACTTCGACGAGCCTTGTCCTGTGCTGTCTGACTATGAGGTATTAGTGAAAGTTTTTCAAGTCATTCTAATTTTCCATTGTACATGTCGAAATGTACCTTACTGTGGCCTTGAATTAGAGAGGAAGATATCACGAGAAGTTGAAGAATGTCGAGTACCATACTTTCGAAAAGGACAGCTTCTGCAGCAGGTGCGTTCTTGTCCCTTAGAAAGATCGTGTTGGAGAGGACAGCGGTTGGATTATCTCTTGGGTACATAATGAAGAAACAGATGTGTCCCAGGTTAAGTTTAAGAGTTTCAATACAATCATCATGTAGGTTTGCCTACCGGTAACGACGAGCAATATGATTTTGAAAATGTGAAATCTGCAGGTTCTCGTGATTGATGCGCAGAAGTTTGAAGTCGAGCCAATGGAAAAAATACTCTGCCTTGAAGGGTACCCTGTGGATTCCATGGTACCTTCATTTTTATACCGAATTGATGATCGGGACACCAGATCTCATGTACAAGTTCTTACTTTTCTCATCAGATAATAGGTTTTTGGCGTTTGGTATGATGTTCTTTCTAACTTTCTTAGTCTAGTTTTGTGCTGACATTTCCTGCTTATAAGTAACTGCATCCGCCCTAAGAAAGTATAGAGTTAAGAGACTGGCTACCCCGAACCGCATTGCTCTTTGAGCTGCTGTACCCAATAAAAGTGAAGCATGTCTATCCCACAGACTCTACTATAAGGCCATTGGCTGGAATTTTGCCTACTCATCAAGTTCTAGAGTTAGCTTGTAAATGTGGTCAAAGATGTAAGGATATGCGTACTCAAGTAATTCATAGGCTCTTTGACTATATTCAAGATTTATGTTGCTTGTATTGAGAGGAGAGGTTTAGATGCTTTTTAAAAATGGATCACTTCTTTTAACAGCCAGGTCGCATTATTCATGGTAGAGAGTATTGCCAATTTGATCAGCATTTCCTACTTGATGAGACCATTTTTCTTGATAACCCGCTATGGTACTTTGTAATCACCAATGAAAAGATGGATTTTTAGTTAAAAGAAAGTATAAAATGATGGATTGCAAAGACAAACATGTTTAAATTTTCATTCCTATCCGAAGTTCTTATTTTTACCAACCCAATATAATTTCAAGAGAACAACAAAAAACGGAGAAATGAAGAATCTTTTATTTTTCCTTTACATTAAAAACGAAAACTAAAAACCTTTTCATGAACCAACTTCAATTCAGGTATGCTAGTTCTCATTAATTGTGTTTTCATTTAGGGCCGAAAAATGCTTAATATCCAATTTTTTACATTATTGATGAAATAGGAACTGACTATAAAAATTTTCTTTTTGTCTACTTTCCCTTTGCATAAAAGAATTAGGTTGAATTTAATCATTTTCCATGACAACAGGGTATTGTCTTCCTTCTATTATGTGATTCAAGGAACATAGAAGCTGATCAACGACTATGACATGATACTTCAGAGAAATCATTATCTTGACAATGATAACAGTGATCAGAATGCATTCTAGGTACATTAGATGTCATGACCCACCTAGTAAAGCTTGTTCATCCTGCATAAGCTATCAATGTCTATCACAAGTAAATCTGAGTTTCAATCTTCTCAGAGTACTGATTTTGAATGATTGGTTTCCTCCCTTGAAATCTATTTGGTTATGTTTATTCGCTTGTGCAGATACTTTCTGTTTCATATTCTCCATGAGGAAGCTCAATTGGGGGATCAATTGCTCCCAACAAGCCATATGTACTCTTCAGGAAATTCCTTAACTCTAGTTATCGCAGTCCCTTGACCATTCTTTTCATGGTAATTCATTAGCATGTCCTAATCCACTGCTACATTCTCTTTAGAAGATTACCTGGCCATTTTGGATTCACTGATCAGATTTTGTGTCAAATTTGACCAAGTGCAGAATATCGATCAAATTCATCCGGTGTGGAAAAATCATCTTCTGATTTTATGTAATCTTCATTCAAAAATCAGAATTTGTACGATGTGCAAGGAGGATTTGTTCCATTGATGCTTGTTCTGGACGTTTAAATTAGCAAGATATATTATACCGTGGTAATATACGACTAAAGAAATGATGTCATTTTGATCCGGGACATCAAAACCCAAAGAGAACCATATGTGGAGGTGGTTCTGTTGTGAGATTTGGAGTGAAGTGCCTGTGTAAATGGACTGTTTGTTTTGGCACAGGAGTGTAGGCATAGCTGGACGTCGTAATTGCTTTTTGAGTGTTCACATTACGGCATGATTTAGTACTACTCGATTCAGGGGATAACAAGATGATCTCGTGATGTAGCATTGATTTGCCGGAGCTGTAGATGCCTTTCTTAGTGAAAGTTTTTCAGTTTGTCGAAGCAGCTATTTGAATTGACGCAATTCATGAAGGTTGCAACTCAGTAATGATTGTTTTTGACAGTTAATGATATGGGAAAATTGTCCAAAAATATTTTAAATTTATCACATTTTTGGTTAATTCAATCATAATTTTTTTGATTTTGTCAATTGAATTGTAAATCTTTACACATTTTGTCAATCGATTCATTTGATCAATTTTAATTTAATGGCAACATAACTAGTGCAAATGTAACCAATTTCTATTATAATTTCTTTGAGAAAATTGAATTTTTTTTCTTTTCCATTTTTTCTATTAAATCCGCGAGGGTTGCCACTCGGCACTCATTGACCACAAGCGAGGGTTGGTGACCCCTCATTGGCCACTGGGCAAGAGTGGTGACCTTTGCTTGCAATTGGCGATGCGGCAATTTCAGACTAAAATTGATATGATATAAGTTTTTATAAAACGTGAAAAGATTTAAAATTTAATTGATAAATTAAAAGATTTATAATTAAATACACAAAAAGTGTAGTAAATTTAACACCATCAGGACAATTTTCGCTAATATTAATTAAATCCAGTGAAAGTCCCACGAAACTACGAGTAAAGACAGGCATTAACTTCAGATGTTGATGGGTGAGGAGACTGAAATATGGACATTTCATTTTTTCGCCACCCTAAAAACCTCCGTTAGTTATCTCGTTCCGATGAAGTAGGCAAATGAAAAGTCTCACTCCAGCCGCAGCTAAATCCAGTTACCCATGATTTGGTTCGCAAGGATGCCCACGTCACCGCTCGAGGCTCTCCCGCGACTAAATTCCACCCGTTCATCTACTTATTTATGTATAAATTTGCCTATATTTTCCCCTCTGATCGATTTGCATCTTGAAGTAGAAACTGCGAAAACGGAAGAGAAGTTACTGGGGGAAGTAAAACAGGGGGAAAAAAAAAAACGAAAGGTGATTTAGCATTCGGACGTTCTTTCACTCGTACGAATACATACGACAAAACCACCCGCCTGGGTGGCGCTGCTGGAGCGGACACTCTTCCTCTCGCAAAAGGTTGAGTGTTCGAATCCCAAGCGTCGCAGGGCGACTTACTTGGTAGCACGTGTGTAGTAGCTAACACATGTTGGCCCCAGGGTTTACCTCCCGGCTGCCAGTCGTGTGTGGGGTTCCCTGGGTCACAAAAAAAAATTGACAAAAAGAGCGTGCTTGGAAAATCTGATGATAAAGTGAACAGAGCCCATATGAACGTGCACTCGACGGATCAGCTACCTCTCGCCTTTTCTCTCTATCTATGAGGTCTCTTATGATCATTTTATTTTCGAAAATAATTTATTTTTATTTTTATTTTCAGAAATAATTTTTAAATATTTGAAGGCGTTTGTAATCTTGTCCAAAATTTTTAATCTTGGAATGGAAATGCATGTCATAAAACTCTTAAATTTTTTATTTATTCTAATTTTTTAATACTTTTATTATATTTTTCTTATATTTCTTTTTTTCCTTTTCTCTTATTCTTCCTCCTTTTGTGGGCGTCGCCGTTGCTAGTGGTGGCCAGCGAGCAACTGAGCGAGGTCTAGCAACCTCACCAGAGCCTCGCCAGGCTAGGGTAAGGTTTGGCGAACTCACCAGAGGCTCACCTAGCCACTGGTGAGGCTTGGCCTGATAGATTTGGGCAAGGCCCAACCTGGCCTAGGCGACGCAAGATCGGTCTTGCCTTGGCTTAGCGAGGCGAGGCCTTGCTAGCCAACTCGAGGCTAGGCTTTGCCAGGGCAAGGCAAGGCTGACCTCGCATCGCCTAGGCAAGGTCAAGCCTCATCAATGGCCTAGCGAGGCTTTGGTGAGTTCATCAGATCTTGCCCAGCCGCTCGTCGGTCGACAGGCGACAATGGGGGTGATAGTAGCGTGATGGTCTGGGAGGAGGAAGAAGAAGAAGAAAGGAATGAGAAGAAAAGAGAAGAAGAAAATTCAAACTCTTTTCTTAAAATTGTTCTTGGAAACAAGAATCAACTTTTTTCTAATTTTTGATTTTATTCCAAATCTATTATCGGGAACAAAAATTTTACGAAACGGATTTTTTTTGTCAAATCTATTCACATGAGCAAAAGAGCATAATCAAATACTATTTGACCAGTTAACCATTAGGCCCTTAGCTTCTATTCCGAGGCTTTCCAATGCCATTTGTTATTTACAAGCACCAATCTTACTACTTGATTGGAAACTATTACTACTTCACTTACAACCCGACGAGGGAAATGTGGGAATAAGAACATCACAAATGCTATAATTTTTATGTGGCGTTCACTTTAGTATCACAACTTTTCTTCCAACACTTGAAATAACTTTCAATCAATCACTAAATGCCATTTTTTTAAGAAGTTCACCCAAGTGTCGAAAATCCAACATGGCATAGCACTTGTGGTTGATGTTTTTAAAAAATTACGATACTTAAATGATCGATTGAAAATTATATCACACTCAAATGTTCGGAAAAAAAAGTTATAATACTCAAGTAGTCAAGAAAAAAAATTATGACATTGAAGCTATGACAATTATGCTGTCTTTATCCTGAAAAAATGCACAAACCGAATTTCGTCCAACAAACATTCGCGCGTTCGACCACAAAGTCCGAAGCCCACGAATTTTGAAGGACGCGATCCTTAACTTTTAGGAACCTTAGCTTTCACGCATGACTTTCAGGAGCTCCTAATCTTTCATTTTATTGGGAAAGCATCTATGATATGTCTCCCAAATACTTCCCTTTAGGTAAGTGGAGGTTGATTTCTAATAAATGTTTCCGCGGCCGACAATATTTCCGGAAGATAATTCAACGTAAATACGCGGTGCTAAAGTGTTGAATCGGAGGAATGAAGGCCGCGCGGACAAAGCTTGGTGGCAAACCAAGTGTGTTTCGCATTGACCGACACCAAAAAATGAGAGGTTGATGGCGCCCTGGAGACTCGGAAAGAAAGAGTAGCAGTTGGGACGGATGAGAAAATTTAATTGATGAATCAATGCTTTTTAGTAATGGGATGGTGATCTTCGTCTCTATCGTACTCCCTGTTCAGTTGGGAGGTTGGAATGGTCGATTGAATTGAATTTACTTTGTATGGGGCATTATGGTTAGTTTTCCAATTTAAAAACTCACAAAATTGATAGTACTAACGGCATTTGGGCCAAAAATCAAAGAGAAGTAAGAACACGAGTGTCGGACAGTTAAATTTAATATCTTCTGTCATTTTATTAAAGTCCATGACTTAATTAAAAGCAAATTGTCAACGTGCTTGCACACAAAAAGAGAGCGTAATTTGTTAGAGCAATGAATATAAAATGAAGTAGGTTTCGTATATAGATCTAAAATGGATACAAAGGATCTATCTTATTAGATAAATGTAAAAGTGGTTCTACAAGATACTTTTAAAGGGTGGTTGGCATATGACACTCTCAATGAGTGACAAATCTTAATTTTCTTTTGAAAAATTTTCCTTTTGCTTTTCCTCTGTAATTGAACTAATTTTGAGTTTTAGTTCAAGAGGCATATGAATATAATTATAGTGTTAGTATAGCTATCACGCTTTTTTTTCTTCCTCTTTTTTTCCCTTGCTTTTAGACTATAAGAAGATGTCTCTAGATTCCCAATCTGAACATATGAAATATATGAAACAAAAAACTTGAAGAATTAGATGCCTCATTTTGCTAGAGGCTACGAGGGGAAGTTGCTATAGATGGGTTGTCTTTATTGAAAATCTTTTAATTCAGTCATATGTGCATTTTTGGCTCCCTCGACACAATTGGGAAGCATTATCCCCTCCGATAACTTGATTTAGAGGAATGCAACATGATTTAGTCGTTGCCGCAAAGCATCAGTAAGCTATCTTCTTTGCAACACCTTGATTTAACTAATTGTTGTGATTTTCAATTGATTCCATAGCCTCCCGTTAGTTTAGCAGTTCAAAGAGTCACCTATAAGCATTGCACATTGCCTCGACTTTCTCACCTAATTCATCTAAAAGAGCTCATATTTCAGCATTGCAAAATACTGGAATCCATGCCAAAGCTTCCCTCACGGATATTAAAGCTTGTTGTCTCCCGTTGTTGTAAGTTGAAAGAGTTGCCAAGTTTGTCGAGTTTGGAATTCTTGTCAAAATTACATATTAAAGGGTACAATGAACTAACAGAAATCAAGGATCTAAAAAGGACTAAAATCCTTAGCAAAACTGGAAGTATTTGCAAGTAGAAAGTTGTCCACCCTCGATGGCCTTGAGATGTGTGCAATTGTGTGATTTCAAGTCAGATGCTTCACTAATAATTGATAATCTATTTCAAATTCAAGGCCTTGACAAATTGAAAATTTTGAAAGACTTGCTTTTTGATAGGTGGCAGTGCCTTATAAGACCAGACATTTTGCAATTAACACATTTGAAGTTTTTAAAAGCCAAAAAACGCCACAATCCATGTGTGTCAATAGGAACATTTGTTATGTTTATGTCAATAGTTGGTATGGATATCAACCAAGCGAATATCGCACGACTATTAAATCCGTGGTACAAGAAGACCAAGATTAGGCCTATTAAATGGAGTGGGACAAATCCGCAGCGCATGGTTACACTTATTTAAGACAAAGAAAGAGGAAATTTGAAGGGCCCATGCGCATGTCTCCCACGTTCATTTTTCTCTCCATATGCATGCGTTTCCACAAAAATTTGGTAGGCTTCTCGCGAGAAAATATTGTCCTGGCCGGACCTCTCCACGTATTCATGGGCCGGCCCATTCAGTGGATGCAACGTGTCGTCCAGGGTCGCTTCCCCATTTACTCTCTCTCCATCTGAGTCCTCTCCATTCATTCATTTCAAATTTTCACTCCCTCTTCTGCATGCCAAGACGCTCTCGCGCCTCCGGCACGTCGCCTCTGGCGGCCCCGATTCCTCTAAGAACTCCCGCCGGTCGCAGCTGTTGAGTCCGAAAGCTCATATCCGCCCCGCCCGCGCGTCGGCTTAAATCCACATCTGCCTCGGCGACTTTTTTTTTGTTTTTTCCTCGTGTGTTTTGGCTTCCGAAGATGGGCGTGACTTCTCAAAACCATGGGCAGCTTTTTTCTGTCAGCTCCCACCAGAAAACAGTTGCTATGCTCGCTTTATATCCTGGACTGAGTTTAAAAGAAAAAAAAAATGGAATCTTGCACTCCATTAATGAGGCTGTCCGGGCTCTTGGTGTTGCATTTCGGGGTTTCTTGAGGTTTCGCTGACTCGGGTATGTTCTTTTATCTGTTGGGCTCCGTGGGAATATCTCTGTTTTTTCATTACATGGGAAAAAAATTCTGGTTCTGTATGGGGGCATTTGGCCTCGTTGGGGGTCCAAAAAAAAAAATTTGCCTTTGTCGGCAAAATCGAGAATAGGAGATTCATTTCTGAGAGGGAAGGAAGATTCGTAGCAGTGAAATGAAGATGAAAGTATGTCTTTTGTTTTTGTTATGTTGATGGAACCCATTGGTTTAGGTGGCGTGATCTTTGAAGGCATTTGTGAACTAAAGATTCGTTGATGGAACCCAGATGAAGATGGAGAGAGCCAAGCTCGAGAACGAGCGGAAGAGGGCTCGAGGACGAGAGAATGGTGCTTCTCATCCGCCAGAATGAGCTCCATCTGCTCGCTCTTCAACAGCAGCAGCAACATTCATCCAACAAAAGGAGGGGCGGCGGCGATGAGGATTGAAAGGCGAAGGATTTCGAAAGAAACTGAAAGCAAAAACTCTGGCTCACGCAAAGCCTTCGCCCCCAATTCAAAAATAGTTTCTATCGTGTCTTTCGTTTGACCTCCGTGATTGGGCCGAGGTCCGGTGGCGCTGGCAGCGCACAACTGGATGGCGCTCTGCAACCAGGAAGTAAGCTCCGACCACCAACCCAAGCATGGCTGATTCGAAGGTGGAGACACTGTGTGACTTGTTCGAGGGAGGATTGATAGCTTTGGACCGTGTTCTTACAAAAAGTTCGAGTCTTTCAAAATGGACATCGGGAATTAGTTGGTACTCCATTGATCAGTTAAAATTTGCTCGTACTCATCGGCTAAATTTTGCTCTCTTTATGCTTTTTTTTTTTGGGGGGAGGGGGGAGGGGGGGCATATACTTATTGGTGAAGAGGAATCACAACATGTCTCTGCTTGTTCCATGAGTTATCGAGGATTTCTAAAGAACAATCACATCTCGCTCAATTCGTAGTGCATGCTGGCAGACTTTTTAATGAATTTTGTGTGGTACGTTCTGAAATTTTCTGATTGACTGAAAAGTGAAAACTGGCATGGGCAAGTCTGATGTCAGTGGATGCCTTAAAGTTTTTACTTCCATTTCAACGACTGAAAAAAGGGCATTGGCAATCGCGATATTTTCACTTTTTGTCTCGGTTAGTTCTCTGTAATTGGGATATGCCTGGAGTTTTCCCGTTGTTCAATACTTTTCTCTCTGCTTGGATGCTTTTTCGTGTTGATATATCTAGGAGACTAAGGTGATTTTGTAGTTCCCTTCCTTTTCATTCAGATGTAAGTTCTTTGGCCGCACTCAATGATTGTGTGTAAGTTGACTATGAGAAGTTGGATTAGCTTGTGAAAAAGATTCATGAGCCTACTGTTGTTTGTACTTTTCAGCTAGATCGAGAGTCAGAAACTAGGACAGGCCAACAAAAGTTGGTTCTTTCTTGATGCATAGATCACCAACCACCAACCATGATAACTCATGTTGGATCTGTGAGATGAGGTATCGACTGTTAAAGCTACTACTAGATTGTGTTCACTGAGTAAAATGCAGGTACCTGCGTAGTCTGCCTTCTGGTTTTGGAGCGCTTTTGGTGCGGACTCTATGCACAAACATTCACCATAGTTTGGATCCCTGAC
The DNA here is from genome assembly GCA_014182895.1 of Angophora floribunda. Taxonomy (NCBI): domain Eukaryota; kingdom Viridiplantae; phylum Streptophyta; class Magnoliopsida; order Myrtales; family Myrtaceae; genus Angophora; species Angophora floribunda. The sequence continues at coordinate 36,296,194 of CM024707.1, read as the reverse complement.
CTACATAACGCAATACGATGGGGAAAATGATATTTTGTTTCTAGCTAAACGTCTCTAAACTCTCGTCATCATATTGAAAGCTAACTTATCAATTCCCTATGATTGGCCGCGATTGTTCAATTTTTTTTTAAAGATTTTTAATCCTTGTAAAAATCTTCTGTCCATCTTACTCTAATATTTGGTTCAAGTCCATTCACCAGTGAATTTTCTAATATATCTCGCCTCATGCTTTCAAAATATTCTAAATCTCCTTCTCTTTCATACCGTCTTTTTTCTTTTGTTGTTTTATCTGACTTTATTGGGCAGGAATTTGTTTTTAGATCGAAGATGGCAACCCCAGAAGAAAACAACGATGTGAAAACTCTTGAAACACAGCACAATGAACAGAGAAAAAAGAAGTCCATTATCTGGGAATACTTCACAATAGAAATTGTGAGTCCTGGATGTAGAAGGGTGTGGTGTAAGCAATGCAAGCAAAGTTTCACTTATGGCACAGGCTCAAAGGCTGCTAGCACCAGCCAAAAAAATAAGGTGTGATGAATTATTGACTGAACTGATCTTGTCATGTGCAAAAATTTAGAATTACCTAAATCCATTGGGTATTTGAAAAACTCGAAAATTTTGAATATTGCTCAATGTAAGAAATTGAGTAGTTTACCCAGTACTATTAGCAAGTTGGGCAAACTTGAAGTATTAATTGCCTCATTCTGCCAGAATCTGGGAGCAGAAGTTCCTATGGATGGGTTGTCTTCATTGAAGATCCTTCGATTAAGTTATATGTGCATTTCTGGCTTCCCTGATGGAACTGTGAAGCTTTCTTGTCTTGAACAACTTGATATAAAGGACTGCAGCATGATTCAGTCACTACCGAAGCTTTCTACCAGTTTAACAGATCTAATAATCACCTGTCATCTTCACACATTGCCTCAACTTTCTCATCTAATCCATTTAAAACAGCTCAGTTTTCATGATTGCAAATTGCTGGAATCTATGCCAGAGCTTCCCTCAGGAATATTAAAGCTCTATATGTCTGGGTGTTATAAGTTGAAAGAGTTGCCAAGTTGGTCAAGTTTGCAACTCTTGTCAATATTAGGTATCGAAGCGTGCCAGGAGCTGATAGAAATCAAGGGTCTGGAAGGATTAAAATCCTTAAAAAACCTATGTGTAATTGGATGCAACAAGTTGTCCAACCTAGATGGTCTTGGACATCTGGATCTTTGAGATGCTTGGAAATGGTGGCGATCAACTTATCTAGACGCAGGGAGTTGTTCAAACATCTGGAGTCAGATGGTCCAATATTGAATGATGATCTATTTTAAGGCCTTGACAGATTGAAAAACTTGAAGAGCTGACAATCTATAGCTGCCAGTCCCTCATTAGACCGCACCTTTCGCAGGTAACACGCTTGAATCTATTCATGGCTAGCAATTGCCACCAGCTAATCAAAATTAAAGGCCTTGAGAGGTTGAAAAACTTGGAAAGGTTGGATATTGAGGGGAGCAAATCCATTGAAACATTACCGGACCTTCGTGCTTCGATAAGCTGGAATTTTTGTGCATTGTAAAGTGTTGGAAGCTTCGTGATGTTCGGGGCCTAGAGAAAGTCAAATTTGTGGATAGATCGTAAAATGAGGGATTCAACTGCGAGGCCTCCACATCGGTCGAATTTTGAAGATTGAATGGAATGATGGGGCGTCAATTTCGCATGAACTTGTGGAGATCACATAGCTCCAGGAATTAAGACAGGGATGCAACTCATTGGAATTTTATATGTTCATGGCACTCCTACGGCAGATTAAAATTGGTTCATGAAAAAGAATGCTCCGATCAGTTGATCACTTTGGCCACAAAGTCGGAACGATTCACGATTCCCATCAAAGGTAAATAAAGTGGGTCACGCTATTCATTGTCAAGATATATTGCTAATTTCATCAGCATTTCATATGCATCGTACTTTTGTCTTTGAATAGTTCGTGAAAGTTGGCACAATGCTTCAGGGGTATTCATCCTCTGGATCATTGGAGGCGTTAAGATGGGTCACAGTGCCTCATCAAATTTTACAAACCTTAAAATGATTTTACCAACGATCCAATGAATAAGTTAGCAACTAACTTTTTCTCAAATTTTACAAGTGTAGCACTCTAATAAATTTACAAATATGTCAATAATTAGTAAGTTCGTAACTTCTTTCACTATGAAATTTATTTTTATCAACTAAAAATTTCCTATAGTTAGTATTAACAATTTTTTTTTTTTTTTATCATAGCGAGCTTTTCATTCGCTGAGTACGGGCCCAATTACATGAAAAGGGGGCATCAATTAGTTTAGGGAAAATTCCAATTAAGGGCCTGAAATGCCCTTGTTTTCTCAAAATAGGGCTCAAAGTGGACATGGTTTCAAATAAGGGCTTAAAGTGCCCAACCTTGTTTTAGTTAAGGGCCTAAGCTCTTGCCGGGCGAAAACCGATTTTCCGGTGACCGGAATAAGGGCATTTTTGTCATTTACCACTTTTTTTTTTTCTTTATTTTTCCTTTTGTTTCATCTTCTTCATCATCGCCGGTGGCCGGCCGGCCACCGGCGATGCCCACAGAGGCCGGACGAGAGTCGCCCTTGCCCGATCAGGCAAGGGCCACCCTCGCCGGCCTCAGCGAGGGACGGCGAGGCCGTCTCTCGCCCGAGGAGGCCGCCTCGCGGCCATCCGCGAGGTCGACCCTCACCGGCCGCGGACGAGGGCGACCTCGCTAGATCTGGCGAGGTCGGCCCTCGTCGGCCGCGGACGAGGGCGAGGCAGCCCTCGTCGGCCGCGGGCGAGGGCGAGGTCGGCCCTCGTCGGCCGCGGACGAGGCGAGGCAGCCCTCGTCGGCCGCGGACGAGGGCGAGGAGCCCTCGTCGGCCGCGGACGAGGGGAGCCTCGTCGGCCGCGGACGAGGGCGAGGAGCCCCTCGTCGGCCGCGGACGAGGGCGAGGAGCCCCTCGTCGGCCGCGGACGAGGGCGAGGAGCCCTCGTCGGCGCGCGGCGAGGGCCGACTCGCGAATGGCCGCGAGGCGGCCTCCTCATGGCGAGAGACGGCCTCGCCCGTCCCTCGCCCAGCCCTCTGTGGGCATCGCCGGTGGCCGGCCGGCCACCGGCGATGACGAAGAAGATGAAACAGTAGAAAAAACGAAGAAAAAAAAAAAGAAAAAGTGGCAAATGACAGAAATATCCTTGTTCCGGTCACCGGAAAATTAGTTTTCGCCGGCCAGCGAGCTTGGGCCCTTAACTGAAACAAGGTTGGGCACTTTAGGCCCTTATTTGAAACCATGTCCACTTTGAGCCCTATTTTGAGAAAACAAGGGCATTTCAGGCCCTTAATTGAAATTTTCCCATTAGTTTATCGTGGACCCATCAATTAGTTTCCCCTCAAAATCACGGCAGACGCATGCCATGGAACCCTTCGGAAGATTCTTCATGGAAAGTTCTGTCAGTGTGTAGCTTGAGGACTCGGTGGTTTCCATCTTATGGGTAGGTTCGCGGGTTGTTTATATTCTCTGATTCTTGGCCATTCCATTTCAATAGATTCATATGCATAGCCATGATAGACGCAATTGTTGTTGCAGGACCTGGTAAATGATGCTTGAAAATAGAGGAATATCTTTATGTCTAAATGTGCCAAAAAGTGACCACGATCAGTTCGAAAGATGGGGGGCTTTGAGGTGATTACAATCTTCAATAGCCATCCTTCAATTCAATTAACTTCCTGATTTGAAATCCGAATGCCAATCTCAGAGGCCAACTTTATACCTTTCGTCCTTTGACAGAGAAGGAACAGATGTATGTTTAGCAGTTTCAGGTTCCTTTTCGCAAAGGCGGCATGTCGACTCAGGTACAATCTTCATTCTAAATAGGTTCTCTCTTGTGGGTAGGGCGTTTTAGCACACACTGTGCGTAAACACCCTTACTTTGGTTTGAGTCTTTAGATTCCATGCCTTAGTCCAGTGGGCTTTTGGAGTTTGGTAGGACGATGTGGCGTGATTTGCTTCATGCTTAGTCTCAATGTCCTGGAGTTGGTTGTAGCCACTTTTAAAAGCATAGCCTCCTGCTTGGTTGGGTGTCCAGACTAGCTTGTCTTCCGTAGGTGTTGCTAAGAGTAGGATATAGCTGGAATATCATTTACTATATGCTCATCAAAAAGAGAGAACAGCATGTGCTCATTCCATTGCTCTTCATCAGCATTTCTGTCACCCCTGTTCAGCCAGTATATTCTTGAGCGCATACCTCAGTAGATTAAAACAACTTACTAAAGCTCAGTAGATTTCTCCTTGTTTTCACAGATCTTCAATTTGCATTTTCAGTTGCTGCATTTTGTCCGTCATGATGCAAGCTCTGCTCATTTGTTGACTCCTAAAGCTCCCTATTTAAGCAGTTGATTTGACTACCAGCATTAGAGAACTTCCTCTTGCTCCACTTCTTTAGGGCCTCTATTACTTTTTGTAGTTTCTTCAAAAGGTGTTCATTTCCATGCCTGGAGTATTCCACACTGAACTTACTAGCTTTCAACCCAAAAAAAACAGAAAAACTTACTAGCTGATCACATTCATTATCTTCAAGCCGTATGCTTCAAACTTAATTTCTCTCTTTCTTTTTGCAGGTTCGCTGAGAGAGTTAGCAAGATAGGACTATGGTCCAAGTCTATAGCAGTGTAATGCATATGCTTCCACTTTTGGGATGTCACTCTCCAGTCTACATTGCATGGAGTTCTATCTAGTCTTTCTCTCACATAGGCATCCCCATTCCTATTATTTGCCCGTGTAAATGCACATCCTTCGCATTTAAGATCCATTAGAGAGCATGCATTTATAATGTCTAGTGTCTTGAAAAGCCACTAACCTATGCTGCTTCACCATATGCCTGCCTACTTTTTCCAAAGTGATAGAAAATTTCATTGAAGTTCAGCCCCCTCTTCCCCAACCAAAAAAAAAAAAAAGAAAAACCAAATCGAAGTAAGCTGATTATCGGAGCGTGTCTATAGAGGTAATTCTCATATGTTTTCCACTATCTGTACGATTTGGTGAAACATTTCATTTGTGACTCGACTCCATTGTTAGTGCCACCCCGTCACTCCGTAAAATTGCCGATCCCCCGCAATTCCATTTGAATTCACCACTGCACAGTTCTGGAATTGTATTCATTTCAAGCTCATACCACATGTTCTTGATTCTTTGTTTCCATCGGAAAAACAATGTGGGGCCTTTCTAGAGCCGCAACGCCAAGATTGTCTCGCGTGTGCCCAACCGCTGACAATTCGAACATAAAATTTTCAAGGAAATCTTGGTGGCTTGTTAGTGCTAGCCACTAAAGCCCGTATCTGTAATATTTGGGGCCAAATAAGTCAGCCCATCTTTGTCTCTTAAAAAGCCAGCCCAACCCACATATATTTGCTTCTTCTTGCTGCGTTGAGCTGCTGAAAACAGAATGGAAGAACAGAAAACAGAGCAGAAACAGAAACGGGAGAGGAGGGAAAGAGAAGGAAAAGAGGGAGAAGGAGGAGAAACTCCCACGTGCTCGCCTCGAACACCTCCACAGCTCATCTTAACTCCTTTCCATGGCGCCGGTAAGTGATTAAGGTCTCTAATCATCCTTGGAAAGGATTAATAGCAATTAGGGCTTGAAATTCGGAGTTTATCGAGATTTGTGCGGCGAAGTCCGATTTTCGAGTCGTTGAGCTGAAAATTTTTATGAGAATGATAATTTAGGATGTTGTGAAGCTATAGCATTTTGCGGAATTGAATTTGAGCTTGCGGTTTGTCCGAACGGATTTTTGAAGTTCGGCGCGCGTTCTGCCACTGTTGCGAACAGTAGCTTCGGAAATGATTTTCTGCTGTTTTTGGTGAGATTTTGAGGCGGCTGTTATGGGGTTGTTGTAGTGCATCGAAAGGGCTTTCTAATGACTATAAGTTGGCTTGAAACCGATTTTTGTGGAGGAAGTTATGGGGCGACAAAGTTGATTGCTTGTCCGTGTCTCACGGATAAAAAATAGGTTTGCTTTTGAGGCGAGCTTTCCGTAGGCACGTAGGTGTCGTGTTATCGATAAATAGGCGTACGATAGCCAAGTAATTATTTAGGATGTCATTTTTCTCGGTCTTTGATATTATTTTGAATTAATTGTTAGGAATTCGAGTACGTCGGTTCAAATAAGGGCTTAGTTGATTTTTGACTCTTCCCAGGTGAGTGGCACTATTTCTTCCTTGTATTTTAAACTCATGTTTAAAATATATTATGGGTAATATATGCTATTAGTTGAAAAATAGCATTCTTTGATGCATAAAAACAAGATCGGGCTTTTACTGCAATTTGTTGTTTAAGTGAGGAAACCATCCTTTGATTTTAGTTGGGATATTTGCTTGAAAGTGGTTTGCGAAACCTTTATCAAAGGACCTTGGAAAGCTTCTGGTTTATGTAAAGCGTTTCCATATTTATTAAATGCTTAAATTATAAAATGATTCTGATTCTATTGTGGATTATTGGGGATTGATTATTACTGGGTTGATGCTCAATGTCTCTGTGAACCCTGAGAGGTGTATAGGTATGCGCATACTAGCCTAAGATATCCTTGTGGGCCGAGCCACCGGCTTATAGTAGGTGGAGACCTAACCAAGGGGGAAATCTTGGTCGTCTTGTCACAGGCGTTAAGCGTGACCATGGTTGGACATTTGAGCCTGAGCTTGGTCAATGGAGTAGACCATTGACATTTGATTTGAGTTTAGTCGATAGAATGTACCATTGATCTGTGTTTTGATGAGTTTAGCTAATGGGATAGACCCTTGGCATGTGTTTATGAGATTGACTAATGGACTTGACCATTGGTACCTATTTTGTTGATTCTTGAAATATTCATAATATGTATATATATATATTATGTTCGAAGTGGATTATATTGGTGTTGTAAATGTGCATAGTAATTTCTCGATCCGCTTGGAAGAAATGTGTTACTCATTGAGCCGTGGTAGCTTACTCCTCTAATCTTCATGTTTTTTAGGTCTCTCAGTTAGCAACTGATAGAGTGAGAGCGATAGCGCGGGAACTCTTGGGAGCTGAAATTTTTTGGGGTAGTCTAAGGCTGCATTCTTCAGGCAAGAAGGACGGCCGTATCACCCTCTTGTCCTTATAGGATTTGGGGTGTGACATTTTTGGTATAAGAGCTTAGGTTATGATATTTGGGTTTAGATTTTTAATGGGACGTTGCGAGACTGTGTGTTAGTTTATAACATGCATTAGTTTTGTTTTACTAGGAGTATGTTTCATTTTAGGTCCAAATAATTATTGGTCCAACTCAGAGTGGGAGAGCCAAAGCGATTAAGAAAATTTCAAGTTTGGTGGTGTCGCTACTGAATCCGAGGAGGAAACTCTAGATTCTTCCTTCCTTCAAAGTCTGTGTCAGTTCTTATGCACTTTGACTTTTAGGGTTTTGAGGATGTGGATTTAATGAGCTTTTTATTTTCTGAGATATGTGCTATTGGACGGAGAAAGGCCAAAGAATCTTGACTTTAGTTGCAGAACTTGAGAAAATGAATTGATGAAGAAAAAAAAATTTATTAGATTGAGCCTTTGAGACTTTAACGTGTGAAGAGAAAAGGAAAGAATTTGAATTAGAGAAGCAAAGAACAATAATGGAGACACATTTCTTTGTTTGATGCAAATTCTGATGCCAAGCTCTTTTGTTATAGTCGACTATCATTTTTCTCACTCAACTCCAACTTAAATCATGTAACTTTGTGGAGTGCTCTCTCAAGAGAGAAAATGTCTCATTTGTCTAAGGACATTGACGTTCTAAGTTGTGGAAATGAAGGGTGATTTAGAGAAATGGTGAATAGAAGAATCTTCACTTAGTTTGCATTTCAAAGACTTCACATGGAAAATTCTATTTTGTGAGGAAGTTTCAAGCCGATAAATGGAGAAATTCTTGTCCTTCTTTAGCCCATGCATTATACCCATCGAAGGGGTGTACAAGTTAGAGACAAGAATTCTGAAGGGGGAAAAGCACTTCATCAGCTTATTTGCATGCAAAGGAGAGCATATTGTTCATGTTAATAACGTCATTTGGTCAGCCATTCGTGAATCACTATGATGTGTTCAGATTGGACATTGCTTCAAATATATATTTTTCAATGGGTGCATCTCTAGCACACAAGAAAGAGCTAAAGCTCTGGAAGTTGTTCACTACATTAAGGAAAATAAGTATGAATGGAACTGTAAGGTGACAACAATAGGGGACGGAAAGTTTGTGGGTGATGCTGATGTTGGTGAGTTATGGAGTTTCTTTAGTGGCTATACTCCTATTCCTTGAGATTTACCTTCTACATTCCAAAAGCAGGAAATTGTTCAATTTGAAAATTATTCAGTACAAAAATGATAGAATGGAAGTCATCGGTTCAACCACGGAAGATTTTCTTTAAATGAGAGCAAATCAACTAGGACTCATGTGACCTTATTAACTAAAGGAGTAGAAACTCTCGTTCTTGGCCAAGTTCTGAACTTTCCAGCAGAAATAATAAAACGTGTTGAAATTCTCAAGAAATTCTACTAGATAAAAGCAAAGGATCAAGATCATCTCTTAGAAGCAAGTGCACAAATGGTGGCCGGGTCCTATAAGAAGAACATGTTGGTTCGAATTTATCGTGACTCTAGAAGCACACTCCAGCCCTTGAAGCACTTGAATGACCAGATATGTCAGATTTGTGGTGATATTATTGGACCTACAGCCAATGATGAAGTTTTTGTTGCTTGTAAGGAAAGTGCATTCCTAGTGTGCCGTCCTTGTTATGAGTGCGAGAGGAGAGATGGTAATTAGTGTCATCCTTAGTGTATGACTCACTACAAAAGGCACAAAGGGAATCCTTGAGTGAGAGAAGATGTTGTCAATGATCTAGAAAGTGAGTTCAATAATATACAAGGAAATGTCACGAGGCGCCAATGGAAATGAGAAGATCCTGATTTCTCGTCTTCTTCTAGACATAAATCTTAATATCCAATGTCACTTCTCACTAATGGGCAGCTAGTATATGGTGAATTCCTTTGTGCTACACCTAGAAAATCAATTTGGTCGAACAATATTTGGATCTTTGGTCCTTTATGATAGGCATTCAGTTCATTATGTTGATCATACATAACCAGTTCGTATGTGGATTGTGGACTCCTCAATGGACTTGAACTCTTATAGCCTTGGAAAATGTTGATCAGAAAGGAAGGGTTTAAACTTGAAAACTCAAGCAGGAAAAGAACATTCCCTACATGACTAGTACATAAAAGGGACCGGTTCTAATAGAGCAGAACTTCAAATGGGTAAAAAAAAAGCATTGGTTAATCGCCACTCTTCATGATAGCAGCATTCATGGAATAAGGAAGACTTCAATCATCTACTAATCCGGCAACACTTTTGAATGAAACATTTCATATCTTCAGCGGCAACTATGAGGAACAGATTGAGTGGGGCAAAGAGATTAGATGGATATATGGTTCTATCGTAGAAGATTTCTTAATAGGGTTTAAGATGCATGTGTGAGGTTGGGTCTCTATTTGCTGGATCTCTCTCTTCTCAGCATTCAAGGATTCTATGACTAAGACTACCATCATTAAGGCTTATGGAATTAGTCACATGTATCTAGATGCATGAATGATGTGAATCCAAGGAAGAGGCAACATAAGCTTTAGTTGTTTGTTGACTTCACGCTCGAGCTTGGTTGACTTGATTTAGGCATGTGAAAAAAAAAAAAATTCTTTGATTGCTCAAGTTGTTTTCCACACAATGGATTCCTACAATTGTACATTGGGTCATAGTGGCTAGCTGACGAGCTTTTGATGAAATACTAGTACATCTCAAATTTTTATTGCTCTGGCTTACTTTTCCATCCCTCTAGAGCTTGTGTTAAGAATATGCTATTTCCCTATAGATTGGTTTTTGTTCAGTGTAATGCCTTCATAGTTCTATGTGGAACAACCCATTTGATCAACATATGGATATTTACCATGTATTCAAGAACTGTAGAAGTGGTTATGACTACTACAAAGGTTTTGACTATTGTGTATCCTGTGCTACCGCTCTCATGTCTGTGCTTATCATCCTTGATCTACTTGGCATGAAAAATGGGGAATGAGTTCTGAAAAACAAAGCTATAGAACTTGATAGGGAAATGGGTTTAATTTGTACTCAAGAGGAAACTGGCATATTGTCAAGATGATATTACACAAAATTAGAAGTGCTCTTGATGGACATATTATTTTGAAAACTACTCTGGTTGTACACGGCAAAACTTTGGCATTGGGAGAGTGCCCTGTGGATGCTAACACAAAGTGGCTTGGAGCTTTAACTATCCTACACTCTTTGGCAGTATCAAGGATCTAGTTAGATACACTGTACCCATTCATTTCCTCTAATCATTCAAGTGCTTAGTAACAATCGTATGGTGAAAATATCATCAAATTCATCTGTTGCAAGGATGCGTCCTCTTGCTCGGGAGTACATTCCAGTGCTAGGCAATGGCATGTCTATGAGCTAGAGCTCATTGAAGTGGTGGTCGAACAAGTTGCAGTTGCTCTCTCACGTGCATGCTACTAAAAGAGTTTATGCAAACAAGGGATCTTCTCATGTGGCAAAAAAAAAAAAGTTGTGTTAAGCAAAAATAGCTACTCATACTCGCAATGATTTTTTTTTTGCTGTTATGAAATATGAAATGAGAACTCTCATGCATCCTAACATCGTGGTGCTTGTTCAATGGATAAGGAGAGGAATGACGTATACGGATTCTTAGAAAATTGATTCTTTATTTGAGCCACGTCATAGGGACTTCTCTCTCTTCAAAATAAAACATAGTATGAAGATTTACCCGTATTGCACGTCACAAATCGTCATGATTATTTAGAACATATGTGAAGATTCAACGGCAAAATCACATGGAAAGGGAGGTCACTTGGGAGCTTGAGGATGAGGCAAGACACAAATACCATCATTTGTTTCATGATTCAGATAAGTGTAAATTTCGAGGACGAAATTTTTTTAAGGAGGGTAGATTGTAATATTTGGGGCCAAATAAGTCAGCCCATCGTTGTCTCTTAAAAAGCCAGCCCAGCCCACATATATTTGCTTCTTCTTGCTGCGTTGAGCTGCTGAAAACAGAATGGAAGAACAGAAAACAGAGCAGAAGCAGAAATGAGAGAGGAGGGAAAGAGAAGGAAAAGAGGGAGAAGGAGGAGAAACTCCCACGTACTCGCCTCGAACACCTCCACAGCTCATCTTAACTCCTTTCCATGGCGCCGGTAAGTGATTAAGGTCTCTAATCATCCTTGGAAAGGATTAATAGCAATTAGGGCTTGAAATTCGGAGTTTATGGAGATTTGTGCGGCGAAGTCCGATTTTTGAGCCGTTGAGCTGAAAATTTTTATGAGGATGATAATTTAGGATGTTGTGAAGCTATAGCATTTTGCGGAATTGAATTTGAGCTTGCGGTTTGTCCGGAACGGATTTTTGAAGTTCGGCGCGCGTTCTGCCACTGTTGCGAACAGTAGCTTCGGAAATGATTTTCTGCTGTTTTTGGTGATATTTTGAGGCGGCTGTTATGGGGTTGTTGTAGTGCATCGAAAGGGCTTTCTAATGACTATAAGTTGGCTTGAAACCGATTTTTGTGGAGGAAGTTATGGGGCGACAAAGTTGATTGCGTGTCCGTGTCTCACGGATAAAAAATAGGTTTCCTTTTGAGGCCAGCTTTCCGTGGGCACGTAGGTGTCGTGTTATTGATAAATAGGCGTACGATAGTCAAGTAATTATTTAGGATGTCATTTTTCTCGGTCTTTGATATTATTTTGAATTAATTGTTAGGAATTCGAGTACGTCGGCTCAAATAATGGCTTAGTTGGTTTTTGACTCTTCCCAGGTGAGTGGCACTATTTCTTCCTTGTATTTTAAACTCATGTTTAAAATATATTATGGGTAATATATGCTATTAGTTGAAAAATAGCATTCTTTGATGCATAAAAGCAGGATCGGGCTTTTACTGCAATTTGTTGTTTAAATGAGGAAACTATCATTTGATTTTAGTTGAGACATTTGTTTGAAAGTGGTTTGCGAAACCTTTATCAAAGGACCTTGGAAAGTTTCTGGTTTATGTAAAGCGTTTTCATATTTATTAAATGCTTGAATTATAAAATGATTCTGATTCTATTGTGAATTATTGGGGATTGATTATTACTGGGTTGATGCTCAATGTCTCTGTGAACCCTGAGAGGTGTATAGGTATGCGCATATTAGCCTAGGATATCATTGTGGGCCGAGCCACCGGCTTATAGTAGGTGGAGACCTAACCAAGGGGGGAATCTTGGTCGTCTTGTCACGGGCGTTAAGCGTGATCATGGTTGGACATTTGAGCCTGAGCTTAGTCAATGGAGTAGACCATTGGCATTTGATTTGAGTTTAGTCGATAGAATGGACCATTGATCTGTGTTTTGATGAGTTTAGCTAATGGGATAGACCCTTGGCATGTGTTTATGAGATTGACTAATGGACTTGACCATTGGTACCTATATATATATTATGTTCGAAGTGGATTATATTGGTGTTGTAAATGTGCATAGTAATTTCTCGATCCGCTTGGAAGAAATGTGTTACTCATTGAGCCGTGGTAGCTTACTCCTCTAATCTTCATGTTTTTCAGGTCTCTCAGTTAGCAACTGATAGAGTGAGAGTGATAGCGCGGGAACTCTTGGGAGCTGAAATTTTTTGGGGTAGTCTAAGGCTGCGTTCTTCAGGCAAGAAGGACGGCCGTATCACCCTCTTGTCCTTATAGGATTTGGGGTGTGACAGTATCTTAGGATCCTTCAAAACCTGAATTGGAGTCTCCAAAAGTTTGGTCTCATCTAAGGCAAGAGAGTTCACCTTTTGAGAAGCGTAAGGACTATTCCTTCATTGTGTTTTGTTTCCACCTGTTTTCTTCCCCTTGCTACATTTCTTTTGGGGGCCTTTTGAGCTGCCTTCCAGCATTGTAGAGTGGTTTGGAGCTGTTATCAGCATCAAGCTCTTTTCTTATTTTTTGTATGGACTGATGCCACCTTTTCTAATTGCTTCTATCTCTTCTGCAAAAATCTATGCTGACTTTTCCATATTGTTCCCACTACTAGGAACCAATAGATTCTTTCCCTAGGCTCATAGGACACCATTTGCAGGGTGGGGATCTGAGTTTCTTGAATAATCTCATCTATGTTTATATCCTTTGGTTTTCCATAGAACAGCTTCCAAAGATGGCTCTTCTTCCAAAATAACTAGGGTCATCAGTTTCTAGCCGGTTCTCATCATATTCTTCTCCCTCAAAGAACTTGGCATAATACCGTATGTGACCACATGCATAACAAAAGTGCTGTAGTCTCTCATATCTAAAGTTGACCCATAGTTTCTTTCGTCGTTGGCTGGCAAATGTCCTGGGTTTCAAGGGGGTTAAAAATCAATTCTTACTCTAGCTTTTCCACCTTTATAGGAGCTAAATCCATTTGTATCAATTTTCACTTCAGTTTCCAAGCTCGCTGCTGCTGCTATTCGCCTTATGGTTTCCTCCAAGACCCAATCCATAGGTAATCTGTGCCCTTGAACCTAAAACTAGAGATATGTGTGATCGTAACTGTACTGCGAAGTAGTAAGTGTCCATCGTTTAAGCACCTAAAGATTGCTAGAGAAAGACCAAGGCCTTGTCTCAAGAATTCTGTTCATTTCATTTTCAGACTTAAAGGTAAAGGCTAAAGTTCTCAAGTCTACTCCATCAAAGGTAACTGAATCCACTCTCCATGCCCTCTTCATAGTGTTTTGGAAGGCTTGGAGATTGATATTGGGGTTGTAGAACAATTGCCCAAAAATAGTTAGACGACAGTTTTATATTGTCTCATTTGGATCATACCATCTATCTCAGCCAGGTCTTTTTCTAACCACAAATTGCCCAATTTTCTGCGGAGGATGGTAACTCGAGAATCTGAGGTGTCTAATTCTTCCACTGAAGATGCAAAAAGAGGCGATGCCTTACTCTCCGCCAGAAAAGTACAACAGAAGCAGCTATTCCTCTAAATTCGTTCTTAGGGTTTTACCACAATATACCGTATGGCAAAATGCTGCCCAAAGACAATGCAATGTTCAGGGAGGCTGGTAGGGTAGGTGGGGGATTTGGGGTTGGGGCTTTTATAATGGGTTTGATATTTGGGCTAGAATTAACTAGGGTTGTTCCTTTCAGCTGATGTGATGGTCAATGATTGCATGCCTTATAGAGCATGATGCTATCGAAGGAACATCAGGTTGTATCAGAAGCTGGGTTTGGTTTAGCTTCTGGAATAGTGAATATGGTCTATGGGAAGGTTGGGGATTTTGGGTAAAGGGTCAAAGTTGAAAAGGAAATGGGAGATTTGCATCTTGGTAGAGACTAGATGAAACGACTGTTGTATTCAGCAAAGAGCATTGGGGTAGGATTCCCATCGAGAGAGTATATCGACGAATTTCAATTCAATAAGGTAAAATTTTGGTGGAAAAGGTGCATAATGATAGATTGCAAAGACACAGCAAACAGGTTTAAATTTACATTCCTATTTAAAGTTCTTATTTCTACAAGCCAAGCAAAGTGCTCCAGAGAACAAGAGATTGGAAATGAAAATTTTTCCTTTCCATTGAAAACAAAAACTAAAAACTTTATCATTAACCATAAGGCCCTTGGAACTACAGTTTGGGTTTTCTAGTTCTTTTCTTTAATTTGTAGCTTTCATTTTGGGCTGAAAACTTGAACACCGGTGTCACGCTTCATGCAGTCATCAAGGCCTTTGCAGGGGCTCGATCCTGAACATCTATCTATTGTACAGAAGCCCACATCTATCTATTGTACAGAAGCCCACACTACTTGCCATATCTCAGCGATGTAGGCACCATGTCATTTTCGATAATAATTTTTCTCTTGCACTATAGTAGTTGATCAACCATGGACATTCCTTCACTACATTATACTCAAAAAATTGAATTCTTTCGTGTAAGAAACCGTGTTGCCATTGGTAATTATTATAATTATGGTGACTAATAATCATGTTTTGGGATGAATTGGATAGTTTTCAGTTGTCTACTTCCCCCGACCGTGAGTCAACCACGTCTTCTCTTCTTCCTCATTGCCACAGTGTCTCATAGCTGCCTCCAATCTGGACAATATACATGCACATCATTAATGTGCTTCAGTAATAGCATTTTTTTTTACTGTAATATTTTACAAAAGAGAGATTCTGTTAGTTATCCTTTTATTTGTTAGTTTGCATTATAATTTGAGAGGCTATTCTTTCTTTTCTTTTCTTTTCTAATGAAACAAAAAGTGGTTCATTGGGTTACATAAAGGAATAAATATGCGAGTTGCATTTCTACTGAGAAATTGCATGGGGGAGGCAGAGATTAGCAGGCTTGCCACATCAACTATCACTCCTTAGGATCCGAACGCTGTCGTTGAAGGAAATGAGATTTTCTATAATGGGTTAAATACAAAGAGAATGAAGCTTTGTAATTGCAGCCATCAATGTGTCCTTTTTCAAATTCAGTGAAAAAGAAAGAGCTCGACTACCCATTAAAATATATATATATATATATATATATATATATATATCCATCCAAGTGATTGCATACAAATTTAAGGAAGACGTTCTATTATTTCTATTGTAATGGCTCAGCCAAATAGTAAAATATGTGAAATTTCTAAAATAGCACAGAATCAGAGTATTTATACTTCTAGAATTAGGTACAAAATACTCACTACTTGTCAAAATATTATGCTCGGGATGTCAAAATTGATTTGAAGAAGAGAGAGAGAGAGGATTCCTCTAAGTCAAAGTCAAGTATTATGTTGATTAAACAAGTGGAAAAGCCAAGGGCATCGAGAATAACTAGTGTCATCAATGATCACATGATTAAATCTTGAATGCTTGTCATCTCTGTTCTTTATTTTTGACAGACATAAAGGGAACGTGCTGAATGGGGGGAACGTATTGATTGGGGTGCGTGCTTTAAGCTCTTTTGCTTTTTTCTTTTGAACAGTTGGAGGCAACTAGCATGTTTGAAATTTGATGCCAAAAAGAAGAGGTTCATGGCTTTGTAGACTTGGAAAGAAGAGCAGTAGGGACGGATGAGGAAAGTGACAAAGGTTCCCGATTCATGAGATAGAAAGACCGATTTTTCCATTTGCGAAACACAATGATAGATAAAGCCCACCAATCGATGCAGCGTAGACTGTAATTAGGTGTTGCAATGCATTGTTTGGTAATTGATAGGCAAGGCACCACTTTTGACTTCCTGACTTAAACGCATCCTTCTCATTTACACCTCATCTTATATACTTCCTTTCTTCTTTTCTATTTTTCTCTCTTATTCTTTTTTCCTTTTCAGTTTTCTTCTAGTTGTTGTTTCACACCCAAACACAATCTTCTCTCTCTCTCTCCACGCATGAAAGGCTCTTTCGGTGGGAAAGGATGGACGAAAGGGGAGGGGCAATGGAAAAGAGGGCATCCGAATGATGATGTACTATTCATTTTTGTGAATATGATTTCTACAATGCTAAAAAAGCCAACAAGTACTCCTTTAACTTAGCATGAAGATAAATTTGTAATTCACCGTGGAGGTGATGCAAGATGTGACGCATGTTTTTGTACTCCTTTAAATGAGTGTTTGGTGTGACTTTGACTTCTGATTCTTACCCTTTGCCTGTTTAATCATAAATTTAAATGTTAGTTTTTATAACGTTAAAAGATAAACGTATTTGTAATTGCTAAATTAAAACGTAGAAAGGTAGAGCTTTGTTGGAGGGAGGGAGGGAGGGAGAGGATGGGGTTGAAGCGGAGCTCGAAATTGCTAAGTAGTATTGGTTATTACGAATTTAAACATGAAAATCTAGATGTAAAAGATAATTAAGTAGTTAATGATTACTTAATTAATATATTTTGAATTTACTAAATCTCTAATAGATATTTTCGTAAAAGATATTATGTATAGGCTACATGGTGTGTATGAATTAGTAGCACAACCACCCTAGACTTACCAATTCTGAATTTTTGGAGCCTAGAAATTGCTCACCCTCCTCTAATGCCCATCTTAAAACTTATCGATAATGTCAATTTCATAGCAAATTTCGCCAATTCTCCGGAGCCCAAATTCTATTCACAAAGTTGAATATTTTTATGGCAGCACAAAGGCAACAAATAACATCTCATCATATAAGTAATCCATCACCAATTAGACAATTGACACTCGCCATATTAAGAATCATTATTAGACAAAGCATTTTAGATTATATAGGATATGTAATTTATACCATAAAGATGTGCACCATACTCGTGGAAAAAGGTTAGCGGTGTTAATGAGCATGACAAAATACAAGTTTGGGTTAGGCAAATAGAAGTTGCAACTTTTTTAAAGATGTGATATGCACCAACTTTAAAGTTATGAATGGTAAAATGAAACTTTCCCAAAAATGTTAGAATGAAATCTCACATTCCTCTTACAAATGCCTAGAGCTTGAGGCGATTTTCCTCATCGTAAGCTATGTCGGTTTTGTCCTCATAGCAAGTCGGAAAAAATTATCTCCAACTATATTTTTGATTGGTGCTCCACTTAAAGTACATAAACTTAATTAAAATTAAATATGGATGATATTTATATTTGTAACTCATCATAAGAACATGGAGAGGGAGCCTCTAAGGTGTAGACATGCGGCCACCCAACTCATTTTGCTTTTCGTTCTCTTTTTTTCTTCAATTTAAGATCATTTCATATTTTGCGTTGCTTGCTTCCTTTCAAAAATTGCACATTAGCACAAGAAAAATTATAATGAGTGGAACTAAGGTCCCAAAATTAAACTGTTTATCATAAAAAATTGTAAAAATCAATATTACTTTGAACAGTCAAGCCAAAAGTTAAAGCAGAGAAGCAAAAATATTTCATTCCTTCACAGATGGACGAGCCAACTCTCTTTTTCTCTCTATTAGCGAAGATTTGCATGCTGAAGCTTTCCAATGTCCTATTTATAGGCCGCGATCCACTGCTTTAGGAACCCTAGCTTTTGGAAACAAATTTTTTGAAATGCGTAGGCAAAATTCCTGAGCAAAAGATTCACACGTTCAGCCGTGAAGATTGAAGCACACAAATTTTGAAAGGAAAAATCCTAAACTTCATGAACCTTAGCTTCACGTACATGTCAAGAGCTCCTCATCTTTCATTTTCTTTTGAAAGGATTTATTGGATGTCCCTCAAATAGTATCCCTACTGGGAGACTTACTATTTGCTACATAGTAGCCTACGGACGTTGATTTCTAGATCCAATGACGCCCTCGCTGAACGGTTCAATCAGAGGACAAATACTTTACGCGGATGTTCCGGGAACGTACTGATTGTGTCGGTGCTTTAGGCCTTTCTCTTTTTCTTTTGGACTAGCAACCAGCCCATTTCACATTGACTCTAAAAAGAAGAGGGTCATGATGCCCTTGAAGACTCAGAAGGAAAGAGTGATTGGGACGGCTGAGAGAAACAATTGATGAATGCTTTTCGGTAATGTGACGGTGATTATTGTCTCCATCGTATGCCCAATTCTATTGGGAAGTTTGAATAGTTGACTCAATTTAACTTGTTATGTACAACCATTTAGGAAAATACGTGAATTCATGGGGGCTTGAAATACGGAAAAATTTAAGGTGTCGCTAAATGTGAGAAATTCAGTAGTTTACCTATTACAACTAGCAAGTTGGGCAAAAAACATGACTCGGCCTCGTCTCCTTTGGAGATCTCCCTTGTTATATGGTAAAACAGTGTAATTGGTTAGATATGCTGACGATAATATTCGAACAAAGCCAGCTAATGTAATAATAAATTATCTTAATGAAATAATGAGTCACGAGTGAAATTAATAAATTTTTACTTTTAGATAT
Source organism: Angophora floribunda (assembly GCA_014182895.1). Taxonomy (NCBI): domain Eukaryota; kingdom Viridiplantae; phylum Streptophyta; class Magnoliopsida; order Myrtales; family Myrtaceae; genus Angophora; species Angophora floribunda. The sequence continues at coordinate 36,277,255 of CM024707.1, read as the reverse complement.
TTCACTTTTTCTTTTAGCCAACTTATAAATGTTTTACTTATTAAAGAAATGCATAACTTTTTATGATCATGTATATCATCTATGATATATCTATCCTACATTAATTGTATCGAGTAAAAGGCCCTCAAACAATGCAAATCAACACTTCATTAGCTCCTCATCTTCATGTAGATTGTATGCCTCCCAAATAATTCCCTATTATTAACCCTTGCTATCGACAAGTAGCCGTTGATTTCTGATAGTTGTTTTCCGTCGAAGACAAGAATTACGGTATCTCTTGTCAAGCTCTGCGCCTGCTGCACAGAACTTGAACAAGAGTGAATAAAGGCTACTCGGACAAATCCTCACGCTAACGACTCGGTGAACGTACTAACCGATGTGGGTGCTTTCAGCTCTATTCCTTTTATTTATTTTTTTCTTTTGAACAGCTGGAGGACACCAGCGTGTTTCACATTGACCCCAGAAAGAAGAGGACTCGTGGCATTGCAGGCTCGGAAAGAAGAGTGGCAGGGGACGGATGAGGAAAGTGACAAAAGGTGTACAGGGAGCAATCAGATCAAATATCATGTGTGTTTCTTTACAGCTCACTCAAGCACTGTGAAATCACGATGGGACAGAGGGACTGTGGGTTCAGGGAGTGGAGAAAAGTGAAGTAGAGAGGCCCGTGTGTTTCTTTGCGTGGAATGATAAGCAAAAAAGGAAAAGAGCAAAGGCGGAGAGAGAGATGTGCGTCCATGATTCACGAGATAGAAAGATCAATTTTTTCATTTGCGAAAATACAATGATAGAAAAAGTCACCGATCAATGAAGTGTGAGTGTAGTTACATGCTGCAATGCATTGCTTGTAGCTCTAATCATGAAATTACGATTCATCATCTTTCACCAAATTAACTGTGAATGAAGTGGTTTTGGTCTTTTTCATTCAAATCTAATTGAGATACAACTCCAGTTGTGATTTGTAAGGTGTAATATGGGGTTATTCCTTTTTAGTCTTTTCAATTTTCTTCTTGTTGTTGTTCTTTCACACCCAGACACAACCTTTTTTTTTTATTTCTTCAAGAAAATCCACATTTACCTCTCTCTCTCTCCACCCACCAAAGGAAAGAAAAGGAAAAATAACGAAAATAAATTAAAGAAAAAGGAGGGAGGAAAGGGGGGAAAATGGAAAAGAGAGCATCTGAAAGGAGATGTACTCTTCATTTTGTAAATATGATTTCTACAATGCTCAAAAAAGCCAACAAGGTACTCCTTCAAATTTGCACGAAGATCTCGATCAAAAAAAAAAAAAAAAAAAAAAATAGCACGAAGATAATTTTGAAATAAAATGTGTGTTTGGTGTGACTTTGACTTTTGATTTTTGCCCTTTGCCCATTTATTCTTATCGGTAAATGTTACTTTTTTAACTTTAAAATAAAAGACGTGTTTTGAACTACAAAATTAGAACGCAAAGAAATATATTCGTCACCTTATAAAAAATACATATCTATTAATATGTTCAATTTGGTTCAGATTATCAAGAAATCCGAACCTAATCAAACCGTTTAAGTGTGCATTCAAAAACCCTATTTGATTTAGTTTAATCTGGTTTGATTTTTAATTTTCTTTGTTTTTTGCAATATTAAGAAGAGGTTTAATTTTTAAAAAAGATTGTGTAAATTGTAATATTAGGAAAGGCAATTTTCAATTCGATTCGGTTAATATCCCAACCGAAATAATAATAAAAATGGTTATTTTTTCATCATCCTTACCAAAATTGGAACTGAATTGAAAATGTATGAAAATTTTGGTCTAATTTTCCCGTTCAATTCTAGCACCTTTACTGATTGTTAAGCCTGCTAGGTATCATACGTCAAGGATCACAAGAAGGCAACGACGGGAGAACTATTTTAAGGCTACCAATCAAATTCTTAGTCCAAATGTGAAGGCATCTCTAGATTCTCAATATGAACATGGGAAATATATGAAACGACAAACTTAATTTGAGAGACTTTGAATCATCAGTCAATCTCTATCTCGCACTTGTACCTACTTTCCCTTCTACCCTCTTACCTGTGGCGCTATGAATGTGGCATGGAGATAGTTGGAGTAATCATTTCGTACTCAAAACTATTCATAAGAGTTGAGTAATCTTCCTCATCGACGAGGAAATCACTGCACTTTCTGCCTGCCTCGATGCAGAAATTGCAAAAACACCTTTGCTCTGCATGGTCACAGTGCGTCTTCACTTCATATAAGTGTCATGTAAACAAAGCCAACACCATGTATCATGAAAAGCACAGGCATTAAATAATGGCTACAATTATTTGAGAGCTCAACCTTTATACAATCACTATATCAAATGTCACCACTCAACATGTGTTTTTCATTCATGGCATGAACATCTAGTCTAGAACTGTACACTCTAATATGTATGCGCAATCTTCGTACTCTTTTTTATTTTTTATTTTAAGGAGAGATTAGTACACAGTGGATCCCCTTGTCGTATGTAAGCGCTATCACAGCCAAATCTGAGTCATAATTTTCTCGAAGCACTTCTTTTGAGGAATGATCCGCTTCCTCCGTTTGAAATCTATTTGATTCTGTTTATTTGCTGCCATGATGTAGACAAAGCACAGTGGATCCCCCGTGTCGATCTCCCCAATAATTCTCCGCTTACATTGCTTTTCCAACTCGTGTTTGTACTCCATCCAATGCCGGCCACAGACCAAGCTTTCACGGACAGTGCGTGTCGGCTCATCCGTACAAATGCACTCCCTATTTTCATGATGACTCCAAAGAGCAAAATCTCACGCAGGCTTCAATAATTTCAGCGTCAGTGCCGCATCGCTATTATTGCATCACGCGTCACTTCCGAAAACTATCTTGATAGAATATGACAATTGTATCAATTTAATTATTAATTTTCAAGTGAAAAATTAATATAATCTTTACATTCAATCTTTATTAAAAATCACCGATATAACGACCTAATTACCTTGAGTCGTCTTATGTGACATATTATTATATTTATGGTTTCTGCCAAAAATTGATCATAGGGACCACATAAAGATTTAAAATTAAATCAATGAAATTATAAAATTTACGATTAAATTAACATTCATACAATAAATTTAGGATTAATTGAACGATTTTCTCAATACGATAATTGATTTAAAATACGAAAAATATTCATGAGTATGACGCCCATGGCATTTGGTATGATGCATGTGATCCTACCCATACGTGTCTCGTTCCCAATTGCCTATCTTTGAGCGATGGGCATTGCAAAAATTATGCCATGTCTTCAAATTTTTAATTAAAAAAAAAGAGGCCATTGATGATTTGGTTGAATAATCATGTGGAGGTAACCTCGAAGAAGCAAAATTCATTCGGAAACTAGATATGATTCAACAGTCATTGTTGTTGGGCATGGAAGCACGGTAGCGACAACATAAGAAGATTGTAATTAGCAACTCGGGCTGAGACATACTTAGCTGAAAATACAGTATGAATACAACACACCCAAAAAAATATTTATCACATAACTATTACACACATAATTTATGATTAGTGAAAGCTTACGCTTATTATTACAATTGTTTTTTTCACATGACACACAAAAATACTTAAAGCGAACTCTTTTTTATTTCTTTCCCACACATATGAGTCAACTCTTTTCCTTTTCTCCTCAGTTTGGAGCCCGCAAACTTTGAAAGAAGCCAAGCTTTCACAGATGACTTTAAGAGCACCTCATCTTCATGGTCTTGCGAAAGCATCTATGGTACCTTTCCCAAATAGCTCCCTACTATTACCCCTTACTATTTCCTATACAGTAGCCTCGACAAGCAGACCTTGATTTCTCTTTGATTGTTTTCATCGAAGACAAGAATCACGGAATCCCTTGTCAATTTCTCGATCCGACGATGCGCGTGCTACACAGAACTTGTAGAATAGTGTGAATAAAGGCTACTCGGACGGAACTGACGATTCTATGAATGTACTGACTGATGTGGGAGTCTTTTCCTTTTTTTCTTTTGAAGAGCTTGAGCGGTACAGACGGATGGGGAAAGTGACAAAGGTCCCTCAAAGGAATTCATGATGAGAGAGAGGGGTTGCGTGTTTCTCTGCATCTGTTTCTCCATTGAATAATTAGCCGAAAAGCAAAAAAGGGAAGGAAGAGAGAGATAGATCTACGTCCACGATTCATGAGATGGCAATCCCGATTTTTCTATTTGCGATATACAATGATTGAAAAGCCATCCAACTGGTGCAGTGTAGGGTGTAATTATAAATTGCAATGCATTGCTTGGTAACTGTGAATGAAATGATTTTGGTCATTTTTCATTCAAATCTAATTGAGACACGACACAACTTTTGATTAGTGAGGTGTAATGTGTGGCCCACCGCACATCCTCTTCTCGACTTGAACACGTGCTTCCCATTCACACCCCGTGTTATATCCTTCCCTTCTTGTTTTCTATTTTCCTCTCTTTTTTTCAATTTTTTTTCTTCTAACTGTTGTTTCACACCCAAACATAGCCTCTCTCTCTCTCTCTCTCTCTCTCTCGCCATGCACGAAAATAGTAGGTTCTTTGGGAAGGAAAGGAATGAGAAAGAGGGGGGAGGGGGAATGGTAAAACGAGCATCCAAATGGAGATGTACTGTTCATTTTGTAAATACGATTTCTACAATGCTAAAAAAAGCCAACAAGATACTCCTTTAACTTAGCTTGAAGATAAATTTGTAATTCACTGTGGAGGTGATGCGGGATATTTGGTGCACATTTTTGCTCCTTATAAAGATCGAAAGGCCAACGATGATAGAAAGACTGTTCAGTGTGACTTTGATTTTTGATTATTCCCCTTTACCCATTGAATCTTAATTTTTTAAATGTTAGTTCTTTTAACATTAAAAAGATAAATGTATTTATAATTGTGAAATGAAGCATGAAGAAATAAATATGTCATCTTCTAAAAGTACATGTATATTAATATGAGAAAGGGAGAGCTTTGTTGAAGGGAGGGAGGGAGACGACGGGATTGAAGTGCAGCTAGAGATTGCTAAGTAGTAATGTTTATTACTAATTTAAACATGAAAATCTAGAAGTAAAAGATAATTTCATGAGCAATTAAGTAGTTAATGATTATTTAATTAATATATTTTGAATCTACCACCTCTTTAAAAGATATATTGGAAAAGATGCTATGTATAGGATGCACGGTGGGTATCAAATTAGTAGCACAACCACTCTGGACTTACCAATTCTGAACTTTTGGAGCCTAAAAATTGCTCTCCCACTTCTAATGGCCTTCTTAAAACTTACCGATAATGTCAATTTCATAGCAAATTTTGCTGATTCTTCAGAGCCCAATTCCTATTCACAAAGTTGAATACTTTTATGGAAACACAAATGCAACAAATAACATCTCATCACACGAGTAATCCGTCACCAATTAGACAATTGACACTCGCCATATTAAGAATCATTCGGCAAAGGATTTTAAATTATATAGGATGTGTAACTTATTTATCCCATAAAGGCATGCACCATATTTGTTAATGGAAAAAGGGTAATGGTCTTAATGGACGTAACAAAATACAAGTTCGGACTATGCATACAGGAGTTGTAACTCTTTTTAAGATGTGACATGCATTGACTTCAAAGTTATGGAGGGTAAAATGAAACTTTCTCTAAAATGTTAAAATGAGATCTCACGTTCTTCTTACTTGAGGTGATTTTCCTCATCCTAAGCGATGTCACTTTTTCCTCTGTACCAAGTTGGAAAAAATTACCTCTAACTATATTTTTGATTGGTGTTCAACTCGTAGAAATATCAACACGCAAACTTAACTAAAATTAAATATGGATGATGTTTATATTTACAACTCATAAATGAGAGAGACTGCATATAGTTAGATGCATGAAGAGTGAGCCTCTAAGGTGTAGACATGTGGCCACCTAACTCACTTTGCTTATCATTTTCTCTTTTTTTTCTTTGATTTAAGATCATGTCATATTTTGTGTGGCTTGCTTCTTTTAAAAATTGCAAATTGCAAGAAAAATTAAAAACAAGTGGAACGTGAGATTCCAAAATTAAAGTGTTTATCATAAAATATTGCAAAAATCAATATTACTGGGAACAGTTGGGCCAAATGATAAAGCAAAAAAGTAAGAATATTTCCTTCCCTCACGGATGGACGAGCCAACTCTCTATTAGCAAAGCTTTGCATGCTGAAGCTTTATGATGCCCTATTTATAGGCACCAATCTACCGTTTTAGGAACCTTAGCTTTAGGAACAAATGTTTTTGAAATGTGTAGCCAAAATTCCTGAGCATAAGATTCACACGTTCAGCTGCGGATTGAAGCCCACAAGTTTTGAAAGACAAAATCCTAAACTTGAGGAGCCTTAGCTTCACGTACGACGTCAAGAGCTTCGAATCATTCATTTTCTTGTGAAAGCATTTATTGTATGCCCCCCAAATAGTTCCCTACTGGGAGACTTACTATTTGCTACATAGTAGCCTATGGACGTTGATTTCTAGATTGAATGATGTCTCCGCTGCACGGTTCAATTAGAGGACAAATTCTTTACGCGGACGTTTCAGAGGGAACGTACTAATTGTGTCGGTGCTATAAAGCTCTTCCCATTTTCTTTTAGACTGGCAGCCAGCACGTTTCACATCGACCCTAAAAAGAAGAGGTTGATAGGGCCGGATGAGAAAAATAATTGATGAATGCTTTTCGGTAAAGTGATGGTGATTGCCGTCTCTGTCATATTCTCGATTCAATTGGGAAGTTGGGATGATTGACGGAATGGAACTTGTTATGTACAAGTATTTAGGGAATGCCTGAGTTCGTTGGGGATTGAAATACAAGAAAATTTCCCATAATGCTGGAAGTGAGAAATTGAGCAATGTACCTATTACTACTAACAAGTTGGGTAATTGGTTGTGTACCCTGACAGTAATTTGCAAACAAAGCCGGAAATTTGCTACTCAATTAAAAACCTAGTGGTGAAGATAGCAAGTTTCCAATGGAATCACGATTTACCAAGCAAGATATAATTTTAAGATAGCCAGCAGAGTAAAGAATGTTTTAAATTTAAGTGCAATGCAAGTTATCTATTTATGTATTAGCTAATCATTCAAAATAAAAAAAATACAGGTGAAAATAATGAGTTACTAGTGAAATTAACCAATTTTTAATCTATATTGGCTTTTAGATATTTCACTTTCTTTTTAATTGTTGTTTCACTTATTTAAAAAATGCATAACTTTTTGTGCTCATATATATCTTAATATCTTAATATATGTATCCTACACTAATTGGATCGAGTAAGAGGCCCTCAAAAGATGCACATCGATTATGATAGGTATTCACTTCGGATTTTGATGTAAGTGAAAGGAACGATGCATGTAGTGGTGCGCCATAATATCTCGAAGAGATCTCGTTCCATTGAAATTAGGAACAAGAAGTCTTCACTTCCTACAAAGTGGCGCGCCAGCCATAGCTGAATTTAACTTTAGTTCAATTCATAGAATTATCCTTCTGGGATTTTTTATTTGTTTAAAGTGATCATTTAACTATTCTTAAATGTCCAATCTAGTTCTTAAAATTTTTAATTTATTTGATCTAATGACTCACAGGGCAAATAAATCATTTGGCACTGTTCACAAGTTTCTGTAATTACACTATTGCCCAAATTTTATAATATCATGCCATTTCAATCAATTTCTTAAATCAACAAAAGGGTATTCTATCTTTCTATTGCTTTTTTGTCTTTATAAATATTATGATGATTTTATTTAAATATAATTTAGGTTATGATCTCTGTAACAGTAAAAATAGAACCTCAGTCTGATTTATGCATGGATAATATTGCTGCTTTTTTAAGAATAACTATTTTCATAAGGATATCTAAAGAGGACATTAGTTTATTTAATGAAAGTCGTGTTTGTATTGATCTAAATTTCTCTCCTTATTTTTTAGATAGATAAAATTTTCAAGCTTTTAGGTTTTGTGTTTTCATTATTAAATTCAGTAATATCTGCATGTTAGGAAATTAAAATAAACGAAGTATCAGCCCGATACAAATTGTAAATGAGGTTGTACTTTTTTTATAATAGAAATCATAAGCCAAAATGTATTTAAATGGAAATGTCATAATATTTATAAAGACGATGGGAATATAGCCATTATGATCCTTTCTTTCTTTCGTTTTCTTCCTGGCTTTTAGATACAATATTAATGCCGTGGCATGAAAAAGAGACTACCATTAAAACGTTGAACGACTCTCATGCGGATCACGGGTCAACAGAACTGCGGGTGTATAAATATACAAAATTAGCTAATGTCAAACCACATTGATTATTTATAATAATTTTTGTGGAAGACAAGAATTGTGGTAAATAATTCTACGTAAAGATGCCACCAGCTTGGTGCCAAAGACTTGAATCAGGTGCTTTTGCTTAATGGAAAATAAGTAATTTGGAAAATAATCGTTTATATCATTTACAAAAATAAATGAATGGAAAATTTTTTCATCCCTCACGAAAATAGTTAGGCATAAATAATTATTGATAATGAAATATTTTCCATTAATTAATTTTTGTAAATGATATAAATAGCTTTTTTTTATATAAATTTCCCTCTATTGATAGCTTAGCAAGTACTCTTGTCATTGACGAAATCCTGACAAATTTGGGAGAGGCACGGATATAAAGTGTAATGCCCAATTTGTAACATAATTCCTAGGTTGGATTAATTCGAGCAGATCTCAATTCTTGACAAAATTGGAGACTCCTGAGAGCCAACAGGAACAAAGGGCTGGTTGTCAAGGCCAATGGAAGTGAGGACCGATTGTTTTTTTAGTCAATTTGAAGGCATCTCCAGATTCCATGTGTGAACGTATGAAATACAGGAAACGATCGACGTACCTTGAGAGATTAAAACACACATAATGGTCCAGTAATCATGCCTTACCTCCTGCTTTCCCTCCTCCCTCTTTACCGGCCTCGCTATAAGTGTGGCGCAGAGATAGTCCACTAAATAATACCCTGCTCAAACCTATCCACGATAGTCGCGTCTCTGAGAGAGAGAGAGAGAGAGAGAGAGAGAGTGCACTACAATGGATGATGAGAAACTCAAGCGAGCTGCCGAAGATTCAAGTTCGACCGTTTCGAAGCGACAAATAAGTGAAGGATCGAATGAATTACCATCGGATGAGCGCGAGAGCGGATTGCCTCTTCGTCCCTCTTCGAACTCATCGGAGAAGATCAATGTGCCGTCAGAATCTGGGGCGAATTCTGGGCCATCTGCTTCGTCTGCCTCTATGATTGGAAACAATTATCACGTATTCTTGAGCTTTAGTGGCTCCGATACTCGCAAAGGTTTTGTGGATCACCTCTACCTTAGACTTGTAGATGTGGGCCTGCACGATCCAACCTTCGTGTTCAAAAATGATGAGAAACTCCGCTTTGGCCAGCCAATTGCTGAAAATCTTTTCAGTGCAATCGAGCGCTCTAAAGTTTTAATCCCAGTCATCTCAGAAAATTATTTTGCTAGTGAACGGTGCCTTTATGAGCTCATTCAAATAATGGAGCCCAAGGAAAGCAGAAAACAAATAATCTTGCCCGTGCTGTATAAGGTGGAAACCAAGGATGTGCGAGGCATGCTGGAGAACGCCTTGCGCCAGAATGCCTTGGGCCGCAAGAAGGTTAGCTTTGACGAGCGAGATGCGAAGGGCGCGCTCGAACGTGTACTACGGATTAGAGTATATGAATCACAGAAACATACTAATGGGTACGTCGTTTACCTTCTTTTAATTGATCCTCGTCGGAAGAAGAATATTTCTATTAATCACCTTAATCCTCGTTTTGCGGAGCCATTAACAATTTCTCATTTGTTGCGTTTTTTGACAGGTACGAAGGGGCATTAGTAAAAGAACTTGTAAAAACAATAAGGTGCCAGCTACAACATGATCGTCCAACATATCTTCCTGTGGACTTGGTTGGATTTAATGATCATGTGGCTAAGGTTATGAATATGGCGGATACTGCTTTATCTGAAACTCGAATTATTGTAATTCATGGGATGAGCGGCATCGGTAAGACAACTCTAGTCAAAACCATCTATCAAGAGCTTTTTCACAAATTTAAGCACCGTAGCTTTCTAAAGGATATTAGAGAAACAATTAAAAGGAAGGGGATGGAGTATGTCCAATCTCTACTAATCTCAGAAATAACAAAAGAATATGTACATGAAGTGCAAAATTCTGAGGAAGGGATCAAAAGGATCCAAGATAGTTGTAAAAAAAAACAGGTACTTATTGTTCTTGACGATGTGGATCATCAAGATCATATTGATAAATTGATTGGAAATTGTGAGTTTAAGTCGGGAAGCAGAATCATTATTACGAGTCGAGATGAGAGCCTCTCGAAGTTTGAATGGAAAGAGCATAAATGTAAAGATTATGGACTCCCAAAAATGAATCCCAGGGACTCTTTGCTTTTGTTTAATAGATATGCATTTCCAGAGAAACAGCCACCAGACGAATTTGCTGAACTTTCTAGTGAAATTGTTCACACAACAGGAGGGCTTCCCTTGGCTCTAATTATTGTAGGTTCACTTCTCAGAGGAAATGGTAAAAACATATGGATGGAGATGCTGGAGAAATTGAGGAAGGTGCCTAATGAGGATGTACAAAAAGTGTTGAGGATAAGTTACGATTCATTAGGATATGAGAAACAACAAATATTTCTAGACATAGCATGCTTTTTCATTGGAATTGACAAAAGAGTTGCCACCTACCTATGGGATGACCTCAAATTTTCCCCAAGTATCGGATTGAAAGTGCTAATTAACCGTTCATTAATAAATGTTGATGATGAGAATCGACTAACAATGCACGATCGATTAAGAGATCTAGGCAGAGCTATTGCCTGTCCAGTAGATAAGAAGCTTTGGAAATGTGACAGGCTATGGGATGAGGAAGCCACAATAGTTCAACGAAGCAAGGTAAGGACCATGTCTACTTTTGGCCTCTCCCATGTTCTCTAACGGTTGTCCCTCATATTATTTTTCTCATTGTTCTTTTACTCCATACGTTTGACCAGTGTCAACATGTTGTTAGCATTTTGTTGGTAAAAGCTACATCCAATTTTGGCCTTTAGTTCATGAAAAAGTTTGCACTCGTGACTATTCCACAGGTCATGTCTTGATGCTAAGTAAGAGGCTCAGAAAAGGGGTATTAGAATTGCGTATTATTAACTCTATCTATATTGCTGTTTTGCTGTCTTAACATCACTTTCTAGCAGTTTTCTACTGCTTCTTACTAAGATTTGGAGATTTACTCATTCAAATATCATTTAAGTAAGATAATATTGTAAAATACTATAAATGCATAAAATTTTACCATAATCTTATGCCAATTAATTTATATTTTTTCACCAAATAACAAGAACTTCATCATTGATCATCATCGAATGCCTGCAGGTTCTACTTCATGGCAAAAAAGAAAGGAAAGATTTCAGTTAAATTATTAGCACCTAATAACTATCACCTATAGACTTAAGCATTTATTCAATTTGAAGCAATATATGTGTAAGTAATTTGTAAATTTGTTTGCTGGGATTTCTTATGCATGTTTACAACGGAAATACAATATGATAATGTAAATGCATGATACAAAGAAAATAAAAATTTTGGTTTTAATTGTATTACTCAGGGAATGTTATTATCTATCAATTTTGTTGAAAAATCAAGAAAATGTATAATTATAATTGCGTTAGTTGCTAACTTGAAAAAACAGTACGTAATTTGGATGACTCTCACTCTATAATAAATTTGGAAAATTCTTATTTCTCTTATCACTTAAAGGAATGACCCGCTTATTTTTTGATTGCGAATTTAGCTTTTCTTTTGTTGTCACTTAGACCAAGTTATAGTTAAATTAACAAATTTCATAATATAAGGTTGGAAGACTGTTCAAGCTACGTTAATTACAGAGTAAATGGCATAAATAAGGTTTTGATCTAATCATAAGCTTTGCCTGTGTACCTAGATCGATCATGTTTATTCATATGAAAGGTGAAACTTCACATTATTTTGAGTGATGCAACAACATAAGTGTATTCTACCTTGCTTTCGTATTATATACTGGTTTTCGTACCTGTGCTATGCACGGATCTTGTCATAATTCAGCATTACTGAATATCGTGCAAAATCAAACAACAGTAAATTACAACCAAAATAAATGAAGTAATATCTAAAATATGATTTTGCACATGTTTATACAAAGTAATTTTTGATGAAAAATTGAAAAGTAAAGTTCAAAATTAAGAAAATAAATAACCGAAGGAATTAGGTGATGGAATAGTGAAAGGCGAAAGAAACTATATGCTACTCTTCTTCAATTTATCTGCATATAGTGAAGCTCAATATACAACTATGTCATGTAATGAGCGAGCGTTTCTTTGTAAGGATTAACAGAACCTTTTATGCGCCGGCACCTGGACAAAGAGAAGATAGAAACAAAATTTAGATATTAGATGTTTGATTTGAGAGGACTATAGGAGCGAAAGAAAAAGCAGGTGTTTAATTCATCAAATAATAAAACTGGAGTAGAAAATAAGAAATGATAGAATGCAAAAAGAGGAAAGTAATAATAATGATGGCGTCCCTTGTATACCAATTCGTAGATTTTTATATGAATGGGTGAATCCGCAAATGCACTAACAAATTCTTAAGATCAGTCTGAATTATATCTTGATTCTCACGGCAAACCGGCACCAAAAGCATCTCTCTCTCTCTCTCTCTCTCTCTCTCTCTCTCTTTTACTATACCAAAGATTGACCAAATCAAAGAGCAAAGGTTATACATGAAGATAATCGACTTTTATTAAAGTATTAGATTGTCAGGGTTATCTAATTTTGTTCTCACTTTATTCCATGGGACAATAGTTTTGGTTTTGCAATCATGCGTAGTAAAACTCACTATGCTACTTCGCATGCAAAAATGTGAAAGAAGCAATCAATCTTTTTCATTGTCAGCTCTTTGCAAATGATGTAAAAATTCAAATGACGCGATAATATAAGTAAGAAAAGTAAAACTGTTGGAGTGAAAATAGAAACTCTAACAGATAGAAGACACCTGCTGATAATTGATATCGTTCTATTGGCGCATATTGAATGATGGCTGATTGACTAGTGCGCTCATCTTAGGATCAGTGTTGATCTTTTCGAGCTTGAATCTCCAAAATTGAAAAGTCAAGCTCAACTTCCCTTTCTCAATTTCTTTCTTCTCTGGCAATCTGTGGATTTCTGGAAAGTTTTGGTCACACAACATGCATATGAAGGGATAATTGGGGAACCCGCATGGAATTGTAAAAGGATATATGATGAAAAGACAATACCTAAAGGTAAAAAGAAAGACTAACGAAATTCCCAATATAGATGCACATCGTTAATGTGATTGTGTAATTGTATCTTTTTGTTAGCCTACTTTTATAGGCTGTTGTGCACTAAATAATGTGAATTTTTATTGGCCATAATGTGTTTTTTGAAATTATTAACCAATTTTTTAAAAAGAGAGGTTTTGTCAATTATTCTTCTCTTAGTTGTGTTTTAATTTGAAAGCCTATTCTGTTCTTGATGAAATGAAAAGATACTGCTTGGATTGCACAAAAATTGTCTGTTGAAAAAGAAATAAATACACAAAGAGTTGCGCTTCTAGAGAAAAAACAATCAAATGTTTTCGTTTCCATTTAGCCATAAGCCAAAACGAACAATATTTTCAGAACGGAAAGGAAATAAGTTGTCATGCTTTATGAATGCATAAATGCTTGTAATAAATCCGATTAGGTACTTTTTTTGGTCCAAAACTGCAACGGTTCTCACATTTGCGAAGGGACGCCATTTGTGCTCCGGTGGAGGGACTACTTGGTAGTCAGTGCTATTTAGTGTTACAGGATCTAATATGATAACTTATAAGAAACCTAGACTATTTCATGGAGGAATTTTACATGAGATCACCAAAATTTGTGGCATGCAAGTGAAAATAGACATATTACATGATTGTGTAGTTATAACATATACTTTGTAAATGGAGAGAATGCATTGGCCACGATAGCATTCGGACGTATGCTAACAAAAGATAATATGCTATTCCTTGTTTAATGACACTTTTTAATCATGTCAAGATCAGGGAATGCCCTGCGCTGATATTTACTATCCTCAATTTTCTTTCGTAGGAAGAGAATAGATATATTGGGGCACTTCGTCTGGATGAAAAAGGCTCAAACATGTTCATGAAGCGAAAGAACTTCGAAAGAATGCATTACTTGAAGTTCCTTCATCTAAGTAAAGTGGATTTTGTTGGAGATTTTGAGGATTCACTTTCTGAATTAAGATGGCTAGAGTGGGAGGAATGTCCTAACTCTTTCAATGCAATGAATGTTCATTTGGAGAAATTAGTCGTGCTTGATTTATCACGTGGTAATATTAGTGAAAAATGGGGAGGATGGAGTTCAATCAAGGTAAAGATGAGAAATGTTCTCTCTTTTGTTACACTTTGATGATAAATCATTTTATTTACAACTACTAATCTTGGCACATTTTTCTTTCTTTGTAGATGGAGAGGTTGAAGGTTCTCAATCTTTCTAGGTGCACTGCTTTGAAGAGAACCCCTAATCTCTCTAGGTTTAAAAGTTTAGAGATGCTAATCCTGGAATTTTGTGAGAATTTAGAGGAAGTCGACCCTTCAATTGGAGATGTTAAGTGCCTCACTTCCTTGAACTTGAGTAATTGTCGGGGACTCAAGAAATTGCCCTCACAACTAGGTGAATTGAAGGGCCTCGTCTCTTTAAACTTGTCATCATGTTTGGAACTCCAAGAGCTACCCAAAGAAATAGGCAAATTAGAAAAATTGAAGAAACTTACAATAGACAGTGTTAGCATAAAAGAAATTCCTCCATCGATAGGTTCTTTGAAGGAGCTAGAGATACTTAATGCTAGTTGCCACTCATTGGTTAGACTTCCCGAGTTAATTGGCCAACTAGAAAAACTGAAGGAACTTACAATAAACAGCGTTAGCATAAAAGAAATTCCTCCATCGATAGGTTCTTTGAAGGAGCTGGAGATACTTAATGCCAGTTGCCACTCATTGGTTAGACTTCCAGAGACAATTGGCCAATTGGAAAAACTAAAGGAACTTACAATAAATAGCGTTAGCATGAAAGAAATTCCTCCATCAATAGGTTCTTTGAAGGAGCTGGAGATACTTAATGCCAACTGCTACTCATTGGTTAGCCTTCCCGAGTCAATTGGCCAACTGGAAAAACTGAAGGAACTTACAATAAACAGTGTTAGCATAGAAGAAATTCCTCCATCAATAGGTTCTTTGAAGGAGTTGGAGATACTTGATGCCCGAAGCTGCAAATTATTGGTTGGACTTCCAGAGAGTATTGAATCCCTTGTGAAATTACGGTGCCTGTTACTAGGCAATATGCCTCTTCCATCTAAAGAAACGTACTCGGATGGTTGGGATAGTCATAAAGTTTTCTGTTTAAATAATATCCCCCCTTCAATTGGAAAGTTAGAATCATTGACTGAACTACATTTGACATGTGCCAAAATTTCGAAATTACCGGAATCCATTGGGGAATTAAAAAAATTGAAAATTTTGAAAATTGCTGGGTGTAAGGATTTGGGTAGTTTACCCAGTACTATTAGCGAGTTGGATGAACTTGAAGAATTAGATGCTACGGAGTGCAAAAGTTTGAAAGGAGGAGTTCCTATAAATGTGTTGTCTTCATTGAAGATCCTTCAACTTGGGAAGATTTGCCATACTGCGGATCTTATTGGCCCGCACATCAATGGGGTTTATGAATCGTTGGAGGAATTCGATGACTTACCTTCTCAACAACACCTTGACTTAACTAATTGCAATCTTCCTGCCAGCTTAACAGTTTTGGAAGTCACCTCTCACAATCGCATATTGCCTGAACTTTCTCCCTTAATCCATCTAAAAGAGCTCAGTTTTCAGTTTTGCGAATTTCTGGAATCCATCCCAGTGCTTCCTTCAAGAATCTTGAACCTTTGGGTCTTCTGGTGTGGTAAGTTGAAAGAGTTGCCAGATTTGTCGAGTTTGAAACTCTTGTCAGAATTACGTATCATAGGGTGCAGTGAGCTGATAAAAATCGAGGGTTTGGAAGGATTAAAATCTTTAAGACAACTATCTATATGTGGATGCAAGAAGCTGCTCAACCTCAACGGCCTTGAACAGCTAGAGTCTTTGAGAGACTTCGAAATAAAAGAGTTAGATGCTGCACTAATGAATGATGATCTATTTCTAGTTCAACGCCTTGGTGGATTGAAAAACTTCAAATCACTGCGTATTAATTCTTGTCTGTCCCTTATAAGCCTCGACATTTCGCAATTAACACATCTGCAGGATTTATGGGTCATTAAATGTAAAAATATAGTCGAAATTAAATGCCTTGAGAGGTTGAAAAACTTGAGATCTTTGAATATCCGGTGGTGCAATTCCATTGAAACATTACCAGACCGCTGGCTGTTCGATAACCCCGAAGATTTGTACATTAGAGATTCTCCAAATCATGGATGAAGGGGGGTCAACATCGGGAGAAAGCAGATGAACTTACGGAGGTCCGGGAATCAAGGTATCTAAATTCTAAAAGAAGTTGAGCGATGCGACTTGTTGGAATATGGTTCATTGCGCTGCTGCAGCAGAGAAACAATCGGTTCATGAAAATAACGTTCCGATCAGTCGAGCGCTCTGGCCACGATGTTGGAACGATTCGCATGTCCTTTCCAAGGTAAATAAAAGCAGGTTACGCTATTCATTGTCGAGATGTATGGCCAATTTTATCAACATTTCGAACTTTTTTTTAGTGATCATAAATTGGTTAACTCTTATTCAATTTGAAAACGCAGGGCCACAAACTGGGTTTCCTTACAAAGTAAATCCAACAAGATCTGGGGAGGGGAAGAAATCCAGTCCCTACGCAATGGATTTTGGCTTCACGATGGCAATGAGGGTGATCCGCAGCTGTGGAAAGCTGGATGACAGATCAAGGCATTGGGAGATGATTGCGAATGCACCCACAAGCGTCCCTTCTGAGTTTCGAATAATGCGGGTGATTGCTCCTTCCATGGAGCTTTCGACGAAGGGATCCATCAATGTCGACCTTTAAAGATCCGACCTTTGGGGGCTTTCCAGTTCTCAGGAGAGGTGGGAGCGTCAAGGTCCCATTTTTTGCATTGAATACCGTCTATTTACAGCTCCCTGTAGTGCTTGAACTGGGTCTGGGGGGTTTCTTTCGAAAGATGAAGTTGTTACGGGAAGTCCAAATAAGCCAAACGACGGTTGCTACAAGCGCCAAAGAAGGTGGGTTTTCTGTGTTTTTCAGGAATTGCGTTAGCCATATTTCTATTCTTCTTAACTCCTGGGAAGAAACCTGAATGTTTAGGGATGGTTGAGCCCATATGTCTCGCGTCCAAGGCAATGGAGGGGGAGACCAAATGTGGATTCCACCTGGTCTTCACACAGTGAGCAGTAAGGATCCGGTGCTATTTTTAGCTTGTGTAAGTTCTCCGTTGTGGGTAGACTATTCTGACATGCATTCCATGAGAACATAATTTTAGGGATTGTTTGCATTTTCCAGGTCTTATTCCATAAAGCCTGAGGAGCCGAGAAAGATGAGGAGGCCATTGGAGCTTTTCGGATATTCTCGGTAAGTCTTATGTAGTTGTAGCCACTCTTTACTGAGTAATTTCCTGTTGACGAATTTGTCCACCCCAGTTTGTCTTGAATAGAGTGGGTTCTTAGAGGAATAGCTAGAATTTCCTTCAGTGTCCTCTTCAAAAATATTTAGATGAAGAGGTTCATTCCGGGATTGTTTTCGTGGTTTATGAGCTCTACTACCTGTTGTGGGTCATTTTCATTGCTGGCCCTCCAATTACACCTCTTTTCAACCATCTATCCTCTCTGATTCTGATTGCTTTTCCTATTCTCACTGTCCACATAGAAGATTCTGAGATTAAGTCTCTTCCCTCTAGTAAGCTTTGCCAGCCCCAAGAAGGTCTGTGCCCTTTCCCAGCATGCTAGAAACTCCTCTTTGGGAAGTGAGTCCCTTTAAAAATTTGACCCCATAAAGAGCAAGACTGGTGCATTAATCTCCAGAATTGCTTTCCTAAGAAAGCCATGTTAAGAGAAAGTAAATCTTTGAATCCCATGCCTCCATTATCTTTCCTTTGCATCAAGAAATCCCAACTCTTCCAATGAATACCAGAGTGAGATTCTCTGCTGTTCCACCAAAATGCTGCCATTCTCTGTTCAATCGCTTTACATATGGAAGCAGGAATATTGAAAATTGACATTGCATATTGGGGAAGAGCCTGCACTACTTTATTAGTAATATCTCCTTCCCTGCTTTAGAAATTAAATATTCCTTCCGACCTTTCAATTTTTTCTTAGCTCTTCCGAGTATCCAGGCAAACATATTTTTCATAGACTCTCCCCAATCCGAAGGAATTCCAAGGAATTTTCCTGTTTTATCCAGTTCAGGGATGCGCCGTTCATAAGCCATATTGGCTCTTAAGGTTAATACAATTTTCCCTTTGTCTCCTTTCCCTTTACATAATAGAATATAGTCAAATTCTATCATTTTCCATGACAATAGGGTATTGTTTTCCTTCTCTTACATGATTCAAGGAACAAGGAAGCTGATCGAGGAGGATGACATGATGCTTCACAGAAATCATTCTCTTGATAATGCCAATAGTGATCAGAATGAGTTCTAAGTACATCAAATGTTATGAACCATCAAGTAAGATTGTGCGTCCTAGATAAGCTATCAATGACTATCACAGGCAAATCTATCAATGACTATCACAGGCAAATCTGAGTTATAATTGTCTCGAAACACTAGTTTTGAAGAATGATTTGCTTCCTCCTTTGAGATCTATTTGGTTCTGTTTATTCCCTTTTCATGTTATCCATGAGGATGCACCACCCACATGTTCTCTTTAGGAGATCCCTTAAGTTCAGCTATATTAGTCCCTTAACAATTCTTTTCATGGTAAATCTTTGTACGTTTTCTATTAACTGCTATATTTTCTTCACAAGATTCCCTGGCCATTTTGAATTTACTTGATCAGATTTACGTGTCAAATTTGACCAAGGGAAGAATTTGATCAAATTCATTCTCTCTGGAAAAATCATGTTATGATTTTATGTTATTCATTCAAGCATCAGAATATTTATGGAATGCAAGATGGATTTGTTACATTGATGCTTGTTTCTGAACCTTCGAAATGGCAAGATATACTGTATCAAGCTACAACCTGTAAAAGAAACGAAGTCATATTCATGTGGGACGTGTAAAACCTAACGGAAAACCATATGTGGAGGTGGTTTTTTAGTGAGATTAAGAATGAAGTTACTGTCTAATTGGGCTATTTGTTTCGGCACAGGAATGAAGGCAAAGTGGGACATCGTTCTTGCTCTATGAGAGTTTTGGTGTCAAGACTATTCTGAGAGATGGAGATTCCTCACTGGCACCTCGCGGCATGATTTGGTATTAATCAATTCAGTGGATAACAAGTTGATGTCATCATGTAGCATTGATTTGCACGAGCTGATAATGCCTTTCTTAGTGATAGTTTTTCTGTTTCTGAAGCTATTTGAATCGATTCAGTTTATGAAGTTTGCAATTTGACATTATTGTTCTTGACAGTTGAGGCAAGCTTGATATGCTGGAATTATATCCATCCAACTCCTGATTTGTTGGAGGATTGATGCTCTATAGCAATTTCCCTATTAACTTGAGGAAAATATCAACCATAATTAGAAACAGAGGTGCATAGGCGGAGTTCCAGGATTACACTAAGTCAATATTCAATGATTTCCTTTCGAAACTCTGTTTCAGAGAAAGTGTTCTGGTAGCTAGGACAGTTGCTGACTAGATGCCAATTACCTGTTTGTCAACGATTCGGAAGTCTTTTCTGGTCGCCCTCATGGTAAAATCAAGTTTGTTCGCCTGGATCATGAGATTGCAAGCATTTAGATATAGAAGCGTAACATGTTTGATTTGCATTATTTGGCATTCTAAAATTGTACGCATATCTTGGGTTTGAACTCCATGGCCACTTTAGGTTTTCTTCAATTAAAATTAAACTCCATAGTCAGTGTCCATTACTTTTCCAATTCTACAGCAAAGGAAAGCAGAGGAACTTTACAGTTTTCTTTTTTCTTTTTCCCATTTGCTGAAGCAGAACAAGAACAGACAAAGACAAACAGCAGGAAGGAAAAAAAAAAATCAAAGAAGAAAGAGATGATCATGAAGTGATTGGGAGGGATCTGAGTGCCTATATCTGTTGAACGTGGACAGAGCATTAGGGCTTTAGAAGTCATCTCCCGACTAGCAACGCAGATTCTGCAGCTTCCATGACAACAGAGAGGACGTCGACAACGTCCTCAACTTGGCACTTGCTTCCTTTAAAGGTTAGCCCTTCCAAATTCTTGAAGTTGACCATGGAGTTCAGTAAATTTTGGCTGCACTCCTGGCTCAAATAGTCATATGCACAAAACCCGTTAGTTCACGATGTCACAACTCCAACATATCTACGGGGGCGATTTGGCCCAGTTATGAATAAAAGATCGAATTAGACAATCCACAATATGATTTCTTCATCATTGCCATCGCTTAGTACATTTGACAAGCCAAAATATTTGTGAGGTTATTGCCCTAGACCGGTCCACGAGAAAGAGATAATGTAGATATGCACGTTTCGCTATAAATGCAAATGTTGATGTTATTGCCAACACGGGTGCATTTGCTTCCCCACAAAACTCCTCCCCCAAACCTCAGAACAGTGATTAAAGTTGGCTCGTGCATGAAGAGATAATCTAGTGGATTGTGAAACAACATAGCCCTGGCAGGCGCATTAATCTTACTCATGTCTCTTACTTTCTTTTGAAGCTTAGTTCCTTACACCATTTTCTCTATATACGCTTCTTGAATATATTTTTTCATGTATACGATTCGATGCACATATAGATGTGTAAAGCTGCTGTTCATCAATGAAAATTGCTTCCACATTCGCTGTCATAAAGTGTCCATGCAAATGCACGGGCCAACTGCTGATTATATCAATTGATTTGACTGAAAAAATGGATGTTGAGACTCACTGTTTTCTGGCTTGAACGCAGGCATCTTGCTACATGCAACAAACGTTGAGGCCATTACAGGGTCTCTCCTCCGGACATCCGCTGTACAGGAGCCCATGATACTTTTCATATCTCGGCAGTGGAGGCGCTATGTCATTTTCGATTACTGTTTTTCTCATGCTCAATGGTAATCGATCAACCACAAATGAAGCCCCGAATTAATCGACAATCCTTCAACGCATTATGAACAGAAAAAGCAAATTTTTCCTAGAGAAAAGCAAGCATCAGCAGACACCAGGGCCGAACTCGGGTTCGCATTTTCTGCTACGTTCTTTGCGGGGCAAAGTTATTCATTCATGTAAGAAACATTAATGCTTCTTGTGGCTGAATTGCGTAAGTTGACAGGGAGTCAACCATGTCTTCTCTTCTTCCTAGTCGCGACACGTCTTCACCCGGGGCCATAGGCGGGTCACAACACCTGCCCCTTGTCTAGCTGTGAGATTGGCATTTTGGCCCGATTGATGAAGTGAACGGAATTTTGTGGAGAGGAAACGAGTTGTCATTACGAATGATCTCGGTGCGTGTCTATGATTGACAGTTTCGGTGATTGGTTGCCTTTTGTTTTTTCGATGCTTTAACAGATCCGATCTTTCGGATGAGAGCGTGCTTAAAGTTGTAAACTGTATTCTTTTTTTTTTTGGATTTTGTTTTGTTTTGCAGCTGTTCTGGGATTTACTTACTAGGAAGCTTTCTATTTTCCTATCATATTTTAATTTTCTTTTGACAAAAAAAAAAAAACGACAACAATTAATATGACTAGCCACTTTTTTTCTTTCGAGAGCGTAACAGTCTCACATATTGCAAAGGGAAACTGCAGATAGATCGGTGGAGGGAATACTTTGTAGTCAATGCTACTTATGTTACAAAATTTAATTTCAAAATATATAAGAAACCTAGATTATTATCATATAGGAATCTTGCATGAGATCCTCAAAATTTGGGGCATACAAGTAAAAACTCACATATTGCATGATTATGTATTTAGAAAATGCCTGGGCCACAATGAGGCGCAGGCTTACAATGACAAAAGGTGGTTGGGTGGTATGCTATTCCTTGTTTAATGATAGTTTATTTGTGTCGCGATCGGGGATTGCCTTGTGCTGATATATACAATCCTCTATATCCAACAGCTAAGCTTTGAACATTTTTCTTTATTATGGATTTTTTTTCTTTTTATGGTCAGATCTTTCTTATAGATTGAGAGGTTGAAAATGCTCAACCTTTTGTGCTACTAGTTAATAGTTTCCTCGTAAGATCCCGATTCTCCTCAATCAACCACATATACCCAACAATACCTAGCAGAGCAACTCTTGCATAAGGACCAGAATCTTTTTCAAGTGGTCGTGACTTGGGTGGACCTGTATTAGCTACTTTTAGTAAGGACGATAATTTTCATTAAGTGCTCATAACTTAAAAATCAAATCTTTGCTAATTTTTTTACGAGATCGTAATTTCCCTCAAATGCTCATAGCTTTGGGGATACTTATTAATTTTACCAATGAAATCATAGCTTTCCTCATGTGCTCGTATAGGCAAGGGATATACCTATTGCTAGTAGTAATTCTCTGCAAGTGCTCCTGACATCGAGGCTTCCATTATTAGTAACTTTTTTATTAATGGGGAATTTTCTTCCTGACTTTCTTTGCGAAGGATTGTAATTTTCCTAGAATGTTCCTAGCTAGACTACTAGAGCAAGTAGCTTGCAGGACGGTCTGACGGTCCACATCGTCCTCTCTTGATGTAATGGCTAACGTGCCCGACGGAAACCTGCTACCATTTTCATCTCCTAGGGACCATGGAAGGACTCATTTTTCAACTAGCAGTTATTTCCTCTGTGCTCGCGCTTGAAAAGATTTAGATGAAAGTATTCAATTTATATATATTTTATCACTTACATGAGTCTCACACTCTCTTTACTAAGGGAAAATTGTCCATAAAGTTCCAAATTTATTACATAGCAACCAATTCAATTCTAAACCTATCAATTGTGTTAGTTTAGTCTTAAATTTTTTTACGATTTGTCAATTTAGCCATAAACATTTCAATTAAATCAATTTTATCCTAAATATTTTAATGATTTGCTAATTTATAATAAAAATATTTAATGATTTGTCAATATAATCCTTTTGACTAATTACCCAAATAATAGTTTTATGCCTAAATTGGCAAGTCTTCTAAAGATTTAAGATTAAATTAGCATTAAAAAAAATTTAGGACAAAATTGATCACCTTACAATAGATTTAAGACTTTTTGAACAATTATGCTCTTTATTGAAGTCCACGGCTCAAAAAGATGCAGGGGAAGGCAGAGATTGATAGAGAAGGCCACTTTGAGGGAACCTCTTCAGGATCAAAACACTCTCGTTGGAGGTAATTGAGATTTTCTGGAAATGACTTAACTCAGAGTCAATGAAGCTTTGTAATTGCGAATAGAACGCATCCTACATCAAAATCTGTGAAAAGTTGGTAGTACGCATTTTCCGCTCTCTAAGTGGGCCAAAGAAAACGGCATTTCATTTCATGCCCCTCTCTGTGTCAATTTGGTACTATAACAAATGCGGTAATCAGTGTGAGTAACTTAATTTTGAGCGATGAGTTGCACATTATAAAATGAGGTTATTAATGGTTTTGTAGGAGTAATATTCATTCCAAAAGTAAATATCGCTTAACTAGGTACAAAAGCATGGTGGTGGTGACATGAGAAAATTATAATTAGTGACTTGAGATATACATGTATGAAAAATGAGGTACGAACGCCTGTGTCATGCTTCATGCAACAAGCAGGGAGGCTGTCCCAACGCAGGGCCTCTCCCCCAGACATCAGCTGTATAGAAGCCCACAAAACTTGCCGTTTCTCATAAAAGGAGGCAATGTGCCGTTTTCAATAATAATCTTTTTTGAGTTAGAACAATAATTAATTAACCACAAGAAAAGCTTCAATTTAATCGACAATCCTTCATCAAATTATGCACAATTTTTTTTTATAGAGAAGAGCAACTGAGCAAGCATCACCAGGTACCTGAGCAGAACTCACATTGGCATTTTGTTCTGCATTCGTTGCTCTACATCGATAGTATGCTGTTTGATGGAGCTCGCATATTACCAACCTATCTCCGACCTGGATAATATAAATCCTCATCATTAATGTGCTTAATCAAACTATCATGATTTTGACACAGGCGCGATCAAAATACATTCAAGTTCACTACTTTGGCGCTTTGTTCAAGTCATGCCCTTGTATTAAATCGTAATGAAAATCAAAACTCGTAAACACCCTACAAGAGTTAGCTTAGGTAAATCAGCTCATTTGGCGGGTTTGGATGGACTTGGTCCTATAGAAAATTTGTTTCCAGACCATGGTATCGGCCCGAGTTGGCCCAAGCATTATTTAGTCAATCAATCTCAGTGAAAATGCTGTGCATACCAAGCATTTCCTCTTTTTCCCCCTTTAATGCCAATGTAGACTTTTAGACCAGTCAAACCGGTGGGTTGGGTCATAAATAGTTTGATCTAAATAAATTTATTTAATCCATTTTGATTCATTTCTGCACAATACAAATATAATGATCTATACACAATCCGACCCATATTATAACACTCAATTATAAGAGAAAAAAAATAAAATATATATATAAGCGGCACAAGAAAATCTTAGGGACCGAGAAAGCCCAAAGAACCCTAATGCCTTCCTGTTGATAGGACATATAAACTACACCCAACATACGTGTATAAGTGTATTTAGATTAGGAACTCCGTCTTATTAGATAATAGTAAAGTAGTGCTCCAAAACACTTTCAGTGGGTGGGTGATATGTAGTACTCTCCATAATGATATCTGTCTTAACTTTCTCTTGAAAATTTTCAATTTCTCCAGTTTAATTGGACTGGACTTTTTCCCTGGTAGTTCAAGTGGCATATCTGAATCCTTGAAATTATCAATCCATGGACATAATTGACAAAACGGCATGTGAAGCTCCGTCAACGTTCCCCCAATCAGCAAATTGCTAATTTTTAGAGAGAGAGAGGATGTAATGTCCATCGTTGGGGCCAAAGATGCCAGCGACACTACATATAGATCTGTTTGTGAACTATACGGTGGTTGGAGGCGCGATGGTGATGACATGGCTATGAATGGGACATGGCAACGCCGCAGAAGAGCTAGAGAAGAGAGATGGAGTTTATGATTTCGATGTTGTTTTCTTTAGCGGGAACAAGTGTAGTATAATCCTTATTTCTAAAATTTAAAGTGTAAATTCACATCTTACATTTATTCGTCTGGTGTGTGAAACCATATGCTTTAGAATTAGAATCGGCATTAATTTACCTTTGTTTCATTAAAATATTCTCAAATGTAAGAAAAAATCACATCTACCAAAAACTATTTGCAAACAATTATTTTCCTTAGCTGCATAGTGTCTCATCGCCAACAAGTGATGCCTACTCACCGTTGAAGCCATGATGATCTCTA
The DNA here is from genome assembly GCA_014182895.1 of Angophora floribunda. NCBI lineage: Eukaryota > Viridiplantae > Streptophyta > Magnoliopsida > Myrtales > Myrtaceae > Angophora > Angophora floribunda. Next base: position 36,251,558 of record CM024707.1, on the reverse strand, counting down.
TCACCACTTGTCCCTAGATTGGGTCGATAGCTCATCCCACATCCTATTCAATCCTTCGTAATACTATAATTTATTTTTCTCTTTTGGTAAACTCTATGATTCTATCCATCATGAAATACATTTTAATTGTTATTATATTGTTTTTTTGCAAAAAATGCCAGTCTATTCACGTCGTGAATGTGCACCTTCTCAGAATGGCTCATGTGAGTGGAATGATCGTTCACCGGATATTGCCTAGAAGGCGATGGCTAAGCACTTTGCTAGGTCCAGGTCAATTAACTTTTTTATTTTTCTAATCACATCAATTACATTAGTTCGTTACCCAAAAGAAAGAACGTGGTTGGTTCGTGAACAATATACCCACTTCACCGGTCGAGCCTCTTCACGCAATAATGATTAAACCCACTTGATTTTCTTTTATGAATTTGTCTCTTTCTTCCCTCTTGATCGACGTGCATCTTGAAGCATAAATTGCAAAAACCTCAACTCTGCATGGTCATCATCCTGGTTAACCAGAATATAGGCATTTTATGCTTGCATTTTACAAGAGAGACTCGGTTCTTATTGAAGAAGTTAGAATGAAAGGTGTCTCTTTACCCATAGACAATTTTTCTTCGCTCGACCTTCATCACTTTACATTAACGAAAACCAATTAACGCACTTCTTCACATACATAGTATAGTATACGTTCTCATTGATACTGCTCTAAAATTGGGAATTGATTGCCGTCGGCCCTCTTCCTTCTCCCTCCCCAAGTTGTCTATCTCCCGCCAGTTTCTATCATTTTTTCTTTCGAAGATTTTGCTGATGTGGCTCCCAAAATGCCAAATCACACTAATAATCGTGGGTCTCACGATGGAGATGGATTATCATGTCAAATGCCAACATGACCAAGTTGATTAGAGGAATTAAATTGATCTGATCAAAGAATAAATAGCCAAATTAAACAAAATCAGAGTTCAGCGATCAAATCGAACTTTCATCAAGACTCTGGGGACCAATTTTGAAATTGCCCCCTTTTTTACACGCCATATGCATCCATTATCTTTCAGAATATCATTGAACACTTATATTCTACTCTTGTTTTGACAAAATGCCAAGTTCACCTTACTCAACTTGCTCCCAAAAATAAATTAATAAGTTATATCTAATTAGACATTATAGTCACCCCGTTCTTTGTAATTATTTATAAGGAGGTTATACTTCGACAATAAATCAAAAGCAATATTGTATTTTTCTTTATATCAATTTGAGATACTATTTTACAAGAAAAGAGATATATTAAATTGAAGAATTTAGGGCGAGATTTGCGAGAGGAAGAGAGATGTCAAAAAGGAAATGATCCCGCTGGTGTTGAGTGCTAACTCGGGTTTTAGGGAAACAAAATGGGACTAATCGAATTAGTGAATAAAAACACAAATAATGAAGATTTGAAATCTTAAGGAAGATGTGGTTCTTTCTTTTGGTATTTATTTAATGGCCACCGAACGGCAGTTTGGAAGTTAGCCCAAAAGAAAACATTATAGAAAGACTTCAATCGATCCTGATCATACATAACTTTAGTACCTACTCTTTAGGATATAAAATCGATGAACGTTAGTTTGATGTCACTAGGAAGGCTTTTTCATGCCAACTTTGCATTTTTTCTTCATCGTTGTGATTAATATATATTAAGAACCTACTCTTGGAAGTTAGCCCAAAAGAAAACATTAAACAAAGACTTCAATTGGTCAGGCATAACTTTAGTGCCTACTCTTGGGGATAAAAACGAAAAATCGATATGTCAATTTGATGTAACTTTAGCTAGATAAAAGATCGAGTAAAGTCAATTTGATATCATTGGGCAAGTCCTTTTCATGCCAACTCTGCAATGTGTCTTCACCATTGTGATTAAAGTATGATAAAAACTAAGGGTGCGTTTGTTTCGCGGAAATCGTACAATTTTTAGAAAATGTTTTCCAGGAAATCATTTTCGTTTTCTTATGTTTGGTAATATGTAATTGAAAATGTTTTCAGGTGTTTGGATAGCATTTGGAAAATGATTGAATAACATTTGAACTTTGTCGATGAAGATGATGAGAATCGCCGAAGAAGAGCAGCTTTTCTCTAGGGAAAAAAAGAGAGAGATTTTGGAGAGTAAAAAAAAAGACAAAGATGACATAATAAAAAGGAAGGACCTAAAGACCAATAAAGAGGGAAAGTGTTTTTCCCTTCACGCATACGAATTCATTTTCCTAAAATAAAACATAATAGTTTTGTTGACTGGAAAGTATTTTCCATTGACTAAATCATTTTTGGAGAAAAAACAGAAACATTTTCTAGAAAAATATTTTCATTGAAACAAACGCATCCTAAGTTTAAAATTTCATGTTGTGTTCATTTTGAATCCAATGCGTGAAACCCACTTGATTTTGTCTTTTCTAAACCGATTGGGAAAATTCATTTCCTTCTTTTCCGACTACATTAAAATACTAGCATACAAGTTTCATGTGTGAAAGATCGGTAGATAAATATAAAAGACTCATTTCAATTAAGAGAAACTTATGCTTTTTCATCAATTAATTAATGTGTCATGTGTAATCAATGATATGAAATCATTCCAAATTAAGTATACATCCTTCGAGGCATTGTTTTGACATGTTCACCATTTAATTATTAACATCCGAAAGGATTCGGTAACAAATCAAATTACCGGTTCAAACTGCAAATGCCGACATTTTTAAGGTCTTAAAAGTCACGTGTCACCTGTGATTGCATCGTCCCGCTCCTTCATTTCCCGTTCCAGCGCCAGAAAAAATTCGGAACTTCGAAAAAGAAAAAGGATGGTCCCACGAGTACGTGGCAGATTTTGCCGCCGCCCGGGGGGGCCGGGGAGCTCGATGATCATAACCGCAAGATGAAACCCCAGGCGGACGCGTGGCATCTCCGGGGGGGGGGGACCCACTGCAGGGTGTGGCACAGCAATGGGACCATCGTGCCACGTATCGGTCGTCCGCGACGATAAGGAAGCCCCCCACAACCAACGACAAACCGCCGAACGAGAAGAAGATATTGGACAAGACACGTGTCTTCCTGGTCGCTACCGCTATCTTCCTCGTGATTTGGGGAGACAGCGAGGGGAAATTGGGGAATCCGTTCCCTCTTTTGGTTTTTCTTTTTTTAATTTTTATTTTGGGAGTGGGGATGGGACGGTTTCGGTGAAAATTAACAATTGATGTTATCTCTCTTTATCCTTTCGATTTCTCTATCATTTTAATCCCCTTGACCATTTAGATTCTTGATCAGATCATGTACAAAAATGGACGCGGATACAAAGCGCGAGTTTAATTCTGAATTCAGCTTCAAGACACATTTAAAAAAAAATTAGAAATAAGCGAAACATAACATCCCAAAATTAAATACTGTGTTTACATGACTCAACTTACTCTAACATAAATTACTAAGCTATATTTATTGAGACATAATAGCCACTTCATTTTTTGTCGGTTAATTATATCGAGGTTTTATTTGGACAATAAATCAATGCAATATTGTAATTTATTTATATCAATTTGAGGTACTATGTCCTGAAAGGAGACATTAAATTGACGAATTTAAAGTGAGGTTTGCGAGATGAAGAGAGATGTCAAAAAGAAAATGGTCTTGTGAGTGCTGAGTACTAGCCAATGTGATTGATCGAATCAATCAATAAAAACACAAATAATGAAAATTCGAAATCTCATGGAAGATACCGATTTTTTTTTATGTTGATATTTATTTAATGGCCACCAAACGACAATGTAGAATTTATCCCAAAAGAAAATGTTAAACAAATACTTCAATCGGTCATATGCAACTTTAGTACTTGCTCCTTGGCATAAAAAAAATAAAATTGATAGATGTCAATTTGATGGAAACTTGTAACTTTTTTTTTTGTTGGGAGGGGGAGGGGGTCGGTGGAAACTTGTAACGTTAGCTGGATATAATATTGATTGAAGTCAATTTGATGTCGCTGGGCAAGTCCTTTTCCTGTCAACTCTGCCACATGTCTTCATCATTGCGATTAAACTATGATAAGAACCAAGTTTAAAATTTCAAGTTGCATTAATTTTGAATGCGGTGCGTGAAACTCACCTAATCTTTTGTCTAAACCAACTAGAAAAATACATTTCCTTCTTTTCCGAGTGCATTCAAATTCGAGCGCACAAGATTTAATAAAAAATTGGAAGACCGACATAAAAGATTTATTTCACTTTTAGCCCTAAAAAGGCATAATTTTGGATAATTATCATTTAAATAAAGCACGTGTAAGGTGGTCATTTTCCTCAAATGCTTGTATCTTTGGGGATAATGGGTAGTAATTTTACCAATGAAATTACAGTTTTTTCTCAATATGCTCGTATTAACGAGGGAGCTATTTATCTATCACTAATAGATAACATTTGTCCATGAGAATGAGATCACACTTCTCGATGAGTTCCAGCAACATCGAGTTTTTAACTTTTTACGAACCATAATTTTTCTTTGAGTGCTCGCTACTTTGAATAAACTTATTCTTAAGGACGTGCCTGTGAAGGATTGCAGTTTTCCCAAATGTTTCTAACTGGAATATTTGAGCAAGTAGCTTATAGAATGCATCCGACAGTCCACAACTTCCTCTCTTGATCGAATGGCTAACGTGCTCGCCAAAACCCATTCCATTTTCATCGCTCAAGGACCTTGGAAGGACCCCTTTTACAACTAACAATTATTTGCTTTGCCCTTAACGCTTGGAAAGATTTAGATGATAGCAGTTCAATGTTTCTTTTGTTTCACTTTGATGAGTCTCACGCTCTCTTTGCTAAAGTCCAAAAACTCAATAGTTTTAGGGGAAGGCAAAGATTGGCAGAGCACACCACTTTGAACAAACCGCTCATGATCCAAAAACCATTGGAATAACTGAGATATTCCAGAAATGACTTTACTTTAGAGAAAATGAAGCTTTGTAATTATAACTATAGACTCGTCCTGTTTTGAAATCTATGAAAAATTACTATAATGTTCCATGTTGTGCCTTTACTGCTCTCTGTTTTGGCCAAAGAAAACTTCATTTCACGCCTCCCACTAGGTCGGTTTGGTACTATTACAAGTCAGGTGATATCAATGCAAGTAACCAACTTTGATCTCTAATACTGCTTGTTTGTGATGTCAACTATTTTCAAAATCCCATGTACTTCGATCCTATGTCCCTTTTTGAAATTATCAATGACTTATTAATTTCTCTTGGTGAACTTCGTTTCAATCTCTCCATGGAGTACTTTCTCACCCACAAAGTAATGGTGGACTTACTTTGTTCTCACATCAGTCACTCTGTTCTCTACCAGTTGAATCGCCGATTGATTGTCATTTGTGTAGTCTCGCGAGGCACTCATCAATTTTCTAGTGCAAATCCTTCAGCAATTGCGCTAACCATGTGTGCTTTTGAGCTGCCACGGATGCGGCTCAATGCTCGGCTTCAGTCGTCAACAACGACCAATCGGCTGTCTCTTAAACGCACCAAGAGATGACTCTTGAAGCAAGGCTAAACATACAGCCTGTTGTCGATCTTACGCGGGTCATAATCACCGGCATTATCGGCATCATGTTAGCCGATTATCGGCACGCACTTTCTTCTGTAGAGCTAGGTCGATTTTGTTTGTGATATCTAATTTTGTTGCTTGCTCCACTGAAGATCATCAATCAATAAAATGTGTATGTGCATCTTCCCTTTTTTGTTCTCTTTTCTTGTTTAATTTTATTATTATTATTATTATTTTTAAAACTCAAGTAGATGGATTTCTTCGCCGAAGATGTCGACAAGGCCAACCGAAAATCAGATAGATAGGATGTCATTGTCTCCAATATACATAACGCATATATCGTGCGACTCGGATCGCACTAAAGAGGACTTGCATATTCCCTTTTCAATGTCAGAGAAAACCATAAAAGTCCTAAAAAGATAAAATAAAATAAAACATTTCTAGGAAAAAAAGGAGCCCCCAAAAGACAATCCTCTAGCATGCGAAACTTGGTAATGCGTCGCCTCCCCTTTACATAGATCGATTGGTTATGGAATTTAAAAAAAGATAAAGAAAAAAAAAATCTCTGATGGAGATGCTTGATGCCTTTGGCTAGGAATCAGAATAACACCGTAATTTTCGTTATTTTCATACAGTACTCATTTTAATAATGTAATTATTTTCTCAATCACTTTAGTGTCATTTTTGTAAAAAAATCAAGCACTTTAGCACAATTGATGATTTGTATGGCCAAAAATTCAGACATGACATTATTTTAATATAAAACGTCCAACGTGACTCACCTACAAAATGAACTCAGTAATATTGCTGCTGAACAACGGCATCTGTGTGTGTTATTTGCCTGCCAATTAACGACTTGCGGCTAAATTTGTTTTCTCCTTCAAACCCTGAAGTTGTTGGGTTCTTCAATGGAGGAAGTAGAGCAAAATTAGGTGCTGAAATTTCTGATGGAGAGCAGGAGCAGGATGAACATCGCCAAATCATGCATGTTCCAATCAAGAATCGGATGAACAAGAGCTATGGAGTAGAGGGAGCAACATCGTTACCAAAACGAATCTAATCGGGCTTCTTTAAAGTCAAATAGTCGTCGTGGACAATGTCACCGGCCCTCTCAGGAAAATTTTCCTTGAATGATGTTCATCTCAACTTTCTTTTGAAAAAAATTCCCTTTTATTTTTTCACCTTATTTGAACCTAAAAAATTTTCCCCTTAAGTTCGAGGGGCATGTAATTAATATTAATGTCACGAAAATCTCTTACTAATGTGAGATTAAAGCTCCTGGAATAATTTTTTTCATGTAATCTATTTCACAAGTCTTTTTTCCCATGCGTAGCCCGAGTCCATAGGCCAATATATTGGTAATGTAATTAAAGTGGCAATAGCTACTACGTCCTTTTCTTTTTTGTTTTTCCTTGCTTTTGGATACAATGTTTATGTTGTGACCAACAAAGATTAACACAACCTAAACCATAAATGATCCATCGGTAGTACGGGCTAAATAAAGTGCTAGTGTATATATAAGAACAAAATCAGATCATCTGTTGGCTCCATTCACTGGATGATACCTGGAAGACAACGGCTAAGCAAGCACAGAGGACGACGACTGGAAGCGGAAAGGAATGGCCTGCTAAGCACACCGGAGAATGGAATGATCATTCACCGGATAATGCCTAGAAGGCAAACGACCCAACATTTTGCTAAGTCCACGTCAACTATAAGAGTTCATTGTAATTACTTCACAATAAACAAATGGTGACTCCTAGGGGTGATCGGGTCTAGGGTGGGTAGGGTCCAAATCTAGAACATGTACCCGACCATGTTATAATCGATTCCGCTTTTTTGGACCCTATATCCAACCATGTTTGCACTTGACCTTGTTTTGGACCCGACCCTATTTTTCCGGTTCGGGCCGGTCAGGGTACAGGTCTACCCTGTTTTCCATTGGATCTATTTTGGATAGCGATCTTGCAGCAGGGAATGGTAGTGGGTCTAGTAGTGGTCTGAGCTTGGTTATGGTGACTGAATAGCAAGTTGAGGCAACAAGTAGCTATAATCATCAGGGCCGAGAAGACACTTGCTTGTGGATATAGCCCGCTCGCCTTGGCTCAATCCGCCTCCACTACTGAGCCTCATCCCCACTTCTTCCCCATGCCTCTGCTCTAGTCCCTCTGCCTCCTCCTCCCGCCTCATCTCCTCCCCCCACTTCCTCCTCCCACCGGAACGAGAGAGCTCGGCTTTTGCTCCCCCAACGATAATTTGTTCCGTGATTGAGACTTGAGAGGGTGAGGTGTTTCCTTTTTTAAGCTAGGGATTTTTCAAATTTTTTTTTAAAGAAACCGGTTCCAAAACCGGTCCGGGTGGGTTTCACTTTAACCCAGTACCGAACCGGTTACAACCGGAGTTCCCAAAAATTGGAACCAGGTTCGGACACTGTGAACCAGGTTTCAACCCCTGTTTTTCGGGTGGTGGTCAGGTTAGGTTCCGCAAACCCTGTCCGGTTGCACACCCCTAGTGACTCCTGAGAGCCAATAGGTATAGTGGGCAGGTTGTTAAGGCCAATTGGAAGCATACGTCGAGAATGAGGCGTGTGGACCACAAGAAGGTAACGACTGAGGAGTTGTTTTTAAGTCAATTTGAACGCATCTCCAGATTCCAAGTGTGAACGTACGAAATTATATGAAACGGCCTACGTACCGTGAGAGATTAAACCATACATAATAGTGGAGTAATCATGCCTTGCCTCCTGCTTTCCCTTCTTCCTCTTTACCGGCCATGCTATAAATGTGGCATGGAGATAGTCGAGTAATCATTCCGTGTTCAAAGCTATCCATAATAGTCATCTTCCTGATTGAGAAAATGATCACTGTACTTTCCCCCTGATTTCAAAGAGCAAAATGAGCGATTCTAGGCCATCTACTACGTCCACCTCTGTGTTAGGAAACAATTACTATATATTCTTGAGCTTCAAAGGCTTGGACACTCACAATGGCTTCGTCGATCACCTCTACCATAAACTCAAAGACGCGGGCTTGCCATTCCATCCAAACTATGTTAAGAGATGATGACAATCTCCCCTTCGGCAAGGACATTGCTACAAATCTGATCAGTGCAATCAAGCACTCCAAGGTTTCAATCCCAGTTATCTCAGAAAATTATGCTATTGGTGAATGATGCCTCCGCAAGCTCATTCAAATAATGGAGTGCAAGGAAAGTAGTGGACAAATAGTCTTGCCTGTGCTATACAAGGTGAAACCTAAGGATGTGAAACACATGCTGGGGAAATTTAGAGAGGCCTTCAAATCCAGCATGCACCGTTTCAAGGAGGATGTCAAGCAACATGGGCCGGAAGCGCTCCAAAAAGCACTTGGTCTTAGAGTATACGAATCAGAGGAATTTGCTAGTGGATACGTCGTTTACCTTGTTTTAACAGATCCTTGTTGGAAGAAGAATTTTTCTATTTAACATCCTTAATACTTGTTTTGTGGAGCCATCAATAAGTTCTCATGTGCTATGTTGTTTGACAGGCGTGAAGGGGAATTAGTAAAAGAACTCATAGAGATAATAATGCGCGAGCAGCAACATGATTTTCCACCTTCTCTTCCCGTGGACTTGACTGGAATTGATGATCATGTGGCCAAGGTTATGTAATTGACAGATGCTGCTTCTTCTGAAACTCAAACTATTGTCATATATGAGATTGGCGGCATTGGTGAGATAACTCTAGCTATGATCATCTATAAAAAGCTATTAGACAAATTTGAGTGTTGTAGCTTCAACGATATTAGAAAAACAATTAGAAGCAAGGGTATAAAGCATGTGCAATCTCTACTAACCTCAGTTATGACAGTGGAATGCGTGATTCTGATATGGGGATTGTAATGATCCGATCAATTTGTAAAGAAAAGGAGGTTACTTATTCTTCTTGACATGAAATTTGGGATTTCGATGATGCTGGCGAAGTGGTAGTGGGGTCATAGATAAGCGCTATCATGACCAAATCTAAGTTATAATTTTCTCAAAGCACTTCTTTTGGAGAATGATTCACTTCCTCCATTTGAAATCTATTTGGTCTGTTTATTCCCTTATGCAAATTCTTTCAATTTCATATTATCCATGAGGATGCTCAACTATAAGAACAATTGCTTCAGCCAACCCGCATGTTCTCTTCAGGAAATTCATTTTAAGTTCAGCCATCTCAGTCCCTTAACTATTCTTTTCATGGTAAATCATTAGTATCTTTTTGATCAATTGGCATATTTTCTTGACAAGATTCCCTGGCCATCTTGGATTCCTTGATCAGATTTACGTGTAAAACTTGACCAAGTACAGAATATCGATCAAATTCTTTCCGTCTGGAAAATTCATGTTCTGATTTAATGTTATGTTCATTCAAGCGTCAGGATATAGCAATTGAGGCCCAAAATGTATGTGAAGTTCAAGTCCAGGCACTGGACCAGGGTAGTGCACACAAGCCCCCCCAAACAATCACCGTGCAGATAGGTTTCTTCATTCTTGAAGGTTCACATGCCTTGACCCTAATCGAGGGAAAAGATCTCAAGAGATGGTCCACAAAGCGCGTAATAATGGTCAAGCCATGAAATAGACGAAGCAAGGTGGATCCCTCCTTGTCCCTCTCCGCAATAATTCTCCGCTTACACTGCTTTTCCAACTCATGTTCGTACTCCATCCATGCCGGCCACACACTGAGCTTTCGTGGACAGTGCGTGTCGGCTCATCCTTACGAATGCATTCCACATTTTCACGACGACTCCAAACAGCAAATCTCACGAAGCCTTCAATTATTTCAGCATTAGTGCCGTACCGCTATTATTGCATCATGCGTCACTTCCAGAAATAATCTCGGTAGAATATAACAATTTTATCACTTTAATCCTAAATTTTTACATGAAATATTGTCAAGATCTTGGTGGCCAATTTCCATCGAAAATTATTGATGTGGAGATCTAATTGTCATGGATCGTCTTATATGACGCATCGTTATTTTAGTGGTTTCTATAAAAAATTAATCACAAGGACTACATTGAAGTACCGCACGAAAATTTAGAATTAGATTGGCGAAATTGTAAATTTTAAGATCAAATTGATATTACTATAATAAGTTTAGGACTAATTAGACGATTTCCCAGTTACAATAATTGATTTAAAGTACGAACAACATTCACGAGTATAATGTCCATGGCATTTGGTATGATGCATGTGATCCTGCCCACCCATACCGTCTTGTTCCCACTTGCCTATCTTTGAGCTATGAGCATTGCAAAAAAGTATGCCATGTTTTCTACTTTTTAATTAATAAAAAAAGAGGTCATTAATGGTTTGGTTGAAAAATCGTTTAGAGATAACCTTGGAGCGAAATTCATTATTGTTGGGTACGGAAGCACGGCGGTAGCAACACAAGAAAATTGTAACCAGCAATTTAGGTTGGGACATACTTAGCTGGATATAGAGTGTGAATACAACACGCCCAAAAAAATATTTATTACACAACCATCACACACATAATTTATGATTAGTGGAAGCTTACACTTACTATTACGATTGTTTTACTTACATGACACGCAAAACACTTAATGGGAACTCTTTTTTATTTCTTTCCTGCATGGATGAGCCAACTCTTTTCATTTTCCCCTCAGTTTGGAGCCCGCAAACTTTGAAAGAACCTGAGCTTTCACGGATGACTTTAAGAGCACCTCATCTTCATTTTCTTGCGAAAGCATCTATCGTAAGTCTCCCAAATAGCTCCCAACTATTACCCTTGCTATTTCCTACACAGTAGCCTCGACAAGTAAACGTTGATTTCTGATAATTGTTTTCGACGAAGACAGTAATTACGGTATCTCTTGCCAATTTCTCGATCTGATGATGCGCGGGCTGCCCAGAACTTGTTGACTAAGAGGGAAAAAAGGCTATTCGGACGAAACTTCAGGCAGACAATTCGGAGAACGTAATGATCAATGTGGGTGGTTTAAGCCTCTTTTCCATTTTGCTTTTTGAACAGCTAGAGGCAACTAGCATGTTTCGCAATGACGCCGAAAAGAAGAGGCTAGTGGCTTTGCAGACTTGAAAAGGAGAGCAGTAGGGACGGATGAGGAAAGTGACCACCCACTGGGTGGTCTTTTGGCGTTTTTTCTCTCCAAAAGTCGAGAGACTTGAAAGCCGACTTAAGCGAGACGTGTGGTAGGGAGTCGCCCAAAAAAAAAAAAAAAAAAAGATGAGGAAAGTGACAAGGGTCCCCAATTCATGAGATAGAAAGATTTTTCCATTTGCGAAATAGGATGATAGATAAAGCCATCAAACGATGCAGTGTAGGGTGTAATTGCATGTTGCAATGCATATGCATTGCTTGGTGATTGATAGACATGACACCACTAGTCCTTTTGACTTGTAAGGTGTCGTGTGTGGCCCACCACACATCCCCTTCCCGGCATTCCCATTCACACCTCATCTTATATCCTTCCCTTCTTGTTTTCTATTTTTCTCTCTCTCTCTCTCTCTGGCCACGCAAGAAAACAGAAGTAGGTTCTTTCGGGAGGAAAGGAAGGAGATAAGGGGAAGAAATGGAAGAGAGAGCATCCGAATGGAGACGTACTATTCATTTTGTAAATATGATTTTACAATGCTAAAAAAAGCCAACAAGGTACTCATTTAACTTAGCATGAAGATAAATTTGTAATTCATTGTGGAGGTGATGCGAAATGTGACGCATGTTTTTGCTTCTTACAAAGATTAAAGGCCAGTAACAACAAAAAGAATGTTTAGTGTGACTTTGAATTTTGCCCTTTGCCTGTTTAATATTAACTTCAAATTTTAGTTTCTTTAACATTAAAAGATAATCATATTTATAATTGCAAAATTAAAATGTGAAGAATTAAATATGTCGCCTTCTAAAGTACATATATATTGATATGAGAGAGGGAGAGCTTTGTTGGTGGGAGGGAGGGAGAGGACGGGGTTGAAGCAGAGCTAGAGATTGCTAAGTAGTATGGGCTATTATGAATTTAAACGTGAAAATTTAGACGTAAAAGATAATTTCATAAACAATTAAGTAGTTAATGATTACTTAATTAATATATTTTGAATTTACTACCTCTCTAAAAGATATCTTATAAAAGATACTATGTATAGGCTACATGGTGGGTATCAAATTAGTAGCATGACCACTTTGGACTTACCAATTTTTAACTTGTGGAGCCTATTAATTGCTCTGCCGCCTTTAATGCCCATCTTAAAACTTACCAATAATGTCAATTTCATAGCAAATTTCACTAATTCTCTGGATCCCAATTTCTATTCACAAAGTTTAACACTTTTATGACAATACAAATGCAACAAATAACATCTCATCATATGAGTAATCTGTCACCAATTAGACAATTAACACTTACATATCACAAGTCATTGGGCAAAGGATTTTAGATTACATAGGATATGTAACTTATTTATCCCATAAAGACATGCACCATACTTGTAGAAAAAGGTTAGCGGTGTTAATGAGCGTAACAAGATACAAGTTCAGGTTAGGCAAATAGAAGTTGCAACTTTTTTAAAGAGGTGACATGCACCAACTTTAAAGTTATGAATGGTAAAATGAAACTTTCCCTAAAATGTTAGAATGAGATATCGCATTCTTCTTACAAATGCCAGGAATCCATTGAAAACAACAACTAAAAACTTTATCATTAACTATCAGGCCCCTTAGAACTTTAGTTTGGGTTTTCTAGTTCTTTTCTTCAATTTGTAGTTTTCATTTTGGCCTGAAAACTTCAACGCGGGGTCGCGCTTCATGCAGCAATCGTTGAGGCCATCGCAGGGTGTTTATCCTGAACATCCATCTGTTGTACGGAAGCCCGCACTACTTGCCATATCTCGACAATGCAAGCTCCATGTCATTTCTGATGATAATTTTTCGCATCTTCAATAGTAGTTGATCAACCACGAAAAAAAGGCCCCTCATTAAGGGACAATCCTTCATCACCTTATACAAAAAAAAAATTGAGTTCTTTCTAGAGAAGCGCAAGCATCACTAGATTTGTGAGCATAATTGGGATTCAAATTTTTAGCTGAGTTCTTTGCCCTGTGAAATTATTCTTTTGTGAAAGAAACAATGCTACCATTGGTAACTATTATAATTAAAGAGACTGCTAGGGTTTCACAAAGGAATAAATATGTAAAGCGTTGCATTTCTATCAAGAAAAGCAAGGGGAGGCAGACATTACCAGAGCACGCCACACCGAGCTGACCTCTTCAGCATTTGAACGCTGTCGTTGGAAGAACTGAGATTTTTTAGTAATGACTTAAACTCACTGAAAATGAAGCGTTGTAATAGCAACATCAATGTGTCCTTTTTCGAAATCGGTGAAAAAGAAATAGCTCGATTACCCATTAAAATAAAATAAAAAGCTACCAGTCCATTCAAGTGATTGCCCACAAATCTAAGGAACACGTTCTATTATTTCTGTTGTTATAGTACAGTCAAATGATAAAATATGTGAAATTTCTAACATAGCTTAGAATAAGAGTATTTATACTTTTGGAATCAGCTACAAAATACTCATTACTTGTTAAAATATTATGCTTGGGATGTCAAAATTGATTTCAAGAGTAGTCCAAGAGAGAGACAATTCCTTCAAGTCGAGTATTATGTGGATCAAACATGTGGGAAAGCTGAAGCCGTTGAGAATGACAGGTGTCATCAAAGGAACACATAATTAAATCTTAGATGTCCAGTCATCCCAGTTCTTTATTTTTTATGGATATATATAGATCATTAAGAAGCTGAAAGTCAAGATAATTAATGTATAATATCTCAAAGGTAGTCAGAAAAAATCATAACTTTATCAATAATGAACTTCTCCGATTATCTTTATCCGTTCTGATAGTGAATTCGCAGAATAGACCAAATAGCTAATTAAGCTCAAAGTGAAGAATCCATGGCAGGACAATTATTGAGTCCGAAGGAAACCGGGCGTTGGGAGCGAAGGCGCAAATCAGGTACATATACAAGTAATAGAAAACCTACCGAAAGACATTGTCAAAGATATAGAACTCTGCAAGTAAGATTTTCTACTGATGCCAAAAAAGAAAAAGTAAGATTTTCTATTATGCTTTTTCTGGTCTTTTATTATGGCTAAAGAAAACGTCATTGTCAATAACAATATCAGGTGCTGGGAACGAAAGAGAGAGTACGGATACAAGTAATCGTAAAGCTACCGAAGGACATCGTCAAGATACAAAGCTCTGCAAGTAAAGATTTTCAACTGATGCAAAAAGCAAAAAGTAAAATTTTCTATTATGCTATTTTTGTTCCATACTTTGGCCAAAGAAAAGGTCATTTCATGCCCCGCCCCACCCCACCCCACCCCACCCCACCCCACCATGCGAGTTTGGTGCTTATTCCGAATCAGGTGACCAGTGTGAGCATCCAACTTTGAGCTAATAAGCATTGCAAAAAATATTATGCCATCTCTTCAAATTTTTAATAATAAAAAAAGAGGTTGTTTATGGTTTCATTGGAAAATATTTGGAGTGAAATCCGTTCTGAAAGTACATATGATTTATCATCATTCATTGTTGTTGGGCATGGAAACACGGTGATGGTAACATGAAAACAATATAAATAGCAACTCAGGACATACTTATTTGTAAAAGCAATATAAATGTAACATACAAATAAAATATATATCCCCCCATTATCTGATAAATTATTTATGATTGATAGAATAGAAGAAGCTTACGCATATTATTGCGTTTGTTTTTCTCACATGACACGTAAAGACACTTGGAAAGAAGCAAAACTCTTTATTTTCTTCCCACACGGATGAGCCAACCCTTTCTTTGTCTCCTCAGTTTGGAGCCTGCAAACTTTGAAAGGACGTGGAGCTTTCGCGGATGACTTCAATAGCTCCTTCTCTTCATTTTCTTGCGAAAGCATCTATTGTACGTCTCCCAAACAGCTCCCTACTATTACCCTTTACTATTTCCTACACACTAGGCTCGACTAGACCCGTCAAATGGGTGGGTCGGGTAGGGTTTGGGTCGGGTCGAAAATGGTCCGACCCATATTGACCCATTTAACTCGTTTTGACCCAAATTCATGTAATGTAAATCTAATGACCCATACCCGACCCGACCCACACCCGACCCATACCCGACCCAACCCGTATTGCTAAAAACCATTATTATTGTAGAGAAATCCAAATTCACTCGAAACTCTATGTTAAATGACTCACTCAACTCATATTTGACATATATTTAACTTTTACTTAACTCATATTTGACCAATATTTAATTTTCACTTGACCCATATTTGACCCATATTCAACTTTCACTTGACCCATATTTAACCCATATTCAACTTTCACTGACCCATATTTGACCCATCTAACTAAAAGTGAGTCATAATATGGGTTCATGACCCATTTTGACACCTCTAGGCTCGACAAGTGGATGTCGATTTCTTTTTTTCTTTTGGTCAGAAGTAGACCCGTCAAATGGGTGGGTCGGGTCGGGTTTGGGTCGGGTCGAAAATGGTCCGACCCATATTGACCCATTTAACCCATTTTCACCCAAATTCACGTAATGTAAATCTAACGACCCATACCCGACCCGACCCACACTCACCCATACCCGACTCCGACCCGTAGACAAAAGCCATTATTATCAGAAAAACCCAAACTCACTCGAAACTCTATGTTAAATGACTCATTCAACCCATATTTGACATATATTTAACTTTTACTTAACTCATATTTGGACCAATATTTAATTTTCACTGACCCATATTTCGACCTATATTCAACTTTCACTGGCCATATTTGACCCATTTAACTAAAAGTGAGTCGTAATATGGGTCTATGACCCATTTTGACACCTCTAGTCAAAAGTAGACGCTGATTTCTCACAACCGTTTTCGTTGAAGACAAGAATTATGGTATCTCTTGTCAATTTCTGAGCATGCTGCACAGAACTTGTTGAATCAACGTGAATAAAGGCTACTCGGACAAATCTTAAGGCTGACGATTCGGTGAACGTACAGATCGACGTGGGTGCTTTCAGCTCTTTTCCTTTTTTATCTTTGAATAGCTGGAGGACACCAGCGTCTCACCTCGGAGAAAATATTCAGTGGTTTGCTCTCATCGCGATGCCAAAAAGAAGAGGCTCGTCGCTTTGCAGACTCGGAAAGAAGAGCGGTGCGGACGATGTGGAAAGCAACAAAGGTGCTCTGGGAGCAGTCGCTCAAATATCATGTTTCTTTACAGCTCGCTCGAGCTTCGTGAATTCACCGTGAGACATAGGGACTGCGGGTGCAGGGAGTGGAGTAGGGGCCTCAGCGTTTCTCTGCATCTGTTTCTCCACTGAAAGACCGATTTTTTCCATTTGTGAAAGACAATGATTGATAAAGCCACCGACCAATGCAGCGCAAGTGTAGTTACATGTTGCAATGCATTGCTGGGTAATAAAGTGATTTTAGTATGATCTTTGTGTCTAATATTAAGCAAAAACATATTTAGTTATAAAGATAAATAGAATTTGAAAAAATTTGAACTTAGAAATTCTCACTCACACTTATAAATCAAATGACGTGGGATAATCCCAGCATTCTTCTTTTTATTTTTTATTTTTTATTTTTTATTTTTTATTTCTTTTTTATTTGCCCTTTTTCTTCTTTTTCTTCTTATTGCCGTAGTTCTTTCACACTCAAACACAACCTTTTTATTTCTTCAAGAAAATCCACAGTTCTCTCTCTCTCTCTCTCTCTCTCTCTCTCTCTCTCTCTGCTGCGCGCGCACGAAAGCAGTAGTAGGTCCTTTTGGTAGGGAAAAAGGATAAATAACGAAAATAAATTAAAGGAAAAGGAAGGAGGAAAGGAGGAAAATGGAAAAGAACACGTCCGAAATGAGATGAACCAAGTACTCCTTTAACTTCGTACTAAGCTAAAAGTAATAATTCATCATGAATGTGACGTGAGATACGACACGAATGCAACAAAATAACATCTCATCATTATGAGTAATCCATCACAAATTAAATAATCGATGCTCACCATGATAATAATTTATCTTTTAATAAATTATGTATATCATTCACAAAAGCATTTGATTATATAGGATATGTAACTTATTTATCCCTTAAAGACATGTAATTGAAAAATGTTAGTAATGTTAACGAGCATAACAAAATACAAGTTTGGGTCAAATGCAAGGGGGATGCAACATTTTGAAGTTTGAGATTTGACATGTATCAACTCCAAAGTTATGAAGGGTAGAATGAAATATTCCCTAAAATGTAAGAATGAGATCTCACATTTCTCTTCCAAATGCATGGAGCCTAAGAATCATCATAAATTCATAATGTCTATAATTTGAAGTGATTTTCCTTATTGTTAAGCGATGTAACTTTTTCTTTCGTGCCTAGTTGAAAAAAATTACCTCCAACTATATCTTTGATTGGTATTGAACTTATAGAAATATTAATATGCAAACTTAACTAAAATTAAATATGAACGTTGTCTATATTTGTATCTCATTTGATATAATCGAAGAATGGAGAGAGAGCCTCCAAGGTGTAGACATGTGGCCATCCAACTCACGTTACCTTTTGTTCTCTCTCTTTTTCTTCAATTTAAGATTATGTCATATTTTGTGTTGCATGCTTCCTTTCAAAAATGGCAAATTGACACAAAAAATTATAAACAAGCGGAACATGAGGTCCCAAAATTAAAACTGTTTATCATCGAAAAATTGCAAAAACCAGTATTACTTGGAATAATCAGGCCAAAAGTTAAAGCAAAGAAGTAAGAACATTTCTTTTCCTCCCGGACGGACGAGCCAACGCTCTTTTTCTTTCTACTTCTACCTATTGATAGGCATCAATCTACTGCTTTAGGAACCTTAGCTTTTGAAAACAAATTTTTTGA
The DNA here is from genome assembly GCA_014182895.1 of Angophora floribunda. Classification (NCBI taxonomy): domain Eukaryota; kingdom Viridiplantae; phylum Streptophyta; class Magnoliopsida; order Myrtales; family Myrtaceae; genus Angophora; species Angophora floribunda. Next base: position 36,233,084 of record CM024707.1, on the reverse strand, counting down.
AGCGTGTAGGCAAAATTCCTGAACAAAAGATTCACACGTTCAGCCACAAAGACCGAGGCCCGCAAATTTTGAAAGACAAAATCCTAAACGTCATGAACGTTAGCTTCACGTACACGTCAAGAGCTCCCCATCTTTCATTTTCCTGTGAAAGCATTTATTGCATGTCCCCCAAATAGGTCCCTACTATTAGACTTAGTATTTTCTACACAGTAAACTATGGACGTTGATTTCTAGATCCAATAAAGCCCCCGCTGCAGCTGCACGGTTCACTTAGAGGACAAATACTTCACGCGGACGTTGAACGTACTGATTGTGTTGGTGCTTTAAGCTTTTCCCTTCCTCTTTTGGACCAGTAACCAGCGCATTTCACATTGACTCTAAAAAGAAGAGGTTCATGATGGCCTTGAGGACTCGGAAAGAAAGAGTGATTGAGACGGATGAGGGAAATAAGTGATGAATGGTCTTCGGTAATGTGAGGGCGATTGTCGTCTCTATGGTATTCCGGTTCAGTTGGGAAGTTGGAATGGTTGATTGAATTTAACTTATTATGTCCAAGCATTTAGGAAGCCTCTGAATTCATTGGGGATTTGAAATACATAAAATTTTTACGAATTATTGAAAGTGAGAAATTGAATAAATTACCTATTTACTAGTAAGTTGGCCTAAAAACATAACTGTCTTATTTTATGGGAAAACTGTGCAGTTGGTTAGGTACACTGATCATAATTTATAAACAAAGCCAGCAAATGCAATAGTAAGTTATCAACATTTTTAGAAATTTCCCACTCGAACAAAAACCCCTTGGTAAAGATAGCAAGTTTCTAGTAAAATCAGTGATTTACCAAAACGAGATCCAATTTTAAAGGAGTGTTTTAATATTTGAGTATAAGCTCATCATTCAAAATAAAAAGTTATCGGTGAAAATAGTAAGTCACGAATTTCAACTTATGTTCCCTTTTAGATATCTCACTTTTTCTTATGGCCAACTTATAGATGTTTCACTTATAAAAAATAAAATGCATAGCTTTTTGTGATCGTACATATCATCTATAATCTATGTATCCTACATTTATTGGATCAAACAAAAGGCCCTCAAACTATGCAAATCAATCATGACATGTTTCAACTTCAGATTTTGACGAGACTCCTCGGAACCATATGCATATATCTCCAAGAATTATTCAAAATTTGCAGACAAGAAGTCTTCGCTACGCTTAAAGTGCTGGGCCCACCCACGTTAGCTGGATGCCACCACCCAAAAGAAAAATGATTTTTAAATTTTGACTTAATATTAATATTCTGAGGACTTTTTATTTTTTTAGGGGTAAATATTTAGTTTAGTCCATAAATTTTCAATTCATTTAGTCTAGTTCCTCACAAAATCAAATAAGTCATTCGGTACTATTTATAAGTTTTCATAATCACACTATTTCCCACATTTTACAATATATTTTCATTTTAATCAATCTCCCAAGCAACGAAAATATATGCTATATTTCTATTGCCTTTTTATCTTTTTTTTTTTGTCTTTATAAATATTATGATGACTCTATTTAAATATAATTTAGCTTATGCTCTCTCTGAGTTATGCAAGTTTAATATTGCTGCTTTTTTAAGAATAAATATTTTCATAAGGATACCTAAAGAAGATATTAATTTATTTACTGATATTCATATTTATATTAATCTACGTCTTGCTCCTAATTTTTTAGATAGATAAATTTTTGAAGTTTTTATGTTTTGTGTCTTCATAATTAAATTTAGTAATATCTGTATGCTAGGAAATAAAAAAATAAAAGGAAAATCAACCAGATAAAAACTGTAAATGAGGTTCTGCTCTTTTTATTATGGAAATTATAAGCCAAAATGTATTTAAATGGCAATATCATAATATTTATGAAGACCATTGGAACATAGCTATTAAGTTCTTTTCTTCCTGGCTCTTAGATACAATGTTCATGCCTAGGCAAAAAAGAGATGACCATTAAAACGTTAAACGATCCTCCTGTGCAGATCACGGTTTAAGAAAATTGCTGGTGCAATAAATGATAACAAAATTATCTAATGTCAATCCACAATGACTACTAATAATAATTTCCGTGGAAGACGAGAATTCCGGTAAATAATTTAATGTAAAGATGTTACCGGCTTGGTGCAGAAGACTTGAATTAGGGGAATAAAGGCAACGCGGACAAAACTTTAGGCGGATAATTCGGAGAACATGCTGATTGATGTGGGGGCTTTGCTAAGCTCTTTCCTTTTCCTTTTGGACAGGAATAGGCAACCTGTGCATTTCACATGGCCTCGGTGACGTGGAAAGACGAGTGGTAGGGTCGGGCCTCACCTGGTGAGGGCGGTGAGGCCCGCAATGCCCTCACCCAGAGCAAGTGAGGGTCGGCCAGCCCTCGCTGGGCATAGGTGAGGGTTGGTTAGCCAAATAAGCAAAAAAAGTAAAAAAATAAAAAAGAAGAAAATATTATAAAAAATTCAAAATATTATTTAACAAGTATCACATTAGTGTTGACCGTCCACATTAGAATTTTGATCAAAATTATTTGAATAGACTCATTAGCAATAAATGAAAATGTTTAAGACCAAATTGATAAAATTGAAAGGTTTTAGATAAAATTGGCAAAAATGCAATAACTTTATGAACTTTTTGGACAATTTTTTCTATTTGTGACCAACCAATCAGGGCATTGCACATATCAAGCGATAATGTATAATATAAATATTTTTGGTGCACGGAGAGGGAGCCTCCGAGGAGTATCTGTGTGGCCCTCTCCTTTATTGACCCCTAACTCACTTTGCCGTCTGTTTTCTCCTTTTCTTCTTCAATTTCTAAATCATGTCACGTTTTGTGTTGCTTGCCTCCTTCAAAATTGCAAATTGGCTCAAGAAGAATTATAAACAAGCGGAGCATGAGGTCCCAGAATTTAACTATATATCATCAAAAAATTGCAAAAACCAATATTACTTAGAAGGCTCCGGCCGAAAGTTAAAGCAACGAAGTAAGAACATTTCTCGCCCGCATGAACGAGCCAACTCTCTTTTGCTTTTCATTTGTGAAGCTTTCTAATGCCCTAGTTATAGGCTCCAATCTACTGCTCAATTGAAGACTGTCGCTGCTCCGCTTACAGCTCCACAAGGGAAATGCGTAGCCAAAATTCTTGAACAAAAAATTCACTGAAGCCCTCAAATTTTGAAAGACAAAATCCTTGACTTTGGGAGCCTTAGCTTTAGCTTCACGAGCTATCTTCTCCCAAATAGTTCCCTACTGTTACACTTATAGACGTTGATTTGTTGATCCAATGATGCCCCTGTCACACAGAAGTAAAATCGAGAGCAGATGAGGGCTCTGCCAACGAAACTTCACGCGGACGTTCCAGGGAAGTTCCCAGTGGGAACGCAGTGATTGTGTCAGTGCTTTAAGCCTTTTCCTTTTCGTTTTGGACCGGCAACCAGTTCGTTTCACACTGATGATTGAAAAGAAGGGCTTCATGATACCCTCGGAGACTTGGAAAGAAGCGTGGTAGGGCCGGCGGAGGAAAATAATTGGCGAATGCTTTCTAATAACGCCACGGTGGTTGTCGTCACAAAACCGATAGTGCCAATGTCATTTGGGCCAAAAAAACAAAGAAAAGTAAGTAAGAACGAGAGTGTGTGATTGTTAAATTTATTATCTTTTGTCATTTGTCGAAGTTCAAAAGTTAATTAAAAGCAAATTTATTAATGTGCTTGCACATAAAAAAGAACATAATTTCTTAGAGTTATAAATAAAGCTTATAAAATGAAATATCTTTCATATATAGACCAAAATTGGATACAATGAACCTATCTTATTAGATAGATATAAAAGTGATTCCTCAAAATACTTTAATAGACGATCGAGAGGTGATACTCTTTATAAGTGATATCTATTTTAGCACTTTATTTTTTATTTTTTGAAATTTCTCCTTTTACCTTTATTCGGCTTTAGTTCAAGGGTCATGTAATTACTTTCAATATTACGGAAATCTCTACTCTCATGAAGATTAAGTATACTTTTTGAATAATTATTTTTTGTGATCCACGGTAATATAATTATAGTGGCAATATATATAGCTATCGTGTTCTTTTCTTTCATTTTTTATAATGGGGTTGGTTGTAAAGGCCGGCGGGGAGCAGACGTCGACAGCGAGGAGTGAGGGCCACAGGAATTGCTTTTAGTGAATTAACAACGAAATTCTTTTAGTCAAAATTCGAACGCGTCTCTAGATCGCAATATAAACACATGAAATGTATGAATCGACAAACCTTACTTCGTCTTCCTGCCTCGCCTCTTGCTTTCCCTTCTTCTTCCTCTTAACTAGCGAGCTTGTAATTGTGTGCAGAGATAGGTGAATAATCATTTGATCCTCAAAGCTATCCATAACAGTCGAGTCTCAGAGAGAGAGAGCTGCAGTGGGAAATCATTGCTCAAAGCAACAACTCAAGCGTGTTAAGTACACCGATGGTTCGAGTCCGACCGTTTCGAAGCAACAAAGACACGAAAAATCGGTTGAATTACAGTCGGAGGAATGCGAGAGCGAATGGCCTCTTCTTCTTCCTTCTTCGGACTCTTTGGAGAAGATCAATGTGCCGTCGGCGTCCGGAGAGAGAGAGAGGGCCGTGCCCTACGATGGAAGATCATGGCTCGACACGACAACTCAAGCGATCTGAACACACCGATATTTCGATTCCGAACATGTCGAAGCGACCGAGACCTGACGTCCTCGAAGAATCGCCTCTTCTTCTTCCCTCTTCGGACTCGTCGGAGAAGATCGATGTGCCGTGGGCGTCCGGAGCTAATTCTGACCCATCCGCTTCGTCCACCTCCGTGATTGGAAACAATTACCACGTATTCTTGAGCTTTAGAGGCCCTGACACTCGCGACGGCTTCGTCGATCACCTCTACCATAGACTCAACGATGTGGGCCTGAAGTTCCATCGAAACTTCGTGTTCAGAGATGATAAGGACCTCCCCTTCGGTGAGGAAATTGCTGCAAATCTTATCAGTGCAATCAAGCACTCTAAGGTTTCAATCCCAGTCATCTCGGAAAACTATGCCGCCAGCGAATGGTGCCTCCGCGAGCTCATTGAGATAATGAAGTGCAAAGAAAACCAGTGGACAAATAGTCTTGCCTGTGTTTTACAAGGTGAAACCCTATGAGGTGCGAGAACTACAGGGGGCCTTTGGAGAGGCCTTCAAATCCCGTATGCATCGTTTTAAGGAGGAGGATGTCAAGCAAAAAGGGCCGGTAGCGCTCAGAGAATTAGTTGATTCTAGAGTATTCGAATCAGAGAAAACTACTAGTGGGTACGTCGTTTACCTTCTTTTAACAGATCCTTGTCGGAAGAAGAATTTTTCTATTTATTATCCTAAATCCTTGTTTTGTGGAGCCATTAATAAGTTATCGTGTGTTGTGTTGTTTGACAGGCGTGAAGGGGAATTAGTAAATAAACTCGTAGAGATAATAATGCGTGAGCAGCAACATGATTTTCAACCACATCTTCCTGCAAACTTGGTTGGAATTGAGGATCGTGTGGCTGAGGTTATGAACTTGATGGATATTACTTGCCCGGGCACTCAGATTATTGGGATTTGGGGAATGGGCGGCATCGGTAAGACAACTCTGGCCACATACATCTATAATAAGCTTTTTAAGAAATTTGAGTGCCGCAGCTTTCTTATGGATATTCGAGAAACGGTTAATCTTAAGGGTGTGGAGCATGTCCAATCTCTATTAATCTCAGATATAACAAGAAAACCTGTCGAGGAGGTGCGTGATTCTATGACAGGGATTAGAAAGATCCAATTCAGTTGTGAAAGTAAGAAGGTACTTATTCTTCTTGACGATGTGGATTGTAAAGAACACCTTCATAAATTGATTGGAGATTGTAATTTTGAGTCAGGAAGTAGGATAATTATTACATGTCGAGATATGACCTTCTTGGACTCTAAATATAAAAGGTATGAACTCAAAGAAATGAATTCCAAAGACTCTATGCTTCTGTTTCGTCAATTTGCATTCGAAAGGGGAGCAACCTCCCATAGATCTTCATGGCTCTTTCTAGTGATATTGTTGCCACCACAGGAGGGCTTCCCTTAGCTCTCATGGTTATAGGTTCACTTCTCAATGGAGTAACAGATCAAATGGTGTGGAGAGACACTTGGGAGAAATTGAGGAATGCACCTGATGAGACCGTACAAGATAAGTTGAAGATAAGTTTCGAGTCATTAAGAAATGAGGAACAACAAATGTTTCTAGACATAGCATGTTTTTTCATTGGAACTGACAAAAAAATTGCCACCTATCTATGGGAGGATCTCAAACTCTTCCCAAGAATCGGATTGCAAATACTAATTAACCGTTCGTTAATAAAAATTGATGATGAGAAATGGTTGAGAATGCATGATCAACTGAGAGATCTAGGCAGAGCTATCGCGTGTCCGCCGGCAGATAAGAAGCCTTGGAATTATAGCAGACTATGGGACAATGAAGCCTCCATGAAAGTTCTACGACGCAAGGTAACAATGGCGTCTACTTTTGTCCTATCTCATGTTATCTAATGGTAGTCCCTCGTATTATCGTAGTTACTGCTCTTTTGCTTTGGATCTTTGACCATTCTCAACACGTTGCTAGCATTGTCTTGGTAAAAGCTACATCCAATTTTGGTTAGTTCATGAAAAGTTTGCACTCGTCACCGTTCAACAGGTCATCTCTTGGTAAAAGCTACATCCAATTTTGGTTAGTTCATGAAAAGTTTGCACTCGTCACCGTTCAACAGGTCATCTCTTGATGCATGTGACATTGTGTAGTATTGGCTCTGTCTACGTTGCTCTTTTGTCGTTTTAACTTCGTTTTCTAGTAGATTTGATGCTGCTTCTATATTACATGTTGAACACCGAGCATCCCCACAGGTATGAAAATTTACTTTATTCCACTTATAAATCTGGTTCATCAGACTCTAAAACGTACGAGTCAATATAACTTTATGCGGATTGATTTATATCATTCAACCATATAACAAAAACTTTATTGTTGATCATTACTTTGTCGTCTTTCATTCTGTCTTTCCCAAAATATATCAGCAATATAGTTTTTGAAGTACGTTGGCGTAAGGATAAATACATGGATCACATATCATCCCCCTTTGTCACTCTTGTAATTTACTTTTGTATGATATATGTGATACTCTCCTTCTGCAAGCATCGAATACATTAATCTATCTTCAAATTCCAACCGTGAATGCATGCAATTTGCTCGTGTGCAGGTTCTGCTTTTTAGCAACAAAAAGAAAGATTTCAGTTAAATTATTTGCACCTCAACTATTGGTATCAACTTAAGATAATGTTCAATTTCAATTTATAAGATGTTATGTAGTGGTTTTATATGTATGAAGAATTTTTACAATTTGTTTTCTAGGATTTATTATGCATGTTCATGATTGAAATCCAATATGATAATGTAAATGCATAAGTACATGTGCTTAATAAAGAGAAAATTAAAGATTTGGTTTAAATTGTATTGGTTAGGGAAATATATATTTTTGAATAATTTAGAAATGCATAATTATATTATTAACGTAACTGGGTAACTCTTACTCAATAATTAATAGAAAATTCTTATTTAAATTTCAATCAAAGGACCGGTAAATATGGAAAAGTTAAATTCAAATTCTCAATTGTGAATTTAGCTTGTCTTTTATTGTCACTTATACTAAGTTCTAGTCAAATTAACAAATTACAGAAGAAAATGATAGGAGATCGTTCAAGATACATTAATTATGAAAGAAGTGGCATAATTGAGGTTTTTTTATTAGCCTTAATTATGAGCTCAGTATGTGTATCATAGATAAAATCATGTTCATTCATATGAAAGATGAGAACTCACATGTTTTCGACGCGTGATGCAACAACATAAGGCTATTCCACCGAGCTTTCATAATATATGCTAGTGTTCATGCTGGTGCTATTCATGGATCTAGTCGTAGGTATATTAACCATATAATTCAGATTAAAGAATGTTATGCAAAATTAAACAGCAGTAAATTACGATAGAAGAAACTAAATAACAATTGATGTATGATTTTGTACATATTCATACAAAGTAATTTTAAATCAAAAATTGAAAAGCGAAGGTCAAAATTAAGAAACAAAATGATTGTAGGAAGTAAGTGACGGAGTAGTGATAGGTGAAAAAACTTATATCCTCCTCGATGTATTTGTCTTTAGTGCAATATGATATCCACCTCTATTTGTGGTGAGCGAGCCTTGATCGCACCTTTACGCGCGCACACAGACTAAAAAGAGAGATTAAAATCTATTGTTAGATATTAGCAGAGAGAAAAAAAGCTAATTAACTTATCAAATAAGATAACTGGAGGAGCAAAAAACAAATAATAGAATGCAAAAAGAGGAAACGACCATAATGGCTAACCTTTATTTACTAATTCATATATATGTATATGAAAGGGTGAATGCAAAAATGCCCTAACAAATTCTTAAGATTTGTTCGAATTTAATGATTGATTGGGGCAAATTCAATGATGACTAGTTGAGTAGCAAGCTCATCTTAAAGGAAAATTACCCAATTAGTCTTAAATTTATTATGCAGATGTCCATTTCAATTCATACGAATTTAAACTTAACCCTTTGCACAAAATTCCAATATAGTCTTTCTAATCTATTTTCAATGGAAATCATCAACAAAGCGATTCAATCATTTTTGGCCATCCTAACATAATTAATTTGTTGCAAAAATTAGCCTACATCACAATTTTACGCAAAAGTTAATATTAAATCAACAAAATTGAAAATTTAGGATTGATTGGACAATTTCTCCATCATTTTAGGATTAGTTGTTGAACTTTGAGCTTGAATATCCAAGAATGAAAGGTAAAGTTCAATAGATCAAATTCTTGTTTCCATCTAGCCATATGACAAAACCAGTAATATTTTATGAACTGTGAGGGAATGAATCGCAATGCTTTATGAATGCTTAAGTTTGTTTAGATACTTTTTGTTTTTCAAATGTGTGATGGTTCTCACATACGTCAAAGGGACAACATAATTAGTCAGTCGTCAATGCTATGGATATTCCAAAATTTAATTTCAAAATTTTGAAAGGAAACTTGACTAATTTCATATAGGAATTTCACATAAAACATCAAAATTTGGGGCACACGAGTGAAAATTGACATATTACATGATCATGTAATTATAATAGATCGCGTATATTTCTTTTTCCCTACAAATGTAGTAGACAAGATGCATTGGCCACAATAACATGCAAAATGTACTAACAGAAGGAGGTTGGATGGTATTTACAATCCTCAATTTTATTTTATTTTTTGTAGGATATAAATGAAATAATCGAGGCACTACGTCTGGACGAAAGGGGCACTAGAGAGTTCATGGAGCAAAAGAGCTTCGAAAGAATGCCTAACCTGAATTTCCTTCATTTGAGGACCATGGGTTTTGTTGGAGATTTCGAAGGATCACTTTCTGAATTAAAATGGCTAAAGTGGGAGAGATGTCCTGACTCTTTCGAGGCAACCAACGTTCATTTGGAGAAATTGATCATACTTGATTTATCAGGTGGTTATATTAGTGAAAATTGGAGAGGATGGAGTTCAATTAAGGTAAGGATGAAAAAGGCTTTCTCTTTTGTTACATTTGATGATAAATCATTCTATTTTCTAATTGTTAATCTCGGAACATGTTTCTTTCTTGTAGATGGAGAGGTTAAAAGTTCTTGATCTTTCGTCCTGCTCAAGATTAAAGAGCACCCCTAATCTCTCTCCGTTTAAAAATTTAGAGATGCTTATCCTGGAATATTGTTACAGCTTGAAGGAAATTGACCCTTCCATAGGAGATGTCAAGTGCCTCATTTCCTTGAACTTGAGCGGTTGTCAGAGTCTCAAGAAGTTGCCCGAACAATTAGGCGAATTAGAAAATTTGGAGGAACTTGCCATAGACCGGACTGATATACTAGAAATCCCACCATGTATTGGGGATTTAAACAAATTGAAAATTCTGAGGATTTTTGGTACCAAGATAAAAAGGTTACCGAGCTCTATTGGAAAATTGCAGAGCCTCCAAGAGTTGGATGCCTCATGGTGCAATGCCCTGGAAGGACAAGTTCATTTTGATAAAGGTGGATGGTCTTCTCTAAAGACCCTTCATTTAGGCATGACAAGAATTTCTGGCTTGCCGGAAAACTTAGATCAGCTTTCTTCTCTCGAACACCTCGATTTATTATTATGCAATGAGCTTCAGTCACTCCCGAAAACTCGGTTTCCTGTTAGCTTATCATATCTGCGGCTCACTTGTCGAAGCAATGAGCTGCCATCGCTCTCTCATATAAAGCATCTAAAGGAGCTCACCCTTCACTCTTGCAAGTCACTTCAAAGCATCCCAGAGCTTCCCCCCTACATACGGAGGCTTAACGTTTACTATTGTCCCAAATTCGAAAGGTTGCCGAATCTTTCCGGTTTGGAATTTTTGTCGGAATTAGGGTTCGCGGGATGCTATGGGCTGAAGGAATTGGATGGACTGGAAGCTGTCAAATCTCTAAGAAGGTTGGACCTATCCAGATGCCCAGTAGGGCCCTTCCTCAAAGAGTTTCATGAAGAGGCAGATATTCTCCATGCGATACGAGGCCTTGAAAAATTAGGATCCTTGGAAGAGTTGGATATCTATGGGCGCAAGCACATTCAAGTACTGGACCTTTCAAAGTCGGAACATTTGAAGCGGTTGAATGTTAGTGGTTGCAAAAGCTTAGTTGAAATTCGCTGCCCTAGTAAAGTCCTGGAGCGCTTTGATAGGTATGGGTGCGAGTCACTGAAGAAATTACCAGACTTTTTACCACCTGATTATAAGTAGGAAGAAACTGCAGAAGAAGCCGACTGAGGTTTGCGGGGAGCTATAGTCGGATCTTCATGAGGAGGAAGCCAACGAGGTTGCCGAGTACGTTGTGCGATTCTGGGCATTGGGGTAAGAAGAGGAGGAGGGTGGATATCGAGCACAGAGAGAGAGAAGGGGAAGAGATTGAGGTCCAGCATCATCATCTCTTGTTTGTTTCTGTCTGTCTTCTTCTTCCGGTTTATTCATTGGTTGATTCTTGGCATGTTCAGCGAATCATCATCTGTTGGTCTGATTTTGGATGTTCGATGTCTGCACACGGAGGAAATGAAATGAAACTTATTCGAGCTTTTCTGCATGTTCAGCGAAGCATGTTTAGTTGTCCTGTTATATTTATCAGCTTGTGATGCCTGTTAGGTGCAGAGATCTGCACGGTTATTCTCTTCTACCAGTTTGCTATGGCGTAATGAGATAACTATAGCAGCTTTTGATTAGGTTTTGTGTCAATGGTGGTGAATTTTCCTTACGTTATCTGAGCAGTCGTAGAGCATGTATAGCAGGATTATCAGGACTTATGAGTCTATTACAGGTTTAGGCTAGGTAGCATAGAAATTGATTGTAGAGTTGTTGGAACTAATGTGAACAAACTTTAGGTTGTACGGGAAGATTACCTTGATTGATGAGGTTCTACTTTCATAGCTATTTCGTTCCTGTTCTCAGATCTTGAAGCACCGTGAGGTGTGTTTGGAAGCACAATCTCCTGTGAACCATTTGTTTGTACCTATGATCCAAAGTAGCGGTTTCTCCATAAATATGTGGAAATTCCTTCTCATAAGATTCTCCAATGATGTCCTCACTCATCCCAGTGAGCTAATAACGTAATGAAATGGTGTCGAAGGCTACTAATTTCACACAGAAAAGGATGCTAGTGTCCGAATTGTTGTGATGGTGATATGGCCTGTTCATTTCTTCCTTACTTTTTCTTTGCTAGCTTTCTAGTTGAATGGAATTGCTCCTTATTGTGGGAAAATGCAAAAGCTTGAGCTGCATGATAGAAGTCAATTCAAATAACTTCCTGATTTGAAATCCGAATGCTGATCTCAGAGGCCAACCTTATTTGTTTTGTCCTTTGACAGAGGAGGAACAAATGTTTTAACAGTTTCAGGCTCCTTTTCGCAAAGAGGGCAAGTCGACTTAGGTACCATCTTCCTTCTGAATAGGTTTCCTCTTGTGGGTAGGGCATTTTGGCACACACTTCTTGTAAATACCCTTACTTTGGGTTGAGTCTTTAGATTCCATACCTTAGTCCAGAGGACTTTTGGAGTTTGGTAGGAAGATGAGGCTTGATTTGCTTCATGCTTAGTCTCAATGTCCTGGAGTTGGTTGTAGCCACTTTTAACAGCATAGCCTCCTGCTTGGTTGCGTGTCCAGACTAGCTTGTCTTCCATTGGTGTTGTTAAGAGTGGGATAGCTAGAATATCATGTACTATGTGCTCATCAAAAAGAGAGAGCAGCATGTGCTCATTCCATTGCACTTCCTCAGCATTTCTATCACCCCATTTCAGCCGGTATATTCTTGAGTGCATACCCCAGTACATTTCTCCTTGTTTCCACAGATCTTCAATTTGCATTTTCAGTTGCTGCATTTTGTCCCTGTCATGATGCAAGCTCTGCTCATTTGTTGACTCCTAAAGCTCCCTATTCAAGCAGTTGATTTGACTATTAACATTAGAGAACTTCTGCTTGCTCCACTTCTTTAGGGCCTCTATTACTTTTCATAGTTTCTTCTGAAAGTGTTCATTTCCATGCCTGGAGTATACCACACTGAACTTACTAGCTGACCACATTCGTTATCTTCAAGCCAGCATGCTTCAAACTTCATTTCTCTCTTTCTTATTGCAGGTTCTGCTGAGAGAGTTAGCCAGATAGGACTATGATCCGAGCCTATAGCAGGTAGTGCATCTACTTCCACTTCTGGGATGCTGGTTTTGGAGACATTATTGGAGCATGTACAAAGGTAATTATGTTTTCCACCATCTGTACAGATTAGATCAAACATTTCATTTGTGACTGATTCCAATGTTAGCGCTACCCTGTCATTCCATAAAATTGCTGATCCCCCTGCAATTCCATTTGAATTCACCACTGCACTGTTCTAGAACTGGATCCGTTTCAAGCTCATACCACAGGTTCTTGATTCGAAAAATAATGCCGGGCCTTTGTAGAGCCTCATTGCCAAGATTGTCTAGGGTGTGCCCAACCCCTAGCAATGCCAGCAAAAAATTTTCATAGGAACCTCGGTGGCTTATTAGTGATAGCACCAAAGCCTGTACGTTAGTATCCTCCAAAACCTGAATTGGAGTCTCCAGTTTTAAGGCAAAAGAGTTCACCTTTTGAGAAGTGTAAGGACTATACCTTCACTGTGTTTTGTTTCCACCTGTTTTCTTCCCCTTGCTACGATTCTTTTGGGGGCCTTTTGAGCTGCCTTCCAGCATTGTGAGGGGTCTGGAGCTATTATCAGCATCAAGATCTTTTCTTAGTTTTTGTATGTACTGATGCCACCTTTTCCAGTTGCTTCAATCTCCTCAGAAAAAAAAAATATGCTGATTTTTTCCAGATTGTTCCTGCTACTAGGAACCAACGGATTCTATCCTGTAGGCTTATAGGACACCATTTGCAGGATGGAGGTAGGAGTTTCTAGAATAATCTCATCATCTATGGTTATATCGTCTGGTTTTGCATAGAACAGCTTCCAAAGAGGGCTCTTCTTCCAAAACAACTAGGATCATCAGTTTCTATCCGGATCTCGTCACATATTCTTCTTCCTCACAGAACTTGGCATAATGCCCTATGCGACCACATGCATAACAAAAGTGCGGTAATCTCTCATATTAAAACTTGACCATAGTTTCTTTCCTCCTTGGCTGGCAAATGTTCCTGGTTTCAAGAGGGATAATAAATCAATTCCTACTCTAGCTTTTCCACCTGTATAGGAGCTATTGTATCCATTTTCACTTGAGTCACCAAGCCCGCTGCTGCTGATGTTCGCTTTATGGTTTCCTAAAACTCATAATGTGTGTAATGGTAACTGTACTGCGAATTAGTCAATGTCCATTGATTAAGCACCAAAAGGATTGCTAGAGAAAGAGAAAGGCCTTTTCTCAGGAGTTCTGTTCATGTCATTTTCAGACTTAAAGGTAAGGGCTAAAGTTCTTGGGTCTACCCGATCAAAGATAACCGAAACACTCTCCATGCCCTCTTCATAGTGTTTTGGAAGGCTTGGAGATTGATATTGGGGTTGTAGAACAATTGCCCAAAAATTGTTAGATGACATTCTTAAATTCTTTCTGTTGGGACCATCCCATCTATCTCTACTAAGTCTTTTTCTGACCACAAACTGCTCAATTTTCTGCAGAGAATCTGAGGTGTCTAATTCTTGCATTGAAGATGCATGAGAGACAGGCAGCTCCCTATGAGAAAAGTACAGCAGAAGCAGCTATTCCTGTCAATTCATTCTCGGGGTTGTATCACAATATACCGTATGGCAAAATGCTGTCCAAAGACAATGCAGCGCTCAAAGAGGCTGATGGGAAGGCGGGATTTTGGGTTTGAAATTTGGGCTGAGGACTAACCAGGGTTGTTCCTTTCGGCTGATATGATGGTCATTGATTGCATGCCTTGTAGGGGGTGATGCTATCGAAGGGAGATCAGGTTTGTATCAAAAGCTGGGTTTGGGTAGCTTATGGAACAGTGAATATGGTTTATGGGAAGGTTGGGGATTTGGGGTAAATGGTCAAAGTTGAAAAGGAAACGGGAAATTTGCATCTTGGTAGAGACTAGATGAAATGACTGCTGTATTCGCGAAGAACATTGGGGGTTTTTTGGGTGTAAATCAGGCTTGGATCCAAGTAATAGTAAAGCACCTGAAAGACATTATCAAGAGATAAAGCTTTCTAGTGTAAATCTTCTCGTATGCTTTTTCTGCTCTCTACTTTGGCCGAAGAAAAAGTCATTTCACGCCTCCCACTATGTCCACCTGGTGCTATTACAAGTCAGGTTATCACTGGGAGCATCCAACTTTGAGCAATAAGTATCCACCATGTCTTCAAATTGTTAAAAAAAGACAATGAGGTAGTGAATGGTTTCGTCGGAAAGTTGTCTCAGAAAGGGCGTGGTAAAATTGGATTAGAAAGATAACTGACGAATGTTTTTTAGTAATGATGGCGATTGTTGTTTCTATTGTGTCCCTGATTCAGATACGAAATTGGAACAGTTGATGGAACGAAACTTGTTACCTGCAGGCATTATGATACATTTGTCTTATTAATAAGAAAAAATCATGAAACCAATAGTACTAGGAATATTTGTGCCAAAAATTAACGAAAAGAAGTGAGAACATGAGTGTCTGATAACTAAATAATTGTTCTTAGTTATTTATCAAAGCTCATAAGTTAATAAAAAGAAAATTGTTAATGCACTTGCGCAACAAAAGAAAGCACACCTTCTTAGAAATTACAAAATCAAGTATCTCTCGTGTTATAGATCTAAAATAGATATAAGGAATCTATGTTATTAGATAAGCGTAAATTGGTGCTAGAGAGCACTTTCAATGGATGGCTGTTATGAGTCACTTTCCATGAGTGACATTAATCTCAACTTTCTTTTATATTTAATTTTTTATTTTCTGGATTTAATGGAACTAAATATTTTTCCATTTTAGTTCAAGGCACATATAAACTACTTTCAATAACACAAAGATCTCTTATTCTCATGACGATCAAGTATACTTCTTCTCCTCTTTTTTCGACCAAAAAAAAAAAGTATACTTCTTCTAGAGTAATTATTCCATCTAATTTATTTCACAGGACTTTTTTCCCAGTGCATTGCTCGGGTCTATAGGCTAGTATGATGGTGACATAATAGATATAGTGGCAATGAAGCTATTACTGTCTTTTCTTTCTTTCATTTCCAGACACAATATTAATATTGTGGCCAAAAAGGGACAACAATTCAAACGTTAAACGATCCTCCCAGATTTAGCATGGTACTAACTAAACTGCTGGTGTGTAAATGATGACAGAATCAGCTAATGTAGGTTCACTCGATGGAGCACCCTTTATTGAATCGCAGCCGGATAACGCCTTGAAGGCAACTTCAAAGCACTTTGGCAAAGTCCAGGTCAAGTAGCCGCATTATTTGAATAATTGCATCGATTGTACAAGTTCATCGTAATTGCCGAGTCGAGGGATCATGCCTTTCCTCCTGCTTTCCTTCTTTCTCTTTCCAGCTACGCTATAAATGCGGCGCAAAGAAAGCCGCGTAATCATCACCTGCTCACAGAGACAGACAGAGACAGGGACACAGCGCACTGCAATGGAAAATCATTGGTCGAAGCAACAACTCAAGCGAGTTGAGTACACGGAAGCTTCGAGTCCGACCATGTCGAAGCGACTAAGACAGGAAGAATTGTTTGAATTACAGTTGGAGTTGGAGAGCGAATCACCTGTTCTTCTTCCCTCTTCGGACTCGTCGGAGAACATCAAGGCGTCATTGGTATCTGGAGCGAATTCTGAACTGTCTGCTTTGTCCACCTCTGTAATTGGAAACCATTACTGTATATTCTTGAGCTTTAGAGGCCTTGATACTCACAATGGCTTCATCGATCACCTCTACCATAGACTCAAAGATGTGGGCCTGAGGTTCCATCCAAACTTTGTGTTCAGAGATGATAAGGACCTCCCCTTGGGTGACAACATTGCTGCAAACTTATCAGTGCAATCACGCACTCTAAGGTTTCAATCCCAGTCATCTTAGAGAATTATGCTTCTAGTGAATGATGCCTCCGTGAGTTTATTCATATAATGGAGTGCTAGGAAAGCAGAAGACAAATAGTCTTGCCTGTGCTTTACAAAGTGAAACCCAAGGATGTGCGACACCTTGAGGGGAGCTTTGGAGAGGCCTTCCGATCCCAGGAGCATCGTTTTGATGAGGAGGTCAAGCAACAAGGGAGGGAAGCCCTCAGAAAAGTAGCTGACTCTAGAGTACTCGAATCAGAGGAATTTGCTCACGGATACTTCATTTACCTTCTTTTAACCGATCCTTGTTGGAAGACGAATGTTCATTTATCATCCTTGATTCTTGTTTTGTGGAGCCACTAATAAGTTCTCATGTGTTGTGTCCAGGCGTGAAGCAGAATTAGTAAATGAACTCGTAGAAATTATAATGTGTGAGCGGCAAAGAGATTTTAAACCACGACTTCCCGTGAACTTGGTTGGAATCAACGATCATCTGGCTAAGGTTATGAAATTGGCGGACACTGCTTACCCCGACACTCAAATTATTGGGATCTATGGAATGGGTGGCATGAGTAAGACCACTTTGGCTATGATCATTTTTAACAAACTTTTTGACAAATTTGAGTGCTGCTGCTTTCTCAAGGATATTAGAGAAACAATTAATTGCAAGGGTATTGAGCATGTGTAATCTTGACTTATCTAAGATATTCTAAAAAAATGACCATCAAGTACTTGATTCTAATATAGGAATTCAAACAATCCAATCCAGTTGTACAAAGCAAGGTATTTATTTTTCTTGACGATGTGGATAGTCAAGACCACCTAGATAATTTGATTGGAGGTTGTAGCTTTATGTCAGGAAGTAGAATCATCGTTACATGTCGAAATAAGGCTCTCTTAAAGTCTAAATATGAGTATGAACTTAGAGAAATGAATACCCAATACTCTCCGCTTCTATTTAGCAAATATGCATTTGAAAGGAAACCACCTCCAAAAGAGCTCGCAACTCTTTCTAGTGAAATTGTTGCCACCACAGGAGGGCTTCCCTTAGCTTCCATGGTTATAGGTTCACGGAGAAGAAGATCAAAGAGTATGGAGAGAAATGCTAAAGAAATTGACGAAGGCACCTGATATGACAATACAACAAAGTTGAGGATAAGTTACGATGCGTTAGAACCTAAAGAACAACAAATCTTTCTAGACATTGCTTGCCTCTTTATTGGAACTGATAGAAGATTTGCCATCTAGGGGTGTGCAATCGGACTAGGTTTACCCTGGAATCGGACCGGACCACCCAAAAAACAGGGTCGAGAACTGGTTCCCGGTGAAACTGGTCCAAGAACCGGTTCCAATTTTTGGGAACCGGTTGTAACCGGTCCAGGTACCGGTTCCAAGCGGAAACCCACCCGAACCGGTTTTGGAACCGGTTTTCTTTATACAAAAAATTGAAAAACCCCTAGCTTAAAAAAAGAAACACCTCACCTTCTTAACTCTCAATCACGGAACAAATTGTCGATGGGAGAGCAAAAGCCAAGCTCCCTCATTCCGGTGGGAGGAGGAAGCGGGGGAGGAGATAGGGCGGGAGGAGGAGGCAGAGGGACTGGCCAGATCTAGAGCAGAGGCAGAGGGAAGAAGTGGGGATGAGGCTCGTTAGTGGAGGCGGATTGAGCCAAGGTGAGCCGGCTATATCCACAAGCGTCTTCTCAGCCTTGATGATTGTAGTTACTTGTTGCTGTCGATGGTTGCTTGCTACTTGTTGCTTCAACTCGCTATTTAGTTGCCATAACCAAGCTTAGACCACTGCCAGTCTCGCTACCGCTCCCTACTGTGGGATCGCTACCCAAAATAGGTCCAATGGAAAACAGGATAGACCCTGTTCTCGGACTGGCCCGAACCGAAAAAACGGGGTCGGGTCCCAAACAAGGTAGAGTGCAAACAGGGTTGGGTACATGATCCAAAAAAGCAGAACCGATTATAACAGGGTCGGGTACAAGTTTTAGGCTTGGACCCTACCCACCCTAGACTCGATCACCCCTATTGCCATCTACTTGTGGGATGATCTTGAATTTTATCCACTATCTGCATTGGCAAAAATGACCCAATGTCTATTAATAAAATGCGATGATAACAATGAGTTGAGAATGCATGATCAATTAAGAGATTTAGGTATAGTTATTGCCCATCCAGTAGTTAAGAAGCCTTCGGAATGCAGCAGACTATGGGCTGAGGAGGCCATGGCTGTTCTAGAATGCAAGGTAACAATTATGTTTACTTTTGGCCTCTCTCATGTTCTCTAATGGTATTTCTTCATATTGTTATTGTTATTTTTCTCTAGATCTTTGACCATTCTCCACATGTTTGAAAATTTATTTATTTGAAAATTATCTGAGTAAGATAATATCGTAAAACACTATAAAATGCATAAAAGTTTTGTATAATTTTGTGACGATTGTTTATAATTTTCAACCGAACAAAAATAAATCTTTAGAGAAATGCTTAATTGACGGCTTCGTTAAATTTAATGAAGCGACAGAGCAAGGAGAATCACTTAATTTTTGGTGTCCTTTGTACTTTAAAAAAAAAAAAAACAAAGTAAGTGAAACCCACCCCATGCTAGCACGAAAATTAGTGGTTCTCCCTGCACCGTTGTTGCATGAAAATCACGGTACTGTCATGCTAGCATTCCTCATTCTTTAATAAAAATAAATTTGGGGAAAGAGAGAGACACCCAAAGGAATTGTAAAGTGTATATAAGGAAAGGATAATAATTCAGCATAAAAAGAAAGACTAATGAAATTCCCAGTATAAATGCCCTCCATGAATGTGCTTAATTAATAGTAAAATTTTATATTAATACTAAATTTTTATAACCTACTTTTCTATAGGCTTTTGTGCATCATTAATGTGGATATATGTTTTTTTGGCTGTAATGTGTTTATTTTATTTGTAACCGATTTCTATAAAAGAACGTTTTTGCCAATCAATCTTTTTCTAGTTAGTTGCGTTCTAATTTGAGAGATAGTGTTTTTTTAATAATACAAAAGGAGACTGCTGGGGTTACATAAAAGTCGTCTATTGAAAAAAACGAAGAAGTTCACTGCAAGTTGCATAATGATGGCAATAAATCAGATTACGTACTTTTTCTTTTTTCATTAGTGTAGCAGCTCTCACATATTGCAAAGAGACACCATATTTGGTGTGGGGAACGCTTGGCAGTAATGCTAAGTATGTTACAAATTTAATTTCAGAGCATTCAATTAACATATAGACAATATTATATTAGGCCACGTGTTATAATCATTTAATTGTAGAAAACGCATTTATGGTAGAAAACGCCCTTACAAAAATCAATAAGCATTTATGTAAGAAAGATTGCTTTTATATAGATAATATTATATTAAAGACTATCGATGTGCATAGTTAAATTTGTAGGTTAATGGAAAAAAATTTACATAACTCTTAGTTAATAATTGATAGAAATATTATAATCAATAATAAATAAGAGAAAAACACATAAAGTTCATAATTGGTGAGTTTAGATTTATCCACTTGCATATGAAATTACATCCAAGTTAACAAGGCAAATTGATGTTGATACATTATTCTAGAAACATTGGGTAGATTAAACGAGATGATTAAGTTTTTTCCAATTAATATAAAGCAATGTGTCTAATGAATATTATGAGAAGGAGGAGAGAGCGGAGCTTTGTGGTGCTGTTGGTCAACCACAAACTTCTATTCTAACAAACTTTATATACATATATATTTCTACTTTTATGTTTAAATATGGGAAATTTATATGTACATCATCAAAATTTGGGCATACAAGTCAAAACTGACATATTATATAAGGATGTAATTATAAAAGATCACATATAATTTTTTTCATCTAAGTGTAGAGAAAATGCATTGGCCACAAAAACATGTAGCTAGATACTAACAAAAGGCAGTTGGGTGGTATGCTATTCCTAGTTTAATAATAGTTTATTCATGTCAAGATCGGGGAATGCCTTGTGGTGTTATTTACAACCCTCAATATCTTGTAGGATGAAAATGAATATATTGAGGCACTACATTTGGACGAAAATGACTCAAGCAAGTTCATGGAACAAGAGAGCTTTAAAAGAATATCCAACCTGAAGTTCCTTCATGTGAGTGCAATAGATTTTGCTGGAGATTTTAGGGGATCACTTTTCAATTTAAGATGGCTAAAGTGGGAGAGATGTCCCAACTCTTTCGAGGTGACCAACATTCATTTGGAGAAATTACTGTTACTTGATTTATCATGTGGAAATATTGGTGATAATTGGGGGGATGGAGTTCAATCAAGGTAAATACAAGAAAGGCTCTATCTTTTGTTACACTTGATCATAAATCATTATATTTCCTATAGCTAATCTAGGAACATGTTTCTTTCTCATAGATGGAGAGGTTGAAGGTTCTCAATCTTTCATGGTGCTCAAATTTAAAGAGAAGACCTAACCTCTCTGGGTTTAAGAGTTTAGAGATATTAATCATGGAAAATTGTGAAAATTTGGAGAAAATTGACCCTTCCATCGGAGATGTCAAGTGCCTCATTGCCTTGGGCTTGAAGTATATGTGGGACTCTGAAGAAGTTGCCAGCACATTTGGGAGAATTGAAGGCCCTCGTTTCTTTGGACTTGTGGGCATGTGAGAATCTCCAAGAGCTACCTAGAGAAGTGGGCACATTGGAAAAACTTAACGAACTTAAAATAGGCTGGACTACTATAAAGGAAATTCCTCCATGTCACAATTTGAAGAAGCTAGAGATGCTCGATGCCTATGGTTGCAAGTCTTTGGTTGGACTTCCTAACTCTATTAGCCATATGGAAAATTTGTTGACCCTTGATTTGAGATGTTGCTCCAAGTTAAATAAACTTCTAGATAACATCGGATCTCTTGTGAAATTGCAATGCCTGTCACTAGGCAGACGGAGTTATCCATATGGTATTGATGATGGCCGAGTTGATTATTGTCTCTATCATATCCTCAATTCAATTGGGAAATTGGAATGGTTGACTGTATTGAACTTATCATATACATGCATTTGGGAATTACCTAAACCCATTGGGAATCTAAAAACTTGAAAATTTGAGTAATTTACCTAGCACTATTGGCAAGTTGGGCAAACTTGAAGAATTACATGCCTCACTCTGTGGAAGTTTGGGAGGGCAAATTCCGATAGATGAGTTGCGTTCATTGAAGATCCTTGAATTATATAGGACTCGTGTTTCTAGCTTCCGCTACACACTTGATAAGCTCTCTCGTCTTGAAAAACTTGATTTAAAGGGCTGCAAGATGCTCAATTGCTACCGCAAGGCATCAGTAAGTTCCCTTCTTTGCAATACCTTCAGTTGACTCGTTGCAACAAACTTCAATTGTTACCAGAACTTCCTACCTGTTTGACAATTCTAGGAGTCACATTTCAGCATCACACATTACCTCAACTTTCTCAACTAATCCATCTAAGAGAGCTCATTGTTGAGGATTGCCGGCTGCTGGAATTCATGCCAGAGCTTCCTCATGAATATTGAAGCTTCATGTTCGCGGATGTGATAAGTTGAAAGTGTTCCCAAATCTATCAAGTTCGGAATTCTTGTCTGAATTAGTTCTCGAAAGGTGCCGTGGGCTGACAGAAGTCAAGGGTGTGAAAACGTTAAAATCCTTAGCAAAACTAAATGTATATGGATGCAGAAGGTTGTCAAACCTCGACAGCCTTGAACATCTCGAATCTTTGAGATACTTGGATATAGGTTGGTTCTCTAAGTTGGATGCTCCACTAGTGAATGATGATACGGTTCAAGTTCAAGGCCTTGAGAGATTGAAAAATTTGGAAGAGCTGTATGTTAGAATATATAAATAATAAACCACAACGTCATCTAACAGATTAAGTTTTTAGGACAGTCAGTATTGATCCTACAAAATCTTACATGGTATCAGAGCTAAAAGTCTTGAGTTCAAATCTTACCAGGCCTTATTTGCCTCACTAATTAAATTTCCATGTTTAGTACTAGGCAAAAGACCAGATTAAGCATGGGGGGGAGTGTTAAAATATATAAATAATAAACCACGCCGTCATCTAATAGCTTAAGCTTTTAGAACAGTCAGCAGTGGTCCCACAAAATCTTACACTATATAAAAGGGGCTGTCAGTACCTCGTTGGATCGGACCTTTCGCAATTAACACATCTGAAGTGTTTAATTGCTAGCGAATGCCAAAATCTGGTCGAAATTAAAGGGCTTGAGAGATTAATAAACTTGGAAGAATTGGATGTCCATGAATGCAAATCCATAGAAACATTACCAGACCTCTCGTAATTCGTTAATTTTAATGAAGCACGAGAGCTTCGATAACCTGAAAACATTGTGCATTGGGCAATGTTGGAAGCTTCGTAATGTTGAGGGCTTGGAGAAAGTCGCATGTGTGCAAAGATGGTAAAAGGAGGGATTCGACAGCAAGGCCTCGGCAAATTGCCCGCTTCTGTTTAATGTCGAAGATTTAATGGAATGATCAATGATGGGAGTCATTTTCGCATGACCTTGAGGAGATCACAGAGCTCCACGAAGCAAGCCGTCTTTTCTTCTGGCTATCGAAGGAGATTCTTTGGGCTATTATGGCTGCTTATCTCCTGAACAATGTAGTACTATTCTTCCTTTCATTAAACTAAATTATTCTCCAAATGTAAACGTTATTTATTTTCCTTTATGTAAATTGTATAGCTCTACCTACAACATAAGTTGAATTATTCCATCTTAGCAGCTTAGGTATGGAGCGGTGAATAGACAGATGAGCGACACTAATGTTTTACAGCACGCGGGCTCAAGCAGTAGATATCGCCACGTTGGAAGCATGTGGCAATTGGAACTTCGATGGGCATTGAGATCAACCTGTCACCAGCCACCCAAAGGTTCGATCTTTCGATATGTACAGGATGCCCTGTCATATGAAGGATTGATCTAATTTCATTGATTTGCAAGTCATAACTTTGCACAGAGAGCGCCTGCATCGGGGGAGCTGGTCACCCTGGGAATAAATGCAACGAGCCCATACTATGTTACGGGCGTAATATCTGGTAATTTGCTCTATCTTGATTTCATGACATTGTCGCGTTCTACAATAAGCATTAAGGATAAGATTACGAGTCTTGAGATTGGTTAATTGTTTCAGGTTTCAGCTGATGGGAAGAAACTCAATCACGAGAACTCGATGGAGGTCGAGTACCATAATTTCGAAAAGGACAGCTTCTGCGGTGGGTGTCTTTGTCCTTAAGAAAGACGGTGCCGCAGAGGACAGGGGTTAGATTGTCTCTTGGGTACATAATGAAGAAACAGATGTGTCCCAGGTTAAGTTTAAGAGTTTCCATACAATCATCATGTGGCTTTGCCAACTGGTAACGCTGTTCGATATGTTTTTGAGATTGTGAAATTTACAGGTTCTTGTATTCTATGGTACCTTCGTCTTGATACCGAATTGATGATGAGGACACCATATCTCATGTGCAAATCACAGTAGGAAGCCTTACTTTTCTAGTCAGATAATAGGTTGTTTGCCTCTAGTATGTGATGTTCTTGCTAAATTCCTGATTCTAGTTTGGTGCTAGCATTTCCTGCTCATCAGTAATAGCATCCGCCTCGGAAAAGTAGAGAGTTAGGAGACTGGCTACCCCGAACCATATCGCTTTTAAGCTGCTGTGCCCAATAAAAGTGGAGCATGTGTTAGTACGGCATCGGATGTTTGAGCCATTGAGATTATATAGGCCTCTGTCCACCGACTCTACAATGAGGCCATCGCCTGGAATTTTACGTACTCATCAAGTTCACAAAATTCCCTGGCCATTTTGGATTCATTGATCAAACTTTCGTGTCGAATTTGACCAAGGGTGGAATATCGATCAAACTCATCCAGTCTGGAAAAATCATCTCCTGATTTTATGTAATATTCATTTAAGCATTAGAATTTTCACCATATGTAAGGTGGATTTGTTCCATTTTAACTCGAAATGGACCTTTGAAATAGCAAGGTATACTATATCATACCATATATGATAAAAGAAATGATGATCTTTTTAATTTGGGACATGGAAATCAAAGAGAATATTTGTGGAGTTGGTTCTGATTTGAGATTAAGAATGGAGTGACTGTGTTAATATAGGTAGAGCTGAACGTTGTGACTGCTTTGTGAGAGTTTTGGTGTCAAGACAACATGGAAAGATGGAGATTCCTCACCGGTACATTGAGGCATGATTCAATTCAGTACTAATCGATTCAATTCAGTGGATAACAAGTAAATCTCATGACGTAGCATTGATTCGGTGGATAAAAAGGTGTTTGTCCTCCATCCATCTTTTCTTGTCGCCCTTATGGTAAAATCAAATTCGTTTGTCCAAATCACATGATTGTTAGCATTAATTAATTAAGTACATAACAATAGACTAGTATGTTTATTCCCATTACTTGGCGTTCTAAATTTGCACACGGATCTTTGGTTTTGAACTCCATGGCCACTTTAGGTTCTAGTTTCCACAATTAAAATTGAACTCCATGGCCAGTGTCCATTACTCTTCCAATTCTACAGGAAAGGAAAACAGAGGCACTTTACAGTTTTTCTCTTTTCTTTTTTCCATGTGTTGCAATAGAATAAGAACAGACACAGACAAACAGCTAGGAAAGAAAAAAAAATCAAAGAAGAAAGGGATGATCACGAAGTGAATGAAGGGATGAGAGTTGATACATCCGTTGAACGTGGATAGAGATTCAGGGCTTGTGGAGGTATCTCCCGGCAAGCAACGCAGCTTCTATGACGACAGAGAGGACTTCGACAACATCCTCGACTGGGCATTTGCTTCCTTTAAACGTTTGGCCCCCCAAGTTCTTGAAGTTGGTCATGCAGTTCAGTAAGTTTTGGCTGCACTCCTGGCTCAAATAGTCATCTGCACAACACCCCGCCCAGTCTCAGATTCACAACTCCAATAGATGTATGTGGACGACACGATCTGCTCTATGAATTAAAAATCAAATTGAACAATCACACAGTATGATGTCGCCGCCATCACACCTAGTATGTGTGGAAGTCATTGTCCCGGATCGGTCCATGAGAAAGAGAAAATCTAGTCATGCACTTTTTGTTATAAAAGCAAATGTTGATGTTATTGCCAACGTGAATGCATCTCCTCCCCCAGACCTCTAAAAAGTGATTGAAGTTGGCTCATGAATGAAGAGATAGTTTAGTGATATTGTGGAAGAACAGAGCCCTCGCCGGCACATTAATCTTACTCATATCTCTTTTAGTCCCTTGCACCATTTTCTCCATATCCACTCTGTAATATACTTTTTCAGGAACGTGAATCCATGCATGTATAGACGAGTAAAGCTATTAGGCTTCCGTCCTCGTTAAATATGTCCATGCAAACACCCGGGCCGATGACTAGTTATATCAATCAATTCGACGAAGAAAAGTCGAAGGAATTGATGTTGAAACTCACTGTTTTTGGCTTGAACGCAGGCGTCGTGCTTCATGCAGCAAGCGTCGAGGCCGTCGCAGGGTCTCTCCCCCGGACATCCACTGTACAGAAGCCCACAGTACTTGCCATATCTCAGAAACGGAGGCACTGCG
This sequence comes from Angophora floribunda, assembly GCA_014182895.1. Lineage (NCBI taxonomy): Eukaryota > Viridiplantae > Streptophyta > Magnoliopsida > Myrtales > Myrtaceae > Angophora > Angophora floribunda. The sequence continues at coordinate 36,206,768 of CM024707.1, read as the reverse complement.
TCAATTTCAATAATAATTTCTTTTAATGTCAATACTAATTAATCGACCGAAAAAGAAAAAGGCTGCAAATTAATCGACGATCCTTCATTACATTGTGAACAAAAAGAAGTGGTTTTTTTTTTTTCAAGAGAAGCGCAAGCATCAGTAGATACCTGAGCAGAACTCGGATTCGCATTTTCTGCTACAGTCCTTACCCTGCGAAAATTATCGATTCACGTAAGAACCAATGTGGGTTTTTCTTCTATACGGATAGCTTCAAACCAGGGCGATAGAAAGATGCGAACTCACGACGGAAATCGCGGCGTCTGCGGCCTGAACACCGACATTGAGGGCGCGGGCGGGGACGCCAGAATAGCAGAGGACAAACAGGGGAATAAGAGTTATGACAAGAGCTAACTTCGATGGCTGCGGGCAAACCATCGTCATGGCCGGCCTGAGAGGAAGCGCTGAGACCGGGGAGCTTCTTTTTTGCTTCAAGGCACTGATTCACAGAGAAGAGAGAGAGAGAGAGAGAGAGAGAAAGAGAGCAGTGCAGAAAGGGAGAGCTGAATTTCTTTTGTCCTGTTCCGGCTCGTGACGTTCTTTTGGAGCCTTGTTCACACTTGTAAGCCGAGCTGGCTTTGTAATATTTATGTTAGAAACACGGTCACGAGTCTGCTGTCGGCGCTTGCTCTACCGGGAACCTGCTGTTGCCGGTCCTCGGCTCTTCGCTTCTCAGCGACTGGATTTCGATCTTGGAAAGCGAGTATTATGAAATTGAAAATTGGAAAGAAGAAAGAAACAAAAAGAGGGTTCGTGGTGGCCACAGATCGGAGCGGAGAAAGGAGGGGGGGGGAGATGTGGAGATGCGGTGCGACCATTGTTGTCATTGGTGAGGGCGGCAATGTTTAGAGATGGTCAATTCCCGATCCGGTCTAGTCCCACCTTAAAATCAGGAATCAGATTGCAAGTATTGGTAATTTTTGAGACCGAGGACTGGATCGGGTGATCCAATGAAACCGGTCATTTAGCCAAAAAATACTATGATTGTTACTGTTTTCGGTTATCCAATTCGGTCCGGTTTCTCCTGAAACCGGAAACTAAACTGAAAATCACATGTTCTATTTTTATGGAATCAGAAATCGGATTGACGCTCTCGGTTTCCCATTTCGATTGGTCCAATATGCTCATCTCTAATGATCCTACTTTCCCTCTTGCTCTCTGTGTCTCTTTTGATGATTTCAATCGTAGAACTCAGTTGATGGTATTTTTTTTTTTCAAATTGAAGCAAAAGACGTTTGTCAATTCAAATTTCATACAATTATTAAAAAAAATGCATGCGAATTTATAATTAAAATTTAAGCACCGCAAAAGCTTCACGAATTTCAAATTTAAAAGACTTGAAGTAGGTAAGTTGTAAAATTTTATTAAATAAAAATAGTTGCATAATCTTCCTAAATTTTAGGATTCAAAATGATACCTCGTCCTCGTAGCTAAAGGTGGGAACCCTAGTGTGGCCGAACCAAAGTGGTGGAAAAGAAAAGAGAGGAAACTTTCAGAGGACCAGAGCTTAGCAAGTTCCCGGTAAAACATGTGATTACAGAGGCTACGCGTTCCTTTATCATGGAGAGCCCACATAAGCGAGTGTAGAATTTGATTTTGATTAGCATTCCTCGTGTAGATATTTCTCATCTCGATATAGATATAATTGGGGAACATGTGGGGTTGGCGGTGGGTCTCATCTCGTGAACATGACTTTTGAACCCGCGCAATACACGAAAAACAGAGGCTACAGAGGATATCCGAGCTGCTCCGTAGATTCTTCAGCAAACCCATTTTTTAATTCCCCTGAATTCCCTGTTGGTGACCGACGGGATTTTAGAAATCGTAGATTCATCTATCAAAACTTCTTGACTTGGTCCGTTTAAATCAGGGGGAGTTTGATTTCTTTCCTCAGTTTATGGACAATCCAAGATCAGCAGATGGACAATAAAGAAAGATGAGCTGGTTGGCCGAGATGAAGGCATTACGAGCTGTGGTTTGTGGAGTGTTGGAAACTTTGCTCTCGTCGGGAAGAAAGACGACGAGAGGGGAGTAAAATCTGGCGAGGTGGACTAGTCAAGGTGCGCTAAAACTGGCCTGGATGATCGAGTTATAATCACTTTGGTGCGATACCGAGTTGATCTCCTTCTATTGGACCGCAGATCTTATCATAGCTAAAAACTACCCGCTAATTTGCTCAAGTCGAGTTCCTTAATGAAGATTTTAGTTTGAGGACAGCATCGTGGAAAGCTGAGATGACTTCCTTCGCACCATTCTTTTGCAATGCCTCGGTCTTTGCTGATTTATAAGAGTCGTCAGTGCATTTTAGCGGTTCTGCTCTTGAAGCAACTAGTATGCATTGATGCAGTTTACGGAGGCTGTGAGTGTTTCACCTTATTTCGTCATGTCAGTCAGCTTGAGACTGTGGATGTCAATACATCTGATTCCCGATTTGTCGAGGCATTGCAAGCAAATTATTTTAAGTTAGATCAACCATGATTGCAGTTTTTCTTCCTTCTGAAGATCGAGAATCTTCTTCGCCAAGGCGTGTTTCAAGCTTTTGCATAACACCAGCTGCTCCTACAACTCCAGCAGCCACTGGTAAGCCCGAAACGATCCGACTTCTTTTGTTGTTATTTAAAGTGGACGTTAACGGCCTTTCCATTTCAAATTTAAAATCCATATATTGTGGAATGGGTCAAATGACTCGCCGCAGCAAATAGAGCTTGATAGTTCTATACGTTTCCATGATCGTCAAAATCGTTACAGTTTATTTATCGAGTAAAGAAGGTCATGTTTAGAAAGAGATGAGCAATGGATCTATCTGCATCTATCCTGGAGTCGGAGCATCTCAGATGTACACATTTACAAAATTATTTCAATGAATGCCAAAACTGCAATGCCAATTTCGGCGAGAACCAATCTGACAAGTTAGCTAATACGAATCCCAGGAATACCTGCAAGTAAGAAGCCGCGAACAAATTAGTCAGAGGAAAACAATGCTCAAAGCTCGCAGAGCCTGTGATTTTCCATCACGTACCTGGACCGAGCCAAGAATGTAAATCAGCGAGAACCGCCGACCGTGTATTAGGATGTCTTCCAACATGGCGATGGGTATCGTGAGGGAGGCACCTAGTGATGCCACGAGAGGAGTCGTCCAAACAATACCGAGCGCCCTATTCATAATTTATAAGTCTCATTAATCAGATTCAAGAAGGTAGAAATCGTCATTCATCAAGATTTAGCCTCTGAACTAACCAGAAATAATCAGAGAGGAAACTTCCGACGAAGCAGTTGGCAAGAACAACTCCCCCCACGGACGCTGACTGAGGAAAGGAAAATTTGGGCTCTATGTCTAAAGCAATGAGAGGCCAAACTGAAAGAATCCAAGCATAAAAATTAGTTAAGACACCATTGTTTAAGAACAGAGACTGCCCGGTTTTATTGCTGCCGGTTCTGTACAAATTTTTGAAAATCATTAAATGCATCCGCGCACCATCATGCGAGTAAACTTATGCTAATGAGGAAGTTGAAATTAGGGGATTGCTCTTACCGAGCCACCAAAGTGCGAAGAGCGAGAATAGCCCGATCCAACCAAATAACTTTTGCATGTCTACTCTTTCTCCTTCTTCTCCAGCATACTTCTTGAGAAGCACTGGAAATTTTCAAGTGATTATCATTAGCTGCTACATCTCTGTTGAAAATTTCAACTGAAAGAGAATTTAGTTCGAAGAAAAAGAGAATGTTGTACCAGCAAATAGTCCATCAGTAGCAGCTGAGAGAATCGCGAAAAGATTTCCCAGAAGAGAGTAGGTTCTGTTGTTGAAGGAACAGATTGAACACAAAAGAAGACTTAATTAGTTGCTAAATTAATTTCAATTAATACTCCCAATAAAATATGAATTAAGAGTAAAATAAAAATAGAACCTGAGAATGAACTAAATAGGCAGATGATAATAGATGAGATTGCACATATTTATTTCGTTAGTACATCAAATTGATTTGAGTTCTTGAAGAACTATCTCAGAATCTCTAATAGGAATAGAATGAAAACATAATTATGAAGTCAAATGAATTTGGAAAACAAAGACTACATACGCAGCCGTGTTGGATTGTGATTGATTGGTACTTGAAGTCTTCCCTAGTGTAGTCATGGCAACTCCGGCTATACTGATAAAGACCGAGATTACTTTTACTACACATATGGAGTCCTGTCCTAGAAATGCACCAATCAGAAGGGTGAAAAGTCCTGATGTCGAGAACAATATCGTGGTACTGGCAACGCTCGTTCGTGCGAGTGCAGCATTCATGAAATACTGCAAACAATAATAAAACCCTTCAATACTATGCTATATCTAAAGAAAGAGCAATTTCCTCTTAGTATTCAACATAATTCCTCATTAAAACTGTCATGGTTTTTAGATGATGCAGATCGTAAAAAGATCATAATAAGAATAGACATTGCAATCAACTAATTCCAGTAGAGGATAATAGATGAGTGCCACGCAAAATATACTGAGAAAAGACATGATTTTGTATCGGTAAGTTGGTGCTTCTCATGTAAGCCCCACAATGACACTTATACCGACTTGAGAAGCTGTAAAAATCACAGGCTCTGTACCAGAAAATAAATGATTGATCACTTAAAAGTGAGTTCACAGGAAAGAATGTAGAGATAAATACCTCAGATGCAAACCAAATAGGCGCAAGGATGCAAGCGACTTTGAGGATTTGCTTGCTGTTCATCTTCTCCTCTTGTTCCACAATGTCATCATTTTTTTCTTCCAAAACAAAGGCCTTTCCCTCTTCAAGTAGATGAAGTTCTTTGCCTCTTGAATCTACCACACTCAATTTTTCTTGATTTTCCATTTCAATATTACTCTTGCCATTATCTTTGCTCAGAGAATCTGGACCTGCAGAGATTGCATCAACTGTTCCTGCCCTGTCGCCACTTTCACTAGTGCGGTATCTTAGGGACTTCAGTAACCAGTCCTTGAAGAATGCTATGGGAAGATAAAACGCCAAGAGTGAAGTTCCAAGATAGGTCACTGCGAATGGCTGCTTATAGTCCTCGAAAACACCCTGTTACACAAGTTGATATGTTAAGCTGGAATTGCAATGGGGAAGTTGAAGTACTTCGGATTCAAAAATTTTACCCAGCAGGGAAAGAAAACTAAATTACTACCTAATAGGATCGGCAATTGAACAAGATAAAATAGGGACAGAGGGTTCACCAATTAACCAATGTAAATAACTGGATCGCCAAATAAAACTCTGAAAAAAATAAAAAATATAATTGTGAAAACAAACTCATGGTGAGTCACTGATTTAGGCTCTGATCAATAACTCACTTGTTAAATCGAAAGCACATGATGAAACCTGTACGAGTATGACGAACCACGCATGCTGAGTTGGCTCAATTTAGATGTATATTCTCGTTAAGGGATGCTTGGCAATATTAATTAGCTTATTATAAACTGATAAAGCATCATACGGGGGTGTATCTACTCCCATGTGGAAAGATAAGGACACTGGAAATTATCTGATCAACTTTCCTCTTTTTCAGAACTTCTAAACCATTGGGTAAGCTCCTGGATTTACACATTTGCAAGATCAAGATGCATTTTGATTCTTGACCAGATTAGCATATCTGTCCACTTTTTTCTTAAAGGTTGAGCATGTTTTGCTGATTTTTATATTCTTAGTGGTGCTTCTGTGTAATCCCACTCGACCCACAGATTCACATCCTTTGATTGGAGGATTACGTGTGAGACAAAAACATCCTCAGAAGGTTCAGCTGCACCCAGAAAAAGAAAGCTCGCCATAACTCAAGAAAGATTGAAGCCATATCTTCTTCTTCTTCTTTTTACCCAGAAGAAAAAATCAAAGGAATGCAAGAATGAATTTTGCACAAACAGAGAGAGAGAGAGAGACTAACCTGGGTAACTTCTGCAGAAGTGACCCACATGATCACAACAGTGATAATGAGAATCAACCCACCTTTATATCTCCAATTCATTTTGCCAATTTCGACAGAAATTGAGTTTATGAGCAAAGAAGAACAAAGAAGGCAGAATTTGCAGAAAAGAATGAAACGTTCGAAGAGCAGAGAGAGAGAGAGAAAGAGAGAGTGAAGTGGTGGTGTGGGTTGAGCTGGCGACGGTGGAGGGGAGAGATATTGCTGAAGTTGCATGGGATGGATACTTATAGAAGAAAAAATTAGACCCCATGCATGAACCAGCAAATTAAAAATAAGCAAAAATAATCATTATTGATACTATATATCGCCTTGTGGATGAATTAGATGGTTTCAGTTGTCTACTTCCACCGACTGAGTCAACCGCGTCCCCTCTCCTTCCTCCGAGTTGCCACGGCGTGTCTACGCTCGGGCCCACACCCCGTCTCCCGACTCTACCTTGTCTCCTGTGGAGCTGTGGGACTAAATAATTTGACCCGACTGAAAAAAATGACCGAGACTTTGTGGCTCGATTTCACAGCTTAATTAATGGCGGGGTTTGCTATTCGTTCCGTTCTTTGTGTGCCCTCTTGAGTTCGGGTTATGATGAAGTGTTATTAAAAGAATCTCGGCATCGATAGTTTGCTTTGATGGAGCTAGAATATTTCGCTTTTTGGACTAGTGAAAGCATTTATCAAGGTTCGGGGAAGGTGCTTTGTAATTAGATTCTTAAAAGATGTTAGTTATGTATGAGTGCCATCCACTATGTAAAGTACTTATCCAGCTTGACATCACCAATTTTTCTAATAAAAAATTGACAAGTTGCCAAAATGAGTATGTTTAACTTGATCAGTCAATTAGTTGTTGTAATTCTCTGTTTATTCTTTAGATTTGTCCAGAAATCCCTGTTTTTTTTACTTAGTAATTACATTTACCCAGTGCCATTATATTTAAAGCTAAAAAAAAAAAAGTTTCCTTAAAGTTAAAGCTTGTTACCGTGGAATGGTGGATGCAAAACTGCCAAGCTTTCAAAAGGAATGACATCCTTCCTGACGATCGGTCCATTGTTTGCATCTAATATAATAACTGCCAACGCTTTTTTTTTCTTTTGCTTTTCTTGGCTCACTAGAGGTGTAAACGAATGGACAAAGTTCAGTTCATTTTTGCCTTTGACTTCTGGGTGTCCTTCCAGAAAAGCTTCCACCCAAAATGAAAACCCACTTTCATATTTCTAGCGAGATCTAGGTCTTTATGATTTGGTGGAGCAATGCGTGTGTATCGTACCTCTCTAAGGACAAAATTTCCAAAAAGCACACATTTCTTATGTAACAACCCAACTCATTTCAAATACTTGATATAATTAGACAAGATGATAACCATTTGAGGTACGTGTTAAACTTATATATCGCCTAATATGACCCCTCTCACTCTCACTTGATGTGAGATTTTGGAATGGTAGAAACCCCTCCATATCTAAAACTAACAATCTGATAAATTTTAACCCTGGTCTCTCAAAGGTATATTTCTTCGCTCTCTAACTTTTCTGAACTACTTTTCCATAGTGATCCCTCCTCACCTTCATTGGTTCAAATACGAGCTTAGTCCTTCCACGAACCACACAATTGAAGCTAAAGGAGTTCCTATTTTGATAGAATTTATAACGATCCAGACTCGTTGTTCACATGATTGATTCCCCCAAAAGAATTGTTAACTTAAGAGTCCTACCAGCAAATGGACATTCTAGTTTCACTCCTACTAGCAAATGTCATTTAATTTCATGGCGGCTACCGACGAGAGATTGTATATTGTTCTTTTTTCTGTTTTTCATGGGAGCTAGAAAAGGAAGAGAGAGAGCCAAAAGAACCAGAAGTAGAGGAGACCCCGCCAGCTGAGGGGACCATCATGTGACTCAACAGGAATCTGAAAATTGGGGAACTTAAAGGACTTTCCTTGTTCCTACGGGAGTTTCAAAGCATTTCTTGGCTGTTTTAGCTCGTACAGCAACACCCCAAGTCAACAAAAACTGTTGTGAATCGATTCAGTAGCACGAGTTTCGGATCCACCCCTATGTCATCGCATTCGTCAGGAGTCAACACCGAGTCAGACATCTTCTTTCACACTGCATCTTCAAAGGCCAATCGGCAAAATATAATAATCGAGCACTAACCCGTTTTTATCTGAGCCTCTTTTGTTTATCGTCGTCTAGGGTTTCTTTTTGCTTTATTTTCTCCCCTTCACATTGACCTAATCTTGAAAGTTGAGGCGATGCCCATCATCATAAATCGCCCCGTCAATTTCTTTCGCGGTCATCGAGGTGCTTATCTCTGTATTTCTGTCACTGTGTATAATGGGAAGCAATCTACTATCTGATTTTCGTCACAAATTCCGGCTGAGAAATAATTATTTAAACAAACGAAAATAACACAGAAGACAAAAGAAAACGATAATAATAAGACCTTTTTTGTCTTTGAAGGGTACATCACTTCTATTTTTGGCCAGAGAGCGATATGTATAATTGATGCGGTGTGCTTGACATTATAGATCAGTGTGATCGTGCCAAACCCACATGCTAAACCAAGAAAAAGAATTCATTAATCAGACCTGGAGAATTAGATGCCCGCATAATTTTCTGCGTCTTGGCAAAAGTACAAGTATTCGAAAACTAATTCCGTGAATTTGCTTAATAATCAAGTGTTTGAATAAGAGTCCTAAACCTAAAGAACACGGCTAATCTTTGACCTTTGTATTTAACAAATATCTGTAATGTCTTCTTTCTAAAGTTGTCTAAGTCTTGTCGGAGCATGCGTGGAGAGGTAGATTGGATTCCTAGAAATAGCTCAGATTGGATCGAGTTTCGGCCCACCCACCTTAGCTACCTCAGCATCAGCATCAGCATCAACAAATCAGAGCATAAGAGAGAAGAAGGAGATAACTCTTTTAGGTCCATTAAATCCGATTATTTTGCGGAAGCTGCAAGTAAAACACAAACCCTAAAGCCAAATACTAGCAACTCTAATCGAATCGTAGCATTCTTTTGTTGACGACTATATAATAGTGAAGATCCGTCAATTTTGACACATTGTAAATTGCCATATCATATGTGCGTGTTTGCTTGATTTACGAAAGGAAATGAATGCATATATTATTACATTACTCGTGGTAAAATCGCTCCAAGAAAAAAACCCTAAGACAACAAATTTTTCTATGACAAGATTAACTTATGTCGCCTTAGGTTACCAAAAGCAACAAGATATAGTATATATTGCCTTATGGTCAACCAAAGGCGACAAATCGTTAAGCTTGTTGCCCTGGGATTAGGAGTGATTGGTTCCCGAATTGTCCAATTCTCGCCTTTGAACTAGGAACCGAACTAGAGGGATAGATTCCCAGTTTCTGAAATCGGGAATTGGATATGTGTCCCCTAAAATTAGATTGACTAGTTCGTTCTGGTTTTCAAGTGGACCAATGGAATCAGTGACGTGTTCATTGTATTTTTCTTTGATAGTTTGTTAATGTTCAAATCGAAATTGAAGATGATCTCGATAATCAAAGCATTTTAATAATTAGTGAGTTACATGTAACATTGTCAATTTCACAAAGCTTTTTTCCAATTTGTGGCAAAATTTGGTTGGAATGAGCAACTGCTATTATGTTTTGATTTGTTCTAGTCATCTTACTCATGTGCGTGAGTGAAATGGGATTCATGCGAATCATGCGTGCTTGTGTGCATGAGTGAAGTTTGAAATGGGAGATAGATTAAGATTTTTTTACAGATTTTTAAGAAATAAGAAACATTGAAAAGATCTATTTGGCCCAGGTGGTCTAGGTGGATAGTTACTTTTACTTACCCCTATTTAGGACCAATCAAAGATGACAAAATCCAAATTTTATCACCTTAAGCCAAACTTAAATGAAAAAATTCATACTTTCATTGCCATTGATTCAATCAAAGGTGGGATTATTTTGAAAAAAATGATAAATATGAAATTTTATCATTGACCTAAAGATACAAAATCATGGTTTTGTCGCCTTATGTTAGGTTTAGTAAGTGACAAAACTCAAACTTTATCGCCATTGAGGAGGACAAATTTCCAACCTAGAGTGATAAAAATAAAATTTCATCGCTTCATGGTAAAACTAAAGCCAAAAAATCATTTTTTTCGCTGTCTTCGACTATGACCTAAGGCCACAAACTGAAGGTCTTTCTCCTTCGGTCGACCTAAGGGGACGAACTTCAGAATTTATCGCCTTTGGTTTACCCTAAGTAGTGTTCATCACCTTTGGGTATGCCTAAAGCGACAAAAGTTAATTTCATTACCGTTAACGGTAATTCAAAACAACAAACTATTCAATTTGTCATCTTTGGTGTACCCTAAAGTATTTGTCTCCGTTAGTATGCCCTACCACGATAAATTTGAATTCTTTTTTTGTCGCATTTGGTTGGAATGTTGATGAATTTTCTTTTTGAGCAAATAAAAAATAGTATCAAATTTTTTACATGTAAGAAGTATAAATAGTAATTAATTGTGCTTTTTTTTTTCATAAAGTATTTAATTAAACACAGGTTGCAAAGGAAATTGAATATCTATTCTACTTTGTCAACTAATATGATATATGTGGTATCATTAGTAAAATGTAGATATTCCATAATATGATTGATATATTGCAAGTGTAATTATTAGATACGGTTTAATTAATTATATTATAAATAAGTAAAGCTGGAATAACTATTAATTCGTTTCATAAAAACTACTAGTAAATTTTCAAACACGAGAAGTCAAACCAATTAGTTTTCAGTTTATTTGAAAACTAAGGCAATCAATTGCATAAAATTTTTATTTATCGATTTAATAAATTCTTTTCACTAAACTGGCAAGTTGATTATGAGCTTCAAATATTTCTTTACACAGGTTGATAGGTTAGCCATTTCAGTTTCTATTATCTTAGAGGGAAAAAGTTACCAAAAATCTCAAATTATGTCCACTATTATGCATTTATGCTGAACTTTTATGAAATCAAAAATCCCAAATCGTATCCATTATGATGTATTCACTTTACACTTTTTTTTATAATATAAAAAATCTCAAATTTATATCCACGCGACTCATCTGTCAAGACTTCGTAAAATGATTTTCCAACCAAAACAATATCGTTCTTATTTCATTTAAGCCACATGGGCGCCATGCCAACACCATTTGTCTTTCATTGTTAATGTAGGTAGATTTTTAATAGTATTCATTGACGAAACCTTGACATAGGATTATTGTGTAAAAAAAATGTTTAGAATAAATATATCATAATGAATATATTTTGATGTTTTTTTTTCTTTTCTTATATATTCAACTTGTCTAGTAAATTAATCAACTATATCACTATAAGTAAATGAATTGTGCTTGTCATTAGGGCCACGAAGCTTCATTGTGCGGAATAAACTTATATTATTACAACAGACAAAGGGTCACATAGGGAATATCTGGGGTAGGGCTTATTACACATCCTCACTTTCCTGTCTCTTTCCCTTTTTCATTTTACCGGTAGCGTCTCTTGTCCTGGGTTGTGATGTTTTGCTTTATTTTATTAGAAGGGGTTTTGGATTTGTAAGGCTCTAAGGAAGATCACCCTGAAGATGCCGAATTGTGAATCTCTTGCATCCCAGCCGAACCAAGTAGCACAAGTCAAACCTACGTTCCCCGCCCAAAGGCATCGACTAGGAAGCAGAAATAAGATTAAACACGTCAGCACTATAATAAAATATACGAGACAACTCAAAAAACAAGATCCCCATGGCATTCGTCGGCGGTCGTGATCGATTTGATCTTTGGCAGGCTACTTCAAGACATGCAGATTGTCTTAACTCTAATCATTTCGATGAAATTGCCGCCGATTGAGAGCACAAGTAGAGCACTACATCTTACATGCCTTCGTGAGGGGTAATTGCAGCTCGATCGTGGATACTGCAAATCTCTTTTATGTCTTTGACCCTTGGATATCTATAAAAGATCAAGAAAACTCTCCTCGTGTTTGTTCGAGAAATTTACATAGGGAAAATTATTAAGTTGACTCTCTAGGAAATTTAATTGGGAAAGATTTAAGACCGACCATAACAACACATTCAAGAGTTTCAATAAGGTCCAATTGCATGGACCGACAAGAACGTTGGATCTCGTGGATTTTACTTCAATGCCGCTCCTTGTGGGCCTCAATATCTGGGCTTGGCCCGGACTGATACTGTTCAAGCCCGGACTGAATCAATTCGCCGAACATATTCGGATCACCAACCATTTGAATTGAATCAGCTGGTTCAAAGATCACTCATTTTGGTTGTTAAAGATGCGAATGATAATCATTCTGTTTTTTAAAACAATTTCTGATAAAAAAATATTATTTTTTATTCTGTTCCGAGAAATAATTTATAAAGTTTGAAAGACGTTTGGTACCAGTCCAAAATTTTTATTAGGGATAGAAATACGTTTAGTGAAACTCTTATTTTTTTGTTTCTTCTAATTTTTAATACTTTTATTTTTAAAAAAAATTCCTTTTTTTTTTTCTCTTCTCTTCTTCCTCCTCCTTTAGTGGTTGTCAATGGTGGTTGTTGCTATCGTTAATGGTGGTCGGTGAGCGGCCAAGCAAGGTCCAGTGAGCTCACCGAAGGCTTGCTAGTGAGGTTAGGCCGACCTCATGCCACATGGGTGAGGTCGAGCCTTGCCGGTGCCCGGCGATGCTCGTCGGCCGGGTGAGGCTCCGCCTACCTAGATCTACAAGACCGAGCTCACTGGTGGCCAAGCGAGGCTCTAGCAAGCTTGCCGGATCTCATCCAACTGCTTGTTGGCCACCACCAAAGTTGGTGACAATGGCCAGCAAGTGGCGATAGGGTGACAGTAGGCTGGGAGGAAGAAGAAGAAAAGGAAAGATAAAGAAAAGAAAAAAACTAATTTTTAGAATTATTCTTGGGAACAAGGAGCAACTTTTTTTTCTTGATTCTATTCAAAATCTATTATTGGGAACAAAAAATTTAATAAACGGATTTCTGTATCAAATCTATTCCCGAGAACAAAAGAACAAAATCAAATACTATTTGGCTGGTTAACAAACATGCCCTAAGAGTCGCACGCTATTGTGGATTTTGATCGAAGAAGCCAGTATACTTTGTGTTGTTGGGAGGATTTTCAGTTACCATTTGGCAAGGTTTGCCCTTATCGGTGGCTAGACGATGGTGAGTCCGAGCCTCGCTGGGAGTTGGTGAAACTCACACTCGCTAGCTCTTTCCTCTAGTCAGTCGCCAAGTCCAGGTGACCAACTAGTGGATAAAGATGAAGGGAAAAAAAGGAAAAAATTCAAAAAAATGAATATATCAATAAAAATTGTCTATGTTAGTGCTAGTCGTGCCACATAAGTCGGCGGACATCCATGTCAGCACCGATTGACCAATGAGACGAACTACAGCAGATCACAGGAACGAATTGGGCCAGCCCTGAATCGGATTGGGGTGGTGCAGCCTGAGGGCCCAAGTTTCACGGTGGACGGGCATATCTTCAGGTCCAAGGCAAAGCATCTCTTTTCGGGACTATCAAAATAGTGACTATAGAGCGACATGAACCCTTGAGGAGAAATTTAAACTTTTAAAAGGGCCCAATTTCATTCATACACTGTAAAGCATTGGGGAAAATTATTTATTTTAGAGCATTAGTAATTTTCTCAACATAGGTCAATAGCAAGCTCTTAAGATGGTGTTCATATCTCCAATATGCTATTTACATGATCAAGAAGAACCATCTCACAACAATGTTCGATCTCTAATAGGAAATGGATAGAATGAAAACAAAATTATGAAGGCAAATGAATTTGGAAAACAAAGACTACATATATAGTTGTGTTCGATTGGCACTTGAAGGCTTCCCTAGTGTGGTCATGGCGGCTCCGGCTATACTGATAGAGATCAATATCACTTTTACTACATTATGGAGTCATATCCTAAAAACGGACCAATCAAAAGGGTGAAAAGTCCCGATGTCAAGAATGATATCATGGTGCTGGCGATGCACGATCGTGCAAGTGCAGTATTCATGAGATACTGCAAACGACAATAACACCCTTCAATACTGTGCTATATCTAAAGAAAGTGCAATTTTCTCTAGGTATTCAACATTATTACTCATTAAGGTTGTCATGGTTTTTAGATGATGCAGATCATAAAAAAATCATAGTAAGACCAGACATTGCAATCATTGATTCCGGTAGAGGATAATAGATGAGTGCCAATTTGATGAAAATATGCTGAGAAAAGACATGGTTTCGTATTGGTGTGGAGTACTTCTCTTGTAATCTCCACGATGATACTTATAACAACTTGAGAGGCCGCAAAAATCACATGCTTTTTTACTACCTAATAGGATTAGCAACTGAAGCAAGATAAAATGAGAACACACAGTTCACCAATTAAACAGCGTAAATAATCAGGATCACCAAATGAAAACTCTTAAAACAACATCAACTGTGTCATTTGTTTAGGCTCTGATTAATAACTCTTTTGTTAAATGAAAAGCACGTGATGAAAATTCCATTCCACATGTTGTTCATAATCCGGCTTGCAATCACGTGGCTTGCACATGAATTGCACGTTAAAGATGTTGAAATATTATCCCACGTTGCTTGATAATGAGTCCTAAATCTTCTAATCACAACAAGGCAAACAATTTGGTTTCACGGTTATTTAGAAACTAGGGCCATCAATTGCATAGACTTGCAAGTTGATTATGGGCTTCAAACATCCCTTTGCTCTAGCGTTGGCCACCATGTTTCTATTTTCTTAAATGTACGTCTTTCTAATAAATTAATTAGCTTTATTATAATAAGTAAATTAATTGTGCGGGAAAATTTTGGTGAGGAATAAACTTGTATAATTACAACAACAAAATGCAACAATCAGAAGGGTGAAAAGTCCTGATGTCAAGAACAATATCGTGGTGCTAGCAACGCTTGTTCGTGCAAGTGTAGCATTCACGAGACACTGTAAATGATAATGGCACAATTCAATACTATGTTGTATTTAAAGAAAATGCAATTTCCTCTCGGTTTTCAACATAATTATCCATTAAGACTTTCACGCTTTTTAGATGATGACAATCATAAAAAGACCAGACATTGCAATCAATTGATTCCAGTAGAGGATGTAGATGAGTGCGGATTTTATGCGAAAATCACATGCTTTGTATCAGAAAATAAATGATCAATCACTTAACGGTAAAGTCGCAGTACAGAATGCCAACCATAAAAGTAAAATGGTCTCCTACATCACACACAAACCAAATAGGCACAGGAGTGCAGGCGACTTTGAGGATTTGCTTGCTGTTCATCTTCTCCTCTTGTTGCACAATGTCACCGTCTTTTGCTTCTAAAACGAAGGCCTTTCCCTCTTCAAGTGAATGAAGTTCTTCGCCTGTTATCGACTTTTGTTGGTTTTCCATTTCAAAATTACTCTACTTCCCATTAATTTTGCCTGGAGAATTTGGATCTCTACATATTGCATCGACTATCTCTGCACTATCACCGCTTTCACTAGCGCAGGAATTTAGGGACTTCAGTAACCAGTTCTTAAAGAATGCTATGGGAAGATAGTATGCCAAGAGCAAAGTCCTGAGATAGGTCGCTGTGAATGGCTGCTCATAGTGCTCGAAAATACACTGTTACAAAATTCAAACTTTGTCGCCATTGAGGAAAGCAGTTTCGAAACTGTAGTCATCAAAATAAAATTCCATCACCTTAAGGTAGAACCAAAGCGACAAATTCATTATTTTTCGTCATCTTCAACCATGAGCTAAGGCCACAAACCGTGGGTCTTTTTCCTTTCATCGACCTAAGGCGACAAACTTTAGAATACAACACCTTGGCCTAAACCTGAGAAGTTTTCATCGCCTTTGAGTGTACCTAAACTGGCAAAAGTTATTTTCGTCGCCATTAACTGTAATTTAAGCTCGCCTTTGGTGTGCCCTAAGGTACTTTTGTCACCCTAAGGCGATAAATTTGAATTTTTTTTTCTGTCGCGTTTGGTTGGAATGTCAATACATTTTTTTTGAACGGGACAAAAAGTAGTATCAAATTTTTTATATGTAGGAGACATAAGTCGTAATTAATAATGGTTGTTGTCATAGGCAAGTATTTATTTATAACACATAGGTTCCAAAAGAAATTGAATATTTATTTCTACTTTGTCGACTAATATGATACATGTGGTATCATTAGTAAAATGTAAATTTTATGTACTATAATTACATATTGCAAGTGTAGTTATTAGATTTCGTTTAACTAACTATATTGATATGTAAGGAAAGCTGGAATAACTATTAACTCGTATAATAAAAAGTTACCCTTCAATTTTTTTTCTCCATGAGAAATCAAACAACTCAGTTTAAAGGTTATTTAGGAACCAACGCAATCGATTTGCATAGCTTATTTATTTATTGATTAGAGTGACTTGTAATTACACTATCTAATTAGGTTAGCACCACATTTCTATATTCTTATTTGTACGTCTTTCTAACAAATTAATCGGCTTTATTATGATAAGTAAATTAATTCTTCCTATCATTAGCACGAAAACCTTGCTGTGAGAATAAACACATATAATGACAACGAAAAAGGGATAAAATAGCTTTTTGGACTTAAGTAAGTCCTTAAATTGTTTCCTCCGAACCTGTTCTCCTTCCCTTTTTCTTTTTACTGGTAGTGTCTCTTTATCCTCGCATGTGATTCTATGGTTTATTTTATTGGTAGGGGTTTTGGATTCGTTAGGGTCTAAGGTGGATCTCCATGAACAAGCTGAATTCTGGATCTCTTGCATTCCAGCCAAACCAAGAGCACAAGTCAAACATCCGGTCCCACCCAACTGCATCAAGTAGTAAGCATACCAAGACTGAACACATTAGTACTATCATTAATACATGAGGCAACTCAAAAAAATGAGATCTCCGTAGGATTCGTCAATAGTCGCAATTGATTCGATCTTTGATGGGCCACTTTGGGACTTGTAGTAAACATACCAGGACTCGACCCATTAGTACTATCATTAAATACATGAGACAATTCAAAAACTGAGATCTTCATAGCATTTGTCAATTGTCGCGATTGATCCAATCTTCAGCAAGCCACTTCGAAGCATGCATGTCAACTTAACTCTAGTCATTTTGACGAAACTATCTCCAATTGAGATTACAGATAGAGTACATCTCACATGCTTTTATGGGGATAATTGCAGCTCGATCGTAGATAATGCAAATCTATCTTGTGGCAGCACCTGATTTTTCGGCTTTTGACCCTTGAATATCTATAAAAGATCAAGAAAAACCTCCTAACGGTCATTCGAGAAATTACTTTACACGAGGAAATTATTTACATAACTCTCCGGGAATTTTTTTTTTTTTTTTGGTCGAAGAAATTAGCTTCATTAACCTGTACTAGAGGAAGGATTACAACCAAATTGAAAGTCCAGACATAAAATTTGCAACAAGGGATGGGGTGGACGTGCAATCCAATAGGATGGGAACTCTCCAGGAAATTTAATTAGGGAAGCTTTGAGACATTTAAGGACTTTCAATTAGGTCCTTTTGCGTGGATGGACGGTTCGATGCCGCTCCTTGTGGGCCTCGAGAATTGGGCCCGGCCCAGCCTGGCCCGGCTCGATACCGCTCTAACCCGCTTTCGAGAGCAACGCGAATCCCCCCTCCAAGACTCGATTTTTCTTCGTCGTTTTCCCTTTTCCCTATCCATTTTTCTGCTTCTCCGGAAATCGAAATCGGTGCTGGGACGACATCATTAAGGCGCTGAATCGTAGTACCTCGGTGGGTTTGTCCTGTTCTTTGTCGGCTTCCGGCGGTCTTATCTTGATCCTCGAGTTTTCTTCCTCCCCGCGAGTCCCTCAGCCGCTCGTTCTTGTCGACGGGTTCAATCGGTGTCGGTCAAAGATTCGCCGGACACGTTCGGATCGCCGATGGGTTTGGATTAAAATCGGCTTCTTGTCGGATTGCGCACAACCGGCTGGTTCGAGAATTCGCCCTTTGCCTGCGGGTTTTGATTTGAGAAGCGGGTACCGTTTGAGTTGCCAGGAGGATTTTTCGGCTACCATTTGGTTAGTCCGAAGCTAAGTGCAAGAAAGCTCTTCGTTTTCTTGTGCTTTGATTGTAGTTATCGTGTCTTTGATTCTATCTTTGCTGATAATTGGAAACGCCGCTCTAGTCATGCGGTGTTTCTTTTTATTTTGCCGCTTTGCTTGGTTGTCAATTTGGAGTTTGCTTGATTCTTTAAAAGGGTTTTTTTTTTTCTTTAGTTTCTTAATTTTTGACACATTGTGCATCAATATGCTCCTCTGATGCTGTCGAAGTATTGACTGTTTGTTGCTTTTCAATTTTAATTTCACTGCAGCAAGGATGAAGAGTGTGAGGGATTGGGTTTTTTCTCAGTTGTTGACCAATTCATTGTCGTCGTCAAGGCCATTGTCTGGCAGCAACAGCTTTTTTGGCGAGGCACCAAATGAGGGGCCTCAGGAACAAGGTATTGAACAGTCGATTTATTGACGTGGTCATGGAAATTGGTACTTAAAAAATCGTTGGAACTGCCCAAAATGAAAGAAGAAAGATAGTTGAGCGCTCTTGTAATGTTTGCACAAAGCATCACTGAGTAGATTATGCTTGAATTCATCTTCGTAGCATGTTTGAGTGTATCAGTTGGAACATATATTCCTTATTCTCTGAATGATCTGCTGAGAAGCACTGGGCATTGAAGAGAGTCTAAAACTGATTCCTTGCATTTTTACTGTAGTGGAGTGCTTAATGTCCATCATCTTTTCTGCTCTTAGTTTGAACTGTAGATTTAGATGTCGAACTTAATGTGCCCTGCCCAAAAAGTTTCTGAATTTTTTGTCTTGGAGTGTGCTATTGTGGTAAAAAAGTGGATTGAGGCGAAATACCAAAAGGGAGGAAAAAACAATTATTATGTGAGATAGAGAGTTTGTGCAATTCCAGAAGTAAATGCTGTGAAGTAAGAGGACTAGTGATGTGCTTTTGACATGATATAATCACTGTAGGAAGGAAGGGCTGCAAGATCACTATAGCTTTCTTTGATACTAGGTGGAGTAGACTGAAGCATATAACTGTGTTAAGTATTGTGGCATCTTTTTAACGTATATATCAGAGTCAATGCTTGCCCATGTCTTGTTTTGAGTGTAGATGACTCTCTTCCAGTTAATATTCCTGAGTCACGGTTCTCAGCTTAGATAATTGCTTGTTTTGGTAGTAGACTACTTTACTATCTCCAATTCCAGTTTGCACTGTGATATGGGAACTCATAATCAATTCCTGATAGTCAATGTGTGCACCTTTTGTCTTTCATGCATTACCTTCTTTCTGTACCTTTTCCATGTCAAGCATCTGCGAGGATTACAGTATGATTAGATACAGCCTGTTGACCATAGCATTATAAAAAAAGTTGTTTCTTGAGTAGCAGGCTGCTAGCAAACTGTTCTTGTGAAGAAATAGCATGGTAAAACTTGACTTTTTGCTTCGTGAAAGGGGCAAACAAGACTCGTCTCACTTTCTATGCTATTCAGCCCCTGCAGATTCTCCGGAAGCGTCTCAAGCTTCTATTGATCAACCAGCTTCCTCTACTGGAACTCTAGAGAGTCTGCATTCTCAACAGCAAGGTCTGGTTGAAAATTGTTCCCAATCTCACTCTAGCTCTGATAGAGGAAAGCCAAATCCTATGTCTAAGATCAACGATCTCCAAATTAAGTTTTTTGCGGATTCTCCAACGGCTTGGGCATCAACAGGACAACCTTTTGGCTGCAAAAGTCTTGTATCGAGTTCAACTAGCAACCTTGATTCAATCAGGGGAAGCAGATCCAAAAGTGTTAAGGCATATGCATGATAAGGCTAGAGCACAAGCAGCACAGGAAGAGGCTGCTGGTGTGCCTGAATTAGATTTTTCGTTTAAGGTACTTGTGCTGGGAAGAACCGGAGTTGGCAAGAGTGCAACAATAAACTCAATCTTTGATCAGACAAAGGCAGCCACTAATGCATTTCAACCAGCCACGGATTCCATTAGAGAGGTTACTGGAACTGTCAGTGGGATGAAAATAACTTTTGTCGATACTCCTGGTCTTTGTCCTTCTTCTACCACTAACATGAGAAGAAATAGGAAGATTTTGTTCTCTGTGAAGAAGTATATCCGAAAGTCACCACCAGATATTGTTTTGTTTTTGAACGCCTTGATCTTATCAACATGAATTATAGTGACTTCCCTCTTCTGAAGCTTCTTAGCGAAGTTTTTGGCAATGCAATTTGGTTCAACACAATCCTTGTTATGACACATGCTTCCTGTTCCCTCCCGGAAGGACCAAATGGTTATCCTGTCGTGTATGAATCATATGTTGATCAATGTGCCAATTTGATCCAAAGCTACATTCATCTGGCTGTCTCAGATTCAAAAATTGAGAATCCTGTACTGCTGGTAGAGAACCATTCCCAGTGCAGAAAAAATTTCTTGGGAGAAAAAGTTCTTCCAAATGGGCAGGTTTGGAAATCTCATTTTTTGCTACTATGTGTATGTATGAAAGTTCTCAGTGATGCTAACAAATTTCTGGAATTTAGAGACAGCATTGCTCTGGGACCACCAAATGCTAAGAGGCAGCCATCTCTGCCTCACCTTCTGTCCTCCCTTCTGCGACATCGTCCTCCACCTAGTACCGGTGGTGCTGACTATGAGATGGATGATAGCTTATTTTCAGACACAGAGGAAGAAGATGAATATGATCAATTACCTCCCATAAAGATTTTATCAAGATCCCAGTTTGAGAAGTTGACCAAATCACAAAAGAAGGATTATCTTGATGAGTTGGACTATCGGGAGACTCTCTATTTGAAGAAACAGTTGAGAGAAGAGTTGCAGCGCCAGAGAGAGCTCAGAAGGGATAAGCTCTTGAGAAAGGATAATTCAGACTACAATGACAGTTCTGACAATCAAGAAACATCTTCTGAGCCTTTTTTGTTACCAGATATGGCTGTACCTCCAAGTTTTGACTCAGATTGCCCCCTACATAGATATCGCGGCATTGTCACTGGTGAACAGCTCATTGTCAGACCCGTTTTAGATGCCCATGGTTGGGACCATGATGTAGGTTTTGACGGAATTAATCTGGAGACGTCCATTGAAACAAAAAGCAATGTACATGCCTTAGTCACTGGACAGATGAGCAAAGAAAAGAATGATTTCAGTATCCACTCTGAGTGTTCTGCAGTTTACAACACAGCAAGTGGACCTTCTTATACTTTAGGTCTAGATGTTCAATCTGCTGGTAAAGATCTTATCTACACCATGCACAGCAATACAAGGCTGAATAATCTGAAGCATAACATTGCTGAATGTGGACTCTCTTTGACACGTTTTGGAGACAAGTGCTATACTGGTGCCAAGATTGAAGACACTATGCACATTGGCCAGAGAGTCAAACTTGTATTGAATGCTGGTCGATTAGGGGGTGCTGAACAAGTAGCATATGGTGGCAGCTTTGAAGCTACGGTTAGAGGGAGGGACTACCCCGTGAGGACAGATAGCATAAGTCTGTCAATGACGGTTCTTTCTTTTGACAAAGAGATGGTGTTGAGTGGTGGTTTGCAGTCTGAGTTCCGTTTGAGCCGAGATACCAAAGTTCTGATCAATGGGAATCTAAATAGCCGGAAAATGGGACAGCTTTCTCTTAAAACAAGTAGCTCAGAGCATATGGAGATTGCATTGATCGCACTGGTGTCAATTGTTAGGGGCCTTTTCCGTAGAAGGATCCCTGAAGTTGTCAGCACAGGAACATTAGAGAGTGGATGAGAATGCATCGCTTGGCATGTATTGTTCTTCCTATCCAAAGTGCAAGGTTTAATAATGCAGTTATTCAACAACCTTTGTTTTGCCTCACAAAGGAGATAAATGTTGGCGGGCAGTTGGAGCAGTTACAGGCTCTCATCCCCCCAGCCTCTCCGGATGCCACCCATGGTAGTGTCTTTGAGTACTGTGGGTCAATTTTTTCGAGGTATGACATGGCCTTCACTGCACATCACTTGAATTATTGTGGCCGCTGCTAGGTAACTTCAGTCTGGATGTCTTTACCCACATTTGTACAGCAAATGGTAGTGAGATTTTCTGGCGGGAAATGTAACACACACACTAAATTTCTTGCAGAGTCATAGTATAGCGATCTTAGATGAATAACCTTTGTGGGTTTCACTTGTTCTGGTCTTTATGTGACTCAGAATCTCTCTAGTATCATTCGAAATGAAAAACAGGGACATTTGTTGTAAACACTATGCTCATAGGCAGGTGCTGGGATTTTCATGTCCATCACAGGTATTGGCTGTATCAGGTGAGAAGAATACATATGAAAAACATCCCGTATCTTTGTCGATGCACACGGGAATCAATCTACTTTGATGAGCATTATGCGAATGGTGACAATTTCGATCATAATCCTTGTGATGTAGAAGTGATTGACATGGTTGACGACATCAGTATTTTGCCGCAGTGATGGCACGGAAACCAGCCAGAGATCAATTGTTTCGCTGCGAGTAGCTCGCCGGTGCACTTGATCCTTGCAAGCCATGTGATAATTTTATTTTATTTTGGTCGGAAGAGTAAATTTTATATTAGTGATCCATAAAGGATGGATTACATGATAAACTAAGTTCCGAAGTTCCGAACATAATAGAAGTTTCAGCGATTGTGGTGGATTCGCTATCCAATCGGACGGGAGATTTTTAGCATAATGGGCCCTTGCAACTCAATCAGCGACACAGTTTTGATCCTTAGGAGAATGCTGCAGCCATTTGATAATTGTGACGCCGGATTTTCGGTGATTATGTCCTTCGTGCCTGTTGCTGTGCCTATTGCTCGAGAGCTCAAACAAGCCAAAGAGAACTGGCTTACCTATATATAAAATGTTCAATTTCATAATCTACTAACAAGTTTAGATAGTTATATTATGAAATAATATAATGTGAGAACATTAAATTATTAACACTTTTCCAATGTCGCCATCAATTCTTAAAAATTACCAACAACACAAAAGTATTTTGAAATTTGATTGAATTTTAAAATTTTCGCTATAATTAAGATAGACGAAATGTTGATAAGCTGATTTTTGTTCAGAGTACATTGAGAAGGACGATTACAAATCACGTAATTTTCTCGCACATTGAGAAAGTTACTAATAAAAAAAGAAGTCTCGAACACATTTGAATTTTATCGTTGCCTCTTTACCAACTAGATATGAAGTATCCGTGATTTCAATTCATAACTATTTTAGAATTTTTGCCATAAGTTAGAAAGAGGAGAGGTCGGCAAGTGGATATTCTTTTGCTTTCCGTAGCACCACCGGAATGATCCCAAATTCCCTAAACTTACTAACGCATTTAAAAAGTTGTTTACAGGATAAAATATATATGTTCATGAATATACTAAAATATTTAAGTTCAGTTCATTTTACGAAAATTGATTTCTAGAAAAATATTTTCCGGATTTTTCGACATTTATTTCACGGAAAATAAATTGGTTAGGGAAATATTTTTCATTTAAGGAAAAAAAAAAGCCTTCTAAAATAGGTGAAAATATTTTCCACTTTTGCAAGAGAGGAAAACATTTTCCACATCTTCTTTCACCTTAATTTCTTTTACCAAACACATTTTACTTTTATTTTTTCCTTTTTGTAAAAAATCAATATTTTAATCTTTTTAATCTTTTTCTTTTTATTTCTTTCCTTTTTTGTTATTTCATCTTCTTCTTCATTTGGCCAACTTGCCGGAAAATAATTATATTTTCTTGAAAAAATGATTTCATAGAAAATATTTTTCAAAAACACTACATTTTTTGTGAAACGAATAGAACCTTAAAAAATACATCAACTCTTGAAAATCACCAACCACATAAAAATCTCACATAGTACTATGGTTAAAATATTTAAATAATAAATAATGCATTCATCTAACAGTTTAAAATTTTAGAATAATCTACTATGGTTCCACAAAATCACATATGGTATCAAAGTTGGAGGTTATTTTAAATCTTACTAGGTTTCATTTTCCTTTCAAATTAAATTTTCATGCTTAGTACTAAGTAAAAGACCAAATCAAGCATGAGGGGAAGTATTGGAATATTTAAAAATAATAAACTACACATTCATCTAATAGCTTAAGCTTTTAAAACAATTAGTAATAATTCCACCAAAATCTCACATGTTACACCTTCGTCTAACAATTTACACTTGTGGAACGGTCGACAATGGTCCCATCAAAATCTCACATAGTATGCTTTCATCTAACAGTTTAAGTTTTTAAAATAGCTAACAATGGTCCCACTAAAAGTTTGAATCTTTTCATGCCCCATCTACCTCCTCAATTAAATTTTCACGCTTAATACAAAGCAAAAGACCAAATTAAATATAAGGGAGAAAGTGTTTGAATATTTAAATAATAAATCATGATTTTATTTAATAATTTAAGTTTTTAAAATAGTCAGCTGTGACCCAATAAAATTTCACTGTACTCTTAACTCATGATTTAAAAAAAAATTCATAAATAAGAAAAAGAGGGGTTGATAATCGGATATTCTTTTTTTTAAAGAGAAAAAAAGGCCTATTTGAAATCTCATAATTTATCAAGACATTTAGGAGACTATAATCAAACAACAAAGTTGCTAAAACATCTAAAAAATTACCATCACTTCAAAAAGAATTACTTATGACATATAAGAATGCCTTTGAATTTAGCTCGTGAATTTTTCAAAATGATCTAAGACTCCTCATTCAGTAACAACTTTAGTGAGTTACTCATAAACTAACAAAAATTGCTAAACACATTTGATTAAATCATAATCACCTCTTAAAAATCATCATCGGATTCGAAAATTTCCTGATTAAGGGTAGTTTTTTTGGGGTGGGTTCATGATTACGGAGAGGTTGATAAGTGGACATTCTTTTGCCATGAAAACTGCCCACGAACTGCTGTTTTCTTCTTTCTTGGAAACAGACAACTTGCAGTCTGTCTGAGGCAAGCATGACCTCAGATCAGATTCTATTCGCTCGTGCAGCACCGCGCCAGCAGCATATTCTAAGACCCGATTCCCCCCTCAGCATCCCGTGCTCCTCCATGCCACTTTTTAACATTTTCAAAGAGCCCACAATCTCACCCCGCCCCACCTAAACAATCATTACCCGAACCCGATCCCCACAAAGGTCGCAACTTTATGGCATTTCATACATCAGATGCTTAAAAATATAGACATTCACTGCTCCTGAATTAAAAAAATCAAATCTTGGGTTTTCCCCAAGTATGAATTTTCAACTAAAGATTGAATCCATTGAACCATTCCCTTTTCCCTATACACCACCTGAACCCACATACATTAATTACAACATCGCCGGCGGCGGCAGCGGCGATGACGGTGAAGACACAAGACAAGAGCAATAACCCCCACTAAATTTGGAATCACAGAGCACCACTTCAATTACCTTTCTGGCTCTCCTCCTACAGGAACACCATCACCTCAATCACCTTGTCCTGTTTTTCTGTTTCTGTCCAGCTCCTGATTTTTTACCTCAAGGTGAAGAGCCCCACAATACCTCGGCAACAATGGTGGCGGCCTCAGCGTCGTTCGCCGACGCCTCCCTCACTATCACCAGTATCTCCTGCTTGAACGCCCTCTTCTCTCTCTGCCTCAGCCCTTCTCCGACCTCGAGTTGAACCGCAAACCTCGCCACGCAGCTCGCGAACGGGTGGCTCTCCAAGAACCTCCTGCTCTTGCTCTTGCCCGCATTGACCACGCTGTCGGTCTCGACCTCGCTCTGCTCGAACCTTCCCAAGTCGATCAAATCGCCGCCCAACTCCGACCTCTGCAACTCCACGAGCTTCTTAACTAATCCTTCTTCGATCATGGCCTCGATCGCCTCCTTCCGCCCAAAGTACCCGATCTCGAGAATGCAGTCCATGGCCACGACCTTGACCTGCAGGTCCTCATGGCTGAGGAAATTTATGATTTTTGGTATTTGGCCGTTCGATTCGATCTCGTCGACGAGGGGGGACTTGATCGATTTGATGAGGGAACAGAGGACCTTCAGGGAGTGCACAGAGGCCATGGTGATCAATGCGCGAATTGTCGCCCCCATGAGCACTTGGCCCACAAAAACGTCCTTGTTGAACCGAATCAGAGCCGCAATTGCGAACCCGACATGCTCTCTGATCCTTTTCGAGCAATTCTGATTACACAGCGTTGTCTCCAGCAACCCAAAGAGCTTCGATTTCAGCAACAAGTCCTGCAAGAAACACGGGCGTCAACTCCTGTCGGTGCAAGCGAACAAGGCTCAAAACACAATACGAATTGATCGAAAACAAGAATTCGAACCCATCACGCCAAGAACACAGCTCATTCGAAACAAAGAAAGATTAGACGAGCTTTACTAGAAATACGATTTGTCGGCACATTGAATTGATGGCCTCTGTACCTGCAGGTCCCTTTCGAACCCTCGCAGAACGCGGGCCTCGAGTTGACTCAGCAGCTGCACCAGCTCCTCCTCGTTCCCACACCCCTTCTCCCGGAGCCCCGCGACCAGCTTCTCGACGGTCTCCCGGTCGATCCAGGCCTGGATTTCGGACTCGATCGACTCGGCGACGCGGGAAATGGAGTGGGCGGAGGCCCGGCGGGCCAAGAACGAGCCGAGGCCGTGGCCACGGGAATTCCGGAGGGTGGAGACGAGGGACCGGAGGTCGGAGAGGTGGCGGGAGAGGGCGGAGAGGTTGGGGTCCCGGGAGAGGATGCTGTCGGACTCGGTCTCGAGCTCGAGGAGGGCCTTGATGGCGGGGGAGCCGGCGTCGGGGGAGCCGGGCGCGGCGGCGGCGGACGACTTGGGGTCGGAGTGGAGGTCGTGGGAGGCCTTCTTGAGGGCCTCGAGGACGCTGAGGACGCCCGGCGGCGCCGGATCGCTGGGGTCTTCCATGGTCGTCGCGGCGGCGCTCGGCTCTAGAAAGCTAAGAATCAAGACTGCGAATTGAATGCGACAGAGAGAGAGAGAGAGGGGAAGAGAACGTGTGTTGTTCGGACAAGGTGGTGGTGTGTTCTTGAAACGTGAGGAAGAAAACGAGGATTTAATGCGAAGGGCGATTCGGTAATTTCAAGTTGGAAACAATCCGAGGCTCAACGACCAGTCAACGAGTGCGCGCGCGCCTTCGCAAGTCGTCATGCATGTACGACGCCACATTTTTTTTTTTTTGATATGTTAATATCACGTTCTCTTAAAATTTGTTGTTTTCAAATTTGATCATGAATTTTATAAGATTTTTGCTATCAAGCCCTTCAACAATCAAATTTTTACAAGTCTCAGCGTGGCACAACACAAACTATGCAAAGAAAGAGTATAGAGGCGTGGGTTGGGTGCTCACTGAAATCGATTTGAGCGAGACAACCTTTACAAACGATACAGATTAGGTGAAATGATACAAGCTTGTGACTTATTTCTCTCTTTTTCTATGGTAAATTTCACCACCAGCCCTCATCATCGCCACTTGCTAGGATATGGTTCGCTATCCTAGCACAAGGTCCTACGAGAGTCATCTTATGAGTGGTCAAGAGGTGAGGTAACTTTCCTGTAGCTATTGTGAGGGCGAATTGACAATAATGATGATTGCATTCAAAAAATGGTTTCTTACTGATTGGCTTCGGACTCTTTCAAAAGTACGAAATGTGCTATGTCATAGTTATTACTCTTTTTATTTACGTGCTTCAACTTCAAAACAGAGTATTTCTATTCTTCTTAACAAAAATGTAAATCAGGCAAAAATAAATAATAATAATAATAATAATAATTGGTTGGTATGATGGACGCATTCCACCCGCATAGATTCATAGGCATGATGTGACTAGTGGTTTTTAGGCATTAATGCAAGCAGATAAGAAAGGATACAAATCCCGATTACATCATCAATGTACGAGCAACAATTCAAGTTATGATTGATATCCGGGAAGATATTAAATCGCCATTTTTTCCATCTGGTTTTCTCCCACTTTATTTTCTCCTTTGTTCCCCAGAAGAATTCAATTGAACATCAAAAGACAGAAACTCACCGATCTTGACCAAATGAAAGGTTCAAAAGTGAACTATAAATAAACTATAAAAAGGAGAAGAAAAGACAAGGACACAACTAACTCAATTTAAGGGACAAATCACATGGTCCTCCGCATTCAAGACAAGGATAATTGCTCATCATTGGCCCTGCCCCTGCCCGAACGCAAGCAGATGGCTGCTGGTCTCTACCGAACCTATCTCTATCGCAGGTTACGTGGTCAACCGAGGCAATTCGTCTGGAAATTAGTAAAGTGGAGGAGTAGACAACCGATCGGACGTTGCCAGGAGCATTACGTAAGTCTCACTGGTCAGCATATTCGAATCTTAAAAGACCGTATGTTCCGATGCGCCATGTCGTCACCCGCAATGCACTTTCGAGGAATCATCGATTCTTGTTGGATTTCTTCGTGTTTTGCGTTTGAGTATTGTCTGTCTCCGGCCGAGCAGACGTTTTCCCGAAGAAAGACGTTCGACCCTACTGCGTGCATGATTGGATTTGCGCGTACAGTAGCCGTGTTTGATTGCCTTTTAATCTTTGTGCGACGTTAAGGTCTACATAAATTATTGTTTTTTCTCTTGACAAAGAAAGTCTACGTTAGCTCCGGTCCCATCGTTACCGTTTGATTTGGTTTCCCACAGTTTTACACATGAAGTCTTGATCTTCATATGGGATTGCAAGCTGCCCGGTAGTTGAGTTAATGTAAGTTCAATTCCGTGATCAATGAAGTATTAATTTAAAGGATATACTTAATTCGATCCCGAGAAAGTCAACTGGGATCCCATGCAATCACCTTGAACCGAGAGATATTGTGGATTAGTGTGGTTGAGACAATTATTAAGCATACTCATAAAAAGAATGTTCTTGGTTTTCAAAATATTAATAGTACATGATATGAGGGTAGTACGTTTTAAACAATAGTTATTTATTTATTTATTTGGTTGCTATTAGTACTTTTAAGGCACCTGTTCCTGGAAATCCTGTTATGAACTATAGTAAATGGCAACTAAAAGTTGCGCCATACGTCTTGTTATTTCATCACGGTCCGATTTCTTCCTTGATTATATGAGTGTCATGGTAACTCTCCGTGGCATCAAGGTGGTTTTGAGTAGTGTGAAAAGGATAATATAATTAGGTCGTGAGAATGGAAATGCTTGCACTTGAAATATTGGGATGTGATGATTAGGATTTTTTGGGTGATCTCTTTAGGCAAAATTGGCACCAAAAGGAAGTGGACGCTGCTCTTTGGATGATGGCCACGGCAGGTCGCGGTCATTTTTTGTTTTGAAGTGATCTGCATGTGTTTACTTAAAGTATTAGGTGTCCGCCTAAATGATGCATTGCATGATTGGTCATGATGATGAGACTTGCAATGCTGCACCTCAGAAAAATCTAATGAAAGCAAATGCAATGAAAGATCCCTTGCCAATACCTTTTGTCCGGAGAAATCGCCTAAAGAATCCAAATATAAATTTGTCAATATATTTCGTTAGACTCACAGTTTAAATTAATGAATTATGAGTTAACTAGAATATATTAACAGTTTTACACTACATTAATTTTTTGAAGTGGGATTTCTCTTACGTAACTCACACACACGTCTTAACAATTTCCTTTTCACATGTGAGTTCTAGTGTTAGGTTTGCTCCCTCTCAATTCAAGTATCATTTTTCATCAATTTATCTCAACTTAAATTTCCAATGCATAACTTCATCTTAGGTCTTTTCCTTCGGACTAAACCATGAAGTCTATCATTGAACTTATATTGTTATACCACAATGATCACTTGCTCGAAAACCACATCGGTCACTAGATTCATTCCTTAAGATATCAACCAACATTGGAACATATTACGGGTCTACCAATTGAACATTGACTCTGGTATTATTTGTTGGGAGAGTGTAACTAAAGTCTAAAGTCCGATACATTTACTCAAAAAGAAAGCCAAGAAGAAGCCCCCATGAGCGGATGTTATAAGAAATCACATGTAAATTGCATTAGAAATGTCTCATGTTGACAAAAAATTGTATGGTGTAAAGTAATTAATATATAATTCATTAACTTAATTTAGGGCTCGCATGGTAACGCTCAGGGAACACTCGTTTCGTTCTTTTGTTCGCGTTTGGTAAATTTTTTTGTTCAGGAACAAATTTGTTCCCCTAACGAGTTTGGAGTAGAAATGAGAAACAAGAAAAAAGTTATTTTTTTAAGGGAACAATTTTAAGAAACACTTTTTTTTTTTTCTTTTTCTTTTCTTTCTTTTTCTTCTTCTTCTTCCTCTTCCACTTCCTCCTCCCACCCCTCAGCCGCCCCATTGCCGGCGCCTCGCCAGGCCAGGGTGAGGTCCGGCAAGCTCACCGGAGCCTCGCCCGGCCACCGGCGAGGCCAAGCCTCGCCCAGCCGCGCGAGGCCGAGCCTCGTAGGTGGTGGTCGGCGCGAGGCTCGGCTCGCCCAGATCTGCGAGGGCGAGCCTCGCCCGGCCACCGGCGAGGCTCGGCCTCGCAGATCCGGGCGAGGCCGAGCCTCGCGGTGGCGGCGGGCGCGAGGCTCGGCCTCGCCCAGATCTGCGAGGCCAAGCCTTGCTGGTGGTCCTGCGAGGCTCCGGCGAGCTCGCCAGAGCCTCGCCGGCGGCAGCCAACAAAAAGAAAGGAGAAAAAAAGAAAAAGAAAAAAGAAAAATCAAAAAATTAGAAATTTTTACCAAACATGTTAGGAGTAAAAATTTTGAACCGTTATCAAACACCCAATCGCCGTAAACAGTTTCCGAGAACAAAAATAAGAAAAACATTTCGAGCGTAAAACTGTCCTGAACAAACGCGTTACGAGACCCTTAATTTTTAGATAAAAGTGAGTCTAATTGCATATGCTAACAAGCTAATAATAATTAGGGGTGAGTATATTGGACTGCCCAAGTCGAGACCAGACCGAACCAAATTAGATTGATCAATATGGTTTGGTTCCAAGAGGCATTGGTCCGATTCCTAATTCTATAAAAATGAAACCGATGATTTTCGGTCCGATTTTGGGTTTCAAGAGAAATCAGACTAGACCAGACCAACAGGCCAGACCGACTATAGTAATAAATCCTCAAATAGATTATATTATTTTTTAAACACAAATATAAATTTAAGCATAAGTGGAATTTCACATTTTAGCACGTAGAAACATATACGATTAGTTTTATTAGAATTGCTTGATAATTGAATCGAATTGATTGGTCCAAAGTACAATCGGAATTGATGGTTAGGTCCGAATCCCTATCATAGAACCAAACCGTTCAGTCTCCAATTTCCAGTCTTCCTGGTCTGATTCTTGATTTCACATTGGAGTCAGATTGGACCAGAGCCCATCGACCGTGCGGGCTGATTTGACTGCTTCATCTTCTGGCGTACTAGGTACGCGCCCACGTTATTGATCCGCGCAACAGCCGAACTGCTGGCGGTTCCAACACTAAATTACGCCACCCCACCTCGTCTTCCCCGCTAACTTACGCCATCTTGAAGCTCCGACGTCCCTGTCTCCCTGTCCACCACCGGTGCAGGTGGAGCTCCCAGCCTCCACAAGTTTCTCCCCCAGAACCCGCGCCTTCCCTTCGCGGGATCGACATTTCCCGATTCCATCGCACGCAATCTCGCCGAGCTCTCCTCACCAGTCGCAGGTAAGCTCCCGCTCTCGCCCTCACTGTGTCGGTTCTCGCCGCTCGCATTGGCATGTCCCTCGAAAGCAAATTTTTCATTTTGATTCTGGCGACGGACGATCGGAATCCGCTTTGTGTTTTCGCGTCGTGGGTCGGATGAATCTTGTTCGGATCGTGCGTTCGTTGACTTGACTTTGGAAAAGACGCGAGTCTTGGTCTTGGTCCTAGAGTGCCTGGGTTGACTTGTAATTTGAGGCGATTGCTGGTGCGAGAGGATCGAGATGCGAGGCATTGAGGAATCGAAGGAGGAAAGACGCGAATGTGGCTGTTCTCGTTGCTAAATTAGACGTTCTCGAGTGGACCCTTTACGGAGCAGTGCGAGGATATGGAGAGGGAGAGTTAGGAATTTGATGGCCAACCTACTAAAGAAGAGTGGACTTGGTTACTGTTATCACATGGTGGTTCCCGTTCGATTACCTTGAAACCAAATATCATCTTTGACTATGTTCTTTTCTTGAATGGATCATAGTTGTGCAGTCACTCGAGATATGGGGTGCTGCTGCTGATATTAGTCTTGGGATATAGTGAGAACAGAGGTTTCGTTGTTCTTGTCTGAAAACTTGCTATTGTGTTTACCTGTCGTAATATATATCCATTGCTGACCACACTAGTGGAGAATGGCATTGTTGTTGTAGTGGTCATGTCATTTATTGTGATGGGCTTCTATTAGTTCTGTATAGTCTCCCGTATGGGGTGAGTAAATAAGCTCTAAAGCAAGAATGAAATGTCTCTTATCCTATGTGCACGCAAACTGTGCTTCATAGATTGAATAAGAAATTTCATTCTCAGTAAGCATGTTTCTGTTGCGCTTAAAAAAAGGTATAGAGCTCAAGGTTGAGATCACAATATGTGTCATTGTGGACCTATTTTGCCAGTTCATCTGGAGTAGCCTGAATGACTTATGCTTGTCAAACTCACTTTGAAATGGGGGAAGAAAGGAAAACGAGAACAATATAATTATATGAGTATTGTCTCTCTTCTTCTTTTTTAGTTTCTTTGGAGTGGATGTGCTTCGATGATGGCACAATCTACTAGGAAACTTGATAAATGAATAATATGAATTTAAATGAAGATATTAAGTATTACAGTTGCTAGCGTTTTTCCATTTTTCGGTGAAGACTTCTCAGCCAAAATGTATGCTAACTATGAGTTTGGTACATAGCAGCAATTTATGATGTAAGCTAATCATAAAATGAACTACCTGTCATAAGGTATTTTAATAATATATTATAACAGCTTGCTTTATCAAATTGAACATGATGTTTCTATCTTCAGCCTCTATTCATATTGTTGAGTTTATTCCTTTTCTCTTTCTTTTTCTTTTTTCCACTCGCCTTTGCCAGGGGGCTGGGGGAAGGAGATGTTGCATCTATGGATCCTTCAACCAGCATTCATGTCAAGCTTGCAATGTCATGTCTCTCATTTGCACTTTCTTTTGAAAATATTGATGGGCTTTTTCTTTGATGGATCTTCTTTAGGTTGCAATGAATCATACTTGTCAGCTAATTCATCATCAATTAAGCTGAAATGCAGTCCTTCCTTCAGCTCATTTCAACATTCTTCATCTTCCTGAGCTATGTGGAAAATACATTTGGTGGAATCACAAGTACTTTCATTCGAACACAGTGGCCGTCAGTTGATATTCCTCTTGATAATGAAGTTTTTGCAGTTCCAAAGGGTCATAATGCACCACAACAAGTGAGCATTCAATCTTTTGACATTTTTGACTTTCACAGAAGTTTTTGTTTGTAATTTCCCTGAAATATTTGGTAGTTCTCAGAAAACGATGTAGTCATGCAACTAGACAATGGTTTACATTGTTTTTGTACATTGAAATCTCATTCTTTTGTTGTGTGCATCTTTCAGGGCATCTTGCCTTCAGTAAATTCTTTTGTTTACCATGATCAATAAATTGAAGCCTGGAATTGTGCTGGAGAGATGATATATCCTAACTTATGAGATACTCTTATTTTGATGAAGTTACATCTAAACCTAAGTTGTGTTAAAGAAGGGAGTGGGAAACACTTACTTTTAAGTTTTAGTGGACCAGAAAGACTTGGACTACCACCCACCTAGGTGGCGTTGCTGGTTCGCGCTCTCTTCCTCTCGCAAAAGGTCGAGAGTTCGAATCCCAGCTTCGTCATAGGGTGACTTACCCTGGTTGCACGTGTGTGGTGGCTAGCATGTGTGGCCCCCAGGGTTTAGTCTCCCGGCTGTCGGTGGGGTGTGGGGTTCCCTGGGTCACCAAAAAAAAAAAAAAAAAAAAAGACTTGGACTGCCAATTTTGCAATTTTAGGAGTGAATTGGGTGACCTCACACCATGTGGCATAAACTTTGGGCTTGAAGAGGGACTTTCAATTCAAGTGTTGGAAAGGAACAGATTACTGAGATGGTCCTCTCCTTGTTATTTGGCTCGTTCAGATAGAGAGGAACAAAAGGGGATTTCAAAAAGTTGAATCCTCTTGGGATTCTTTTAGGGATGATTGTTGTACACTCTTCACTTTTGGTGTAGTGGAAAAGTTTAATTCAACATATGTAGTTTGTTGGCAACGTTAAGAACAGTCTTTTGTGCACAGTCTTGTAGATTGGTGGCTTCTACTTGAAGCCGTTCTGTGTAGGGGTGGTACCCCCTTGGTACCTTCTTAATGAAATCTTATATATCATTACAAAAGAAAGTACTCACCTTGGGTCATCTTTATTAATTTCTGCACTCAGCTAGATTACGCTCTATCAGGATGTCCCTGTGAAGAATTCATTATCTTGTTTCATTCACCTTGAATCAATTTTTTAGGGACTCATTTAGTTCATTTCTCTCTTTCTTGTGTCATAACCCTTTTCCTTCTTTTGCAGGTTCATATCACCCAAGGTGACTATGATGGAAAGGCTGTCATTATATCATGGGTCACATCTGATGAACCAGGATCCAGTGAGGTTCAATATGGCACCACGATGGGAAAGTATGATCATTCTGCTGAAGGAAAAAGTACAAGCTACACTTTTTACAAGTATAAATCTGGTTACATCCATCATTGCCTGCTTGATGGCCTTGAGGTGATCCTCTATTTAATTGATCTGTGAATTGACAATTTGTGGGATCATCATTTTATGGACTGCAGGTTCAGCAAAGATTTGAATATATTCCAGTTGTTTCACCGGTTGGCAGACAATCTCTAATTGAAATTCTCTTTAAATTGTTTATTTGCTGCCTACAGTATGATACCAAGTACTATTACAAAGTAGGAAGTGGTGGCTCTTCTCGAGAATTTTGGTTTCAAACACCACCAACAATTGACCCAGATGCTTCATACAAGTTTGGAATTATTGGTGAGCTACCATCTGTTTTCAGAATCTCCGTAGCTGAAATAGACAGAGGGAAGGTTGGTTTGGGCTTGTTTGGAGTTTGTCTTGTTCAATTCATGAAAAGGTCAGAATCATGATTAGTATTGATAATCAAAACAGCTCAGTGTCTAGATTCTCAATCACAGAGAGGATTGTCACTTGCATTAAGTTAGTTTCTCCCAGACCAGCCATATTATGTAGTTCTTTGGGAGAGAACCTGTGAGAGCCCAGAGGGAGAGAGTTGGAGCAGGGGTTAAAATGACAGCAAATTTGACAGTTCTACCTAATGAAAAATCCTACAGAAACTTTTGCTTGTAAGAAAAACATTTTTCTGCTTATCAAAATTTTTTACTCTTCTACTTTTGACCTGCCTTCCACTTGTAGGCTCAAATCTGTTAATCGATCTCAATTGTTTGCATTTTCTAGTACCTTGCTATCTCTAGCCTGTATAAAAGATATATTCTTTTGCAATGATGCATGTCACAGGTGATCTGGGCCAGACTTATAATTCACTTTCCACTCTTCAGCATTACATGGTTAGTGGAGCACAGGCAGTTTTGTTTCTGGGGGATCTTTCTTATGCTGATAGATACAAGTACAATGATATCGGGCTAAGATGGGACACGTGGGGTCGTTTTATTGAACAAAGTGCGGCAATTCAGCCATGGATCTGGTGTGCTGGGAACCATGAAATAGAATATATGCCTTACATGGTAAATTATCTTCACACGTGTGCTTTTGAAATGTTTCATTTTTGTATTTCACTTTTCAGTTTGTGATGACTTCTACTTTTAACTATTAAGTTTTTGTATATTTCATGGCACTCACCTCCAATTTTTATTTAACATGGAACACTTGAAACCTTTATTGACATGTATAATTGTTTTCCATGAGTTTTAGATATTTTTCATTTTTAAGTTTTGGAGGAAAAGTCATTAGTAGAGGTTATAAGTGAAAGAAAATCTGCCCCAAAAGCTTATTTTTGTAAACTATTTATCATGGAGAGTGTATAATGTTCAGTGAAACTAATGTGGTGCTTTTTGACAAGATGTTCTTTTGCAGAAAGAAGATTATCATTGTTGTAAATAAATGAATTATTAATGGGAGCTCAAAGATCCATATAGGTCTTTCTGATGCAAAACTAATGACTAAGTGACTGCTTCAGTGTTAAACTGTATCCAGTCCTGCAATTTCAAAAAGCAGCATGCTTTTTGGAAGACTTGAATTCCTAGGCTTTCTATTGTGTGTGGGAGATCATATATGTTTCTAGTATCTGCTACTAATCTACTCTTTACCATTCTTTCATCCTAACATGCTTTTTCAATGTAACTAAAGGAGGAGCTTGATCCATTCAAATCCTATCTGCATCGATATCCAACACCTTATTTGGCCTCGAAAAGCACCAGTCCTCTTTGGTATGCCATCAGACGAGCTTCTGCTCACATAATCGTGCTTTCCAGCTACTCTTCCTTTGGTAGTTCTTCTTTTTCACTACATTCCCTTCCTAACTTTATTGTCATATAGCAATTTGAGGTCCTCTAATGTGCATAATAGAAACTTTGTCAAATAAAAAGGCATAAAAGAAACAAAATAATGAGTTTCAACACCAATAAGATATTGAGAGAAGTTAACATCTGCAAATTTGAACCTTTTAAACCAAGATAATAGAAAATTCAAAATGGTTCCTCTAATAACTAATAAACCATGTTTAATGCTAGATCTGACAAATGCTGCTCTATTGCTACCTTTCTCTGCATGTTGGGACTGATTGATTGTGATTTTGAACAGTGAAATCCACACCTCAGTGGATGTGGCTGCGAGAAGAATTTAAAAGGGTAGACAGAGAAAAGACACCTTGGCTTATTGTTCTGATGCATGTTCCTTTGTACAATAGCAATGATGTACACTTCATGGAGGGCGAAAGTATGAGAGCAGTGTTTGAAAAGTGGTTTGTTCGTAACAGAGTTGATATTGTTTTTGCTGGGCATGTTCATGCTTATGAAAGATCGGTATGGTTCTTATCTGGCGAGTTCATCTATTCATGCTTATGTTGCAATTACTTTGAGATGCTGCAGATATTTGCATTGTTATAATGATTTATATTGTTTATATTTCTGAGGACTCCTTGTGATCTGTCTGTCAGAATCTGAGGTTGCACATGGAATTACAAACAAATTTACTTAGTTGTATTGTCTCCAGTTCATGGTCAGGTGGTCTGTCTGTTCCTCCAATGTAACCTTAGTGGTAATAGGAAATCACAGACTTTGGCGAAGTTACATACGTAAAATAAAATGTTAAAAAGCCTTGTCACTGTTCAAAAGCAAAATGACACAAATGTATCTTGATGTGTTTATATTTATAACAAAAGCTGATTAATGCTTGTTTTATACGAGTTGTGAGATAATAAAATTTACTTTTCTATACAACTGTTGTGCTCTGATGTTTCTTTTGGCTTCCATGATAATTTCAAATCTTTGTTCCCGTGTCCACTGCTATTACTGGATGCATATTTGGTACATAAGTAGGATTTCTGGTGAATAATCAAATGTAATAAATCCCTCAAATAAGAATAGCTTCTTGTACTTATTTTAGTTGGAATTTCTTTCTCTAGGACATATTGAAGTTTCATTCTACTTCCATCTGATGGCAAGAAATACTAGGTTTGCTGTTCAATGGAAGCCACTCCATATATTGTCAGTTGAGTGTGCAAAAGTATCTCAAGTGTTGTCTTTGACAAAAGCAAAGACCTATTGCCCTTGAGAAAAACAAAGACCTATTTTACGCTAGTTAATGTTTCTGTCATTCTGGTTCTGTGCCACATCTTGTGTTTGCCTGTTTTACTGACTTAAGTGGATTTGTTGACTTTCAGTATCGGATCTCAAATATACAATACAATGTCAGTAGTGGTGATCGTAACCCGGTACCAGATAAGTCCGCACCTTTATATATAACTGTTGGAGATGGAGGTAATCAAGAAGGCCTTGCTGGGAGGTAAGTTGGACATCTTATGTGCAGTTCTTTTTTATAGATCATCAAAGGTAGAAATTCTGATGATCATTTTCCAAGAAGTTTCCTCCATTGCATTTTCATAATGCAATTACATTACTATTACAGGTTCAGGGATCCACAACCTGACTATTCTGCATTTCGTGAGGCCAGTTATGGCCATTCTACTTTGGAAATCAAGAACAGGACTCATGCATTTTACCATTGGAATCGGAATGATGATGGGAAGAAGGTGGAAACAGACTCTTTCATATTGCATAATCAGTATTGGTGAGTTAATTTTTCAATGTTTGATTTAGCTAATTTTGGCACATGTTAAATGTGACCTTTAACATAATAATTGGACAAGCCTTGGAGCATAGATTGTTTGTACCAATTACATTTTGTGAATCTCTTGCCAAGTACCATCTCCAAAGTAAACAATTGTATAGACATAACTTTCATGTAGGCATGTGAACCCTGATCACCAGTCACCAACAGCCAATGATTACTATCATCATGCATCTTGTCATATGGGATCATCACTCTCGTTTCAATGTATTTTTGGCAGATCTTTGCTTGTAACTTATGATGTCTTATTACGGTTCATTGACACAGGGTAAGCAGTTCCCGGCGAAGAAAACTAAAGAAGCATTGTTCCTAGAGCATTACAAGCAGATTGCCAACGTCTGATTCGAGGTTTTGTTCGGTCACGAGACATTTAAGATTAGACTTGGCAGAGGGATGTACTTGATACAGATGGTTGTTTATATCAGTGTTCAAGATAGAAAGTAAAATTTTGTAGTGTATTAGATGATCTTCAATACTAGTTTGATTAGCTATGGCTAGTATATACGGACCAACATTAGACTCATGGATAACACAAATTGTATTCTACACATCTTCTTCTCATTCACTGTACACCTCTCTATTCTATATTTTTTCATTGCGCTGCAATCTGTTACCTTGAAATAAAGTTAAGGGAGGAAATATGCGCTATGTGAGAAAACACAATGCTCAAATATTTTAAGGTTAATCCATTCATATGAGGGACAAGCAGCACCAGACATGAGGGTACGATTTGCTTATAGAACCTTTCTTCTTCTTCGAGCATGGCATTAAACATAACATGCGTACCCCAGGTTATTGGAAACTTTCAGGTTTTTATTGCAACATGAACAGTTGGGTAGGGGTGTCAACGGGTCGGGTCGGATCGGGTCTTGATGTTACTCAACCTGACCCGAACAATAAGGGTCATGTCATTTGACCCAACCTGACCCGACTCGAAATGCATAAAACATGAAGCAAAAGAAACGGGTTGGTTCGGTTTGGGTTTCGGATTTTTTATTAAAAAACATTACAATTTTTTAATAAAAAATATGACAAAGGGAATTCGAAATACTTGATGCCGCGAGATCTCGTCCAACCCGTCTGTGAACATCTTCGCAGACAGATAATTTTTTAATAAAGAATATATCAAAGGGAATTCAAAATGTTCTTACATGATGTCACGAGGTCTCGTCC
Source organism: Angophora floribunda (assembly GCA_014182895.1). NCBI lineage: Eukaryota > Viridiplantae > Streptophyta > Magnoliopsida > Myrtales > Myrtaceae > Angophora > Angophora floribunda. Next base: position 36,167,108 of record CM024707.1, on the reverse strand, counting down.
AATGTGTCCGTGAACATCTCCATAAACAAATAATTTTTTTATAAAAAATATGACAAAGGGAATTCGAAATGCTTTTACATGACACCGTGAGGTCTCGTCCAAACCGTCCGTGAACATCTCCACAGACAGATAATTTTGTAATAAAAAATATGACAAATGGAATTCAAAATGCTCTTACATGACGCTACGAGGTCTCGTCCAACCCGGCCATGAACATCTCCACAGATAGATAATGCTCCCTCTTCTAAAGTTTTGCGTCGGCCGCGAAAAAGAAGAAATCATATGGAAGATGGGGAGAGAGAGAGAGAGGGAGAGGGAGAGAGTTTGATGGTGGTCGACTTGAGGGGCGACAACGATGAACCCATGAGACGAGACGTGTTGGATGAGTTACGAGTAGAAGAAGTTGTAGAGAAGATAGCTTGGGTGGGTGTGTTTGGGTCGAACAATGTTCCGACCCTAACTTGACATTCTATTTGTGTTTATAATTGTTACCCGAACAATATTAAGACCTGAAACATGTACCATACTTATTTCGTATTCGGATCGTGTTCGGGTCATGTTCGGGTTGGGTTGGATGAGTTTTTTGGACACCCTTACTGTTGGGTGGGCATGGTGTTCTCCACATTAGAGTTACCATGTAAGTAACAATTGTTAAGGAAGCTCCTCTAGAAAGGCCTTCATTTGATATAGAACTTGAATGACGGTAAAGCTTATGTTGGAAACTGCTAAGGTATAATCAATTTAGGAAAAGTTTCGTACAGCAACTTTAAGTCTTCAATGTCCATTCAACCGAATACTTTCTATTGGGTAATATCATTTGGAAACACTGGTGTAATATATTTCAGGAAAAAAATTTCATGATCAGGAAAAGTACTTTTTGGAAATCTTTTTACAGGAATTTTTTTTTTTTTTAAGACTAGAGAATTCATTTTCCTGATTTTAAGCATGCATATTATTTTCAATCATGAATGGTTTTTTGCTGATTAATCATTTTCATTAAAACAAAGTGGATAAGTCTATAAAATTGATTCGCAAAAAATTCTTTCACTCAAATAAAAAACATCTTAAAATAGCCTTCGAAAAGCTCAAATTCCACAAAGTCCAGAGTTAAGCAAGTCGATCATTTTCCCACATATATCTCACTTACATGGATATCCACTTAATTTGTCATGTCATTTAATTTGGCAAAGTGACATTGGCTGCTTAAGTAAGTCAAGCATTATCAGCACCCATCTCATTCAAATGGACATTTTACCTAATTGGTCGGGTCGTCTAGTAATCATTCTTACTAATTATGGCTTTTCTCTTTAACCAACTAAGAAATTAGCTTTTGCTCAAATGGAAAAACATGACAACCTTTGTTGTAAAGGACAGGACATTCCTTAATTCGGTACGGCCATGCCAACTGATCCTTGGTTTCCAAGAAATTTCTTGGCATGTTAACCCGGCAGGGTAAAAACAGCTTCTTTTGCAGATCCCCGATCCCAATTGGTCCCGTGAACAGACAGACGAGAAC